>CM040435.1:9637965-11022965 GCA_022702705.1 Papilionanthe hookeriana x Papilionanthe teres | reverse complement strand
TCTTAGAATTTTTTAAAAAAATGGCATTTTCCTATGTATTTATATATCTAACACCTACACATTGCTTTTTTATATATTTACCCCCCAATCACTATTAAAACCATTGAAAAGTAGGGAAATTATTCTTACGGAGCACGTACGCAGTCGCTGGGTGTAGAATAACCTCCCAATAATCTTATTTTGAGGGTATTGAGAGGGTATGGAGGGGGTATTGGTTATTAAGGTATTTACTTAGAATTGGTTATTGGGTATTGATAGATTATTACAAGAGTACTGGATGGGTATGGAGGAGCTGCATGCGGACTGCGTACGTGCTCCGTATGCAATAATTTGGGATATATTTGTAATAATTAAAATTTTGATGTTGGAAATATAAATACATAGAAATTGAGTGATATGTATGCAAATCTTCTTAAAAAGAATAAGTATTTACAAATTTAATTTGTCAAACGGATAACTCCAAAATAACTCTTATTTATTTATTTATTTATTTATAAATGTGGACCTTTTGGGTACAAAATGTCAAATTTATTAACAAGAGGGAGAAAAAAAAACTCCCCAAATTTTTATAGAAAATTGTTTGCATTTTTTTCATTATCCATAATTCAACAACCTAAACTTACCAAAAAAATTAATAGACAAAATAAAAAAAGAAAACTATATATATATAATGAATCACCATGATGTGGACACCTAAAAGAAAGAACACTAGAGGCCAAAATAGGGTTGCAAAAGTTGTTCAATAAAGTCATGGTATAAATAATCAAATGAGAGTATTTTGGGTTGGTTTTGATGGATTGATTTTAAAATTCGTTATATTGATTGCAATCGAGATCTGAAATCTGATAAATCGAACTAATTAGAATTTTATAAGAATGATCCAAAAGTTAATTCAATTTAAACGGTTCAATTTTAAACTAACCAAAATGTAGTTATTAGTTGGAAATGGGTTATGAATAAACATTAAGAATTACATATTTTATATATATAATATTGATTTAATCTCACGAATCTTTCATTTAATTTTGAAAATTTCAACTTTGGATTTGTTTGGTTAAATGAAACTCAAAATCTAACAAATAACTAAAGATTGAATATGGAGGTTTTTAAAATCAATAGTCAAAATGTATTTTTGAAACTAAACAAAATCAACTAAACTTGTTTTATTAGGTTTTATTTTTTGGTTTTGAGCAAATAATGCACATCTTTAATAAGGAGCTTAACAAGGCAAGAAAATTGAGCATATTAGGATCTGTTTGGGGCAGCTGCAACTTATTGAATAATCTGCTGATAAGTATGTGCGATTGCTATTACAAATTTTTATTTTTTCGGAAAAGCCATGCCGCAATGGTAACTTTGGGTGATCAAATTATTAAAAGGTGTGAACGATTTAGATATCTCGGGTCCATTGTTCAAAGCGATGGTGATATAGATGGGGATGTTAATAGTAGAATTCAGGTTGGTTGATTGAAGTGGAGGAATGCATCCGACCTATTGTGTGATAGAAAAGTACCGCTTAGACTGAAAGGAAAATTTTATAAGATGGTGGTGAGACCTTCAATGCTCTATGGTGCTGAATGTTGGCCTTTAAAAGAGAAGCATAATGTTAAGTTAAGTGTTGCCGAGATGAGAATGATTAGGTGGATGAGTGGCTTTACACTTAGAGACAAAATGGGAAATGAATATATCCGTAATAGGGTTGGAGTTGCACCAGTGACGGATAAAATTAGAGAGAGTCGCCTTAGATGGTTTTGTCACATTAAACGTCGACCAACTGATGATCCCATTAGGAGAGTAGATGTTTAAAATACAACTTATGTTAAGAAAGGCAGAGGCAGACCTAGGAAAACTTGGGCTTACTACATAAAAAATTATCTTAATTTATTAGAATTAAACGAAAATTTGACACTAAATAGGACGCAATGGAGAAAAAAGATTCATGTAGCCGACCCCACTTAGTGGGATTAAGGCTTTGTTGTCGTTGTTGTTGTTGTTGTTGGAAAAGCCATACCGCAGCCAGAAAGCTCCCACCGCACCTAGGTAGGTGCGGTGTGAAAACGCTATTTTCGGCGTTCTGAAAACGTATAAGCTGCCAAAACGTACTTTACCCAAACAGGTCAGGTGTGTTTTCAAAATGCTACCGCAGCAAATAAGCTGTCACAAACAGACCCTTAAGCTCATTTGTGACCTAATTTGAATCATTAGGATAATGTGCTTCAGCCAAAATTGGCTCAATGATTTCAAGCACACTTTACTACAAAATCATATTAATGGAGGTCTGTTGGGTAAAACTACTACGAAAGAATCTTCTTCTAATTTCACCGCAGAATATGACCACAGCATTCGAGAAAACAAGAACAATAAATTTAAGCACGGAAGCAGAATCAAAACAACTAGAAAAACACATGAGAAATTAAGTGGAAAAACTCTTGAACGGGAAAAAATCAGTAAGTCACACCAACTCAAATTCACTTTGAAAATAAGATAGTTTTACAAATGACTCACACAAGTTTCTTCTCCAAACTCACACAAAGAAACTTACAGGACACTCCACAATCTTCCTTCTCCGATCCGATCCAAAAAACACACGCTGAAATCCCAGAAATCCTCCTCTCCAACTCTTCTCCCTTTTTATCAGAAAGTTATTGAAGAACACCAAAGGAAAACCTACACCCACCCATCATTATGTTGCTCGAAATTAGTTTAAAAACTCAGAAAGCGGAGCAATTGCAATGTGCGCTTTGGCACCCAGATTTGACACATAAGCACCAAGCTCTTGAGATCGCGTCCAGCAAATAGGGCACCTGAGCGCCTTAAGCATCGGCTCCTTTGTCCGCGCCACAAATATGGGCACTTGAGCGACTAAATGGGGTGCAAAGGTGCCTCCTTTTCTGTCAGCGCCAAAAGATGGGTACTTAAGCGCCAGGATCTTGGAGTGCTTTGGCTCCTTAAAAAAAAGATTACCATGGCGACCGATGATATTTTTGGAGGCAAATATATACATAATACTCGGGACATTGTTATTTTCATAACTAGCATATTTTTTCATCCATTTTTCACATTCTCACTCATATATCAAAATCCATAATAAAAAAATTAATTTATATAAATATATTTTCTTAAAGAATTTGTAACAGTATTTAATTCAAAGCAATCACTTAAAGGTTAAGATACCTGTTATGTTGAAAAATAAAAAAAAGTGGGTTGATGTTTTATTGTGAATGTTGATATTTGAGTGGAATTTTAAAAGAATTTGAAAAATGGACTAAAATTAATGCTAATTTTGCAAAGAGCAATGCCTCGAGTGCAATAAATATATATATGTGTGTGTGTGCGCGCGCGCGTGTGTAATCGCCCATGAAATTTTTATGTAATAATATATCTAACATCTAAATTTTATATTTATTTATACAACACCTATATCTTTAAATCATACTATAAAATTATTCATATTAAATTTTAAACTGAAATACACCTTTATATATATATCATACTATATATATATAGTAGAAAAAGCATTATTCGACTTTTTACGCATTGAATGAAAAAAAGAGTTACAAGAAAATAGGATAAAGGTCGTTGCTAAAACCACAACAACAATACACACAAAAGAAAAAGTCTAAAGCTTCTTTATCCCGAAAAAGAAAATATACAACTCACACAATCAAGAACAAACAAGAAGACAAACCAAAACCCACTAACACAAATCTTTAGTAGCAATTAGCAAAAGTTCCTGAGGAACAAGCCTAGAAATCCAAGCACCTCGCATCTCTAAACCCAATTTAGCCGCCCAATGTGCAGCCATATTGCCTTAACGCTTTGTATGAGACTATTTGATGACCATATTCCAAGACAAAGCCATAATTCTCTTCAATTGTAGATTAATACTCCAGTGATGAGCCATCAACACTTCCACAAAATCAAGGAATCAGTCTCAATTTCAATAAATTTCCAACAAATTTTCATTGCCACCTGAAGGCCAAAAACTAGAGCATCAGCTTCATCAACAAGGGGAGAGACAGGAATAGCACCAGCCGAAAACCAACATAAAATAGCTCCCAAAAAATCTCTACAAACACCTCCCACACTAGCAGAAATGGAATTCCAGCAACCATCAATGTTAATTTTAATAAAAGGAGCCCATGGCCTACGCCATTTAACAATAGAGTAACATTTATTAGGCTCAGAATTAGAAAAACCCAGATTCTGTAAAATACCTTTCATAGTAACCGATAACTTCTTATTATATATATATATATATATATATATATATATATATATATATATATATATATATATGTTTGTATATGTATGTATGTATGTGTATGTTTGTAAATGTATGTGTATGTATGTATGTATGTATGTATATGTATGTATGTATGTATGTATGTATGTATATATATATCTACATATATATATACATATAGATACATATATATACATATATATATATATATAGAGAGATATAGATACATATACATACATATATATATATATATATACATATATATATATATATATATATATATATATATATATATATATATATATATATATATATATGTATGTATGTCTATGTATGTATATTTAATGTGATTGAGACATTAAAATATGAATATAAAAATTTAAATATTAGACATGTAAATACATAATGACTTTGACTTTTACATATAAATCCCATAATCTATTAGAAAATATCATTATTATAAATCATATATTATTACAAGAATGATCATGTATTCACCTATTCTCTTATAGGTACTTCATGTCAAGGGTAATTGGGCAAAAATGAGAGATCCTCAAACCACAATTCCACACATGACAACCCATAAGGGATCATTAAACACATGTTATTTCTTGTTTTAAATTGGCCTATCTTTATCAATTCTAATAATGATAATTTTTGTCATAAATTGGAGATATAAACACTATTAATAGGCAAAATGCCAAAATAGACTCATTATTATTTAGATGGGGCCCTTTTAATTTCAAGTGTCTATAAGTGTCAAATAAATCTCCATACTTTTCTAATATAGACAGAAATAATATCCATGAAAGAATATTTCAACCCATATTAAAAGAGTCTGAGACTAAATTAATATTTTTATAGACTTTGAGACTAAAATGACCTATAATACATAAGGGACTATTTTGATGCTTTTCTCTTAAATTAGTATATTTAGAAATATTAAATGTATAATAAGCAAAGAAGCTTCACCCTTCTTCATCCCTTTGAATTATCCTCCTCTCAACTCTCTTCTCTCTCTCTCTCTCTCTCTCTCTCTCTCTCTCTCTCTCTCTATCTCTCTCTCTTATATTGATTCATATTTCATAAAAACAACATCAAGATCAAAAGTGCATATCCTAAATAAATATATGAATTTATAGTAAAGGACGTGTTGGTTTATGTACATGTCAAAAAAACTAACAATAATGGAGATTTGGTGTTGTTGTGTTTCACAAGTTATCTTGACAGTATATTGCATACTTGGTCGAAAAAGTGTTAAGAAACTTGGTTGAATAATGCAACATGAGTGATTCTAATTGTAATTGAAAGACTTGATCTTGATCTCAAACATAACTTTGTGACTAAAAATGCTTCGTATTGGCAGATAGTTTTCAATGAAACTGTATCGAAATATAAGTAGATATCAACTAAAATAATCATCATCATTGATAAAAGTTTGGGGATCAGCACTAATAGTTAAAAGCAACATCAAGACGACGACGCTTAAGACCTCTTAGTCACCCGATAAAGAGCACTTGAAAGAGTTGCAAATAATCAAATATTGAAAGGAAGAGCTACATTTTAATTTATAATAGTAGATGAGCACGGTAAACGATACATATGAAACCAAAAACAGTAAACAAATATCGAATAAATTACAATAGAGAGTTAGAAAAACTCAAATTAGGACTGATTTTACTAATACCAACGAAAACATACAAGCTACAATGTTGATCTACTATTCGAGACGTTGATCATCTCTCCATAAACTCTAGATATTGCTAGAAACACCAAGAGAAAAGAAAAACTACAACAAATTTAAATTTAAAATAAACCCAAGAAAATTAGCACCCATAAATACTCTTCAAGATCTCTTTCAAAAGTCTGACATATGTCAATTGGGTTGCAAATTTTTAGTTGAGTTGAATTATTTAGAATATCTTAAGGTGATTAATGCTTCATATCATCTATAGATTATCCCCATTTTGTCATTGGTATTGACCTTAACTCGCCCAATGAATTAAAAAGCCCAAAAGAAGTATCTTGCTCCTCAGCCTTTATTGACATTATGATTTTGATATCACATAGGAATGAATGATCCAAGACCTAGTTTGTAACTCCTCTCTAGCTTTGGTGGATTCACATTAATTTATAACCATTATAAATGGTATGGTAAGAAATGACTGACCATTATTTGTTTAAAATTGATTTATTTTATCATAGCATATAAAGAAGAAAGAATAAATTTTTGGAAAGAAGTTGTAAATAAAGAACAAATAAAGAAACAATGTTGTTGACAATCTTTTTTTTTGTCTGGTCTGAAGAATCCTCCTAAGATTCTGATGTAAGATAAGTTTCTATATCTTTGAATAAGAACTGAAAAAAGAGCATAGGCTTATTCCGTTCAAAGATATGTGAATGCCCATTAATAAAAGAAAAGATAAAGAAACAATTGAGCGTGAGAGCCAAATGAATTGAAAGATTCATGTTTGGTTCGGGAAGAGATATGATAATTCTTATGTGGAGGATCATTTAAAATCCAAAAAACCACATTAGATAAGAAGACCAATAACGATTGAACATTCAAGTGGGCAAAGCAATCACACTTCCTTAATCAACACTTTCTGTTAAAGTTCTTGGTTATCTATCTAATTTGAGGATAATCAAGTTTAACAAGAAATCAACAGGAGTAATCCAACTATTGTTGAAGCAACAAACCTTTTTGCCGCAGCAAATATATGGATGGGGAGCAAAACACCAACTTTTATCATAAAGTAATGTAACCTGCCACTCATGGAAAGAGGCCTAAATTCATAAGGTTATGTCTACGAAATAATTGTCAATAAGAACATTAATTAATTAAGACACTGTCCATGTATTACAAAATTATGCTGGGAATTGACACCTAAGTGTATTTTGGAGATTGATAATAAAGTCATAACTTGTTTTTTAAGAGTAAACCATTGATTACACTGTAAATTAGTAGCAAGCTATACCTGCAATGCTCGAATGCATAAAAAGTTAAAAAATCCCAGGATATTGGGTTTCCTGCAGTGTCAATTAGTTATAAAGAAATTATTTTCAAATTTTATTTCAGATTATATAGTTGATTTTATTACCAGGATCTCAATTTTCCGTTTTCCTTCAGTTTCCAATTCATGGCCTTCAATAACTTTTAGAATGTTACATGGATAGTTTCAGATTTGATCTCCATTTACCTTTCTTGCTTCTTATGATCTAGTTCACCAATTAACCTTAAATTGCAGTAATTGGTGTAGCTAAAAACACACCAAAGAACACTAGATATTTGAAAGTTAAACAAAACAACCTCTTATCATGCACCAGTTTTTGTGGCTTAAACAAACTTGTCTTCACTCTATAAGAACATTTATCAAGCTCTGAAATACCACCTGTTCTCATCATTTTGAAAATGAATCCTACAGTTACCATAGACTATTCTTTAATCCAAGAGGAATTTCAAGATATTTGAAAGGCATCCTCTACAAAATAGAACCCAAAACAGAGCAAGACCTTTCCCTCTGCTATCATCCCTCCCCAAGTAACTCAATGAAGGCTTTGAAAATTTTTGGAAACTTGATAAAATGTCAAGGTATAATAGAAACAAAGAAGGCAAAAAATAATAATAATAAATAAATAAAAAACGAGCTTATCTTGTTGAACTAGGAAGGCTCAACTTAGAAGAACTTGATTAAAAAAAACTTAGATGAAACAAACAAGTTAAGAAACTTCCTCAATTCTCTCAAAAAATTGTTTCTCATCATGCTTTTTATCTTAAAGTGATATAAATTCTAACTTTTTGTATTTTAATGCCTCAAAAATTTCCCCTAAATCTAGATAATACATTCAGGAATCACCAATCATATGACAAACCTTGCCAATATGCTTTAAACCTACAAACCTTATTCTAATAATAGAGAAATAAAACTAGCTGACATCCCCCAAACCAGTGTTGCAGATCAAAGGATATTCATATTTCATCGGTATTTACACTTAACAATGTGTTATATGTTCCTAACGTAACAACCAAACTTCTATTTGTTCAAAGACTCATAAAAAATCACAGCTATAGTGATATTTATTTTACTAAATAATATTTATTTTAAGATCTCACTACAATAAACTGAATGGGCAAACAAGAGAAAATGATAGATACTTCCTACTTAAAGACAATATCCACTTATTTTGCTTATTTTATACATACTAAAGAAAAAAATATCATTTAGGGCAATCAAAATAAACTGGGACATCCCTCATTTAAAATCCTATAATGTATATTTTCTCACTAATTTATAGATGTAAAGATTGAAAACTTTCATTTTAAGGCTAATGTAATCACTAAATATCACAAAATTTCTTTATCAAAATTTACTGTGGCTTATGGGAAGCTTGTAAAACCACTGATATATTTGCAGCGAAGAGATTTATCACATTTATTGTTAATTGTGCTTAGATGACATCAATTTATCTTATCACATAAAATTATGATGTCATCAAATTCTTCTAATCTTTATCTTTACGGTAAAATTATTTTAGTGACAATATTAAAAAAAAAATAGAATTGATAATCCTTAATAATATCTTTTTTCCACAAAAAAATAAGGTATTATTCACTAATTCTCCTAACTTGATCCTTCATAAAATAGGATGCCAAAAAGCAAAATAAGCATACCTTGAAAGTTATTTAAATTCTTCTTTTATAAAATCAAGTTACAAAAAATTGTTAGAAAGAATATGTCCTAATCTCCACACATTTCATTAATAAAATAACCTCAATAGTGATTTATTTCACAAGTCCTCCCGGTTAATGATTTTTTTTTCTCAAAAATTTTTCCAAAAATCTTTCGTGTCATATGTGTACATCTATAACATCAAAATAAATTTGATCTTAGGACTTAAATGTGTTTTAGTTGAATATTCATCCAATCGAAAAAGGTACAAATTATATCATCTGATCACTAAAAAATTCTTCACTCCTAGAGATGTCACTTTTTTTATGATAAATAAAATTTTTCAACTCAAATTTATCTTCAAGAAGTGAAGAACCAAATAAAATGAAATTTTGATGAATTAATATCTTCTCGCTTGACATCCAAGTTACAGTAATGCAAGAACAACATACTACTTCCATCACTAAATCTATTCAAAACTATACAAGAGAAAAACCTCTTTAGATCTATAGAAGGACAAACCCGACCCTAAGTCTCCAAAAAGCTTAAGTTTCAAAACTATGATCAAGTAACTTCCATTATAATGAACAAATATTACCACATTCTCCTCAATCATAACCCAGTACATACTATGTCATAAAAAAAATCTCTTATAAATAAGCTTTCTTCAACTCCAACAACATCAAAATACCATCCTCTCGAGCATCTTCCTCTACCTCCTCCTAAGCACTATCAACAAATACCCCCTAAGTTGCAACTAAATCAGATATCTGAATCGGAGCAGACAAACTCTGTGGAACAAATGGAGTTACATCGAACTCCAACTTCTGTTTCATATCTATGGTCCTAGTAGAACTCTCAACCATCTTTGAGTCTTGATTTTTCAACAAGCTTGCATCTCGAGTGTAGCATCCCTACTAATTATAAACTTCATTTCTGACTGATCATATAGCTTGAAGCCCTTATCTGCACGCATAAAGCCAATGACGATCACCTTATTTGCTTGTGGCTCCGGTTTATAATTTTGCAAGTGATAGTAAGTTGGACACTCATGTGCTCATAATATCTGGCAGACTGCCCTAACCACATTTCTTTTGGGGTCTTCTTCCCAATAGGTGCATAAGGCAAACAATTCATTAAGTGATAGGTATACTCTATGGTCTCGACCCAATAAATTCTATCCAACCAAGCATTGGATAACATACACCAAACTTTCTCCACTAAAGTTTGATTCTCTGTCACCAGTTTAGCTATGGTGTCTCTCGAACAGTAAAGTGGTGCTTTATGCCAACTCTTTAGCACCCTTGCAAAAACCAATCTAAATTCTAAAGTGTTTTCGTCCCCATTATCTGATTTTATACATTAGATCTTTTTACTAGTATGAGTCTCAATCCACTTATTCCAAATTATGAAAATCTTCAACATTTTGTTTTGCACTTCATGGTGTACACCGAAACATTCCTAGAGTAATCATCCATTAAAAAGACAAATTATCTGCACCCACTGAATGATGACATCTTCTTCGGGCCACAAACATCTGTATGAACATACTCTAAAATATTTTTTGTACTATGGATGACAGTACTAAGTGATACTCGTGTCTTCTTGTTAAACACACGATGTTCACAAAAACTTAGCTTGCAGATGCTCGCTCATTTAATAAATCATTTCTTTATCAAAGCCTAAAGTGAAGCCTCTCCAGCATGATGTCGCTGCATATGCCACAACATAGTGGCATCAAAAGAATTACCAACAACAGCAGTCATTCCAGTCACTGCTCTAGCCTTTCTACAACCAGGTGTCCAATGTTCAGGTTTAATAATTACTTTATTTTTAAATTTAAATAAAATAAAATAATAAAAATCAATAAATTCATTCTCATCCTAGTTAAATTGATTAAATCTTCACATGAAGCTGAACCAATTTATAAAAGTGAATCAAAGTTGAGCCAGATGAACTGAGCCTAACTCTGAGATAGCCATATAATTATATGAGCTGAGACCCCATTCCTGATAGAAACAAGAATGTAACCATATAATCTCAATAAACCTCAACATGCCATTGCTTCTTCTTCTTCAGCACACCAAGCTTTTCTTCCCAACTCTCTCCCCTCAGCTCTGCAACTCTCCTCAAGGTCTCCTGTATGCCAGGCATCATGCCCTTCAACCCACAGAAGTATATGTGAGCGCCTTCATCTAAAAGCTTGAACACTTCATCACTGTACTCCTCAATCCTATCCTGCACGTACATCTTCCCTCCATTCCTGTTCTTCTGCTCCCTGCTCAGAGCTCTTACATACCTGAAAATTTCCCAATAAAGATCTTGAAACATGAAGGAAAGTTGGCCAAAAAAGGCAGAAAGAGTGACGAATGACCACCTAAAGTTGTCGGGGTAATCCCGAAGGTAATTGGCAAACTCCTCATCGTAAAGAAGGCTGTCGGCGTTTGCCACACCGAGAAAGAGCCAAGCGAGGCCGCGGAATTGAAAGCTGGACACCGATTCCATAAACATTCGCCGAAGGTAGCCGCGGTAAGGAGCGACTCCGGTTCCGGTAGCTATCATTATATGAGCAGCAGTTGGGTCATCTTCAGGTAATAACATTACTTTGCCAGAGGGACCTGCAGTAACATTAATTCATTGAAATAAGTACACATACATTGCACACAATTCTTATATATTTACATATTTCACAACTAAAATTTCTTACCTTAGTGTTTTAAAATTATACATGAAAAGGTGTATTTTGCGCCATAAATGAACAATATTCTTATGATTTAAAAGTTTTCAGATAAACCTGTTTCTGGGAGTAATTTATACCTGTGAGCTGAACCTTGTCGCCTGGTTTTGCATCACAAAGGAAATTACTGCAAACACCCTTCTTTGAAGGGTCTTCGCTTCCGGTTTCGGGATCATAGTAAACGGCACGGCGTACGCATAAACTGGCTGTCTTGCCGTCAAATGAGTCCCCATACCTGGTCGATGCGATCGAGTACAACCGCACGTTGTGGGGAGATCCTGGCTTTTTTGGGTTCTCACCCTGCAAAATGTAAAACAATGGATAAAACATAATTAGATGAATGATTGATGATGTTTATGAGTCTTAAACAACGTTAGTTTGTTCATCAAGTTGTAATTTTCATCTTGAGCAGAAAAGAAAGCACCAATATTGAAATATCTCGAAAAATATTGGAGATTTTTCGTTTAAACAAAACCTTATAGTCATTGATAATAACCATTTAACAAAAATATTTCAAAAATGAAGGACTCGAATACCAGAGTAACATAATAGAAGCTCCTATTGGGTAAGAAAATCAAGATGACATTGCATTGATAGTTAAGACATCTAAAGAGTGACAAATTGTAATAATGAATGAACCCTTTGGATAATAAGGGGCTTAGTATTATCATAGAAATTAGGAAATACAAGATGCATAACTTTAATATAAAATTGACATTAACAGTCATGACAGGTGAAACTACATGTTATAGAAAAGAGTGGTGGTGTTAATAAGCACATAATTTCTAAAGCACAAGTTGAGTGACTATAATAGAGATTTTCCTCAACCATACAATGCAATAAGAAAATATAATGGACAAATAGATGTAAAATCCATAAAATTGCCAATAGACAGTTTATATTATATGGATCTATAATATATGCTATTTTACAGCCCTAACTATATTTGAGAGAAGGTGGAAGTAGTCAACTGGTACCCATTAGAATCAAGATAGTAAGAAAATAGGCCTGCATGGTGTGGTGTGAGCATGTAAATAAAGAGTAAACATGCACCAATAAGACAGATAGATATATTAATGTAAAAGAATTAGAAGGAAAATGACATAATAGAGTTTGTATCATAAAAGTTGAGAAAATTTTATTCTAGCCAAATAAAGTTAAACTCATCCAGAACCCAATGAGAATAAATGGAACGGGATTCATAAAGCCGACCATAGAAGTTAGAGCTAAGGCAGAAGATAATGATAAAAGGTAGAATTCAAAAAAGCAAACATAGTTGAATTGCAAATATGGTAAAGAAGTTGACTTTCAAAATAAAAATAACTCACAAGGGCAACACAATGGATGATGTTGGGCATGCACATAAAAATGAAGATTTAAATTAGTTGAAAGTGATGGTAAGAAGTTAGTAATTGAAAAGTAATTCAATTAAAACAAGATACTTGCATTATGATTGAAGTTATTTATGATCCCTTCTATTTATGTGGCCGGCTGTTATAAAATTCATATTCAAATTTAATGGTGAAACAAGCAATATCCATGATGAAAATTAATGTAATTTCAGTTTCATTCTTGAATTTTGAATTTCAAACTTGATCGCTTGCATTATAAATTGTGAATGGAATGAAAAAGAAACGTCTTGCTTTGCCACAAAGTTATGTTGTTCTTTTGGGAACCACCTGAGGTTAAAACTCATCATATCTCTTCTCCTTCTCCTCTCTACACTATTTGAGAAAATAAGGATAAGAGAAGGTAGCGTGAATTCTTGTTCGCGAGGTTTAAAAGGAAAAAAAATAAAGTCATAAATGTTCTATGGTACCGAGAAAAAAATTTAAACAGGGAGGGTTCACAAACTACCAATCAATTCTTATGTATTTACATATCTAACACCAAAAGATCAATTTTTACATATATGTTACCTTACCTATGTATGCATGAAAAGGTGCATTTCACTTTTTAAAAGTCAAAATAACGTTATTATTAAGTGATATGAAAGGTTTCGGTATTATAAACCTAAAAAGCAAAGTTTAGGTGTTAGATATGCTAATACATATGAATTGGTGGTATGTAGGTAAATGCCCCATTAAACAAACCAAAGTTCAGTGTGTTCCAAAAAACACCTTTCCTTATTTTGAGTTATTATTATTTGAAAGAAACTATTATATCCAAACAATTGGAAATTGAAGGGCACTTACAGGAGGTATTACACCGTAGCTTTGTCCTTCCCAATATGGAACATTACCTCCATGATCAATCACAATATGGCACGTCTCACCAGGGGCTTTCGGTCCAACAATCCTCTCAACTGAACGAATTGTTGCCGTATAAGGTTCCTTAGTCTTGTACAGATGGAGAGGCGGTTCCTTAGCATCCTCCAGCTCGTGCGGCCTAACTGCAACTTTCCTTATGTTGGCCTGTTGCACCGACATGCACGATACATTGCATCGGTATTTAGGATGGCCGATCCTGCTTTTAAGGTCCAAGGGCGTGAATGAAATCCATAGCTTATCATGGTCACCTATTTTATTCATGGACTGCATAAAAAGTGGCAATAATGAAGTTAGAAATAAACCAAAAAACTTTAGGAAGGAGCGGAAAGAGGTGTGCATTATTTAGTCAAAACTGAAAAACCAAACCGAACAAGTTTGATTGATTCAGTTCGGTTTCAGAAATGCATTTCAACTATTAGTTTAGTTTTAATTTTTATTTAACAAAAACAAACTGAAAATTTGAAATTTAATTAATTTTTTTTATTCTATTTTAATTTCAAGTCGAACAAACGAAAAACCTAAATTTATATTATATGCAACATTTAATTGAAATAGTTAGAAGATTCATGAAATTAAATCAATATTATATAAATATGAAATGTAATTTGTAATGGTTGTATATAACAAAATTCTATATAACAATTAAATTTCAGTTTATTCATAAGCGAGCCATTTAAACTTAATTAAATTTTGATTCGATAGGTTTATTTTTGTCAAAATTTTGATTGATTTGGTTTTTCAGATTTTGGATTTCAGTTACAAACAGCATGACCAATTTGAAAACTAGTCCATCCAAACACACAAAATCCTCACCCCTAGGTGCCTGGAGTGTCTAGCCAATAGGGTTGAGCATTCGGTTGATTTGGATAGTCGGTTTTCAAATTGGCTATAATTTAAATACAAAATCTAAAAGATCGAACCAATCAAAATTTTGATAAAACTAGACTAATTAAATGAAAATTTAATTTTGTTTGAACGGTTTAGTTATGAGCAAACTAAAATATAGCTGTTAGTTGGAGTTTGATTATGAACAAACACCAGCAATTACATATCTTCTACATATAATATCAATTTAAATTGATGAATCCTCCATTTAATTTTGAATCTTCAATTTATTCAGTTGACTGGAGATTAAAAAAATAAACCAATAACCAAAAACCGAATATTGATATTTTAAAATCCAACACTGAAATGCATTTTTCAAACTGACCGAATCATATATTCTCTTCATGAATGACCAAAGTTGCTAAATTTTCAATACAAACAATAATAAAGCTCAATATGATGGGACGATTTGCAGTTTCCAGATGTATAAGGAGTATAGATCTGCTTAATTTACTGTTAACACAACATGTCGACAAGAAATGCTCAACAGATACAAATGGTGAAGAAGAGCTCCAATGATGGGAAGAACTGCATTTTCCACATCCAAAGTTAGCCAATAACAGCTTAAAATCTAGTTAATGCCACATGCAATGCTAACGAAAAAGATTGGGGAAGAAGAAATTCATAAACCTAACTACAAACAGCGTACCATAAACTAATGATAACTTCTAAATTGCATACGTCACCTTCTGTTGCTCAACTTGTGATAGCAAAATCTCACAGAACATAAATAACAAACAGTTCCATACGCTCAAAGGAAAAGAAAAAGAAGAAGAAGAAACTCTAAACAATCATAATGAATACAAACAGAACACCAAGATCGCCACAAATTTAAAATCAAAAGCAAATCAATACCTTGAATCTCGACCTCAGCAGCGATCCATCAGCTTCAGACTGCAGGAAAAGAGACGCCTGTAAAGAAAAAAGATGAGACTTTTCCGATCACAAACATTCCGTAAACCTTGAATTCAATCGAGTGAGAAATCCTGGTGAAACAGAAAGGGAAAGAAAGTATAGGAGAGACCTGAACTGCTAAAGAGTGCGCCATGATCGGTGAGAGTGCTTAGGGTTGTGCCTTGGTAGTCTTTTAAAGGTTGGGCGGAGAACCGACGCCTAGCGAGGTTAGGAGTTGGGCTGTGGACTAATGAGAAGGAGCAAGATCTTTTCTTTGGGGGAAGGGCCAGAGGACAGAGTACTGGAATTGTAATTATTATTATTATTATTGTGATGATTACTAAAGCTTAATTATAATTAAAAAATGAGAAATTTTAATGCTTATGTAACTAATAATATATTTAATATTGAGATTTTTAACTTATTTTCCTAATTAATTCTTCTTTTTCCTTTACAATTACTATTTAAAACTTTTATGTTTTCAAGGAAAATAAAATCTCTGTGTTTTCAAGGGAAATGAATTTTATAATGTGGTTCATATTTAGTCTTAGTTCAACATTTTCGTATATCACCCTTTCGTATGCCCTGCTCACATTCATTGATCTCTATGATGGGATCACGATCGTAGATCTCTGTGATGGGCAGAGCCTATAAATAGATGTGATGATTAATGTTTTGGTCCCTGAACTTGCTCCTCATAATTTTGTTTTCCTCACCATCGGGTTGTAAGTGAGAAAAGTTTAGAAGATCCATAACAAAAAATTTATCTTGTAAGCAGAGAGTGTCGATTTAGCACGTGTAAATTATGGCTGGAGGTATGTATGATCCTATCTCACTTCTGCTTATTATTTCAACAAATATATTTGTTGAAATTAATAAACAAGTTTAGATATCATTTGAAGATATCATTTAATTATATCAATTATGATAATTCTTACATTTAAGGCGGCTCAAAATCAGCTCTCAATTCATTATATTCGATTTCAAGTCAAGTCGGTTCAAAATTGAATCGAACTCGATTCAATTTGAAATTGAAATGAGCTGACTCAAATTGAGTTATTTACTCCAAAATCGGAATTAGCATGATCAAGCTCAAAATTGAAACTACTTGGCTCAAATTGAGTTGTTTGAATTCTTTCCGACTCGAAATTGACTTATGACTTCCTATATTCAATTTAACTTAGCATTACATGTCTATAATTTTTAATAATTAAAAAATAAATTACGACTATTAATTCGAGCCATCAATGTATGACTCAAGATCGACATGAAAATAATTTGATCCAAAGTTTCGACTTTTTTATTTCAATTCGTTCTCACATTGAGCCAAAATTTAAACTAATTTTCAAGCGAATAATGATCTTCGAGGTTATTAGGTTTGGCTCATATACCGAAAATTTGGAGTCTATTGGAATAAAGATGGGTGTCTCCTGGTGAAAATGAGTGTCTCTTGGAATTTAGTGGGTTGGGGGGAGCGATGGTGTTTTAGTATTTTATCTGTGTGTTTTATCTATAAATAGATGTGTAACCCTATGGGTATGATCTGAACTTGTATCCCTCTGAAATAGTAAATTCGTCGCTCTACTCCCGAGAATGTAGGCATCTTTGTCGAACCTCATTAAATATCTCTTGTGTTCTTCTGGATTTGTGTCAATTCTTGTTTTCTTTGCCCTAAATTTCTCAACAATTGGTATCAGAGTGAGGTTCTAGGGCATAGGAGGAGATTGACGCAGGAAGAACGAAAAAAATAAGAATCGACACAAATCTAGAAAAATACAAGAGATATTTAACGAGGTTCGGCAAAGATGCTTACATCTTGTGGAGCAGAGCGGCGAATTTACTATTTCAGAGGAGTACGAGTTCAGTTCATACTCATAGGGTTACACATCTATTTATAGATAAAATTCATTGATAAATTACTAAAATGTCATCGCTCCCCCCAACCCACTAAATTCCAGGAGACACTTCTTTTCACCAGGAGACACCCCTCTTTATTCCGAGAGACTCCAAATTTCCGTTATATGAGTCATACCTAACAAATATCCACCTTGGCGAATATTCAACCCCTTAGAAGAAATGCATCACCCAGTATATGAGTCATACCTAACAGAGCTAAATTCACAGTCCTGCAAAAAACACTACCGATTTATTACAATTAATGTTAAAGTAGAAGTGCTATAATCATCGTTAGTAATGTCACAAAAAAACTCACATGATTAGACACAAATCTTGATTTATTTTAAATAAGGTAATATATAGAGTTAAATTTGAGATAATTCAATCATCAATTTAGTTAATTTATAATCAATTAGAACATCTCAACAATATGAACAAAATGACATCAAATGTGGTTTGATCTGAGTTTAAATAAACTCAGATCAAATAATTGGAAGATTCAAATTATTAATTTGATGGACAATGATCTCTAAATTTATCTTACTTGGAATATAATCTGGTGATTCGATGAGAGAAATCAAAGTAACTTACGATCATTCAATTTTATTGTGATTAAAACACTTTAATACAGAGAAATGACCTGTGATTGAATAAATAATAGAGACGATCTGATCATGTGTTTCTAAATTTTAGTTAGATTTATCGAAATGCCGTTCTCAAAAAATTATAAATAGATTCATATTCTTCATATAAAAAGACAGAAGTTATAATTGAGAATTAAATCAAACTTGTAAAGAAGAGTTGGAAGCCAATGACCAGTGGCAATCATTGTTGGCGACCAGCAAAAGATATGGTAGTCAAATCATGATTGTTATCGCTCAATTATTATCATAGGGTTGTTGCTTGATTACTATCCCTAAGATGTTTCTACTATCTTTTAAGTTTTATTGCCCGACTATTATCACTTACAAATAACTATTCCTAATATTGCAATCCTACTTTATTCAACTAGAGATAATATAAGAACATTATAACTTCAATTCTATAATAGAATTTTTTATTGAACTAGGCCTAATGATATGTTTGTCCTATCTAACGTCCGAACACTGAGGGTCTATCTGGGACAGCTACGATAAACTGATTAAAAATAATCTGCTGATAAGTTAGGTGTGGTGGTAACTGCCACCACAGCTAGATATATGCGGTATGAAAACGCTATTTTCAGCTTTTTGAAAACACATAAGCTGTCAAAACACAGTTTACCCAAACAGATTAGATGCATTTTTAAAACGCCGCCGCATCAAATAAGTTGGACCCTAAAACTTCGAAGGTGATTGAATTTCAATTCCTTCATTTTTTGATTTTATGAGCCACATAAAATTTAATTATATGACAAATTTCTAAGGATGACATTTTTTATCTTTTTAAACTTGAATTTTCCTTAGGTTTTCTATCGCTCTATGCTTTGGGCATGTAGCACACGACAATTCTGGACTCAATAAGAAGGATTAGCAAAATGCCTCATGTTTATAGTTAACAAAAAGTATATAATGCTTATTCTTGAAATTTTAGAAATCTAATGCATTGAAAGAAAAATGATAAAAAATGCATAAAATACAATGAAAAGAGAGGATAATTTTAACATATAAATCGCATAAATTGGCCTAAATCATGCAATCTAAACCAAAGTTTGTGATTAATTAAAAGAAAATAGTAATAATATTTATCGTGATAAAAGAAACAATATTAAATTAATCAAATGATAAAATTTGAAAAAAAAGATTAAGAAAATGATTTTTGAGCTCAAGGAGTTGATAAAACAATATCTATCGAAGACTATACAATCAGGAAAATAATTAAAAGATTATTTTGAGTACTTCAATAAAAGATTATTTAGCTAGTGCATCATGGAGGGATACACAGAGTACACAAATATAGATTTAAAGTGAAGCAACTAATCAAGCACGAGAAAATATTGCGTTCGGAGTCCGGACATAAGCTGCATCCGAACAACAGTCGCGATGCAGATGATACAGCGGCGATGTTTTTTTTCTCCTCCGCTGCATCACTTTCATCGCGTCCGTTGTCCGAACGCAACTTACCTCCAGACTCCGAATGTAATATTTCTTCATCAAGCACAAAATTTTATTAATGGAGAAAATTTAAGTGACAAGCAAGAAGATGAAAGAAAAGCTCTCTCCCTTTAATTTTATTTGTCTTTCTCTTTTACTCTCTAATTCAAAACTCTCCCTCAAGCTAAGACTCATTTAAGTCACTCTTCCTCAATTTGAAGAAGACCATCTATTGGCTAACTAAGTGAACCCTATCCCTCCAACTTTCTTTATACAATAAGCAGTATTAATCAAAGCATGGACAATATCTAATGTGATATATTACATAATCTATATTATAAATTTATTACATAAAGTCATAACTCAAAATTTTTAAAAATATATATATAAGGTATGGTACCTATGATCGTCATCACAAATGTGGAATATTGTTGTTAGGCTATCATCACCATTGTGTAGCATTTAGGATCTTTGATTGTGAGATCCTCAACTTCTTGGGATTTTACATTTAGCTATAAAAAGTATATTTGAGACCCCTTCTAAGCCTGAAATCCACCTTACTATATTATTCCTTAAGGCTATCTTGGCAACAACATAGATCATCTTGAAAAGTCTTATTCTTTTAGTTTTATGCCACCTCTATGGATCTCTAGGTTTTCAAATCACTCCATCTCTTGATTAATGAATGAAAAAAAACTCACCCATTAGTTGGGAGAATCAAATTAATGCAAGGTGGAAGTTACCATCTTGAATGCAACGAGGACAAATCTGTAAAAGATGGTGTTATAAGTGGTTAGAGCATCAATCAATATGAAATCATTGACGAACATGTATTGTTTATCTATTTCTCCCAAAGTTATTAATAGAGAGATGACTCTGCGTGTCTTTTTTTCTCTCATGAGAACTTGTAGAGAGGTCCCAAAGTAGAAGCGAGTTGGGTGTTCGTCATGTTGATCTTCTAGAATAATTTCTCGAAAATGATATTGATCGAGCTCCCCGTATCCACCAAGATACTCCCGAATTGATGATTGTTGATGACTACAGTAACGAATATTGCCTCGTTAAAAGGTTAAATAAGTTAGCTCCCATGAAAGTTACCGACATATGATTGTAAGGAGCAGTTCTAGCTAGCTCGACAAAATGAATGTCTTCTGATGGAATGAATGACTCCCACTTTCATCCGCTTCAAACTTAAACGTCTAGAAAATTCAGGTCCCCGAACATGGCGAGTACAACACCAATAATATGCATGATTTTAGCGGGAACTAGTTCATCGAGAATGGTATTGACTAGTGAATTTCCTAGCCTCTAAGCATGAACTTTTGATGCAACAAAAACTTTCAACTTCCTTGCTCAGATTAATTCTTCAACCAAGCTTCAAAGGTGATGACATTCCTCAGTATCATGTCCATGATCATGATGATATGCACAATACTTGTTGCGATTTCGTTGCAAGATCCCATCCATCATCAATGGAGGCCTCTTAAAGAATTGTTTGTTTTGAATGACATCAACTATTTCGATATGGATACTCTCAGAGGAGATATTTATAATGAAGAGAATTAAGGTGCCTTCAGTCTCCTTCTTGCTTGTTTTACAAAAAGTCGTCTATCGAACTAATCCAGTTGTTGTTGCAATCGAGTATATCTCTTGAAGACATCTCATTGGTTTTCTTGCATGAATATATGTTTGGATCCCTAATGCTCACCAGAATCTCTTTTATTGAGCTTCTTCCATCTTTCCATGTGAGAGAGGTTTGACAAAAAATTATATTATTTGGTTGAGATGTGATTATTGGCTGATTCCAGGAGCTCAGGTAAAGTATTTAGTGTTTACAATCAAATCATATATCAGAATGAGCCCTCACAAAGGACTTGAACGTGTGTCGCATGAGCGATGGATGGCTCGAGATTTTTTACGTCGAGCATCTTACACTAGAATATGGTAATAAAGCTATGTAGGTTTTCAAATGGAGCTTGTCAGATTCTTAACACAACATGAGTGCTTTGCTTTGGCTTTTGAGCGCTGAAAAATTGAGATATAAATATTCTTTTGAACTTTCCAAAAGACACAATAACAATTATTAGCAAGTTATTGAACTAGCACAAAGCTGACTCCTTGAGTGTTGTGAGGAGTAAATGACATTTAAGGGTGTCATTTACTCTTAGCAGACAAGCTAAAAATTTAAATGATTCTACATTATTGGTAGAATCAGTTTTTTCTTATGTAAAAGTCCAAGAAGGGATTTTGAACCTTTTGGAGGTTTAGGAGAATGCATTCTCTAGTAATTTTGTCATTTTTCCTTGCCTTCCTCTTTCTTCATCTTCTGAGGACTCCAGTGTCTCTTCTCTAAGAATGTCTGACACATCATCACTTTCTTCATCTAGTTCTTCTAATGCTCGATCCAGGGCACTCCTTTCCCTCTTCAGGTGACTCTTCTCAGAGTGGTTGGTTTCTCGGTTGTTTTTGTCTTTACGCCACCGAACCTGACAATCATGTATGACTTCTTGAATGGTTTTCTAGAACGGATTATGAACATCTCTTACTTTACTTCTTCCATCTTCTTATTAATTTATTTCTAGAGTTCCTCTATATGCTATGTCCAGAATTCTCTAGTGCAATCCATCATTTTTCTTTGTTTCTCCTTCTAATAGAAGATATCGTTGATAGATATTGATCATGAGTTTCACAATCACCAAACCGTTTAAGATATTGAATCTTTTTGGAATATGAAATCTCATGTTATTCGTGAACTCATACAATCTGAGAGAAAATAAGAGAATGAGTGAGAAGAAGCTCTGGGAGTTTTAGAGTGTAGGCTTGTGTGTGTGTTTGTGTGTGTGTGTGTGTGTGTGTGTGTGTGTGTGAGAGAGAGAGAGAGAGAGAGAGAGAGAGAGAGAGAGAGAGAGATCCCTTTACTCTTTCCTTCTTATTTATATATTCAGGAGCCTATGTATGCGCTCATGGGTCTAGAAAAT
Organism: Papilionanthe hookeriana x Papilionanthe teres; assembly: GCA_022702705.1. Lineage (NCBI taxonomy): Eukaryota > Viridiplantae > Streptophyta > Magnoliopsida > Asparagales > Orchidaceae > Papilionanthe > Papilionanthe hookeriana x Papilionanthe teres. The sequence continues at coordinate 11,000,317 of CM040435.1, read as the reverse complement.
AAACATAAAACTACATTATAAACTATATAGTACAAAGTCCGAGCAGACTTGTAGTCAACAAGATTGTTGGTGTTGATTGTCATGTTGATAGTAAATGACAATTTTTATTTTAACAAATGGGTATTCTCTTCCTTCTGCCTCAAAGAGTTAATTGTCGAGCTCGGTGGTATAGCAAAGAAGTTGTCAACGAGTTTGGCGTAGTCAGGTAATTGTCAGCAAGTTTATTGTAGCCAATACAAGTATGAAATAGGAACTCAGGCAATATAGACTAGTTTGATTAGAAAAGTTCGCTTGAAGTTCGAGGTTGAGTAGATCCATTTTAAGGAACTCGTAATATCCTTTTGAGTGGCAAGGAGTTTCACAGCTTATCACTTCCAAAAAGTACGGCTAACGAGTAAGATCGAGCGACTTGGTGGCAAACCATTGAATTTACAACTTATAACATTTAGATAATTTATCACCATAATATCATAAAATTTTCAACATGCAGCATATAAATTTGGAACAATAAGAAAATTTAACTTAAATAAAATTTTGTACAACTACAAACACACCACACATTTTTTATATATTCATATTTCTAACGTCTAAACTTTATTATTCAATATAGCATACGAATATTATTATTATTATTTTAAAATATAATGGAAATTTGACCTAAATACAACAAATCATTGTTTTTACATAACTAAAATTTAACACAAAAATATTATAAATGTAACTATTAAATTTTGAATATTACATATAAATCCACTGGAAGGTAAGCTTACTGGGAAGGTGACGTTACCGTGCGTCCTTTCAACCTCGACTCTCCCATCGCTTTTTCCGGCTGCGATCCCCTGCAATCTTTTCTGCTGAACCCCCTCCTTTTAACGGAAAATACCAAAGGGGCCCACGCCCAATGGCTTTCTTTGCCTTTTTTTTATTACATTCCGAACCTTTCCAAGAAAAATATTTGCAGCTGGCACCCATGCCGAGGGTCTCACTCTAAATTCTTCCCTTAAAAGTTCTTTTCTCGGTAAGGAGGGTTTTGAGAAGATGGAGAGGAGGCAGGGGTTCTTCTCTGCACTGCGAGAGCTTTCGCCGGCGAGATTGAGGTTAAAGAGCAGGACAATGACGAGGAGGCGGAGCTGGACGGAGCCGCCTCCGGTGGTGAGATCCGGCTGCGAAGCACTTGCGCCGCTCATGGAAGGGCCGGATCCTGGCGATTGGGTTAGTGGGGAGTGCAAGAAGGAAGGGTGGAGTGAGTGGGTATGGTCGCAGTTTGCCAGAGCGCCGGCGGTCGTCGGAGGTAACCGGCATTCTGATCTCCGGCTGTTACTTGGAGTCATGGGTGCGCCTCTCGCACCGGTTCACGTCTGCGCCGGCGAGCCGCTTCCTCATCTGAGCATCAAGGATACGCCCATTGTGAGTTTCGATGGAGAGTTGGGAGGAAAGAAAAAAGGGCATACACTTTGGCTGTGTTTACTGGAGTTTTTTTGTTTTATTAGAATTGTTTATTAGGGTTTTTGGTTTGATGGATGCTTTATTCGATGAGCTTTTTGCGGTTGGAAGCGTTTTTGCAAGTTTTGTGGGGCTGAGTTTATTGATTTTTAGTTGAATTTGGTATGTAGTTTAATTTTGTTCCGATAATAGCCGAATCAGTTTGAAATTCTTAACGCCATTAGTAGGTTTTGACATGCATTTTGATTTATAGTTCTAATAATAATCGTGTCTAGTTGGGATTTTTAATTTTACTGCTTGTTTTTAGTAAAAGAAAACCTAATTTTATGAAGATTTTGTAATCTGATGATTGTTTCCTTTACCGAAAATCAATTTCAGCCTTTGTTCTTCATAGCATTCACCAAACTTATTATGACATTATGCATTAACCGTAGAAATTTTACCCTCTCTTCACGCTTCTGAAATGATTATTCTTAATTCTGTTCTGTTTAACCTTTTTCAATTTAAGCATAAGATTATTGTTTTTTATTTCTAAAAATGAAATCGACCCTTTGTTCTTGATAGCATTCATTTTATTTTTTTATCGCATTAAACTCATTGCGCGTTCTTCATGCTTTAGGAATGATTATTCTTTTCACCGATTTCTTCTTCTATCTGATGTTGCAGGAAACTTCATCGGCTCAATACATACTGCAGCAGTACACTGCAGCTTCTGGTGGAATCAAGCTGCTGAGCACAATTCATAATTCCTACGCCATGGGGAAGATGAGGATGGTGGCATCTGAATTCGAGACAGCAACCAAAGTGATGAAGAATCGAAATTCTTCGAGGGCTTCCGAGTCTGGTAGCTTCGTGCTATGGCAGATGGTTCCTGAGATGTGGTATGTCGAGCTCGCTGTCGGTGGTAGCAAGATCCACGCTGGTTGTAATGGCAAGATAGTGTGGCGGCACACCCCATGGCTCGGCGCTCATGCCGCCAAGGGCCCTGTTCGTCCTCTTCGTCGAGCACTTCAGGTATATAAATAACTTTTTTAATGAACTTGATTTCGTTACAATGGTGGAATTTTACAGGGTGCATTTAGATACAACACAATTCCTATATTTCTACATAACTTTTTACATTTATAGTGGACAAATCTTTCAAATCACATCACAAATACCAACATTTTATCTTATCTTCAAAAGTGAAATGCATTTTTTGTGTAAAATTAATGTTTAGATGTTAAATATGTAAATACATAGGAATTGGGTGGAATGTATGTATATCTTCCAATTTTGCATGGCCTAATTGAGATTTGCTTTAACTCATGGGGCATTTAAATGCATACCACCTAATTCTCTTTTTTTTATGTATCTAACATCTAAATTTTACTTTTTTACATTTATAAAAGCCAAATCTTTCCTATTGAATAAAAAAGATCATCATTTTAACTTTTTAGAAAGTGAAATACACCTTTTTTTTTTCATGAATGGATAAGATGGCATGTGCCAAATAATTGAAGTTTGGTTGTTCCATATGTAAATACATAGGAATTGAGTGGTTAGTATGTCAATCTTCTTTAACAAATTTGTGTTTGACAATTTAACCATCTAGTTAGGGATATTTTGTTGGCTTATAGTTTGAAATCAATATTGATTTCCAAATACATCCAACCACCATTTTAAAAACATGCTGTCACAAGGCCTGAAATCATTTGGTTTTGATCGGTTGGAATGATTTTGTTGTAGGGTCTTGATCCATTGACGACGGCGAGCATGTTTTCAAATGCACAGTGCATCGGAGAGAAGAAGGTTGATGGAGAGGATTGCTTCATTCTTAAGCTTTGTGCTGATCCTCATACTTTGAAAGCTAGGTGTGAGGGAGCTGTAGAGATTATAAGACATGTTATGTTTGGATATTTCAGCCAGAAAACTGGGCTTCTCATCCACATGGAGGACTCTCACCTCGCACGAATCCAACCGAGTTCTGGCGGTGAGTCAGTGTACTGGGAGACCACCACCGCTTCGTTTCTCAACGATTACTGCCCAGTTGATGGTGTTATGGTCGCCCATTCCGGTCGCTCCATCATCACTCTCTTCAAGTTTGGCGAGGCTGCTTTGAGTCACACGAAGACAAGGATGGAGGAGGTGTGGACCATCGAGGAGGTGGCTTTCAATGTTCCCGGTCTTTCCGTGGATTGCTTCATCCCGCCTTCGGATCTGAAGGGCTGCACAGTCAGCGAAAGCTGCGAGCTCGATAGAAGCAAGAGCGGTAAGATGGCCGTGTCGAGTTTTAATCGAGCGAAGATCGTTGCATTTTAGAGGCAAGTGTGATGCTGTTATGGGTGATTAGGAGAGCCATTTTAATGAATTGTTTATATTACTTAGTTTCTTGTTTCACTAACTTGGTGTGACAAATAGGGTAGTCTAAAATCAAAATTGATTCCTGATGGAATTGGAGTTGGTTTGACTTTTGGCCTCAATGGAGGGAAGGGATAGCAAATGGGGGTGAGGTTCCAGATTGAAACTGCTCAAATTGCTTATTAAGATTTGAGCTTTCAGTACTGTTTTTTAATTGACAGTTTGATTGAATTTACATATTTCTTGGTATGCAGCTATTGGGATTCAGTGTTGATAGAGTTTGTGTAGTCTGCCTTTATGTGTGATCTGTTTCACTATAGTTGTTGTAAAAGTCTCAGCTTTTTGTGAGATTAATGAATGGCTACAAGTATTTTGTTTCTAGCTTTTGCTCTTGATTCTATTCTTTTATGCTGAAATTTACATAATTTTTTTTTAATTAAATCCAAATCTGTAATCTCACACCTGAACATACATATATATATATATATATATATATATATGTATGTATGGAAATTTCTATTTCACCTTTTAAAGGGCAAAATGATAATATTTAGGGTGTGATATGAAATGTTTAGGTGGTATAAATATAAGAAATAAAACTTAGGTGTTAGATATGTTGATATTAAAGAATTCGGTGGTATGTATGAAAATGCCCCCTTTTTTTAATAATCATCACATCTTATGGACACAATTGATAGAAAGTGTCACAATAAAGAGAGGATGGGGTCCTTTTTCTATATAGTTAGTCGGAATCTTACATATATTTATTTTTTATGTTTATCCTTTATTGGTAAAGATTGGGACATAGGGAACCGAATGTTTCACATTTTATTGCAAATACTTATGATACCCAAAAAAAACTGTTAGTTTAATCTATCAGTTTGCATGTCAGAAAAAAATGTATAAAATAAAAAATGTGTCATTTATTGGATACAATACAAATTAACTGCAGGTCTCATTTATTGGATTTAATAAAAATCAAATTTGCTGAGAATCATTTTGTAGGGTTGTAAAAGGTCCGGATTAGGATACTTCTAGTAATTTACATTTTGCCTCTGCTTTAATGGCGTCAAGTTGGTAACAACACGGTCAGCTGAGATCTACACGGCATGAATGGATCAGCTCGGCTGGCTGAGTTTGGTTGATAGCTCACTTGTCTATCCTCGACCCCTGATTAGGGGCCTCTGTATGTATCTATGTATGTATCTATGATGATTAAAGATGTCGTAGAACAAAATCTTCCTTGGATCTGCTCTATTGTGTTCCATCGCTCAGATTTTGCCTCGCTTTTGTCTAAATAGCTCGTTCTTGTATCCTCAAGTCATCTTCAATTTATCTCGTGGTTCAGTCGATTTTGGTCTAACTGGCTTTGGCTCAGACAACTTCACTCGGTTGGACAATTGGGTTTTTCGATCTTCTGTTAGTGAGCCTCATTCGTCGTACTCTTTTTATCTGGACCGTTAGATCTCTTTAAAATCAATGCTGACTCATTTTTAATATATAATATCATATAAAAAAATATAATAATTTTATTTTTTAAAAAGTGAAATGCATCATTTAATGCGTAGGGATGGTGATATGTGTGCAAATACTGAAGTTTAGGTGTCATATATAAGTAAATACATAGGAGTTGAGTGATATTTATGTTTGTTTAAAATTTTAGGGCGAAAAAAATAAGAATTGACACAAATCTAGAATAACACAAAGATTTAACGAGGTTCGGCAAAGATGCCTACGTCATCGAGAGCAGAGCGGCGACTTTCTTTTCACTAATCAGAAAAAAATACAGAATACAGGATTACAACCATCAACTCTAGGGCTACTAACAGGGTCTATTTATAATCGTAAAGTAAAATATGTAATTACCAAATTACCCATGTACTAAACCGCAGGACATTGCTCCTGTACCCCCAACCCACATAATAAATTCCCCTGATTCGTTCGCTCCGCTCCAACATTTATTCCATATTAGGTATATGAGTCATACCTAACAAATCTACTGCTTGGCGAATATCCAGCCCCTTAGGAGAAAAAATACCTGGGAGTTTCTCATGCACCAATGTGGGTTGGGCCACCATACTTCTCTAGTAACTGTGGATGCTCAACAAGTCCAAGCAATGCAAGAACTTGTTGATAGTAACTGGCTTGCTCAACATATCATCTGCATTCTTATCAGTATGAACCTTTTGCAACAGTAAGTGGTATCAGAGACTGGTTCGAGGGTGGAGGAAATCGGCGCAGTGAAGAAGAAAGATTTTTGATATTTGGTTCGCGGCAGAAGAGAAGGGAGTTCGGTTCCGGTGCGATAGTTTAGCATTGCTATAGGAGGAATTTCGGATCCGGACAAGAGCAGGTTCAGAGTTTGGCGAGGTGCTGCAGGAGGAACATCGCAGGTTCGTGCATCTCAGGTGGAGTTCGTCTGTTTTGCAATGAGAAGCGTGTGTGACAGGCAGCAGCGTGATATTCTTTGCAGGAGCATTTCAGCAAGAATCTGCGAACAGGAACGGGTGACATCTGGAGGCGTTCTTCTTCCGGCAGGCTTCACACGAATCTTAGCAGGCTTCGGGATTTCAAGAAGCGGGAGAACGATCGGGCGAAGCGGGATCGCGGGAAGCATGTTGTTCGCGAATCAGAAGGCCGGCCGAGGTGTTCGCGTGAAGGGCTTATGCGCGGTGAGGTTCACGGCAGACGGGGCGAAGTAGATAGCTGTTTGAGTAGGGCCTGCAACGAAGGAGCCCGGTGTTCGTGAGAGGCGCTGCAGAAGAGTCCAGCTCTGGAGGCGGAGAAGAGAGGTAATCTTGGATTCCTAATAGGAGGAATATTCCCTCTCAATTAGGAAATTCCTGCTGCAGAGAAAGGGAAATTCCTGAAAGGCCTTAATATGAAAATTAATTAATTTCTGGTGGGATTGACAATTTTTATTCTGAGAGAAGAAAACTGCATTTATCGGAATGTTAATTAAGGCACATTGTTAATTAAGGGAAGCTTAATTAAAGTAAGATTGCTTGAGAAGAAATTTTGGGAAACTTAATTAAAATAAATATTTAATTAAGGGCTTAATTAAGGGAGTTCAATTCCGGGAAGAAAAATCGAGAGAAATATTTAATTGGAAATATTTCAAACATTTCTGGTGCGAAAGGAAATTTTTTGTCTGTCTGCTAAAAAAGGAAATTTTTGGTCCGCGTAAAAAGAAAATAATTTTTCTGGAAATCTTAATTAAGGGGATATTGGTGGAAAAGAAATTTTTGGAAAGATTTTGAGCAAGAAATTTTTAGCCTCAGCTAGTTTAAAAGTTTAACTGAGGAATTCAGCAGGCGCGGAGAAGTTTGTCGAGGAGTTCGGCAAGGGAAACGTTCACAAATCGCAATTGACTCGCAGGAACAGATCGGAGGAACAATTCGACATTTCGATCAAGAGCAGCGAGCAGGAACAATTACAACAGGCTTCCACAGGTTCCGCGAGAGCAGAGAAAGCAGAGCAGGCGCGACAGTTTGTTGTTTGATGAGGAAAAGCTTGGCGGTTTGGCGAGGTACAGTTTCGCGGTTTGGCGATGTACAGTTTCACGATTTGGCGATGTACAGTTTGTCGCACGAGAATTTGCGACAGGTGGAGCCAGTGAAATTTGTCAGTTTATCGCATGAGGATTTGCGACAGGTGGAGCCAGCAAATTCGTCAGTTTGTCGCATGAGGATTTGCGACAGGTGGAGTTTGGTTCCGCTGAATAGGAACCATGTTTTGCGAACAAAAGAGTTTGATCAGCTGAGTTCGCAAGTTTTTTGCAGTTGATTTTGCAACATGTGGAGTTTGGTTCCGATGAATAGGAATCATGTATTGCGAACAGAGGAGTTTGGTCGGCGGAGTTCGCAAGTTGTTGCTGGTGATTTTGCAACAGGTGGAGTTTTGTTCCAGTGAATAGGAACCTAGTTTTGAAAACATAGGAGTTCAGCTAGCGGAGTTATTTTGCGATAGGTGAATCGCGACAGGTTAATCATGACATAGGCAAAACATAGTTCGCAAGTTCGTCGCAGGAGGAGGTGCGACAGGTAAAGTTTGGTTGAGACGTTGGCGCGAACAGGAAAAGACATCTGGCAAAGTATTCGCAGTAGTTCGACTAAATTTTTGTGCGAACAGGAATGTGCTTTGGTGCTAGATGACACGGTTGACCAAGCCAGGTCAGATGGCTTGGTTGCTCAACCAACTATGGTGTAAGAAACTCCTTGAAGCATTTCTCCCAAGGGGTTGGATATTCGGCAAGGTGGAGATTTGTTAAGTATGGCTCATATACCGGGTGATGCATTTCTCCTAAGGAGGCTAGATATTCGCTAAGGTGGAGATTTGTTAGTTATGACTCATATACCGGAAATTTGGAGTCTCTTGTAATAAAGATGCGTGTCTCCTAGTGAAAAGAGTATATCTTGGAATTTAGTGGGTTGAGGTGAGCGAGGGCGTTTTAGTAATTTATCTGTAAGTTTTTATCTATAAATAGATGTGTAACCTTATGGGTTTATGAACTGAACTTTGTAACTCCTTTGAAATAATGGATTCCCCACTCTACACCCAAGGATGTAGACATCTTTGCCGAACCTCATTAAATCTGTGTTCTTCTTCTGGATTTACATTTCCTTGCGCTAAATTTCTCAACAATATTGATGCCCCTTAAATATATGCGTGTGCATTGTAAACTAAATCCTCAGTTCATCTTAGTTACGAATTCAAGCTCAGGTAGTGAATAAGACTTAAGACAATGGGACATTACATACATGTATGCCATCCAATTCTTATGTATTTACATAACAGAGCACATAAACTTTACTTTTTACAGTTATACCACCCATAATTTTCTATATCACATCTAAAATATCATTATTTTCACTTAAAAAAAAATAAAATACATCTTTTCCTGCATTGATGAGGTGGCACACGGGTAAAATTAAAGTTTAGGGTAATATAAATAGGTAATAATAGTACATGGTATGTATGTAAATATTCTTGTGCCAGTTGTGAGATAATTTTAGACAGACGCCAGCTTCAAATTTATAATGTCAATCGTGAATGCTTCTCTCTCTCTCTCTCTCTCTCTCTCTCTCTCTCTCTCTCTCTCTCTCTCTCTCTATATATATATATATATATATATATATATATATATAAGTTGGCTATAAAATTTATTGCAAATAAATAAGCATGAAGCTAAGAAATGAGGACAGAGGTCAATACACATTGATTTCTATATGAATACTTGGGGCATCATGAATGTTTTCTCGATTTATATTTACTTAGTTTTTTTATTAATCAAATTTCATGCAAATTTAACGATTCATCAAACATTCAAAAATAAAGTTAGGTCATCAAGCACAAGATAGAAATTATTTTAAATCTAATCAAAAGCAATCCACTCCATACAAAATATAATCATTAACCCATATATTTTAACCTTGAATATTTTTGATACGCTCCACACACACAAATTGAAATTATACCCATGCCATTGAAGCCAATTGATAGAAAAATTTTCATGCATTTGATTAAAAACACTTGAAATTATGCACGTATGTGATTTCAATGACATTACAAAATAGTTAATGATTTTAGGGTCTCTTTGGGACAACTTTCTATCTGCTTTGCTTTCAGACCGCTGCCACAGTTCTATTGGGGAACTGCTTTATTACTTTTTGTTAAAAATTTCTGTGGTAGAATTTTTTTTTTTTTCTTAATATGAGCTAACATGTTGTGGTTGTCAAAAAATTGAAGTCTGACATTTTGAAAATAAAATAAATTTATAATAGCCATCATAAATTTTGAGGATTAAATGGGTCAAAATCTACTATAATTTTGCTATCCCAAACCGTAAAACTACAGTAGATTTGGATCTGGGTTAGTAAAGTGCGGTGGCTGTCAAAAAGTTGAAGTTTGACATCATGAAAATATATCACTTAAGAGTGGAGCTATAAATAAAATGGGTTAGGATTTCTAACCCAAACGCTAAAATTACATGGGTCAATTTGAATCCAGATTTTTCAGTTCGAGTTCAAGACGATTTGACGTATCTGATCAATTTTTGACACCCACACTTGAATCTAACGCCTTGAAAATTTTCACTTTATTTTCAACCAATGTACTGCATATCATATCTATTCAATCTCTTATGCCCTCCGTCATTCAATATTGTCAAAGTTATCGAAAAAACAGTACCTTAATCGTTGCAAATTAACATCATGATTGCCCCTGTCTTCAAGGCTCTCAAGCTTTATAAAACTGGCCTTCCAACTTATTAAATAAGGTTGGTTGCTTGGTTGGCTCACTTTCAATTTTCTTTGCCTCCTTCAGTCTTGATGCCATTCGGCTGTTAGATGCAAGAGTTGGTGGCATTTATTTATTTGTTAACTCGAGCCTACATTTCTTGATGCTATTCGGCTGTTATTGCTGGGTTTAGGGTTTTAATCCGAGTTAACAAGTCTAATTCGGGTCCGATTTGTATCTAACTCGAATTGAACCTATTTCATAAACTGGTCAAAAGTTCTAATTCAAATGTGACTTGTTTTCAACCAAATTGACCTGGATGTGGCATGACCAAGGAATTTAACCTATGATATAATAAGTATTTGGATGTTCAGGTAATCGGATCAACCGGTAAACCCATCCGAAAATTAAACGGTTTTAGATTTATGAGACCGGGTATCATCTTCAACCTACTAATTCTTAAGAAAACCTTAAAAAATTTCTATCATTAATGCTTCATTAAATTTTGCATGCGTGAAAAGATCCCAATTCGAAATTTTTATTTTGTAAACTAAATATATTTTTTTGACATTTTATAATAAACAATTAATTACAATTCAGCTCCTTAATTGACAAAAATTAACAAATTGAAAAAAAAAGAACCACAATTTGTTGATATTAAATATGAGTTTTAATAACTTGCTATTACTGATAAGCCATTAACAAATTTAATCATCCAAGACAAATCTGAGGTATAATACGGATCTCAATGCAATCTTTTGAGCAATAAATATTCGAACTTCGAATAAGAGTCATCTGGAGCTCAGATTTCAAAAATCTTACAGTCAAACTAATCACTTCAACGAGACAGACCTAATAGTGCCAAAATTGGTCTAATCTGAGTCAATTCAAGCTCAGATCAACTCATTAAACCACATTTATAATTATGCATGAAATATGAAACTGAGTTGTTACATGTTGTTACATAAATCTTTGTTTTTTCTTCGTTAAGATCTTTTCAATTCAATAAAGAATTCTTCAACTGAAAAAAGAAGGCATTCAGTACTTTCGATTAAAGTGAATACCAACTGCCAAAAGCCTAATCTCTTCTCTTATTTATATGTTAGAAAATTTTTTAATACCATCAGAAAGATATGAGAGCCCAATATGCATCAATGAGTAAAACTTATCAATAGAATGAACGAGGTGTTTAAGCAATAAGGGTATAAGTTCAAGAACTGAACGCCTTAAAGCGAGCCCAACATGCATCAGGGAGGACTTCTTCATCCAGTAGAATGAATGAGGTGTTTAAGTGCAGGGAGAGCAGGCTTTCTCTCGTCCAAGGAAAACTCAGTTAGGCAATGCAAAAAGTAAAATAAATAAACATTTACATGCACTTTAAGGTTCAAAACCAAACATGAATCTTCTTGACTGGATCCATGTTAAGAATCGCACCAACCATGTTTTTGCAAACAATCCTAACCTCATTTCTTCACTAGTTCCAGGTTTATCTACAAAAAAACTGAGTTCCATCTATGCCGAAATTGCATTTACCCATCAGAGCAACATTTTAATGACCGTTAAAGATTCAAAATATACTTTTCTATTGATAGAAGAAGGAAAGAGCGAAGAAAATAATCGTTTGGATAAAGCTTGTGAATACCGAAGGAGCAGTCACATACATACCACACAGTTTAAACATTCACATGAAGTTGGCTAGCATTTGTGAATCCCAAAGGAACAAGCTTTGAAGCTGACATGAACATTCACATACATACCACACAATTTAAATATGTTTACATATCTAACACCTAAATTTGAATAATAACACAACCACTGAGAACATATGGCGAGAAAGCAAAAGAAAATTATGACATTAATCTGGAGACATGGAAGCTCAAATGAAAATATGAGCACTTAAAGGGGCCTCGATAATTTTTTCAACTTTTGCCTTACTAATTCCTTTAATTTACAAGAGTTCTTTCCTTGGAAGAATATGCAATAGCTTCCACCGTGCAGAGACCAGCATCTCTGAGCTTTTTTATGTCAACTTCAGCTATACCAGACACCTTGTACATGAAAAATAGATGAACTGGAACTATAAGGCAAACCATGCACTTATTAATTTGGGACAATGGAGGGATATGCATGCAATCTTATTCCTACATTCTATAGAGTTTATTCCCGTAATTCCAAAAAATGAAAAACTTCAATCATTGCTCTCAGGTCCGATCATAGGGCTTCCTTTCGACTGGAAGATTGCTTTTTGCGAAATCCTCCCCTGCGGTGGCCGCGAAGTTGCTCTGCCACGCTCCCAAACAATATACGTCGGCGATTGTGTGCCGCGAAGCTCTCCAGCCGCACACCCAAACTTACCCTAAGAGTCATCCGAAGCTTCTATTTCAGCAAACTTATAGTGAAACTGACCGACTCAATGAGATGAACCCAATAATATCAAAATTAGTTCAGTTCGAGTCAAAACAAGCTCATATCAAGTCATTAAATCACTCTTGGAAGTTTTTTGGACATATTTAGAATGTTAAATGAATGTTAATTCTAGCAAGCCTATAGTCGAATCGAGCCTCTCGACAAGATGAATCCAGCGAGCCAAAGATTGCTCAATTCCAATATTGTTAAGGCAATCAAATATCCATCAAATGCTGTCTGATCAAATGAAGCTCTTCGGATCATCTGATCAGAACGGTTTACATTTTTGCATTAATTTCTCACAGAACACTACCTTCTCAAGAGGGGGAAGAGAGCTTGAAGCCAAATGAAGAACTTAAAGTTTTAAGGACCTAAAGTCAAGCATCACTCTAGCCACTGCCAACTGTCGTCGATCACTGCCGACCGCTGTTGACCACTGCCGACTACCGTCGACCGCCGTTGACCACCGTCGACCACCGACGACAGCTGTTGACCTCTGCTGACCGCCATCGATCAATGTCGACCGCCGATGACTTTTGTTGACCACCGCCATCTACCACCGATCGTCATCGGTCATCGCTCACTTCTTACAACAAGTTTATGCGTGCACTGAAGTTGTAACTCCAAAGAGTGTTCAACCCTTTCCCGCCTGTGGGATAAGGGACTGTACATGTAATCTCCAGTTTATAGTGAATTCCTTCAGCTTACCTTTTTTATCTTTACGGGTTTTCCACATAAGAACTTATTGTGTCACTACTTGTTGTTTTTCTTTTGTCTAAGTGTGTTGAATCTTCGTACCACGCTAAGACGATAATTTACTACTCTACCGCGTGAGAAATTTTCTAGCACGCATTAAAGTTAGTTTGATTTTTTTTTAAAAAAAATAAGTTCCTTTATTTTTTTAAATAAAAAAAAAACTTGTGAAAAAAAAGTAAAAAACTTACTATATATATGTTTGCGGCCTTTGGCGTAAGTTCCTCGGATTAGGGGTTCGAATCTCACACATTAAGGGAGGATTTGAATAGCACATAGGACTGGAAGGGGGACCCGCTCCTCGATCAGTTCAACCTATAGGAGTTGATCAGCGGTCTCCGACTGTCCATTAATCTTTATATATATATATATATATATATATATATATATATATATATATATATATATATATATTAAAGACAATAGAATTGATTCTAAATGGCCATAATACTACACTTTTTTAAATTTAAATGATAAAATGTAACACATAATTGCCCTAAACAGGAATGCTACTTTTGCAATTACGCAACCTTTGAGATCAAATATGCAAAATTTGACTGTGTTACACGTAATTTGGATGGTATCTTGAATAGATGTGTACCACCAAAATATTTACTCATTACTTATTTACTTTTTTTCATATTTTTTTTTTTAATTTTTCAGGCATTTGCATATATACCACACAATTCTTATGTATTTACATAAACAAAACCCAACAACACCCCTTTTATTTACTTTTTAAAAGCGAATTTCACATTTTTCATATGTCCCCAAAGTTATACATCTAGAATGAAAAGTTTAGTAATCCCCAACAGCTAGCTCACATAAATTAGATCTTTTAAAGATTCAGACGAAAATGTTGATGAAATCATTTAATGACTGATAATATTACAGAGCATTAGAGGAATATTAAATATGGAGTTTGATATCTAATCAATCAAACTTCATCATTGTATACCACATTAAAACAAGTGACACACCTCCGTTCATATCATGAAATATTATTCTAAACAAAAAATTTATAAGGCCACCAGCCACCTTCTCTCCGGTGGCTACACGACTTAGCTCCAGTAGTTAATTATTCAGTTTTTCTTTGATGAAGAATCTATCAAAATCCACATGTCTGGTTTTATCATGTTGCTTCGGGTTGTAGGCAATGCTGATTGCTGACTTGTTGTCGCACAATAACTTCATTTCAGCTGATTGGTCGACCTTGAGCTCTACCAACAGGATTCTTAGTCACGTCATCCTGACAACTCCAAAGGTCGTGATTCTATACTCTACCACTCTATTGACCTCGGCACTACCAATTGTTTCTTCCTCTTTCAAGAGACTAAGCTTCTGATACAAACATGCAGTATTCAAATGTGGACCTCCTGCCATCAACACAACCTGCCCAGTTAGAGTCAGCTCCCAATGCTTACAAGTACATTCTTTCTGAATATCAAACCCTTCTCTGGTGCATACTTCAAGTACCTCAAAATCTGATTCACTGCATCCATGCGGTCTTTCCTAGGATCATGCATGTATTGCATCACCATACTTAATGCAAATTATTTTTTTGAAAGAGCGTGACTTAGATATATGAGCCAACCTACCAACCTCTAGTACCTCTCGAGATCGATTGGCTCTCACGCATTTGCACTCAACTTTCCCTTTTGATCAATTGGTGAGACTGCAAGCTTGCATCCCAACATTCTTGTCTCTGTGAGCAATTCTAACACATACTTTCTCTGAGATAGAATAATCTCCTCTACTTCACAAGCCACCTCAATTACAAGGAAGTATTTAAGCTATCTTAAGTCCTTCATCAAAATATCCATGCCCAGTCTTCTCTTCAGTTGTGCAATCTCTCGCTCATCATCACCAATCACTAGCATATCATCCACATACTCAACAAGCATAGTAATGTGACCTCCATGTCATCGAATGAATATTGTGTGTCCGACATTGATCTACTGATAACTTATGTCTACTATTGCTCTCCTATATTGTCAAACCAAGCTCAAGGAGTTTGCTTCAAATTATACAATGACTTTCTCAGTCTACATACCTTGCCCATTGTTTGGCTTGTGTCAAAGCCTTGGGGTATCTTCATGTACACCTCCTCCAACAAATCAATGTGAAGAAAGGCATTGTTCACAGCCAGTTGGTGTAACCTCATATACCATTCACAACCAGAGAGATGAGTGCCATGACTGTGCTCATCTTCGTCACCGTGCAAATGTCTCCTCATAGTTGATGTCATACATCTAACTATACCCTTTCGCCACCAACCATGCTTTGTAACGATCAAATATTTATTCTGAGGTCTCCTTCACTATAAAGACCCATTTGTACCCGACTACTTTTTTTCACTGTTAGTAGCAACGCGAGCTCCCATGTCCTATTCGACTCGGGAGTACTCCTACCTTGCTACTTGCCAACACTTGGGCATAGAGACAATATCTAATGATGCAATGAATACCCCATAACTGGTGATATGTTAGAGTATAAGGCAAACTAAGCAATGTCATTTGAGAAAACAAAAATGATCAAAAGAATAACGATCAGGGGAATGACCTGATTACTGCAAGGAGTCATGAGAGTGGGAGGAAAATGGAGAGGAATCATTTCACATGTGTAATATGATTCTGAGGTGCATTGTGTAGATTTCTCAAGAGTCGGGGTAGTCCAAGACAAGAGACTTGATGGCAAGAGTGGCACGGCTGACATTGTTCCCTCTTTCTGCCTCATACTTCTTATATACACCCTTAGCTCCACTTAAACTTCAGACTCATTTTTCTCATTGTTTAGCTCTTCTTCAACCGAACATTCCCACATAATGGGACAATGCATCGTTCCCACATGTACCAATCTTTTACGATCACTATTGTGCCCCTCTCACCTAATACCTCCAATATTTGGCAAGTCACCAAAGAGTAAGATCAATTCCAAGGAGTAGTATAGTTTGAATTATCTAAATTTCACATTCATACTCACAGACAATCTTCTCCTTATTGAGCTTCAACAAGCAAACCTCTCATGAGTAGTAGAATAGCCCAAAAAAACATGCTTCACAGATCTGGGATCGAGTTTTCTTATTGATGGTTATTGTCCTTCACAAAACATACACAACCAAATATCTTCAATGAAATGTTCCCACCATTATCTCCTTTCAACAACTCACAAGGACATTGTCGCTCCAACACTCTAAAGGGCATTTTGTTGATCAATTTTATGGTTGTTAAAAAATTTTGCTCCCACAACTGTTTTGAGACATTTATCGAGTTCATCATGGTTTAGGATACTTCTAGAAGGTATTTATTCTTTCTCTCAGCTACTCTGTTTTGTGCTGGTGTGTATGGATGTGTGGTTTGATGTTGTATCAATGGGGATGACAGGTAATCCCAAACACCTTATTATTATACTCGTATTATCAAATATCAACACATTCACTATTATACCGTATTGAGTCTGAATCGCTCTATGAAAGTCTTTAAAGCAAGAAAGCATATTGTTTTTATTTTTCATTAGATATAAAAGTACAAGAGGATAACAATCAATTAAAGTCACAATATACTTATAATCATTCATTAAAGTTGTAGAACAAGTTCCCAGTACATCTGAATGCACTAAACAAAACAAACAACAACTTTTATTACCATCACTAGCGTAAGAGTTTATGGTATACTTATCAAACTCACAAACATCACACACTGATTTTTGTTTATTTATCTTTCATACAGTTTTTGTTTATTTGTCTTTTCAGAGGAGGGAACAGTTATAAAAACAATTTTTAATATGATTATTGCTCTAATTAATTATACAGATTTTACATCATATCTATATTTCAATTTGATTTTTTAACATAGCGACAATTAATTCAGCCAACTTGTCTGAATTTGGCTAATTAAGACGACTGATCGATTGGAGACTATACCTTCGAAAGTGCTCGGTAGAGGCGCTTGGTCGTATGGTGATCTCGCTCACCATGGGTTAGCTAACCAACTGCAGTCTGGTGCTGTTGTACGCAGTTCGAGCTGTCAGGACTGTAACATGACCCGTAAGCGAAACCTTTGTCGTAGCTTGCCAGTTAATCCTAATCCTGTGATCAGTCGTTGATTGGTCGGATGCTTCGTTCGAACTTTATTTGGATTGTTTAATAGCTTTGAGATCTGTGCTAAATTTTCTAATATATATAGTATGGATTAATTTTCTAGCAAGGGGTCAATTCTCTGTATGTTCACACAATCTTTCCCTCATATTTACATGTAAATCAACCTACAATGTATTCACAAATCTAACTCACGTGACACCTAATAAGTTATCTCACAATAAGTTTCTTAAAGAAAATATATAAAAATTAGTTTGAAATGAATGTAAATCTCCCTTTAATTTATGCACATAGTATACTGTATTAGAACAGGAAAAAATTGAGTGCATAACACTTACGCAGAGCTACGTACGTAGATGGGGTGTAAATGGAGTACATGGAGATTATATCCACATCCACGTTATAAACTTCTGCAATCTATTTATAACCCCTCTTTAATCATTGTAACTGCACTTGTATTTTCATGTATTGATAGTTTACAGGCGGGTTACAGAAAAATTATAAATAAGTTATAGAAAGTTATAACAAGGATATAACCTCATTATAACTCCATCGTACCCATTTAAAGACGCAGAACTACATACGGCTTTCACACGCAAAATTTTAAGTATTTTTAGGTATTTTTTTACTTGTTAGAGCTGCGAATGCAAAATGTCCTAATTCACTCCCTGCTCGTTTCCACCTTCCCCCCGACAATCCGTTCGTGTTTAACCTATAGTTCATCTGTATAAAGGTCCCCTACAGACAACCAACACACTCTTTCTATTACTCCCCTCTCCCATCTCTTCAACAACCAAAAACCCCACTGCTCCTCCCACCCCCACTCACTCGCCAAGCATTAACGGCAATGTCTCTCCGCGCCGTCGCGGCCGCGGCCGCCGCCGCTACAACCGTCGTCTCCATCATCTTCTTCCACCCCGTCAATGCAGCACATCACCCCGCCTCCTCTCCCTTCTCAATATCCATTTCTCCATCAAATGCCATCGCCTACCCTCCCTCCACCACTCCTCCGACAAAAACCCACGCTGCATCACCAGCAAAACCCCGCCATTTTACTTCTCCAGCGAAATCTCCCTCCGCATCGCCGGCGAAATCCCTGTTTGCCTCACCAGTAAAAGCGCCAGCCGCATCGCCGGCTAAATCCCTGTTTGCTTCACCAGCGGCATCGCCGGCGAAATCCCTGTTTGTTTCACCAGCCTCATCGCCGGCGAAATCCCTGCTTGCTTCACCAGCGAAGTCACCAGCCGCAGCGCCGGCAAAATCTTTGTTCACTTCTCCGGTGAAGTCCCCTGCCGCATCGCCGGCGAAATCCCTGTTCACTTCTCCGGCGAAGTCTCCTGCTGAATCACCGGCAAAATCTTTGTTCACTTCTCCGGCGAAGTCTCCTGCTGAATCACCGGCAAAATCTTTGTTCACTTCTCCGGCGAAGGCCCCTGCTGCATCACCGGCAAAATCCGTGTTTGCTTCACCAGCGAAATCACCAGCCGCATCGCCGGAAAAATCTTTGTTCACTTCTCCGGCGAAGTCTCCTGCTGAATCACCAGCAAAATCTTTGTTTACTTCTCCGGCGAAGTCCCCTGCTGCATCACCGGCGAAATCCCTGTTTGCTTCACCAGCGCAAGCACCAGCCGCATCTCCGGCAAAATCTCTGTTCACTTCTCCGGCGAAGTCCCCTGCTGCATCACCGGCGAAATCCCTCGTCTCTCCTCCTCCTCCAGCTAGTGCACCCACACCAGATGCTTACCCGAGTCCGTCTCCAACATCGCACTCGCCGATCGCAGCCCCTATCGTCTCCCCGTCCTCACCTCCACCTACATTGTCCTCTCCGCCGTCGATCGCCCCCATTCCCTCCTCTCCGGTGACTGATGTGCCTCCTCCGACGGCGGTCGCGGTTCCCGCTGTCTCCCCGAACAAGAAGCCGAATAGTACCAAGGTCAGACCACCTGTAGTTTCTCCGACGAAGGTGGTCCTGCCGCCTGCCGGCGCGGATATCGCCGCCGGTCCGGGGCCAAATAGTTCGTCCGATGAGAAGGTACGTCCTCCGACTTCTCTTTCAGCTCTTCCATCTCATTCGTGCTCGCTAACGTGCGCCTATTCGTGTATTGGCTCGGTATTAAGTATCTTGCAAAAATAATATTATTATATATATATATATATATATATATAAATTTATTTATTTATACACATAATAGTCAAATATTTCATATCAGAATATAAATTTTTTAAAGGATATATCTATCGCATACATAAACAATCATATTCACGTATTCAATTTACACGAGAAAATTTTGATGGGAGACTTGATATAACAAGTATAATAATTTCTTTAGTTTTTGGAAAATGAATTAAAAAAATTCAAATTATTATAGGAATTTTTGTAAATTGTTGGAATGAAAAGGAAGGACTGGCAGCGGGCGTGATTGTGCGGTAATCTTACATAGCGGGTAACGTTTCAAGCTTATGGCACGCTGAAGGGTTCGCTAAAGCGGCACTTTAATACGTAGTGGTGTAGCGTCGTTCCATAGTGTCGGACTTGAAAGTGATTTATTCATTTAGGTTCGGAGATATTTGGGTTCCGCATGTGTCCCGATATTATGAAGACGGTGTCAGGTTAAGAGTATCCTGGCCGTTCGTTTGGAAATCGCTCGTGAATCACCGTTCAGTTTTTATAGAAGGAAGAGCGTCCGGCGCCTCGAGGTTTACTACCATTCGGGATATATATATATAAATATATGTATATGGGTATTTTACATCAAAGCCACTAAATTCCTACGTCATAAAAGTAGTTTTGTTAAGTGGGGCAGAAATTAGTGTCATTTATGAAATTTTTTTATAGGTATTTTAACAGAAAAATTCTTTAATATTTTCTTAACTCAATATGAATTTATTTATTTGTATATGCTATATATTTTTTTATTTATAATACTATTTATTAATTGTATATTTTAAAATGAATAAGAAATATAAATTAAGCAAATTATTAATATTGTCAAACACTAAATAAAGTTAGAGTTAAAAATATTGTGTAAATTATAGTTAGAAATGCAATTAATCTAAATAAAATATGATTCGAAATGAATTTTAAATTTAATTATTTTTTTATTATCAAATAAATAATTAAAGAAGCTATAAAATAAATATCTCATTTAAAACTCTTGAATGAGCTCGTTAAGATGTTGACTATAAACTAAATATAAATTATAATTTAATTTAAATTCTAAAAATATAACATTTTTTTAATACAAAAATATTTTCTGGAGAAAGTAAAAATTAGTTTCATGCATGGAAAAATATTACATCCGGACGACGCACGTAGAGATACGTGCGGAGCCCAATTCATGGGAGACACGTGAAATCCTGTAATAACACGCAATAACACGGGAATAACACGAAAGAATATTCCTCGTGTTATTCTACGGTTAGCGGTGTTCTGGGCGGAATAAATCGGGGAATAACGCGGAATAACACGGGGAATATTCTTCATGTTATTCCCGTGTTATTCCGCGTTATTGTGGTGGTATTGTAACATCACCACAATAACACATCAATACTACGCGGAATAACACGAGAACAACGCGGAATAACACGGGGAAATATTCTCTATGTTATAATACTACCACAATAACACATGAATAACGCGGAATAACACGGAGGAATATTCCCCGTGTTATTCCGCCTAAAACACCGCTAACTGCGGAGTAACACGATGAATATTCCCTCGTGTTATTGCGCGTTATTGCGGGATTCCACCGGGATTCCACGTGTCTCCCGTGGATTAGGCTCCGCACGTACCTGATGTAATATTTTTCCTTCATGCATAGGTAAGTGACATACAGTAAAAATTAAAGATTAGGTGTTAGATATGTGCTTGGGCTATTTTGTGCTGATATTGAGTAGATTTTGAGTGAGTTGAGCTTGATTTGAACATAAATTTTTTATCTCTATCTGTCTCAAAGATCAGTTGAACTTACAGTTTGAGTTAAGCTGGCTAAACTTGAAATGAATCCATTATGTTATGTTTAAAATTTATTTGAGCTGCTCAAACTTGTTGACACATTATCACATGATATCATTTTCAATCACATTTGAGCTATTTTGAATTGGGTTGGGATAAAATAGCACATATATTATTATGTTTTAATTTTTCATGGTAAATGTGCATACATATAGGAGTAGAGTCATAAATTCTTTTAATAGGAGAATGAAACTAATGATTTCAAAAATCCCGGCAACTGATATAGAAGAATTAGGTTAACGTTTCATACATTGAAGTTATGAGCGTTGGGATGGAAACTTGGGTTTCGAATGATTTACAATCAAAAGCAGATCAGGAAAAAAAAAACAAATCACACCGAGAAATTTAGAGCAAATTATCGAACATAAACACAACAAAATAATCCCAAAAAATACATCAGAATTTAACGTGAAAATAGTCGAGAAATGAAAAAAACTACAGAGCCACACCACTTCAAAAATTTTACTATGTTAGGAGAATATTACATAAATTTACACACTTAGATTCTTTTTACTGAATAAAATTTCTAACAATTTTGCTTAAAGTCCTCTCATGATTCCTCGAGAGAAATCGTTGAAATCCTCTTCCTCGACTTTCACTGCTTCAAAAATAAACCCATCGAGAGTCCAAAAGTATTGATTTGTATGTCTTGAAGCATTCAAATTTTGAGATATTTGCAATAATACACTTGCATTTAATAATATTTTATGAATTAAATGCAAACTGCAATACTCGGAGATCCCTGAGAGTATTTTAAAACTTGCATGAGTTAAAGTTGGGATATTCCCAAGTTATGTAAATTTAGAACTTCTATATGAGACAACTATGCATGATTTTAAATTGTTGCATATACCCCTTTTTTGAAACAAACTGTCTCAAAGTCATATTTTAAAGTCATTTAAATTTTTTCAAATTATGCAAACATATAAAATCAAAAAGAGAAAAGAAAATTAAAGATTTAACTCAAGTAAAGTGTATTAAAGATGAAAATCAAAAAGTTCTTTTCTTAGAAAAAGATATTCAACATAGGTGGGTGAGTTAATTTGATAAACTTTTTAATAAAGATGTTGAAAGTACGATCGACCTTAGTGATCTTAATATCATTAATAATAATAAAACTTTTCATTTTTACCGTCGCATTAGTAAAAAAGAAGTTGATGAGGCTTTAAAGAAAACCAAGGGTGGAAAGTCTGTAGGACCTGATGATATCCCAATTGAAGTGTGAAAATATTTAGGTGATTTGGGGGTTTCTTGGCTTACTAAACTTTTTAATATTATTTTTAAATCTAAAAAGATGCCTGAGGAGTGGAGAAAGAGCATTTTGGTCCCCATTTTTAAGAATAAAGGAGATGTACAAGAGTGTGCAAATTATAGAGGAATTAAATTGATGTCATACTTTAAAATTATGAGACAGGGTAATTGAACATAGGTTAAGACATATTACGAAGGTTTCTCATAATCAATTTGGATTTATGCCGGGCAGGTCTACTATGGAAGCTATACATTTATTGAGAGGTTTGATGGAGAAGTACAAAGATAAGAAGGAGTATCTACATTTGATTTTTATTGATTTAGAAAAATCTTACGATAAGGTTCCTAGAGATGTTCTTTGGAGAGTCATTGAGAAAAAAGGTGTTGATATGACTTATATTTAAGTCATTAAAGATATGTATGCTAGAGCTTTACATGTGTTCCAACTGAAGGAGGATTGACCAAATATTTTACTATTTCTGTTGGTTTACATCAAGGATCGGCTTTAAGCCCATATCTTTTTGCTTTATTTATGGATGGTCATACTGGGCATTTACAAGAGGATGTACCTTGGTGTATGATTTTTGCTGATGATATCCTCCTTGTGGATAAGACAAGAGAAAAAGTCCAGGAAAAACTTGAATTATGGAGGTCTACATTGGAGTCTAAAGGTCTTCGTTTGAGTAGAACTAAAACCGAATACATGGAATGTAATTTTAGTAATAGTAGGTATAGTGACAGAAGTGTAACTTTGGGTGATCAAATTATTAAAAGGTGTGAACGATTTAGATATCTCGGGTCCATTGTTCAAAGCGATGGTGATATAGATGGGGATGTTAATAGTAGAATTCAGGTTGGTTGGTTGAAGTGGAGGAATGCGCCTGGCCTATTGTGTGATAGAAAAGTACAGCTTAGACTGAAAGGAAAAGTTTATAAGATGGTGGTGAGACCTGCAATGTTCTATGGTGCTGAATGTTGGCCTTTAAAAGAGAAGCATAATGTTAAGTTAAGTGTTGCTGAGATGAGAATGATTAGGTGGATGAGTGGCTTTACACTTAGAAACAAAATGCGAAATGATTATATCTGTAATAGGGTTGGTGTTGCACCAGTGACGGATAAAATTAGAGAGAGTCGCCTTAGATGGTTTGGTCACATTAAACGTCGACCACCTGATGATCCGATTAGGAGAGTGGATGTTTTAGATACAACTTGTGTTAAGAAAGGCAGAGGTAGACCTAGGAAAACTTGGGCTTATTGCATAAAAAATGATCTTAATTTATTAGAATTAAACGCAAATTTGACACTAAATAGGACACAATGGAGAAGAAGGATTCATGTTTTCCTTATAAGGACAAAAGTCCTTATTACTTACATCCTAAAAAACCTAAACTAACAAACTCAAATGCCATTTAAATATAAATGTTTTAATGCTTAATTACCCGATAATCATTGTGTTGATTGGAAATTTAATAATATTTTATGAATTAAAAGCAAAATTCAACACTTGGAGATCCATGAGAATATTTTAAAGCTTGCAGGGGTAAAGTTTGGATATTCTCAAGTCATGTAAATTTAGAACATCTATATGAGTCAGCTATGCATGATTTTAAATTGTTGCATATATCCCTTTCTTGAAACAAACTATGTCTCAAATTTATATTTTAAAATATCATCTTTTACTCAAATCATGTAAATCTCTTCAAATTATACAAACATATAAAATAATACCCGCATGGGCTGTAACTAAAATACCAAATGGTTTAACGAATAGCTTAGGAATAATGCGTGGGTTAAAACCAAACTTACACTCACATAATTCATATTTTGAAAATAAATTAATCAAATGGGGCACCCTGTTTAGTGGGCAAGGCTGCAAGCTTCACCTAATTAGTCCAATTCTCATACTCTCAATGATTGAAGTTGACGAGTCTAGTGAAACTAATAATAACCGTCCAAATCATAAAGATATAATTTACAAGTCCAAATCATTTAGTATAATTCTTTTCTTTATAAGTATAGGAGTCGATAGGACTTATATCATAAAAAGCCTAAACTAACAAACTCAAATACCCTTTAAATATGAACGGTTTAAATGTTTAATTTCCCGATGATGGTCATGTTGATTGAAAATTTTCATTAGAGGAGTTAATTTCAAACCAACATTAAGTATAAGTTTCAATTTAATATTCAATTAAAATTAATCACTTAAAAGCTAAAAGCAAAAAATCATTCACCATCGCAATAGTTCGTCGAGGGTGACACAATTTTGATTGACTCAAACTCATAAAAAGTGAAGTTCATGGGAAATGTATCTCTATATTTACAATCAAAGAAATTGTATGTCAGTAAAGACGTGACCCGAGTTTTTTGTATGCATGGTTTTATCACTAAATGACACCACAAAGTAACTGTTTCGACTTGAGCTCTATGACGTGATAGTTGTCGTTAAATGACACTATTATATTTCATCCATGTCCGCAGTCTTTATATTCTTCAATAACTTTTAAATTTTTGAGTTGTAAATCATAAGGGTATAATTTCATTGATATAAAGTCTTCTGTGAGCTAAGGTAGATTTAAATTTGTCGTCTTAGACAAACATCATTTCCGGATCTACAAGAGTCCCTTGATGACAAAGATCATTCAGTCAAGTTTGGTAGACTAACTCCTCTGACTTAGCAGATTAGGGAAAATTATGACCAGGAATGACGCAATCATAGGATCTTGATCAGGGTTCATTATTGTTGCTCCCACCATCCACTTTAAGTTTCAAATGACAAATTTTATAATATGTCGGCTGCTATTATATGTTGATTATTCAGTGTTAAATGATCAGCTTTAATCGAAAGTGCTATGCCTTTATCGGGAAGGGTAATTAATCATAGGGGCTTGAGTTAGGGGTGTAAAGTATAGAAATTGAGAGAAGATATTGAATTGAGAAAATTCTTTATTATATTTTCTGAATGAATAAGAACATATTACGACCTATATTTATATACATGGTGATCAGCATACAATTATGGTACCTAATAATGACAAATAATGGAGAGAATCACTCCTAATAATTACTGAATAATTGCCTCCTAGTAATTATGAATATTCTGTAATAATTACAGAATAATTACCTATAATTACGAAGATTCTACACTCCCCCTCAAGTTGGGTTATATAAATTGTACATGCCTAACTTAATGCATAATTTTTCAAAGTTGATTCTTGGGAGAGTAGATTTAGTGAGGATATCTTCTGTTTGATGTCGGAAATGAATGTAAGTTCGACGACACTTCTCTCAATGTTTTCTGAGATGAAGTGTCGATCGATTTCGATGTGTTTCGTTCTGTCATGATGTACTAGATTCTTTGCAATGCTAATGATTGTCTGGTTGTCGCATTGTATTTTGAAAGTTTTTTCAGTTAGCATTCCAAGTTCGCTAAGTATTCTTCTAATCCACATTCATTCGCAGATCCCGAGTGCAAGAGCTCTGAATTCCGCTTCAGCTCTGTTTCTTGATACCACAGACTGCTTTTTGCTTCTCCAAGTGACTAGGTTTCCCCAGACACAAGTGCAATAGCCGGAAGTGGATCGTCGGTCTGAGACATCCTTTACCCAGTCTGCATCTGAATATACTTCTATACCTCGATCCTTATTCCTTTAAAATAGTATGCATTTGCTTGGAGTCACCTTGAGGTATCTTAAGATTCTGTAAACCGCATTCATGTGTTATTTCGTAGGGCTGTTCATGAATTGGCTCACAACACTAACAGAAAAACCAATGTCGGGTCGTGTGTGTGAGAAATAGATGAGTCGCCCCACGAGTCACTGATAACTCCCCCTATCCATAGGTGTGTTGTTTTTCTCAGTGTCGATCTTCTTGTAGGGATCCATTGGAGTGTCGACAGGTTTGCAACTGAGCATACTTATTTCCTTCAACAGGTCCAATGTATGTTTCCGTTGTGACACAAATATTCCTCGTTTTGATCGAGCCAGTTCCATGCCGAGAAAGAACTTTGTGTTTCTGAGGTTTTTGATTTCGAATTCCCGAGTGAAAAGCTTTGTCAAATTTGTGAGTTCTTCATGAATTCCAGTGAGGATGATATCGTTGACGTATACGATTAGAATTGCAATATTCTTTTCGGGAGAAGTTTTCACGAAGGGAGTGTGATCTGCGTGACACTGAGTATACTCATGTTTTGTCACAAATTTTGCAAATCTATCGAACCGTGCTCGGGGAGATTGTTTAAGGCAGTACAATGATTTTTAGAGTTTACAGACTTTGTTGTTTGGAAAGGATGCTTCTAGTCCGGGAGGTGCTTCCATGTAAACTTCTTCTTTCAAATCGCCATTTAAGAAAGCATTTTTCACGTCGAGTTGATGCCGCTGCCAGTCTTCATTTGCTGCAAGTGAGAGAAGAATTCAGATGGTGTTAAGTTTGGCCAGGGGGCAAATGTTTCTTGGTAATCAATACCATAGGACTGTGAAAAACCTTTTGCTATGAGACGTGCTTTAAATCTCTCAATTGTACCATCTGCCTTGTGTTTGACTTTGAAGATCCATTTGCAGCCGATTGCTTTCTTTACCTTTGGCAGGTCTGAAACAGTTCATGTACCATTCTTTTGTAGGGCTTTTACCTTCTCATTGAAGGCCGTTTTCCACCCTGGGTATTTGAGAGCTTCATCAATGATGTTTGGGATTTGTGTGTTGTCGAATGCGGTGACATATGCTCGATAAGTTGAAGATAGTCCTTTATAGGACACAAAGTTGGAGATCGGATGCATCGTGTGTTCTTATCTGAGTGAAGGTCAGATGGACCTAACACATTTCTTTAAAGCAATTGGAATGTCAGAGTCATCAATCATAGGTATGATAGATTCGTGTTCAAGTGAGTTGGTACCTAAGTGGATTTTTGTGGGAGTTGGATCCGGTTCTGACTCTTGGATTGGTGTTGGATGTTCCGGGTGGTCTATATGCTTGTTTTGTGTGGGAGGTGGTACAAGAATGGGTGATGAGTTGGACACTTGAGGACTAGACGGAGACTGATTGTTAGGTACATTTTCATGTGAGTTGGACGAACTTGCTGGAACCGAGTCGGGAGATGATGAGTTCAGTTCAAGGTACAAGGATTTGGTGTGTGGCGATATGAAGTCGTTATCCCCCCAAGACTGATGTTCCCTTAGAGTCTTCCCCTGAATATTAGAATTGGGGTAATAAGACTGATTTTTAAAAAAATGTGACATTCATAGTGTTGTGTTTTTCTTGTGAGAGGGGAGTAGCACTTATATCCTTTTTGAAGAGGCGAGTAGCAGAGGAAAATACATTTAGTAAATTTATAGTCAAGTTTGTTGCGATTGTGTGAATGAATGTGAACAAAGGAGGAGCAACCAAATACTTTGGTAGGTAGATTTTAGGTAATTACCTTGGTGTGGGGAAACAACTTGAGAAATTGGACTGGACTTTGAAATTTGAGTACCCGTGGAGGCATCCTGTTGATGAGGTAGTCTGCAGTGGATACAACGTAACCCCAAAAAACCTTAGGCACGTTAGAGGAAAACAATGAAGCAGCGGGCTACCGCTAGAAGGTGGCGATTCTTGCGTTCGGCGATTCCATTTTGTTGAAGAGTGTCGACGCAAGAACTGAGATGGAGGATGCCTTTAGAGGAGAGATAAGAATCAAGGACGGAAGCGAAGTACTCCATTGCATTATCAGTCTTGAGTGCCTGGATGGAGGTTTGGAATTGTGTTTGAATCATTGACTAAAATTTTTCAAATATATGACCGACTGCAGATTTATCTTTCATAAGAAATATCCATGTTAGTCGAGTGTGATCATCAACAAAGGAGACAAATCACCGAGTCCCGTAGGATTGAAACACAGGATGAGCCGCAGACATTGCTGTGAATGAGTGCAAAGGGCCGAGAAGAGGTGTAACCAATACGTGGAAATGACGTGCGATTATGCTTGACAAATTGACAAAATTCACATTGAAAAGAATGAACATCTTTATTGATAAATAAATCCGGAAATAGTTTTGAAAGATACATTAAATTTGGATGACCGAGACGATAATGTCATAACATAATCTCAGAATCTTTATTGACACTATAATTGAAGACATAATAATGGGTAGAAAAATGTCCGTAGCGAGGTCGTGGTGGTGAAGCACAATTGATGATGTAGAGACCCGAGCACAACTCAACATTGTCAATCGTCGTCCCCGAATCCGCATCCTGAAATTCACACGTGATAGGAGAAAATTTAGCAATACACCTCATATCACTAGTCAACTTTTCGATAGATATTAAATTGCAATTTAAAGTAGAAACATGAAGCACAGATTGGAATCGATGTTTGAGATGATGTGCACGGAGCCATAGCCGGTGACTTTGGAGATAGAGCCATTGGCAACGCGGATGGTGGAGTCGTCTCTGCACGACATATGGTCATGGAGAAGGGAAGCATCGCTAGTCATGTGATGAGAAGCGCCGAAATCGATGATCCACTGACCGAGGGATCCTTGATTGACTGTGAAAGCATTGTAGAAAGTACCTTGTTGCACAAGCAGGCCGGTGATGGGATAGGAAATGTCATCGATTTCGTTTGGAACAGGGGCAGAAGAGATGGAGGATATTTCTTGGGAGGAAGAGGAAGAAGTCGTCATACCGAAAATATTGGCATGGCAGAGAGGATCGCACGCAGAGGCAGCCGAAGTAGAGAGGAGTGTGCATGAATTGACGGACTAAGACAGTAATTTTGACGTCCTCAATTCGAAGGAGATACTACTTAATGCCTTCGGTGCAGTGAAAGAGGATTGAGCAGACGGATCGTGACAGACGGGATTTTCTTCAGCGCATCGTGACACACGATCGATGCAAAGGCGATGATCGATCTTCCTCTCCTTCACGATTCGCGATAGACCGAATTGCGGCAAACTGGCGTTGGGAAGGCTTCTGCGGAATTAATTCGGTGCTGGGAGACGAAGACGAAGCAGTTGATGGTGCCGAAGTTGAAGATATCGCTAACGAAGAAGACGAAGGTGGACGAAGTACAACTCAGGCTCTGATACCATGTAAATTTTAGAGATTGAGAGAAGAGATTGAATTGAGAGAATTCTTTCTTATATTTTCTGAATGAGTAACAACAAATTACGACCTATATTTATATATATGATGACCAGCATACAATTATGGTACCTAATAATGACAAATAATGGAGAGAATCGCTCCTAATAATTATCGAATAATTCCCTCCTAATACTTATGAATATTCTGTAAAAATTACATAATAATTGTCTAATAATTACGAAGATTCTACAAGGGGAAATCTCAAACCTCAGGTCAAAAAGTCCCCTTAAAAAATGAGAGCAAAATCTCTGGGTAGTGTCTTATCTACAATCCAATATAACTTTGTAAAATTTGACCCTTCCAAAGCCCCCTTAATAACAAATAAATAGTCTGGGTAGTGGTCAGAATTTTTGGAGCCCACGTATGTATTGAAAATGTGAACTCGGTTGTTAATTAAATTGTGATACTTATAATCCCTGTGGGATGATGAGTAGTTGAGGAGAATGCATTCTATCAAATGAGGAGTTATTTTGCTTGGGGAGTATGATTTTAACCGGGAAGATGAGAGCAATTGAATGCTCTTAGGAAGGAGTAGGTTGGCTGTTTGCTGTAAAGAAGTTTGTATGGATTATGCAGCCTTCATTTTGGGGAGTCTTAGAAGGTAAGCAATTGATCAATAAAACCACAGTAAGAAGAGACTCGATTCATAAATAATATTCTAGTTGAGCGTTGTGGAGTGTGTTTTCTTTGGATGATTTTCCTATGTTTGCATTTGGTGACACTACTTTTTTTTTTTTCAGTAGTATAAGAACAACTGAGTTGATAAACCTTGCCATGGTTCGAAAGAGAGTTATGAAAGATAACACTGGTGTATTTGCCCCTGCCATCAGCGTGCATTTGTTTTTTTCTTTTGGTGCGGGTAGAAGTCTTGTTTTCTATCATTGTATTGAACTGAATGACATTGCATTGTTTCAAATTATCACACAAAAGACCAAACAAAAATGCTCAAAATCTTCAATAAAGAGACATGATATCTACAATGATTGACTAACTCTTGAAACAGAAGCCTATTGGACTTTTGTGGAATTACAAGTAATTCGCTAAATAGGGCTTTGTTCACATATACAAGTGTTTTTGTTATATTGAAATTGCATCTAACATATAACCATGAGGATTTCTGAGCCTTCAATGCCACAAAGTTGGTATACAACAACAATAACAACAACAAAGCCTTAATCCCACTAAGTGGCGTTGGCTACAAAGTTGGTATAGATGTGCTAAAAAGGCAATGCAGATATTTTGAGCTGAGGCTAACCAAAATGAGGAAATTAGCTGTATGGAAGAGCAAAAGGTGATGTGTTGTGAAAGGCAAAATTTAAAGAGTTAAAAATGAATTCGAGAAAGGTTTGGAAGAATGAACCTTTGGTACAATAAGCATCCAAATCCAAGTTGAAAAAGCGGGTCAAAATTAAATGAAGTTGGAGATGTGATTAAATATTGCTTAGAAAAGTGATTAGTTTCCTTACCAAAGATTTAAAGGTGTTGGTTCAACATCAAAAAGCGACTGATCACATAAATAGTTGTTGTCGAAGAAGGGCTGTATTTAATGAAGTTGCTGGCCCTTTCTTGAAAGCTCAGAAAGACAAGTCTCTAAAAAAAGAAAAAGTTAATATGAAAATGAGAAAAACAAAACTATTTTTAACACAGATTTACATAATATATGTTTTTTATCTCATATATGGGATGTTTGGTTTGCTGAAAAAGGAATGCAGTGTAATAATAATATTTTGAAGTTGTTTTGTTTGGCGTTGAAGTAAATATAGAAAATTTTATTTTTATCTTTTTGTTGGAAGAAAAATGAAATAATGTAAAATATGTTCGGCGATAGCAGTGGTGATGGCGTGCGGCGGGCTGTGGTGGGCGACGGTGGCAACAACTACATGGTGCGGTTTGCAGTGTATGTGGAAATCACCAAAATAGAATGAATTCGAAATACATCAATTTTGGGCTGCAGACTATTTTCTTAATTCAATCAAAATTTTATCAATCAAAATTTTATGTTGCATTCTGGTTATCTCCCTACTAAATGCCTAGAAATTTTGAAAACTTTTGCATTAGATTTACTTTGCACCACTATTTAAAGGAACCAAATAGCTCGATAATTAGTCCCATATTGTTAGTATAGCACTAATGCTTATGATGGTGATGATATTGTTCTTTCACCAACTGGACATACCCAAGCACTTGCTTCATATATCTGTAAGGTCCATTTTACCAACTGTAATCATCTGCATTTATATTTACTGTGCTTTTGTGTTAGCAGAGTGGAGCTGCAACTATAATGAAGATGGGAAGGCTGTGTTCAGTAATATTGGTGCTTCTGCTGCCCTTTGCCATATTGGCCTAAATCTCTACATAAAATAAAATAATAGAATAGAAGAGAGAACAGTAGAACAGAAATGCTGCTTTCTTTCAGTTTCTCTTTACTGTTCTTCTTCCTTCTATTCTATTAGTTGTCTATTTCTGGTTTATTTTTTTTGTCCGAGCCAAGGAGTGAAGCAGAAGAATATGAACTTTGTTGGGGTTGTATTAAATATTATTTATATTGTACTGTTGTTTATTGTTCTTCCAGTGCTAGCTAATTCTCAGAATGTTTTTTAACTCTTTAAATTGTTGTAGGGAGATTTACACGCGTACCACTGAATTCTTATGTATTTACATATTAAAATTAGTGGTATCTTACATGTGATATCAAAGACTAGCGTGTTATACATGAAGAAAAAAAAAGGAAAAATATAAAATTTTGATCGTAAATATGTAAATATATAAGAATTGGATGGTGCGCGTTTTGTGGCCTATTGGTAGAGCAGCTTCTCTGAAGGTCGTGGGTCTCCTTAGGTCTCAGTTTTAAATCCCCTCATGTGTATGATGTGGTACTTCAATATTTGCACATCACTTTGTACCCAAATCTAGCGGAGATGATGTTTTAGGAATGACCTTTGCTCGTATAATAGCCTCTCATAATTCTAAAAAAAAAGAAATAAAAATGATTAAGAATTGGATGATGTGTGTAAATGCTTCATTGTTTTGTTGAAGAAACAATGAATAATGTGGAGACCTTTTTGTTTGAAATCATAAGCTGGAAGAAAACAAGTAATAAATAATTTATTGAATGATGAATGGTTGAGACTATGTCCTTGTAGATGAATGCAGAGAATTGAAATGTTATTTTTTTTAATTTTTTATAAATTATCTAAATATATATTCTATCGTGATGCAATAAATAATATTTTTATAGTTTATATCATGCGTTTCAAATTTTTTTTGGTCAAAATAGTTATGCATTGTAATTGAGGTTAATTTTTAATGAAATTAGGTTAATCCCAAAAATATTTTGTGATTCATTAATTGATAAAGATTTTTTTTTTTGTTCTTATATCAACTGTAAAATTTTTGTTTTCATATACCTCAAATTTGTAGGTGTTTGGAAATTAAATTTTATAATTTTATATGCAGTCAACTTAATTTTAAAATATTTATATTTGTAATTGATACGTCATAATTAATTTGAGGTATGACATAAATCTCGAGATAATCTTTTGAGCAAAAAATATTCACACATTAAGCAAAAGTCATTCAGAGCTTAGATTTCAACAAACTTAAATCAACATGACTTGTTCGGTGAGATGAACCCAACAGTATCAAAATAAAGCCAATCCGAACCAAATCAAGTGTGGATTATGCCATTAAATCACTTTTGGAAGCTTTCTGAGCATATTTGAATGATCAAATGAATGTAGAATCTGAAGATCTTATAGACGAATCGAGCGTCTCGACAAGACGAATCCAACAAGCCCAAGATCACTCAATTACAACATTTTTAAGACACATAAATATCCATCAAACTCCATCTAATTGAGGGGGGCCTTCCCGGCCGTCCAATCAAAGTAGTTCATATTTATCTATGAATTGCACTTAGATCTTTGTAAATAGTGCCCCACCCCTCTGATGAGGGGGGGAGATTTTTTAGGCTTGAAGATAATGTTGAAACTTTTGAGAAGAAACTGAAGTTGAGTATCACTCTTGCCACCACCGACCACTGCTGATCGTCGCCTACTGTCGTCCACCACCGCCGACCACAATCAACCACCATGCTAGCCACCGCCGATCATTATTGGTCACAGCTCGTTCCTCGCAACAAGTTCATCCGCACGTTAACGTTATAACTCGGGAGACTTTGTAACTATTTCTCTCGTGTGAGATAAGAAGTCCTTATAGGCATTAAGTTATAGTATATTTTTTTACAACTAGGTCATGCCCTGTAATTTTTTTTTTTTTTATGGATTTTTCATAAAAAAGTTCTGAAGTCTCAACTCGTTTCTTTCATCTTAGTTTATGTTAAATCTTTGAGCAATGCTAAGATGATAATCCATTACTCTACCATCTATTCAGATGATAAATTTTTGTTGATAGCTAATCACAAAAAATAGAGAACATAAGTACATATATACTTGTTGGCTATAAGATATCACTTATCCTCTCAATATAAGAGAAATTTTTGGCATGAATAAAACTAAAATTTAATCAGGATAAGTTTAATAATTATTTAATTCTTTTAATAAAGTATAGTATATAATTAATCAATTAAAATCTACTCAAACTAAACATAATATTTTGAAACTATGCTGACCCAGAATATTAAGGACATTTCTGCAACAAAAAAGTTTATCAAATGAAATAGACATAAATCATAAGTTTAATAAAACATATCAACGGGACAAAAAATGTTACTATGACACCATCAACAGATCAAGCGTTTTGGATATGGAAATAAACATACAATTACTCCAAGGAAAATTACCCTTTTAGTGAGGATAAATTATAAATAAAAAATAGGAAACGAACCAACCAGCCAGAGCTCAAGCCTTAATGAATAGTATAAACTTTATCTGGCACAGCAGCAAGAGCTTCTGAAGGAGGGATAAAAATCCTCTGGCTCAACTGTAAAAAAAGGTTAAAAATATAAATTAAAAATCAGAAAAATAACTACCCAATAATTTCTAATTAATTCTCTCTAATTTATAGCGCACAATCTAGAAAAGATCAGGTAGAAAAATAGCCACATTATGTATGTCCAAGGTAGGCAATTGACTCGTGAGATTTATAATTTCACTATATAAATAATAAAAATAAAAAGCCCGTCTAAATCATTAACTTTTAGAAGAAATAATAATAAGGTGAATTTATCTAAAGAAGTTATCCCTAATTTTAATATTTAGGTTCATAACATTTTAATGTCATTAAATTTTGCATAAAATGTATGTTCCACATTTAGAAAAGTTAATAAAAATAATATTTTTAAAGTGATATTAAATATGTTACTATTATGCACATAAATATGAAAATTTAGGTGTTAGATATGCAGTAACATAAGAATTGAGTGGTATTTATGTGAATGCCCCACTAACTGATGCTCAAGCATGCATAAAAGAAGATTGAGCTTACCGTCCAAGCCCAGTAGAATCTCCATGGTCCTCTTCAACGTGCTCTACTAGCAACACTGGATCTCTGAATGTTTCGCTGCACATGGGGCAAACATCAAACGCCACCATATTTAAACCCTGCGGTACAGAGTCTTCGTGTACTTTCTCAACATGCTCAATCAGAGCATTCACATTACAGAACCTTGATTGGCATTGCAGGCACTGCTCCGCAAGCTCGCCGCGGCCCTGCGCCATACCATCCTTCGCCTTTCGTAATACTCCGTTCGTCGCAATGCTCAGTC
Source organism: Papilionanthe hookeriana x Papilionanthe teres (assembly GCA_022702705.1). NCBI lineage: Eukaryota > Viridiplantae > Streptophyta > Magnoliopsida > Asparagales > Orchidaceae > Papilionanthe > Papilionanthe hookeriana x Papilionanthe teres. The sequence continues at coordinate 10,964,933 of CM040435.1, read as the reverse complement.
TCTGCATGCCGGCTTCTGCAGAGGCCCGAATGCTCGATGCCGCATTTAGAAGATTTGAACTCAGTTTTGCCGAGCTGTTTGGAGCTCGAATTGGAGTGGAGATATTTTTCTGGCTTCTTCTGAGCGCATCTAAAAAAGGGAAGCTCGAATCGGGTTTCTTCGGCCCGACGCAGTTATGGTCTGCAGCAAATTTATGTCTCAGACAATGGTCTTGGTTGCAATTCTTGCAACGAATGGTGTTCGAGAAAAATAGTGTTTCGTTGCATTCAGTGGCAGGACAGAATTTCTTCTTGGATGGTTTCTGATAAGTGGAGGGGTCACAGTCACAATTTACATGAATATCCCAGGTGATGTCCGGATCTTCGTTGGGAAGAAGACGAACCCCTTGCGCACAGAGTGGGCAGATCAGTAGATTTGTGTCTATCTGGTTGGCAACTGGACATGGGTGCTTTGCGGAACTTCTGTGTCGCAGGCAGAATACCTGTCCATCATATTAATAATCGCAACATACTTAAACATTGAAATTAAAAGCAAGGATTTGTGTCTGAGAGTCTTTTTATTTATTTATTTTTTTTTACCATCCAAAAGTTCGCAAGATAGGAATTTATTATATTGTAGGCGGCAATCGAACCCAAAAACTGGTCGAACAAATTGATATTCACATTTGAATCTATAAGTTGAGTTCATCCAAAATAATCATGAAGGTGCCAAAATAGCTTTCTGACTGACCAGAGTTTATAGAAGTGTTAAATTGGTCCCTGGACTCTTTTAATGAGGGCTAAAATAAGAACAGTTATTAGGTGTGTAGTAAGTACATGGGAGATTTTATTGTATTTTAGTTTTATTGGTTGTATTGATACAACAAATACGATGAAAATACAACGAAATCCATACATGTGGAATACACACCTAAGAAGTTTTTTCTAAAATAGTCATAATGATAACTATTTCAACCCATATTAAAAGAATCTTGAGGAGTAAATCCATAAATCTATTAACTCTAGGACTAACATAATCCCTACAAAGAATTAAGAGACTATTTTGATATTTTTTTAATAATCATGCATTTAATAATTCCCATCTCAAACCATATTCCACATGTAATTGGGGGATCCTGGGTTAGATATTATTTCTTGAGCAATTTATGGATGGTGATTCACAGATTCTTGTTAGACAACCATATTCATTTATTTCAACCTAACACATAAATTTCAACTTAATTATGTAACATGGTTTTTTGTTTAGTCATCTAAAATCACATTAGCATGCAGCCGTCACCTGAATTATGGAATATAGTACATATCATCTTAATCTCCAATTTTATAAATAAGAGCGAACTGACTGTTGATGTAAATGGCATATGAGCTGCCTACATATAAATGAATTCAATAGAAGGCATAATTTAAGGATCCCCGAGAATTCAAGCAACGACCAGAAATACCGAAAAATAGATTCTTTAAGATTGCAATAAGGGTGCAGAATCACACAAGAGGTTGAAAGATTCAAAACAAGTTTTGATGCAAGTCAGTAGAGAGGTAGACCAGGATCTAATGAACAGAGAAATATCTTCGGTTGCTGACCTTGAACTTTCCTTACAAAAACTAATTTTGTTGATTCAATCTTTAATTTTTGATGAATATTTAGTCGAAAGATCCCCAAATTTAAGTAATGACTATATATAAATGAAAAAATCAGATCTATAAATAGGTGTCAAATTTAATTTCAAAATTAACATTGTCAAGTACTCATTAGCAGTTAGGGTGACAGTCATGCGCACGAAATATTACACAATTCAACTTTTGTATTTAGGTTGACAGAACTCGAGGGAAAAGGTACCACCAAGAATCGTCACAAAGCAAGCACATAGACAAACTATGATCCTATCAAAGAGACAAATACATGAAAATTAGGCTTAATTATTATACAAATTATTCCCTGTAAATTATGTCGAGAAATAAGTATAAAAACTATTATAACTATGAAAATGTATAATTTAATAAGATAATTACTTTCCATTGATATAAAGATAAATCTGATTGAACAAATGACTTAAATTTATCTTATATAAAAACTGTGCTAGAAAATTTTCAATGGGAGAGAAAACTTATGTCTTAGCCTAGTATAATTTCTCAACAGACACATAACACACACACAGATAAAGATGTAAGACAACCAATTTTTTTATGTGCACAAATCCTGGAAAAGAGAAAAAATACGGGGCATGGCCGAGTCAAAGTAATACAATAGAATATTGAAATTATAAAAATCTACTATTCTTCTGTATTAAGGAAGACTGGATTACAAGACAATGTTGAAATAAAAGCAATTTTAAAATAACCCAACTGATAGAATTATTAAGAATAATTGAGAATAAAATTGTTGTAGTCTAACTATAATAGTTGTGGAACTAGAACGAATGAAATTAGTTATAAAAATCGTAATTGATAGCTATGAGAGCCGTCGTAGTAGAGCAACCAAAATTATAGTTAGATGCTATAACAGCTATAGTTAGTTACATAAGTTGTAGTTGCAGAAGTAGGCGATCAAAGCCGTAGTTGGTTGTGGTCACAATAGCTGGTGGTTGATAACGACTAGTGGTTAATAACGAACTATAGTGGTCAGTGATGAGCTATCGGCCGATTATTATCTTGGGTGACCGGTGACAACCACCATGACTTTAAAAGTTAACTTTAGTAAGTAGCTCGTTCTTTTCTTCTCCTCTCATCTTCAAGTGAAGAATGGGGGCCTAATTTTAGTTTTTGAGAGGGGCATGTTGGTAAATTTAATCAATATCCCAAAATACTCAATTAGACAGTCTATATTGATTGCCTTGACCACATGTAATTTTTTAAATATTTACGTTTCATAATGACAACATGAATCTTTGGCTCGTTGGATTCCTCTCGTCGAGACACTCAAATTGATTAAAAATATACAAAATTTTAATATCGTTTGAGTTTCCATTTGATATATCAAAGCCTTTGACAAAGCTTAAAGTATTTGATCTGGGCTTATTTAGACTCAAACCGGATCACTTTCAGCGTCAATAGGTTCGTCATGTCAAGACACTCTGTTTCATTATAAATTCATTGAAATTGGGGCTCTTATGGTCATGCATTTTAATTTAGAATGTCTCCTGCTCAAAATGCATTGAGTTTCGTGCTTGATGATAAACATTTGTTGATGACACATCAATAACCAATTCTTATGATGAAAAATATTATTTAGAAAAGAACAAGCAATCTGTGCAACTCTATTTGTCATGATATCAAAGCGTGCTCGAACACATTAGTCTCCATAGTGTGTTTGATTCTTGAGGGTACTTGATAATCTTGTGAAGTTCCCAAAAGCCTCATCTTGCTTTGTCTCTGCGAACAACTATTCATCCTCATGCTCTTCACATTTTAAAGATTCGTCCGTGTAAGACACGTGTCCGACACGAGTACGGCGTCTTTTTGGAGGCTTCGGTGCTTCATAGCTCCCAGCCTTCTACATGGCCGCAGCCCCATAAGCCCTCACCTTCATGTCTATTGTTGTTCCAATCATCTGAACAGTAGCCCTGCAGCCTTTTTATTGTTCCAACACTTCTCCTGCACGACCATTGTTATTCCAGCCGCCCATAACCATTCCTCGTGCCATCTCGCTATTGTCCCTGCCCCCAGAACCACCTCCCGCAGCCTACTTGTTGTTCCCGCCGCCCAGAATCGCCCCTAGCCATTGTTTCTTCATTATCCAATCCACCCACTCCCTGCTAGTGCCTCTCCAAGCCTCTATCGATTACCACTACCACTCGTGATCCACCCAATGTGTCGTGTCTGTTGTTATTTCAGATTTTAGGATGTTGCATTGTTGTATTTTTCCTATCAAATATGTTGGTTGTAAACGCCTATCTACTTTCAATAATATTTTTTTCTATTGTGGTTTGGGTTAACTCCGATATCACCAACACAATTCTTTATTTTGTACTACAACTTATATTTAAACACTCACAATTTTTAAGTACCATATTATGAAAGAGGCTTAGTATTTTATTGTTTTGCAGAAAAAATAGTTTTATAACTTGAGCTCTTAAGCCTTCCAGGTGGAGGGCTTGGGCATGTAGTGAATTAATTAAAATAAACACTTATTGATTGTTAGATTTATGATTTTTAAATTCAGAATTATATGTTTGACAAAATATAATTAATAGAATTAAGTTCTATATGAATTTTTTTTTAAAATCATTTATTGAAATAAAGGGAGTGTAGAAGGTAATTTGGACAGATTGGTTCAATATAACGGGATCAGTTCACCAGTTTTTTGGTTCAACTGTTTTTGAGGCTACCCAGACTGGTCATATGCCATATTCACGATTGAAACGATTGAATCAACCGAATTAGTCAAATTTTTAAATCCTTGGTATTTAATCTTTGATTTACAAACCATTTTCACAAAACTATATAGCACTAAGAACTTTATTTTTCAATAAATTTTATAAGCCTCATGAGTATGAAAATAAAAGGTTTCTCATTACACAAGTATTTCTTAAGGAATTAGTGCATCATTAAAAGAGAATAATTTGGGAAACGATAAAAGATGAATTTGTACTTCATGATATTTATGCAGATCACTTTAGGATAATTTGGTAAAATTTTAAAAGAAAAATAATAAATTCATGGAGCTGCTCGAGAATGTTAAAAGCCTGCATGAACTTGTCCAAATCAATATGAATTGGCTTGGGTCATTATAAACTCGCTAAGAAGAAGCTCAAACCATGGCGAACTCACCAGAGTTCACTCATTGAAAGATATTTTCAAGGGTATTCATCTAAGATCTATTGTACATGCTTATGATCATGAGCAACTCACTAGTAAGTGACTTCATCAAGTAGATGACTAAGCTTACTAAGCCGGTGACTTCCACCAATTAAATTAGCTACTCAATGGCTTGAGTTGGAGGTCCTGGTTAGTCTATACAACTCATGTGCTTAAAATCAAGTAGCCATTAAGGCTTGTTTTATAATTCTCTCATCATATAACTTGATACGTAAACTCCTTCTAGCGCTTGAACCCTAATCGCGAAGTTATAGACAGGGAATGCCAAGGGAATAGCGGACCATACCCAATTTAGGGGTTGTGCTCTAGTGATCTATTATAGTAAAATCCCAGTAGTTCTCTCTATTTATCTTTTTTCTTGTCCTGTGCTTGTTAAGCGTGTTAGTAAAATTCTAAATTACTAAACTAATTTTGATATTTTATTGGTGTGAGCCACGTGAATTTACTGAACATAGGATGAAAATCTAATGTTCTTACAAATCTTAAAAATATCTTCTATAACTCAACGGCCAGAGTAGCCGATGCAGTAATCTAATTAGTACAGAACCTGTTCAGCACATAATAAGCCATCTATAATTCTTGAAATAACTTACGAGTGCCAGATAAACTATTCATAATCAATAAAAATTAAAGAACAAAAAAAAAAACGAAACGAAATCAATGTGGCAAATGCTGCTGTATTTGCCCAATATCATGCGAAACAGAGCGACTTTAAAGAACTAAAAATCCAATATCCCAAAGAATCACCGAGCCGGAACTACCAAAAATAGAACACGAACCCAGGACCAGCATAAACAAAGATTCAATCGAAAATGCTATTTCGTACAATGCGTGCCAATCAGATTAAGCACGATGCAACCCATTCCGACACATAAATTTAATTTCCAGGGAACCCCAAAAAATTGATGTCGTCTCCCCATTCCATAGATAATAATCCAAAACGACAAACCAGATACTCGAGAATGACAATCGAAGGGGAAGAAGAAGAGTCACATACCTGATCACATCGGTTGCAGTTAAAGGGGAGGAAGTCGATGAGCTTGCATTCTTCGACGCCGCAGCGCTTGCTAAGATCGGCTAACACCGGCGTGCTCATCGGCGATCAAGATGACGGCTGCAGCACTCGGATCTCCCACTGAAGCAGGCCTCGGCTCTCCGTCCTGGCTCAGTTTCTACTAACTACTACTGTAGTTGTAGTGCTTAGCGGCGTGTTATATTTGCCAAAACGCCCTCCAGTTTTGTTTTTTTATGAATATTATTTAAAAATTTACATAATCTATATCTATTTGCATATCAATTATATCAACTTTGAATTAGGATCTATTTGGGCAGCAGCTTATCCTGAAACGTGACCCGCGGGTCAGCCACGGGAGTTGACTCGTGACCTGCGTTTAGTGTAAAAAATTCAAACACGGCAGACAGTATTTAAAAAAAAAACGCGAACCAAACGACTATACAGCGTTTTTAAAAATATCACCGCACTTATAAACTATCTCAAACGGACCCTTAATGTTTATAACAATTTATCTATACATAAAAATACATTTATTTCACGTATTAAAATGAATGATAATAATATTTTTTATGTGATAAAAATATGTGGATATTATCAATTAAAATTTATATATATAAAAATTATATAATATGTCTATAAATGCCCCAAATGTATAAAAGCTCTAAAATATAAAAATGTTAATTATTAATCATAATCACAACTAAAATTTGTTAAAATTTCCATTTCTTTGTGGGGAATTTAAGTAATGCTGATATAAAGTAATAAAATTATAATAAATCGATTTAATTTAAAATAAATAAATGAAATAATTTTTCTCATTTTTAAAATTACGAATCATTTTTCCTACGAAGATTTGGAGCTTATAAAGAATCCAAGAAACAAATTGTGAAAAGCACTGGGAATACCGGCACGGCGACTTTGACTGCATTATAGGCGTTAAATGCCGCCACGTGTATAAAAAGTAGCAGTTTGCTAACGTGGGAGATGGTTAATGTGGGTGTAAAACTTTCGGTGTTGGAAAAGATTTCGTTACTGTTGGCTTAAAACTAAAATAATTAGTTGCAGTTAAGCTGCGGCTACGGCTGCGTAAGAACTATTTCGATGAATAGATTATGGTTTATCTGCTCATATGTATACTGTATGGCACCATTTTAAGATTATATATATATATATATATAGTTATGAATAAAAATGTTTGGGGGCCGACCAGATGTTGACAAATTATTTCGTTGTAATGTAGAGGGAATGGGTGTGAAGAAATATGACATTTGAATAATCCCATGTCAAACTGTTAAATTATATTAGTTTTAAAATGTCAAATGATTATCTCGTATTCATAGATTAAATTTTTTTAGAAGATTTACATACATACGGTTGAATCCTATTAGCACACAGAGCCACGTATCGATTATGGGTGCATATAATATGGTAAAGCGTATGTTGAAAAAAATACAGACGATAGCAGAGACCGATTGACCGGCTGGCCACATAGTCGGATGGACTTAATAACTAAAAGATATCACACAACAAAAAGTGAAAATACCAATTAATACAATAATAACGGATAACGCATAGGGACAAAATAAATTGTAACTCCCAGGGATATAAGTGATGTGTGCTATAAAATTGGCGATGTTAGAGTAATGCATTATTGTTTTAACGTTGTACGAAAATTCAACACACGCTCAGGTATAAGAAAATAAGTAGTAATGACACTAGAAGGATTTACGTGGAATACCCGTAAAGAGAAAAAATCACATGATTTGGCCCAATTGTAAAAATCCACTATAGATTGATTACAGAGACCTCTTGTCTCACAGACGGGAAATAGTTACTAGGTTTCCCAAGTTAAAACGTCAACTGGTGGCTTCTAGCCGATGGTGGCCGACAGTGATTTGTGGTGATCGAAGGTGGTGAGCAGTGGTCGACGACGGTCGATGGTGGTTGACAACAGTAGCGGTGCTTGACGTCGGTTGTTATGTGTCGGCGGCAGTTAGCAGCGATCGACAGTTACAGAGGTGGTATTAGACTTCAGATCGTTCTCAAAGCTTTAAGTTCTTTCTCAAGCCTCAAGTCTCTCACCTCATGAGAGGGGTGATGCTCTATTGATAGTGTTCTTGGTGCAATTAATGCAGAAATATGAACAACTTTGATCGGACGGTTCAAAGAGCTTACTTCGATCAAACGGCGTTGAATGGACAATTTAGTATTTTAACCATGTCGAAATTGAGCAATATTAGGCTCGTTTGATTAGCCTTCTCGAGACGCTCGACTCAACTATAGACTTGCTAGATTTGACATTCGTTTAACCTTTTAAATATGTCCAGAAAACTTTCAAGAGTTGTTTAATGACTTAATGTGAGCTTGATTTGACTCGGATTAGACTAATTTTAGTAATATTGGGTTCTTCTTGTTGAACCGTCAGTTTAAATTTAAGTTTATTGAAATCAGAGTTCTTGATGAATTTTTATCGAGGTTTGAATATTCTTATTCAAAAGATTACTTCGAGTTTGTGTCAAATGATGAAAATTTATCGTAAAAAAATAACCAGATTTTAGAGCTTTTTTATTTTTGTTGGAAATATGTATTGATATATATATATATATATATATATATATATATATATATATATATATATATATATATATATATATATATATATATATATATAATTTCGGGCCACCATGAAGGTAGGCCAAAGTATTGTAGACAGAAGACGGGCCGTCTGGACCGGACGAGCCGAACTGCGGTAACCAAAATTAAGTTCTGTTTGGGACGATTGCAGAACATTAGTAAGGCTGTTGCAGTAGCTAACTGTTACTGGTAATCGTCGTGGGAAAGTTACTGCAGGAAAGCTAACTATTTTTTTGTTTTTTACAGTTTGAAAACGGTTGTGACATCTATTTCTGGAAAAATGACAATCTTGCATGTGTAATAATTATGTTTATAATAAAACTGTCATAGTCATAAAAATTTTACCTTAAGTACCCTCTTTGTTGTCCTTATAGTTCAAAATCTTCTTCCAATTTTCATAATTTGAATCTACCAATTCTCATATTATTTATTTTACATTTAACTTTAAAACAATAATCTTTAAAATGAAACATGCATACTTATTAAATTAATATAATTAAAGCCTAAACTCACATTATAAAGCTTGTTCGAGCGACTAGTTCTATTCTCCTTGTTTTTAATTTTAGTGTTAACATCAATATTTTTTAATTAATTATTGTTATTACTTCATAATGTTTTAATGTTAACATAATACACTTTTAATAAAAATAATTTATACAATTTAAAAAGAACTGCATGCCAGGGTTCAGTCTGGCCTCCTCTCAAATGGAGCCCCTCGCCTCCCCTCTGCATGTTGGGGCCCGATTCCGCCTCTCCTTCCTGTGAGAACCGAGCCACTTGACTCAGCTCTTACCCCGCACACAAGGCCCACTTTTCCTTCGCATAGAACACACAACTTTGGCTATGTCTCCCTTCTTCCCGAGCATACGTGATCAGCTAGGAAGGCGTCGTCGAACAGAAGAGGAGCGACGAGGGATTAGGCGTTGAACAGAGGAGTGTTAGGACTGACGACGAACACATAAAAACAAGTAAAAAGACATTCATCAAACACGGCGCGTTTAACCAAAATGGGGGCCTCCGCGGCCCGAACGACATCCCAAATGGCCCTAAATTGCGGCCAGCCGCCGCGCCGCGTTCCAGACGCCACCCCAAACGCAGGCAAGCTGTTCCCACCAACTCCATCTGTGCTTCGCCTCCAACCTTCCTCCCGTCCTTCTCCATTAGTGTTCAGGTCTTCTGCCTGCTGAACCAGGATGGATGATTCAAATTATATAGGTCTTGGTTGAGATAGCAGAAGGCGGGAACGTAGAGCTTCTGATACCTTTGTACTAATGAGATAGCACATCAACTTCCCTATATTTACATTCTTTCTCAGAGATCAATAATAAAAAAAATTAATTTATTACTTAATTATCAATGAGCTCTCATAATTAAAATCAACATCATGCTGATTTGAATGGATTTTTAAGCGATTGCATTTATTTAGATATTCTGACATTTGAGTGAGATTTTTAAAAAATGGATGGAAGAGGGTGCTGGATTTGTAAATAGCAATGTTTAGGGTGCTATGTATGTAATTTCCCTATTTATAAATATCTTGTAGAATCTGTGATTTGAGCCTTAAGCGCAATTAGGTAAAACTAAATTAGTGTGCAGGAAAGAATATGGTGAAGCTGGAGAAGACAGATGAACACTATTTTTCATATAACCACATAAATCTTCAATTTTTGAGGCCTTTACATACATACCACATAATGTCAATGTTCCTAAACTCTACTTTTTACATTTATACCAAATAAATAATATAATTGTACTGTTTCATACATAGATAAGGTGAGATATGTAAATACATAAAAAATTAAGTGGCATATATGTAAATCATTTCTTTTTTATTTCAATTATTTGCATAATCAGTATTTATTTATTTATTTATTTTTTTTTGGGGGGGGGGGGGGGTGGAAATTTAGGACCTTGAACAGCAACTTCAATTATATGAACATATAAGGTATAAAAAAGGTCTTATATACAACAATTGTAAAAAAAGTGAAAAAAAAAAGATTGATTGATTTAAATGGAAGCTATAATCTGTTGGAGATGACAAAAAGCCTTAGAAAAATGAGAGATTGTCTATTGCAATTTGAACTATTGGTGTAAATTGAAAAAGTAAGTGACAAATAACTTTGCACTCAATACCTGCAAGCAGAATATCATTAACATAAATGGGGACTTGTAAAATAACATCATGACTATATATCTTTGGTTATTACGAATTTCTCTAGTCCATCCGATGGAGACGTCTGAATTATTTTCTTATTTACAAGGGAGGTCACTCCTAAACTATGTAAATAAAGCTTTATCACCTTCATGAAGGGGGACTGAAAGACCAGGATTTGGAGCTAGATTGAGAACTGGACGAAGAAGCCAAATTCCAGTGTAGGTTTGGACCAAAGATCCGATGAACACTTTCTGCTTTCGCAACCGCCGTCGATCACCATTGATCATCTTCTGTTCGTTGCAGTGATGCTCTATGCGGAGTAAATAGCTATGTCATATAGTAACAAAGTACCTTACGGAGCATCGCATCATTTGAAAATAGTGCTATGACATACCTCGAAGATGATACACCGAAGATCCCAAAAACTACCCCAATTGCAATCATTCTTGACTGTTGTACAACGATTCCTTCTGCATAAGAACATTGCACTCCAAGGAAATGTTTAACCCTTTCCCATTTGTTGGACAAGAGTTCGTATGTAAACTCATCGACTTATAGTTGATCATTTTGAGTGGGCTAAGCTCTGTATTTTTTTCCCTTTTTGGGTTTTCCATGTATTTTTTTATTTGTATCTATTAAATGTGTGTTAGATTTTCGTACAACACTAAAACGCCAAATAATTATTCCACCGTTGTTAATCTTCCAGTTCACAAGGAGCTTACCACTTTCAACTTTAGCTGAAATGCTAAAGCAAGTGAGATCCGTAATCAGATGGATGATATGTTTGGAGATCAAGTATAACTCTAGCTTTCAAGAGCCAAATTTTAAATCTAATTTGCATGGGATAAGCAGCATATTTGGATGGCAACCTGGCTGAAGTATTGGCTGAAGAAAAGGAGCGAGGTTCGAACAGAAATGGGATGGGAATTAGTGAAGGATGAAGGCTTGGGAGTGTCAGAATATATGAATGTTATGTGGAGCAGCAGTGTGAGCTTCTAACAACGAGAAGAGGCTGCGGAGATACCTGAAATGGGGTAATTGTGGAATAAAAAAAAACTCAATATGTCTGTCTCCCCTTTTAAGGGAGAGGGCATAAAACAAACTGCTTGAGAGGGCATAGAAATTGCTCAATATGCTCGTCTCCCCTTTTAAGGGTGAGGGCATAGAGCAAATGCCTTAAACAACATAGAATCACGTAAGGTAATCCAGCAGGAGTGCTCAAAGGAACTAAATGTTATGAGACTATCATGAGCGCAGAAAACGCTCAGGGAGAGGGAAATGAGTTCCCCACGGCAACAGTGATCATGTCCACCTCCTTGCTTTTCCGCGTAGCGAGGCAAAAAGAGACAACGGCGGAAATAAGGAAAGGTCAAGAATTCAATCGCAAAACTACAACGACATCGATGCAAGCGATAATGTTGCAATCGAACTGTCGATGGTGAGAGAAGGGACAAAATGCGTCTAGTTGCTACCTCTGGCAACTAAAGCATGGACTGAAAACTAAGGTCTCACAAAAAGGCTCAACAGTGACTCGAAGGAAGAGAACTAGGTCACGATAATATGAGTGAAACTTCTAGTACGGAGAGCAAAGCTATAACCCCAAAAAAAGCAAAACTTCTAGTATGGAGAGAGAGACTCATCCCCAGCGGAGTCGCCATTCTCGCGAATACGCTGGGATCCGCAAGTCACCAAGCGAAAACTCCAAGTATGGAGAGAGAGAAAGACTCATCCCCAGCGGAGTCGTTATTCTGTTTTCGTTCGTTTTTCTCTCTTTTATTTTAGAATGAGTCGCTAGCCTGTCGATCGTTGTATACTTCCCCCATTCGAGTAAATCTCCCTCCCGAATCAAAAAAGTGATTCGAAGAGGAGAGGAACCAAATAAAAAGGAACATACAACAAAACTACAAACAAGAGAAAACGCAAAACGTGGAGAGCCTACGTGTGGTAAACCGTGCAAGGACAGGCCAAGCATGTTCGCCCAAACAAGATCGGGCAGAGGCACCTTAAACCGATATCCGCGAAAGAATGCCTACGTAGACTACCCATAACCAGAAAGTTATGTGTAGGTGTCTGTTCTAAGGTCAAGAGCACTCCCAATGGGAGGTATCCCATTTGGTTGCTTACATCTTGGGGGGTACCCAAAAATACTCTCGATAAAATGAGTTTCGCTTATATTATCATGAACCTGGGGGAAATATGTACTCAAATGAAGGTTATTTCGTGTGGGAAAGTACTAATGCTTTCAAAGCTCCCGTTAGGCCAAGGGGTGGAGAGTGAGTCTCTCGCGGTCCTTACATGGGTAACAGACTCATCTGCATACGGGGCCCACATAATAACCTGAATCATCTCGAAGGGGATGTCCTAACACGTAAAAGCACGTCCGGGCCATAACGGCAGAAGACAAATCTTTGTATCTCAAATGTGCGACAGCTCATCGACATCAGGCCATCAAAATGATATAACGAAGTCAATGAGCGAAAGGGCTTAACAGGGGTAGTCAATGAGAGGAGTAATCCTAAAGGGTAGAGTTATCCAAGTCGGGATACTGCAGACCCTTCATCCCAAGCCAGTAGGACGCTGAGTCTACCCGGTCGTGAAAGGAGTCGACCCAACACGTCCTGAGATCCATGATCAACAATCCATGAATTGCATTGTCCACGGGAAAACTCGGTAGCCCTAAGGTCAGAGGAACAAAACTCTATCCTATGACTATCGGCTGAAGCTCCAAGAGGTGGGTTTTACACCTGCCTAAGAGGCAATGATGCCTCAGGAAAGAAAGAGAAAGCGAAGGTTCAGCTACAAAGCTGAAAACACTCCAAACAAAAGGATTTACACCCCATCTGGGTCGAGGAGCCTTCTAACACCCTAAGCACACTAGACAACCACCTATAATGTATGCTGGGACAGTCAGGTTCGAGAAGCATGGGGACTCCTCATCGGGACATGCAAATATGATGCAGTTATCTAGAGCGGTCCTTAAGTATTGTGGAAGCCCTATTAATATATGCAGGAAATGAAAGTTCAGTTTTCTAAAGTCCTGAATATTTTAATCCTAAATTTTAATTATCTTGAATGTTTTATTTAGGATTTGTTAGAAAAATTAGAAATTTAAGTCCTAATAAGCCTATATTGCATCGTGAAATCCCAGATCACAGAAAGTAACAAATAAAATATTCAAACATGCAGACATGCAAGTATGCAATAAATCAGGAAAGAAAACACTCCATAATAAAATAAAGGAGGCCAAAATGTTGCTGGACGGACAACATATCCCAGGAAAAAGCAGTAAAAGCGGCAGGAATCTGCATATACATGTTTGGTCCTGATTTTATACAACAATATGAAAATATAGAATTAAGATACAGGGCATGAACATCTGCTTTCAGTTCCCTCCACGTATTTCTCACATCAAAGTGCTTTGGAACCCGTGCTCGTATCTTATTTATGCTATAGGACTCTCCTAGACTCTAAAGCACAACAAAAGACTCAATCCTGCATGAAAACAAGTATTAGCGGGAAAGCTCACATGCATATGTCGTATAATGAGTCATGTCTTATAAGTGGTGGAGCTAAATAACATCTGCAAGCAAATTGTTAAAATTCATCACTTGCTCCCCCCATAGCGGTATATGTGTGTGTGTGTATATAAATAGGCATGACTCCCTGCAGAAAAGCGCCCTAGCATATTACCATACATATGAAGCATGCAATCACATCACAAGCACAGTGCAAAAAAGAGATGCCTAGCTAGGGCAAAAAATCTAGCAAATAATAATAGTCAGACATCAAAAAGACTACCTAGCAACCTAATCCTAGCCTAGCGCACCATCTAACAAAAATTGTTAAAAGATAGTGCCTAAGTGTAGGGGGTAAGTCTCCGACTGCCGTATGAATTTGACTGGGTCGCCATGCTGACCCCATTCTGAAGATCTGAGGGATCTAAATGGCGTCACGAAGAGGGTGACACAAGTTAGATCCATTGAATCCTTAGCACAGTCATACTAGTGTCAATCCCGATGACTTAACTCGCATTGCTTACCGGGATCAACCCAACAAGAAATGCTCGTTAAGGCATCACGACCGACACATGGTCACTCTCCTAAAGAGCCTAGCTCACTACCCATGCAAAAATGCAAATGCAAGTGCAGACAATCATGTGATAGAAGTGATGAGCATACAATAAGGCATTTTCAGGAAAAGTTGGGCATACTATGGAGGCAGTGGCCCTGATAAATGGATGTGTCGTGGAGGCAGTGACCCAAAGATGGGCGTGTCGTGGAGGCAGCGGGCTAAACAAATGAGTGTGTCATGGAGGCAGTGACCCGAAAGTGGGCGTGCCATTGAGGTAGGGGCCCGAAGAAAGTGTACCGAGGTGGCAGTGACCCAAAGGTGGGCGTGTCGTGGAGGTAGTAGCTCGAACAAATGGGTGTGTCGTAGCAGTAGTGACCCGGAGATCGACGTGCCATAGAGGCAGTGGCTAGAAGAAGGTATGCTGGGGCGATAATGACCCGGAGATCAACGAGCCGTGAAGGCAGTGACTAGAAGAAGGTATGACGAGGTGGCATTGACCAAAAAAGATGGCGTGTCGTGGCGGCAGTGACCCGAAGAGGATGGGCGTGTCGTGGAGGCAACGACCCGAAGAGGTGTAACACAAGTGAATGACAATGATCATACAAGCTAACACATACAAGATGCAACATGCAAGCGGTGGGTCGATCGGGCCATAGTGGTCGGTCGAACTAAAGTGATAGGTAGATCGGGTCGGGGAGGCTGGTCAGGGCAAAGTGACATGCCGACCTAGGCGAGCCAGCCGGTTGAGGCAAAGTGCAAGTGCAAACAAACATGCAACAAGATGCAGAAGCATGAACCAAAGTGAGATGCTCGTCGGGCTGTAGCGACTGGTCGGAGCAAAGCGAGATGCTCATCAGGCTGGAGAGGCCGGTCGGAGCAAAGTGAAATACAAACTTGCCCAAAAGCAAAATGAATGCAATATGAAGAAAACAATGCAAATAACCAACCAGACTCGTGCTAACAACCACACCCAGGAAACTTATGGTTTAAACCCTTGGATGTGCGGCATCGCCGCCTCTTGCTTTGGTAAGGGAATGTGAGGAGTTTCTCCCCAGATGTCCAAGGGGGAAACTCTCCACGGCGTCAAGAAATGGGCTAGCTACAAAGCTTTTCCCATTTTACGAACTCTTCTAAACTTTGCAAAGCGAGCCAGCTACAAAGCTTCTTTCGCATTGTTAAGTCCGACCTCCTAGTTTCTCCAAGTAAAACTAGAGAATCAAGATCAAGAGGAGTGAGGGACTTCGATCCATCGGGGAGACACTCGGCTCTACAGAGGGTATTTGGCCATGCACAGGAAATCCTAACATAAAGGTCAATTCTAGGTAAATAAAGGATCCATCACATAGGCAGCTCGACCGATCGACATATGTCATCTGACACCTCTACCCCATATGGGCGATCGAACTCACATGCCTAGACACCACTAATCCTAAGGCCATATAGATGTTTCAGGAAATCTCACAACTGTGACGGTTGCAGACGTGTGTCTTCATGCCTACTCCAAGTTCGCTTCCTCGCTAATACAACCATGGGTCATGTACCTTCGAGAAGGGGTTGAACGGATCGAGACATGCTCGAATTTATCTCGCAATGAATCACAAAGATTTTTGCATGACGATTCGATGCTAAGAACTCATCTCATTCTTTCTGCCTCCCAGTTTTGGATAATAACAGTTCATAACAAAGAAGAAAAATGAGAGTTGTGTATCTCTGTTTGCTGCGAGGAGCAGCGCCCATGGGAGTTTGCAGAGGCCGAGAGCGAGAATGTCGGTGATGCTTCACAGCACCCAAGAGGGGAGAGCCGGCGGGCTAGATCGGTGTGGCGAAGGCTGGTGGCATGGGGCTACCTCTTCCCAAAATCCGGCGAAGGAGGTAAGCACCGGCCAGGTAGGAGGGAGCTCGGGCTACCTCTTCCCAAAATCCGGCGAAGGGAAGGCTGCTCGTCCGGCGGTTGAAGGCTGGCAGGATGTGGCTGACGGAGTCGGGCCTCGCCGGCAAGGAGAGGAGCTCCGTCGAAGAGCACTGGAGAGGAGAAGGGGCTGCAGGCGGGCTTCTTTTCGCAAGAGTGGGAGGAAGATACAGGAGAGCTTCGCGAGAGCAGGATCTCAGTTTGCGTGAGAGAAAAAGTGCCCGAGAGCTGTTTCGCCAAAAAAAAAAAGAAAGAGAGAGCCGGGCTTAGAGCATGGCTCGAGGAAGAAAATAGCAGATGATAACGTGAACTCCTACATGCGAGATATATATATTATCTCCCTGTGTGGGCGTCGGAAGAGGATAAAAATGAAAAAAGACGGGATCAGATTTTTATCTTTTTGGGGGAGTTATGCATGCGTAAATTAATCGTTGTTGTTGTTGTAGTCGCCATCGTCGTAGTTGTTGTTGTTATTGTTGTTGTTGTTGTTGTTGTTGTTATTGTTATTGTTATTGTTGTTATTGTTGTTGTTAATAGAATATGATAGTATATTTTTTCCTCTTATTTTTAGAGAGTAGCGTAGGGGTGAGATAAGATAGGGGAGAGTGCAGCTCGAGGTCTGTGTGATCGGATAGTATAATATGCCCACAGCCCCCTCTCGGATAGCTGCAGGGAACTAAATTGGATAGGAGAAGGTATATTTTCTCTATATCGTTTTTTTATTTTATTTTGAATATGACCATGCGGTATTATCCTGGGAGTGGGGGAGAGAGAGAGAGGCACGCTTGATTACGGGGAGAGTGGGAGAGGCGTAGGTTATATAGGAGTAGGTTATATAGGATTATTATAATATTATATATATATATATATATATATATATATATATATATATATATATATATATATATATTATAATAATTATTATAATATTATTATTATTATCCTACACGTATTTTTAGCCCGCATACATCCTCGCAGCGAAGCAAATGTCCTTCTAGACTAAAATCGATGTTCCGAATTTGTTATCCGGGGTCATCCGGACCTTTTTTTTAGCAATTAGACCCAAAATAATAATTCGTGTATTCTTAGTCCGTATGCGAAGCAGTAACAACATGGACGCCCTTCCAGGGTAATATCGGCGTTCCGGACACACTCACTTGGTTCGTTTCGCCATTAGAAGTCATTCGGGCGACTTTCTAACTATCGGACCAAAAACAATAATTTGCATTTTTTTACTCTGCCCGCAAAGCAGTGTCAATATGGATGTCCTTATTAGGTGAAATCGACTTTCCGGACACATTCGCTTTGTCTGTTTCGTTGCCTGGAGTCATCTGGATAACTTCACTGATGATCGAGCCAATTCAAGTCAATTTCGTGCTTGGCGCGACGAATAATATTTGTTGATCTAATCGAAGTCATCCGACGAACCAAATGCCGACCGGCCTTCGCCTAAGCGAAAGCCAAAACCTAGTAGAATGACTTTGGCTACATGCCCCTCAACACGGGCCTAAATGTCTCAAATGAATGTCATTTGCTATAGGGGTCAACACATGCATCAAGCAAGATTTTCTGGCGCTCGAGCATACATCCTACACTCGTGTTATCAAAAATTAATGCCAACACCATCATATAAAATTTTCCTATAAATCCAAGTGATATTTTCTTATCACACACAATAATCCTGATGCATTCTCCATTTCAACCATCAAAATTAAATTCTACTAATAACATCCCCATATATATTACCACCAACACTTTGAATGGTAGCCCTAGCAACTCATTCATCTTAGCCTTCTCATCTGAGTAACACATAATTTAATTTTATGTTTCTCTTTTACAAGCCAATATTTTGTGAAAAAAATTATTGCAAGACTAACCACCATCTTATATTTTTTTTCTTTTAGCCTAAGCGATGATTTTCTATCACACAATAAGCCCAATGCATTCCTCTACTTCAGTCATCTAACTTCAATTCTACTAATAACATCCCCATCTATTTCACCATCACTTTGAAGAATAGATCTGAGATATTTAAAGCATTCACTCCTAACATGATCATCAGATGGTAAACTTTTAATCTGATCAAACCATGTAAGTCGACTCAATGTAATATTTTCTACCTTGGAACAACACCAACTCTTTTCACGAGTATTTGTTTTGCATTTTCTCTCTGAGTGTAAAGCCACTCATCCACCTAAGAATTCTCATCTCAACAACACTTAACTAGGTCTTATGATTCTCATTTATAGGCCAACATATCTAACACCTAAATATCATTTTTCACATTAAAAACCACAAAATTCTTATGCATTACATATATAACTCCAAAACTTCTAAGTGTGCATAAATACTGTACAATTTTTATGCATTACATATCTATTAACGATACATCATATTTCACATAAAAAGGAAACTAAAAAATCAAAAATCTCATAAAGGGGAGACTCATGAGGGAAGGAAATTTTATTAGAGACCATAGAGGAGGAATCCTCACTGGAGCCGCGATTTCGCCTGTGAAAACTCGGCTTAGAAGCTGGACCGCTCGGTGGAGGGGGAGTCGTGTCGGAGTCTCCAAAACTAATGAAGAAGGGAATAACAAAGAAAGAATGAGACTCTGACATGTGAGATTTACTTTTTAGGTCATTTGCATTGCATTTGCATCAGAACTATTCCGACGTAAATTAGTTAGCGTCGGATACCTCGACACTATTAAGAGATTATAATGTGTTAACAAATTGTTGACACAATGTGCGATGCAAATACATTGTTTCGTATACTTGTTAATGCAAAGGGCGACATTAACAGTTTGCGCCAACATATTATTGACACAATATTCTCGACAACTAATTAACATCTGAATTTGTCACAAGTTGAACGTACATCTAATGCTAATATTTGTGTCAAAAATATGTGTATTCAGAAACGGACAGTAATTTACAAGTTTCATGTAGTAGCCCACACACAATTTGTTCATTAATAACTATGCTAAAAATTGTTAAAATGAAGATAGCATCCCAGTGACGCTAATTAAGTGATGCATATTGAATTATAACTATTGGAGATAATATTTTGACAACAAAAATTGAGCAACTATGGTTTAAAAATGGTGGTGATCGAGTGGTAGTTTTATTTGAGTGTTGGATGTTAAGTAGAACCCTAAAGTTCTTTAGAATTTCAAGCTCATTCCAAACTCAAGTAACTCTTCATATGGAAATAAGGCTCTCATAATAGTTTTTAAAGGTCAAATTTTAATAAATCTATTCAAAATCTCATTAACACTTCATCAAACGACTCATATATATTCATTCAATTTTAAAATATTATTTTAGCATTTAAGTACTTTAATGAACTCAAAATAGGTTGGTCTTAGACTTATTGGATTTGTCTCGCAGAGATTTTCAATGTAACAATAAGTACGCAAATTTTGAAGATAATGATGTCTTTCAATTTTCAATTATAGTTTAGGTGTTTGGTTTGTACTCAATTGAACATGGATTGGATCACTTTTGACATTGTTACATTGATATCTCCATCAAAACATTCAATTCGGTAATAGATTTGTTGAAATTGGATCCCAGATGATCTTCACTTTAAACCTAAAATATAATTTATATAAAATATTTCAAGATTTATGTTTGATCAAGTGGACTTTTAGTGGCATATCATCTTTGTTAAGGAAAGAAGCTTCTTAGTATGATTAGTTATATCATTATCATCCAAAAACATAATCATGTCAGTTTGTTATCTTATTATATATATTAAAAAAATTGTAATTTAAAGCAGTTTTTGTTAGATTTTTGAATTTATTATGCAAACTAGTTAAATAATAGAAACCCCTTCCAATCATGTGCATCTAAGGCTGTCGAAACGGTTCGTTGTTCACGAGCAGCTCGTGTTCAACTCGTTAAGAAACTCGTGTTCGGCTCGTTCGCTAAGTTAACGAGCCAAACACGAACAAAGATTTGTTTGTTCGTCTTCGGCCTCATTTTGGCTCGAAATTTTACTCATCAATTATATATATATATATATATATATATATATATATATATATATATATATATATATATATATATATATATATATATATATATATATTAATGAGTAGTTTTTTTTTAAAAAAATTAATTTGGCTCAAAAAATGCATCTATATACATTTGAATAGCTTATAACTTTTATGTATTTACATCTCTAATATCAAAATTTAAAATATTAATATAACAGTCAAAATTATTCATGTCCCATAAAAATATTATTACTATTAACTTAAAAAAATTGATGCACGTCTTTTGAGGCATAGTTAAGAGTGATATAGACATAAAAATTGTGGTTTATATGTTAGATACGTAAATACATAGAAGTTTTGTGATTTGCATTCAAATCTTGCACTCAAAATTTAACTCCTACAAAATTATCCATCAAACAATTCGCTTATTCCTTCTTGGAAACAATTTAAAATAACATGTAAAAATCATAGACAATGTTCACGGAAGATAAAGGCTTCAGCCATTTTACTTATTCAACCACACATAACATATCAGCTAATTAACCATAAAAAAACTTTTTTTTGATTAACTAGCAACTAGCAATGCTCGCGGCATTCGCATTCGAAGGAGATATTGCATGTCCCGCTTTCGTAGCCTGTATTAACACAGTAAAAATTGCATTGAGCGTTCGGAAGGCTCCAATTGTCACAAAGTCCAACCTCTACCACTGGACAAGCCTTCCCAGGTTCCACTTCTGGTGGCAGCTCGGCTGCACATTCATACACAATCATATTCTCGTATGCAGACTACAAAAGAAATATGAGATTGAGTGGAAAAATTTTACCGGAAGAAGAGATGAGAAGAACAAGGAAAATACACCAAAGGAAAGCCTTCTTTAGCTCCATGCTGTCGAACTAGTGCTACTTATTCTACTTTAGATGATAGTGTTTATATATATATATATATATAGAAGGAGGAGAAGATGAAACACTGAACGGAGATAAATGCCATGATTGTCTCTTTTGTAGAATTTCAGTGAAACAGAAGAGCACCAGCTCTCAAATGGTTTTTTATTTTATAACAATTTCTTGGATTTTATTAGGAATTTATGTTTAATAATTGTTAGACTAAAATTTAAATAGAATAATTTTTAAATTAAATATTAAAAAATCACAAATTATAGCAATCAACCTGTTCATAGTGAAAATGGTCCTCATGCCTCTCTTCGTCTGCATTAGAAGAACTTTGGGACATCACGTCTCATATCCCAAATCATCTTTCTTTCGTTTCACTTTTTCTTTTTTCTCCGTAGAAAACATTCTTTGATTAAAATTTTATGTAATCATTAGATCAACTTAGACCGAGTTTTAAAAATATAATATTATGTAAAAATAATGCAGAAATGTAGAAATTCATATGACGATAATCAAACATAAGATTTACGTAGTTCGACATTAAATTAGTTTGCCTGTGTCTATGGGGAGGGAGTTGAGGGAGTTTCCATTAGCACAAGATGGGGAGAAAGAAAAGAGGCTTGGGTTACAACTTTCATACACCTCACACCATGCCGCTCTCATAAGCCCTTAAGTCCCTTTTATAGAGAATGACTAGGGCATCCAAGTAAATACAATCAAAAGACAAAAATATCTCTAATTACAATTATTGAATATTGTGGTGCCCGGTCCACTTCTCCTTTTGGGAGCTTCTTCTTTATGGCAGTTTCTTTAACATTTATTTAAGTTATTTCCTTCCTTTCAAAGCCTTGCCTGGACCCTTCCCGAATGGGATCCTGCCGTTGGTTTTCGCGGATATTAAGACCAATTGTTCTGTTTGAACCGATCGCAAGCAATATCGAGCAACTGCAACAGTGGGAAAGAAGTTCTGAGCAGCTCCAATCGAAGAAGCAGAAATGTTCGAAAAGGTAGGGGGCAAAGCAAGTGTTGTGAGATTGTGCAAGCAAGGGCTTGCAGGCGGCGAAAATAACAGAGAGAGGAGAGGGTATTAAGTGGAGACAGTGTATTGTAACTCTTTCAAGAAACTGCGTAACTTTTCAAGCAATAAAATTCTCTGCAACTCCCTGAACGTAGACAAGTTACCGAACCACATAATTCTGTGAGTCTGTCTAATTTTCTCGTTCCATATTTTTCTTGTTACTGTCGTCGTATCGTTGTCGTTTTTCACAACAATTAGTATCAAAGGCAATGTTCAAATATGAAGGAAAACAATGATTAGAGACGAAGTGAAGGTATCAAGGATCGAGAGTTTGATGACACCGATTTTAGTTATTCGAGGATGCAGATAGAGGACTACTTCTATGGAAAGAAAATTCATCTTTTGTTATTGGGAAAGAGACCGAAAAAGATTAATGAGATAAAATGGAATCTGTTGGATTGACAAGTTCTAAGGGTTATTCGATTAAATCTATCAAAAATCTGTTGCACACAATGTCATTATGGAAATGACAATTACAGATCTCATAAGAGCTCTTTCAGATATGTATGAAAAGCCGTTAGCGAATAACAATGTACACTTGATAAAAAAGTTATTCAACTTAAAGATGACAAAGGGTACGTCTGTTGCACAACATCTGAATGATTTTAATACTATCACAAATCAATTATTTGATGATGAGATATGTGCACTGATATTGTTAGTTTCATTGTCAAATAGCTGAAAAATCACGAGGATGGCCATTAGCAATTCTGCTGGTAAATCTAAGCTGAAATATGATGATATTCGTGATTTGATTTTGGCTGATGAGGTGCGTAGGAAAGATTCTGGCGAGATCTCAGGTTCGAGTTCAGCACTGAATGTTGATTCTTGAGAGAGATCACTTGACAAGAATTTAAACAAAGGAATATCAAAATCAAAGCACAGAGGCAAGAGCAAGTCATGGCCTGGTCAGCAAGCAACTTGCTGGAATTGTGGCAAAGCTGACCACATAAAGAAGAACTACAAAAATTCTAAGAAAACAGAGAACATGAGTGTTAATGTTGTAACTGAAGAAATAGATGATGCATTATTGCTTGTAGTTCGCATTTATGTTAATGATTGGATACTGGATTCATGGGCTTCCTTCCATACATCTTCCCACCATGAATTAATACAAAATTATGTTGCAGGTAACTTTGGGAATGTGTATTTGGCTGATGGAGAAGCTTTGAACATAGTGCGAACGTGATACGTTGACATAACACTCCCTAACAAGAATAAATGGGCTTCGCAAAAGGTCAGACACATTCTTCAATTTAAGAAAAATCTCATTTCTGTTGAGTAGCTCGATGAGTGCGGCCATTTAATGGTATTCTCAAACTGCACTTGAAATGTCATAAAAGAGGCATTGGTACTAGCTCGGGGTAAGAAAACTGATACATTAAATATGACTACTCATTTAATTAATAGTTTTGATACTACCGTTGCAGAGAGCACATGACATTGCAAACTTGGTCACATGAGTTAGATGAGTATGAAAGAACTTCAGTCCGGAGGTAAGCTATCAGAACTGAAGTTAGTTGATCTCACTATGTGTGAGATTTGCATTATGGTGAAACGGAAGAAGTTCAGTTTCTTGAAAGGTGACAGAGCACCAAAGGCAGGAAAACTAGAACTTGTACACACATATGTATGGGGACCTTCTCCAGTAGCATCTCTTGGAGGCTCTCGCTACTATGCCACATCATTGAAGGTATGGGTTTATTCATTGAAACATAAATATGATGTATTTAATGTATTCAAAACCTGGAGGCCATGTTCGAGACAGAGATAGGCTTATAACTAAAATGTTTGAGGTCTGACAATGGTGGTGAGTACATTAATGGTGGGTTCAAAGAGTGATATGCAGCTCAGGGTATCATAATGGAGAAGATCATTCCTGGGCACCACAGCAAAATGGAGTGGCAAAACATATGAGCAAGACCATAAATGAGAGTGTTAAAAGCATGAGATTGCACATCGGATGGCCACCAACTTTATGGGCAGATGCGGTATGCACTACAATTTACTTGATCAAAAGAGGTTATATGTCTCATTAGATTTTGAATTACCTAAGGAGGTCTGGAGCAGGAAAGAGGTCAAATTTTATTATCTTAAAACTTTTGTTTGTCTTTCTTATGCTCTTATTAATCCTGATTCTCGTAGTAAACTTGAGGCTAAGTCAAAGAAATGTTATTTCATCGACTATGGAGACGATGCATTTGGCTGTCGTTTTTGAGATGATCAGGGTCGGAAGATCATAATAAGCAAACATGTGATTTTTAATGAGAAGATTATGTACAAGAATAAGTCCAGTACAATTTCTGAAATAGCTCCTCAGAAATCTGAGTTGGCAAGGTTTGATGACCTACCAGAGGTCACAGTGCTGGGAAGAGATATAAGTGATGAGAAGAGTGGGTTCAATGCACCCATTCCTATTGTTTCGCAGGTCAGTCAAGACTAGACGTTCTTCTCAACTTTTCTCACCAACCTTGAACTACATTCTGTTAATAGATGACGGACAACCCTGCAATATGAAAATTCTAGTAAGTGGGAGCTGGCTATGAAAGAATAGATGGATTCCCTGCTATAAATCAGACATGGGAGCTAACAAAACTTCCATCGGGGACGAATGCATTACACAACAAGTGGGTGTATCACGTGAAAACTGAGCATGATGGCAATAAGATGTACAAGACTAGACTTATTGTAAGAAGCTTTTAGCAGAAGCAGGGCATTGATTACTTTGAGATCTTTTCTCCTGTGATGAAGCTCACAACCAACAGGATAACACTGTCTATGGTTGCTACCAAAGATCTATTTCTTGAGCAGTTAGATGTCAATACAGATTTTCCTCATGAAGACCTTGAAGAAGACATCTACATGCATCAGCCTAAATGGTTTGCAGTACAGTAAAAAGAAGATTCCGTTTGTAGACTAAAGAAGCGCTTGTATGGACTGAAACAAGCTCTTATACAATGGTACATAAAATTTGATAATTTCATGCATAATGCAGGGTATAATAGATGTCACGCAGATCACTGTTGCTATATCAAATATTTTGATAATACTTATATTATTCTACTATTGTACGTAGATGACATGCTTATTGCAGGAGTCAGTATTGATGAGATCAATAATATGAAGAAGAAGATGTCATAACACTTTGGAATTAAAGATTTGGGAGCTACAAGGCATGAAGATTGTCAGAGATAGAGTCAGAGGCACGTTGAGACTCTCACAGGCTTAGTCAGTGAAAAATGTACTCAGCAGGTTTAATATGAACAAGACCAAACAAATTGACACACCTTTTGGCAGTCACTTCAGACTCAACAAGAATCTGTCACCCAAGTCAAAGGAGGAACAATACTACATGAGTAAGGTTCCCTACTCCTCAGCTATTTGTTCACTTATGTATGTTATGGTTTACACAAGACTATACATTGCCCATGCAGTGAGAGTTGTGAACAGATGCATGAGTAACCCAGAAAATGAACATTGGGAAGCTGTGAAGTGGATTTTGAGGTACCTAAAGGGCTCCATAGAAATCTGCTTGTGTTTCTCACGAAAGAGTTTAGATGTATTGGGTTTTATTAATGTTGATTTAGCTAGAAACATTGATAGCAAAAGGAGTACTTCGGGGTATGTTTATACTCTTGGTGGCATTGCAATATTATGGGGTTCTAATCTACAAAAAATAGTATATTTGTCTACTAAAGAAGTTGATTATATAGCATTTTCAAATGCTGCAAAGGAAATGATATGGCTACAAGGTTTCTTGAAGGAATTGGGTAAGAAGAATCAAAAGGGTACTCTCTACAGTGACAACAGAATACCATATTCCTTGCCAAGAATCTAACATTTCAATCCAAGACCAAGCACGTTCAGATCATGTATCACTTCATACGATCATTGTTAGATGATGGACAATTGATACTCGATAAAATTCGTGGAAGCAAGAACTCTGTTAATATGTTGACTAAGAGAGTTACACTTGAGAAACTGAAGTAGTGCTCAACTTCAGTTGGTCTTCTAGCATGAGGACAGTGGCTTTGAGTTGCAGAGGTTGAGGATATCATGTTTGAAGAAAAAAACGATGCGACAGTGGACAATGCAGCCAGTGGACGATACAACCAGTGTACCAATCTCCAAGTGAGAGATTTGTTGAATATTGTGGAGCCCAGTCCACTTCTCCTTTTGTCAGCTTGTTCTTTATGGCGGTTACTTGAACCTTTATTTAAGTAACTTCCTTCCATTCAAAGCCCTGCTTGGGCCTTTCCTGAACGGGATCCCTCTTATGGTTTTCACAGCTATTAAGACCAAGTGTTCTGTTCGAACCAATCGCAAGCAATATTAAGCGATTGCAACAGTGGGAAAGAAGTTCAGAGTGACTGCAATCAAAGAAGCAGAAAGGTTCGGAAAGGTAGGGGTGAAGCAGGTGTTGCGAGATTGCGCAAGCAAGGGCTTACGGGCGGCAGAAATAACAGAGAGAGAAGGAGAGAGATTTAAGTGGAGTCGATGTCTTGTAACCCTGTCGAGAAACTGTGTAGTTTTTCAAGCAGTAAATCCTCTGTAACTCTGTGGGTGTAGGCAATTTGTTTAACCACGTGCATGTGTGATTTTCTCATTCCATATTTTTCTCGTTAATGTTGTCGTATTTTAGTCGTTTTTCACAACAATAATAAAAGTAAATAATGTAATAAATACAACAATCTACACCTCATCTCTTACTTCCAAATAAGGAGAGATGGCCAAATGAGTTCTAAAGTCCAACTCAACTGCACCAACATGGTTGCCTACCTATCCCCCCTCCTCTCGAATGGATCAAGCCTTGCGTAGTTATTCAAAATACCTGACGGTCTATCAGTCATGAGCTTGAATGTTCACCAAACTCCTGCCATATGTAAATTTTTTATTGGTAGTAAATTCGTGAGCATGTCTGTTGGATTCTCCTTCATCTTTATCTTCTTTAACAGAACCTCGTCTTCTTCAATCAAGCCTCGAACGAAGTGGTATCTCACATCAATGTGTTTGGTACAATTATAATGAATTGGAATTGTGACCATGAATATCACACTATGACTACCATGGAATACTGTCAAAGATTCTTGATCAACTCCCAAGTCATCTGATAGACCCTGCATTCATATTGAATCCTTCATCAGCTTCCTTATACAAACCAATAAACTGAAGAACAAACTCCAACTTACTCCTTTCAATGTGAATAAATAGTTAGTAGTAGTTTGTCAATCCATATCACTTGCATAGTTTGTTAGTGTAGCCAACATACAAATCTGCACAGGATGATTTCCTGTAAACACCAAGTTAGTATCAATCGTGTCATTTAGATACCTCAGAATACTCTTCACAACCTATCAGTGTCCCTTCCTGGGTCATGCATGAACCTGCTTCACAACACCAACTACTTGTGCAATGTCCGTTATAGTAAAAACCATGACGTACATCACATCACCCACTGAACTAACATAAGGAGCCGATCACATATCTTTCCTCTCTCAATCATCTTTAGGACACTGATTTGAATTCAACTGAAAGTAATATGCAATGAGTAGACTCACTGCATTGCCGGAGTCATCAAACCCAAATTTCTTCAACACCTTCCGAACACAATCTTCTTACGGGAGTCAAAACTTTTTTATTGTCTTGTCCCCGGAAATCTCTATGCTAAGAATTCTACAAGCTTCACCGAACTCATTTCATTTCGAATTGTTTGGATAATTTGTTCTTCATCTTATCAACCTTAATCTGACTCGTATACCCAATCAACATACATCAACATATAAAAATAAGTAAATGAACTTGTTGTTGGTCCAACCTTTGAAATATGCACAATGATCATATTAGCTTCTTGTGTACTCATGTCCCCTCATGAACTAATAAAATTTTTTATATCACTGTTGTGGTGACTGCGTCAACCGAAATGAAGACTTTTCCAGGTTTGCAAACTAAGTCTTTTGATGTTTGATATCCAGATCTGTAACATGTAGATCTCCTCTTGCAATTCTATGTTATGAATGCATACTTCACATCGTGCTATTCCAAGATCAAACCATATTGTGCTATAAGTGCTATGAGAACACAGATTGAGGGATATTCGACCACTTGGGAGAACACCTCAGTGGTAATAGATTTGTATGATCCTTGTTCTTTTTTGTTTGTTTCTTCTTTTTTTTTTCTTTTTTTTTTCTAAAAGCAATCTCTACTACTACAAATTTTCTAGTGTGAATTTTATTGCATTTCTATCTAGGCTTTTGACAAGACATTGTCTCTTCTTTTTAATCAATTGATGTAATTAATGCATTATGGATGTGCTTTCCCCCATATTTGTTTCAGTAGTAATGAATTGCTTCTCTTGTATTATAAATAATAGTGTTAGCATTGAAACCTTCGATCATACGAGTAACAATCTAAATAAGCTTAAAAGCATCATTAGCATTCAACCCTACAACTTTCCTAGAAACTATTTTTTGGATTCTTCTCACTATTGATAGAACATTATTGAAATACTAACAAAATGGTTAACAAACTACATAATGGATGGTTCTACATCAAAACACAAACTTATTTCCTTGCATGGAATGTTACAATAATCAAAATCATTTATTATTAAATATTTTTCTTATTGGCTTTGCTTTATCTTGGTTCACAAACATGCTCGGAGCTTATTTTGTGTGATATTATGAGTTTTCCTTTCTCTAGGAAAAGATTTGTGAGATGAAAATATTTACATTTTTTTTTTGAGGTAATGTAGGCTATTTTATTTGACATTTTAAGTTTATTTGCTTCAAAAGTTTCTTTTTTTTTTTACTTTAATGTATATTAGATGTCAATTATTAAGGGTACATAAAGCACCAATTAATCTGAAAGCTACAACAACTTTGCAAATGAGACTTGTGAGAATTGTAATCACCATAAAGGAGTCTCGCTCTCATGTTTTCTTTTGATGAAATTTGAAACAGTCTTAGTATTCTCTTGCCTAAAGGAAACTATACCTTATTTGAGATCTCATTGTTGCAGGCCCTCAAAGCTAGTTCCATCCATAGAACTGCTTTATCATGAGGTTTTTTTTTTCATCTTTTCCTTTTAATTATCATTATTTATTTATTATTATTATTATTATGTGATGTGTGCCTCAGTCTATCGACCTCAGTAATCACATTAAATAATCATATAAGATTTTGCAATAAGGTTCATGAAGATTAATTCAACTTATTCAAAGTCCAACTTTTGAATGAATTGAAGCAACAACTGATAGTTTGCCTGTAGCTTACAATGACAAGTCATCAGAATTCACATCTACAAACACAACAACATTACCTCAAATTTGAAAGACAAAAAAAAAAAGAACGGTCAAAAATTTAAATTTTAATAAAATCCTAAATAAAATAATTAACTATTTTCATTCTTTCCAAACAGATCATGGTATATTAATCAGAAATGCAGCTTGCTCTTCTCAAAACTAAAACCATTAAATAATAATTTTAAAAAAATAATTGTTGGCTCCGAAAAATTATTGGGGAAACAAGCAGCAAAGCAGCAAAACATCAAGCACTAAGAACAAAAATCTCAAAACTGTTGAGCTGAATCAAATTGACAAAAATAGACAACATCAAGCACTAAGAACATCAAGGTCTGTATGTTGAATGGTTCCTAAAAGGATAGAAATACTTCCTTAATCACATTGCCACTAACATAAAGGAATGCACTTCACTTAAAAATATGGATTGACTGTGTATTCTTCTCCAATCAAAAAGACTTGTTGCTTCAGGGAATACTTCAAAAACCAATTTATTAGAAATGTATTGGGCAAATTTTCACGTGATTTAAAAAGGTTTATTCTTCTGATGATCCTTCTCTCCTTCTAAATATGGATTTCCCTTTTGCCTCGAAGTAGATTAAAAATAATACTTTCTCTTAGGGTACTTCCATATCTCCTAGCATATATTATTGTTAAAAGGAGACTATTGCTCCCTACGCGTTCCATAAAAGAAAAAAATACAACCCGGGAAAGAGTTCCTATCTATACACAACCCATACAACTCACGCAAAAAAGAGGAATCTAAGGACCTCTTTCCAGAAAAATAAAAAATACAAACCACACACACACACACGACACAACCAAAGACAAAGAACAACTAAACTAAGCACAATCAGAATATAAAATACTAATTAAATCATAAGGAATATAAGGAGAAATGAGAGGAGAGTTCAGCTGTAAACCAAATTTGGCAATCCAGAGTGAGCGACTTTATTTCCATCCCGATTAACATGCATCCAACGAATAGTGAAGTGAGCAGCCAACCAGAAAATGCGCTTCATAAGTACATTAAGCGTCCAATGATGAGGAATCTGCAAAGTACAATACTTCCATAACAACAAAGAGTCAGTTTCAATAATAATATATTTCCATCCTCGATTAAGAGCAGTATACAAACCAAAAACCACAGCCTCGACTTCAGCAACTAACGGAGAAGAAGAAAGTGAGTTAGAAGTAAACCAATAAATGGGAAGCCCCAAAGCATCACGAAAAATGCCCCCAACACTAGCACGTGTAGGCATCCAACAACCATCACAATTAAGTTTAATAAAGGGGATAGTAGGCTTAGTCCATTTCACAGAATTAGTAACAGTGAAATTGCAGGTAGGAGCAATAATAGAAATATTAAAGGATCTCAATAAACCAGAAAGCTTACGGCAAGCTAATTTAGAGCACTGAATCCAATTCAGACACTTAATCAAATAACACATAATAAGACTAAAAGTATAATGAACAGAAGCAGTTTTACCATTGTGTTTACTATCATTTCTGGTGATCCAAAGGAACCAGATAACTACAGCAGGAACATTGAAGAAAAAAGGTTTACCTAAATTGTGCCAATACTGAAAAATACCATCGAGAGATTGGAAACCATTAGCAGGAAAAGGAATCTGCAGCTTATTAAAAAGCTGCTTCCAAATAAAAGAAGTAAAAGAACAATTAATGAAAATATGCTCCATAGTTTCTTCATGAAGATGACAGAGATAGCAACGAGAAGAGAGACGTAAACCTTTAAGCTTCATAATATCATCAGTAGGAATGATTTTATGAAAAACCCGCCAGATAAAAAAAGAGATCGAAGGCTTAATCCATTTATTCCAATTCCAGCTAAGATCCATCCCAGGAGGCTGATGAAAAGTATCAGCAAAAGTTTTAGAAATAGAATCACCCAACTTACCTTTAGGAATAGGAACATCCTTCTTATCATTGGTTAGAGGAATAGTAGCAATGTAATTAGCATCAATGATATTAAGAGAAGAGGAAAGAGTATCCATACACCAAACATTATCTTGCCAAAAGTCCTTGACTTTGACATCAATATCATAAGGGCCCCCATACCAATTTGCAAGAGGACCAAAACCAGTCCAGTCATCAAACCAAAAGGAGCAATCACCCTTACCAACATCCCAACTGAGTAAAGCATCAGTCTGCTTAGCAACACTAAGCATGGCTTTCCAAATAAAAGAAGCCTTATTATAAACAGCCTTTAAAGGATGGAGCTGGGAACAATATTTATCCTTGAGATAAGCATCCCAAAGAGAATTTTCTTTACGAAAACGATACCAAAGCTTCATATAATTAATCTTAATAGAGTCACTAAGACTTCTGAAACCAAGACCACCTTTATCAGTAGGCTTACACAGACTTATTCCAGACTTTTCCAATGATAAGAGGAATGCCCTTTACCATCCCAAAGAAACTTATTAAAAAGTCTTTCCATTTTCTGAATAAGTCCAGAAGGCATATTCATAACTTGAAGTGAGTAAAGGGGAAGAGAAGTGAGAATGCTTTTAAGAAGAGTAACTCTACCACCAAAAGAAATAAAAAATTTTTTCCAATTAAATATCTTGGTCCTAATTTTCTCAAATAAAGTATTAAAAAGAGCAGATTTATTTCTGCCCTTGGTAAGCTGAAAACCCAAATAAGAAAGAGGAAGAGAAGCATGCTTGCAACCAGTATAAATACTAAGCCAATCCTTCTTGGCAACATTAATCTTCTTATCACAATAAAAGGAGCATTTAGAAACATTGAAATAAATACCAGACATATTCTGAAAAATAGTAAGCTCACTCCAAACTTTCTTTATAGAACGTTTATTAGCATTAGTGAAAATAATCAAGTCATCAACAAAGCATAAATGAGAGATGCTAAGATGACCTTTATGTTTATAATTTAAAGAAGGTAATCTGTGATATAAACAATTCAATCTTCTAGAAAGGTAATCGAATGCAAGTATGAATAAATAGGGAGAGATAGGATCCCCTTGCTTGATACCCCTATAAGCTTGAAAGAAACCATAACTGTTCCCATTAATAAGGATAGAATAATAGTTATTCTTAAGAATTCTGGAAATAAGAGAACAAAAATTATCATTAAAGCCAATAGCATGAAGCACATCAGTAATGAAATCCCAACAAATAGTATCAAAAGCCTTCTTAATATCCATCTTAAAGAAAACATTACCATCTCTATGCCGAAAATCAATATCGAAGATTAATTCTTGAACAAGTAAAGCAGATCACAGATATTCCTATCTTTCAAGAAAGCAGTTTGATTAATGCTAATAATAGAATCAAGAAGAGGTTGCATTCTTTTCACAATAATTTTAGAAATGAGCTTAGAAATCACAGTGTTAAGACTTATGGGTCTAAAATCACTCCAATGAACAGGATTCTTGATTTTAGGAATCAAAACAATATTAGAACTTTTAAAATACTTAGGTAAATCCTTACCAGTGAAGAAATCTTGAATAACCTTAGTAACATCATTATGGATGATATCCCATCCATTTTTATAAAAATCCACAGTGAACCCATCGTGGTCAACGACGACGACCCTCATCCATAGTATCCAACACGACCTTAATCTCTCGCAGGACTAGGAATAGCAGTAAGTAAATTGTTATTTAAAGCTTTAATATCCTTATAAAGGTTTCTATCAACAGTCCCTAAGTAGGACTGAGCATCACTAAACATATTAGTAAAATAACCAACACCATCCTGAATGATATCATGAAGATTGGTGAGAAGTACACCATCCTTATTATAAATAGAATGAATAGTAGTGAAGTTCCTACGAGCAGTAATACAAGCAGTATAATACTTAGTATTCCTATCACCATTAATGAAATTCAATCTAGCAGCTTTCTGAGCAAGGAGGCATTCCTCCTTAGCAATGGCTTCAGTCAACAGATTCTGGGCCTGTAGAATGGTATTCATATCAATGATATCATTAGCATAAGCCTTTTCGAGTTCCTCGAGATTAGCTTCAAGAGATTCGACATTCCTGTGTAAATTACCAAAAGTGTGTCAATTCCAATGCTTAAGATTTTTAGCCAAACCTTTTTGCAACATCCAGAGACGATAACCAGCAGAACCATGCAAAGTAGTGTGCCAATTCTCCTTCAAAAACTTATTATAATCATTATGCATAGTCCAAGCTTTTAAGAAACTAAAATGATATTTATGGCTAGAAGAAGGATTTATAATATTAAGAAGGATAGGAGCATGGTCAGAGGCATCGATAGGAAGATGAAGAACCTGATAATGGTTGAAGGAACTCAACCAAAGAGAATTAGCAACAAAACGATCAAGTCTCTCAAAAGTATGTCTTCTATACCGTGTAAAAGGGTTACCTTTATAGCCCATATCATGAAGACCAGCCATTAAAAAAGCATTATTAAAACAATCAATTAAGTTAAGATTTGGAGCAATACCACCTTTTTTCTCAGCTGGAGACGAGATCATATTGAAATCTCCACCCATTAGCCATTGTTCATTCTCAGTATTGAGACTGGAAAAAAGATTCCAGAGTTCTAATTTATCCTGTTTTAAACAACTAGCATAGACTAAAGTAAAAAGAAAAGAAATATTAGCATAATGAATTCTAATATGTAAAAATTGATTGTGATTGATAAGAATCTCAACATCTAAGAAATTCTTCCAAAAAAACCAAATTTTATTGTTGCTATTTGTGAAAGATTTATAAGAGCTAAATCTTTTCAAATAGAAGTCATTATTCACATCAGCAACTAGAGGCTCTAAAATACCAAAGAAGAAAAATTTATAAGTACGAATTAAATTCTTTAAACGATTAGAGGCATTGTTTTTAGCAATACCCCTAATATTCCACACCATAGAGTTAATCTTCATGATCTTGAGTAATCTTTCCCACCTCTTGTAACCCAGCAGCTTGATCTTTCAAGTGAGAAGATCTAGTAACATGATAAACAAAATCAGCCTCTCTGTTACATTTTATCTTCCTTTTCCTATAAGATTTTTGAACAATCCAATCCTCCTTATCATCACAACCAGCAGTAGTAGGAGAATTGCTAATTTCAACATTCCTTATAATATCAAGAGCTAAAGAATTATCAATAGCTCGAGAAGACTCATGTGCTAAAGAATTATTCTCCAGAATATCAGAATTAATAATTGGTTTAGAATGATTAACTTTAATAGATGTAGAAATAGCATTTTCCTCAGGTATGAAAGGTTGAGAAGTAGAATGAGAATAATTATTTAAAAGATTCAAATTAGAGGAGATCATACCATTCGAGACCTTATCAGATAAGGGATTCATCACAACAAGAGCGTATCGTAGGCCAAAGCAGATGGACCGCCCTTTTCTTGTAAAGCAGAATCCAGTTTAGGCCCAGTTTATTGAGTCAAGTCAGAATCCTGTTTAGGTCGCGGTTTGTTCTTACGCAATTCCGGATGAGCATGAAAGCAATTAGAAAATAAGTGTCCAAAAAGTTTACAATGACTGCAATAGTGAGGAACAAATTCCAGTTCAACCTTCTGCCAATATTCATCATGAGTATTACCCAGCCATATAGAATAATGAAAACTAGCAGTGACATCGCGTTCAACCAGAATACGGGCCATAGAAGGTCTAGATAACGAACCAGTAGCCGCATCAAGTTTCAGAGGCTTTCCATAAAGGGAAGCAATAGAATAAAGAACCTTATAGTTATAATATTGTAATTTGAGACCGGAAAACGAATCCAAATCGGAACTACAGGAGGTTCCTCCGCACGGTTGAAATCAGGAGTCCACTTAGCAATTTCATATAACATTTCTCGATGGTCGAACTTTCTTAGAAAAAGGGAAGGTATAATCTTCTTCCAATCGAAGCTTAATCATCATATTCCGACCATCAATGAGTCCTATTTTACAATCACCTTTCAAATGCAGATCTGAAAAGTATTTACGAAGAACTTCCATACGAGGATGAGCATAAGAGAACTTGCCAACGAGAGTATATTTCAAAGGTTCAACAAGAGTGAGCGATTCTTCTTCAGTAAAAATAAAAGCAGGTTTACCATTCTTTCGAGTAGCCTTCTTGAGAAGGCTATCCGCATCATTTACCGCAAGTAAGTCCTGGAAAGTGGAGGGAAACAAAACTTCCCCCTCGGAATAGGGCTTACCTGACGCCACATCGCAGTAAGAAGGAACATTCACCACCATCGCAGCTAAGGATTAAGAAAATCTAGAGAAACGTGAGGAAGACGAGAGGAGAAAAGGCCGAAAACCCTCATAGGGCAAGAAACGCTCCAAGAAAGGCATCGCACCGAGAACGAAATTTTCTTCGAACTAAAGGAGATAATATGTCATCTCCTAGCATATATGGTTTGGGGATTTAATGAATATATTTGATTTTTTTATTATTATTATTTTTTTTTCTTTGAGAAGATCAACTATTTTTAATTTGAGTTCTATCATTACGTGTCGTATCCCCAAAAATATATTGTTGACCTCATTTTCAGTGAGGTCTTAGTCTATTCCTCCTAGAACCTAGGATCTAACTTTAGGAGTTTCTTATTGACCATCATTGCGGACTAGTAAGGGACCCACCTCACATAGAACTTCAGACCACTTCTTAAACCATTTTTGTGAAGACCTCGCATGAGCAGTCCTAAGCACTCGACTCTTAGTTGCAAGGGCTGAGGACTAACATATAGAGGGTCCGAAAATGTGTTTCCAAAGGATCAGACGGCCTTAAGTGAACCCGTAGTGATTCGAGCACTCGCACACACCACAATTTGACACATGTTTTGCCCGACCATTGGCGAACTCGACCGGACGAAACGGATCTCACGGATGCATCCGGGACGTCGACTTAGGAGGGGCACCCATATTGTTATGATTCTGCACGCGCACAATCGGAACGAAAACCGATGTGATTAAATTTAATTAAATGAGGTGAATATAGGCTTGATCCGGGTTTGATTAGGGCTAAATATAACCCAACTATATCGGGTCTGACTGACAAGCCAATTTATATTTTGAAATTACCTCGCCTAAAACGTTAAATAAATTTAATCAAGTATTATTGATTTCCAATTAAAACTGATGGAAACCCATTAATCTCCCGCGCCAGCTCCTTCACGCGGAAAGAAATTCGGCCTCTCCTCTCTCCCGCTCGGAAGCTCCTATCTCGATCCCGCCTCTCCTCCCTGCGCCAAAGAACCCGCTCAACTGCTTGTAGCCTCCCTGCGCTCGAGACCTGTAGGCCCCCCTTCTTCTTCTCCCTCTCCTCTCTGCGAACCTAAGCGCAGCTCACCTCAACCCTGCACGATGTCGCTCGCCTCTTCCCCGCTCTACCGAACCCCGCTTCAGTTGCGCCCGCTCTTCCTCACGCACCGAAATCCCTCGATTTCCTCTCCCGCTCGGCTCTCCTCCTCGCACGCCCATAAGACCTCGCCTCCCCCTCGCTCGGCTGTTCCGCACCAAAGCCACCCGCCTCTTCTTCGCTCAACCGAAGTTCCCTCACGCACATCAAGCCTTTCGCCTCCTCTCTGTACTGAAAATCCTCGCACCGAACTCCTCTCCTCACGCCGAATAACCGCTCGCCTCTGTCTGCACCTCTGGAGCCCGCCTCCTTCCTCCTCACGACCCGATACCTGCTCGGCTCGCATCCCCCTCTCCCGGTCGCGCCTCTCTCTCCCACGACAGATCCTCACTCTGCTCTCCTCCCCTCTACACAAACCCCGCTTGGCTCGCCGTCTCTCTCGACCGAATCCCTCCCTCTCGCTGGACTCCCCTCTTTCTCTCGATCAGGATCGCTAGGCCGACCTTCTCACTCGCCCGCATTGGAGGTAGCAGGGTAGAAAAGGAAGGAGCACAGAACGTCTTCGAGCTTCTGAAATGCTTGGAGCACAGAACCTTAACAATTGCAGTAATTGGGTAACGACAACTTGTCTTGTTCCTATACTTGCTCATTTCATTTATACAATACAGGCCATCTAGGAGTTAGGAAGATTTGCATACACACCCACTCAATTCATATGCTTTTATGTATCTAGTGCTTAAAACTTTCACATAAATATGCACAGCATTCAAATGTTTTATGCTGCAACGAGGTAATACATTTACCTACTTTTTACGGGTAAAATACCTCTTTTTTTCATGAAAAGGTAAGGAGACGCGTATGTCAAAACTGAAATTTAAATATCATATATGTAAATGTCTACAATTTTTTGTGTGCTATGCATGTAAATCTATGATTATTCATTAGTGACTGTGCACAACATTTGAGTGATATTTATGAAAGATCCTCTTTGAGCCAAACACAATTTTCTCTTAGCTACTGATTTCCTTAAACATTGACTTGTGGAGAATCTGTACCTTAAACATAGCCCAACAGAATTCTCTTCCCTGACTGAATTTAAATGTAGCCAAAAGCTAGTTCCTTTGTCACCATTCTCTTTGCTATCCTCTATGTTAGCTTTGATGCAATTTCGGTGAAGAGAATGATGAATCTGTTTAGCCAAAGCTGAAGTTTTGTTTATATTTAAATAGCTAAACATAATTAGTATTCAAATGTAGACAAAATTCTGTTTAGCTTTGGTATTGTGAAGTTTTAAATTTAAATACATTTAATTTTAGACATGTATTTAAATACAACTTAAATTCTGTTTAAATTCAAACCCTAGATACAGGTTAAATGCTAAGTTAAATGTATTTAACCTTGAACTTACATAAAAGTTAAATATATTTAAATTTAAACTTGCATCAAAGTTAAGGCCATGTTTAAACTTCTGAAGATAAATTTTATCGACAAATGCTGGGATGGACATGATTTAATGACTGATTCAATACCTCCCTTGCTCAGTTTTATGTCTTATATCTTTCTTTGGTGGACATTTACATACCTAGCACACTAACATTATGTATTTACATATCTCGCATTTAAAATTTAATGCTCACATACAATGCGCTTTAGTACTCTAAACCCGAGCATAAAAAGGTGCACTTCACTGTTTAAAAATTAAATTGATGGTCTTTCTTATGCGATAGGAACGAATTGTGCCATGTAAATGTATAAAGTAAAGTTGTAGGTATCAAATCGTCAATACATAGGAATTGTGGGGTATGCATGCAATTCTTCATTTAATTTTTCCTGGTCAGTGGCTCGGTATTATCTTTGTTTTGAAGAAGTATCAGAATGTCATTCTAGCTTGTCATTTTTACTGTTCTTCGCCCTACACTTTCGTTGTTTTGGGGCTTAACATATGCTGATTTAGAGTGCTTTAAAGTGTTGTTTGGGGCTTATTTCATGAAGGTTTTAGGCATCATTTAAGCAGTGATTTACATGTTGATTTGAAAACTTTAAATGTTGTTATTTTGGGCCGATGAAAACAGTCTTGGAATGGATTTAAACGCTTTTCCCGGAGATCGATTTAATTACAACTGTTGAAAGATTTTATACGTTTTTAGGCCTGATTCACTTGTTTTCCCCCCTTTTGGCTTTGCTAATTTTGGAAGTGGGCCGGCCTCCTTCGTTCTCTTGCTTTATTTTACTTTAAATATGGTTAAGTCAAAATGAGAATTTCTGATTTAATTATTTGGAAGACACTTAGAGACATTCGATGATTTGTTGGAAAACACTTAACTGAGGGTAAAACACCTTAAATCACTTCAAGAGCACTTCAAGCATAAGCTAAAGTGTAGGCTTCCTAGATTTTAGGAGCACACTCTAGGTGAGAGTTCATCCACCTAATTTTCAGTGTAGGCTTCTTAGATTTTAGGTGTACAGTCTATGTGAGAGTTCATCCACCTAATTTTCAGTGTAGGCTTCCTAGATTTTAGGAGCACACCCTATGTGAGAGTTCACCTACCTAATTTTCTAATGAATAATGAAACTAGACACTTGACCCTAATTCACGAACTGATTAAGACACTAGATATGAGGATGCACCGAGATGTGGTTCACGCTTCCTTAATTAAATCAATTGTGAAATTCCCACCATGACTTAACCTACATTGAAACCCAATGCACCGGGATTTGAGTTTGAACATTACACTCAGATCCTCCTGGCAATTGGGGACATTTGTTAATGTCACATGTGAATCATCGGACTGGTATAAGTCTGAGGTCTAGGTGGCTAGGGCGATGATAATAATGCTAATGTGTGCTAAACGAGGGATACGATGTGAGAATTTTTAGAATAGTATCTCCTACCTCAAATACTTTTAATAAATGAGAGGAAATGATCGATGATATTATTCACTGACTCTTGGTGAGATTGTTTCCCCATACGCTTTTAGGTCGCTAGTAGTCCTAACCCGATTAGAGTGACTAGCCCGTGGATTACAATACATTACAAAATATTTACAAAAACAAAACAAATTCTCTTTTGTTTGTTAAAAATAACTTTGCATAAAAATCCAAATAATAATTTTGCATAAAAATCAAATAATTCTTCTTATAAAAACTTATAAAGGTCCATGATTAGTCACTTGATTGAGGTTAAGAACTGCCCTCCGTAGGTCGTCGGGTGGTAACTCTTTTTTAAGATCGGCAAGGACACAGTCCAGCTCTGAGCCCCTACCTCTACTGTTGTCTTACACCCAGTTCTGGTCTTCCATACGTGATTAAGGGTTCGTTTTGGGCAGTGCCGGCTTATTCGGCTTATCCGAATAAGCGAACTTATTACGATAAGATGTCGATCAGCGACTCGATCCGGATAGTTCGTCTGTCTGTTTGGTTTGAGCGTTATGAAAACAGCTGATTCCGAATAAATGACCATTCTACCCCTCATTGGATATGTACTTAAATATGAAATTTTAGGTTTGAGATAATTAATGCACAAGAATTGTGAGCTAACTGTGCAAATTTTCCAAATAAAAATCTACAACAACAGTAGTAATGCAAATCTACAGCATTGCAGGCCTTTTTTGGCCATTAGGACAGTAATGTTGACATTTGTGGGAGCAAGGGTGGGAGCCTCTGCTTCTGGGGAGGAAAGGGGGGAGCTGATTTGGATAACAGAAATGAAGTAGGAGATTTCCTTTAGGGATTTGATAAAGGAGACGGGAGGATTTCCACCGGAATCAGTAGCGGAGAAGAAGACGCGGTCGGCGCGGTGGAGGGTGATGTTCACGAATTCGGTGGTGCTAGGAGCGGAGCCGGTAGCTTGGAAGAGGGTGGACGAGAGGGTGGTTCCGCAGTTCAGCTGATGGAGTTGCTTGGCGCCGAAGTAGTCGACGAGGACATGGAGGGAGAGGAGGTTTCTAAGAGTATAAAGGGAACGGTGCTTGGAGAGGATGGAACTCATTCCAGAGTTGGAAATGGTGAGGACGGTGATGGTTTTCCATAATTTGATCTCGCCGGCGAGGTGAGTGGCGGAGAGATAGTGGTTGAATGTCGAGAAGTCTGGGTGCTGCGCTAGGATCTTAATGATGTTGAAGCTGCGGGTCGGGGTAATGGAGCTGCACAGGATCAGAATTACCAAGAAGATAACTGGTTTTAACAAGGTTCTCATTGTTGAGGCGAACGGCTTAATGGGGGAAGAGGAAGAGGTGGTGGTGGTCGATCTGTAGAAGCATCTTGTTTTACGATCTTCACACAACTTGAATCTCCAACTCCCCGCTACGCTCTCGCATTTTCGATGAGATGAACGAGCCAACAAATGCGAAGGAGAGGAACGAGATCGAAGGAGACCGAAGGACCGGCGAAGAGCAAACGAGCCGGCCGATGCGAAGGAGACCGAGAGCAGCGAGGTGCGAAGCGTAATAAGCCGAACGAAAACGCGGACCGCGGGAGACATCCCACGGTCCGCTTCTTTCACAAAATGAAAACTCAGTTTTCAAATAAGCACGTCAAAAGCGCGAAACAAACACTATGGCGGCGTTTTGAAAAACGCTACCGCAGTTTTAAGCTGCCCCAAACGGGCCCTAAGTGTTTTGCTTGTGATTTCTACGACTCGTTTTTCTAACTTTCGTGCTGAGTTTTCTTGCTTTGCTTACTTTTCTCGCAAGTTTTTTTAAATCTATTACAAATCATACTATGCTTGCAATACAATTCACGCGGCAGTAGCAGATGCCCGGTACGCTTTTACAGTCTATTTACAGCATTTTACTTTACCGTATTTTATTTTTCAAGTACTTTTTATTTATCTACAATTTGCTTAGTTTGCATGCAAAACAAAAACTGGAACTAAAACCGAAACAAAAACAAAACAAAACCAAACTTTAACACCAACACTGTGAAATATAAATCACCAACCTCAAACCTTTAAACCTTGAAGATGCTACTTCAACAAGGAGCTTGGAGCATACACTGTAGGCAGTGCGACGAAAACCTACAGAAGGATTTCTTCGAGAGAGCAAACATGTCTACGAAAGCAAAACTCTTCCTTAGTTTAAGTAATGACTCATAGGACTTAGAGGCAGCTCGCCTGACGCGACGTAAAACCTTACACCTTCTTTAGGCTCTTGTGCAACTATGTTGTGCAGTATAAGTCCTAACTCGTACTAAGTTCTGAGATAGTCGTACGATACGACGTAAACTCTCTTATCTCTGCGAGCTACTTGCATGATAAAGTATTATGCAAGTGCAAGTCCCAAATAATAAAATTGGCAGGATTGAAATACTTAATAAACATCTCTCTAAAACACAGCCACACAGTAGGATAGTTTGAGAAGTTATCGAGGTTCTCCTCAGATCCGTGACATCCCCCACCCTTGACCCCTTCGATTTCTGGAAATAAGTGTTCCACATTAAGTCTTTCCCACTTGATTTTCCACGTCCTACCGTAAAAACCTAAACTTTGAAATCCTTGAAGACAGAACCGCCGATCATTATCGAGAGTTTTCTTAAGCAATCTCGATCATTCGAGATGTAATTAGCTATAGGGGTTTGCCTCTATATGAAACTTAGAACCCACGTAAAATAAACCATCTAATCTTTATATTAGATAAAAAAATTTGTCGGTCACATATAAAAGGTTCGCAGGCCAAACAGATGTCATAAACCTTCTAGTTTGTACGATTGGGTCCACCGCCGCGGGATACACTTATCTTTCGAGAAGGTGTATTATTCGTGGTATCGGCACGATTATGCAAACTATTGGGCAAATGAGATCCATTCGGTCTCATTTTTCAAAAATTAAAACATACTACTTTCAAAACCCAAAATTACATACTTTTATATTAAATTAAATTTAAAAACTATTTTCGAAGACGAAAAAGCTGGCCAACAGATATGTTTGCAAAACTTCCAGAGAATTTAGTCCAATCCGCATTCTCGAAAAGAATTTTAAAAATTTGACTGATATCTTTCCTAATAAGCTAAAGATTTTTCTTCCAACCCTGGTGGGTATATCTGAAGAAGCCTTTCTAGAGTGTCGTAGAACATTGGATTGTATTGTGACCACCCTAGACATTTTATTTTGGCGCGGAAGCAAAATTTATTTTGAAAAAGCCTCTAATCATTGTAACTGAAAATATTTATGCACGGAAGACCCATTCCAATGATTACTTTAAAATCAATAATATTTATCATCCTTTCCCATTATAGCTTTTCATTCTTATGATTATCAAAAAAGCGTCATTAATAAATGTTTGCCTATCAAAATACATCCCAACCCTTGAGCCACCTTGATATGATGAGAAAACTCTGAATTGCACTTCTCTTGAGATAGATTTGATTTGTTTTAACCAATTTTCATTGAGATTGTATTATTCATGATAAGGACCTTCCTAATGAGCGCAATCACCAATAGTTAAACAGCTCTCCCGCTTGCGGAGAACACTCCCAGTTAAGAGGTGAATTATTCCATCCGGAGCACGTACGCAGCGCTGGGTGCGGATTTTAAGGGTACTGGTGGGTATTAGATGGGTATTGGATGGGTATTGGGTATTGGAGGGTATTGGATGAGTATTGGGTATTGGGTATTGGCTATTAGGTGGGTATTGGAGGGTACTGGATGGGTATTAGGAGGGTATTGGATGGGTACTGGGGGAGATACGTGCAGATGGGTACGTTCTCCGTATGGAATAATGGCTCCAATTAAGAAGATTACTTTGGTGGAATTCGATTTAGATTTTATTTCTTGGTTTGAATGAAATTGATGGAGAATCGTAGCGGTTAAGGTAGACCATATCAAGATGACATGATCCAATGGACCCAATCTAATAACATCAGAGATATTGGAGATACATTTGGTTTGATTTAACCAAATTATGCTATATGTTGTGTAATTAGATTATAGGTCATGAGTTTCTATGGGCACAAGCACCAATTGTTAAATAACTCTCCCATTTTTATGGAAACACTCTAAATTAAGAAAATTGCTTAGGTTAAACTTTAAGCATAGATTTTTTTTATGCTTAAATTGGTGAACAACAGTTGAGCGTGGAGATAAACATCATCAAAATAACATAATTTTATCATCTAGTGTAACTCAACATAGCCAATATATTAATGTTAAATAGCTTTAACATTCAGAAAATTTAATTACCGATTATAAGTTGCA
Source organism: Papilionanthe hookeriana x Papilionanthe teres (assembly GCA_022702705.1). Lineage (NCBI taxonomy): Eukaryota > Viridiplantae > Streptophyta > Magnoliopsida > Asparagales > Orchidaceae > Papilionanthe > Papilionanthe hookeriana x Papilionanthe teres. Next base: position 10,920,560 of record CM040435.1, on the reverse strand, counting down.
TCCTCTCATGTATCTTGATTAGACTAGAGTAAACATGCATAAATGTATCAAAAACTAAAATTTTGATATTGGTGTTGACTCATTTACTAATGAAGGGGTTGTTGTGCTATTTCACTAAACAATGAGGCATAGAACTTAAGACATTTGTGATTTTAAGGTGTCGGGTATGATTGATAAGAGCTCGAAGAAATAGGATGACTATGAATTATCCATGAGTTTCAATTTGACTCGAAGAAGCTTATTAAATAAAGATGTCATTTTTGGTTAATTTGGTTTTAATTGATTATTTTAATTTTGATTAGTGGTGTATTAGCATGGAAGCGACCCAAGTTTACATATAGATGGAGCTCGCATCAATGGGAAAGCTTGAGTTTTAATTTAATAAGTTTGTTAACTTTATGCTAACCCATATTAATTAGATGGTTTAAATCATTGGAACACTCAATAAATGGCATTTACAACCCAAAATACAACAATAGCCCAATAATAAGTCTTAAAACCTTACCCAATAGCCTATAGGTTAGATGGCCTGATGCATGTCATTTAGATTTTTGACTAGCATCCATTATTAAGATTAAACTTGATTTTTAGAGCTTACTATTATGGAGTTTCCTTAAGGGTAGATGCTCATAATACCAGTTTTCCAAATATATGTAGGATATATAACACAGATATTAGACTCAACCCAACAATGGGTCTTATAAACTCTCCCTCAAGTAAAGGCGGCCCATTCAATTAAGTTAATTTTGATTTTGAATTTTCAATTTTGTGTGTATCTTTTCCAAATCATTCTCTTTCGGTTGGTTGGTTGAAGTGGAGGAATGTTTCAGGCCTATTATGTGATACAAAAGTACGACTTAGACTGAAAGAAAAATTTTATAAGATAGTGGTGAGACCTGCAATGCTTTATGATGCTGAATGTTGGCCTGTAAAAGAGAAGCATAATACTAAGTTAAGTGTTGCTGAGATGAGAATGATTAGGTGGATGAGTGGCTTTACACTTAGAGACATAATGAGAAAAGAATATATCCACGATTGGGTTAGTGTAGCTCCAGTGATGGACAAAATTAGAGAGAGTCGCCTTAGATGATTTGTTCACATTAAACGTCGACCATCTAATAATCTGATTAGAAGAGTACATGTTCTAGATTCAAATTATGTTAAGAAAGACAGAGGTAGACCTAAGAAGACTCGGGCATATTGTATAAAAAATGATCTTAATTTATTAGAATTAAATGAAAATATGACATTAAATGGGACGCAATGGAGAAAAAGGATTCATGTAGCCGACCCACTTAGTGGGATTAAGGCTTTGTTATTGTTGTTGTTATATCCCAGCCAAAGAAACATTGGAAAGACTTGTTATCTGTCTATTTGAACAATTATTATCACTGTAAGTATTTATGATTTATACCAGCAAAGCAAGGAACACTGCTATCCCCTCAAATAATATACAGTGACATTAGTAGAAAATGTAAGCCAACTTAATGGACAGCTAAAACCACATGAACAGCAGTCGTTTTTCCAATGCTTCCAAGTCATGTCATAATTCCTTCATCATCCAGTTGGTTGCAATGAGAACTGTCGGAGGACATCATTTTCAAATGAAGCTGCAATCAGTAAGTTGGACGATAGTCATCTGGAAAAAACTGTAAAAAATAAAAAATTCTAGGTCTTGCATCATACAAGAGGCTCCCTCCATTCCTAAGGAACAGAGTTGGTATTACGCTGCTCTAACCTGTTTATAATAGCATTTTAATTCCACATCTGATCACATCATCCCTAGGAATGGAGAAACCCATCCATTGGACCTAATCATCCCAACTCTAAAAATTGCACAGCTAAGAGCTTTCATAAAACCGGCAATGTAAGTTCAAAATACATCACAAGAGCTGGTTTCCATGTGTGCATGTTTGTTAAATACCTTTTGCTAGTAATAGCAACTCTCTTTCCATTGATTTCTAATGTCGACTCGTCCACAACCTTCGGGGTTCCCTTGAATGCACTGTATTGAATCATATTTGAACATATATGCCTGCACCATGAATTATATATTAAGCATGTATCATGGTCATGAACTCAGCAGAATAAATGGCATCATCATTAGATTAGTTAGGCAAGTGAAGCAGGACATACAATGCAAGCCAGTATAAACCCACCTAATGTGAGTTCCTATGACAGGTTTGATTCAAGGCGACTTTATGCTAGTGTAGTAAAACAAATGCTACTTCAGACTTTATGCTAGTGTATCAAGGCGACTTTATGCTAGTTTATGAAGAACAAAATACCTATTAAATCAGCCATACCACAAATTTTTGAACGTTACAATGGACTATCTATTATTAAGTAAATGGCTTATCAATCCGCCTTATACCCAAAAATATTTTTATCAATGTTTTAACTTCTACAAAGCATCAATTATTGCCCAGAGATCAATAGATAGAGCTACCTATTCATGGAATATGCCAATGAAACTTGTCTGTTACTGTTGCTGCATGTGGAAGAAACTGCACTTTTTTTCAAGTCAATTATGAAACAAATTTTAATGAAGTTTAATATAATGTCATCAAATGTCATATCAAGTTTTCTATAAATTGGAATACAGGGTAAAAGTCTTTCTCAATTAAGTATCACAGAAAAAAGCCTGATAATTTCTCCCATAAAGCAAATTGATAAAACGGATTTATCTAGATGAGGGCACCAAAACTTAAATCCCTTCTTCTGGACATCAGCCCACATAGTTAATTATCCCTACCTCCAAAGAGATTTACTTGACTAAAGATATCCCCAAACTCTTAACTTTCAGACGCTCCCTCTATGACACTAGCATTCCTGAAGTTTTATGTTCACACCTTTGTCTTCTGTCTGGGACATAAACGCAGGGATAAATGACAAACTTTATCAAGATATTATTATGCCACATTCAAGGTGAACTCGAATCTATAGAGTGAAGAGATGTGACCATATTACATTACCTTAACTAGAAATGTGATGTTAAGCAACCACAAACATTAACCCGATGAGCTAGTTATGACTATTAGTACTAAGCCATTGAGTTTGACTTAACTTATAGCTTTCAAATTAATCTTAGATGTGCCTCTTAGGGACCTAATTAGCAATCAAATTATAATGGGCTCCAAAAATTCGCACCCCGACCTCCCCCAAAATGATTGAGAGATTGTGATGTTGAGAGTCTGGATCAAATTTTTAGAAGGTAGATGAGACAGTAAAAAAAGAACTACCTAAGGATTTTGCTCTCATTTTATGAGAACTTTTAAAATCTAAGATATGAATTTTTTCATAGGCGTAAGACGCGATGGTTAATCATCCCAGAATGCGAGAAGACTTTCAATTAAGTTTAATCATTAAGTATTAGATAACTTAGCATGTAGGAGCAGTAAATCTAAATTTTATATTAAAAAATTTATCACTATGAGTTTAAGAGTAGATGCTCGGGGGAATGATGACAAAATCAATCATGATCTTATAGTTTCATCATCCTGAGTTGTCATAGTTTCTGGTCTACTTAGTCAAATGAGTTAGCCGACCCAACTGATAATTAGTTCATCCAAGGGAACATTGTTGGCCTAAGATGAAAGTTGACTAAGGAAACAAATTCAAATCAATTTTAGATTATATAGGATTTTGTACCCTATTAGGTATATCATATAATTGACAACCAAATGAAAAAAAATCATTAGAGAGCATAAGGGCTAAAAAAATGATTGTGATATGGTGGAGCTTAATAGACAAATCATCTGATCAAATGGTTTTGATCATAACTGGCTCATTTATGGAGCCTAGTGGTCAAACCATGCAAACAAAAAATTATGCCACATCCTTACAGGCATGAGATTATTTTGAGTGTAAATGTAGTATATATTAAAGGTGACATTCGCACTTTATGAAATTTTATTAATGATAAATTTGTCACCCTTGACAAACTGGTGCATATGGTGGATAAAATTTGCTCATTAGCTTTTAATGATAGATTTTATATAAATATTTTTAGACTTCCATAATTTGAATTTATAATTTTTATGAATAAACTCCTCCAGTTGAGATTCATTTTAACATGATTATCATTGAGAAGTTTGATATTTAAAATATTTGTATTTGTAATTTGATTGAAATTTGTTACAGGTATTTAAGAAACATCAAGCATGGCCAATTTCTAATCCTTGTAGGGAGGATGGGACTGCTTAAGGTGGAGGCTCAATCTTATTGACTTTGATTCTTGTTAAGAGAAGAATTGTACTGGACAAGATGGACTTGTGAATTGCCATATAGACAAAAGAAGTCAGCTCAATAGCTAATGTCACTTAATGATATTGAATTTGATTTTGAAAAGAAAATTTTTTGCAAGTCTTGAAAATATATGTGCACGTTTATTAGAGTGGAGGTAATTCTAAAATGATTTCTTTTTCAATCTGCACGGTATTATAGAACTTAGTGTTTGATTCTCAAATGATTAAGTTCAAAAAATTAGATCAAGCAATGGAATATATGTGGGTGTTTTAAGTTTACTTTTAACTAGCTCGTGCAACATTGAGATTCATTTTAACACAATCATCATTGGGAAGTTTAATATTTAAAACATTTGTATTTATAATTTGATTTAACTTCCCTTCGAGTATTTATAGAAATATCAATCATGTTAATTCCAATCCTTGTAAGGAGAATCTGACCGATAAAGGTGAAGGCTCAATCTTGTCATTTTTTATCCTTGTTAGAAGAAGATTTGAACTAGACAATAAGGACTTACAAATTGCCCTATAGACAAAGTTGTCTGCTCGAGAGCCCACGTCACTTAATGATATTAAATTTGATTTTGGAAAAAAAAATTCTTCAAGCTTGAAAATATTTGTGCAACCATATTAGAGTGGAGATAATTCTAAAATAATTTCTTTTTTCAAGATGTGTAGTATTCTCGAACTTAGTGTTTAAGCATTCAATACATTGTTTGAAGCATAAGTGGGTAACAAAATTTAGTTTATGTCAGCCTGCGCTTATATTTTAAATATCAAACATCTCGGCATCATTTGTAGTCTCCAGTTTTTCAGGGATCTATTTGAAGTTTTCAACCTCATTTGCAGTCTCCGGCGATAGATCTGATAGATCTAGTTGCAGTTTTTTGGGTGATCAATTGTTATTGGTATTTTTTCTTTCTTTTCTTTGCTTTCCTTTTGTATTAAAACTAGTAGCAATGACTGATGAAAAAGATTATTCTCTTCAGTCTATTAGTGTGCAATTAAATGAACAAAATTACTCATATTGGAGTTACGTATTAAAGAATTTTTTGAATGACAAAAGAATGTGGGGTTATGTTTCTAGAACCTCTATTAAACCCATAGATGAAAATGATGAAAAATATGAAGAAAGGTTGGAAGTATGGGAAGCAAACAATTCAAAAATAATTACTTTGATCAATAATTCGTTTTCACAATCAATCGGCGTCAAATTAGCAAAATATGAAACCGCTAAAGAAGTTTGGAATCATTTAGAAAGATTATATGTGTAGTCAAATTTTGCAAAGCAATATCAATTAGAGATAGATATTAATGTTCTTCAAAAAACATGAGCTTCCAAAAATTTTATTCTGCCATGACTAGCCTTTGGGATCAGTTATCTCTTACTGAATTTGCAGAATTACGAGCTTTTAAACCATACACTGATCGTAGAGAAGAACAACGTTTAGTTCAGTTTTTTATTGCTCTTCAAGATGATTTTAAAGAGCTTCGTGGAACAATCTTACATCGCAATCCTCTTCCAACAGTTGACTCAATTGTTAATGAGTTATTAGCTGAAGATGTTCGTCTCAAGTCTCAATCTGAGAAAGGAAATGTTGAGAAAGGGATCCTCCCCACTACTAATATGTTTGTTTTTGCAACTACTCATAATAAAAATAAATCTCATTGAAATATTGATTTTGATAAATTTAGCTTTTGTAAGCAAAATGGACATTGGAAAGCTCAATGTCCAAAGTTGTTGAACAAATCACAGCAGACACGACAATTCAATAGTTGCACCCACGAAGCTTCAAGACTCCAACATCAAATGTTTGCAGCTATTGTTCCTCCGACAGACTCTCTTGGTGTTGGACATGCAAACTTTTCGAGTCCTACAGTATTCGCACTTGCTGAGTAGTTTCAAAAGTTTCTTGCCACACAACACATGTCATGTCTGCCTCCTCAAATATAGGTTTGTCTTCTTTTAGCTCATCAGATATATCTTCTTCCATTTGAATTCTTGACTCTGGAGTCTCTCTTATATGTCATCTGATCTTACATCATTTGTATCCTTACATTTTGCATCATCTGCATCGGTCATGACAGCTGATGACACTCTCATGCCACTAGCAGGCACTGGGTCTATATACACACCACATTTATTCCTTTCAAATGTTTACTATATCACTAATCTTACTTTGAACCTTATTTTTGTTGGTCTGGTTTCTCAGTTTTACTTTCTTTCACCTCTTGATATGTGCATGATTCGTAATCCAGGAGGCAGATTGGGACAGGTCGTAGGTAAGGGGGACTTTATATTTTGGATGAGCTAAGAGTTTCAGATGTTGCAGCTTCCAGCATTGACTTGTCATCATTTCGTTTGAGTTAATAATCTTCAAAATTATATCTATGGCATTCTTGTCTTGGACATGTCTCTTCTTCTCGTGTAAAATACTTAGTTTCTACAGTAGTTTTAGGCGTGTTAAAAACTCATAATATTTCTGATTGTTGTGGTTGTAAAGTAGCTAAATTTTCTATTTTACCCTTTTTTAAAAGTGTTTCACTTTCTGTTGCACATATTAACTTGGTTCATTCGGATGTATGGGGTTCATCACTAGTTCTTACCAAAGGTGGAGCTAGATATTATGTCACGTTCATCGATAACTATACTCGTTATTGTTGGATTTATCTCATGAAAAATTGTTCTGATTTTTTTAGTATTTATCATATGTTTTGTACATTTGTCAAAACTCAACATAATACTGTTATTAAGTGTTTTCGATCTGATCTGGGAGGTGAATATACCTCTACTAAATTCTCTGAATTACTTGCCTCTAATGAGATTTTTCTTCAAACTTCTTGTACTGACACTCCTGAACAAAATGGAGTTGCTTAAAGGAAACATCGTTACATTGTTGAAACAACTCATTCTCTTCTTCTGGCTGGCTCTATTCCAAGTGAATTTTGGGGGGAAACTATTCTTACTGCAGTCTATATTATTAACAGAATTCCATCTTTTGTTACTTCAAGTTTGTCTCCCTTTGAAAAGCTATATGGACATGCTCCTGATTATTCCACTTTGAGAGTTTTTGGTTCAACTTGATTTGTTATTCTCCCTCATGCACAACGTAATAAATTATCTTCGTGTTCAACAATCTGTGCATTTCTTGGTTATGGTGATAGTCAGAAAAGATATTGTTGTTATGATCCTGTCACTCAAAATTTTTTTGTCTCGCGTCATGTTATATTTCTCGAACATATACTATTTTACTCCATTCCTCCTCATAGCCTTACAAAGTTTGATCTTATCCCAATTGATCCTTGTCACATAGATATAGATATTGAACCTCATCATGTGATTCATCATCCAAATAATTTTGATATTGAGCTTTGCAGGGTTGACACTGGTGGTCCTACAGATCCTGATGCTCCCTCTATCCCTACTGCTCCCCAAGAATCTTCTATGACTGTGGATCCTCCACTTCCTCGTTACCCTCAATGTGATCGTGAGTCTACTAAATTGCCAGATTTTGTTTACTCCACTTATTCAACTTCTTTTATTTCCTTTTTAACCTCCATTCACAAATTGTCTGAGCTTTCTTCCTATCAAGAGGTTGTTCTTGATCCTCTTTGGCAGAAAGCTATGGCAGAAGAACTTTCTGCTTTGCACAAGACAGATACTTGGGACCTTACCTCTCTTCCTCCAGGAAAACGTGCAAAAGAACTTTCCTTGAACGGGCTCGTCTCTCTGATACTCGGACAACGGCTACTTCCCTTGAGCTTAATGTTCACTATACCTCTTTTGATGGTGTTCCTTTGTCCGATCCCACTTTGTATTGTACACTTGTTGACGGCTTGGTATATCTTATCATCACTAGACCTTATATTCTTATGCAATACATTTTCTTAGTCAGTTTGTTGCCTCTTCTACTATAGTTCATTGGGCAGTTGTTCTTCACATTCTTCGTTATCCTCAGGGCACCCAATTTTAGAGTCTTCTCTTTCCTGCATCTTCTACCTTGGATTTTGCATTTTTCTAGAAGATTCTCTCGTTTCTTGGAAATGTAAGAAGCAAGCAGTTGTCTCTCGTTCTTCTACCGAAGCTGAGTATCATGTCATGGCATCCACCACTGCTGAGATTGTTTGGTTGCGCTGGTTATGGGTGTCTCTTTCTCTAGCCCAACTCCAATGTATTGTGATAACAAGAGTGCTATACAAATTGCCCACAACTCAGTCTTCCATGAGCGCACCAAACATATTGAGATTGATTGTCATTTCACTCGCCATTACTTTCAACCGAGCACCATCACCTTACCATATAGTTCTTCCTCCATGCATCTTGCTGATGTATTTACGAAATCACATTCCACAAAACGCTTTCACTTTTTGACTAGCAAACTCTTGAAAATTCCCCTTGATGCATCGTGAGTTTGAGGGGGGTGTTAGATATTATAGTCTTTACATTTTTATTATTTTACCCTACCTAATGGTAGTTTAGTCTTCTTGACTACTTAAGGGTAGTTTAGTCTTTATACCTATTGTATATATATTTATCTTTTACTCTTGCAATGAATGTTTGATGCAAATGAAATCCTAGTCACTTTGCATTGTCTCTTCTCTTCCCTTTTTCTTTTATTTCCCTTCTTCTTCTTTATTTCAATAACAATTCTTAACAAGGGATAACCTTGGCATCAACTAAAGTTCTAATAGAATCAATATTGATTTGTCATCAATAAATTTTTATTAAGCATGAATCTCAATGCATTTTTTATAAAGAATCTTTTAAACTCAAATTCAATATCACCGGAGCCCCGACTTTGACAAGTTTATAGTTAATCTAACCGTCTCGACAATGCGAATCTAATGATGTCAAAATTGGTCCAATCCGATTTCAATCAAACCTAGATCAAATGTTGAAGCACATCTGAAGATTTTGGATCATCAGTTGAATGTCAAATGAACTCCAAAATTGACATGCTTGTTATCAAACTGAATGCCTCGACGAGAAAATCCAACAAGTCCAAGCTCGCTAAATTTTGAGGTCATTAAGGAACCAAAATCCTTAATTAACCACTTATTATCAAGGGGGACTTACATGGACCGTCTAATTACATGGCTAGAGAAGTTACGCGCCAAAAAATCAAAATGTCTTTCCCCAAAAGGTTATAAATTTGCCCCTCTTCACTAGGGAGAGATGGAGGAGCGGAGAAGAACAAAAGGAATTTCAAAGTCTGTTCTGTAGAGAAAACTCGGTGAGTAACCACCGACCTCCGTAGCCGCCAACCACTGTCAACTACTACCCGTCGGTCGTAGTTGACCACCGCCCATCGGTCACAGTCGACTACTATCCCTCAACCACAATAGAAAACTGTCGACCACCGCTGGCCATCACCGTCTGATGCCGCCAGCGACCACCAATTGCTGACAACCAATGCTGGCAACACTTATAGTGAAAATACAGTTGTATCTAAAACTTATATTTTTTTTATGTTGTTAAAGACAAGTGTAATTTTCAATTTAAGACAATAACCTCGTTTTGTCTCAGTCGTGAGAGTGGTGCATCCTCATACTTACAAACACAGGGAAGTATTTTGACTCAAATAGCAATTGTGGTATTTTCCCTATTGGTTTTTCAATGTAAAAAATCTTCGTCTCCTACTGGAACTTTTCTTTTATTATTGTGTGCATTAAATTTTCGTGCAATGTTAAGACATTAAATTATTACTCTACCGCTGAGAATTTTTTGGCACGCAACAATTATAAAGAAAACTTCATTATTACCTTACAAAGAAAACGCACCTGTTCATTTCACTGAAACCCAGTTATCAACCGCTTGTAAGTTGAAATATCTGGCTTAAGCCCTAATTTCAGCATCTCATCATGGAGATTCATTGCTTTCCTCAGCTCCTTTTCATGGCAAAGTGCACTAATCATAATCACAAAACTAAAACTACTTAACAAATTATTCTTTCTCATACAGTCAAAAACTCCGATGGCTTCCATGGCTCTTCCATCCACAACAAGAGCTTCCAACAGTACATTATAAGAATCCACATCCAAGAATCCACCCAATCCTTTCATCTTCTCGTGCAGACCAATCGCCAAATCCAGAAACCCATTCTTGCAGAAATGCTTCATCAGCAAGCAACAACAAGAACCATCCACCAATATGCATTTATCCAAAGCCAAATCAAGCAGTTCAGTAGCCTCCTTCCACCTTCCTCTGCTACAATTTTTAGCTACATAGATGGACAAATCGGAGGCTTTGGGCAAGGAACCATTTTTCATCAGGTTTTTTAACACTGAATCAATTTCCTCCATTGGCTCTCCGCTACAAATGCCACTCACAAAAGCATCAAGAGATAAAGGATCCACAACAATTCCCCTTTGCGACATTATATCAAACACCTTCATGGCTTCCTTCTCTCTGCCATTTTGAGATAATGCACTTAACATACACGTATAGGCGGTGTTTGCAAGATCAAAATTGCAACTCCGAGCCTTATCAAAAATCAACGCAGCTGCAGAAGTCTTCCCCAGATCACAAAAACTCCGGATCATCCAATCAAAATCTATGGTTGGAGCCATGGGCAGCAAACCCCTGACTACAATTTCTTTCATGAAGATACCAGCGATCTTAAAATTGCCAAATTTGCAACTTTCTTCGAGAACTGAGCTCAAAGTACTCAATCTCAACCTCAAACCCTTCTCTTCCATTCCATTCAACACCTGGATCGCTGACCTGAAGTCCCTTCTACTAGCATAGCAATCCACAACCAAATCATAACTCGACATACGACAGGAAAATCCTAAATTCAGCAGCATTTCAGCTCTATGAATACTACCTTCTTGACAGAGAAGCCTCACCATGATCGGCCAGCTTCCACGATCCATCTCGGCACCAATACGAAGTGCAGCTGCACATACCAGCCACGCCGCCCGGTTTTCACCACTCGAGCAGAGCATATTAAGCAAGGAATTCAAGCTTTGACTGCTGGGTGCGAGCCCAAAATCCCTCATTCTATTGAAAGTTTCCATGGCATTCCAGGAAGGCGACTTTGAGTACAGTTCCAGTGCAAAGCAGAGAACTCTGGACAGAGAAATTTTACAAGAGGATGAGCAGCGAATAAGATAGTCCAAAACAACATGGGCCGGATGACAGCGAAGTTCATGGTAGAAGAGGTGGGCAGCTGGCAAAAGGTGGCCAGCGGAGGCGAGGATGGAGAAGATGGTAGCGTGGTCAAGAAGTGTGGGAGAGAACGAAAGGTGAGAGCTTGCGAAAAGGAAGAAGCGGAGAGAGACGTTGGGTTTGGAGCGGGTTGAGGTTATGATGCGGCGGATGAGGGGGGATGGGAAGGGAAGGGGAAGGAGGGAGAGTTTGGAGCGGAGGTAAGATAGAGGTTTGTTGTGGTGGAGGAGGAGGGAGGAGATATTGACGGCGAGGGTGCGATGGGCGACGGATCTGCGCCACTTGAAGGAGTTCGAAATGGGCATGCGGAGGGGAAGCAAATTTCTTTGATTTTTTTTTTTTATTTTTTTATTTTTATTTTTGGGTAAACAGGGGACGAATGTAGAAGATGAACTCCAACAACAAAAATAACAAAAAAACTTATTAATGCCACACGTATATGATATTTAAGTAATGATTTAGTTAAAATAATAGGATGATTTACACACATGCTATATTAGGGCTGTCAAAAAAGCTCGTTGTTCGCGAACAATTCGTGTTCGGTTCGCCAATAAGTTCGTGTTCGATTCGTTCGATAAGCAAACAAGACGAACACGAACAATTTTTTTTTGTTCGGTTTGTTAAACGAACCAAACACGAACAGTGAAGCGTTTGTTCGTGTTCGGTTCGTTATTGTTCGAAATATAAAATAATTTAAAATAATATATATAAAAAATTTATGATATTTTAAAAATAATTATATATTATAAAAATTTATCATATTTTAAATAATTAAATTTCTATAAATTATAATATATGATAAATTATTAATAACAATAAGAATATTATAGTATTGATTATATTAATATAAATATTATAATACTATAATTAATATGTTATACTGTATATTAAAATAAAATCTTAATCAAAACTCTAAACGTCTTATTCAGTTTGCTTCATTTTGAGGAAGTATGGGTTACCTAATGTGTACGGAATACCTGATCAATTTGTTTCATTTTGAGGAAGTATCCTATCAAAACTAGGGCTGTCAAAAAAGCTCGTTGTTCGCGAACAGTTCGTGTTCGGTTCGCCAGGAAGTTCGTGTTCATTCGATAAGCAAATGAACCAAACACGAACAGTGATGTGTTCGAACATTTCAAACACGAACACTAGCTCTGTTCGTTCGTGTTCGGTTCGTTTACACCCTTATACTATACCATGTAATTCTTATGTATATTTTAATGTTTATATTTATATCATTTTAACTGTACTGAGAAAGATATATTTTACTTTTTAAAAAATTAATAATAATAATATTTTGAATATGATATGAAATATATAGTGTTATAAATATAAAAAATGAAAGTTTTTGTTTTAGATACTTAGGTACATAAATGAAAGTAATTGGAGTGGAAACGGAGAGAGATATATTTCATTCACTAATGAATTAATTACAGTGCTGTATATATAGCAGTATTAACTTATGCCTAACATAAAATAAATAAATATTAAGTATTAACTAAGCTGTAAACTAATGACTCATATATAATTTCAGTCAAGTTCGATATTAGCCCCCCCGCAGACTAATGATATATGATGATGCTATTGTTTGTTTGTCCGTGAGCATGCAGAACCTTGGAGCTGGAAGAGACTTGTTGAATATATCAACTAGTTGTTCATCAGTAACACATAAGAAATGATAGTCTACCACGATGTGCTTTGTGCGAGCATGGAAAATAGGGTTCTGAGCTATGGCCATTGTTGATAGGTTATCACAATAAATTGTTGTAGGTATTGAACTAAAGATTTGAGAATTCTTGAGAAGTCTTTTAAGCCATATAATTGTTGGACAACAAAAGATAGTCTGTTTTAGTTGAGGATATGGCAATAGTTGGTTGCTTTTTCACATTTTAAGAAGGTGTAGTACCCAGTAATAGATTGTCGATCAATTGTATCACTAGCCCAGTTGGCATCGACCTATGTGTGAAGAGTAAGGACACCATCTTTGAATGGTAACCCGAACTTATATGTGCCATGAAGATGTCTTAGTTGACGCTTTAATTGTTGAAAAAGAATCAAAATCGGGTGTTGAAGAATATCAGGTCTTGTTAATTTGAGATACTATAGCGAGCCAACTAATTGTCGATATAAAGATGGATTGGAAAAGGTGGCTGAAAAAATCGTATAAATATTTTGCAGAAACAGTTCTACAGGTTTTCATGCCATCTCGACGAAGTATTTCGTGAACATAGTTGGTCTGATTTTGGTGATAACTATAGCTGGTATGAGTAATATTGTGCTAAAATTGTAGAGACCAAATCCATGATGTTCATAGAAAATTGTCGTTGTAATTCGTGTTGTAGTTGTTGCATCATATCAATATCATTGTCAGTTAGAAGAATATCATCAATATAAAGTAAACAATAAAGTAGATGAGAATTATGGTGGTAGTTGTAAAAGCAACACTGAGGATGAATCTAAATTTAAGTAAATGATTGGTAAACATAGTGTTCCACTATCGTTGGACCTATTTAAGGCCATAGATGGATTTTTGGAGAAGGCAAACATGAGAGGGGTAGGTGGAATCTTTGTCACCAGGTGGTTGAAGCAAATAAACTATTTCTTGAAGTTGACCATGTAAAAATGTATTAGAGACATCCATTTGGAAAACTTTCCATGAAGAGTGATAATAAGTAAGAGCGAATAGTGGGTATTTTTGCGACAGGGTTGAAAGTATCAGTGTAGTTGAGACCAAATTCTTGTTGATATCCTTAAGCCACTAATCAAGCTTTGTAGTGGGCAACAAAACCATCAGCATTGTTTTTACTTTTGTATGTCCACTTGCTTCTAAGTAGGGGTTGATCAATTGGAGGATGAACTACCTTCCACGTATGTTCACTTTGTAAGGATTGAAATTCTTCATTCATAGAATGTTGCCACTAAACATGTTTGATTGCCTACTTATAAGTTCTCTATTCTAGTTGTAACTAAGTATCATGTAAGAGATCAAAAATGATCTTCTTATGAAGAGTACATATTAGAGAGCGTGTCACCACTTGCTTCCAAGTATGCTTTGATCAATTGGAGGAGGTCAATAGTGGGAATATCTGAAGTGGATTCATCAGGTGGGTTAGTGGCGCTACGGAAGGTTAGTAGGAAGCAGAACAATTGGGAGCTTGGTGAGAAGTAGATGGATCGGTTGAGGGGATGCAGTGCATAAAAGAAGTTGGTATGAGTAGAGAAGGATTGTTGGTTTGATCTGGTTGTAAAGATGAGCTTGTGGGTAGACACATATATTTGTATGGAAAAACTAATTCATTGAAGATAACATGTTGAGTGTTGTTCAGCTTGCTTGTGGTTGGTTCAAGATATTTGTAGCCTTTGATATGGGGTGGATAGCCAATGAAAACACAGGGTAACAATCTTTCTTTCAACTTATTTTTGTGCATAGGTGGTATTCATGGAAAGCATCGACAACCGAAGATTTTGAGATGGTTGTAGTTGGGAGTGAAACCATATAGCAGCTGATAGGGTGTAAGTTGTCTCGTCACTTTGGAGGAAATTGATTGATATAACTGTTTCAACCCAAAGTGAAGAAGGGGCGTTGAAATCCGTCATTTGTACGGGTTGTGTCTAATATATGTCGATGCTTGCATTCAGTAATGTCATTTTGCTGCGAAGTGTAAGAACAACTCAATTGGTGAATAATAATGTTCTTTTTAAGGAAACTTTTAAAGGCATGATTGGTGTACTCTCTACCATTATCCATGCGTAGAACCTTTATATTTTGATTGAGCGGAAGTTCATCTTCTTGTTTGAACTTGAGAAAATGTTGACAAAATTCAGTTTTGTTGAATATAGGATAACACCAAGTATATCGAGAAAAATCATCTATAAAAAGCACATAATATTTGAAATATTGAATTGAATCAATGGGGGAGGATCCCCAAACATCTATATGAATTAAAGCTAAAAGTGCACATTGCATGCTAGTAGAGTTAGTAATAGAAAGACACCAACATTAGCCGTAGCACAAAAATTACAAAGATAAAAATTAGAATTTGAAATTGTGGTTGTCGGTTAACAATAATATGAAGAACTTGTTGATGCAAATGTCCAAGTCTCCAATGCCACTGAGTAGAGGAGGCAGCCATCAAAACTAAGGCGTGGTAATTATTGGGGATTCGATAGAGAATACGACTGCAAGGACCCTATAGAAGAGGCTGGTGTGTCTTGTTCTCCTTAATTTGATAGTCATTAGCATCAGAGATAATCATATAGTTATTATTGAGTGTCAATTGATAGATATAAATCAAATTATGAGAAATATGAGTGTGTAGTAGCCCGGAAAGTAGGATCATGTTGTGTGGAGTAAGCTGCCCGAGCGAGAATGTTTAATTGGAACTGTATTTTCATTACCAACCATAACTGTCTCATGCCCTTGATATGGTTCAAGTAGAATAACTTGATTGTAATCAGACATGAGATGCGTGGTTGCTCGAGCATCAAAGTACCAATCAGATTGATTCGATGGGGAGGGCAAAATAATGTAGGTTGTATGAATGTTTGGTGGTAGAGATGCAGTGACACTCTTGGGTTGATAGTGTATATTTAAACGGTGCCAACAATTAGAGGCTAGATGTCCCTGCCGATGACAAATTTGATAAGATACCTGACCGTGAGGCTTAGATTAAGGTGTAGAAGCTATAGCTGATTTCATAAGTGTGAATTGCCATTATTGCCTTCGCATTTTGGAATATTTGCACATGAATTTGGAGGCATATAAATCCAACTGTGGATAATGATCAACGAAGGTTGAATGGTGCTCAGTGGAGAGATTGATTTCTTCACTAATAAGAAGGGCATGCAGCTCATTAAGGTTAATAGGCGTGGATTGTGTTCGTAAGGCCGTTTTGGAGGGATTATAGAATGTGAAAAGACCTTTCAAGATATAAAGAATGATGTTTTCAACATTGACTTAAGAGCCAACAACAAATATGTTATCAACAATGGCTTTGATTTGCATGAGATACTGAGACATATTAAGTTTATGCATAACTCGTTTTGTAGTCGAATAACACGGGAACTATTTGTGGCTTGTAGGCGTTTCTCCAAAACTTTCCATATTTCATGATTGGTTTATAAATTCAATACATAAGGTAATGTAGTGGAGAACATGGTAGGATAAAGCACACCAGATATGTTCTGATCAATTATAAGCTAACTGGTGTGGACGAGATGAGGAGAGGAGATGCCCGAAGCATTGAGAACCATGGGCGAAGGAGGAGTTAGGTTCCCATCAAGAAAGCCCAATATGCCATTAGCTTTGGTAATCCTGAGTATTGATGTGCACCACAGTGGATAATTAGCCTTCGAAAGGGTATTGGCGACCATAGACTTCATGTTAGCAATAAGAAATTTTAGAGATTGAGGGATGGGATTTTTAGAGATATGGAGATTGACTAACCCATCTAATATATTGGAGATATATCACTTTACCTATGAAAAGATGTAATTCACCTTTTAAAAATTGGTAATATTTTTATGTGATATGAAAGATTTAGTTGGTATAAATGTCAAAAAATAAAGTATTGGGGGTTAGATAAGTTAATACATAGGATTGGGTGGTATTTACGTAAATGCATCTATCTAATGATAAAATACTTTGATTAAAATAGGTAATTAAAGATTTTCAATAATTTTAAAGTTATTTGTATCCTTTTTTTCTATGATGTATTTTTCTTTTAGAGTATCAAATTTGATTATAATATGACTAGATTGTTTGTATGGTTCTCAATATTTACAATAATTATCATATTATTTTTTCTTAACTCGCACGACCTCTATATACTTAGGGGTGTAAACGAGTCGAACAAGAACTAACCTAGGCTTAGTGTTTAGCTTGTTAAAAAATATTATTGTTCGTGTTAGACTGCTTTATATTTTGAACAAAAAATAAAAAAAAAAGAAGTTTTTGTGTTCGACTTATTTGTTTAACGAGTCGAATACGAGTAGTCTACGAACAAAGACTCGTTTTGACAACTCTAGTCACGCAGCCGTAGGATGTTAAGAGTTAGGGCAATATTAAATCTTATCATTTATATTAAAATATTATTTAAATATAATTTAATATATTTTGATCTATTTATTAACTAATTATAAATCTTTGTGGGTTTGTAGTCGATTAATATCTTTAAAAAATTACTATTCATCAATTATATAAATATGATTGTTTCGAGCCAGAAGGAGCCGAACACGAATGAACAAATCTTTGTTCGTGTTCGGCTCGTTTATATATCGAGCGCAAAAAAATTAGCCATGTTCGACTCATTAACTTAGCGAATGAAACAAACATGAGCTTTTTAACGAACCGAACACGAGCTGTTCGAGAACAACAAACCGTTTTGAGAACCCTATGCATACTAGGCCTTGAACTTAAAGGCTTTATGATTATAGATAATCTCAACCACTAGGCCAAATAAGATCAGACATGGAAGCAATCAAAAACAAAACATTATAGTTTCTATTTCAAACAACTTGAACAAATAATATTTTCTCTTATTTAAATAGAGGATAAAGTTCCATTGTTCACATTTTTCTAATGCTTCCTAAGAGAAACACTAATGAATGATGGTGAATGAAAGAAATAACAAAAACAATGTCTATTCTAAGATATCTCTAGATGATGGAATATTCAATTCAAAACATTTTGTTAGAAAGCCATTTAATAGTTGCACATTATTACCTGATGTCCTTTGGTAGCTTAGTTTAATAATATGGACTAACATAGCGTTATTATGTGCTCGAAGGCGGAGTACATAATAAGCAATCCTAAAATATTGGATTTGAGCGCTTAAAATATCACATCATTATCATTGATATGTTCAGATTTTCTCTTAATTATTAGTCACCGTAAGTGGCTTAATATTCAATCTACTTGATAAAGGAAAGAATTCAATGATCCATAATGTTTCTACTACATGTCAAAATACACGATGTCTCATATATGATTTTTTCAATATTAAAAGACTTTGAATTTGTTGCACATAAATTCAAGGCACCACAATTGGAGTTAAAAAATTAAAAAAAAAACACTGACGTTTGATCGCTTCAACAAAAATATATATATAGTAACGAAGGAATCTGTATTTGGCAGATGCTCAAATACTGGCTTTCCATGCGCTCGAGCGCCTATAATTGGGTGTCTGAGTCATGTGCCTAATATTTGAGAATCTGGCGTCATGGGGGATCGAACACGTGACCTGAGGAGACTTACAGAGAATCCCACTTACCAATAGGCCACGGTTTGCGTCATATATTTATACACGCGCGCAACTGTGGCATGTTAGAAGGCTGCGTAGGCGTAAGTCCTCTCTGTCACGGGTTCGAATTCTCTCGAGTAAATATGGGGAGACCAGTATATTAAGGGGACGAGTTAGTCCAATCCTAAAATACCAATTTCCTCTATAAAAATATATATATATAATATGTTTGCAATAAATTTAAAAATATACCAAAATAAATTTAAAAATAGTTAATTTTTTTATATAATAGGTTTGCAATCATTTTTTTTTTCTTTGTAAATCCTTTAATGAACCATACCAAAGCTGGACATTATTCATATATTTCCATTAAATAAACACATAAAAACTAGTCAGCTATAAATTTATTGTTAAATCGATCACAATCTTTTATTATATTGTGACAGCCTGAAAAATTGTTATATACAAATTAGACATTCAGGTGATTTTATTGAACTACTGAATCGGTGTATTTATACGTGTCATGAGTAAACAATTGAGAATTTGATAAAAAAGAAAAATAAAGGTTCGTGTTTTACCGTTTTACCATGAACTTCGATATTAGAGCGATAATTTGAAAAATGAATGACAAAGTGTGGCTGATTTATGAATAATAAGTTCTAGATTATCAAATAATTTTAAGCAACCTCTTAAATATTAACATATCAACCACCTTAATTTCAATTTTCTACTTACAGACCACCTGATTCTAATTTTTCGGCATACATTGGGTGGTCATTCCTTAGCTATTGTATTGGTTCAAGCATTCTCATCTTCCTTAGACATATACAAATTAAAAAATGCATTTCTATTTTCTAAACTTAATTTAATTGTGAAGTATTCATTTGCAATCAAAGCTAGTCATTGTTGAAGTCAAATATGTTTGGTAGGTCATGCCCAAGGAATGGGCACTAGATCGAGGAAAGATGATCGAGAGAGGGAGAGAAATGAGAGAGAGAGAGGAGAGAGAGAGAGAGAGAGAGAGAGAGAGAGAGAGAAGAGGAAAACCTCCCCCTGCAGGATGAAAGAAGTTATTCCTGTTCTCCTAACCATTTTATTCCGTAAAATTCATTCATTACAAGTGAGGGGAGCCAAAAGTCCCACCATACATTATAAAGTCCTCCTATTTATAAAAAATAGGAGGGGGCAAAAAAATATAAAAAGTATATTTTTAGCATTGCTTTTAAGAGGAGAGCAAAGGACATTCTAGTCACTTTATCTTGGACCGTCACATTGCCTCAAAACTCGTGCAGATCATTTTATTATGAAGCAAATGCGGAACATATCATCTATCATACAATGCAGTATGGATAGACAAGAGCGCAACCTATATCTCTTTAATATTTTTAATATGATTCTAAATCAAAGTATCATGATATTTTTATTCATGACATTTTACTCATGATATGATATTTTGATAATTTTAATTACTTTTATTAAAATTTATTATTTCTAGTCATCTAATTAATATAAAAAAAAATTATAGATTGAATAATCTATCAACGTAATGGATCATAAGAACTTGATTGGTTCCTTACCCGACTTTTCAGTCACCTATGATTTTGAAATTGTAGCGAATCATTTTGAAAAAAAATTAAAAAACTCAACCGATTACATCAATAGCAATTATTTTTGTTTGAAGTCAAACTTATTTATGTACATATCTCACAATCTTCTAACCTTTCATTTTCATACCAAAAATTTTGGTGTTTCAAATCTAAGAAACGTTTACCATTTCGTGTTCAACGTAAAAAATCAACCTCGTTTTCGGATTTGATGTACAAACACAGTTTCCAAACGGTGTGACGACAGTTCAAAACTCCGCGACAATGGATAAGCTGCCCCAAATGCACCATTAATCATGTACTTATACATACAAAGGCATATATTTAATTAAAAAATAAAATCTTTTTTTATTTTGTATACATTTATTTATTGTTTATATATAACTTAATTTTATTATATCGACTAATATAATAACCTCACTAATCTATAGTCTTCAAATTGAACGGCTCCTCCTTTCTTTTTCCATTTTTCTTTTTTATTATTATTATTTTTTTAATAATAAGAGTGGGGACATTAAATTATGGCCTCCATTCTCCAATGTTGGCGGCGAGCGAGGTTCGACGGCGTCTATATAGTGAAAATCTAGTTTTTTTTTTTTTTTTTTTTTTTTTTTTTTTTTTTTGTGAAACAGTAAACTTTATGGTGATGGAGTAATAATTAGGTATTTAGCGTTGTACGAAAATTATATCGTATTGATATGTAATGAACAAATTTATATCATCCGGTAAGAATGTTGTTGAAAATTTTAGGGCAAATAAATATAAAATCGATGCAAATCGAGAAAGAAAAACGAAGATTTTATGAGATTCGACGAAGATGCTTACGTTCTTGGGAGTAGAGCGGCGGCTTTTCTTTCAATACAAAAAAAATGGTGCAAGATACCCTTAGTATTACAATACTATCATATATATATATATATATATATATATATATATATATATATATATATATATATATATATATATATATATATATATATATATATATATATATATATATATATATAGCCCCGGTGTACTATATGTAATTACAAAATTATCCATATACCGTACAGCAGAGGCGTTGCCCCCGCACCCCCAAGCCACGTAACAAAGATCTCCCTGATTGGACAGATACTTCTGCTCCAACATCTGTCCCTTGTTTGGTATAAGAGCCATACCTAACAAATATATAAGCATGTCATGGATTTCGAGGCATGTGTATGAAGTATTCAAATTTCAATTAAATTTCATCAGGAGCTTTGATTTCAGCAAACCTAGAGTCATACTATCTGACTCGAGGAGGTGAACCCAATGGTACCAACATTGATATGATTTGAACTAAATAGAGCCCTGATCAAGCCATTAAACCATGTCTGGAAGTTTTCCGAGCACATTTGGAAGATCAAACGAATGTCGAATTTGGAGAGTTCAAAGTCGACTAGAGCATATTGGCGACATGAAACCAATGAGTAAGTTCGCTCAATTATGAGATCATTAAAACCCTCAAATGTCTATCAAATTTCTTCTGATTGTGGGAAGCTTTAATGATTATCCGATCAAAGTGATTCATATTACTGCATTAATTACATTCAGAGTTATATAACTAGAGCACTGCACCTCTCATAATGGGGAAGAAAACTTGAGACTTGAAGAAGAACTTGAAGTTTAGAGAAGGAGCAAAAGTCTAGCATCACTCCTGCCGTTGTTGATCACCGTCGACCATTCCCGCCATCATCAACCACCACCGACTGCCACTGACAGCCGTTGACCACCACCAAAGACCGTCGATCACCACCTGTCGCCCGTCCGTTCCTAACAACAAATTTAGCAGCACGTGAACATTGTAACTTGGAGATTTTCTAACTTTTCCCTCTTGTATGAGAAGTCGTTATTTGTAATCATCAACTTATAGTGAATTTTTACAACTAGTTCAGACCACGTGGTTTTTTTCCTTTTATAGGATTTCCACGTAAAAACTTCTAATGTCTCTAATGATTGTTTTTTTTTTTAATCTAAGTGTGTATTAAATCTTCGAGCAATGATAAGACAATAATCTATTACTCTACCTTCACGAATTTTCTAGCACGCATCAGGTATAAGATAACACCAAAAATTTCTACATTAAAAAACTTGGGAAGAGAAAAAACCACAAGGTCTATCACATTCAAAATAATTTAGCATGAGAGTAAATATAAGAACTCTCTTTTCTCATAACTTGGAGAAAGATGCTACTTTTTATATCAGAGAAAACACTTGTATGTAAAGAGAAATACATTTGTTAAGAATAATCTTTGTAATATAGCTAGGAAGGTCATAATTAGTCATATTCGGAGGCTAGAAGTCGTTGGAAGGATAATTGAAACTGCAAATTAAAAAATATGAAGATCAATTTGACACTTCTATAAACTCTGGAACTAAAGCAACTCCTTTTAAATCGTAAAGGAACCGTACTTGCACTTCGCTCAAAAAGTATCACTAACTTTTTAAAAGTGAAGTACATACCATCATACATATATAAGCTAACATATATGTAAAAATTAAAAGTTTGTTGTAACATATGTAAATGCATAAAACTTAAGAGGTGTATATTTAAATCTTCCTTGGATTAATAAGTCTTGCTTTGAATTTTCGCACTAATGTTCTTACTTTTCCTCCGGTCGTTTTCTTTGACTATAAAGCAACTCTAAAGTCAAACACATGTTCAATCTTTAGGTTCTTTCAGGTGGTCGTTACCCTTACTTGCGGTGTGATTTATTAAAAAAATATTGTGGAGCTATTGAACAATAATTAATGTTGTTAAAAAATGCAAGTGACTATTATAATTTTAAAAAAAAAAAAAATCAGACCGTAACTAGAAAGTTATTACTGCACCTAATCAGGACCGATGAGAAAATACTGATTTTAAAAGCTGTCAAAAATATAATTTATCTAAATAGACAAGATTGTGGTGTCGCATATAACTCGTGTTAAATTCATTTGTTAAGCAGGCGTGCCGAATCAGAACAATTTTTTGAGCTCAATTTATAAACGAGTTGAACGCGTACAAAAATTTGTCCGTTTATATTCGATCAATGTTAGTTTGAAATAGTTAAATAATAATATTTCTTTATTTTTTTTTATATTATTTTTTTATACATATTTAAAAAAATGCCGAATTTATTATTTTTAAAATTTTTTTGGATGATATAATTATAAAAAAATATAAATTTAATTGTTTATTTATGTACTAAACGTCGTGGAGGACCAGAGCACACAACGAACAGGAAGTCAATGGCTGAGAAAGATTCTCACTTCTCACGTATCCTTTTGTCTCATACTGCGAATTCATTAAAATGGTTGTAAGAAATTAAAAATAATTAATAATAATAATTAATAATAATAATTAATTTTTTTTAACTTAATAAAAATAATTTAATTTTGTTGAATCCAAATATGTCTAAGAAATTAAAGATTATGTTAGGAAGTGATTGTGAGAGAGAGAAAGCAGTAGACAGAAAAAATAGTTTTATTTATGATATGGACCTCCTATTTATAAGTTTAAGTCTCGATATTATAAAAATACATATTAACCTCCTCATTATGAACTTATTAAGGGATTTTTTTGGAAATTATAAAGTTTTTTTTAGATATAATAAGATCGGGGGGGTTGATCGCTCGATGAGAGTTCTTGATCGTTTCACAAGCCTTGATTTAATCGGTATATAGTTTGAAAGAGTCCTCCTCGTCGGTCGTCTTGAAAGTTGATTACCGCCGTGCGGTAGTTTCTTTCGGCGGATTTTGTTGATCTTTCAAATAAGGTGTTTTCTTCGTCAATATTCACCCAAAAACAATCGTCGAAGGTAATATTCGATCGTCCACATTTTTTTTCTAAGCTATTCATCTGCTTCGAGATTAATGCAAACATTTTTTTTTATTATTTACATATTTAGTTCATCGATTCTCTTGCTCGTCTGAAGCTGTATAGTGCGCAGGGATAAGAAAAATTTTTAACATGTATGAAATAATTAAATGATATTATTGCACAATAATGAACTTCTCTAGATTTTTGTGCCCAAATCATTTATAAATAGGGTTTGAAGCAAGGGAGGTTTGCACCGTTTTTAACTCTTCAGGCTCATTTGTCCCATGTCCTCCACTTTTAATGTTTTTTGCGATGTCTGGCGAAGAAGCCCCATCTTTCAATAAGGGTGACCTCCATAAAGTTATGAGCGATATGCGGGCGCAAACTCGTGTTGTGGTATATATATACATATAAAGACAACAATATAGAACGATCAATCGATGAAGAAGCGCAAAATAGTAACGAGAAAAATCACACCAGAAAGGAACACACAGATTTACGTTGTTCGACAATTTTTTCTTACATCAACGGAGTTGCAAAAAATTTTATTACTTGAGGAATTTACACCGTCAATCGATCACGTCAATTTACAAGAAAAAATTTTATCTGTTACGCACCTTCTTTCTCTCTCTAAACCGAGAGACAAAAATCCAAATAGAAGGACTACGAAGCGTTGCCTTGTGATACTTCTTCTCCTTCTGCCGTGAGCCAATGCCGAAAAACACTAAGGGGGAAGCCTTGTAGCTTAGGCGATTTTTGCTCTTCTCCCGTAAGCCAACACCGAAGCCCGAAAAGCAAAGCAGCAACCTTGCAATGTTGTTTCACGAAAATAAGGAGAGGGGGGCGGTTCACCAAAAATAAGAAAGATGGAGCGGCGGTTCGCGAAAATGAAGAAGCAGGAGGCGAGAGAGCACTTAGACAAGAGCAGGTAAGTTATTTCCTTTCTTTCTTTTTTTTGTTATTAACCGAGCTCCACAACTCGTAAGTTGAACGTGATGGTAAACCAGCAGGTGAGGTATCCACGAAAGGGGTGAGTGGGAAGAGGGTTGTGCTCAAGCCACAAGCCGACAAATGTGAGAACCGACCTGGTTCTTCATGTTTTTATGTAGGCTCTCCCTAGGAGAGGGCTGTAGGACAGGTCAGATGTCGTCCTGATGATCATCATACGGGACACTCACCTAGGGTGAGTGTTCCTACTGCGGGAGAAAGATAGTTGATCCAGGTGGCTGGGGGGATCGTGGTTCCTCAGAGGATTTCTGAGGAGGCGGCGGTTGAGGTTGCGACATGGCTTGGACCGACTGAGCGTGCTTTTTCTTTTGAAGGTAGGGGAGAAAGATAATCTGATTAATACTTTTTATCTTATACCAAATTTGGATGAGGACGAATTCTTGGTATGTAGCTTGAATAGATTTTTGCATTTCTCTTTTCAACAACTGAAGGGGTGAATGTCAATTAAAGTATCAGCAGATACTGACAGTAGTCCTGAGGATGACAAGACGGTTGTGGATCAGGTTGCGATCGAGGGAATGAATACTGGACATATTGCCACCAGGGGGGGATATGACATTATCGAGCGCATCAGATGAGCGGGATAAGGATTTTTCTGGTGCGGTGAGGGAGAAGGAGGAAACTGGAGGGTGTTGTGTGTCATCTGACTTCATACTTCGCCACCTGGCTTAGATAGAGGAGCATTTTTTTTCGTTTCATGGGGTATCCTTGAGGAGACAGTGACAGAAGAATCATTAAGGTTCTTGAGGTAGTCAACCAGATGGAGATGGAAGTTGTTGAATTGCACAAGGAACTTGCGGCTTTCTGGGAAAAGATGCTTACCAACAATGGGGAAGTTACAAGTATGTGTCTAGAATATCGGTCGTTAGAGAGGCCCTCGCCGCTCAGCCCAGGGATAACCATAATCACCTTTTAAGGCTGAACGTCGATTTTATGTATGGTTTCACTATTGAGGGCTTGTCTCCAGGGAAGTCGCGAACGATTGCTTAGTCCGATTATTCCTCCCTCAGTTGTAATTGAGGGTTCAATGTGACGTCCCCACTAATTTTGTATATAAATAAATAAGAAATAAAATAAAATAATTTTTTTTATTATTTTTGGCAAAGATTATTTTACTTGGGTGGCACGTTGTTCCGTCGCATTAGTCGTATCGACGGTTCTTCGACTTCCCATGTATCCGTTCTCGTGTGTATATATATGTGTGTGCGTGTGTGTGCGCTCTCGCAATTGCAGAGGGCTCTCATTCCTTTTCTTTTCTCATTTCTCTTCTTCCCCTGGGTTGCATCGTCATTTTTTTTCCTTTCTCTAGGAATCATTGTTTTCTTCTTATTGTTTCTTGTCTAGCATTGTAGACTACATGGTTCATAGGATTCGTTTGGTTTGATTCATGTTATCTTATCTGTGGCAGTTGTAGAGTAGATGCATGATTGTTGTGTTATGGATCCTACAATTCTCTTGCGACCGACCGACAACCACGAACATGCTACAGATGAATTCTCTCCTGACCTAGTCTTCTATAAAGATCACTTTAAGATAAGTCTTCAACTGCTGTTTTGTCGAGAGTTGTGCTCAATCTTCAATCATTATGGCATCATCCTTGTTAAGATCCTTCCCAACTCGATCGCTACCATCATGACTTATGTGTTCTTTTGTTAGTGGATGAAGATTTCGTGGTCGATCAAACTTTTCAATCATTTCTTCTTCTTCCGGATTGATCGTGATGGTTATGTTCAGTTAACTATTGGTACCAATATTCAATTGTTAAAGATTTAGAAGAAGCCGAAGGATTGAAAGATGAAGTTCTTGGTTGCTTTTTGTGTGACCGGATGGGGGATCCACACATTAAGTGTGAGGTGAAGAAAGTAAAGACCTTGTCAGGGAATGCTCGAGATCATATTGAATTGATTGAGGGCTAGCGCCTCTCTTTGTTTCAGTATCTTGACCCCAACATGATTGAATGTATGATTCGTCTGGATTGTTGCAATACCATGACTGAGGATTTGTGGAGATCAGCCAATAACAGGGACGTTGCTCACAAGAGAGCTGCTGGAGATAGGTTAACTTTGACGAGGCCTCGTGGGAGAGGCAGTCCTCCCTCATTTGGCTAAGGTAGGGGTTGGTCTGACTCGATCCAGTCGGCCGATGGTGATTATGAAGGTTGGCGTTACCTATCTTCTTGTTTGTTTGTGTGGGTAATGCATTTTCGTGACCTATGTGTAATTTTATAGATTCTTCAGAAGGGAATGAGGGGGACCTTTCCGATTGCCTTGCCTTCTTGAGTCCGGAGGCCCATTGGTGCACCTGTTAGTTGGAGGAGTCCATGCAGCGACTAGGGAGGCCTCATTCATACCTCTACGAAAGTGAGGTGAGGCGAGTCGCTCCTGCCGCTTGATCTTTATTGAGATTGATTCCTCCAAATATTGTGGGCACTTACCCCACAATATGAATGGAATTAGAGTGGATGGGTCCGTCAATCGCTCCTCCTTTGGAAGCCTTGCCTTGCCTTTGGGTTGCAACTCCAAAAGCAACAATTCTTTATACTTCCCCTCCTTTATCATTTCCTTGATCAAACTTTGCAGGTGTCTGCACTCTTCCATATCGTATATGTGATCTATGTGGTACTTACAATATTTTTTGATCTCCCGAAGAACAACTCCACCCTCATCGGCATTTCTTTCTTAAAAAATGTCTTGTTTTGGATGGCTTCCACTATTTCTGCCATGGATCCCTGAGTGGGGTCCCGTGGGGGTCCCCGGGATTATACCGAGGGTGTTGGTATGACGATGAGTGATTCTGGGCCTTGGCCTGTTGTCTCTCATCCTCTTGACGCTAGGTGGAGTGGTTGTCAGGATGACCCTCATATCGGGGGTTGTTTGACGGTCGTGCATTTTGCCTGAGTAGTCATATGTTGTCTCTTGGTGGTATCTTCTAGTGTCTCTGTTTGACAAGCTTAGGGGTGTTCTCATAGGCGAAGCTGTATTTGTGAGCCATCTCCAATAACTCAGCGAAATATTGTGGTTGTGCGAGTTCGAGGTCGAAACTAAACCTCTCTGATCTCACTCCTTGTGTTAGCATGGCTTGGGCCATGTCGGTATTCAAGTCCTTGAGATCTACCGACGTCTTCTACCAATTGTTCCGACAAAATGCTTCATTCATCAGTATTGACCCGAAAACAATCGTTGAAGACTACTCTCGATTGTTTGCATCTTATTTTCGAGTCTTTTATCTGCTTAGAAATTCATGCTGACATATTTTTTACATGTACAAATTAATTATATTTTTAATCCAAGAGAAGTTTAAATTGAATTAAATTCGAGCGAACAAGTTCAAATCAAGCCGAACACAAATAGGCTATTCATGAGCTATTTCGAACACAAACAAAAAAAAATAATAGTAATAAACAAACCTGTCATGAACAATCATTGGCCTTGAACAAGCTCCGCTTATTTACACGCCTAATTAGCAACATAAAAGAAATGTGAGCACACTATACCAGTGTGTAAAAAATTGACCCGAAATGTCAACTCGATCCGACCCCACCGATTCAAAAAATTTATGCTTCGATAATTTTCATGTTTGGTTCGAGTTAAATATCCTAACCAGTTAAAAACTTTCGCTGAGTAGATCCGCCAACCCAAAAATGACCCGTAAACTCTAAATTGACTTGAAATTAACTCGCCCACCTGAATCAATTCGAAATTGGCTCGAAATTGATTCAAAATTGACCCAATTCTAGCCCAAGTAGCTGTCCCTCCTTATGTTGAAACAAATTATACAGGTTAGGTTTAGGTTGGTAGGTTGAAGGCAGGTTGGGCTCAAATTGAGATTTTTGACCCATATAATATTCAGGTCAGGTTTGGATCAGACCTATTCGACTCGGGTCAATCTCGAGTTAGGCTTAAACCCGTCTTACTACACCCATGCATTAGAAGAATGATATTATGGGATGATTTTATCTTTTTATTAGGTCTATGAGGATTGGTTGAAGTCGTCGAAGATTGCTTCCTTCAAACACGTCTCTCAGAAGATAAGGTCCACAACAAAAGTATTTTGGAGGTTATTGTTTTAAATATATAAATATTAAAATGAGGTTATTATTATTATAAAATGTGAGCTTGTAATATATGAATTACGAAAGAAACAAATAAAATGGCACCAATCGAAACATAGTTCTGTCAGTCGAAAGTTGCATCAACCCATGTTCACGTGCTATTGTCGTGTGCACTGCATTATATATATATATATATATTTAGAGGAATTTACATACAAACCACACAAATCTAATATATTTACATATCTAACCCCTGAACATTTCATAAAACTGAAATTTTTAACATCACATCAAAAATACTACTTCCACTATCGTTATAAAACTGAAATACATATTTATATCAAAATTTGGATGGTAGATATGTAAATACAGATAAGAAATTTACACATCATTAATTAATTAAATGGAATTTAGGCAGCGCCTTCTTTCTTTTTCCGTCCACGCAAAATGCGTAAATAGTAGTCAATAAGAAGTTCTTCAGAGCCTAGCTACCCAAAATATCCAATGGAGGCAGGCAAGCTCCTGGGCTGCCGCCAAGGACTCAGGACAAAATTTCCCTTGTCTTCTTGCTTTGTTCAATTCTAAAAGTTAAATCATAGCATAAAATTCTAAGCACTAGAATGGCTTGTAGAGAAAACAATAATTTCATAGCATAAAAAAAAGAACAATTTCATAATATTCCTTCATCAAGTTACATTTTGTTCCAACTTTAGGAACTGATTAAATTTAATTATATTAAATTTTCACTTTGTGCGTTTTAATTCAAGTTTATTTTAATTTTTTGAGGTGAATGATGAGCTGACAAAAAATGAGAACAACATAGGATTCATTAGTAATAGAGAACTCCTTTACGTTCTTAGGAATATGTTAAGTTGGTTGATATTGAAATACACATAGAGCTTCAGAGGCATGAATGGACTTAAAGCCTTTCTTAAACATTTCATTCATGATAGAAAGATTGATAGTAGTTGTGTCTTCATAAAATAAACTCAAATATTTAATGATATGGTGATGAAGGCTGAAGAGCAACATCAATGGTGAAGTTAGTGATTAAACATGTATTAAGAGCAACATAGAAGTTTTGGAGTTCATTGTCACTAATTACTCAACATCATAAAAATGGTTCAACTTCTTAGTTGGTAATTTCTTATTGGAGACTATATCAATGAGTCCATTTATAGTAGCTTAAGTAATATGCTTCACATCTAGGGTTTGAGAAGAATTAGTACTTGTTAATGTGGAGAGGAGAATAGGATCATTAGTGTTGAGTTGTACATGTGGAATGACATCTAAATGAAATATTAAATTTTAAAAATATTGATATTAGCTTACTAGTAGAGGAAATTTACTCTTACAGTCGTTCGATTTTATTTAAATTTCTACAATGGCATTAATAATTTAATATGCTGGGTTTTTTAACTCTCAAGTAAGTACAATCATCACTAATAAGTGTAAATTCTTACCTCATATATGCGATACATAGGTTAGTGAAAATTTCATTTAGAAAAAAAAAAAGAAAAATTATTCATAATTTACATAATATTATTAAAATATTACATATAGTATACAACAAAGCTTCTTCATTTAGATATGTAGATGTTGAATCATTGAAAAAAAAACTCATTTCAACTAATAGATATATTATTAGTTCTAGTAAAGTATTATATACAATTGATAAGAGATACTCTACGAAAATTTGATAATCATAACTCTTCATTTTAAATATATTGTTAATTTAATATCAATGCATCTACTTAAATTTATTATTTATTTAACCAACATCATTATACATTGAACTCATTCAGACTTTTTGCATTGTCAATCTAATCAGTGTCAATTTGGCTTTAGGATTCAAAACTTTTGCACTGGTTTCTTAACCTTTAAATCTCTTTATCTATAGTACTCCAAATAAATTCTTGCTTATAAGGCCTCATTTATTTTGACCATTATGCCCATTATAAAATTGAATATATTATTAAATAATTTAGAATTAATCATCCACAATTAATTCCAATGTATTGTGATAAACAAGTTGCTATTCACATCACTAAAAAATCCTATTTTTGTACAAGGCACCACAAATATAAAACTAAGTCTTAATTTGCTCCAAAAATAATTAAATAAATAAATAAAAGGTCGGTCCTCATGCTCCTTCCTACCTAATGTCCATATATACACAACATTTAAACTAATGAAATATAATAAATTCTAAAATATGTTTTTTCACTTTTTCATATACCTATAATGTAGTCAAATATTTTAATAAATTTTTCCTTTCGCAAGAAAATTTGAGTGCAAAAATTGAAATTTAATGTAGAAAATTTGTTTATCATTATTTAAATAATATATTTTTTTAGATTTTATAATTAAAATAACTAATACATAAAATATTATTATTTCATGACTTGTGCGCATGCGCTTGGCCATATATATATGTGCATAAGCCCTCCTTTCCCTTAAACCGACAATAACTAAACTGAGAAGCTCACCACCTAATCTTAAATCTTCATGGAAACCCTACAGCACTTCTCCATCCTCCTCCCTCTCATCACCTCCATCCTCCTCACCCTTATCACGATCAAAACCCTAAAATCCCAAATAACCAAACGTATATCTTCTCAATATAACCTCCCACCAGGCCCCCGCAAACTGCCCATCATCGGCAACTTACACAACTTGAGAGGCGAACATCCTCACCGCCGCCTAGCCACCCTGGCCAAAACCTACGGCCCCATCTTCTACCTAAAGCTCGGCGAGATTGACTCCGTAGTCATCACCTCCCCAACCCTCGCCGCAGAGACCATGAAAACCCACGACCTCAACTTGGCCTCTCGGTCCCAATTCATGGCCACCAAAATCATTCTCTACAACGGCGGCGATCTGGTCTTCGCACCTCACGGCAAGCTCTGGGCTCAGCTTCGTAAGATATGTACGGTCGAGCTCTTCAGCGGCAAACGCGTGAAGTCCTTCGTGTCCGTAATGGAAGACGTGGGTCATAATATGGTGGAGAAGATTCGCAAGGGAACGCCGGCCGGAGCGGCGGTGAATATTTCCGAGCTGCTGTTAGAGGTGGCGAATACGACGGTTTCGAGAACGGCGTTTGGGAGGGATTGCGAGCAGAGTGAGAGGCTTTTTACGGCGGTGTTGAAGTCGTTTAAATATATGTCTGGATTTGATTTGGCTGATCTGTATCCGTCGTGGAGCTTTCTGATTGCTTCCGTAACTGGATTGAGGCAGAGATCGGAGAAAGTGCGCGGAGATTTTGACGTCATTTTGAATGAGATATTGGAGGCGCATTGGGAGAAGGGTAAGGGCAACGGTAAAGAAGATGATGTGGAGGAGGACCTTGTTGACGTGATGCTCAGATTGAAGAACAGTGGGGAGCTGGAGGACTTTATTACCATGGAGAACATCAAGGCTGTCATAGTGGTATCTTCTTCTTGTTAGACTCTAATAATATGCGGTTATATGTACTACACTGCGGAGATTATTTCTAAGTTATTGAAGTGGAACTACGGGATTATTTTGGAGTTAGTTCGGTGAAAAGAAACTCATATATTCAACTTCAATAATTCTAAAATAATCTCAACATAACCTCGGCAATTTCAATTCAATAATCCAGGAATAACACCGCGGTCGAGGTTATTTTTGGGTCATTTTATAGTTATTAAAGCAAAACTTATATATTCCACTTTAATAACCCAAAAAAATCCAGAGATAACCCCAAAATAACCTTCGTGGTGTTATTTTAGGGTTATTGAAGAGAAACCTCATACATTCCACTTCAATAACCCCAAAAAACATTGCAGAGATTATTTCGTGGTTATTTCGGGGTTATTGCTAAGTTCACGATTCCACTTTAATTTTTTTTTAGGTAGGTCCGATATAGCATATATGACGGTATATTACAGGAAGTCCGCACTTAGAGCTCCGTCGGCAGTCTGCAAAGAAAAATTTTCCCTAACTCAGAGACTTATAGTCAAATCATTTCTAAAGAGCTTTCTAATTAATTTTGAGTTAGACAAATTATTTTAATTTTATTTATTTAATCAGGACACGGGATGTAAATCTATGTCCGGAGTCTAGTAAACACTTATCACTTGGCGAACGGGCCCTATTGTGATACATTTTTGGTAGGTTTTTAGAAGAATGGGGCCCACTTATCACGTGGCACACCTTCATTAGACTGAAGATGTCGTACAAATAGATTAATTTTTTATTTTCCTGAGTTTTTTTTAATTTTTTTTTTTTTATTTTCAAAAAATAGGATTTGATATTGGGAGGGACGGAGACGACCTCGGCTATCATGGCGTGGGGAATGGCAGAGATCATCCGTCATCCGAGAGTCGCGCATAAGCTTCAGCAAGAACTAAGAACTGCTCTTAATGGGAAGCAAAAGATAGAAGAAAAAGATACCATCAACCTTCCCTATCTAAACATGGTCCTCAAAGAGATCATGAGACTTCATCCTCCCGCGCCATTCCTCGTCCCCCGCCATTGCCAGGAGACATTCCAGCTCGCTGGCTACACCATCCCAGCAGGCAGCAGAGTCATACTCAACGCGTGGGCGATCATGAGAGATCAGAGCTATTGGGAAGATGCCGATTGTTTCGTGCCGGAGAGATTTGAAGATGCTGCTAAAGCAGGAGAGTATAAAGATGCTTACATTCCGTTTGGGGGAGGGAGGAGGGTTTGCCCGGGAATCAATTTTGGGATGAGAAGCATGGAGAATGTGATTGGAAATCTGCTCTATCACTTTGACTGGGAGCTGCCTGGGGGGAAGAAGGCTGAGGAGATGGACATGGAGGAAGATTTTGGCTTGTCTTTGGTTAGGAAAAATGATCTCTTGCTTGTTCCTACCCCTTATAATTATAAAGTTTAATCTTTGATTACTAGTTGAATAACAGGTCTTTGGCGACGTCATCCTTGTACGAACTAGTAATTATATTAAATAAACATGTTGTTATTAAACTTAAGAAGTTTATTATGCTTGTTAATTATCATTAATTGTACGTTCGTTTAATAATTGAATGGTATTGAATGTAACCAATAAAAAGCTTCCTCCATGTCCATCTCCTCAGCCTTCTTCTCCAAGCCAAGTCGAAGATGTTAGAAACTTTCTTTGATTTTCCAAATAGATTTTGATCGAATCAAAATCTCTTAGGAAATTGCCACGAGAATCTTTCGTTCACGTTCAAATTAATGAGAAAAACTGAATCGATACAATAGCGGAAGCGTACTGAATCCATTTGATCGATTGCAAGCAACGATCTTCCAATCTGTAGATTTTCCGGAGTTTTCTTAGTTTCTCTCGTTGATGGGGAACAAGAGAATTTTTAAGTTATGCGAGATCGGGGACCATTACCCCTCTATTTAATATAACCAATGGTTGGTTACAAGAATTGCTAAATTCCAATTACGCACCTCATCAAATCAGAATTTGCACTTATAGTATCCACACTTGTAATTTCATGACAAATGTTCTTAAAGTCATAAACTTTACTATTAATTAGACCACAATAATTTTGACTTATTAAATAATGACCCAACACATTTATTAATTACATTGTAGTCCCATAATTAATCTAACAATCTCCCATTTGGACTATATATGTAAAAAAATAAATGTGTCGACGCTTAGAGCGCTCAAAATTTGTTGTCATTATTATAAAGGCACATTACAATCTCGTCCATTAATCATATCGATATAGGATCAAAGCGGTTTTCATTGTATTTGTCACAACTAAACTCATCAATGGTCACATATATTAATATAATCAAATGACATAGATCAATCATGAATGTGTGGAATGAAAATTACATGCAAGGTGGTCGGTTCGTATCGATTTTCAACTGGTCCTACTTTACTTAAGTGAGATCAAACTTTAACTATACGAGTGTACTTGAGTCGAATAAAATACCATATTTACGATCGAAAAATATCCGAAATATGTTTTGTACACAAAATAAAACATATAGCTAAAAATATAAGTTAACAAACTCCCATTGAATCTAAATTTCCTCGAAGCTTTATAACACACATATGAGCGGTATGCTCATGAAAGACTACAGGTATCGGACCCTTTGTAAGGGGGTCCGCAATCATGGAGTTTGTTCTGATATGCTCTATGCAAATCTGGCCACTCTGTATTCTTTTCTTCACAACAAGAAATTTGATGTCAATATGCTTTGACTTGGATGAACTCCTGTTGTTATTGGAATACAATACAGCTGATTTATTGTCACAAAATAACTTTAGTGGTCTTTCAATTCCTTCCATAATGCGTAGCCTAGTGACAAAATTTCTCAGCCATATGCCATGGTTGTATGCCTCATAACATGCTATATACTCTGCTGCCATAGTGGATGAAGCTATTAGTGTTTGTTTTGCACTCCTCCGGGATATAGCTCCACCACTTAACAAAAATATGTAGCTCGATGTGGATCTTCTACTGTCTTGGCATCCAGCAAAATCGGAGTCAGAATACCCAATGATCTCCAAATGATCTGATCTCCTATATCTAAGCATGTAATCTTTTGTTCTCCTTAAGTACCTCATAACCCTTTTGATTGCTTTCCAATGATTCATTCCTGGGTTACTTAAGTATCTGCCTAAAACTCCAACAATGTACGCAATATCTGGCCGCGTACAAACTTGAGCATACATAAGACTCCCTATTACTGAAGCATAGGGAATCTTTTGCATTTCCTTAATCTCAAGGTTTCCTTTTGGGCATTGATTGAGACTGAACTTGTCTCCTTTAGCGACAGGGGTGTCAATTGGTCTACAATTCTGTATGCCATATCTTTTAAGCACTTTATCAATATAACCTCTTTGTGATAATCCAAGAATACATCGAGAACGATCTCGGTGAATTTGAATTCCTAAAACAAATGAGGCATCACCAAGATCTTTCATCTCGAAAATTATTTGATAGAAATCTTTTGGTTTCCTGCAACATGCCTATATCATTTGTGGCGAAGCGGTATGTCATCCACATACAAAATCGGAAAAATATGTTTTATCCCACTGAATTTATGATACACAAAATCATCAATTGCATTCATTTCAAAACCAAATGAAAGAATCACTTGATGAAATTTGTGATACCATCGACGGGAAGCTTGTTTCGAGCCGATAAATGGATTTCGTCGGTTCGCAAATCATATTCTTTGGATCTCCTATTACAAAGTTTTCGGTTGCACCATATAGATCGTTTCATCGATGTCTCCATTGAGAAATGCGGTCTTGACATCCATTTGATGTAGCTCCATATCATAATGAGCAACAAGTGCCATGATTACTCTAAAGAGTCCTTTGTTGAACCGGAGAAAATGTCTCTTTATAGTCGATCCCTTCCTTTTGAGTAAAGCCTTTAGCTACAAGACGAGCTTTATGTCTTTCCACATTGCCTTTTCAATCCCTTCTAGTTTTAAAAATCCATTTACAACCAATGGGTTTCTTTCCTTCTGGCAATGGAACAAGTTCCCAAACTTTATTGCCTTGGATAGACTTATACTCCTCATTCATTGCTTTGATCCATTTTTCTGAATTGGAACTTTGCATAGCTTGATGAAAGTTGATAGGATCATCTTCCATCATACAAATATTTTCCTCATGTTCCTGAAGAAATACAATATAATCATCCGAAATAGCATTTCTTCTTTCCCTAGTGGATCGTCGCAAAAGCACTTGCTCTTGAACTTGTTCTTGAGGTTGTTGAATTTGTTCCTCGAGGGTTCTTGATTTGCGACTTGATCAATGTCGGGAGTAAGATCCTGATCATTATCAAAAGCAATTACGGGAATAGGAACCAATTCCTCTTCAACAAGAGTAGTATGGTCGATTCCTCCTCAAAGACAAAGTCTCTAACTCGATTTCTCCCCCAAATTCAATATCCTCGAAGAACACTGCGGTTCCCGTTTCAAAAATTATCTTTAATTTGGGATCATAAAACTTGAAACCCACTAGATCGCTCCGAATAACCAACAAAGTAGTCGCTTCTTGTTTTAGGGTCTAACTTTTTCTCAAGTGGCTTGTAAGGCCTTGCCTCGACTGGACGACCCCAAACATGAAAATGCTTTAAACCGGGTTTTCGCCCGTCCAAAGCTTCATAAGGTGTAATTGCGACATTTGCTTTAGTTGGTGCTCTATTTAGAATGTAGGCTGCTGTCTTGAGTGCTTCTCCCCAGAGTGAATTTGGTAAGGTAGAATGACTTATCATACTTTTTACCATGTCTTTAAGAGTGCGATTTCGTCTTTCAGCTACACCATTCATGCTAGGTGAACTCGGCATAGTGTATTGTGGGACAATTCCACACTCCTCTAGGAATTTAGCAAATGGTCCCGGACGTTGTTCACTGAACCGTCATATCTACCGTAGTATTCACCACCACGATCGTATTTGACTTTCTTTATTCTTTTGCTTAGTTGGTTTTCAACTTCGACTTTATAAGATTTGAACACGTCCAATACTTAGGACTTCTCATTAATAAGAAATAGGTATGCATATCTTGAATAATCATCTATGATTGAAACAAAATATTGTTGACCATTCCAAGAAGTCGTAGAAAATGGTCCACAAACATCCGTATGTATCAATTCTAAGACTTACGTAGCTCTATATGCACCTAATTTCTTCCTTTTGGTCCGTTTTCCCTTAATGCATTCAATACGGACATCAAAGTCCGTAAAATCGATGGAATTTAGAATTCCATCCGACACGAAGTCTTTCAACTCTATTTTTAGAGATGTGACCTAAACGCTTGTGCCATAATGCTCCTGAATTTTCATTATTAATTTTTTGCTTAGTACCTCGTGATCCCACATTCAGAGTTTCATTATAAGAAGTAACAATATCAAGCAAATAAAGATCGTCATATACCACTAGAGAACCCGTTCCAACAATATTGGAATTAATAGATAAACTGAAACAACTGTTTTGAAATGAACAACAATAACCTAATTTATCCAAACAACAAACAGAAACCAAATTCCGTCTAAATGACGGTACAACAAAGTATCTATCAAATCCAAATAGTAACCAGTACATAATAACAATCTAAAATGCCCAATTGCTTCCACTTCTACCGATTTTTCATCTCCCACATAAATACATCTTTCAGCATCATTTAGTTTTCGGTAGCTCAGGCAACCCTGCATTGAAACACTTATGTTATTAGTAGCACCAGAGTCTAACCACCAAGTGTTTCTAGTATCGAAGCCAAATTTACCTCGGAACGGACCAAAGTTAGAAATGTACCTTTCTTTACACGCCAAGCATGATATTTAGCACATTCCTTCTTCGATGTCCTTCTTTGTTGCAAAAGAAACAATCGATATTTTCCGAATTTTGAAGCTTTATTTTGTTTCTTTTGAGAAGGACCCTTACTCTTAGCTGACTTCATTCTTTCTTTTAGAGCCCATTTCCTGTGAGGTGTTTACCATATGAGCACTATCAGTCTTTCCTGCTTCAAGCTTTCTTCCTCTTGCACACGATGAGAAATAAGCTCATTAAGAGTCCATTTCTCCTTTTGCATATTATAGGCGATCGGAAATTGACCAAACTGTGGAGGAAGAGAAATAAGAACTAAATGCACGAGTAAGTCATCCGTCAACTCGAGATTTAGTTTCTTTAATTTTGAAGCAATATTAAACATCTCCATGATGTACTCCCTTATATTTTTCTTGCCTCTGAACTTCATTGAAATCAGTTTCTTTCTCAATTTCAGCAAGGAAAATTGCAGCTTCAGTGATCTCACTAGACACCGCACCTCTAAAGGCCTCAGGTATGTCGCACTTTATGATCATTAGACTCAAGCGATTAGAACGGTCCCACTTCTCAAAGTTCCTCCTATCCTCGGAGGAACTTGCATCCGTAAGAGGAGCGGGCTTTTCTATTCTTAATGCAAGATCTAGATCCATGCAGCAAAGAACAATGAGAATGTTCTCTTTCCAATCCTTAAAATTATCACCCTTAAGGATTGAAACCGAATTGAGATTAGCAGATACATTAGCAACAACTGAAAAATGAACAAAAGATTTTATTAATAAAATGTTTAAATTCAATTAATGGTAAATCCCATCTCAAGACACCTAATGCAACATTAATATCGAGTCTTTGGACGAGTAATATTAAGCTGCTAGTGGTAATCTTGTTGTAATGATCAAACATTAACAATAACGTATATCGAAGTAATAAATCTATCTTTTGATCGATTTATTACTTATTTATAATTCCTTATAATTGTTACATGTTTACTATCACGAAGTGTGTATGCGGTTCGGCAAGTATTAATTTTCCTTTGGGCCGATTAATACTCGCATGAACCTACATACACACAACATCTATCATTCGTCATGAACTATCTACACATGAGAGATCACTTTGCAACATCATGCTTCAATAAGTTCATTAAAAATGATGGACAATTTTAGAAAACCATTTATTCGAATTTAATTTAAACTTTAATTTAATTTTATAAAATCTTATATTTATAAATAATGGGCTAATTTATAAGCCATAAAGCCCATGATTTACAAAACAAAATTATTGATTTTATAAAATTAATCAATCCTAAACTTTATAATTAAGTTACTCATTTTAAAATGAGTAAATTAATTAACTTATTTATTTAATCTACTCATTAAATTAAATGACTCATTTTATTTTCCAAATTAAAATGAGTTAATTAATTAATTAATTTATGAGTAAATTAAAATTTAAATTAAACAAAATAAAATAAAATCAAGTAAATTAATTTAAAACTAAACAAAATAAAATAAAATTGATTTTATTTTATTTTATTTTATTTTATTTTTTTCTGATTTTTTTTTCCGCAGACCGGGTCCGTGGACCAGTTTCGTGGACCGGATCCACGGAATGGTCCGTGGACCGGGTCCACGGACCGGTTCCGCGAACCGTCGCGGATCGCGCGCGAACTGTTCGATGTTCGCGAACTGAGGCACCACCCGGCGCCGGCTCCGGCGCCCCGTCCTGCGCCGCCTCCGTCCCGTCCTCCGGCACCGATTTCGGCGCCATTTCCGGCGGCTCCCTTTCGCCGCTCGTTTCGATTTTCGCCGGATTTGTCCGTCGTCGGAGGACGCGCCACCGCACCCACCGACGTCGCAATCCCTCTGCGGCATTCCTTTCTCCGTAGTCCCGCCGCCGCAACCTTTTGCGGGCGAATCCTTCGGGGGTAAAGGCGAACGAAAGGGATAAAAAACGCGAAAGAGGAGGGGAATCTCAACAAGAACATGAACGGGAGGCTCTGATACTAATTGTTAGAAACTTTCTTTGATTTTCCAAATAGATTTTGATCGAATCAAAATCTCTTAGGAAATTGCATTAGAATCTTTCGTTCACGTTCAAATTAATGAGAAAAACTGAATCGATACAATAGCGGAAGCGTACTGAATCCATTTGATCGATTGCGAGCAACGATCTTCCGATCTGCAGATTTTCCGGAGTTTTCCTTAGTTTCTCTAGTTGATGGGGAACGATAGAATTTTTTAGATCATGCGGATCGGGGACCATTACTCCTCTATTTAATATAACCGATAGTTAGTTACAAGAATTGCTAAATTCCAATTACGCCCTCGATCGAATCGAATTTGCACTTATGGTATCCACACTTATAATTTCATGACAAATGTGTCTAAAAGTCGTAAACTTTACTATTAATTAGACCACAATAATTTTAACTTATTAAATAATGACCCAACACATTTATTAATTACATTGTAGTCCCATAATTAATCTAACAGAGGACAATTAACACAACTCATAGAGTTCTCGAATAGCCATATCTCGACAAAAGAATATAATTCTCACTCAAGAGACTGATAAACACCGAAGTTAAAGGAAATATATCAAAAAAAATCTCGTGAAGATCGTTGTGATCGAAGGAGATGTTCAAAATAAGCAAAATCCTGGAACACATATGACAAACCTGTCTGTCAAGGTCGATGAAATATATAAGAAAACAGGTCGGAAGAAGTCATGAAAAGATGCGGGAACTACTCCTACTTCCCCCTCCTCGGACTAAAACCACACCACTAAGAGTTTCTAAGGCCGTGTATATATAATATATAGAATAACATGTACAAACACCATTAAAGCAAGGGCATAAATATAACATCACCATACTGCACTATATCTCCTATAAATGGAGATATCATTTCATGAGATAGTCACAATGTATCATTATTCATTACTATACCCACTTCTCTCTTTCTCTATATATCTCTTTCTCCTTTCTTACATTTTATTCTCTTGAGGTTTGATTTATAGGCAAATTTAAATTCAACAATTCAAATTATTTTTTTGGTAATTGAGCTAATGTTTTTAAACAATAGCAATCTAAGCATGATATGGGCACTAATGATAAGTTCTCATTATCTTTGATAAGACATCAACAAATTTTCATCCTCTGACGCGGATCTCAAAGCATGACACGAATCTCGATGCAATCTTTTGAGCAAGAAACATTCAAATCTTGATAAAAAGTCATCAAGAGCTCTGATTTCAACAAACTTATAGTCAAACTGACCGGCTCAATGAGAAGGACCTAATGATATAAAAATTAAACTAATCTGAGTCAAATCAAGCCCGGATAAAGTCATTAAACCACTTTTGAAAGCTTTTCAGACATATTGAAAGGTCAGGTAGATGTCGATACTATCAAGCCCATACTCGAATCGAGCGTCTTGACAAGACTAATGCAATGAGCCCAAGATCACTCAATTTCGACATATTTAAGGCCATCAAATGGCCCTTAAACGCCGTCTGATCGAGGGAGGCCTTCTGAACCGTCCGATCAAAATGACTGCATTAATTGCACCAAAAACCCTATAAATAGACCCCAACTCTCACATGAGAGAGGGAACCAAAAGAGAGAACCAAAAGAGAGAACCAAAAGAGAGAGCCAAAGGAGAGAGTCTGAAGTCTTAAGGAGAATTATTAGTTCTGCATCATCACCGACCGCCGTCGATCACCGCCGATAGTCGTCGACCACCGCTGATCGTCGTGGACCACTGTCGATCGCCGTGGACCACCGTCAATTGTCGTCACCACCATCATCCATATACCGTCAGTCGACGTTGTAATCTGCATCATATAATTACCCTTTCCCGTCTGTGGGACGAGGGATTTGTGTAAACGTCAATCAATATTGGATTCTCGCAACTGGGCCAGGCCCATTGGTTTTTCCCTTTACGGGTTTTCCATGTAAAAAATTCTGGAGTCACTGCTTGTTCCATTTTCATTTGTGTGCGTGTTGAATTCTCGTACAACACTAAGACGATAATTTGTTACTCTACCACCGCGAATTTTCTAGCACGCATCAGTTTGGCGCCGTCTGTGGGAAATCTCTCAAGTGGTGAAGTACTTGTTCAATTTCCTACATGGCAAACAGAAAAGATATTCGGGACAACGGAGCAGCTCGCTCCAACACCCATCATTCCAGGGAACTGTCACATAGTCAAGGGCAATATGTTTCTTCATCTTACCGTCCTGGAACACGCTATCCTGCCAACGAGGGGGTTTCAGGTCCTTCTATGGAAGAACGCATGCGAAGAATGGAGGAGGCTCAACTGCAAATGTTACAATTTTTACGTGGGACTCAACAACCACCGATGAATGAAACTCGTTTACCATTAAATCTGCGTCCTACGAGAAACATGCCCGGAGGAAGTCGTACTGGTCCCCCCCAAAGAAGGAACACTTCCCGTACCAGGTCGTGATGCTGAACTCTTAGACACTGCAAGTTCCACCCATCCATCTCATGCAGCTCGCCTAGCACCGCCACATCTCACTACCATTCCAAATGATGTCATCCGTAACGAATTACATCGCCTCGTCCGAGAAGAGTTCTCCATTGAGAAAAAGAATCGCTTCCACACTCATCATAACATCAATGAATTCTCTCCCTTAGCGAATGTAGTCCTCCAATACCCCATTCCAACTTGCTTCAAGCTGTCGAATATTGACACATATGAAGGGATAACTGATCCCTATGAACATATTGATCATTATAGAACCATCATGCACATTCAACGTACCTCTGACGCGCTTTTATGTCAGGTGTTCCCTGCTACTCTTAAGGGACAAGCTCGAACCTAGTTCTACTCTCTGCTGGGGGGCACTGTAAACACCTTTAACGAGCTTTCCAGACTATTTGTGGAACAGTTTATAGCAAATCAAACGATCATCAAGGATTCATCCCATCTCTCAGGAATTCGTCAAAGTGAAAGAGAATCACTCAAAGACTAC
This sequence comes from Papilionanthe hookeriana x Papilionanthe teres, assembly GCA_022702705.1. NCBI lineage: Eukaryota > Viridiplantae > Streptophyta > Magnoliopsida > Asparagales > Orchidaceae > Papilionanthe > Papilionanthe hookeriana x Papilionanthe teres. The sequence continues at coordinate 10,877,142 of CM040435.1, read as the reverse complement.
TTCCGCAATTTCTCTACTGAAGCCCGTCAAATTCCAGGAGTAGATCCAGAGTTGCTTAGGGGAGTCTTTCTTAGGGGACTACGCCCAGGACCCTTCTACTCATCACTCATGCGGGAGACAGTTCACTCTTATGTTGATCTAGTCCACCGTGTTGACGCCCAAATCACTGCGGATGAGGCCATCACCGCACATAAGGAACAATTTGAGAAATTTGGGGGAAAGCGCAAAGGTAACTCCAGAGATAACAATCAATCTTCGTAACGAAGAAAATCTGAACAACCAAAGAATCGTGACCTCCTTCTCCAACCCGCAGGACAACGAACTGAATATCGGCCCAAGAAAGAGTATACACCACTCAACGCTTCGCATGCTAACATCTTGATGGCCATTAAAGATGAGCAAAATATTAAGTGGCCTCACCCCCTAAAACCTAACTCGGGGAATCAAGAACAATATTGTCATTTCCATCGAAGTCGTGGCCACACCACTGAAGCATGTAAGCAACTCAAGGAAGAGATTGAAAGGTTAATTAAGCAGGGATATCTTGGTAGATTTGTACAGAGTAAACCAGCTGATACTGATAATGCTCCTAGCGGGGGCAACATACACAAAGGCAGTAACATGGGGGTCACCCATTCGTAGGCGAAATTCAAACAATTGCTGGAGGCCCGTTGCTTACTGATCAAGTCCTTGTCACTGTACCTGGTGAACCAGTGCAGAAGAAATTACGCCTCGACCCTATCACTTTTGATGATTCCGATTTGGAAGGAGTTCGAGTCCCTCATCAAGATCCTCTCGTCATTAGTGCAGGAAATGGTGAACTCTGCTATAACGTAAAGAGGATCCTGATCGACAATGGAAGCTCTGTCGATGTCTTATTCTATTCAACTTTCCTCAGTTTGGGATTAACAAAAGAAAGACTTCAACCTGCATCATGACCATTATATGGTTTTAATAATCGACCAGTAAGGGTCGAGGGAACAATAAATCTCCCTGTTATCATGGGTGATTTTCCTCGACAGATAACTCGCTCTGTACAATTCATCGTTGTCAAATCAGAATCAACATACAATGCCATCTTCGGAAGACCCCTGCAATCCATTTTTGGCATCGTGACTTCTGTGCTACACTTGAAGCTCAAGTTTCCAACCCCTGCAGGGAAACCAAGACATTTTTGCATGTTATCTCAGACAAGCTCAAGTTTCCAACCCTTGATAGGCGTCGTACGAGGAGATCAACAGATAGCACAATCATGTTATCTCAGACAAGCTCAGCCACACCCGTCAGTAACACTTAGCATCGAAAACTTTGATCTTCGAGATGAAGAGGTATCTCAAAGAGCTTCTTCCGTAGAAGATTTGGTTCGTATCCCGCTCTCTAATGAACACCAGTCAAAAACAGTGCAGCTTGGTTCCTTACTCTCTGATGAGCAAAGGTTAGAATATGTAGCTCTCCTCCAGAGAAACCAAGACATTTTTGCATGGACCCCGGCTGACATGCCCGGAGTTGATCCTGAGAAAATCATGCACTCTTTGAAGGTAGATCCAACTGTTAAACCGGTGATCCAAAAGAAATGCAATTTTACCACAGATCGCTTACAAGATATTGAACAAGAAGTCAACAAGCTTCTTGAAGCAAAGTTCATACGGGAAGTACACCACCATACTTGGCTAGCCAATGTCGTCATGGTGAAAAAAGCTAGTGGTTCATGAAGAATGTGTGTCGACTATACAGACCTCAATAAAGCTTGTCTGAAGGATAGCTTTCCTCTCCCGCGCATAGATCAACTCGTTGATGCCACATCTGGGTATCAAATGCTTAATTTTATGGATGCATACTCAGGGTACAATCAAATAAGGATGAACCCAGTAGACGAGGAGGCCACCTCTTTTCAAACAGATAAAGACTTATACTGTTATCAGGTTATGCCTTTCGGATTAAAAAATGCTGGTGCAACTTATTAACATCTCATGAACAAGGTCTTTAGAAATCTTCTCGGGCATAAAATGGAGGTTTATGTTGATGACAAGTTAGTAAAAAACATGGAAGTATCTCAACACATTTCTCATCTAGAGGAGTGTTTTCAACTCCTTCGTCAATACGATTTGCGTCTTAACCCAACTAAATATGCTTTCAGGGTCACATCAGGGAAGTTTCTGGGATTCATGGTTACTCATCGTGGAATTGAAGCAAACCCAGAAAAAATCAAGGCGCTAAGAGAGATGGTGCCTCCGAGGAACATCAAAGAGGTGCAACGCTAGAATGGTCGCATAGCTGCTCTCTCCCGATTCCTAGCTCGTTCTGGGGACAAGTATCTTCCGTTCTTCAAGATACTTAGGGGCGCTCGAAACACTGGTTTTTAAAGGACAGATGAATGTCAGATCGCCTTCGAACAACTTAAGGCATATCTGGCCTCGCCGCCCCTTCTCTTAAAACCCGTCCAAGGGGAGATGTTGTATATCTACTTGGCTATTTCGCCTCACGCAATAAGCTCTGTCCTTGTCAGAATGGAAAATTCAACCGAGAAACCAGTATACTACGTTAACAAGATTCTTTCTGATACCGAAAGTCGTTATCCAATGGCGGATAAGACTGCATTAGCCCTGATATTCTCAGCAAGGAGACTTCGTCCGTATTTCCAGGCTCACACTATCGGCGTCTACACACAACTCCCTTTGAAGGCTATCCTACAAAAACCAGAAGCATCGGGAAGATTAGTAAAATGGTCAGTGGAATTGGGAGAATTTGACATTCATTACCTACCACGACCAAGCATCAAATCACAGGTGTTGACTGATTTTGTGGTGGAATGTACAATGTCCACCTCTGTTGAACCACCTTTTTCTCCTCCACAGTCACCCCAGTGGACACTATACGTGGACGGAGCATCCGGAAACTCAGGAGCCGGTGCAGGAATATTACTCATCTCCTCGAAGCAAGACATCTTGGAGTACGGACTTCGCCTAAAATTTCCGGCCACTAATAATGTTGCCGAATATGAAGCACTAGTTGTCGGATTAAAATTTGCCATAGACTGTGAAGTACAAAATATGATTATCTACACTGATTCTCAACTCATCGCATCCCAAGTAGAAGGAGAATTCGAGGCTCATAACTCACAACTGGTGCAGTATCTTAGTCTGGTAAAAACACTTATTGCCCAAATTGAAACATGCCAACTCATTCACATACTTCGGGAGCATAACACCCGAGCTGATGCCCTTTCTAAGCTCGCAAATTCAACAACTGGAGATCTATATAAAAGAAGGTGTATTGAGGAGATACATTTTCCCAGTATCCAGGGTCCATGGGTGATACTGTCTATAGATGACCCAGGGGAGACATCATGGATGGACCCCATCATATCCTTCCTCCGAGACGGAACACTGCCAGATGATACTACTTCATCAATTCGTCTCCGACGCATGGCCGCCAACTTCATCCTTATTGGGGATGAGTTGTATAAGAAGGCGTTCGTAGGTCCATACCTTAAGTGTCTTCCACCATCTGAAGCTGATTACGCTCTACGAGAGGTTCATTCCGGAATATGTGGGGAACATCTCGGAGGAAGGGCTCTTGCTCTTAAAATAATGAGACAAGGTTTCTATTGGCCCATGATTAAGCAAGATGCATTAGAATTTGTTCAAAAATGCAAGAATTGCCAACTACACTCTAATCTTACACATGCACCACCGGTAGAACTTACATCATTTCTGAGTCCATGGCCTTTCGCTCAATGGGGGTAGATATCATGGGGTCATTTCCGATAGCTACTGGAAAACGTAAATTCATCATCTTAGCTGTCGACTACTTCACCAAATGGGTAGAAGCGGAGCCACTTGCTAAGATCACTGAAGCAAATGTTAAACAGTTTGTCTGGAAAAATATCATTTGTCGCTTCGAGCTTCCTGCAAAGATCATCACTGACAATGGAACTCAATTCACTGAAAGGATCTTCACGTCATTCTGCAAGGATCTTCACATTCAGTTAGTGCACACTGCCGTGGCGCATCCCCAAACGAATGTGCAGACAGAGGTAACAAATCGAACAGTGTTAAAAGGGTTGAAGACTCGTCTTGAGAAGGCTGGAGGGCAGTGGGTTGAAGAGTTGCACAACGTCCTTTGGGCCTATCGCACCACTGCACAAACTCCAACCGGGGAAACTCCATATAACTTATGTTTCGGCACCGAGGCTGTCATCCCTGTTGATATCGAAGTTCCAAACCCACGGGTTAAAACTTTCAGCTCAAATAACAATGAAGAAAAGCTCCGACAACAGTTAGATCTTCTCCCAGAAATACGTGATGTGGCCCACCTCAGAGCTGCTTCCTACCGCCAAAGAGTTGCTCGCTATTTCAACCGAAGGGTTAAGCCTCGAACTATCTCCATCGGTGACTTGGTCTTGCGTAGTATTGAAGCCACTGGTCATGGTCCCCAACGCAACAAATTATCCCCTCTCTGGGAAGGCCCATATGTCGTGGCAGCCATGATCAAACCTGGAACCTTCAAACTCAAAGATTCAGATGGGAAAATACTGCCCCGTACTTGGAATGTTGAAAACCTTCGCAAATACAACCAATAACTTACCAGTTTTATAATATGTTTGTTATTAATGTATCTCAAACTTTTTAAATACTTGCTTTATTTTACAAAAGAGAATATCTTTAAAAAGTATAACAACTCATCCATGAGTCACTTTCTGCTCTAGACCCGAGAAATGCAAAACTCCGGTTGTATCTTAGTCAAAGCATGACCGATCCCAGGGGGATTTGGTTTTACCTCTTCCATAAGAGTTAACATCGCAGTTTTCACTCCGATAAACAACTCGTATAGGTTAACGATCCTTAGTGGACTCACTTGATCCCTTCCACACGAGTTTATAAACGAGCAATGCTCCAAGCAAACAACCTTGGATGGGTTAATAAGTCCTCGATGGACTTCCGTTGGCTCGGTCATACAGAGTTAAACATCATCAAGTAAAACTCGATACATAGCCTCAACCAAGCCAAAGGTCATCGACAATTTATCCCCACAGTAACTCTCCCACATGCTAGAATTTTTGAGATATCTTTATCCACTGTGGAATAAAAAGAAAACATTTTTCAACAATATCATAGAAAAGAAGACAATGTACTCGGGGGCAAGTAGCTAACAAAATCGAATAATTAAACAAAATAACCAACATGCTTCACTCGTACAACATTATTACAACAATTAGTAAGGTCCAACCAATGTGACAAAAGCAACACGCTACAAGCATGAAAGGAAGAAGAGCACCAATTGACGTCAACATTCTCCTCCGCCCCCTCTTCATCATAGAAATGCACTTTCCTCAATTCACTCTCTACGTCTTCACCGTCAGAATCTGAGGAAGAATCATTCGAAGCTTGGCTAGGAGTAAGCCCTTCCACTGCAATCCTTGTTCGACGTTGCACCGTCGACTCCCCTTCATAAAAACTTGGATGAATCCTTCCTCGGTGAACCACTTTTGACGCTCTTTCACCTCAACATCAAGCATTTGATCACGAGCCTCTTGAACATAGTCTCGAATGATAGTATTAAACTCTAACAAGTTCTTGAAGTCCTCAACCGATTTACACTGAAATTCTGAAGCATCAACTTCTTTTGTAGACTTCAAAAGTCGAATCTCCTCTTCTTGGGCTAACACCGTCGACTTAAGGGTTTTCACACTCTTATTACTTTCGCGGAGGCCGGCTCGTGCTTCCACCAGTCCCTCCTGGGTTTTCTCCATATCTTGAAGCTGCAATGAGAGGGAGGTTGCCATTGTTGAAAATTCTGTCCTGCACTCTGTCAACTGTGATTCCAGGGATGTAATTTTTTCAACCCCAGATTCATACCGACGCTTGTGCTCGCCTTGGAAATATTTAATCTTAACAAACTCGGAATTTCAATTTCTCAGTGCCAGTGCTAGCCCCTTCTGAATTTCCATCATATTATCCACCTAAAAGGAAAGAAATTTGGGTCAGATATATAAAATAATACAGTAGCAGAAGATAAAGGAAACTTACCAAACTCTCAGCTTACAGGAGCCCAGTACATTCATGAGATAGGACATTCTCAGGAATATGAATAGTCGAAAGACTTGGCAAGGGATCTCGCGATGCTTTAACTTTCTTTTTTTTTTAGACAGTATTTTACAGTCATCGCTCGTTGGAAGCTGCTTTAAGGGTTCTGCAGGAGCTGGCTTGGAAGGTCGTTTCTTAGACTTCTTTAATATCATAGCCGTAGACCGTCTCGGTTGGAAAGAAAGTTTTACCTCGAATAATGATTCCTCACTCACAAATTCGTAAATGTATTGCGTCTCAAACAATATCTCCTTAAAATCATGAAATCTCAACATCTGCAATATTCCCTCTTCGGTAGTTTGAAGAGAGACAGGCAACTGTTGAAACTTTCCTTGCCTCTCGCGAAGCCCCCAATCATTCTTTGCAAAGAAAAATCTTACGGACCATTGTTGTATTGGTTCCTTTAAGCGAAAATCCAACATCTTTTGCTTAAAAATTATACAACCATGTGTATCGCTAATAAACCCGCACAACCTTGCCAAAATTGCCGGAGTTAGCGTCAACCCACGGCTCCTGAAGAAAACAATCAATCCAATAATTACGGTCACCACCCGACAAGACAACTGAGCAATACAAACACCGAACGCTTTCATTATTTCAATAAACTCGGGTGCATCTGGAAATCGAAGACCAACTCTCAAGGCTGTCTCCTGAATAGTGACATATCCAGAAGGAGGAGAATACGCTCGATCATTTGAAGTTGGCAATTTTACCACCATATCGGTCGGGAAGTAATACTTCTTTCGAAAAAAGATTAAGTCACTCTCCGTCAAAATTGATACGGGATCCTCTGGGTTCTGACATTTCCTTTGGTTCTCAGTAGAACGGGGTTCTCGAATTGTCGTCATTTCCGCAACTCCTCGCAGTCCCGGTACGCCGCAACGTTTCACGGAAACGGTTTGCCGCGACCCTTCACAGCAACGATACGCCGCGACGCTTAACGGCAACGGTACTCCACGACACTTCACAACAACGGTACTCCGCGACGATTAACGGCAACGGTACGTCACGACGCTTCACAGCAACGGTATGTCGCGACAGCACTTCGCCGCGACGCCTCACCGCAACGGTTTGCGTCAACTCTTCGCCGCAACGGTTTGCCGCAACACTTCGCCGCAATGGTTTGCCGCAACACTTCGCCGCAACGCTTCGTCGGGACGCTTCTCCGCAACTCTTCGCCGCAACACTTTGCTGCAACTCTGCGCCACAACTCTACACCGCAACTCTTCGCCGCAACTTTTCTCCGCAACGCAAGATGACTTTCTCCTTCTCCTCACTTGTGATTCTTTTTTTCATCCATGACTTCTATTTATAGGCTTGAGATGTGATATAACATTTAAAAAAAATGGCTGCACATTAAAAAAAAAACAAAAAACCGCTACACATTAAAAAAAAAACAAAAAATGACAGCTCATTAAAAAATAACAAAAAACGGCAGCTTATTAAAAAAAAAGAACAAAAAACGGCAGCTCATAAAAAAAAAAAAAAAAACAAAAAATTGCTCTTCATTAAAAAAAAAAATAACTGCTCTTCATTAATATATATATATATATATATATATATATATATATATATATAGTTTCTGCAATAATATATATATGTATGTAACAATTTATTTGATTAGATATATATCTAATTATATAGCAGTTTATATATAACAGAAATTAATCTGATATATATATATATAACAGTTTATATTAAACGTCTCCTCAAATTTCACTCCTCAAATTGCAGTCCGTTTATATTAAAGGTCTCCTCCCAGCCTGTTCGCATCCCACTAGCTCACATCTGATTTGGGCCCGCTGAAGTAGAGTGGGTTGGTTGACCCGCACCTGATCATTTCTGATTCGGGCTTGCTGAAATGGGGTGGGTCGGTTGACCCGAGCCACATGCGGCCCATAAAAAAAAAATATATTTCACTATGTTTCTAATTGGGATCGAACCCCCAAATATTCTAAGAAAGAGGAAACCTTTTCCGCTATGCCGAGCTAAATTTGTTTACAAGTTATAGCTTCATTTTATATATAATAAAAAATTTTCATAGAATATTAATAATATAAATATATAAACATACGCGCAAATATGTATTACATGATAAAAAATACTCCAAATTTTGATATTTTCGGACGATAAAAAAGATATCACCCGAAAATAGGGGGCAACTGATACGACATCAACAAATTTTCATCATTTGACACGGATCTCAAAGCATGGCACTGATCTCGATGTAATCTTTTGAGTAAGAAACATTCGAATCTTGATAAAGAGTCATCAAGAGCTCCGATTTCGACAAACTTATAGTCAAACTGACCGGCTCAATGAAATGACCTAATGATATAAAAATTAAACTAATCCGAGTCAAATCAAGCCCAGATAAAGCCATTAAACCACTTTTGAAAGCTTTTCAGACATATTGAAAGGTCAGATAGATGTCGATACTAGCAAGCCCATACTCGAATCGAGCGTCTTGATAAGACGAATCCAACGAGCCCAAGATCATTCAATTCCGACATATTTAAGGCCATCAAATGGCCCTTAAACGCCGTCTGATCGAGGGAGGCCTTCTGAACCGTCCGATCGAAATCGTTCGCATTAATCGTACCCGCAACCCTATAAATAGACCCCAACTCTCACATGAGAGGTGGAACCAAAAGAGAGAACCAAAAGAGAGAACCAAAGGAGAGAGTCTGAAGTCTTGAGGAGAAGAAGTAGTTCTGCATAATCGCCGACCGCCGTCGATCACCGCCGATAGCCGTCGAGCACCGCTGATCGTCGTGGACCACTGTCAATCGCTGTGGACCACCGTCAATTGTCGTCACCACCATCATCCATATACCGTCAGTCGACGTTGTAATCTACATCATATAATTACCCTTTCCCGTCTGTGGGACGAGGTGTAAACGTCAATCAATAGTAGATTCTCGCAATCGGCCGAGCAGCTCGTGGTTTTTCCCTTTACGGGTTTTCCACGTAAAAACTTCGTGAGTCATCGTTGTTCCATTTTCATCTGTGTGCGTGTTGAATTCCCGTACAACACTAAGACGATAATTTGTTACTCTACCGCCGCGAATTTTCTAGCACGCATCAATTTAACAAAATTAATTGCTAAGGTAAATGATGATATGTTTATTATCTATTCTACAGGCTTATTATTTCACACTAATTTTGTTAGTTGTTATTGTTAGAGTTAAGAATATTGTCTTGCAATAAGGATTACTAAGCATCGAGAATGGGTGAAGATGAGATCTATCACTATTTAGTATCTGACTTTAAAAAATAAGTTTAACTTGATCCTGATAAAACTATCATACGATATTTATTAAAAAAAAAAAAATTATTAAATAGAATGAAAATTTTGTAATCATTATTGAATTCATTGACGATTATGAAATGCATTATTTTATTTTAAAGTATATATTATTCATTTCATTTTGTTAATATCATTATAATAAGTTTGCCCATTTTGCTAAATTATGATCTTAAATTAGTTGCTTAAGTTGAATTGAAAAGTAGGAGATGCTTAAAGTCTGTTGCATGACTTCATATTTTTCTTGAATTGAATGTTCTAATTCAGCGGCTTATGGCTGAAGTTCGTAGCTCACTGTCACTCCCTCGACTGATTACTGATTTGCTTGTCTACCGAACGCTTTCCACGTGATCTCTGTTCACACAATTATTAATTTTTTTTAAGGTTTATTTTGTATATATATTATATATATATAGATATATATGCAAAATGTATTTCACTTTTTAAATGTTAAAATAATGGTTATATTGTATGAGAAGAAAAATTGGAGTGATATAAATGTGAAAAGCAAAGTTTTTTAACTCGTTGTTTTGTTTGTTGCCACTGCTAATAAGCGGAAGAAATAAAAGCACATTTAAAAATTTGGTAATCCTAAATCATCTGGATGCATGAAGATGAATTAGAGACTTACTAGAATCGTTTTTGTGTTTGAGCCGCTTCCTTTCTCGTCTTTTTGCTTCTATCTTCGTTGACTGAAGTCATTACCCTTTACAAACTAGATCGAGATTGAGTTCTCAATCTTTATTCTTATTGTTGAGGAAGGTGGAGACCCGGTCCACTACATTATAGGCAGTAATTAAATTGCTAATTATGATCTTAATTACCTTCCCAACTAAGCTTCCCGTTTCTTCAGCCAAATCCCACCTCCTGCTGTAATTCCGCGGATTAAAGCCTTTTCTAAATTGGGCCTTGCGCTGGATGTTTAAAAAGGCATGCTGGGAGCCTGGGAGTATCACGTTGAAGCACTTTTCTCCCCTTTATGTGTGTTTTTGTTCTTCAGTAGTGCTGCATTCAGGACAAAAGAAGGAATCAAAGAAAGGTTTACTATATGCTTCTTTTCGCTCACCAATTGCGTTGGTATCTTCGGCGTGAAATGCTTACGGAAGGATGCCGCTCCCGTTTTCGTGTTCTTCATGTGTGGTGGCTCACGGGTAGTGAAGAAGAGATAAAGAGAGAAGCTGAGGTGAGAGAGAAAGAGAGAGAAAGAGTATTTTTTGTAATCATCGAGGCGATCGCGGCGTGTAATCCTCAATGCTAATAGAATCCTCTACAACTCCGTAGACGTAGACAAAATTGCCAAACCACATAAATCCGTGTGCTTGTTGTTTATGTGTGAATTTCTTGTTCCAGTTTTTCACTTTATTGCTGTCGTTTGTCACAACAATTAGTATCATAGCCAATGTTCGGTTTCGAGAGAAGACGATGGCCGGAGACAAAGTGATGTTATTGGGGATCAAAAAGTTTGATAGCACAAATTTTGATTACTGGATGATGCAAATAGAGGACTATCTCTATGAAAAGAAACTTTACCTGTCGCTACTAGGAAAGAAACCGGAAAAGATGGATGGAGCTGAATAGAATCTATTGAATCGACGGGTTCTGGGGGTTATTCGTTTAACTATGTTGAGATCCGTTGCACAAAACATCATCAAGGAAAAGACGATTGCAAATCTCATGACAGCTTTATCTGGTATGTATGAAAAGCTATAAGTGAATAACAATGTGCTTCTGATGAAGAAGTTATTCAATTTGAAGATGACAGATGATACATCAGTTGCACAACATCTAAATGAATTTAATACTATCACAAATCAATTTTTATTTGTGGAAATTAAATTTGATTAAGAGATACGTGCACTAATTTGGTTGGCTTCATTGCCAAATAGCTGTGAAGCTATGAGGATGACAGTTGACAATTTTGCAGGTAAATCTAAATTAAAATAAAATGATATTCTTTATTTGATTTTGGATGAGGAGGTGCACATGAAAGATTCTGGCGAGGCCTCGAGTTCATGTTCAGCACTGAATGTTGATTCTAGATGGAGATCACATGACAGAACCTGAAGCTAAGAAAGTTCAAAATCAAAGCCTGGTCAGCAGGCCACCTGCTGAAAATGTGACAAAGCAAAGTACATAGAAAGGAAATGCAAAAATCCAAAGAAGACAGAGACTGATAGCGCTAATGTTGTAGCTGAAGAAGTACATGATGAACTATTGCTAACAGTTCATAATTCTGTTGATGACCATATACTAAAATCAGATGCTTCTTTCCACACATCCTTCCACTGGGAGTTAATGCAAAACTATGTTGCAATTGACTTTGGGAAGGAATATCTGACTGATGAAGAAGCTCTGGACTTGATGGGGATGTGAAACATTTATATTGCACTCTCTAACAAGAGCAAATGAACTTTGCAAAAGATCAGACTCATTCTTGAGTTGAAGAAAAATCTCATTTCTATTGGGCAGCTTGATGAGAGTAGTCATTCAGTAGTGTTCTCAGATTGCTCCTGGAAGGTTACAAAAGGGGCATTGATATTGGTATGCGTAAAAAAAACTGACACACTATATATGACTATTGGTTCAGTTAATAGTGTGCTACCGCTGCAGAAAGCATAACGGATTTGTGACATTGCATGCTTGGCCAAATGAGTCAGCGATGTTTGAAAGAACTCCAGTCTAAAGGCAATCTACCAGAACTGAAGTCAGTTTATCTCAGCATGTATGAGATTTGCATCACGGGGAAGCAGAAGAAAGTCAGTTTCTTGAAAGGTGGTAGAGCGCCAAATGCAGTAAAACTAAAACTTGTAAACACAGATGTGTGGGGACCTTCTCCAGTAGCATATCTTGGAGACTTTGATTACTATATCACGTTCATTAATGACCACAATAAGAATGTATGGGTTAGCATAAATTTGATGTATTTAACATGTTCATGACTTGGAAGGTCGTGGTTGAGACAAAGATAGTCTTAAAAAGGTCTGACAATGACTGTGAGTACAATGATGATGGGTTCAAGGAGTACTATGCAACTCAGGGTATCAAAATGGAGAAGACCATTCCGGGGATACCACATTAAAATGGAGTTGCATAACGTATGGACAAAACCATTAATTAGTATGCTAGAAGCATGAGATTGCACGCCGGACAACCACCAACTTTCTGGTCAGAAGCGGTCAACACTGCAGTATACTTAAACAATAGGGGCCATCTGTTTCATTGGATTATAAATTGTCTGAGGATGTCTGGAATAATAAAAAGGTCAAATTTTATCACCTTAATACTTTTGGTTGTCTTTCTTATGTTCTTATTAATCCTGAGGCTCGCAGCAAGCCTGAGGCTAAGTCAATTATAAGAAGCAGGAATGTGATTTTTAATGAGAAGATCATGTACAATAATAGGTTCAGTACAGTCTCTGAAGTAGCTCCTCAGAAATCCGAGTTGGTAAGGTTTGATGATCTACCATCGGTCACAGTGCAGGGCAGTGACGAAAGTGAGATTTTTAGTGGCTAAGTTGAAATGTGGAATTCATTAGTTGGGTGAAATCATAGCCCTCACAAGTCATTTTGTGTTCCAAAGGATTTTAACCTCATAAGTGGCTAATTTTCAAAGTCAATGAAGAATTGATGAAAGTACCATCACAATTTTTAGAATAAAAAGAAGTCCATAAATCAATTTCATCCCACAAGATTAATTCTCATATGCAAGGAGAAAGAAAGGGAACCACTCAAAATTCATTAAGATAAAACAAAAACCCATGATTTGTATTAAAATCCAAGCCTTACAACAAAAATTTAAACACAAATGCAAAATACATTATATCTTCTCCCCAAGTAAGTTTCTGGAGTTTTCTTCCAGCAATCTCAAAACTCTTACACAACACTTACTCACACACACTTACACTCAATAAAAAAAACACTAAAAGTCTAATAATCCTCTCCAAAAGATGGCAAAATTGAACGAGTCTTCTAGAATGGTAGTTGTTAGCACTATAATTGTTGGCTGGGGAACTACAATGCCCATTTCGCCTGTAAGGTGGCGCTATGACACCAAGGGAGGCGCAATAGCACCGCACAAAATAACCTAATTTTGCTTTATTTTTCTCTCATTTTCTCTAAATGTCCATTTCATGTACATGAAACCAAAAACATGCAAAATATCTTCCTTTAAAGTGTAATATCATAAACATATGCATAAAATGACCATCAAATGTACACTAAAAACTGATAATTTTTTAGTTGATCAACGTCGTGCCTCCTTTCAAGAAACTGGCATTCCTCTGTTTTCTCGTAATGTAACTCTTTCACATGCTAAGATCAAATGACTTCAGTTCCGGTATCTTGCCTTTGGACTGAAGGTCTTTCGTACTCCTCTGAATCATGTGGCCAAGCCTACAATGCCACAACTCTGTTGTGTTCTTTGAATGGTAGTATCAACACTGTTAATTAAATAATAGTCATATATAGTGTAATTATTTTCTCACCCCAAGCCAGTATCAGTGCTCATTTTGTAACATTCCGGGTGTTATCTGAGAACAGTGTTGAATGTCCACACTCATCGAGTTGCCAAAACAGAAATGAGATTTTTCTTCAACTTAAGAATGTGTCTTATCTTTTGCAGAGTTCATTTATTCTTGTTAAGAAGTGCAATATCTATGTCTTCCATTCTGACCACGTTCACAACTTCCATTTGCCAAATAAACATTCTCAAAGTCACATGTAACATAATTCTGCATTAATTCTCGTTGGAAAGTTGTATGGAGAGATACCCCTAAATCCAATATCCAGTCATCAACAGAACAATGAATTGTTAGCAACAGTGCATCATGTGCTTCTATAGTTACCACATTTGTGCAGTCATTCTCCGTCTTTTTGAGATTATGAAGTTCCTCTTTATATGACAAGTTTTGTCATTATTCTAACAAGTTACTTATTTACCATGCCTTTACTTGCTCCTATCTCTGTGCTTTGATTTTGATCTTCTTCTGATTGAATTCTTGTCCACTGTTCTTCCTTGAGAGTCAACATTCAGTGCCGTAGAATTACTTAGAGTTTTTCCTGCATACCTCCTCAGCCAAAAAGAAATCACAAATATCAACATATTTCACTTTAGATTTACCTGCAGAATTACTTACAATCATCCTCATTGCTTCCCGACTATTTGACAATGAAGTCAACAATATCAGTGCACGTATCTCATCATCAACTTCAATATCCACCAACGATAATTGATTTGTGAAAGTATTGAAGTAATTTAGATATTGTACAACAGACATACATTCTGTCATCTTCAAATTGAATAACTTTTTCTTCATATATACCTTGTTATTCACTAACGGTTTTTCACACATACCTGACAAGACTTTCATAAGATCTGCAATAATTCTTTTCTTGACGATGTTGTGTGCAACGAACGTCAACAGAGTTAATTGAATAAAATTCTACCTCATTCTATTCAACCTCATCCATCCTTTTTGGTTTTTTTCTCCAATAACGAATGATGAAGTTTCCTCTTATAAAGGTAGTCATTTATCTGCATCTTCTAGTAACCAAATTTTTTTTTATCAAACTTCTAAATCTCTGAAACCTTCACTTCATCTCCTGTCATCATCTTTATCATATTTGAACCAAAGCTCTGATACTACTTGTGCAAAAAAAAAAAGCTACAGCAATAAAGTAAATAATTGGAACGAGAAATTTACAAAATAGAAAGAACAGAGAACACAAATTTATGTTGTTCAACAATTGCCTACATCCAAGGAATTACAGAGGATTTTTACTTCTTTGAGGATTACACCGTTAAGCGCCTCGAGTTTTACAAGAAATCTCTCTCTTCTTCTCTCTTCCTTTTCATCTCTCTCTCTCTCCCTCTCTCTCTCTATACCCGAAAACAATACAGAGGAAGAGAAACACAAGGAAAAAGAAGCTTGCTGTAGCGATTTCCTTCTTCTTATCGTAAGCAAAACGCCGAAGGGAAGTCAAGGAGGAGAAAGCAAGCCTTGCGACTCATCTACGTAAGCCATAACTCTTCCGCTATGCTTTAAATTTGATGGCGCGACCGTCCTCCTTATTCTCAAATGTAAGAGGAGAGAACAATTATATTGCCCTCCTTTTTTTACTTTTAACGGGCTCCACATTTCAACATTTCTCATATGTTTGATTTAGGGTCCGTTTATGGCAGCTTATTTGGTGCTGTAACATTTTGAAAATGCATCATGTATGTTTGGGTAAACTGCATTTTGACAGCTTATGCATTTTCAAAAAGCTGAAAACAACATTTTCACACCAAACCTATCTAGGTGCGGTGGCAGCTTTTTGGCTACGGCATGACTTTTCCAAAAAAATAAAAATTTGTAATAGCTACTACACCCAGCTTATCAGCAGATTATTTTTAATCATTTTAGCAGCAGATTATTCAATAAGTTTCAGATGTCCCAAACAGTCCCTTAAATTATCCAGACAGTTATTCATTACAAAGTTAAGAACGCATCATGTTAATAGTTTATAAGATTCTCTTCTTTAGCTTGACTTGTGAGTCACAGCTTTGAGCTGCTTAACAATGGATTCTTAGTTTGCAAGTTCTATTAAAAAATAGTTACGAAGATTTCTAGGTTATGTGTCTTGAATGCTATTTATTTGAAACATCCCAGCACTGAATCCTTTCCTCTTAGGTTGAGGAAATGGAGAGATTTATTATTTATTTCACTGCAAGACCTATGTAAAAGGAAGATTTTATTTACTAATTATCTGTCCATTACAGCAAGGATTTGGCCAATAAGTTAGACATAAGGAAACTTCTTGGTGCCATAAATATCAAATGGAATGGGGGTGATGCTCATCTATAGGAGTGTAAACGAGCCGAACACGAGCGAGCCAAGGCTCAGCTCCTGTTTGGCTCGTTTATATTTCGAGCCCAAAAAGCGTGTTCGTGTTCAGCTCGTTTGCTTAACGAGCCGAACACGAGCTGTTCATAAACAAAGAGTCGTTTTGACAATCCTAATCACGTAACCATAAGATGTTAAGGTTTGAGACAAGATTTAAGAATTAAAATTTATATTAAAAGATCATTTGAATCTAATTTAATATTTTTTATTATATTAGCTTAATTAATAATTTTAGCTGATTAAAAATCTTTTAAAATTTTTAAAAATACTACTCTTGCATACACACATACATACATATATAGACACACACACACAGATATATATATACATATATATATATATATATATATATATATATATATATATATGTGTGTGTGTGTGTGTGTGTGTGTGTGAATAGTATTTCGAGCCAAAACGAGCCGAACACAAACGTACAAATCTTTGTTTGTGTTCGGCTCGTTAAAACTTGTTAACTTAGCGAACGAACCAAACACAAGCTTCTTAATGAGCTGAACATGAGCTGTTTGCGAACAACGAGCCATTTTGACAGCCCTATTCATCTAATCTTTCCTACCATAATTGATGTGATAGCATAAACTATAATAATTTATGGCTATATAAGAAAAAAAAAAGGGCTTTACATACATAATACTCAATTCTTCTTATGTATCTACATATATAACATCTAAACTTTATTCCTTATACAAACACACCGCCTTTGGATTGAGAGGAACATTTCATTTTTAAAAGTTTACTAGTAGTTTATAATGGGAAGGATTTATAATGTGAAGAAGGATTTGGACCTATGAATGTGAAATTTGGTTGTTAATTAAAGATTGGATGTCGGACAGGTGAACTCAATTGAGGATTTGTATAGAAACTACTCGATCACACTTACACATCTAGTATTTGTATTATTACTGTTTTATAGGTATCACTAAATTTCTATTCAATAGTTAGACCTCATTTTTTGCCTATACAATTTAAATTCCTTTGAGCTATGATGTGGGAATGAATATGGACTTTGTTTACGATACTTGGGCTAATGAGCAGAAGTGGACTTATCACTTATCAGTCAGCTAATAGAGATTTTAAGTTGCCCGACCTTGGAACGTTTTGCTGGGGGCTTCTACTCGGTATTGGTCTATGCACTTCGATGCTCTGATTGTCTGTAAGATTGTTATGGTTGAAAAGTCTAAAGCTGAGTCTATCCCTAACTTAAACTCCTATTCCTCATTCTATTTTTTCATGTGTTTACAACTTAACATTATATAAATATACATGCTTATATTTTCATATTTAAATTTTAATAATTGTCTAATTTTAAATTTTGCTAAGATGTCATCAAAGGTGACATGTACGCACTAGCTCTTTTTTTTTATTTTTTACTGCAGTTTATTGCATAAATTCCGTTATACATGCAATGTTATTATCCTGTTATTATTTATCGTATTTCTAGCATATTAAATAAAACCTTAGAATATCAAATATATGACATATGTTTAGGAGGAATCCCTAAAACACACGACCGATATAAACTTTTGACAAAGAATAATTTCAAAGAGTTTCAAAAATTTCATAATAAAATATTTTTCAATTATATAAAATTATAAAATGTTTTAAACTTTGATAAACTAATTAAATAATAATAATTTATTTTTTGAAAGAATGTGCTCGGATGAGGAAACCTAAAGTTGCTAACGAGAGTTCTTCGGGCTAGAAAAGTCTAACATCTTGTTTAGACGAAGTAAATTCAAAACTAGCAGTGATGTCAGGACGACGGAACTGTGAGATCTTGACTGACGTCGCTTAGCATAAAATAAAATTTTCCCTTTTTTAATAATTTCAATAACAAACATAATTTAAAACTATTTCATAATAACTAAACAAAAAAAAGAACGTGAATTAGGTTGTACAAGGCATGTTTTTGTCTTCTCTCTCTCCTTTTCTTGGAGCAAGAAGATGACGTGATCCCGTGACGATTAATCTACGGACAATGGTCGAGACGACAACATGAAGCAAAAAGAGGAACCTAAACCAAATATTTCCATAGACTTAAACAACACAAATCCGTAAAACTTTAAGGTTATTTGCTCGATACGACGTAAATCCTCGCATTATCTTTTAAGCTTTCACATGATTATATATCATGCAAATATAAATCCTAAACTCTGTTTATAATTCTGTGGTATTAGTTCGGTGTGACGTAAATCCTTCTATTTTTTTGAGTTGTTCACATGATTGTATGTTGTGCAAATATAAGTCTCAAATTTCTAAATAATTTGTAGGACTGAAACATTATATAATTTCTCTTTCAAAGATTAAAGTCAAACCATATGTTAGTCTGAGATATCACTGGGGTTTCTTCGATATCTTCGACATCTCTTATTTTTCATTTCTTTGGGTTCCATAAATAACTGTTTCACATTAAGTCTTTTTCATTTGATATTCTTACAAGTAATCATGAAAACAAATCGTTAGAATCTTGAAGACGAAACTCCAATCTTAATCAAGAGTTTTCTTAAACAATTTCAATCGCTTAAGATGTAATTAACTGTAGGGGTGGGCTCACCCCTATAGAAAAATTATTAACCAAGATAATCTAAACCCTGTCTAATTCTTATTAGATAGGAGTCTTACAAGTAATCATGAAACTAATCATTAGAATCTTAAAGATGAAACTCCGATCTTAATCAAAAGTTTTCTTAAACGATTTTTGTTGCTTAAGATGTAATTAACTGTAGGGGTGGGCTCACCCCTATAGAAAAATTAATAACCCAGATACTCTAAACCTTGTCTAATTCTTATTAGATAGGAGAACTGCCGGTCATAAATTCTATAGACCAAAATAGAGTCATGAATTTCTTTGTTTAATAGTTAAGTCTACTAACAAGTGATACACTTATCTTTTGAGATAGTATATCACTTGTTGTATTGTATTCTAACTATCTAAACTATTAGATGTATGAGATCTGTTTGTTCTCATATTTTTTCAAACTCAATTTACTATTTCCAAAATCAAATTATATGCATGATAAATTAAATAAAAAATTATTTTAAAAAAGAGCAACCAATAAATTACGAATCTCAAAAGTTGGCCGACATGTACAAAATTTATTTTGTAGAATTGTTTATAGTACAATAAGATGTGAATTATTAACACAAAATCTAATGGAAAAATGCAATATAGTAAAGCCCTGATTTAAGAATGTGGGCACATTCATGCCGAGTAGCATAAATTTCGTTAAGTTTTTACATTTACTTTTATTAGTATTGATCTATGTTTTGAGAAACATAATGAGGAAATTAACGTTCTACAATAATTTATTTGTTTAACAGTATATCACGTGGATAGAGCTGTCAGAACGATTTGTTATTCATGAATAGCTCGAGTTCTGCTCGTTGAGCTTAACGAACGAGTCGAACACGAACAAATTTTTATGTACGAAATATAAACGAGCCGAACACAAATAAATATCTGTTCGCTCGTGCTCGACTCAATTTGGCTTGAAAAGAAATAAATAAATTAATAATTAAATAAAAATATAAATATATTCAATATTCCGCGGTATTATATTGGTGTTATTCTGCCGCAGAATAACACTAATAACACCGCGAATAACACCCGAGTAACACCAGCAGCATTTTATTTTCTATCGAGCCTATTTCGAGCCGAGCATGAGCTGAACACGAATATGATTTTTTTTCATTCAAGCCGAACACGAACACATTCTTTACGAGTCATTTCGAGCATGAGCGAAATTGTAACGAACCGAACACGAACGAAGAGTCAGCTCGCTCAAGCTCGGCTCTTTTACAGCCCTACAACACGTGGAGTTGTTTGCACGTCTTTCTTAGGTTTTTAACTTGTTTGTGCAAAAGGCTGCAATTTAGATTTACTAATTTTAAATTAGTTATCAGTTCACTATTTAGGGCAGTTGTGAGTGCGTGTGAAAATATGAAATTGGGGGGTGGGTTGAATGAGTGGAGGAAGATGATGGATTAGATGTTATAGCATCTTATAAAAAAACAATGAGGTGGGGCGAGTGGCACATGTCATGTAATTTTATTGCTCACAAAGTACTATTGATTTGACTATGTCATGAAGAAGCAATTAGTCTAATGTTTTAATGGCAATGTGCTCAAATTGAGAAAAAGAAAAAAATTAAGAAGAATATAATTGGAATATAAATGAAATTAAGAAAAGTTAACATCTGATAGCATAACCAAAATCTCAAATTAATATTCCTATGAATATTTGACCAAAAAGGTAAATTTATTTTAAAATGAAAAAAATATAAATTATTAATTTAATGTTTATGAAACTTATTTTAATTTTTATTACCTTAATTTATTAAAAGATTTTGTTGACTCAATAAGTTTTAAGAAAAAGATTTATAGAATATTAATTAGAATATGTTTTTGATAACTTTTAATTTTTTATTTTAAAAATATATTTCCTTAGCATATCTTTTCATTTTTTATATTTTTTTTACTTTAAAAAAATATTTAAACCATCTAATGTAATGTTTCATAACATATTAAACATATTTTATTTTAAATTTTATATATATATGTATATATATATATATATAATGAAACAAAAATAAAAAATAATTTCTAAAAGATCATGTACTAGTTCATTTTAGTTCTAAGAATACTCTCTACATCTGAATAAAATATTATATGATGTAATTTAATATCGGGACTCCAATCAAACTCTGTCATATGTATAAATGTAAATTTTATAAAAAAAATAAAAAATGATCATTCAAAGTAATCACATGAAATATCTTATCAGCGCCCCAGTGAAATTTGACGGCGTCGAGTAACGGAAATTAAATCCCCAAACTGATGTAATCGCTTACGTTACGTCACGGCGAAGAAAAGCATACACAATGGGCACGTGTCAGGTCCGTATTGGTTTTATTTACGTGGCTCGCACTCCGCTTATCCCGTTCGGTGTCCCAGGGCAGGCCTTCCGATCTATAAATACGGCCCCGCTGTCTCGCCAGGTTCAAGCAATCTACAGTGTCCTCTATTACAGCTCGGAAAAGAAGTCCTCTTTTCTACTTTTCAAGGTATTTGTTCTATCTTTATTTCTTCATTCCTGTGTTCTTTTCTGTTTTTTATTACGTTGCTTCGAATTTTCATGTTGATTATCATCGTTTTAATACGGATGACCTCATGAGATCTGAAATTCTTCTGTATCTCCTTTTGTTCTGTTTGATTTGCATAAGCAGCTGGGTTCTGAATGAGTTATATTGATTTGCATTCAATTACTTATGATTAGAAAGGTTGTAAACATGTTTATTACTACTTCTCGTCTGATTGATCTACGAAGATCAAACAACTAGTCCAGATCAATTAGTTGTTTTCCTTTTCGATCCAGGAAATCTGATGGAGATCCAAATTAATTCTGCTGTTTTTTACTGTATTCTGTTTACTCTACTAATAGATTCCCAAAGAAAATTAATGTTTTTGTGAATGCTTCCGGAACGAAACTTTAAATGAATTCCTCTCTGTTTTTTACTGGTTTTCTATTTTTTAAGCTTCTAAATCTGTCGTATTGTGTGGTGATTTACCATACTTCATTGGGATTTTCATACAAACCACTCAAAGTAATAAATATAATATTTTACTTCCCCAAAATCTGCACTCAAAACGTTGATGTGTGGGTTTAGGCATGATATTTTTATGACTCGGATCATTCTCAGTATGCAGCTGTTTCTTTTTCTACATCTGCATGTGGGAGGTGGTTCTTCTATTGGAGTTTCATTTAAGATATTGATGTTGGATATTTATGGCTTTACTTTATGCAGATGCAGATTTTTGTTAAGACCCTTACAGGCAAGACAATCACACTTGAGGTCGAGAGTTCTGATACCATTGACAACGTCAAGGCCAAGATCCAGGATAAGGAAGGAATTCCCCCGGACCAGCAGAGGTTGATATTTGCTGGGAAGCAGCTTGAGGATGGCCGCACCTTAGCAGACTATAACATTCAGAAGGAGTCTACCCTCCACCTCGTGCTCCGTCTCAGGGGAGGAATGCAGATTTTCGTGAAGACCTTAACTGGCAAGACGATCACACTTGAAGTTGAGAGCTCCGACACCATTGAGAATGTCAAGGCAAAGATCCAAGACAAGGAAGGCATCCCTCCTGACCAGCAGAGGTTGATCTTTGCTGGGAAACAGCTTGAGGACGGCCGCACACTCGCAGACTATAACATTCAGAAAGAGTCCACACTCCACCTTGTGCTCCGGCTCAGGGGAGGTATGCAGATTTTTGTGAAGACCCTAACCGGTAAGACAATCACCCTTGAAGTTGAGAGCTCCGACACCATTGACAATGTCAAGGCCAAGATCCAGGACAAGGAAGGCATCCCTCCGGACCAGCAGAGGTTAATTTTTGCTGGGAAGCAGCTTGAGGATGGCCGCACCCTCGCAGACTATAATATTCAGAAGGAGTCTACCCTCCATCTTGTGTTGCGACTCAGGGGAGGTATGCAGATTTTCGTGAAGACCCTTACCGGCAAGACGATCACTCTTGAAGTTGAGAGCTCCGACACCATTGACAATGTCAAAGCTAAGATACAGGACAAAGAAGGCATCCCTCCGGACCAGCAGAGACTTATCTTTGCTGGGAAGCAGCTTGAGGATGGCCGCACCCTTGCTGATTATAACATCCAAAAGGAGTCCACTCTCCATCTTGTGCTCCGTCTCAGGGGAGGCATGCAGATATTTGTGAAAACCCTCACTGGCAAGACAATCACACTTGAAGTTGAGAGCTCCGACACCATTGACAATGTGAAGGCCAAAATCCAAGATAAGGAGGGGATTCCACCGGACCAGCAGCGCCTCATTTTTGCTGGTAAGCAGCTCGAGGATGGTCGCACCCTTGCGGACTACAATATTCAGAAGGAATCTACTCTTCATCTTGTGCTCCGCCTTCGTGGTGGCATGCAAATCTTTGTGAAGACTCTCACTGGAAAGACCATCACCCTTGAGGTCGAAAGCTCTGATACGATTGATAACGTGAAGGCGAAGATTCAGGATAAGGAGGGCATTCCTCCTGATCAGCAGCGTCTCATCTTTGCTGGCAAGCAGCTCGAGGATGGCCGCACGCTGGCTGATTATAACATCCAGAAAGAATCTACACTCCACCTTGTTCTCCGCCTTCGTGGTGGTATGTGAGCTCGTCCCCATATTAGGTCTGGCTCTGTGAAAGTTCGTCATTCTCTGCGTATCTGTTATAGTTTATGGAGCTATTAGAGCTCGTCCCATGTTGGTACTTTGTTCCATTGTGTTTATCAGGTCATAGCTAAACATCTGTATTAGACCTTATTCTGTGTTTATGTTAATGTCGTTTGCTTGTTCTATGTGCTTTTTATGAAAAATCTTATTTTATTGGTGTGAAAGTTTGGTGCTGTTGATATCCTCCTTGTGGATAAGAGAGAGAAAAAAACCCAGGAAAAAACTTGAATTATGGAGGTCTATATTGGAGTCTAAAGGTCTTCGTTTGAGTAGAACTAAAATACATGGAATGTAATTTTAGTAATAGTAGCTCTAGTGATAGAAGTGTAATTTTGGGTGATGAAATTATTAAAAGATGTGAACGATTTAGATATCTCGGGTCCATTGTTCAAAGCGATGGTGATTAGATGGGAATGTTAATAGTAGAATTCCGGTTGGTTGATTGAAGTGGAGGAATGCAATCGGCCTATTGTGTGATAGAACAGTACCGCTTAGATTAAAAGGAAAATTTTATAAGAAGCAATGCTCGATGGTGTTGAATGTTGGCCTTTAAAAGAGAAGCATAATGCTAAGTTAAATGTTGCCGAGATGAGAATGATTTGGTGGATGAGTGGCTTTGCACTTAGAGACAAAATGCGAAATGAATATATCAGTAATAGGGTTGGTGCTGCACCAGTTACAGATAAAATTAGAGAGAGTCGTCTTAGATGGTTTGGTCACAGTAAATGTCAACCACCTGATGATCTGATCATGAGAGTAGATGTTTTAGATACAACTTATGTTAAGAAATGCAGAGGTAGACCTAGGAAAACTCGGGCTTATTGCATAAAAAATGATCTTATTTTTTTAGAACTAAACAAAAATTTGACACTAAATAGGATACAACGGAGAAAAAGGATTCTTGTAGCCGACCCCACTTAGTGGGATTAAGGCTTTGTTGTTGTTGTTGTTGTTGTATTGGTGTGAAAGTTTGCAGTTACGTTTATAGATTTTAGGTGGGTGATTGATTATGTTGAAACGCTAGATTATGCTTCTATTTGCTACCCCCGATTGTTATTATTAGATTATTGGCCAAACCCCGTTGCATATTGTTAAGGATCACTCTTAGGTGTGAAAGTAAAATTATTAGTTTAGATATTATGAATGCCAGAGCATCAGTCGGTATTATAATGTCATGTATGTTTCAGTTTGAACGGGGCATATGATTTAGTGTCTGTTTGGGGCAGCTTGTGTGTTTCAGGATAAGCAGCTTAACCTGAAACGCGACCCGCGGCCTGCATTTAATGTAAAAAACTCAAACGCGACAGATAGCGTTTTCAAAAACGTGAGAACCAAACGGTTAGACGTCGTTTTAAAAAATATCATCGCACTTATAAGCTGTTTCAAACAAGCCCTTAGCATGAGGATTTTCATGGCATATGTGCTCCCACACTTCAAAACATAATGATGGGAAGTATTGAGGCACAATGAACATGAATAATATGAGTTATGGCATAATATATTATAACACAAGTGTCATTGCATAATTTTGTTAAAACTTTATTGATATATAAATAAAAAGTGTCACTTGTTTTTAATATGATTTTCAAATTGATGATATTCATAATCATTTATTATTTCTGGCATATGATAATCAGTTATTTATCATATATTCAAATCTATATCAATTTACATATATATGATCAATTTTATGAAAATATTCTAAAATAAAAAAGGTAAATACCAACTCATGAGATTCAAAGAAGTTTTTAAGATTCATCTCACGCTTGCGTGTTCCTTAGGCCTCTCTTCTAACAAATTAAGCACCCTTGGCCGTATAGATGCAAAGAGTTTCTTTATAATAAGCAATATGTCGTAACACATGATGTGACTTATCAAAACAATATTTTGATATCAATAGTCATAATAGGAATTATCTTAATATTCATGAATTTATACATTAATAAATCAAGACAAAATAATTAAAAAATATTTCATAATCTTATTATGAATATTAAACCAATCTACATAAATATTTTTAGCCAGGATTGATAATCTTTGAAAATATAAATATTAAATATAAATATTAGCAAAATATTTTTATCAACAAATTATGTGTATCACTTAATAAATAACAGTTGTTTACCTTAAAAAATATAATATAAATCTCAAGAAATCTATTTAGTATTTAACAAGCGACATTAATGTTCTAGTAAATACAATTTAAATAATATGATTTAGCACATAATTAACTTAAATTAATTATTATTATTATTATTATTATGAAGTAAATTTTATGATGTTAAATTATTGTTGTAATTTATCTTTTAATTAGGTATAACTTGAATTTAATATTTAAAAAACTAATAACAAGGATTACTCTATCCTTCGATAGAACTCCAATTTAAAAGAAAATGAATTTAAGAAGAGACAAACAAAGGAAAATAGTAGGAATGAGGATTGGGGGAAGATGACACACAATTGAAGGAGAAAAGCAAATAGGATAGGCTTGTCTATGGCTGCTTTTTGTTGAAGAGGAAGATTCTCTGTTCTTAGACATGGCTTAAATAGGGAAGCTTGGTGGCTGGTTGGAGGAAATTGGGGTAGGGTTCGATGCCCTCCCTTTATATCACGTGAAGAGGCAGATGAGGGAGAGTAGGATTTGCTTGTAAGGCTAAGGCAATTTGAAAGACGAAGAAAGTGTAGCAGTTGGGGGTTGACATGCGAAGGAAAGACTGATCCGATTCATGGCTTGGGATTGCATTTCGGGTTATAACATTGCGACGCTGTGCCTCCAAGTTAATGCTTATTGAAATATCACTCTATTTAACTTGTGAGTTTGGGCAAGGATATAGAAGAGTTATTAAGTTTTTGGAAGAATTTTTAGTGATTTAGAGTTTTAATCTTTGCAGGTATGAATTCTTTATGATTAGGGAACATGAAACTAACACGAGAATAGAATTTTGAAATATATGTACGCTCACGCGTAAATTAATGAAATCAATATATATTATAGTTCATATATAAAGATAAATAACTTATGTATTCAAGAAATCAAATGGGTTGAAGAAAAGATTAATGAGATTAATAGCTTAGATTTTAAACTTTAGTATTATGATAGGAGTCGCTCTAGAAATGATATAGGTGTAATTGTAGACAAGACTATGAAGTATAATGTTGTAAAAATTATTATAATTGGAGATAAAATTATAGTAAAAAATATTGTTGTTGATGACAAATTTTTTGATGTTATAAGTGCCTATGCTCGTTAAATACGTTTAGATATAGGTTCAAACGAAAAATGTTGGAATGGTCTGGAAGAATTAATACAAGAGATACCATTTGAAGAAATTATTTTTATTGTGGAAGATTTAAACGGACATATTGGTTGAGGGGTAGAAGATTTTAGAAATATCACGCTGGCTACGGTTTTGGACTGATTAAATAAGAACATAGAAACATATTAGATTTTACTTTAGCGCATGATTTTATTATTCCTAACACTTTATTGTTTGATGAGCTTGCTTTTCAAGTAGGTTTAGATATAAGTTCAAAATAAAAATTTTGAAATGAAATAAAAAATTTAATACAAATAATATATCTTGAAAAAAGAAGATCTTTTTGGAGTAGATTTAAATGGATATGTTAGTAGAGTAATAGAAGATTTAAGAAATGTTCATGGTGATTATAGTTTTGAAGTAATCAATGAAAAAGGTAGAACCATATTTCATTTTGCTTTATCATATCTTTTTGTTATTGTTAGTATTTTATTTAAAAAAAGAGATGAACATATTATTGCCTAGAAGAATGAATCTAATAAAATTAATTATGTTTTTATGAGAAAAATATATCGTTGAGAATATAAAGATTTTGAGGTCATTCCAAATGAAAATTTTAATTACTTTATATTGATTATTAGTTATGGATTTTAATATAAGGAGTTGTAGATAAAGAATACAATGATACAGTGTCATAGAATTAGATAGAGACACGTAAATGACAAACAAAATTATTTTTATGAGTATACTTCAAGATTTCAAAATTTTGGATGTTCATGACAAAGTATATTCTATGTGAGATCAAATAACACACTATTAAACAAGTGATAAAAGATTTACATGAAGAATCAAAAGAAAATTTTTTTTATAAATAAAAGTAGTTGATAGTGGAGTAGTAATGTGCAAAAAAAGATAAAAAAAAGCAGTATAAAAATTGTTTAAACCTAAAAGTTTAGAGAGCTGAGAAATATATAATGTGCCCCGTAGAGAATTTTATATAATAATTATTTACATTTAAAATTATGCTTTTAGTGATCTTCATAATATATTAGATACTAGAGAGAGTGAAAAATAGATGTATAAATTAGACATACAAAAAGAAAAGAAAAGTAAATATTTAATTCAAGTAAAATATATTGAGGATGAAAATAAAAAAGTGTTCTCTTAATGAAAAATATTCAATATAAATGGGTGAGCTATTTTGATAAACTTTCTAATGATGTTTATGAAAATATGACAAGACCTTAGTGATCTTAATATCATTAATAATAATAAAATGTTTTATTTTTACCGTCTCATTAGTAAAAAAGAT
Organism: Papilionanthe hookeriana x Papilionanthe teres; assembly: GCA_022702705.1. Taxonomy (NCBI): domain Eukaryota; kingdom Viridiplantae; phylum Streptophyta; class Magnoliopsida; order Asparagales; family Orchidaceae; genus Papilionanthe; species Papilionanthe hookeriana x Papilionanthe teres. The sequence continues at coordinate 10,849,041 of CM040435.1, read as the reverse complement.
GTTGATGGCTCTTTAAAGAAAAATAAAGGTAGAAAATCAGTATGACCAGATGATCCTAGTTGAAGTGTGTAAATATTTAGGAGACTTGTGTTTTTTGGCTTACTAAACTCTTTAATATTATTTTAATAATTAAAAAGATGCTCAAGGAGCAAAGAAAGAGCATTTTGATCCTCATTTTTAAAAATAAAGGGGATGCACAATAGTATAGAGAAATGAACGATATGTTTCATACTTTAAAATTATGAGAGAAGATAATTGAACATAGTTTAAAACGTGATACAAATAGTTTTCATAATCAACTTGAATTTATGTCGGACAAGTCTACTATGGAAACTATACATTTATTGAGAGGTTTGATGGAGAAGTACAGAGCGGGTAAGAAGGATCTACATATGATTTTATTGATTTAGAAAAAAGCTTATGATAAGGTCTCGAGAGAAGTCATTTTGAGATACTACTTGTATCTAATCCTTCCCAGAATCGCGATCCTTCCAACCACACATCCCATCCTCCGACTGTATCGTTATCGTGATCCTTCATCCGTGATCCCGTCCCAGTCCTCCGATTGTATCACTATCGCGATCCTTCACGTACACTCCCATCCCAGGTACCTTCACTGTGATTATTTCGGGTCCTAGTCCCGACTATCGAGCGGTAGCTAACCCGGGTTAGAGCTGGGGCTAGGATACGAAGAAAAACAAATTACACAAAACCTATATTGTGCATTCATACTTCTTACAAATAATCCCCTATATTTCTTCAATATTCTTTTTTTGCCAATATGACCCTAAATAAAGTCCAATTCGTAACGTGTAATCAAGAGTCTAAAGTTTCTTGAGGCCTATTTGGAAGCTTATAAGATAGCTTAGGGTTTGCATCTATGGGAAGACAGATGTATTTAATTGGGATGTGATATTGCTTTTATGGTGACCTGAAATTGAGTTGGAGCTTGCATACATTGGAAGACGGCCTGGGTTATCGAGTTGGGGACTTGAATCCATTAGGAGTATCAAAATCTGATTTTAAAATTGGAGCTTAAGAACAATCTAATACAAATGTTGTTCCCATGAATTTGATATTCTCTGCGAGTACAATTTTTTTTTTTATCTTGCTTTATATGAACTTTCTTTTTTTAAAAATGAGCATTACCTACCTTTCTAGTAAATATATTGTGTGAGTTTCAAATGTTTATCAAATGCCGTCCAATCGAGGGGGGCCATCCGAGCTGTCCGATCAAAATAATTTATATTCCTGCATGAGGCTTGAGAAAAAAACTTGAAGCTTTGAGAAGAAACTGAAGTCTAACACTACTTCTATCACCGCCGACTAACGCCAACCGTCGCTGATCGTCGTCGACCGTCGCTTACGTTTATAAAGGTTTTTTATTGTAATATATTAGCTTACGTTTATAAATCTACCGTTTTTTTTTATGTAATAGTTGGATTTATAAAATTCAATTTAAGCCCCTTTGTATAGTAAATTCTTTAAACTCTATACAAAAGAAATCTTAGATTTATCCATGAAGACCGGCAGTCAGAGTTTAGCACATTCATTTAAAATGCTAATTTTGTAAATAGCAGAGTTTGAAGTGTTATGTATGTAATTATCTCTCAATTATATGAAGTCTAAATGACTTTTTTGTTGAATTTTATGGTGGCCCGGCCACTAAGTCATCAGTAAGTGCGCAACTACAAGATTTATGTTAAGACATTATTATAACATATAAAGTTAATATGTAATCCATGACAACATTTAGTATCATACTGCCTATAACAAAGTAGTGGCCGACAGACCGATACAATGATATCAAAATTGATTCAATTCGAGTCAAATCAAGTCAAGATCTTGTTAAATCATTTTTGAAAAAATTTAGTACATAGTTGAAATATCAAATACATTTCAAAATTTATCATGCTTATATTAAAAAGTATTGGGCACAAAAATTATTATAAATGATAAAAATTGTATCTCACGTTTTTTATATCAAATAATTTCTCATTATTATTTTTTAATATATAATAATTAATATTTCAATCCTAATAATTTTTCAATTTTCAATTTTTACTTAATTTATGGAAAATATGTTGAAATATTTGATTAAATTATGATTATTTTCAAGAATGTATTAACTCTTTTTTAGAAAGAAAAAATAATGAAGCAAATTTAAAAAAAAAAAAAAATCTCAACCAAACCCAAATTACGGTTCAAATAATGCTCCTCTAACAGGGGCGGCTGTGACCTTTGGGACATTCCAATCATATCAAAGCTAATTAATTGGCAGTCTTCTCAAACTTCTGCAGGCTACGCGCAGATGAGAGCAGAGGGAGAGGGAAGACGAAAGGTTGGTTGGAGATCAATGAAGAATAGATGCTTGAACTGCAAGAAATGGGAGCAGCATTTCTATTGGGATCATTTTCATGAATCAAACTTTCGCTTTGTGAAGGTCATGAATGGAGATTTCACTCACAAAATGGTATTTCTCATATAACAGAATGTTCAGGCATGTAATACATTCATTGTCATAGGGTTTTTTTGCATTTTTTTTGGAGTTCAAAAGCTGCTATTATGTTGGAGATCTGTTATGAAGTTTTTTGGATTTGTTCATTTGATATCTTGATGACAATGTTACTTGCAGCTATCATTTTAGGGAATATTCATGTATATTACATCAAATTTTACATTTAGGAAACCTGTTTTTGCAACATATTTTATTATAAATATGGTCTGTACGTTAATATTATATGATTATAGCTTTTAAATCCCGCAGCAGCAGTAACAACAACAACAGCACCAACAACAACGACAACAAGCATTTATCCCACTAATTGAGGTCGATACATGACTCTTTTTTCTTCATTGTATCCTATTGAGTATAATATTTTCATTTAACTCTAATAGATTAAGTTCATTTTTTATACAATATGCCCAAGTCTTTTTAAGTTTACCACTATCTTTCTTAACACAAGTCAAATCTAATAGATTTACTCTCTTATTTAATGTGATCAAATCATCTAAGACGATTCTCTCTAATTTTATCTACAATTGAAGCTACACCAACCCTTTCACGGACACATTTGTTTACATTTCTTTTACATTTGGTCTCTAAATGTCAAGCCACTCATTCACCTAACCATTCTTATCTCAGCAACAATTAAATTTGTTTCATGCTTCTCTTTTAAAAGCCAACATTCTGTGTCATAAAAAGTTGCAGGTCTCACCACCATCTTATAAAAGTTTCCTTTTTGTCTATGCTATACTTTTCAGTCAAATAATAGACCTGATGCATTCCTCTACTTCAACCAATCAACTTGAATTCTACTAATAACATCCTCATCTATATCACCATCAGCAAACCACCACCTTTCGCATCCGGGGCTTGAGAATGACGAGATTTAACAACTCTAGGACTTAATCAATGATAATTAGGCTGTTCAGTATAATTAGAAATATAAAAATTTTAATTTATTTTATTTTTTAAAATCTTAACAACTACATCACTAACATGTAATATTAAATTCATATTTGGACCAACCAAATTAAATCCTGAAATAAAATGCCAAACAATTTCACACAATTTAATCAAATGGAAGATTTACATTCATACCACCAAACTTAATTTTAGGTTAAATAAGATTTATCAAGTCGAATTTATGATATCGACATTGTGGCAGAACAATCGATTTATTAAATCCAGATTTACGTCATATTCAATTGACAAAATAGGGTTTTTTTTTTTTTTTTCTACTATTTTTAATTACAAACAAATGCATTCATTCTTCAAACTTAATGTTTGACACCACATATTATTTACATATATGATCAAAGGAGTTTCCGCAGAAGTTCTCCAAGAACTTCAGAGTAGAACTGATTGATGTGGTTGAATTGGAAACACCTAACGGTAAGTCATGGGATATTGGCCTCTGTAAGGAACAAGATCTCTTCTACTTTAATGGCGGCTGGAAGAACTTCGTTGAAGAAAATGAGATAGAGGAAGACTATATCCTCTTCTTCGAATACGCCGGCGATTCAAGCTTTAAGGTTCGAATCTTCGATAAAACTGGCCGTTTAACAGCTGCTTCTAACCCTAACCCTAACCCTATGGGAAGCTCCACAGTGAAGCAGAAAAATGAGGATCCAGCTCTGCAAAATATTCAATATTCTCGTCACTCAAGAAGTGGTGGATTGAAAGAATTTATTGAAGATGAGGAACATGGAGCAGGTAATTCTTCTGCATTTATATATCTCGCAGCTAAACTTTTATATTTACACACTTAATACTCAAATCTTTAATATCACAAAATTTTTATTGAATTGTGAGTTGATAGGTAGGGGAAGATTATAAAAGAATAAAATATTTAAAAAACTGAGGTGTTTAATGAAATTTTCAGATGGAGGAGTTGGATGCAGCAGAAATTGCAAGGAAGAATGTGGTCAGATGCGAAATCAGAAGAAAAAAATCAGTATGAGAAATTCTCAAGACACAGTTTAGAAGATATTGGAGCATGAATTTTCAAGCTAAGAAGGCAGTTGTTCTTTTGTCAAGCTTATTACTCAAAGCAACATCTTTAAAGTTCCCTTTATGGTAAGAGTGATTGAACCTCTTTCTCTCTCATTTCTCACTTTTGAAATGGTAACTTGGGGGCATCAGGAGTTATGATGCAGTTTTGCATCAAGATTTCACTTAGGGTATATAGCGGGCCCACCTATGTATTAAATTTTTTTTTACTAAGAGGAGTCTACCTGTACATGTGGCAGACTATAATTAAAGTCTTGATGATGCAAAATTACATTAGGACTTCTGATGCAATACTTTTCACATCTAGGATTAGGGTGGAATCAACTTATGTCCAGAGTTGATAATTGTCCCTCCTGAAATTTGAGATTTTGCTAATCCTTAAAAATAAAAAAAAATAAAAAAAAAAATAAAAAAGACTTTGTCCCTCCCTAACATGTGGTTTATGATTATTTTTTGTTTGAAAAATACTAAGAAAATGACTTAAATAACTTTCTATACACAATTATAACAAATTGTGGTTATTGTTAGTGGTAAAAAGTATATATTATAATATTTTGATAAAAATGTAAACGATTAAGCTTAGTTTTTGCATATTTTTGTGACTAAGAGACTACTTGTGGTCAGATTTAGTTGGGGATCACAATTTTTAATGTGTTTTATAATTTATTCAGCGCTAACAATAAACAACGGTTAAAATCACTGTAATAAAAATTACAGTTAAAACTTGTTGCAAAAGTCATCGCATTTAAAATTCTTTTTTTTTTTTTTTGAAGGTTCTAAAATCTTTATTAAAAGTCTTTGCGGCGCTAATAATTATGATGGTTTAAATTTCACTATAATGAAAATAACAGAATTTTTATGTGAAAACTTCTTTTTTTAGTAGTGATATGACACTTAAGTTTCATAATAATTTAAAATACATGCATGAAGATTTTATTTTAATTCAAAAAAATTAGTATTAATAATATTTCTTTTGTAATTTTGAAAATTTGAGTGATGTAAGTAAAATATTAAAATTTAGTTGTTAGTCATGTAGATTCATTAGAATTATATGGTAAGAATTTTACTCCCTCCTTTACAAATGTTATCAAACGCTTATATTTATTGAGATCTTCCATTAATCAAACTCAAGTTAGTCCATAATCTCAAAATGACCCATCTTCCACCACAAGTCTATAATTAATAATCACTTTCAAAAGATATAATATGCATGCTAGCATAAAAGAGTATACTTTTTTCCACATTCCATACTATTTTTTAGGAAGGTACACATACCTACCTCTACCACTGGAGGTGCAAGTGAATCAAGCGAACTCGTGAGCCGGCTCGAGTTTGGCTTGATAAGTGCCCTGTGTACAAGCTCGATGAGCTAACAAGTCAGCTTTGACTCGACTCGTTAGCCCGTGAGCAGACTTGTTTAAATAAATATAAACATAAAATATACTAAAAAAATATTAACTTACAAAAACTATAAGGTATTCAAAATGTTAAGAAAATAATATTTTTTTATATATATTACGTGATTACTTTTTATTTATCTCTTAATTCTTCATTCTATATGTCCCCTTTATATTGAATAAATAAGCTCAAATTCATACGTTTAAGCTCGAGCTCGGTAAAATTAATCAAACTCAAGCTCAAGTCGAGACCAGCTCGAGTTCGAGTTGACTCGTTTACACTCTTACATACCACTTAATTCCTATGTATGTACATGTCCAACACCAAAATTTAACTTTTCATATTTTTACCAAATACCTAAATCTTTCTTATCACACATTTCCATGCATAGATAAGGTGGCACGTCATCCACTAATCGAAGTTTTGTTGTAAATACATAGGAATTAAGTCGTCATGTATGTAAATTTAACTTAGAATCCTGCATGCCAATATATCTTTGCATATGAAATAATACTTTTGTATATTTCGTGTAGGCTATTCCTATAAAATTTGTGAAGAAATACATTCGTGAAAAGCCATATGGAATCACTGTCTTCAGCACCGAAAGCAAGAGCAATTATATATGTGAAGTTTTAAGAAAATTATATATGTCGCACACATTTCTTATTTATTTACCCATCTCACATCTAAATTTTACATATTTACATACATATAACCTCATCCATGAAAGGTGGGCTTTCACTTTCATACAAATGAAAATGGTAGTGCTTTTGATCTACTATAATGATAAGTTTAGATATGAGATATGTGAATAGTCTATTTTAATGTGTGCATCATAAAAAATCATGCATTCATTTTTTTTTTTTTTTAACCTTAGCATAATAATGGACAATAATTTTGAAACAATTTTAGGATATTTAATATATCAACCGCCTAAACATAGCTCATGTTCGTGTTCGGTTCGTTTAAAATTATTTATGTTTGGAATAGTCCCGTATTCAAAATTGGTTGTGTTCGATTCAAATTGTTTGAATTAATTCAAATTACTAGAAATATTTGGAATGTTCAAATTGTTTTTATTGTTTGCATTGTTCTTATTCGGTTCGAATTTTAATATACCATTAAATTTTCTATTAAATATATTATAAAATTTTAATATAAACATATTATAATTATGTCATTTTTTTAATTAACTATTTATTTCGAACAAAAATGAATCGAACATAGAGGTTCGTATACGGTTCGTTTATAATTCAAAAGTAAAAAAATTATTCATCTTCAACTCGCTTATTTAACGAACGAATCAAACACAAATTACTTACTAAGTCGAATACTAGTCCGTGAACAAGAAGTTTTTTTTATAGCCTAAACGATCACCCAACATCTATTGAAAACATAGGAATATGATAACCTGTATGTAAATGTTTAAGTTTTGGGGTATTGATATGTTAAAAAATTTTATGGAGTTGACCCTAAATGTCTCAGATTTCCAGAAAATTTTAAATGTGACGCGGTGGTAAAGTAATAAAATTTATGTTTCTGCAATTTTCAAAATAGCTAGTATTGCATCGTAAAAAGACATTATCGGATAAGATTGGATTTGATTTAAGAAACAGACGGCACAACATTTAATACGGAAATGATGAGCTAAGCTAATCAATTCCTAAATTTAATATGACGCGCTAATTAATTGCTTTTAATTATTTAAAAAAAGTACTTATACCAGAAGAAATAATTAGTCTTGTAATTATATTGTTTTTTTATTGTCATATTTTTTTTGTTAGAAAAAATTGTGTAAACGCACATTTTTTATATTGATGCGTGCTAGAAAATTTGAGATAACAGAGTAATGAATTATCGGCTTAGCATTGCATGAGAATTCAACACATATTTAGGTGAAAGAAAATAATCAGTAACGACACCGAAAATTTCTACGAGAAAAAAAAAATATAAAAGAAAAAAATCACGGAGACTGCCGCAGTTATAAAAAATTAACTATATGTTAATGATTATCGAGACTTTTGTCTACAGACGAGAAATGATTACTAATTTTTTTAAGTTACAATGTCGAGTGATGACATCTAGTAGGTGGTGGTCGACGGAGGCCAGCAGTGGTTGATGTCGGTAGGAGGTGGTCGATGGCAGTCGACAGTGGTTGACGGCGGCCGACGGCGATCCATGATGACAAGGATGGTATTAGACTTCAGCTTCATCTCAAAACTTCAAGTTCTCTTTCAAGGCTCACATATCATGAGCGATGTGGAGCTCAATTTATAGTGTTATAGGTACGATTCATATAGAAAATAAATCACTTTGATCGGACGGTCTGGAGAACTTCCTTCGATCAGATAGCATTTAATTGACATTTGAGCGCCTCAACTATGTCAAAATCGAGAGATCTTGGGATCGTTTGATTCGACGTTCGATTTGGCTTTAAATTAACTACTACGATTGAACTAATTTTGATATCATTTTGAAGTCGGTCAATTTGACTATAATTTTATTAAAATTAAAACTCAGAATGGCTCTTAATTAAAATTTAAATATTTCTCGCTTAAAAAATCATCTTGATATTTGTGTAATGCCTCAAAATTTATTGGAAGCTTATCCGATATCAGGATTTTATTTTATTTTTTCCAATTTTTAAATGGTTAAAGCATGTGATAATTGATGAGCCCATAAGAGAAATAAACGGAAAATATTCATAATATCAATTCAAAAATTAAATTAATTGAAAAAGAATAAACGCGGCAAGAGCGCCAAAGAACGGAAGATAAGAAGGAAAAACAAACGTCTATTAATATTGGGAGCGCCGCTTCCGGCGATCGAGGCCGAAACAGCGGGGAGCGGAAGAGCTTCGACATGCGGCCTTCGTTGACTATAAAGCAATGTCTCCATATCAATGGAGGTATCGGGCGTCATCTTTTAAGTTTCGAGATCGACGGAGATTACAAAACCGGTTCATCTTCTTGCCCTCAACGTGTTCGATCGAATGCCGCAGAGGTTTTACTTCCTTTAAGGTTAGAGCTTTCAAATCAACGCCGATTGCAGGAAGGTTTCCCGACCGGATTTTCTTTAAGGTTAGTGATGCTTCAACCTTCAATGATTTTTTCCTTTTTTTTTTTTTTTGGAGTTGAGTGAGAGATAAAAGCTCATGCATGTATTTGTATTTAAATCTTTCTCTCTATGGCATTTATATATATACCACCTAATTCTTAGGTATTTATATATCTAACACTTAAATTTTGCTTTTTTTTATATATTTCCCCCACCCAAATTCTTATATTATATAAAAAATATCACTTTTAAAAAGTGAAATATATATATTTTCATGCATGAGTAATATGGCATATATATAAAAGCTGAAGTTTATGAATAGGGGTCATTAAAACTATGGCCTTTTATTGGAGAAATTTCAATCGGCTAATTTTAGTAAAAGAAATCCTTATAGTATCTTTATTGATACTCTTACTTTTATGCCCTTCCACATACTTTAGAGACGTTTATAAATCTATGTTTCTCATAATAGTTTTCCTGAATATCATACTTTTTTAAAAATTTGGAGATTGTGATCTTGCATGGATTGGACAAGAAAAACATGGCCCTTGAAATCTAAAAATTAGAATTTTTATAATAAGTTGCGTAAGAATTGTGCATGTTTTGCTATTTCTCTGTTTTAATGGCTATTACTTGAGCTTTTTAATGTTAATATTGTTCCAATCTTCTTAATACAGATTTAGTGTTTGGATAGAAAGAGCATAGAAGTAACACGATGGCTGGTGGCATGGGATTGAGTTCCAGTGGTGGAGGCGCTGCTGGCGCGGCTTCTTTTGAAGGGAAGTTCACTTTTTATGTGGCTGTCTGTGGAATAATAGCAGCAACTGGAGGCCTTATGTTTGGCTATGATATTGGGATATCTGGTTTGTATCTTTCTTCTCTCCTTCTTTTCTTCCTAAAACTTGTTGATGATCTATATCATTTGTGAAGTTTTCACGCATCACATTATTTAAATGAAATTATTACGAATTTTGATCAATATTAGATCCTAATTTTAAATTTTTAAAATTGAATAAACATGTGAAAATTTTCCATCCTTTTTTATTAATACATTGGAAGGCATTCATGCATTTAAGATGAAAAAAATATCTAGGATATTTACGTGGATTTAATATTTCTATGGTTTATTTAATATTATGATTTAGTTCTATTATTGGATGGATCATTTAAACAGTTTATTCTGAATTTAGTTTTTTATCATGAATGTTTATCGTGCATGCATTGCCATTTAAAGAATATATTATTGGTATTTCAATATTAGATTATGATTCCAAAATTGAATGAGCTTACATAAATGATTTCATTCAAATGTATCTTTTAGTATCAAAATGCATGTTTTCATGCATATACGTATATGCATGCATTTATGTGTGTTACATCCTTTCTGTTACACATTCACTGCATCATTAATTAGGTCATGAATGCATGCATAAAAATATAACAAAATGGAAGCTATGATTTATTAATTTAATTCAATAAATCTAATTATGCTTGATTACATGTCCTTGGTTGTGGTTGGAGCCGCTACTTCTACAGTTTGGGATTCTCTTTTTGTGCATATATATATACATATACATGCAATGCATGTGCCTTTATTTCATTATATTTATAAACTAGATAGTACTACAAGTAGTATAATGCAATGATTATAATAATACAAGTTTGTGGTAGTGATTCACATTAGATGTGACCAGAGCTATGATTTTATTGCTTTACTATTGACATTTGTTTGTTGGAGGCCCTAGGATAGCAAGTCCTCGGAGAGCATATGGTTAGGGATTCACACTTTTTTCCTATTCGTCTCTTACTTTTTTTGCATTTTTTTACTATCTTATAATGAATGTTCTGTGATGTTCTTTGATTGACATTACCACGTTATCTATAATGACAATTAATTCTAAAATTGCACATCATTGATCTAGAGGCTAGAGGTCAAATTTATTTAAAATGAAACAAACCTAGCTTATGTTTTCAGTAGGTATAGTAATTGGATATTCAATTTATCATGTTGGATATAGATCGATGATATGTTGACCTCTAGTTTTATTGACGCATCTATGATCCCATGACATTGTGAATTTAAATATAGTTTTGGATTCACTTAAAGCTAGATAGCTCGAACATGCACTTCACTTGCATGCCTCTTCTCCATCTATTTAGCTTTAGAATGTGCCTGCTCCTCTTCCATCTGGGTTTGATTGGCTTTTAACAATCATGTACAATCAGTGTGTTAAGTTCATTCCTTATCAAGTAGGATGTAAATCCAATATTTTGGGCCTTATGTGATCATGTTGTGAGTCACAATCCCGAAGTTTCTTATATGATTTAGTAGACTTTTGCTTCTTAGGCTATAAAGCTTTCTTATTTTGATCAGCTTCTTCCCTCATATAGTTGTGGAACTTCAAGTCTTGTTTGTCAACCTAGAATAAAGTCTGCCTAATCACTTCAGGTTTATGAGAACCTCCTGAATGATGCAAAAACTTCCAAAAATCCTCTTAGTTAGAAAATTTTGATATTATTTTCCAATTAGACTAGGATCAATGATGATCCGAAAAGATGGATAATCATAAGAACCACTTTAATTATTGTACCTTATAATCTTCCCTTTTCTTATGATTAGTGAGTCTATTTTCTTAGTTTCTAGCCTATTTTTTAGGATGTATATCTTCTCCCTAGAATAATTATTTGCCTTAGGATTAGTCTTCCTCTCTATGATTAGCCTTCTCTCTTCTTTTATGATAGTCATCTTTTCTTTTTGGATTAGCCATCCTTTAGGATTAGTCTTCCTTTCATTAGATTAGAATCTTTTATTATTATTATTTTTTTCTAGGATTAGTCAGCCAATTTCTTATGTTACCCAACCTGCTCCCTAGGTTGTAATCCCTTTCCCTGAAATAATTTTCTCAAGTTATTGTTTCTATTGGTCTCTTTGCATTTGTATGGGTTGTAAACCTTTTATATCATAATAGCTTCCCTAAATAATAATCATGGGCTTTTTTGTTGATTTGATTTATCTTATGTTCCAAAATATTTGTCTTATTTTTGAAGCTATTAGTGTTATCAAAGTGCAAAGCACAATGCGAAGACTTTAATTCTACTTCAAAGTGCTAATTGGTTATCCAACACTATGAATGTATACATTTATTAACACTTATAAAATATAAATTATAGCTGAAAAGTTGATATAACATAGAAAAAATATGGTATAATACATAACTTGAAGTATAATTTTGAGGGTAAACTTATAAATTAAAATTTTGAGCAATTTATCGTAGTTTGCTATAATAATTAAAAACTAAAAAATTACAAAAAAAACTTGCAATTTAACTTCAGCACTTCGAAGCAACCTCGACGAAGTGAAGTTGAAAGCTATCTTGTTAGGCTCTCATTCTCTTGGGTGTTCTTATCCTAAAATTATTTTTTAAAAATTAAGGCAAAAAGTTTATTTTAGGGAAAAGGATTCATCCATACTTTGGACTTGGATTGTTTTGATCACGAACATATCGTTGTTTCTCTTACCCTAAGAGCACGTACATATTCTTTATCACAACATAAAATCACAACAATCACATCATGAGCCCTAATAAACCTTGGCATTCTGAATACTTTTCTACATTTAGGATTGTCTTTCTGACTATGCTTCAAGAATCATAAACTTGAGCTCACTTCTTCATCTCGAGTATTTTCATACTTTATTAGAAGAGATCAATCACCATAAAAATTACAAGTAGAATACAATAAGATTCCTTGATTAGAAGTCTTCTTTGATATCACTCAATATATAACTAAACTTAAGTGCAATATTCCTTAAAAAATTCTCAAGCCCCGGAAACATTTATTAAAATTTAGAAAGCATCTATTGATTCAATTATTTGACTTGTTGATGTCATCAGTTTATAAAGTGTATTGTTCTAGAACTATTCCTCAACAATGATTCGTTGATATCATCTAAATTCGTCAATCTCATCAACTTCAAATCCCACCCCATATCAAGAAAAAAAAAATTATCATGTTGAAATTCAGATTTTAGAAAAAAACAAATTTACTATATTTTGTCATTTGATCAAATGTGATTAGAAATTAATATTGATTATAAACAACGCTAATATCCTCAAAATTGATTCCATTGTTTCATTTTCACATACAAAAATGTGAAAATTGATTTCATTACTTTTTAAAACATGTTTTATATCTTCATGCAACTAAATGAGCCCTTAATATTACTTAATTACGATTTGGATTAGCACATGTAATTTCTCAAGAGATTAAACAAATATATAGAAGATCAACATTGATTCAGCTAGAAGATATTTGTTTTTCAGATCCTACAAAACTAGACATGATAGTTTGACAATATGCATACCATGTTTACAATAACTTGCAAAGTTCATGTCATAATAATAATTAAAAAAAAAAGATTATGAGCATCATGATATGAATTTGTTGTCTATAACTTTGACTTGTAGGAGGAGTGACAGCAATGGATGGATTTCTACAAAAATTTTTCCATATTGTATATGTGAAAAAGCACGTGGCCCATGAGAACAACTACTGCAAGTATGACAACCAGGGCCTTCAGCTCTTCACCTCTTCACTCTATCTTGCTGCCATCATCGCCAGTTTCTTGGCCTCGAAGTCCTGCTCCAAGTATGGACGTAAACCAACCATGCAAGCTGCTTCAGTCTTCTTCATGGCTGGTACAGTTCTATGTGCTGCTGCCGTCAACCTTTCCATGCTTATCATAGGCAGGATCTTCCTGGGAGTCGGAGTCGGATTTGCCAACCAGGTGCCTCACACATTTACTGCTTTATCTTTTTTGGGAAATTTACATAGATACCAGATGATTCTTATATCTCTATCCATCTAACACGTTGATATTTACACTCTTAGCACGGTGTATTCAAGTTTTAAAAAGTTGATGATGGTTGTATTTTTGATGTGATGTTAAAGGTTTGACTGTTGTAAATGTAAATATGAAAGTTTAGGTTTTAGGTATGTAAATATGTAAGAATTGTGTGTTATTTATGTAAATGCCCTATCTTTTTTTTTTCTTTCTTTTTCCATCCTTCTTATGATATTCTTGTTGATTTCTCTGTTTTGTATATTTTGTACTTGGACATAGCATTGAGCATACAAAGTTTTCACTTTTGTTTAATAAGTTCCCATTAAAGAAATTCATTTGTTGACGTTTCAATGTACTTTTTTTTTAGTTCAAATTATGAGAATTGTTTTTGTTTGGGTGAGCGAGAAAAATAGAATATTTAGGAATTGTTTTCAAATTCTATATGTTGATATTTAGCATCTTTTGAGTGATACAAAAATGTTTCTTCAACATTACTCTATGGTCTCAATCAAACTGCTTCATATCGCTCATCTTACTCATTAATATGCAGGCAGTTCCGCTGTTCTTATCAGAGCTCGCTCCTGCAAAAATTAGAGGAGCTCTGAACATCCTCTTCCAACTCGACGTCACCATTGGCATCTTCATCGCCAACATTGTCAACTACTTCACTTCCGAAATTCACCCATGGGGCTGGCGGCTCTCCCTTGGCCTAGCCGGAGTTCCAGCATCCATCTTATGCTTGGGATCCTTCATCATTCCCGAGACGCCATCAAGTCTCATCGAGCGTGGGAAGTTTGAAGAAGGGCTTAAAATGTTGAGGAAGGTGAGGGGGGTGGAGAACGTCGAAGCCGAATACGAGGAGATGAAACAGGCCAGCAAGATGGCACAGCAGGTGAAGCACCCTTACAGGATGCTCATGAATAGACCGAGCCGACCGCCTCTGGTAATCGGCATGCTGATGCAGGTGTTCCAGCAGTTCACCGGCATCAATGCCATTATGTTTTACGCACCCGTCCTCTTTCAGACAGTCGGTTTCAAGAACAATGCGTCGCTGCTGTCGGCAGTCATCACCGGTATTGTAAATGTGGTCAGCACACTCATATCAGTGTTCTCGGTGGACAGAGCTGGAAGAAGGATCTTGTTGCTTTCTGCTTGTTTTTTGATGTTCATCGCTCAGGTTAGTTCTATCATGTTAATTAGGAAAATTACATACATATCACACAATTTTTATGTATTTACATATATGATATCCAAAATTTGATATTGACACTTATAACATCTTAGTGTCATAAACCTTTGCATGAAAAAGATGTGTTTCACTTTTAAAAAGATAATCATCATGATATTTTTTGTGATGTTAATCCCTCCTTTTTTAAATGATTTCCTGCTTTTTAACATACTTAACTGTTTATTTTTATAATTTATAGACTACAATTGGAAGCCTTCTCTATGCTTACTTGAAGACTACAAACAGCCTCCACAAAGGGACAGCCATAGTAGTAGTCCTTCTGGTCTGTATCTTTGTCATGAGCTTTGCATGGTCTTGGGGTCCTCTCGGCTGGTTGATACCAAGCGAAACCTTCCCGTTGGAGACTAGAACGGCTGGGTTTGCTTTCGCCGTGAGCACAAACATGCTCTTCACCTTCCTCATAGCACAAGCCTTCCTTTCCATGTTGTGCCACATGAAGGCCGGCATCTTCTTCTTCTTCGCGGCCTGGATCTTCATCATGGGAATATTCACCTTGTTCTTATTGCCTGAGACAAAGGGAGTTCCGATCGACGAGATGAACGAACGAGTCTGGAAACAACACTGGTACTGGAAGAAGTTCATGGCAGACGAGGATGATGCTGTTCATGATGACAATTTTGTGTTGTGATTTGCAATTTTTCTTGAAGATGTTGTGAACATTTTGATGTGCTTTTTAGATTGTTATGTGGAGACTTGAGTTAGTTGGTTTAAGCAAATATTAGCTAGTTGAATAGTGTGTTCATTCTTTTGGTACTTTGTAAACCTTTGGATCTCTTCCTGCAATATCATATGTTATCAACTATCAAATCTATGTTATAATTTCTGCACAGCCTCTTTGAACCATAAAACTTAAAATTCCATGTAATGAATTTTGTCCATATTTGTAAAATAACACATTCATTGCAGTGAGCAGCAACAATTGCTATATTTTATAAACTATCAAAGCAAAATAACAAGAAGATACAAAGGTTGAATGTTAGAAATATTGAAATTTATTCAACTTGTCAATGCTCAGCTCATTCAAACTAAACACACAATCACAACAAGCATGACAAAATCACCATAACATAAACTCAAAACCCTGACAAAACAACAGCACGTGAGACAACCATGATGAAGCCACCGATAAAAACTGATGCTCTCGCCACCAACTGATTTCCGGCATTGGGTGGAGGCGGCGACAACGAAGGGGCAGCAGAGGAGTTGACAGCGAGTATGTCGACCTTTTGGCCACCTTGGCAGTGGCCGGGAACTCCACAGATGAAGTACGAGTGCCCGACGGACTTGATGGTGATCGAATCTTCTCCGGTATCATACTTTTTGATAGCTGAACTATTCTTGCATGCTGTGAAGTCAGCCTCTTCGACCTCCAACACGTTGTGAAATAGTTTGTTGTATTCGAACACTAGAAAGCTTAAATTGCATGAGAATGTGGAAATCACAGTTGAAAAATGAGAAATCACATTGTACTTTTTTTATTTCTTCGCACATGATAAAAATAGTTTTAGAACACAGAGATCAATTGTCTTGCATTCTAACTTAACTTTAGATGAGGTAGTTGAAATATTTCAAAGAAAGGGTAATTACAACGGACCACCCTCGAAACATTGATATTTACAAATTAATCATCTAGATCTTTTTTTTTGAAATACCGAATCGATGTTCAAACTATTAAGAATTCGATAAAAATGAAGCATATGCTTTAGGCATTTACCACGAATTTTGATGTTTGAGTGAGAATTTTAAAAATTGATGAAAGTCAGCGGTTGATTTGTAAATAGAAAGTTTTGATTGGTTTGTATGTAATTGCCCCAAAAAAAGAAAAATGTGATTACTTAAATTATAATAAAATGTTAACAAGAAATAAAACAAAAATTATGCAAAAGAAAAGTGTTTCATCTCACTATATAGAGTAAAGTACCGAAATAGTCTCTGTCTATTTACATAAGGTGGGGTTTAGCGTGGGAGTTTATTAATGTATCAAAATTGTCTACGACTACTTTCAAAACTGGGCTTTAATAGTTCTCAATGGGATTGTTTCGATCCTAATTGAAAAAGTCTAAAACTATTTTGACATTATATACATACATACATAATCACTCCTAATGTGTACCACCCTCCATAAAGTGATCGTGGTCAGCAGGATATTCGAACCCCCGACCTGAAATGATTTTCAATTGACTCACCGATGCTAGCCAACAAGTCGAATGTGATAATGGTAATATAGAGGCATCAATGTGGTACATGTGACTATGCGAGCAGGGCTAGGTGGCCCAATGGCTAATTTAGACTAATTCATGCAAATCTCATCAAAAGTCCGACCTCAACTGCCCCACATGACATTAAAGTCATCACATTAATAACTATAACCATCCAAAATCTTCATTTCAAATCCGGACCAACATCCTTATCATCCACAGTCATTCAAGAAATTATTCCTTTATATATATATATATATATATATATATATATATATATATATATATATATATATATATATATATATATATATATATATATATATATCAATAAAAAACGTTGAACTTTATATACTTAGCACCTAAATTTTGTTATTTACATTTACATCATTTAATATTTCTCATATGTGAAGAAAGTGGTTAGGATCCCGCAGAAGTCCCTAAATTAGACAAAGAGGTCGATTAGGGCTAGGGGTGTAAGTGAGTCAAGCTGACTCGTGAGCCAGCTCGAGCTCGGCTTGATAAACGGATCGTGAACTGAGCTAGACGAGGTGACAAGCCAAGCTCAAGTTAACCCCTACTTGAATCGGTAGCTCGTGAGCCTACTCGTTTAAAAAATATAATATATAAAATACACTCATAATATATTAAATTTGAAGATTTTTATCTTTAAAGTATTTAAAATGTTTAAAAATAATAATAGTTTATATTTTATATTAAGTGATTTCTTATAATCTTTCTCCATATTGCTAATTATATTTGTCATTGTATTATAACATAATATTAAATTAATAATATTTTATCTCTTTTAGAATAAAGAAGCGGGCTAGACGGGAACTTGTGCCCGAACTTGATAAAATTAATCAAGTATGAGCTCAAATTGAGGGTGGCTCGAGCTCGACTAGACTCGTCTCATTTGCACCCTTGATTAATTAGGGCCAAGGAGAGGCCTAATAGTATTAGAAGAGATTAACATAATGACCAAAACCATAAAGAAAATAATTACAAATGTACCCCTTGATTCCTATGTATTTACATGAGAAATGCCTAATTTTTACATACATTTATTCAATTTTGAAAAATCAAAAGAAATGTATTTTTTATGTGATATAAAATATTTGGGTGGTCTAAATATAAATATAAAAAGTAAAGTTTAGATGTTGGATATGTAAATATATAATAGTCTGTTGGCATGTAAATGGCCCAAAAATAAAAGGAAAAATTAAGTTCTACCTTACAGAAAAAATAAATTAATCCAGAAGCTTCCAAATTGTTATTTCATCAATTTAAAAAGAAAAAAAAAAGATAAAAGGTTAAAATCATGAAAATTAAAAAAAAATATGTTCATACAAATATTTTATTTTTAATTATTTTTTTTTATTTTGTTGTTAAAAATATATTCTTATTTACCATTAAATTATTAATTTAGAAAAATTTACAAAATTACCTGCCCTCCAACAAAATAATAAAATATTATCCTAAAAAAATATATATTTGTTTACTACTTTTTTATCATAAAAATTAATGAAAAGTCTCCATTGAGGGAAAAATTAGTGAATTAGGAGTCCTAATATAAAATTGTACATGACTTCAATCTGAATCTACCACATGTCACGTGTACATAGAGACTCACCCGTGTATTAAATTATTATTATTTTTTACTAAGATGGGCTACTTGTACACGTGACAAATCCTGATTGAAGTCCTGATGCAAAATAATATTTTTTTTTCTCTTAAAAGGCAAATAAATTTGTGGTCGCTGCATGAATATCAAATTGATATGATAAATTATATTTCTCTTAAAGGCAAATAAATAATTCTATTAAATTGCAACTCTAGACTTTATAAAAAAGAGAAATAAAATCAGAAATAAATAATTAATCTTACGAAGCGTGTCGCCGACATGAAACTCCTTGTCGGAAGCCCACCTAGTGTAGTTTGGACTGTTAAGGATCGTCCAGCCCGTGTTGTCCCCGACGGTGAACATCTTCTCCGACCGGGCCGGCCCGGTCCAAACCACCATCATCACCGCAATCAGCAGCCAAGACAACACACAGGAATCCATGGCTCTTTCTTCTTCCTTTCTCTCTCTACAAGCCTAGAGAGAGAATATGTGCCAGAAGTGAGAGAGAGAGAGAGAGAGAGAGAGCGGTGTTTCTGGCGTCACTAGTCGCTGTTATGGGCATTGTGTAATTGGGTTACACTTAAGTAGGCCAATCATGCAGATGGAAATTACAATTATACCCCTGCAGGCAATATTTACTTGTTAAAAATGATGAATTTATCCATGTTAGGAAATGGTCAATTTTGTCTCTTGTCTCATAGTCTCATTATAAATTTCGTAACTTAAAATTGAAGGGGCTTTTAGAACATTTCAACCTTATACTTTTTATTATATGAGATAATTACAAATGAATCATCTAAAAGTTTGATATTTACAAATTAATCACCCCAGGATAATTTTTTTTGAATTATTAAACCCAAATATAGTTGTATAAGTAAAATATTTTTGCAGCTTTAGTAAAATATTACTGCATTCCGCCACCGATTTTTTATTTTTCAAATTTTAGTAATGATAATTGAAATAGCAAATATAGGCAGAATAAAATTTTAGTATATGACAATAAATATAAGCCATCGGCATGTGGATAAATTAGAGTAGCATGACAACAGGTTTTTAGTCCTTTTTTTAAAAAAAAAATAATAATTTAAAAAAGCCTGTGGTTCTCAAAGTCCGAACACAATTCTACAGATTTTTTCATAGTTTATGTCGAAATGATTATTGTGCGTGTTCTGTGGTTTGTTGGTAGAGCAGTCTGTTTGAAGGTTGTAAGTCCTATCAGGTCCCAGGTTTGAATCTCTTGTTGGTTCATTGTCTCCTTAAGGCGGGTGGTACTCAAATTTATTTGCACACCGCGTTTGCTCCCAGACCTAATGGAAGTTATCACATAATAGGTTGATTAACGGTTCCGACCGTGATGAATCTTTTGACCCAAAATAAAAAGTCAACAATATTATTGATGCTAAATCAAATCAACCAAAAGAGTGGTTCATGATTTGCTACATCCATTGTGAGTGGTAATGGACAATTGGAGAGATGCTCCCTACTCCGAACTCGTTTAAAACATAAATAAATAAATAAATAAAGTAAGATTTACAGACATACCACTCAATTGTTATGCATTTACATTTCTATCACCAAAGCTTATTTTTTTTGCAATGTTCTCATGTATGATGCCACCTTAATTATGCATGAAAATGTGAAAGGTAAAGTAATTTAGGTATTTGTTGAATCTCGTGAATCATACCCAAAGAATAAAAAGTATATAGATAGAGATAGAAATAGAGATAGAGAGAGACATAAAGAAAGAAACAACAATTAATTGTGTCTTGTTCATAAAATGATTCATCTATTTACGAAGGAGATGATACAATAATGGTATTGCTTTAAAGGGGTTTGTACTAAGGTATTTATGGAATTTTGCTTGTATGAGCTTATTGCCTAGTTGCTTTCTGGCTTGGTCGCCTAAGCTTAGCTGGTTTCGAGTCAACATGATCATCAACTTGGTCAGTTGAGCTTGTTTGGTATGGGTCTGTCGATTGATATGGCGTTATCGTCGATCCTTGATCCCTGGTGAGGAGCCTTTGGGGGTCCCGAGGATAATTGGAAGAACATGAAGTATTCATAATTATTGAAGGTGGCATTTTGGATAAATTTAGCAAGATCTTCAAATAGTCCATCAGATGGTCTATAGTGATTCCCATGTTTGGTTTTTCAACATTTAAAAGTCAATTGATATTGGGCTAATTGGATTCCTCTTGCTGGGTTGCTCAATTGCCTGTAGATATGCCAAATTTTAAGATTATTTACACTTCTGATCGATGCACCAATCAATACACTTGAAATGTTTGATATGGACTTATTCGGATTCAGATTAGTTTACTTTCAACGTCATTACTAATTCTTGATGATGTTTGGTGAGACTGTTGAATGCCTTCGAGGGAATTGTGAGAGTCAGGGGTTCGTCTTTTCTTCGGGTTAGTTTCTTCGGTGGAATTGCTCAAGTTTAAGGCATTTTTATACATTATTAATCTTAGTCTTGATGTTTACGAGCTTACAAATAGGCCTCCGAGTCATCCTTTGAAGGGCCCTCATTTGACAAGCATTGCTAATGCTCCGTCATATCTCCTTGAAATTCACACGGACACTTTTCTCATAGACAATATAAAAAATATATGATATTACCAATTGACCAAATCTGACTTTTAAAAAACAAGTTCAGCTAATTTGCACACCCAAGACAAAAATCAATGTTTACATTATTATAATTTTGTTTTTCAAAGATTGGCATCAAAGTATGCAAATATTGACCTCACATTTGACTTTAAAATGAGCTGGGATTTGCCTTATTTTCAAATAAATGTTGCCCCCAGTAAGAAATAAGCAGAACTTTGACTTCCCGAGCCAACCTCCAATTTTTTAAGTGTCTTGATCGATTGACATTTCTCAGAAATATTTAATTTTTATGAAGTTGAAAGTATATTGAGCTTTAATTATTATAGTAAAGCTGGCTTAATTTAAATGATTTAACTACAACAAATTATATATATATATATATATATATATATATATATATATATATATATATATATAGCAAATATAGTCTGTAGTCGATTGTATTTTTCAAACAGAAATATGTGAAGTATATCAAACAGTAAGACACTAATAATAACTCGATCCACTATCACAGACCTTTCGCACCACAGCAAATTGTATTTTTCTGAGCCATTTACATACATGTCACACAATTCCAATGAATTTACATATCTACCAACTAAATTTTACCTTATACATTTATAATATCCAAATCTTTCATATCACATGAAAGAAAACACGATCAATAGCCTTTAACAGTGAAGCGCACTTTCTCATGCCACGTAAAAGTGGTATGAATGTAAATATCAACATTTGTATTTTAGATATGCCACTAGATAAAAAACGTGTGGCATGTGTGAAAAGCTTCTTTTGTTTCCGAATATTAAAAGGTGGAATATTATTCACCTCGCATCAACTTTCGTGCGAATGATATGAATATGATGGACGGTGATCAATCATTCCTCCAATTAGTTATAAATAGTCCATAAGTCATCACCCACTTTGAAAAGTGACTATGGTTCCTCTGCCACCATCTTTTAACGTTTAATTGACTTTTATTCCCTCACTTACATAATTTGTGACCATTTTGTAATTATATAAAAAGAAATGTTTTCCTTCGTCAAACTCTTTTGTTTTACACTCTCAAGTAGACGTACGTGTGTGTATATACGTAGAATACACGGCCGAAGGTCTTCTTTTTTTGCACTGATCTGCACTATAGATGTATGTGTGTTTGCACTCGCATAATCATGTATTAATTCGAGATTACTATAGTAAATTTATCATGATACTTTCATCTCTTTTTTATTTTGTATGATTTCATGGACAACATGTATTGTTCTCGAGTAATTAACTGAGAAGAACAAGTCTTCATTGCTCAAAAATCTTCACTGGTGATTATAACATTATATTTATATTTTTGGGTGACTAAAATGTTATATTTAATATTTTTGGTCATTTGTATGAAAAAAAATCATCAATAGAAACCGTTTGAAATTAAAAAAATGAAAACACTTTGGTGATTAATTTATAAATATCAATATTTCAGTGATCTATAAGTATTTATCCCATAAAAGAAAGAAGATACAAAAACAAAGCTTATTTTAGTATATGCGCGGCTAGGGAGAAGTGTGGCTACCACTTAATGGGAAATAAGATGGATTAATTAACCGCAAGGGCTTCTACCTATGAGATGACAAATGAGATAAACTTAATTGAAAGTGGTATCCTGTTATCGAGATGAGTAATTAATCATAGAAGCTTGTGTCTATGGGAACCCTTAAACCTCAAATCTTAAAGTCATTGTAAAAAGAGGGCAAAATCTCCATATAGTGTCTTATCAACTATCTCACCTGCATTCTAAAAATTTTACCAGGAAACTTAACACGCCATTTTAAGTTCTCAAATAGAGTCCGGGATTGTATTTCAAATTTTCGGAGCCCACAAATTCAAAAATCATCCCAAACTCTCATTAAGAGCTTAACATGACATCTTAAGTTTTTGGGTGATTTTCGAATTTTTGAAGCTCACAACTTATAGCCATATTAGTAGTGTATAACATTGTATCTTCCATAACTCTTTGTCATCTTCTATGATTTCTAAAAATTCTTGATTAATTAGGACATAAACTTATGTTAAGGTTCATTTATAAAAAAAATATCACGTCTTTCGGCTATAGGTTGAAGTTATTTACTTATATATATATTTTTAATGAGAAGTTGTTCTTACAATTAAATCTTGTTAGGATATTATAGCTATAGAACATTGTTATTCAACAATGTTTTTCAAAATAAAAAAAAATTGGCATTTATTTCATGCATTAAAATGTAGGGAAATTCACATAAATATCACACATTTTTTATATATTTACTAAAAAAAATAATGATGATTATATTTTTTACATGATATCAAGGATTTGAATAATATGTGTATAAATGTGAATGTTTATGTGTTAGATATATAAATGCATGAGAATTTTGTGGTACATATGTAAATGCCCACAAAATATATATTTTAGTCTAAATAAATTAATAATAATGATATTTTAATATGATTTTAAAATAGGATGTGATAGAAATAAATAGAAGAATATATGTATTAAATGTAAAAAAAAATTCACTCAACCTCGGGTAAAATAGGATAGCTGTAATAAAAAAAATGATTAAAATATTATATTTTAAATTTGAGTGATTAAATTATTATATTCAATATTTTTTATGATCGGTTTGCAAAAAAATCCACCAATACAAACCATCCCAAATTTACTATTTAAAAATCAATCACCCATTTTCATCTATTTTGTGGCACGCATAAATATTTAAAAAAAAATTACCTGTGACTAATTTATAAATATGAATGTTTCGGGGTCTGCATGTAATTATTTCTTGAAATAAGTAGAGTGGCTACGGCTCAGCTCGTGTTCGACTCGTTTATATTTCAAACTTAAAAAGTATGTTCTTGTTTGGCTCTTTTGCTTAACGAGTCGGACACGAGCTATTCACTAACAAAAAATCAGTTTGATAATCATAATCGCGTAATCATAAGATGTTAAGGGATGAGGTAAGATTTAAAAATTATTGTTTATATCAAAATATCATTTGAATCTAATTTAATAAATTTTATTCTATTTACTTAATTAATACTTTTAATTAATTATAAATCTTTACAGTCTTCTAGTTAATTAAATTATTTAAAAATATTATTCATCAAATATATATATATATATATATATATATATATATATATATATATATATATATAGATATATATATATAATTGGTGAGTATGAAGCTGAACACGAATCAATTCGTCAACTTACCGAACTAGCCGAGCAAGAGCTTTGGCGAACAACAAGCCGTTTCGACAGCCCTAGTGGCTACCGCTACTGGGAAGGAAGAAGGAGCGTGGAGATGAAGTCGTCAACCCTTCTTCTCACGCCACCTTTGCTTCTGCCTTCTCTTTCTTTTTCTCGCCTAATTAATCGAATTTTCAACGCTCCATCTGGCTCCCTCTTCACCATCCCAGTGCGCTCTCTTTGTCGATCAAGGAGTCCCTTCTCTCTCCGCCCTGTCGCTATGGCCTCCTCCCCTCCATCGTCTCAGGTAACGCAATCGGGGGTTTTAGACTTACTTTCCAGTGATCCTCTTCTCATTCAAGTTTGAATGCTTTTATCATCTGTGTGATTTTTTTAAATTTAAGGCTGTGATTCCCTCCATGTATGTTTTGTGAGAGCAGTAAATGAAAATTATTGGAAACCTTATTTATTTATTTATTTTTTGAATGCAGATTGATGTTCCATCTGATATTGACGGGGCTTCTGATGTTTTCCATCTGATTCAAGCTCATCAGGTTTGGACAGTGGATTATTGTTGGTTCTGGTTTGCTGCAAATTTGTTGTTGCATTTTAAGAGAATTTGGTACGAAGTATATATGGTGATTTTTAGTCTATTTAATTTGTGATAGTTTGCGAGGAAGGTGAAGGTCTTTTTTGTTGTTTACTGTGAACGGAAAGTTCTTTTGCATGTAAAAAAAAATTATTTCAGATCAACTTTTCAACTTCCACCTTTCGAGTTGCCTGAGCCATTTGGTTTAAGTAACAGCCCTCCAATGTTTTCATAATGCACAGTTTTACGGAATGGAGTGGATTTGCCAATGAATTCACTATGGGAATTATCGTTGGAAATAATGGAACCTTTAAGCAAATAACTCACTAAGTGTTCGAGGCTTCTGCCAAAAAATGATTCAAAGGGGGGATTGATGTATGCTGTCTTACCCTTATGTTGCAGAGAAATTATTTTCAGGATTTGATCCCAAAAAGTCACAATAAAGCTAACCCAACTATTGCTTTAGGTTCACCTCCTATTATGGCTTTACAAATACGTCAAGAAGTAATATTTTTGTAGTTTGTAGATTGATTGCAACCTTTATGATTCTAAAGTGTATAAGTTATTTCTTTTCTCTTTACGCTCCACCTTAATCATCAATATGAATATGAGAAATAAATACATTTTAAAATTTCAATAAATTACTTGATGACATTTCCAATTAGTGATCATACAGGACTAATGATTTCAAAATATCTTTAATATCTCTCAAATATGCTGATAGATAGAAACTAGTTACCAACATTTCAATTGCCAATAAGAAGCTTGAGTTTGAAGCACACATACATTGACTAGGTATTATAGGAACATTTTTCGCTAACTAAAAAAAGTAAAATGTCGATCAAGACAAGGGACTCCATTTTATTCAGCTGAGCTTGTCGTTATTTTACTTATATAAATTGTCAATTGAGCGTAGCTTTACTTTATATATAACCAGCTAATTTTGGCTACCATCCTCTTCTACCATGCACATTTCTTGCTCAAACATATTTTGTTGTGCTCATTTTTAAATAAAAAGATTGAAAGCAATGTTTATCGAAGACTGTGATATGCTAATATTGTGTAATTTATCTTTGTCTAGCATGATTAAAATTTACTTGGTAGATGAATTTGTCAATCATACATTATCATCCTAGTTATGAGTCTCATGCAAATGATTGGGCACAGCTATATGGCTCTGACTTCTTGTTGGACACTCTAAGGCCTCCCTATCCAAATATTGCCTTTAGGCACCCAAGCCACAAAGCCCTAATCCTGGCTCAGTCACACATGGTCGATGATTGTTCTACCTATGTCCCTAGTCAATTTGGAGGACCTTTTTATCACTTCAGTTTGATAAGAGGGCATAACCACCCTTAGTAAGCTAGGAGGATGTTCCTTGTTTTGGCTCAAAGCCGAGCCTTTGGTTAATTAGCATGAAGCCCATTCTAACTCCTTATTAGATTTATGCTCAATGTCTGACTAAAATGCCCTGCTGAGGTAACACCATAGTAGTCACCCCTAGATATTTCTTCCTTAATTGTTCGGTTTCCAACCCTCTAGAAGTTTGTTGATGCCAAGTCGATGCCATCTTGACTTGCATGATCAAGACCTGTCATTTCTTTCCCAAGAAGCTCTTATCATACAACATTAACTCCATGTATGTTGTCTATCGCCAACTTTTAAGTGGCACCATAAACCCATCAACTTTGGACTCAAAGTTCTCTCTCTCTCGAGCCATCCTACAAGCTTTTAAGCCCTATACTACCTGCTAACAGCTTTTATCCTAACGGCTCTGGCCATAATGCTCACTGCTTGACATGGAATCCTTGACAGCAATTCCTTTGGGCCCTCTACCTTGGACATTCTCATTGGCAGCTTAGTGGTCAACACTCTGTCAATGTCTTTCTAGCTTTTAGTCATCGCTTTGGTGACTGGTGTCATCTTCTTCTTGCCATACTGAAGTTTTTAAGCTTGACAACCTTTCTTACCTTGGCACTCGACAACGCCTTTCCAGGAAATGTTCCACTCAACAACAACAACCTTTGCGCACACTGACTAATGCCATCTCCAAACATCATCTTGTTGGCCTTTGGGCAAACATCCTGTCTCGTTCCTCTTTGCTAACAAATTTTATTCTAACAACTCCCATCACTTGAGGCCAATCTCTTAGTGTTGACTCCTCAAAATTATGCCTAGAATGTTATACTTAGTGCTTTTTCGATTGATATTTGGTTGACAATATTTCTCCTTATATTACATTTTCCCCCCACTCATCTTCTTGGCTCCCTTTTCAATCAGTGTTCAATAGATATGTTCTGCTTGGTGGCATCCCTGCTTTAATGCCTGACAGCATTTTCGCGATGCCTTCTCTTTTGATCAGCATCTGGCAATGTTGTTCAATTCATTGACATCCCTGCGATGCTTTCTTGACCTCCAAGCAGAACAAATTGTTATGTACTACTCTCTTATCGACTTATGTGATCAAGTTCTTGTAGTTTATTATTTTTTTTTTTTACCTTCATTGTAGCAATAATTGTAACCTTTTACAGGTTTGTGTGTTATCCTCATTGTTGTTGCTTTTAAGTCGTTTATAAGGATTCCTCTATACAAAATTGCCTATTTTTATCCATTGACATTGACACAATGGAGAAAATGGATTCATGTAGCCGACCCCACTTAAAGTGGGATATAGGCTTCTTGTTGTTATTGCCATTATTTTTTGATATTTGGTTCCTCATCGGTTAGCTTTCTTTGCTATTTACCATGCTTTTCATTTGTGCTTATCCATGAACCCATTATGCCATTGATTCTGTATGTGATTTCATCAATGATCCAAATGGGTATGCCAACTTAAACTTGGAGAAACTAGATTCTTATGTATACAATATAATAGGTATATATGAAATGAGCTTCTGGCTTTATAGTACTTCTTATTTTGCTCAATCTTGTGCACGTGGTTGGATGCTTATCTTGTTAAGTGTGTTGCAAACACGTGTACCTATTTCTGAGAAAAGTTATCTCTTAAACTAACGTGACTCTTGAATTTTTATTTTTCTGGTGAATTCTTATGTATTTATTTTCTTCCACATTACTTGTGATTGATTTTGTGAGCATGATTGATTTTAGTTGAATCTTTTATAACTGAGTTTCTAGTAGTGGAATGAATTTCAATTGACTTGTTGTTTGGGTCGCTTGAAACCCATGCTTATCATTTGGAGTTCTTTTATCGTATTTTGGTTTTTCAAACCCTTGCTTATCATTTGGAGTTCATTTATCATATTTTTGGTTTACATCCAAAGTAAATAAACTCCTGTATTTAATCAATGCTATTTGAATCTATGAATTTTCAATTAGTGTTGCATGGTTTTCATTCATTATATCACTCGATTGCATTAGGAATTGTAATATCTTACATCAGATCTCAGTGACCTCAAATATATTAATTATAGATTTATAAGCTAAATTTATTTCAGACACCTAACTACTGTTTTGTCATTTGGTTTGGAAGATCTCAGTGACCTCAAATATGATCGTTTGCAATATTGTCTTCACCCTAATGCTTATTTTGTTATTAAGGATTTGTTTTCTAGTTGATAATCGAGATTATAGCTTACAACATAGTTCAAAATATTTCACTATGCACAACATATGTGTGAAGGTCCTCTTATGAATGGTTTATTGCCGTGCCGTTCCTTTCTCTTCATTTAGTTCGCCGCTCAATTGGATCTTAACATCTGTTAGTATGTAATGCAGCAATGTCCATTTTTCCTTTATATTAGTTAGATCCTTAATAACAGTATATGGCGACCATACAATTAATTCAGCTTGTGTGTTTGTGACCATGATGACATGATTTATATTATTTCCATGGAAAATGTGTTATTAATTCTCATGGATGTTCTGCCATATAATGACTTCCATTGCCGAACATTGAAGTTTGTTAAAGCTGTGGCTTCTTGCTTGTCATTTTAAGGAGTTATTTTTAGGCTATTTTTGGTATTGTTTTTGTCTGCTGTGCTTTGATGTGCCATAGAAAGATGCTATTTAAAAAAATGGATGATTGTTGGGTAAAATTCTGTCAAAATTGTTGTTTAAAGTGTTGTAAAGGGTTGTGATTGGTAAGAAACTAGTATAACACCGATATTAGTTAATAGAATGATCAAAATGAATGTTTAATGAATTACATATAATTATAATATATTATCCTAACACCTTGACATTTGCTTCTATTGTTTGAGGAAGCAGAAATAGACTAAAAAAGATTGCATTTTGTGCGTCAATCTTTATTGAATTTTTGATGGAGTTGTTACTCACAAGTGTTTTATTCTAACAAAAGGCTGCCGTTCCTCGTCTTCCTCCACTTGAAGAAGTTCGAACTATTCTTAATAACAGCAGTCGAGGCGTGCTCTCTACATTTTCCAAGGTATTCTTCTTCATAATTAGTCTTTTCTCTATTCTTTAATCCGTAATCATGTCAACACAACTTATTTTATCGAGTTATTTCTTATATGGAATTTTTGGATTATAACATCTCATTTTCTTAATTTTGGTTTGCAGGAACATGAGGGTTATCCATCTGGATCAATGGTTGATTTTGCCTGTGATCATGATGGTTCACCAGTGTTAGCAGTCAGCAGTCTTGCAGTTCATTCAAAGGTCTGATTTATAATTAACTGTGGTTAACATATATTTCTTTCCTTTTTTCCTTTTTTTTTTCCTTTTTCTATAACAAAGCTTTCGGCACTAGTTTCTGCTGGTTTGCAAATGAATGATGCAGTTTCATTTATTTTGAAAAAAATCTATTGGTATTTTCAGAATTTGTTGGTGAATCCCAAATGCTCTCTGCTTGTTAGTAAGGATCCTGAAGATCGGGCAGACATTGTGATTACGTTATATGGGGATGCTGTTCCGGTATGCACTGACAAGTTGAGGTTGTATCAGTCCTATAACTACTTGTGGATAATGCTGTATCATTAAAGGCTTCTTTGGATCAATTTTATTTTTTGTTTTTTCTTTTGTTCTTAAAAACATGTCTATCTAGCGTGTGAAACACACACACACACACACACACACACACACAGAGATATATATATATATATATATATATATATATATATATATATATATATATATATATATATATAGTTCTAAAAAGAAATTAACTTATTTTTTAAAAATACTGAAACAATTAATAGGTGTTTTGATATTTTTAGAAACAATCATATCTTAATCACATAGTCAAACATGTTTTATTTTATACAAAACAAAGACAAAAAATAAAAAATAAAAAACAAAAATGATCCCAAATGGCCCATAAGTTGCTGATTCAGTTTTTTTTATTTTTATTTTATTTTTTTATTTATCAACTAAAGAGCATTGTCAGGTTCCAGAGCTCATTGAACACAGTTGTTTTTTTGCTAATTGGTTGTTGATAGTCTGATTCTCATGATTGTAGCTAGACTGATTTTGGTGTTGTGTCTTTTAGACTTGTAAATCCTGAAAGAGTGGCATTGAAGTTGTTTCGATCTTTTGCAGCATGCCACTTGCTCATTTAGTTTTCACAGGAAGCCTTGTTGGGTTGTTGAATATTGATTGACAAAAGTCTCTTGTTGGGTCTGTCTGCGAAAAAGTGTTTATTGTGGCTTAGAATGTGTAGATGAACAAAGCAAGTATAAGATGGTACGATAATACTTTATTACCTGGGAAGCTTTGGCATTTTCACATGATTGAAGAAATTAATTTCTATGAAAATATGGGCATTTTCACAGTTAACGGAGTTTAGAAAAAGGAAGCATAGAAGCACTTCAAAGATATTTCATTGTTCTCTTTGTCCACAATTTTTATTCTATTCTCTTCATTTGATTTCCTTCTAGGTATGCTTTTAATGCGATGGAGTTGATTGTAGATTTCTGGAATCTTTGAAAACTGAACCTTAGCTTTGATCATTCAAGATTGTTGTGTCCATTGAAGCTTAATTTAGTTGTACATTACTTCCGTGGTGTTGAAAATTACAGCTGATGTGATTTTTTTGGTCATTGTTTTCACAACTTGAAATTGAGCTTTTTTCAATTTGTTGTCTTGCTATTGTGGCCCCAAAAAACTGGACGTGCCTTGTTATGAGCTTTTCAAATTTCCAAAATATGTGACTATAACATTTAAAACCCGATTCTCTCGGATGGATGGCATATGGGACAAAGAGTGTTGCTTCAGGAATAAAAGTTGTGCTTATATTCAGAATAGAACCCTCAAAGTATATCATTTCCACTAGAAATATGTTTTGCTGTAAAGCCTCTTTGACGAGATAATTTTAATTGTTTTCTTTACAATAGAATGGTTCATATATCTTAGTATATTTGATTGAACTGATCCTGTCTCTAGGTTTCTGAGGATGATAGAGAGGCTGCACGCACTGCTTTTCTTCGAAGGCATCCTAATGCTTTTTGGGTAACTCTTTATTCGCTGATCCTTGCACGAGTAAAGTTGTCCTTTTTCCATGATATTTTGTGATATCAAGAACTCTGATTTTGAAGGTTGATTTTGGTGACTTCCGCTTCATCCAGATCAAGCCTAACTTTGTACATTATGTTTCTGGGGTTGCTACTGCTTTGCTGGGATCAGGCGGTAAAATAATATCTGCATGCCATAAAAAATTTTCTTTTGTAGTTCAGGTGCAGCTTAACAATGATTAACTGTATAACTACTATCATTTGAAGGATCAAGAAACTAAATTAGCTTATCTTTTGAGAGAAAAGCTAATTTTGAGATCGTGGCCTGTTGGAGTTACAGACAGCAATAATAAACGAGAAGTGTGTGGAAACTATGGGGTTGGACATTTTCTTTTTCTGAGATAGAAGCTTTATTGTTTCTTTTTTTTTCAATTTTAATTTGAATTTTTGAACTCGTGTACTGTAGCCTGAAACTTCAGTCAGGGAGGGTGCTTTCTAAGCGTTCTTAAACAAGTTAAAGATTGAACTTTGATAAATAGTTTTGATTCTGGATAACTGGACATATCATCAGCCATGAACATCATGATTGTCAGCCTTATCCCAAGGCTAAGCTTTATCGAGCTTCTATGTTCGACTTTCATGTTGAATGTTACATGAGATATTAGCTTATTTTTTACAATCTTCTTCTAGTCATGCCTCTATATATTTTTTCTTTTAATTATGTATTTAAGAATAATTTTAATTGATGGTTAAAGAAGAATAATTCATAGCCAAAATCAATTTTAGAAGTCCTTAATTTCCTTGGTCATAAAGCTCCTTCATCTATACAAATTGGATTTTAGACTTGCATTTGTTTAGATCATCTTCTTCCGGAAAGTTGCTAACCGCTAACTTCAGTATTTTTTATGCTTTTAAATTACATTCCTTTCTTTAATTTTCAATTTTCATCAATTACATTCTTCATTGTAAATCTTGATATCGCCTATTGTAACCATTCCGCTTTTCTTATAAATCATGAAATGATTACATAGATGGGTTGATTATTTAATCTTTCATGAGGATGTAAATTACTTGAATGATTATGCCTATGGCTGTAATGTTCTCACATGGATTTCAATGCAAGTTTCTGTTTGACATCATGGAGTTTGAATACTCTTTCTCTCCCTTATCCACCTCTGCAAAATATCCTTTTAATAGTCTTTGCAACCCCCCCTTGCATTTTATTTCTAGTTACTGACTGTTGTCTTGACTTGTGCCAGACTTTAATGCTGTAGAGTTCAAAGCTGCCAAAGTCGATCCAATATCTCAGTTTTCAGTTCCCATATCTGTATGAACTAATTTTGATAACCGTTTATGGATTTATTTGATATGCATTTTTTTCCTTTTGACTTTTTAGCATATATTTATTTTTATTGCAGTCTCATATGAATAAAGATCATGCTGAAGATACAAAAGCAATTGTACAGCATTCTACATCTATTAAGGCAAGCATCTATCATTGTTCTTTATATAGTGAATTTAAGATAGAAGAAATAAATCCAATAAGGTCATTTACAGTATTTTTTTAAAAATGAGGCTGTTGTCCTCATTTTTGAGTATTCGGTAATCTGTTTATTTGTTAGGACTCTGCTTGTAAGCTCCTATCCTTGAAATCTATATTTGAATCATCAGCTTTAGAAAGCAGTGTCGTAGAGCAATATAATATTCTTATTCAAATTGAAGATCAGTTTTGGTTATTCTATAAATCAATACATGATTTATCTTTATATATAGTGCATGAAGTGCTACTGATCCTTTAAATTGTTTTTATGATATATTTTTTCGCTTGAAAAATCCATGGTTTTTCAATCAATCACCCCAGGTCTGACTAGAGGAAATAATTTTCAGGTGGACTCTGCTTACATTCTGGATGTGGATAGTATTGGTTTCAACGTTAAGGTGGTGCTTGCTCTCAGTCTATGTTTTCTAATTTTGCTTGTTGATGACGGTAATAGATAATATTCTTGAACTTGATAGAGACAAGAAATTTAAGCATAAATTTTTGCTTAAACTTGATGTGTGGGCGAGCAAAATATAATTACCAACATATAACTGTTTCTCGTTGAAATTTATTGACATGCCTTTTTGGGGGTTCTTTATTTTGGTGTAGTTTATGTAATTTTATGCATGCCAAACAATTGTTTAGTTGAACTTGTCACGGTGAAGGCCAATTTTGAGTTCTGCAAATGTCTCTATCATTGTACATGCCTCAATTGTCTTGCTTTCTGGAAGTAAGCCTATTTGAACGCACTGCTTGCATTTCAGTTTCTCTCCCATATTTATATTACAACTGAATTTCTACCATTTTTCCAGCTATTTTACTACTATTTCTTGTATATATTTTGAAATCATTTTTGTTTTGTCAATATTGGTTTACGTGCCCTTGAATATAATGTATGAAAACTCTACTTAAACAACACTTTTCCTTATTAATGAGTGTAATCATTCATTTGGAAAAACTGTTCCAACTCAAATTGTAATCAGGTAACTACAATTTTCAGTTATATCCATGCTAGGTTTTTCTTATCCTGGCCTTCCAGGCCTGCTTTTGATCTTCTATGGATTCAGAGGTTTGTTTTCTTATTTTTCGTTGTTCATGAAATTAATTTCTTAATTTTTTTCTTAACAAATAATTTGAACTTTGCATTCCGATGCACTCAATCCCAAACGGTATTTTGTATTGGGTCAACCTTTTTATGATGGCATTACTAAACCACGGATATCAATTTGTTATTTTTGTTTATCACTACAAATAATAAAAAAAAATTCTAAGATGGTTTGATGCCAGCTCTTCTGCTGGGTATTATATCTGCATCTTTTGTAGTTACGATTCTTAATTAAATTTTTATTGTTTTACACGATAAGGAATTTATTAAAATTTCCATGTGCACCATATTTACAGTAGCTCATGGATGTTTCATTGTTTTTTGGTGATGCGAA
This sequence comes from Papilionanthe hookeriana x Papilionanthe teres, assembly GCA_022702705.1. Classification (NCBI taxonomy): domain Eukaryota; kingdom Viridiplantae; phylum Streptophyta; class Magnoliopsida; order Asparagales; family Orchidaceae; genus Papilionanthe; species Papilionanthe hookeriana x Papilionanthe teres. The sequence goes on along the minus strand of CM040435.1, from coordinate 10,814,333 downwards.
ACAACTTGCTATCTCTTGCCTATATAAAATTCCGCAGTTTAATTTGCCACTTAAATTGTGCTCTAATCATTTAAATGACATCATTATTATTTTCAATTATTATTATTTCTCTCTGAAGATAATGCATGATTAAGACATGAAATGAAGATATTGTTGACCTCATTTCTGAGATCTTTCTTTTCCTCTTCTTAGAGTCTAGGATTTAGCCATAGGGTTTTCTTTTTGACCCTTTGTTGACCTCATTTTAGTGAGGTCTTAGGCTATTCCTCCTAGACCCTAGGATCTAGCTTTAAGAATTCCTTATTGACCATCCTAGCAGACTAGTAGCAGAGCCCACCTCACATAGAGCTTCAAACCACTTCGAGACCCATTTTTGTAAGCACTCGCATTTAGGTAATCCAAAGACTCAACCTCTTGGTTGCAAGGGTTAAGGACTAACATGCAGAGGGCTCGAAAATGAGTTCCCATAGGATCAGACGGCCTTAGGTGAACCCTTCATGACTTGAGCACTCGACACACCACAATTTGACACTTTTTTTGCCCGATCGTCGGCAAACTTGTTCGGACGACTCCGGATGACGAAACAAACCACACGGATGCGTCCGGGACGTCGACTTCAGCTAGGAAGGACACCCATATTGTTATGGTTCCGTGCTCGCGCAAACGGCACGAAAATCGATGTTTTTTTAATTTGCGGGGCACAGGTTCTGACTCAGCCCGGGTTCAATTCGAGCTCGTCGCAGGCTGAACACGAGCCTAGCTTTTTCAAATTTTGAAATATGAATTTCAAATTTAACCACATAATTCTATCTTAATTAGATTTGATTATGGGTTATTATTTTCCTAATGGAGCTGTCCCAGGTTGGAAAGGATTCAATTCCCCGCCCAACTCATGCGTAACGGCTATGGGAGAGGCCGGGACACAAATCCCGCTCAACTGGACAAATCGATATTCGGCCTTCGTCTTCCTCCCCCGTTCCTCTCACCCGTTGGCTCTCGATCGATCGCCCCGTCTTCCTACGCTCGCCTCCCTCTGCGCAGAAACCCTCGCCTGCTTTCATCCCCCCGCACCGAATCGCCTCCCGCTCCCTTGCGCACGACCGAGAGCTTCGACTGCTCTTCTCCCGAGATCGAATCCCTCGCGCACGACCCCTCATCCCGCTCGACACTCCCGCTCGACCCAGCAGAGCCGTTCGCCCCCCTGCTCGCCTTCTCCCGCTCGACAAAGCCCCATCCGCCAGAAGTCGAGATCCCGACTCCTCCCTCTTCCTCTCCCGAATTCGGCTCCTGGACATAACCCTCGCCTACTCTCACACTCCATCCAGTTTGCCCAACAGGTTCGGCCCGACTCTTCTTCTACCATTCGGCTGATCTCTCCGCTCTCAAAATCCTTCGCTCCTACTTCCTCCTGATCGGATCTGCAGGTAAGTGGGACAACAAGGTTACCTGAATCTTTGATTTCTTATGATTGTTTCTCTATTTTTATCACATTGTTTTGATTCCCAGATTACTTGTATTGTTGCTATTCATAATGAGGATTCCTTTCCTAGCTGAATCTCGTTACAAGAAGTTTGAAAATTACTTTGAAAAGAAATATATGCTTGCTACCAACACTTATATACTCACATCGTATAAAGGGAATGAAATCAAAATGCATCTTGCAACTCTTATGGATTTATACACACCATCTATGCTTGAGCTTTACACAAATACTACCCGATTTTTCTTTATTATTTGTTTACACGTCTTAACGAAAAAAATGTTACCATGTGTGTCACTCTACCTATGCATGAAATAAGTTGCTTGGGCCTTTTTTTTAAATGGTTTGGTTTTCCTTGATGATAGTGATCACATTTGTTTCTTTTTGGGTTGATTATGTGTTATTTTGAACCTTGTGAATTTACTTCGAAACATTCGATGTTCGAGGGCTTTTGATATTGATTTCGGCCGCATCCGATCGCTCTTTTGGAAGCATTAGAAATATCATTTGTGATTGTAGAAAGTCGCCGGTTATAACATGTTTAGTGCTCGTAGGTGTCTGTAGAAAGTGGATGCTTGCTGTGAGAAGCTATAAGTGCTGTGAGGGCTGTTGTTTGCTGCAGAAAGCTGTGGGAAAGCAGTTGCTTGCTGTGAGAAGCTGTTATTTGTTGTAGAAAGTACTGTTAGGCCTGAAATTTGCTTTAGAAAGCTGCTGTTAGCCATTGGAAGTGATGTTTAACTGTTTGGAATAGCTGTTAAGCTCCAAAAGCTGCTGTTAGCCATTGGAAGTGATGTTTAACTGTTCGGAATAGCTGTTAAGCTCCAAAAGATCACTAGTTACTGCATCCGGATCGCACATTAGGGACCGCGATTTATCCAGGAGAGCCGAGGCCCCCAAAGAGACGTCTAGTTTCCGGACCTTGGTTCCGAAGGAGAAGTTGTGGAGTTCTAAGGTCGCTGAACTGGTGCCGCAACAGAGATAAAAAATACATCTCCCCGCAAAGGATTTTAAGTCTGATGCTTCAATCATTAGTGTTTCGGTCACGCTAGAGCCAGTGTTGATAGAAGATGTACAACACCAGCTTCCAGTCGATCTCGGGATCATTAAAGGGAAGTCAATTGAGGAAAGACTGGAGAAACTCAGAGCCGACATCACAGAGCTGTCAATAGAACAAAGAGGAAATGACAGTGATGAAGAACATGATTTGTCATATTATACGGATGAAGGTTTCGCAGAGATCCTTATGGTTGAGACTAGAGCCTCTGCGTCATCGCGCGATGCTCCTTTGCCCACCGATGAGAACGCCGATGATGAGTCACAGAGAGCCATTCGACAAAGGGATGAGCTTATCATCCGCATGGAAAAAAAGATGGAGGAGATGGCGGCCGTTATATCATCGCTTCAGAGTCGACCTCAATCTCCGAAAGCAGCTTCTCCAGAAGAAAACCAGCCGAAAATCATTCATGTTGGAAATGAAAATAAAGAGTCAACCGAACACGATACCGGAAAATGACATTAAACAAATGGTTGAACAACAGGTGAGAGAAGCCCTGACTCAATCAAAAGCAGGGGCACTGATTCTAAAGGGTAGACCCTACCCAGAGGAATTTGATGTCGTCCAATACCCAAGGGTTTCGTACCACCGTTGTTCAAGACATTTGATGGGATGGGAAACCCTCGACGACGATGTCTGCACACTTCCGAGCGAGTCTGTCGCAACGCGGGGGTAGTGATGCATCGTTGTGTCGACAATCTGTGAAGTAGTCTTTCGAGAATTCGTTTACCGCAGTATGCTCGAACTACCGCAATGACTCAATGAAAACGTTTGCGAGATCGGAAGACCTTTTTGTTAAGCGGTTCGTTGGAGCTAAACACCATATCACCATCGGTGATCTCGTGATGGAGCGGCAGAGCTTACCGAAACATTGATGGACTATATTCTGCGATGGAGAAATTTGAGCATGAAATGTGAACCACAACTCCAGGAGCAACATGCAGTTGAAATACTTCTAAAGAGCATTCATGGTTCAGTAGGCTTCTTACTCAAAGGATTTACAATCAAAACCTTTGAAAAACTACTCAGTAAAGCTGCAAGCCTGCAAGAGGAGGCTAAGCAACTCAGATTCCTAGAGAAAACTGACAAGTCAAAGCCCGTAAAAACATTTGAAAAGAGGACAACAACGGTGGCGACAGTTGATAAAGGAAAACAGCCAATACAGATTCAAGTCGAGAAGCCTCAACAAACCTATCAACATCTACAACAGTACGGGCAACAGTCATTCCAAGATGGTCGTACTGTGGTAATGGAAGACGAGGTCCGCCATGGTTGAGCGGATGAATAGAGCATACTCTTTTAAGAATGAGACAATAGGAAAGATGTTCGGAATTTAGTCGTAAACCCGAGTTTGTGCTTACCGAGCCAAGAAGACCGGAAGAAGTTGACAAGAATGACCAACCCAATTATTGCCCATACCACAGATTGCTTGGTCATACTATAGAGAGTTGCTTGGTCTTCAAAGAGTGGCTTGAGAAAAATTTCAAGAATGGGAGCATAGTGATCCCGGAAAAATATTTGAAAAGAACTCCGAAAAGCGTTCTATCGATATGATTTCGGTCGATACCAGTGTTCCGATTGACTCTGATGCAGCTGACAAAGGATGAAACATCTCTTGATTACAATTTACTACTTTGTTTTTGAAATGAATGTTAACGATATCAATGTTTGTATGTCCCTTCCCTCTCACCGCAATAAAATAAATAAAGAACTTATTGTTTTTCAGAACTGTTCAATGTTTGAAGAGCATAGTTAACAAAATGTCCAACGCTCAACAGGAAGACAACTGAGAAAGGGTTAATCAAAGCTAAATATTTCAGCATTGTGATGAAATTATGATTTCAGGGAAAAATAAAATTAATACCTTAATGACTGGGTCCATTACTTTAAAAATTTCGGACGGGGTCCTAAGTAAAATTCAGAATGAGTCTGTGTGAACAAAATACGAGTAATCGACTGAGTATATCAAGAGACTTTTAATTCTCTGTTAAGTGACTGGGTCCTGACTTTCGAACGAGTTATAATATCCCGGGATTTATCTTAAGAAATATTTGAGGATTGTTAATCAAGGGAGTTCAGACATTCAAAATCTTTAAAAATGCTCTACCAGATATAGTAATTCTCAGAAAACAAAGGGAGCAAAAAAAAAAAAGTGAAAATCCCCTGAAAAGAAGCTTGAGGTGGGCATGAAATCAAAAATTGGTGTCTCAATTCAGACATTTAAAATCTTTAACATGTGCTCCACCAGATATAGTAATTTTCTGTAAAAAAAAAAAGAGAAAATGAGGCTCCCTGGGAAGAAGCTTGAGGTGAGCAATAAAAATTGGTGTCTGAATTCTTCCCGAATTAATAAAACTTGAAAGGTCTCTTAAGGAAATTCTCTTGATATTATACTTTGAAAATAGTTAGATGATCTTGTGTCTTTTGGTCGACTATTAATTGACTCAGCAATATCTTCGGAAGATGAAAAATATTTTGATCACATGAATTAAATTCTGAATCTGCTTAAGCCCATAAAGAAAGGACTAAGGAAATGACCATGTTATTAGCGATTAATGGAATTCGATCCTGAAGTGATATCTCTCAATGCCCAGACGATACAACTCCATTCTCAATTTGAAGGACATTAAAACAATCTCCCAAACCAATGTGAACAATCTCTACAAATCGGTGATAAAGAAACGGCGACTGCCACAATGAATCTACAAAGCTACAACTTTTCGAGCTGTGATGTCCCTATAAATAGCACATCTTTATGTGTACTTGAAAAAATATAATTCTGATAGTACCTTAAAGAATGGGTTATTTTTCAGACGTCTCCAGCCAGTGGATGACACCTCAAGGAGTACTGCGCATCATGGTGTTCCAAAGACAGTCTTGTTCCTAGGAGCATCGATGTCATACTTGTCTAAAACTGGATTCAAATCCTAATAACAATACAACAAAGAAAACTCACAAAACTTGAATGAAAATCACACCCATCATAACAAAACAAAAGAAATAAACTCAGCATCAAATCAAAACGATCAAAAATTCAAAATTCAAAATCAAAATTTCAAACTTCGAATGCCGACTTGGATAGGTTGAGTTTCCTCGACCCATCCTTAGCGTCGCTTCTCTCGACCAGAAGTTTCCTTCCACAAGAACTCTTGAGTCCTCTTCCTCGAGCAGAGGAGGTTAGCTGGCTCTATCTACATAGAGCCACACTCTTCCTTGTCTTTTGTCCGGTGTGAATGAGGGTTAGCTGGTTCCATTGATATGGAACTGCACCTCCTTTCACAAGGATATTTTCTTTGATCGGATCTTGAGTTGGATGTGAGTCCCTTGGCATTCCTTCTCAATATGATTTCTTTATGTTGACATTTTTTTACACAAAATTCCACAAGTTTCATCAAATTTTCACAAATTTCTCACAAATTCATAAATTCAAATCTTCCTCTTGGATCGGTATGAGACCCCTTTCAATGGATGTCAAGGCTTACGAATCCTTCAAAATCAAATTTCAGAGTCAGTGCAGGGATTCCCACTCCTTCAAATTCCACAACACAAGATCAAACACCATACAAATCAAATCAAAACATTTCAAATCCGGAACCACGTTCCAATTTCTGACCTGGATAGGTTGAGTTTCCTCGACCCATCCCTAGCGTCGCTCCCTCGGCACAAAGTCTTCTTCCATAGAAGCATTGAGTCTCTGCACTCACAAATCTCTGCAAATTTTCACAATTCTCTGCACTCACAAACCTTCGCAAATCTCTGCATTTACATTTCTTAGCAAATCTTCCACAATTTTTCACTTTCTATCCATAAACGTCTTATACTATGGATATTTTCTTCTTCTGATCAGTCTATGAGTTGGAAGTCAGTCCTAGTGCATTCCCTCATACTGGTCATTTCGTCACCGCTTAGGTTGGATGTTAGTCCCAGTGCATTCCTTCCTAATGTGACAGACATTTTTTCGCTATTTTTAGGGTTGGATATTAGTCCCAGCGCATTCCTCCCCGGAATAGTAGACTTTTTTTCCTGATCAGTCTATGAGTTGGAAGTCAGTCCCAGTGCATTCCCTCATACTGATCATTTCGTCACCGCTTAGGTTGGATGTTAGTCCCAATGCATTCCTTCCTAATGTGACAGACATTTTTCGCTATTTTTAGGGTTGGATATTAGTCCCAGCGCATTCCTCCCCAAAATAGTAGACTTTTTTGTCATGATCAGTCTATGAGTTGGAAGTCAGTCCCAGTGCATTCCCTCATACTGATCTTTTCGTCACCACTTAGGTTGGATGTTAGTCCCAATGCATTCCTTCCTATCGTAATAGACATTTTCGCTACTTCTAGGGTTGGATATCAGTCCCAGCGCATTCCTCCCCAATGTAGCAGACACCTACAGTTCTTGAGTTGGATATCAGTCCCAGTGCTTTCCTACTCATTCTGACCTTTTCGTCACTGCATAGGTTGGATGTTAGTCCCAGTGCTTTCCTTCCTATCGTGATAGACATTTTCTCTACTTCTAGGTTTGGATATCAGTCCCAGCGCATTCCTCCCCAATGTAGCAGACACCTTTAGTTCTTGAGTTGGATATCAGTCCCAGTGCTTTCCTACTCATACTGATCTTTTCGTCACCACTTAGGTTGGATGTCAGTCCCAGTGAATTCTTTTCTATCGTAATAGACATTTTCGCTACTTCTAGGGTTGGATATCAATCTCAGCGCATTCCTCCCCAATGTAGCAGACACCTACAGTTCTTGAGTTGGATATCAGTCCCAGTGCTTTCCTACTCATTCTGACCTTTTCGTCACTGCATTGGTTGGATGTTAGTCCCAGTGCATTCATTCCTATCGTGATGGACATTTTCGCTACTTGTAGGGTTGAATATCAGTCTCAGCGCATTCCTCCCCCAATGTAGCAGACACCTACAGTTCTTGAGTTGGTTATCAGTCCCAATACTTTCCTACTCATCCTGATCTTTTCGTCACCACTTGGGTTGGATATAAGTCCCAGTGCTTTCTTCCCCAGCGTAGCAGACGCTTCTCGATCAGCTCTCAGGTTGGATGTGCATCATGTGCTTTCCTGCTCAACCTGATTTCTACAAATATTTTCCACAAATACTTCACAAATTTCCACAACATCTTTTCCAATACCTTCGCTATCGCTGTAGATCGGATGTGAGACCCCGTGCTTTCCGCCCCACTGTAGCAGACATTCCTTCGACACTCACTTGGGTTGGATGTGAATCCCTGTGTTTTCCTTCCCAATACAACAATTATTTTTGACATTGATCCTCAGGCTGGATGTGCACCCTTGTGCCTTCCTGCATGACATGACTCCACTAAAATCAAAACGAATCAAACTGACATTCAAATCTTGAAAAGTCAAACTCACAATTACAATTTAAAAATACACTTGCTAATCCCCAGCAGAAACTCTTAAATTCTACACTCAGTCCTTCCTTGAGCTGGGATTTCTCGAGTGGGAACCTCAACTCAAATTCAGTTATCGGACCCGGTTCGACGTTTGGTCTGTTCTGAGTATGGTTGCTTGGGCAGTTGTCTTTGGTTTCGTTGATCGCTTCGGTCAACACCAATACGCGCGGTGTGCTTGTTCAGCACACCACACCTATTGGGGTCCTTTGTTGACCTCATTTTAGTGAGGTCTTAGGCTATTCCTCCTGCACCTCAGGATCTAGCTTTAGGATTCCTTATCGACCATCCTGCAGACTAGTAGCGGTGCCCACCTCACATGAACCTCAAACCACTTCGTAGCCATTTTTGTAAGCACTCGCACGAAGTAGTCCAAAGCACTCAACTCTTGGTCGCGAGGGTTAAGGATTACTACGCAGAGGCTCGAAAACGAGTTCCCATAGGATCGACGGCGCTCAGTGAACCCTTCCACGACTCGAGCACTCAACACACCACGATTTGACACCTTTTTGCCCGATCGTCGGCGAACTTGTTCGGACGACTCCGGATGACGAAACAAACCACACGGATGCGTCCGGGACGTCGACTTCAGCTAGGAAGGACACCCATATTGTTATGGTTATGTGCTCGCGCAAACGGCACGAAAATCGATGTTTTTTTTATTTGCGGGGCACAGGTTCGGACTCAGCCCGGGTTCAATTCGAGCTCGTCGCAGGCTGAACACGAGCTTAGCTGTTTCAAATTTTGAAATATGAATTTCAAATTTAACCACATAATTCTATCTTAATTAGATTTGATTATGGGTTATTATTTTCCTAATGGAGCTGTCCCAGATTGGAAAGAATTCAATTCCCCGCCCAACTCATGCGTAACGGCTATGGGAGAGGCCGGGACACAAATCCCGCTCAACTGGACAAATCGATATTCAGCCTTCGTCTTCCTCCCCCGTTCCTCTCACCCGCTGGCTCTCGATCGATCGCCCCGTCTTCCTACGCTCGCCTCCCTCTGCGCAGAAACCCTCGCCTGCTTTCATCCCCCCGCACCGAATCGCCTCCCGCTCCCCTGCGCACGACCGAGAGCTTCGACTGCTCTTCTCCCGAGATCGAATCCCTCGCGCACGACCCCTCATCCCGCTCGACGCTCCCGCTCGACCCAGCAGAGCCGTTCGCCCCCCTGCTCGCCTTCTCCCGCGCGACAAAGCCCCATCCGTCAGAAGTCGAGATCCCGACTCCTCCCTCTTCCTCTCCCATCTATGCTTGAGCTTTACACAAATACTACCCGATTTTTCTTTATTATTTGTTTACACGTCTTAACGAAAAAAATGTTTGCATGTGTGTCACTCTACCTATGCATGGAATAAGTTGCTTGGGCCTTTTTTTAAAATGGTTTGGTTTTCCTTGATGATAGTGATCACATTTGTTTCTTTTTGGGTTGATTATGTTTTATTTTGAACCTTGTGAATTTACTTGAAACATTTGATGTTCCGAGGGCTTTCGATATTGATTTCGGTCGCATCCGATCGCTCTTTTGGAAGCATTAGAAATATCATTTGTGATTGTAGAAAGTCGCTTGGTTATAGCTCGTTTAGTGTTGTAAGTCTTGTAGAAAGTGGATGCTTGCTGCGAGAAGTCGTAAGTGTTGTGAGGGCTGTTGTTCTGTGCGGAAAGTTGTGGAAAGCGGTTGCTTGCTGTGAGAAGCCGTTATTCTGTTGTAGAAAGTGTCTGTTAGGCACGGAATTTGCTTTAGAAAGTCGTCATTAGCTATTGGAAGTGATGTTTAACCGTTTGGAATAGTCGTTAAGCTCCAAAAGCCGTCATTAGGATCGAAAAGTCGTTGTTTAGCTCGTTCGGCGTCTTGTGAGAGGTTTATAATTCGTTGTTAAGTGCTATTTCGAAAAAGCTAAAGTCATTGTTCGGAAGAGCTAAAGTGCTGTTTGGAAGAATAAAAGTGCTTTTGGAAGACTACAAGTGTTATTTGGTGTAATTAAGTGTTGCCTAGTGCTGCAGAGACCGTAGGAGAGTTGGGGGAGCTTGGAATTGCCGTTCGGAGGTTTAGAAGTCCGTAGAAGATTGTAAGTGTTGTCGGGAGTGTCTAATCACCGCCCCGAGTCGTAGGAGATCATATAATCGCCGCATAGGCTCGCTAATTCGTCGCCGAGTCGTTGGAAGCCTTAAAATTGTGATTTTGGCCCGATTCACTTGCATTTTCCTCTCGTTTTCGCTTGTGCTTTGAAGTGAGTCGGCTCGCTCCGTTTTCTTTGTTTTTTTTATTATTGTTTAAAACGGTTAAGTCAAATAAAAGAGAATTTCTGATTTAACTTGGGGAAGGGTAAATCACTCTTATTCACTTCAAGCACAACTTAGAGTGTAGGCTCTCTGGGTCTTCGGTATACACTTTAGGTGAACCCCATTTACCTAATTCACAGCATAGGCTTCCTAAACCTTAGGAGCACACCCTAGGTGAGAGTCACCCACCTAATCCTCAGCATAGGTTTCTTAGGAGCACACCCTTAGGTGAGAGTTACTCACCTAATTCACAGCATAGACTTCCTAAACCTTAGGAGCACACCCTAGGTGAGAGTCACCCACCTAATCCTCAACATAGGTTTCTTAGGAGCACACCCTTAGGTGAGAGTCCATCCACCTAATCCTCAGCATAAGCTTCCTAGATTTTAGGAGCACATCCTAGGTGAGAGCCCACCCGCCTAACCTTCGAATGCATAGTGAAACTAGGCACTTGATCCTAATTCACAAGCTGATCAAGGCACCAGACCAGAGAATGTACCGAGACTTGGTTCACCCTTCCTTAATTAAATCAACTGTGGAATTCCCTAAAATGACTTAACCAACAATGAAACCCAATGCACCGGGATTTGCGTTTGAACCTTACGCTCAAATCCTTCTGGCAATTGGGGACATTTGTTTTGCCACATACGGATCATCGAGCTGATATAAGTCTGAGGTCTCAGCGTGTGCGGGCGATGATAATAACGCTTTATGCGTGTTATTCGAGGGATACGAGGGATAATTAAAATAAGATCTCTACCTCGAGGACTCTACATATGGGAGAGGAAAGGACCGACGATATTATTCACCGACTCTTGGTTAGAGTGTTTCACGATGATCTTGGGTCGTCGGTAGTTCTAAGCACGATTGAGTGTGCCTAGCTCGTGTACTCTACTATTTTATAAAGTACTTAAAAAAAAAATCTCTTTTGCTTGTGAACAAAAATTCTGCATAAAAAAAAAAAAAACTTAAAAAAAACTTTTGCATGAAAATCAAAGAATTTATTTCTTATAAAATATATAAAGGCCCATTAGCTAATCACTTGGATTGGGTTAAGGATTACCTCCTTAGATCGTCGTGTCGTAGCTTCTTATCCAAGGCCGGATAACACATGAGCCCAGCTTCGAGCCCCCACCTTCTCCAATGTCTTATACTCGCCTTGATCTTCCATATATGACTATGAGTTTTGTTTGTGATTTCTACGACTTGTTTTCTTTATTTTCTGACTTTCGTGTCCGGTTTTCTTGCTATGTTTACTTTTCCGACAAGTTTTTCCACTGCAAATCATACATGTCTGCAATACTAATCATACAACGGTAGCAAATGTCCAGGTATGCATTTATATGTTAAGTACTGCAATCTCATTCGTTTACTCTACTGCACTTTACTTCCCAACAATTTTATTTACCAGTAAATTACTTGACCCTGCATACAAAACCGAAAACAACAACACAACCCGAAACATCGAAACACATTCGACAAAAATCATTCGAACCTTAGACGCAGGATCGCTACTTGTAACAAGTAGATGAAGTTCGACTCACGTGGCAACACAATGAGTGAGCTCGGATTGAGCAACAAGAGGATCTTCTTCAAGAAAACTCATTCCTAGCTTAAATAAAAACCTATAGTGACTTCGAGTAGAATCTCGCCTAGCGCGACATAAACCCTCACTCTCCTCTTTGAGCTTACGTCAATCGTGTTACGTAGCCGTAAGTCCTAACACGCTTTAGTGCTCGAGGTCGTCGTACGGTACGACGTAAACCCTCATATCTCGGCGGCTATTCGCATAATCGGCATTATGCGAACGTAAGTCTCCAAATAATAAAATCGAGCGGATTTAACAGCTAAATAACATCGTCTCCAAAAACGCAGCCACACCATGAGATAGTTGGGAAGTCACTCGAGGCTCGCCTCGGATCCGCGACATCCCCTACCTTTTCTTTCCTTTCGACTCCGTAAATAACTCGTTCCATTCGAGCCATTCTCACTGTCGTTTTCCAGTCCTACCGTGAAAACCTAAACCTCGAATTCTCGAAGACTGAATCCACCAATCATTATCGAGAGTTTTCCAAGTGACGCCAATCATTTTGGATGTAATTAACTATAGAAGCTTGCATTTATGAGAACTCGAACCCGGATAAAATAAACCCTACCTGATCTTTTCTATTGGTAGAGGAACTCGTTTGGTCACACATAAACGTTCGCAGATCAAACGGATGTCACGAGATCCTTTAGTTCAGTATGATTGGGTCTACTGTCGCAAGATACATTACTCTTTCGAGAAGGTGTATCATTTATGACATCGAAGCACGATTATGCAAATTATCTGACAAACGAGTATCCAGGCGGTCTCATTTTTCAAAATTAAAATACACTACTTTCAGAACTATTTTAGAAAATCATATACCTTTTATATTAAACTAAATCAATAAATTTTATATCTTTCAAAAGTGAAAAAAATGTTGGCCGACACCCTTCTAGAGGACTAGTCCTGGGACCCACTACTCTTAGAAATTCTACCAACTTCTTGGCTCTTTTTAAGGGTCTCAAATGAGTGGTTTGGACCGCCAGCACTTAGATGGTCGGAACCAACGTGATGAAACTCAAAGAGAGTTCCTATAAGGATCGAGAATGCCTTAGGAAAGCCTTTAGACTTAGGAGCTTCCATTCGGTGGCGTGCCGTAATTTTCTTACACATAAACACCAAAATTCACATCATATACACCTGTAATGGCTTCACAATTAATCAAAACTTCAATCAATTTTCGAAACAATCGATAACGAACTAAAATTTTAAGAAAACTGAATTTGACACGTTTTTGACCGCTCGTCGACGAAGTTGTCGACAAAATTGTTGACCCCGGATGACGAAATGGACCGTGCTTGTGCGTCTGGAATGTCAATTTTACACGGGGAAGACATCCATTTTGCTAGGACTCCGTGCACGAGCAAAGCACACGAAAATTGATGCGTTTAAGTGAAATATATATATATAAAACCTAATTAAAACAAAACTCAAGCACACAAGCCCTAAAAGAACCGATCTTTCCCCGATTCCCCTCTCACGCGGTGCCTTGTCCCCTCTCCTCTTCTTCGCGAAGATTCGCCCTGAGGTCCCCCACCACAACCCTTAGCCGCTCTGTTGCCACTCTCCCTGTCTCCTCTGCCTCCACTTCCTCTCTTTTGCCTCCCTCCATCCATGTTGCCACCTCCACTCTACGTCGTTTGTCGCCACTTCTCCCATCCTCTTCAACTTCGGCTCACCACCCGATGTAAGTCCTCTCTTCTCCAATCTAAACACCTAAATATGTTGCTGCTTCGTTCATGTATAAGCAATATGCGCGTCGAATATCTTAAGGCATGAATTTGTTGCTCGGCATTTTCACCCGTTCAGATGGTTTTCCGGCTTGATTAGTCAGTTTTCCTGGCTTGGTTACTTGTTGTCCTTGTTTGATTGCTTAGTCCCCCTGTTTGCTCGTGCAACTTTTTGGCGTTATATAGTTCCACACTTATTTTAAGAAGAGGGTTTGTATTTTGGTGAGATCAGCGATCCGATGAGGTTATTGGATTGCTAGTTGTGCCTGTTGACCAATATGGTTGGTAAGCTTTCTTCCTGATCCCCTTTTATGATTGTGGATCTAATGTTTGTTGGTTCATTTGCTTTGGCTTTGCTTAACCCTCATAAAAAAAAACAAAAAAAAAAGAGAAGGCTGGGTATTACAGGTGTCTGCATTTTCCTGGAAAACCCTGTAGCACTCTCTGCACTTATTTTGGCCCTTCTTGTATTTATCGGGAAGATTACAGAAAACAATGTCTCCTTTTTTTTTCCTTTGTTATTATGCGGATCAGCTTTATATGAAAGCTCAATTGGAAGGTCTATATACATGCCACCATTTTTTATACATACATCTGCATATATAACACCTAAACCTCAACTTTTGCACATGTAGTAGAGTTCCTCATCCTGGCGACCACCATTGTTCTCATCCTGATCATAACCTCATCTGTATGTCATGGCTTCAATTGTAAATGAAAGTTCTGATCGTTCTTGATGGCTTGGCTTCAGGTCATACACAATCCTTGAGTCCAATGAGTGACTTGTCATTTAGAAACACTTCTTCAGTGCTGTTCCCAAAGGGAAATTTACATTTATACCACACAATTCTTATATATTCGCTTATCTAACAGCTGCCATTAAATAATAGGAATCATGTGAAGTTTAAATACATAAGGATTTTGTGGCATATGTTCATACTTTCCTTTTTTTATTTTTATTTTTGGATTCTGTTTCTTCTCCTGTGTTGAGGTAAACGAAGATGAATCATTGATTGATCTTGAAATAAAGATGAAATTTTTCTTTGCACTAAAACTTTTGAGGATGACCTGAGGAAGGCTTCTCGGGCAGCCCATTAAGGCCTTGCAAGGCTAATATTTTAAAAAATGAATCATGCTAAAGTTTTGGGTGTCAGTTTATGTAAATGTCTTAAGCTATTTGCGTACTAAATTTTAGCTAATCTTTCTGTATAATGTGTCTATGAAATTTTCCTTTTTCTTTAATGATTTAATGCTTAACTTTATGATTGTTGGCAAGAGATGTGCTGCTGGAATTTTATTCTTGATGTCAGTTTTCACTCCATCGTATGAATTGTAAAGGAATTTTGGTATATTCATCAATAGTTAAGTTAATGCCCAATATACTTAGATAGCTATGGTGGTTTGCAGTTATTCCGTCACATGCAATCATCTATAGTTTGATAATAGAAATATTTACATGCATGCTACACAAGTTTCATGTGCCTTCACGTCTAACCTTCACCCTTTCTTTTTTATGCCGAGAAAGATTTGGATGATATAGATGTGAAGTTCAGGGGTTAAAAATGCAAATTTATTTGAAGAATTGGATGGTAAGATTGTAAAAGGGGTGGTGAAATTATTAGTAAGCTTATCTTTGTGATAGAAATCTGAAAGTTACATGGGTTGATTTATGTAAATTTGAAAGTTATTTGAGTTAGTTTTGTGCAAACCTGAAATTTATGCAAACTCGAAACTTGATTAGCATCACCATTACATTTATTCTGAAGGGGAATTTGCATACTTACCTTCCAATTCCTTATATATTTTCATATCTAACACCTAAATTTTCATTTGTACGTGCGTGCCACCCCCTATATGATAAAGTTTGTGTTAAACCTATAAATACATAGGAATTTAAATGTTGAGTATTTAAATCCTCTTTTTCTTTTAAATACAAACATTCACACTTGAAAATGAGGAATCATAAAGGCATGGAATTGCTATAGTTAAATCTGTTTATTTTTTTCATATAACGATGCAATTGTGTTTGTGTAGTCTACTTGAATCCAGGACATACTTATACCTATGCAATACTTGAGCCAAATATGCACACATGTAGAATTCTTGAAAAGGCTTATGTTATTTGTGAGCTTTATAAGCCCGCGGTTTGGGGACTTTTGGAACTGTTTTGCTTCTTGTATATCTGTAGTTTTTTTGGGATCCGTTTTGTAGCTTTTAAGCTGCATTCGTTGGATTTGTTTGGTGGCTTTTGATCTGCATTTGTGGGGCTTGTTTGGTGGCTTTCGAGCTGCATTTGTTGGGTTTGTTTGGTGAATTTTGGGCTGCATTCGTAGGATTTTTTTGGCAACTTTTAGGCTGCATTCATTGGATTTGTTTGGCGGATTTTGAGCTGCATCTGTTGGATTTATTTGGTGACTTTTGGGGCTACATGTTTGCTATTTTTTTGAGACAAATTTAGTGTTGTTCTTTTGAGCTAGATAAGTGCTGATTTTTTAGGACATATAAGAGCTGATTTCACTATATATATACTGCTGAATTGGGCCAAGTTTAAGTGTTGTTTGACGTTTTTCTAAATGCAGTTTGGAAAGGGATACTTCTGGGTTGATTCGTTTGCTATTTAGAGGGACCTAAATATCGTTTTAAGTCTGCACAAGCTCTATTTTGAGGGGGTTCGGATGTCGTGGTCATTCAATTTTCTGTCTTCTTTTTCCTCTTGCTTTTTCTTTCTTTTATTTTGCTCTTGTTTGATGATTTTGTTTTTTGTGCTTATGTTTCAGCATAAGTGCACATATATAACTTCTGTTATATATGAATCATCAAAGAAGGCTATAAGTTGGTTGCGAGGTTTAAGGGCCGTGATGACAAAGATATCCGGTGATATAGCAGAGTAATATCGTATCCTACGACATCAAGACCTGACCCAATGACCTGGTGAGAACGTTGGATGACAATATTATTCACCGACACTAGACAAGCGAGGATCCTTGCTTTCTTAGGTTGCATTAGTCCTAGCCTGACAGTGTAATCGACTCATGAACAATTAAATTTATAAAATACGACATAACAGATACATTATTTACAAAATATTTTGATTATTAAATAGAAATCAATTTTGCTTATGTGCATGAGGCCTATATGCATGACAAAACATGAACTTTGAATAACATAATTTGATTGTCCACTTGTCAATTACCTGTACTGGACTAAGAATTGCTCTCCTAAGATTGTTTTGTTGGAAATTTCTAATTGAATGTCTGGCTTTATACACGTAGATTACCGATAGTTGCCTACGGAAATTCCTAATTGTTTTGATGATTCTCTTAAGAATAAAACACATACAATTCTTGTTTTTAATGAGCAATCAATCCATCTTCTCTGAATCTTATCACATATGCTCAAACAAAAAAAAAAATCATTTTTAGTTAAATCTTGTTTTATTCAGAATAATTAACTCACGAAGATATATTTGTTTCATTGATATCACACCAGGCTGTTTATCGAGGGAGCACTTACAAGCTAAGAATTCCTTTCCCCAGACGCGCTCAAGATAGAAAGTAAGATAGTTGAGATAATTGATTACAATATTTGTTTTCTTTCCGTAAATTATTTCACCTTCCTTTCTGTCCTAGAGCTTCTATTGGATCCACTTTCATCTTTATCCGTTTAAGCAGTTTTTTAATTCCCCGAACTCTGCCCACTTTTTGTTGTACTTATAAAGATGTACATAGAAATACTGCCTATTTTAATATAATTTTTTTCTTTTTATTTATATTTGCACTTGTTTCTTGGGGCTGCTGATGTAAAAAGACAAGAATTGAGGGTTATGTATGTTGATCTTCTGTTTCATTTTTATATTCTACAGGGATGTGAAGACTCTTATAATAGAGATGCTCCAGGCTGCTAGAGCTTCTGCGTAAACACCGCAAACACTGATTTCAGGTAATGAAGATTTTTGTTTAGAGCAAATTTCACCATATTATCCCCAGTATTGAATCATAAAGTGCACTTAATAGTTGAACGCTGGATTTTGCATTTATTTTGTGCTTGTTGAAAATTTTGGAAGGTTTTAATCACAAAATTGGAATCACCATCTGTTTTTATCCCTCTTTGGTAAATACGCATGTCATAGACACAGTATTTTCAGAAAAAGTGTTCACTTCTCTATTTGATGAGATAATAATTATAAAATGTGTAAATTGCTAAAGTAGTTTTCTCACTATTTTTACGTGGTCATTTTAGTAGCACTGAGATTTTTTTTAATATGGGCTACAGGGGACTATATCAGGCCTCTTTTGACTGTCAAAAAAAAAAAAAAAAAAATCTCTAGATATGTATAGGAGAAGAGAAATGAAAAAGAGAGTTATATTAATTAAATTTAAATTAATCAACTTAAAAGTTTATTTTATCCTGCATTCCTGCTTGTTGGAGCCCACTCGAATGCGTTGTAGCTGCTCCTGCTTCTACTCGGTTTCATACGAACCAAGGGGTAATCTGATTCATTTGCACTGTCTCTCATTCCATTTCTTCCTCTCGTTGGTTCTGTCAATTTGAAACCGCAACAGAGCAATGATTTCCTCTCTCGCGATCCTCCCTTGCTTTGTTCTTCTTTTTCGGTTCGAAACCCCTCGCAGTGTTAGTTGCTTTTCGCCATTTCATTCGTACTGTGTCTCGTTTTTCTATCATTTCTCGCTCTCCTTCTGTTGCACTTCTCCCATCATACAGGAACTCTATCACTGTCTTTCTGCCTTAGACATGATAGAGCCGCAAGAATCCCTTCACTATTCTTCCTTTCTAGTGTCGTGGGTGTTTTCTCCTTCGCTTTATCCTACTTCTTCGGTTCAAATCCCGTGCAAACATCCACAACGCATGTAAGATCGCATCATTCGACTTCTCCCCTCTAGTTGCTTGAATCACTCGCAAAGTGCCGCGATCTTCCTGCCACAATCTTCCTCTGTCTATGCTCTAATTGCAATAACACTCAATGTTGGTCCCGCCCTTGCCTTCTTCTCGCGAAATCAAGCCACAACTGTTCACGTGATTCCTGCGCACTGTTCTTCTTCTTGCCACACAGTCCGGTGATCCTCCCTGCCACGAACCAAAGTCAATTGTCTCATCCTGCCGTGTTTATAGCCACTCACTTCTGTCTCCCCACACAAGGTCGCCAAACCCTCCCCTATTCATGTCGGAAGCCATCACTGATGTTGAACTCCTTGCAAATCCCATGATCTGATCCTCTTCCCAATTGTAGAGGGTTGCATTCATCTTTCCCGTGCACAATGTCGTCTCTAACCTTTCTGCAATCCCTTCTTTTCCTAACTCGCACACAAGATCGCTCCATTCGAATGTCTCCTTTGTCGCAATTAATTTTTGATGCCGCGATTATGGTTGTAAACGAGCCGAGCTTGAGCGAGCTTAGGCTTGGCTCGTGTTCGAATCGTTCGAAATTACTTGAGTTCGAAATCGGCCGTTTTCGAAATTGGCTCGTCTACAGTGTATTCATATTCGACTCGATTTAAATATTCTTGTTCGTGTTTAGCTTATGCTCGGCTCAAAATTAACTCGTTAAAATTAATTGAAAGAAATTAAATGTAGAGTGTTGGATTCGAACATGAACCAAATCTATGCAAAAGAATGCACATAATCACATTACCACACGACCTGTTATGATTTAAACTTAGATATAAATATATATAATATATTATTATATAAATAATTAAATATTTATTTTTATTTCTTGTTAAAACGAGCCGAACACGGAGCCGTTTGTGTTTTGACATGTTTATAATTCAATCTTAAAAATATATTTTGTGTTCGACTCGTTTACTTAACGAACAAGCCGAACATGAGCTACTTAATGGGCCGAACACGATCTGTTCGCGAACAACGAGCTTTTTTGATAGCCCTAGTCGTGATTCTCCTAAGCCACTCGATTTCCTTTGCCCTTCCTTTGTGAACCTTGAAGCCGAATTTTGCGATTTTGAGAGCCTCTCTTCTGCCCTAGCTTGTTTTGCCTCTCCCAAAAGTCGCACGAAGGAGTTCTTAAACGAAACCGAGCCCTCTTTAGTCTTTTTATTCGAGCCCACAGACAAGAGCCCAACTCCTGCTGCCTATATTTTTTACTGTTCATTTTAATCTTATTTGTATTATTGTGTGACTGTGAAAAAAAAAGAGAAAATCTATGTTATATTTTTCATTTTACTGTTGTCCCCATTGTTAATGACGTTGGAGCTCGGAAAGGTGTGAAGGGGAGGCATTTGGGAAGCTTTTTTGAAAACCTCCATTTAATGAGAGCAAAGTACTCTTTAGTCAGGGAAAATTGCAAACTCGTTTGGAGAATTCTTTTAAAATCTGGGTTTCGTGCTTTTCTGCGGGCACAATATTGGAGCAATTGGGAAGCCTTTTCAAAATCCCCTATTCAATGAGAGCATGGTACCCATTAAATTGGGAAAATTTCGAACTTGTCCAGTGTCGTGCGTTTGAGATTTAATTTAATATATATATATTGATTTTTGAAACAACAACAACAACAACAACAAAGCCTTAATCCCACTAAGTGGGGTCGGCTACATGAATCCTTTTTCTCCATTGCGTCCTATTTAGTGTCAAATTTTCGTTTATATTGATTTTTGAAAGTAAAATTTTAAATTTTAAAATATGAGAATGAGAGTGGACGGATCTCATTCGTTTAACAGTTTGAATGAACGAGCGTAATATCGCAAGTAACGCATCTATTCTGAAGAACGATACACTCTACTGACGACATCGCTCGATCAAATAAACTACGTAATTCATGACATCCGTTCGTGCTCATGAACCTCTATGCGGACCGACAAATTCTCCTATTTAATACAAAAAGAATTAAATAAGCGTTTATATTATCCTGGGTCTTTAAAGCTCCCTATACGGCAAGCCCTCTATAATCATTACCCCTCAAACGACCGAGTCACCCGAGAGAACTCCTCGATTTAGATCGGGGTTTCTATCTTCATAAAATGAAAGAGTAGGTTTTCAACGAAGTGTGATAAGATGAAATTCACTAGGTGAAAGACGCACGATGAATGAATTGTTTCCGAGAGTCGAAGAAAGAGAGGTAGGACGTCACCGGATCTCGAGGAGAAACTCGATGACTTCCCGTACTATCCTAGGTCGATGCTTTAAATTTTGGAAATAGATTTAATTAGATTTCAATCTCGCCAATTAATTATAGGGATTACATTCGCATAATACCCGATTATGCAAACAACTCAAAGATATGAGGATTTACGCCAGTATCGGACGACGACCTCGGAATCCTAAGCGAGTTAGGGCTTATATCGCACAGAATATGGCGGTGTAAAGCCTAAAAGAACAAAGTGAGTGTTTATGTCGCACTAGGCGGACTACTCTCGAAGTCCTATGGACTTGTTATTTAAACCAAGTGAATGGTTTTGACTGATGTCGACACATGTTTCTTGAAGACAGATGGCCAGTCGTCTCACCATGCTCCAAGTTTCCAAGTCGTAAGCAAGATCGCAACTTAAATTTAAAGCTTTAGGTCAGTTGAACATGCAAGTTGTGTTATTTCATTTTTATTATCACTCGTTATTACAAGAGTGAGTGTGCTGCAATAAGATATAGTAGAAGAGTAAAAGGAAGTCATGCAAAACGATAGCGAATATCGCTATAATGAACATGCTTACGCTAAACAGAGTAGGCACGAAGAAAGCAGAACGATGCTTACGCTGTGATATACGCCGAAAAAGTAAAACACGCTATATTAGCGAGAATACGTACTTAGAAAGTAAACATGCTACGCAAGAAAGAAAGAAGTAGAAAAATGCCTAGCGAGTGTACCGCAGGCGATGATTATCCGCGGTGTATCGTTACTCCGTTTATTGTTTTCATTTTATCGTTTCCTGCAGAAAAGACATTAGTGCAAGAGAAGAACGAGTAGAACGTAGTAGGAAAGACCCAAGTAAGTAGAGGTACTACCGTACGTGCAGAAAAACGGAGTATGAAACCCGCGTAGAATCGGAAAGAAAGACGACAGGAGAACGAGAGAAAATCGTAAAAGAAAACAAAGAAAATCGAGAAAGAAAGAAGGGCTTCCAGTGGAAGACTTCGAATAAAACCACGAACGAAAACAAAATAAAGTCATAGTGAAAACCGCAAAACATCGAAAGAAGAAACTCACGAGATGTTCACTAAACTCACGCGAATCAGTAAGAAAGCCATGGAGCATCCGGAAAAGGGCCCGTAAGCGCGGTGGTGTTATGACTCGGAAGTCGTTATATATGTCCCACCTTAGGTGTTAACCATCGTACCGACTTTCCGCAGAGCAGCCTAACCCGACTCGAGTAATCGACCGTGACCTTTAGAATTTTCACACATTTCATTTTGGGCTTTGCATGCAAGTAAAGCGTTATAGGTAAAGAGGCCGTGTTGTAGTGGATGTAATTTTTATATATTTCAAATGTATGTATTTTTGTTTTAAAATATTTTAGTCACGCGTTGACTACACTAATGGACTGTGACTACTAACATCTTTAGGACACCATGACAGTAGAAACCCCAGGACGGGCGAATAGTGCCGTGATTCTCGCTCTACTCTCATGCAGCATCCGAGTCGGCAAGCACCATTCTATGATTCTCTCGTAACCTTCCCTACGCAAGATTATCGCTGTCCCCACCGCACTTACGACACTGCTGATGCGCTCACATATAACCCAAAGGGGTTATATGTGCACACCTACACGACCCCTGTAGGTGCGGACATTGAGCCAAGAAACAAGGAGAAAACTAGGGACAATAGAGCAAGGAAAGAAAGAGGGAAAGCGGTCCACCTAACACAATTTCGTAAAAAGATGTGAACCGTTTTCCAATAATCAAAACAAGTAAGTCATCCTGAACTCCCGACCGTCCTTACACAACCTAGAAAAAGGACCTAAAGGCACGTCAGCGCTCTCGAAGAGGATGAGGACTAGACCCCTAGGGAACACACCCCTTTTTTCCCTAAACGACAGCTGTAAAAGCATGAAAAATGCATATAAAGATACCGACCAAGCCTCCGACTCCGACCACCGCTCGGATTCCTCCAAAACTCCAAGTACCCGCATTAATTTTCAATTCCCGGAATACGTACTTCCCAAGTAGGCTCACCTACGGGCTCGGGCTCAGTTGATGACAATAGGAGCATCGGTAGAACTTTCAACGCATAAGAAAGCAGAATTGACATGCCTATGCCCACCAAACTAAAGATCAATTCCACCAAATAAACCTCCAAGAAGTATTTCGAGTTTCGTGCTCAATTTATTTCCCACAAGTAAATCAGGAGGCTCTTCCAAATTTATTAAATCAATTCCATAGGCAAGTGTAGCAAAGAGCAAAGCCACCATCACAATAATCACCCCATAAGGCTCTCGCCGTAGCTAAAAAATGAGAGCAGGCTCACGCACTAGGCTACAACAAAGGGGCAGCAAGAGGTAAGGCCCCGACAATCTAAATCCCCACAATGAGGCTCACGGCCAAGCCCCAACAAACCACCCATACTAAATCAAATTCATCACAAATGCATAGGAATGAACCCGTAGGGTAACCAAGCAATTCAGCCCACCTACAGTCTAAAAGAAGCACAAACCCGAGCCCAGGAGAGACCTATACCCGAGCCGTTCAAAGGCTGCACCGGGGGAGGCTGCAGGAATAGCAGGAACCAAAACCGAGCCCCAACATATTGTGGGGATAGCTGCTAGGCAGCAACAAAACCAAGCAACAAAAGGGCTCCCGATCCAAATGCCATAGGGGGACGGGAACAATAAAACAGAAGCAGCAAAAGAAAAGAAGGCCCCTCCCAAATTCAAATGCCATAGAGGGGAATGGCTGCAGGAGCAGCAAAAACACAAATGACAACAGCAGTCCCCAAATTCAGATGCCAAAGGGGCAACCGCAGGGGCAGCCCAGACACAAAATCGAGCCTCTTTCAAGTGCAATGGGGCTAGCTACAGGAGCAGCAAGACACCAATCCAAGCCAGATTAGGCCCCAACCCGAGCCACCACACGACTAGGATCAAGCCCAGCACCAAACTAATAACAAGAGTCGCCAGGCAGCAATAAACAGAAACAAAACTGAGCCCCCATATCAAGTGCAAAGGGAGCAGCTGCAAGAGCAGCAAAGCACAAAAACCGAGCCCCCATATCAAGTGCAAAGGGAGCAGCTGCAGAGCAGCAAACAACAAGAAAAGTCGAGCCCTCAAAGTAGGTGCACGGGGGCAGCCATGAGGTAAAAGAAAAGAAAAGAGAAAAAAGAAAATGACAGACCCTCAAATGGAGTAGCCACCAGAAGCAGAAACAGAGAAAAAACCCGAGCCAAGCAAAGCACCCAAAACAAGAACACCAAGGCTCCCAAACGTATAGGGGGGTCAGCCACCATGTAACTGAAACAGAGAAATGAAAAAGGGGCTCCCAGACATTCATATGAATCCATACTAACATGCCTCTTTGATAAAGAAAGCCATAGGGAGCAAAACCGAGCCCCTACACATGTGTGCCATAAAGTTAAATAAATTCTTTTATAGTTTATGCTAGAGAGAAAGTAAGAAAAAGGGCTTAGAATGCATGCCCCAACATACTAAAGGAAGGCTAATACTTTGCCTTAAGCACATCTTCCATGCTTCAAATGATATAAAAGAGAGAGAGGAGCCAATGCCATGCCCTATTTCCACCTTTTCAAGCAAATAACCAAACCTATATTTCAGAATAGGCTCACATTTTCATTCTTAGCATGTTTCAAGTGATAAAAAGCTCCCAAATCTTAATACTAGCATGCAACCAGGGAGTGGAAATAAGATGTTATCACTCAGGCAAATAAATATCAAGCTCCATGGCACATAAGTGCTTAGCCGAACCACCAAACAGGAAAGAAAACAAGCCAAAAGCCATAAACCGCGGCCACCTTAGGCCAAACCGAGAAGGAGAGGAAGGGAGGAAGGCATACCAGGTGATGTAGAGCACGTAAGAAAGAGCAAAGAAGACTAGGCTCCAATCCAACACCAATTTCTCAAGAGAAAGCAGACAACCAACCAATCAACCCTAAATGCATCCAAAAACGGGGCCTTTATAGGCAGAGGAGGGAGAAGAGGGCCGCTCCTTACCTGTGGAGCCGGGCGCAAGTGGGGAAGGGTCAGAGAGATGGCGACAAAATGTCGCAGCTAGGGGCCGAAGCTCGGCAGCAAGGGCGAGAGTCGAGCAGGAGACAGAGCCGCGAGAGGGATCACGCGAGGTGACCCTCGCGCAGGAATAACACTCGAGAAGGTATGGGGAGAACCACGCGGGGCTCGAGAGGGCAACGACTACAAGGAAGAGGCACGCTCGAGCGCGGGAGAAGCAGGGAACGGGAGCCCCCATCGAACGAGCGTGAGACGACCGACCGATCGAACGGAGTAGGGATTAGGGCTTAGGATAGATTAAATAGGTTTAAAAATACATATATATTATTAATTTTATTAAAAACACGCCTAAAAATCACAATTTCCGCTCCGGCAGGCGATCGTCGCAAATCAAATATCAATTTTAGGCAGAAACGATGTTCCGGACGCAACGACGCAGTCCGTTTCGTCATCCGAGGTCGTTCGGACAACCTCGTCGACGGTCGCGTCGAAAGCGCGTCAAATCTGGCATTTCTTGAAATTCTGACTCGACGTTGGTCGTCCTGGCATTCTGACTTCAATCTCGATCCGCTGTGAGGTGGTTGAAAGCGTCGAGGCCGTGGTTCGAGGTATTTATGCCTGCGATGGTGCGAGAAACGTGCACAAGCGTCATCTCAGCGTCCAGTGGTCCTATAGGACTCAATTTGGATTCCTAACGTCAATTCCAACCTGCTATGAGCTAGAGGTACGGAATTTCGTCCGGAATTCCAAAAGAGTGACGAGGTGGCTTCGAGCAAACTAAAACGAGGTAGGTTCATTGCTAAGAATCTAAGATCGTCGGGGAAGCTCCTAAAGCTAGAACCCTAAATCCTAGGAGGAAAACTAAACCTCGACAAAAGTGAGGTCAACATCCAGACAATTATCTTTAAAATTGGGGAACTCTGTTTTTTATTGAAATTTTCTGCAAGTACATTGAAGGTCTGTCACATCTTTTAGATCACAGGTTAGATGCTCTTTTTGTTCTCCGTCCGCAGTGTTTTATGACACTGACCAACAATTCTTTTGAGATAGTTGGGAAAGTTAGAATTCTTCTGTGCCCTTTAATGAGGGTTGACACCGGGAGGTTGCCGAAATCTCGAATGATTTGGAGTTATAATTAATTTAGAATTCTAAAATATTTGAGCTTATAAAATAATATCAAACTTGACTCTTTTAAATTTTAAAATGATTTGGACTTGTGCTTTCTAAATTTAGGGTCTTAGGGTTTTAAAATATTAGGGACCTGGACTTCTAAATATTTACGCTCTTAGGGTTTTAAAAATTTTAAAGTTTTGGGTTGTTAAAATATAAACTTTCAAGACTTAAATTATTAAAATTTAGATTTCAAATTTTAAGCTCATAAATTTGAAAATACTTTAAAAGTGAGTTTTTTGGACTTAGTTTTTTAGGGGACGAAAAATAATTCAAATATTAAGCCTTTTGAAATTTTAAAGTCTCGCTACCGAATTCACAATACACCGGCTATCGAACAGAAGGCGTTGCTTTTTGAAAGTCTAAAATTATATATTTTTACAAATACTTTTAGTTCTTAATGATTTCAAAATCTTAGGGTTTCTCCTTAGTCAAGTGCAGTATCTTGAAATGTGAACCCACTTTTAAAACTTAGAAGGGTTCCTCTTTAAAGCTTTTGTAAAGTTCATATTAAGTTCATAACTTATAAATTCATGCAAGTTTCTAAAGCCTATAGAAAGCTATTCAAATATATGAAACTAACTGCCCGCATGTGCTCCAACCAATGTGTTGAACGCTCGAGTATTGGGTTCGAGAATGTTGCACGGGCTAATCGGGCTGCTTTGTATATAGATTAGGGTTGTAAGTCCCACCTTACTAGTCCGATTCTTTTCCGCACAAGGACTATAACTGTCAAGTCTAGTAATTTTGAAATAAATGTTAAAATCATAAAATTGAAATTTATAAGTCCAAAATCACCCCACTAGTCCAATTTTCCTTCTCACGAGGACTGTAGTTGATGAGTCTAGTAATTTTGAAATAAATGTTCAAATCATAAAATTGAAATTTACAAGTCCAAATCATCTCACTAGTTCGATTCTCCTCACAAGGACTGGAGTTGAGGAGTTTATTAATTTTGAAATAAATGTTCAAATCCTAAAACAAGAATTTATAAGTCCAAATTACCAAATTAGTCCGATCCTCCTTGTAAGGATAGGAGTCGACAAGACTTGTACCCTAAAAGTCTAAACTGACAAAATTCAATGCCCGTACTCAAATATAAATACTTTAAATGCTTAATACCTCGATGATGACCGTATTAATTGAAGATTTCAACTGGAGGAGTTAATCTTTAAACTCAAGTTTTTCATAATAACCAACTAATATGTAAAGCAGAATAAATCACTGAAAGCTAAAAACAAATTCGATCTATCATCTGCAATAGTTTGTCGAGGGTGACAAACTCCTGATTGACTTCAGCTCACAAAAAACGAATGTCATATCAAATGTATCAATATATTCACAATCAAAGTAATTACATGCCAGTAAAGATGTGGCTCGAGTTCTCTGTCCGCGTAGTTTTGCTGTCGAATTACACCACAAAGTAGTAGTTACGACTGAATTTCGATCAGGGCGATTATTGCTAGAACGACACTATTATATTACTATCGACTGGTTACGAGTCAGTATGTTCCACAATTATTTTCTGTCATTTGAGTTATGAATCATAAGAATACAATTGAGTGACACAAAACCTTCTGTTAGCTAAGACCGACTTAAGTTTTACCCTTAGACAACTATCCACCGTAGATCTACAAGGATATCTTAGACGATTCAACCTATGACTTGCTGACAAGAATTCTTGTATTAGGTTGGGCCGACTATCTTCTCTGGCTAATAGATCAGGGACTATGACTGCCCAGGATGACATAACCATGGGATTTTGATTAGGTTTCATCTTCATTCACCCGCCATACGTCTTAAACTTCAAGTGATGAATTCTATAATTGAAAATTCAAAGTCAGCTGCTATTGTATGTTGAATATTTAATTATAAATGATTTGCCTTAATCGAAAGTGCTCTCTCGTTATCGGGAGTGGTAATTAACCATATTGCGACTATGAGAAACCTCAAATCCCATATCAAAAAGTCATCGCGAAATGAGGTTGAAATCTCTGGGTAGTGTCTTATCTATAATCCAATATGTCTTCTAAAAATTCGAGCCTCCAAAGCTTTCTCAAAATAAAACTAAAACAGATGCAGAGAGTTATCGGGGAGTGGTTGGAATTTTCGGAGGCCACAACCTCGTATAAAAGATTTTTAGGACTAAATTGACACTTTTATTAATTTAGGATTAAAAGAGCCATGGGAACATTTTGACACTTTTCTTATTATTAAATTTTCAGTATTGCTTGGACATTAGGTTTGTTTCCAATAGTTTTACTTAGTCGAGCACAAAATTCTTAGCAACCCACTTTTTCAGAAGATTGTTGAGCTAATAAAATAAGGATGCTGTTGAGATGATGGGACAGATAGCTGTTAAAGGATTCAAAACTGAGCCATTTGAGACCTTTTTGGCGAGGGTTGCAAGTTTAAGCACGGTTATTTTTGCTAATGTTAATTTAACGTATTTCACTGTTTAGAAGAGCAGTTAATGTCAGGCTAACCTCACTTAAAGGCATTATTGAAGTAACTCGTTCGCTCTGAACCTGCCCACCAAAAGGACCAAATTAGTTACTGAAATGAAGTTAAATTAATTTAATATGAGCTGATTAGTTATCAGCTAATCATTGGTAAAACTGCATGAGACCAATAATGTTATATTGTTTCAAGTGTTAGGCAAATTGAGTTAGAAGTAATAATATTTGAGAAGTAATAAGTTTAATTCTTTTGGAGATAAGGATAGTAAGAAATGGATTTGTATAATTTAGGAATGTACACTAAAAAATAGAAGATACATCAATCAGGCGAACATATAAAATTAACCTGAAAGGAACTTTTAAGGAAAAACAGGGTTGGACTAGACGTAACGTATCAAGAATTGGTGGTGTGAGGCAATATGGTATTATACTGAAGTAGTTGGGCAAGGATGATGATGTTACTATTTAATATTACATATATGTTTAAAGGTATAATTATCAATAACTAAACCTTAAGTAACAGCCATTTTAAGACTTACAGTTATTGAGAACTCATTAGCTGTATAATGGCATGTTTATGGATTAGTTATACTATAGGTTGATCAATAAATATGTAATTAATGAATTCATATTCAGTTATCCTAGTAACTTTACTCTTTTAAAACCTATTTAGTGGCTTTTATTGCCTTATAATCTGTTATTCCCTGAAGACTTAGCATAAGTAGAGTTGACCTGGTAATGTGAATCCTAATCTAGTTTTATTTACTTCCCTGATATTTGATTGATCCCCAATTTATGTATAAGTAATCTGATTGTATGTGAAATTGACACGGGAGTTGGGTAGGAGCTGGAATAGACGAGGGATGGGATTTTCCATCTCTTGAGAACCGAAGCGGGAATATTCTTATTTGCAGCTGAAGCATCAGCCTTTGTGATCTCTAGTTTGGCTTATTTTGATTTATGATCAGGGTTTAATTTGTATTTTAGTACAAGTATGTTGCTTGTGACTTCTTTGAGATTTCTGGATTTTGATTTATGCAATAAAGATTATATTCTCTAGTTTTTATTTGCCAGTGTTGTATCCTTGATCTTTCTCAGGTGCTGTGCCTGTAACCTCATTGGATCTAGGCGTTGTTCTCTCTTGGAAGTCTGAATATCTCCTCTGCTTTCGGTTTTGCAGCCAACACACAATTTTCCTATTCTGGCTTAGGGTTGTTCCACCATGCGCGTCGAATTCTCAACTGCCATCCTCTTTCATTCTTCATTCTCCATTCTCATTCTACTTGCCTAATCCCATTTTGGATTGGCCCACACCATTTAGTTATCCTAGATTGTTGTCATTCGGTATCAAAGCCAGTCAAATCTTGAATCTTTCAGGATTTATATTCTATCTCATAAACCTAAAGTCCACACAACCTAATTCATTTACCTATTTGCCATCCCTTCCCTACCCTAAATTGTCCTCTCTGTCTCAGCCAAAACCCTTAACGGGATAAGGTACACAATGTCGCCAAAGAAGAGCTTTCAAAGAAGTGCCCAAGAGCTTATAATGAATGATAAGAAAGGGACATTATCTAAATATAACAAAGGCTTGCCGCATTTAAGTTGAGACGCACGAACATGTTTTCATAGCTATAATGGTGACTCGTCAAATATGAGAAGAAAATAGTCCTTTTCAACTGGAAATTTCCAGTGATGAAGAATCGATGCCCCGATGATTTAACATTAATTTGAGAAATGATAATGAATTTGAGGTGAAAATTGACGTGCCAGATTTTGACAGACGTATGAATTCAGACAAATTTATTGAGTGGCTCCAAAATGTGAAATAGATTTTTGAGCACATTGACATTCCCAAAAATGATTGTTAAATTGACAACTATTAGGCTTATGAGGAACACTTCTGTACGTTGAGAGAATTTAAAACTTTTTTTTACTGTGAGAAGGGAAGATTTAAATCATCACATTGCCATATGATGAACATGCAAATGTTGCGCAAATAATTTCCTCCATATTATCGAATGGATATGTTTCTAAAACTCTATAAACTGCACCAAAGAGATTATTCTATGAAGTGCATTGTCGAATTTGATCAACTCATATTGAAATATGAGTTTGTGGAGTCAGAGGAACACATAGGGGTGGGATACCTGTCGGTCTTCTTTTTGAAAATAAAATAAGTTTAAAGTTTAATCTAGTATAGGAAGTATGTTTTGAAAATAGTGGTGTTATAATTTTTTAGAAAAATGAAACCGAGTGAATCTCATTTGTCTAATAGTTTGTATAATCATGTCCGATACCACAAATGATACACCTTTCTCGAAAGATTAATGTATCCAGTGGTGGTGGACCCAATCGTACAAACTAGAAGGTTTATGACATCCATTTGACTTGCGAACCTTTTGTGTATGAACGACAAGTTCCCCTATCTAATATAAATATTACGTAGGGTTTATTTTATCTGGGTTCCAAGTTCCCTAAAAGGGTAAGCCTCTATAGTTAATTACATATCGAATGACAAAGTTCATTTGAGAAAACTCTCGATAATGATCAAAGGTACTAGTCTTCATAAATTCAAAGTTGATGCTTTCACGGTAGGAAGTGGAAAAGCAAGTGGGAGTGGCTCAAATTGGAACAATTATTTTCAAGAGTCCAAAGGAAGAAAAAGGTAGGAGACGTCACAGATCATGAGGAAGACCCTCAGTGATTTCCCAAACTATCCTATTGTGTGATTGCGTTTTGGAGATGATATTAATTAAATGTTCGATCATGTCAGTTTTATTATTTGAGACTTACACTTGTATAATACCTGATTATGCAAATAGTCGCAGAGATATGACGGTTTACGTCTTATCACACGACAACCTCGAAACCTAAAGCAAGTCAGAACTTACACTGCACAACATGGTTGCACAGAAGCCTAAAGGTGAGAGATTTTACGTCACGCCGGGTGAGTTACTTCCAAGTCCTATGGGTTGTTATTTAAACTAAGAGAGATTTTGTTGTTGTAGAATTGTTTGCTCTCTTGAAGATGCCCTTCTGCAGGTTCTCATCGCGACTCCCACGGTGTATGCTCCAAGCTCCTCGCTGTGTTGCCCACGAATTTAGCTTTGAGTTTTTTGCTGCAGTTGTAGTAATTCCGCATTTTGAAGGTTTAGGGTTTATAGTTTTGCAGTGTATGTCAAGTTTTGTTGTTATTATTTTGGTTTCAGTTTTAGTTTTGGTTTTGCATGCAGACTAAGCAAATTGCAGATAAATAAAAAGTACTTCAAATGTCAAATGCGGTAAAGTAAAATGCTATAAATAAACTGTAAAAACATATTTGGGCATCTGCTATTGCTGTCTGATTTGTATTGCAAGCATAGTATGATTCACGGGAGATTTAAATAAACATGCAGGAAAAGCAAGCAAAGCGAAAAATACCCAACACAGAAGTCGAAAAAATGAGTCGTAGAAATTACAGGCAAAACTCGTAGTCACGTATGGAAGATCGGAACTGGGTGTAAGACATCGGTGAATGTGAGGGCTCAGAGTTGGACTTTGTGCTTCCCGACCTTGAACAAAA
The DNA here is from genome assembly GCA_022702705.1 of Papilionanthe hookeriana x Papilionanthe teres. Classification (NCBI taxonomy): domain Eukaryota; kingdom Viridiplantae; phylum Streptophyta; class Magnoliopsida; order Asparagales; family Orchidaceae; genus Papilionanthe; species Papilionanthe hookeriana x Papilionanthe teres. The sequence goes on along the minus strand of CM040435.1, from coordinate 10,782,442 downwards.
GTTACCAACCCGACGATCTACGGAGGACAGTCCTTAACCTCAATCCAAATGACTAATTATGGATCTTTATAAGTTTTTATAAAAAAAATCGTTGATTTTTATGCAAAAGTTGTTGTTTAAGTTTTTACGCAGAGTTTTTGTTAACAAACAAAAGAGATTTTTGTTTTATTTTTGTAAGTATTTTGTAAAGTAGTGTAGTCTACATGCTAGTCACTCTAATCGGGCTAGGACTACTAACGACCTAAGATCATCTGGAAACAATTTCTCAAAGAGTCAACAAATAGTATCATCGGTCTTTTCATCTCATTTATTAAATGTCTTTAAGGTAAGAGACTATTCTTAAAAATTTCCACATCTTATCCATTGTTTAACACACATTAGCATTATTATCATCGCCCTAGCCACCTAGACCTCAGACTTACACCAGTCTGATTATCCACATGATGCATTAACAAATGTTCCCAATTGTCAGGAGGATCTGAGCGTAATGTTTGAGCTCAAATCCCGGTGCATTGGGTTTCACTGTAGGTTAAGTCAGTGGGAATTCCATTATTTGATTTAATTAAAGAATCGTGAACCACGTCTCAGTGCATCCTCATATCTAGTGTTCTGACCAGTTCGTGAATTAGGGTCAAGTGTCTAGTCTCATCATTCATTTGAAGACTAGGTAGATGAACTCTCATCTAGGGTGTGCTCCTAAACTTGTAGAAGCTCTACACCGAAAATCGGTGGATGAACTCTCACCTGTAGGCTATGCTCCTAAAGTCTAGGAAGCCTACACTGAAAGTTAGGTGGATGAACACCCACCTAGGATGTGCTACTAAAGTCTGAAGCCTACACTGAAAATTAGGTAGATGAACGCTCACCTAGGGTGTGCTCTTAAAGTCTAGGAAACCTACACTGAAAATTAGGTGGATGAACTCTCTCTTAAGGTATGCTCCTAAAGTCTTGGAAGCCTAACCTGAAAATTGGGTGGATGAAGTCACACCTAGGGTGTGCTCCTAAAGTTTAGGAAGCCTACACTGAACCTTGTGCTTGAAGTGATTTAAAGTGACTAATCGTAAATTAGGTATTTTCCAACTAATCCTCAAATATCTTTAAGTGTCTTCCAAATAGTTAAATCAGAAATTCCCATTTTGACTTAACCATTAAAATAATAATAATAATAATAAGACGAGAACAGAAGAGGCCGGCCCATTTCCAAAACTAGCAAAGCCAAAGGGAGGGGGGAGGGGGATGCAAGTGAACCGGGCCTAAACAATGATCCTAAGGCCTCCAACGACTCCGGGTGACAGCTAGGAACTCTGGGCAAGGGTCCTAAGGCTACTTACGACTCCAGACAGCATTCCTAAGCACTTAAACGACCACCTACAGAAATTCAAGCTTCCGAACAGCAGTCCTAAGCACTAAACAACACCCCACAACGATCGACGACTCCAAACAACACTCCCATAGCTTTTCTAAACTTCCTGCAGCACCTAAGCAACAATTCCAAGTTCCAAACGGCTAACTACAGCACTAGGCAGCATCTAACTAGCTCCAAACGGCTAATTACGGCCCTAGGCAGCACCTAACTTGCTCCAAACGGCTAATTACGACACTAGGCAGCACCTAGGTAGCTCCAAATGGTCACCTACAGCACTAGGCAGCGCTTAGCTAGCTCCAAACGGTCACCTACAGCACTAGGCAGCACCTTGCTAGCTCGAAACGGTTAATTACGGCACTAGGCAACACCTAGGTAGCTCTAAATGATCACCTACAGCACTAGACAGCACCTAGGTATCTCAAACAGTTAATTACGGCACTAGGCAGCACCTACGTAGCTCCAAACGGTCACCTACAGCACTAGGCAACACCTAGCTAGCTCCAAACGGTTAACTACGACACTAGGCAGCACCTAGCTAGCTCCAAACGGTTAATTACGGCACTAGGCAGCATCTAACTAGCTCCAAACCGACACCTAGATGGCTCCAAACAGTTCAGAAAATCAGTCCCCAAGCCGGCATATAAATGGCTCCAAAGAGTGCACACAACCCGCCCCAAACCGGCACCTAAAAGACTCCAAACAGTGCACACAACCAGCCCCAAACCGGCACGTAAAAGACTCCAAACAATGCACACAACCAGCCCCCCAAATGGTGGATTTAATGCCTTAAAATCAGTGAGTAAAACAACCCTCAAATAGTGAGTTTAGTGCCTCCAAAACAGTGAGTAAAACAGCCCAAAATCAGTGTTTTAAGGCTCCAAATATTGCATGTAAATGAACCACCAAATATCCCAAAACCGTGACAAAATAAGCCCCCAAACAGTCCCAAAATCGTACATTTAAAGGCTTCTAGAAACAGTGTATAACTAGCCCAAAATCAATGTTTAAAGGGCTCAAAATCTACATTCAAATCATCCCCGAAGCAATGTACGTGCAACCCAAATGAACCCATATTGTTTCCTTTAAACACAACACTAATTCAGGCTCAAGACATCATGCATACCGCTCGATCCGTATATATTTACACACCAAGTACCAAAATTCAAAAGATTTAAAAGATTAGGTGGTATGAACATAAAGAGCAAAATCTAGGTGCTAGATATGCATGCATATATGAATCGAATGGTATGTAAGAATTGAAGTTTGGGTGTTGAATATGTAAATACATATGAGTTGTGTAGTATGTATGCACTTCTTCCTTGACCGAGAAGAATCAAGTGAATTATAGGCATATGAGCATAGGAATTTCAGCCTTCCTTAAGTTTAACATGTGAGGAGCTAAGTTCTGGCTACCAATTATTATACGCTCTTAGCCTCAAACCTTGTATAAATTATGGTTGACTTTGCTTTTAAAAGTTTGACAGGAAGCTTGCACTATGCAAACTTAAAGTAAGACAACTTAAGCACGAACAAAAAAGAACTATTACAGCTTGATTTTGACATGGGATACATTTCCCAAAATAAACATAAAAGTTTAATGTCATCTGGCATGGAACCTTAATTTCCTCATGCAACTTAAAGAATTTTAATTCAATTAAGATTTTCAATCGAAGTTGTGTTATGTACATAAAAAAAAAAAAAAAATCATATTTCGTCATAAAAAAAAATGCACCTCCAAGATTAATAATCAAGTATGATTCCCCAATCAACATAATGATCAAATGCATAAAATCTTACTTTATCAAGCAACAGATCTTGCCCAGAAAAAGATAAATACCCTATCCATCGTAGCTTCCGGATCCAGCCGATCAAATTTAATGACAAAGCAGAGATATCACAAAGTAAATAAATCAATCCATGCTCACCATTGATCCAGTACTCAATCGATTAAAGAAGCATAAATCAATCGGGTCCGAGCAATACGTTAGGTTCCCGACTAGTAAAACTTCAATTTCTATACAAGAATGATTTGCTTTAAAGCATAGAGAGAAAGAAGCACATGCAGCATACCCTTTTGACGTCGCCGAAGAAGCAGTTGGAGAGGGAGGCGAGCTGAAATGAAGGCGTGAGAAGAAGACTGGTGTGGCTAGGGCTTTGGTGTAGAGGGAGGTGAGACTTAGAGAGAGAGAGTGCTGAGCAGCTACCTGGTCGCGCGCGAGAGGGAAGGAGGCAAGGGCTTCAGTTTGCTTGGCGTGAGGGGAGGAGGAGGCGAGTGGCTTAGGCTTCTGTCGAGAGAGGAAGAGAGGCAGAGGAGTGAAGTAGGCGAGGGTTTTCGGCGTGGGGAAGATGGAGTCGAGTAGGATCTCTTGAGAGCAGAGGTAAGGCGTGGGGGCTTTCGGTCGCACGAGAGCAGGCGAGGTCGAGCGGTGGAGGTTTTCGGTGCAGAGGGTAAAGGGAGTCGAGCAAGGGGTTCCGGGCTATTCGGCGTGCGGAGAGGAGGTGAGGGCTATGGTGTAGAAAGTAGGGCGAGCGAGGGTGAGTCGAATGGGAGCTTCTGGGCCGAGGAGAAGAGGCGAGTGGGGGCTTCGGTCAAGGAAGGGGAAGTTCAATGCAAAGGAGAAAGCAATAGGATCGAGCTGAAGGAGGAGGCTAATGTCGAATGGCTCGAATAAGGTGTCCAACCGAATTCTATACCGCCTCTTCCAAATATCTGTTACAGGACATTAGGCTCGAGATTAATTACCTTCCATATGTGGGGACCTTTATTTGACAAAAGATAATCCGAATTTAATTCAATTAACGCCAAATTAAGTGATTTATTTGAAATTCAAAAGTTGAATTTTAAAATTATGTGAGCTGGGGTTTTCAGCCCGGTTCGAACCCGGATTGAACCTGGATTCGGCCCAGGCCCACATCCCGTAAATTTAAAAAACGTGCATTGATTTTCGTGCTAACTACTCGCGCGCGAAACCATAGTGATATAGGTGTTCTTCCTAGCTAAAGTCAACGTCCCGGACACATCCGTGTGATCCGTTTCGTCGTCCGGGGTCGTCCGGACGAGTTCGCCGATGGTCGGGCAAAAAAAAATGTGTCAAATTGCGGTGTGCGCGGGTGCTCGAGGCACTAAAGGTTCCTCTAGGGGCTGCTCTTATTCATGTAGGAACTCAACTTTGAATTTTACATGTCAGTCCTAATCAACTTATGTCGAGGATTTGGGACCGCTCGTGCGGGACTCGAAGGAGTAAAGAAGTGGCTCGAATTTTCTAAGTAGCGTGGGTCCCGTACTAGTCCTCTAAGAGAGTCAAATAAAGGGGAAGCTTAAAGCTAGACCCTAGGCTCTAAGGAGAGAAATAAAGACCTCACCCAAAAATGAGTTCAACAATACCTTGGAGGGCTGAGGCTATCTTTTGACAATATGGTGTAGTTATAGTTTTATTGATTCCTTCTCGATATACAAACCTTAGCTTTAATGGTGGAAGAGCAACATCGTCATTAGGGGACCATCACACCTTACAAATAGACCTTGACCTTTGGATCAGAGAATAAGAATACATCCACTATAGCACCCAAATCGGCCTTTTGCGAGGATAAATTAGTCTAGGATGGAGAAAGGGTTGGGGCCACTAGCAACCCCAAGTCCTTTCTAGCTAGAAAAGACGTCAAGTGTCATGGCTTTGGGTAGATTCCAGTTGATTGCCCAAATAGGAGAGTCATTTTTTTGACAGACTAGGGAGCAATGGAAGAAGTAGATAATAACATTGGGGCACTAGAGAAAACGAGGATGTCATAGAGGAGTATCAGCTTCCTACCGATGAGGAAGAGATGTTAGTGGTTTCTTAGATTTTTCAGACTGGGCCAAGCGAGAGTAGCAGTAGTTTTACCATAATATATTTCATACTTATTGCACTATAAAAGAAAGCATGCAGTCATATCTTGATAGAGGTAGCAATGAGAATGCAATATCTACAAAATTGATAGCAAAGTTGAGCCTCGTCACACAAAGCATGCTTAGTTATATTTGTCTTGTTTGAAGAAATGAAATAAGATTATAGTTGACAAAAGATGCTCAATGGTGAATGCTTGCCATATCCTATTGTGTCGTCTTTGGCAATACGACCAGTGCATATGCCACGATGGTTTCAAAAACATCTATTCTAAGATATATATATATATATATATATATATATATATGAAGTTAGAGATAATAAATATTTATATGGAGTCTGAGATGATAATGCCACAAGCTATCTTTTTGCAGCGTTGAGAGAAGCACCAATAAAACTATAGGATTGACGGTCCTGGAAGGTATTGAGTTTGATGAATTGATATTAGATATAATGTACCCCTTTTTAAGATAGTTTCAAAATATCCTGACTAACGGGTTACCTCCTTGTTTGACATCACTAAGGAGATCTAACATACCATAGATTTTATTCTAAGATATATTCTCCCAAACAAACCTACCTACTGGATGCACCCAATCAAGTATGAGTTATTGCAAAAGGAGATTGTAAACTTGATGGCTAACTGTTTGGTTCATGATAGTACTAGTCCATGTACAGTTCCAACTCAGCTTGTGTCAAAGAATGATGATTTTTGGCATATTAGTATTGATGGTAGGATTGTGAACAAAACCAACTTCAAGTACTAAGTTTTCATTTTACAATTGGATGATTTGTTGGATTAGTTGCATGAAACCAACATTTTTTTAATATCTATTTACATAGTGGTTACCGCTAGATCAGGATAAGACCAACTGATAAATGGAAGATAGCTTTCAATACTCAGGATTGATTGTGAGTGGACAGTCAGGCATTTTGGTATGTCCAATGCATGGAATACTTTCGTGAAACTGATGAATTAGGTTCTCTAAGCATTTATGTAAATAGTTGTGATTGTGTACTCGATGACATCCTCTTGTACAACTATTCAAAGAATAATCATTAGTAATATTTGTGGCATGTTTTGGAGTGGTGTGGACGTGGAGTGTGAAGTCTTTAATTTGGGGATTTGAGCTGTTTTGATTGAAGTAGGACACCCTATTATTCTCTTTAGTGAAAAGCTCAATAATTATAGGAAAAAATATTATGTTTGTGACAATGAGTTTTTATTTCATTACGAGAGCTCTCAATCACTAGAGCCACTATCTGTAGGTAAGTGAGTTCACTCTCTATACTGATCATGAACTCCTGAATTTTCTGAATGGTCAAAGGAAGCTAAAGGGTAGACATATCTCATTGTCTTCATTCCATTTTGTACTCAAGCATAAAGCAGGAAGCCAGATTAAGATAGTTGATGAATTACGTTGCCACTATTTGTTGATTAGTACTATGCAGTCGAAGAAAATCGTCTTTGAAGTGTTGAAAGATTTATATACCACCGATGAGGACTTTTGGGAGATTTGAACTTGTTGTCATAACATACTGTATGAGTGTCATAGTTCTGATGGTTATTAGTTTTTCTAGAACAGGTTGTGCATTCTTAGGAGTTCACTTAGAAAGGCTATCTTATAGAAGTTTCATGATGGAGGGATGATAGTATATTTTGATAGAGAAAGCTCTTTACTTAGTGAGGAATTTTTTGTTGGCCTAGATTAGTATAAAATTTGGAGAGACATATTAGACAATGCAAGGTTTGCAATAGCCAAGATCTGAGGGCAGAATAGGTGGCTATACATTTCCTTCTCCAGTTCAAGTTAACTTTGGTGTATTTGAGTATGTGCTTCATTGTGTGTCTCCCTCAAAATCCAATGAAATAATGTTTTAGTTATGGTAGTAGAAGATAACTTCTTCAAGATGGTGCACTTTATAGCTTGCCATAAGGTGATGGTTGCTTTATGCATATGAGACTTACATTTCAGACAGAGTTCGCCTGCATTGTGCATAGTATCATCACCTTAGATAAGGACATGAATTTTTCTAGTCTTTTTTGGAAGACTCTATGGAGTAAGCTTGACATAAAGTTTTAGTTTAGCTCAATAACTCACTTGCAAGTAAATGGATAAACTGAGGCGATGATTGCATTTTAAGCAATTTGGTTGTTTCGTGGACATGCACATCAAATAGTAGGATTTAATCATTCTTTAGGTTGAGCTTGCTTGCACTAGGCTCATCAATCAGTCTACTGATTGCAACCCTTTTTAAGCTAGTTTATTAGAGAACCACTCTCATCCCATTAGGCTTGGTCCCTATACTTTCAACTATTAAGCTTAACAATTGATGTTGAGGTCAAAGTGAAGGAAATTCAAGCTTTTGCATTATGAAAGATTGCTAAGCAATATATTATGTATCAAAGATAGATTAACAAGACCGTGAAAGCCCAGGTCTTTAGGGAGGGTCAAATCATATTGAAGGAGATAGTTCCCACAGTATCGTTTGGAACACTCAAGTATAGCTTTTACAATCTATCTAATATTATTAAGAAGATGATTGACAATACATATAAGATCGATCTGTTAGGAAACTCTAATATTTCTACTATATTTAACATCGTTAATTTCTCACCATACTATGAAGATCCAAAACTTCTAGAGAAGAAGATGAAGTCTCTTATATTGAGAGTGACATGGGAGCATCCTTGCGGGCGGGACTAGTATCACGACAACTAATTTGAGAAAATTCCCGCCTACTGGACCAACAGCCTTGTGGGCCTTTTTTAACTTTATTTTGATTTATAGTTATGGTTTACTTTGTGTCTTCATATAAATATGTTGCTTGGGAGACCTGATTTGAGACTTTTGAGTTTTGATTTATGCAATAGAGACTTGTCAGAGTATTGTATCCTCGATCTTTCTCATATGATCATGTAACCTGGTTGGATCAATGTGGTGATATTTTCCGGATAACACTGTCGATTTTTTTAGCGTACACATTGTTTTCATGTATTGATTTATTGTCCGGCCGCTGAGTGCACCGAAACCTCAAATGCCATCATCTTTCACCCCTCCATTCCCATCTTATAATTTGTCTAACCCTCTACTGATCTCTTGACACCATCTAATAATTCTAGATCAGTGTCAGTAATGATCCATTGCTAAGGCTTTGGTTTATGTTAATGTTATTTCCACTCGAGTGATTGCCACTCCCGCTGCTCTGTCAGACAGTATGTGAAAGAGCACGGCCTACATATATATATGTAGGCTGTAGGTTCAATTTATTTTGTGCTGAAGAATTTTCTTATGGTAAATGCAGGGTGCATCGGAGTTATGCAGAAGTTTTAAAGTGTGAAGTGCATGGAAGACAGCTGATTATAGAGCAACACAGAAAATTTTAAAAAAAAAAAATGTGGCAAAAATTAATTGCATTTTGTGTAATTATTATAATCCAATGCCACGATCAGCAAATTCTTTAAACAAATTCTACTAGATAAGTAATGGTTGCTCATTAATGAAGGTTTTAAAAAACCTTTGTAGATATTCGGTCTAGCTGTATTGTATTTTTCATTTTTCCCGCCGTCGTCCTCCTTTGCCTGTTGCCTTCATCGCACCGCTTACCGCCTGCCGCCTTTCGACCATGTACCTCAGATCAAATGAAAAAAAATAAATGAAGCTCTAAATTTATTTTAAGATGAATCAAACGACTCAAAATTATTTTAAGTATATCATAAATATATAGTACTCTTGTAATTTTTTTTCATTACATTTCATTTTTAGCAATGCCTCTTTAATAAATTTTGTTTAGTTTATTATTCATATTTGCAATTATTTGTAATTATTGTCTGCCGCATAAATGAATAAGTTTAATTGTTTATGCTAATAAATTATTTTGAGCATGCCAATTTTATCAAATGAAGAAAATGTGGTGGCATTAAGTCATACTTATAATAGTGTTTAAAACTCAATTAAAATATAATATATAAAATAAAATGGCATTTATGTACGTACCACCCAATACTTACGTATTTACATATCTCCCTCCGAAATTTTTCTTTTATTATCGTCTAATACTGTCGAAAAAGCTCGTTGTTCGCGAATAGTTCGTGTTCGGTTCGCTAAGAAGTTCATTATCGATTCGTTCGATAAACAAACGAGACGAATATAAACAATTATTTTCATACGGTGTGTTAAACAAACCAAACACAAACAGTGATGTGTCCGTTTGTATTCGGTCGTTATTGTTCGAAATATAAAATAATATAAAATAATTACATATAAAAATTTATGATATTTTAAAAATAATTATATATTATAAAAATTTATCATATTTTAAATAATAAAACTATTATAAATAATATATAATAAATAATTAATAATAATATTATTATTATAATATTTATTATAGTAATATAAATATTACTATATTATAATTAATATACTGTATTATATAGTAAAATAAAACTCTAAAGGTTTTATTCGGTTTGTTTTATTTTGAGGAAGTATTGATTACCTGATGTGTACGGAATATCTGATCAATTTGCTTCATGTTGAAAAAGTATGCTATCAAAGCTAGGGCTGTCAAAAAAATTCGTTGTTCGTGAATTGTTCGTGTTCGGTTCGCCAGGAAGTTCGTGTTTGATTCGTTCGATAAGCAAATGAGACGAACACGAATATTTTTTTTTTTCGTCAGTTTGTTAAACAAATCAAACACGAACACTAGGTTCGTTCGTGTTCGGTTCGTTTACACCCCTAGAAATGATAAAAAATATATCACTACTTTTATTTTTAAAATGTGAAAAAGAGATTTTAATGCATAGATAAGATAAATAGAAATGAGTGGCATGTATGTAAATCCATATAAATTAAATTAACAATAAATTATTTCAAATCTATACAATGGGGCCCACTATTGTTATTTTTGTTATATTTTAATAAAGAATCATGTTCCGCATCCTATCCATTGAGCTCGCCTCGCTTTCAAGGGAGATGCAGCCGTGCTGCCCAGTTCCCCGGGCCTCTACCGACGGTGGCGGAGCCCTAGGTATCGGCCTCCTCTTTCTCTCTATACCGGCGAGAAAACCCCTCTACTTCTCTTGGATCGGTTTTGGCCTTAGATACTGCGATCGTCTCGGCCGCGGTGCATGGCCTGTTGTTGCTGCGGTCGCCGAGTCAAGCGGCGGAGCCGACCAGGACCATTACTCCGTGCTCGGTATCCGCCGGAATGCCACAATAGCTGAAATCAAGCATGCTTATCGGTTGCTTGCTAGAGAGGTGTCGTTTCCTTCTCCAAATTTTCTTTTTAATAGTACGGTTTTACGTCATTGATCAAGAATTTGGGTGTTCATGTGGGGTTTGTTGATGTTTTTGAATGATATGAATGGTATAAGTTGTAGCGTAGAACTTTTATAGTCAGGAAGTGAAATAATTGTAGAACAAAAACTAGAATGACATAAAACAGGTGAGATTCGTCTCTTCTTTTAGGGCAGATAACTTCCTATTATCTCATTTGTTGGCCGTGAAGTTCATATTTGACATTACAAAAATCTTAGAAATGGAAGTGTATTAGGAGAGAACTTACGGATGAAGTTGTGACAGATTCCTCTTATTCTATTAAATGATTCCCCGTTTTAATGGGTGAGTGAATCCCCTTGGTTGTGTCATTTCCCAAATGTTCTAAGTTGGTCCCCTTAGTTTTGAATAATTGATTTCCTAGTTTATCTCAGAGTTTTTTTTTTAAAATGTTTTCATTATAGTATTGAATCTTTTTTCCTATCTAATTTAAATTTTACTTGCTTTCCTCAGATTATGTCATTTGCACTACAGAGTTGTGCCCTAGAATTCACTAACTCAAAAGAGTAGACCTAAACGTTGCTTTAATCTAGCTACCAATCAAACGATAAAGTGGTAAGACTAATAGAAAGGTCGATGAAGTACATGAGAGAGAGATCTTTTGAAATTATCACACCAACCTAACATTTGAGTGCTTTTTTTCTTATAGTGAACTTGTTTTCTTATTGAAATATTTATTTGCAAGATGGTTAGTTCTCCCATTGACAAAGCAGTAATGCTTGATCTTGGATCATTTTCGTTGGTTTTGATTTGTATTGGCATTAGGTTTGAAGGGTTTGCTTTATTTTGTTTCACTTTACTATGGTGATGGTTAGACATAATGTTGGGTTGGACCTAGTTTACCTTAGCACCTATTTTATGTTGACTTATCTAAGTTCTATATTGATTTTATATTCTAATTTACTTTTAAACTTGGGTAAATGGCATATCTCCTTCTTAATCGATTAAACTTTTAGCAAAACCTAACCAAGTAGGAGTTAGATTATCCAAAATATGAGAGCTTAAATTCTTCTAAAATTTTGTATCTATGAATAGAACTTCCTCTTCTTGGGATGGATGAAACTTGGGGTGTGAATTTAGTTTATTTGGATAGTTTTGATTATAAATTTATAAAACTAATTGGCTTTCAACGTCTAGAAAACCTGTATGAAGTGAACAAATTAAATAATAGTTTGTTCAATTATTTTGTTTTGATTTTGATGAAACCAAATTTAATTCTATGAATTATGTAAATTGCTTACTCTATAAGCAATAAGCATGTATGAATTAAAAAACAAATAGTTTTAAAAATGTTTATTATAGAAGCATAATTACAATTTTAAAATTTTAAAGCATAGTTAAAATTGGTAGACCTAACTTTTTCTCAATTAAAATGCATACATCTAAGATCCTAAGGGATTGAGGCCCGTAAAAGATATAAAACCAGGTAACAAAATACTACATTAGGTCAGTTTTGCAGTGCCTTTTTCATGTGGGTGCATGCATTTTGTCTTGACAAACTAATAAAACATATAAAGGCAAAATTATTAGATACTTCTACAGTAAACACAAGTGATTTAAGTCCTTCCACAATTCAAACACAATATAATCTCTATAATAAGAATGAAGAGTTTATCCAAATCATTTATTTTTTTCCTTTCTCATATGTATGAAAGAAATTGAAATAAGAATCCAGTAACTTCTTCGAAATACAGACGACAAACGACGAATGAACAACGAATAATGAAAGCTCTTACCATTTGGAATTTTGCAGTAGAGTGCAAAAACAAATTCCCTAAATTCTAATTTAAATGCAAAAGGTTGATTAAGAAACTCTTCTCCTAATATGAAAGAAATGAAGAAAGAAGTGAGTATAAGCTACTTGCTATGGCCGCCTGGAAATCACGGATGATGAATGGTGAAGGGAGAATGACTCTTACTGCTTGGAATGTTGTAGTGGAGGCAGAACCCTAATTCGAATGTGAAAGTGAAATAGCGAAGGGATGAACTGTATGACTTGTGAGTAGATATTGGGACTGGGTTTATTTGTTAAAAAAAGAATTTGAATCCATAGCTACAGGTCAAATCTAAATTCGAATATATAAGGGTGGCCTAGGCCCCAAGCTGCAAGCGAGATTATTTTGCATTGTCCTATACTAGAAAGCCAACAAAAAAAAAAATAGAAATGATAAAACTAATTAAATTTATTATTTGAAATATAGTTACTTTGACTTTCAATTTACAACAACAAAGCCTTAATCCCACTAAGTGGGGTCGGCTTTATGGCTTTCAATTTAATCAAATTTTTTTAATCACCAACAAATTCAATAATAAAAAAACTAAAGAGTTGATATTTTGAGATAATATTTAAACTGCTAATTTAAATGCCGAACTGAATTATCAAAAAATAATTGGGTCGGTTCAACTTTCTATTATAACTACATAATGTACACCCTTAGATGGAATTGATATAGGGCTATCTTCCACTATGTAAAATCTTAAGAAAGAAATGATGATCAACCTTTCAATTCTATCTTCTTCTAAACTATATTTTGGTTCTTAGAAAAACCATAAATCATTGGCACTCTTAAATTCATACTTATGCGTCATTAAAAGAGCTTGATAAAGCTTTGAACCTGATATTTGCTATGAAAAACTAAGCCCTAAAAAGTTTTGCTAAAAGATTTATAAGGTAGGGTTGCTAATGAATGGGGTTGTTGGATCTATGAGCTCACTGTACCTTTAGAATAAGGTTCTTTATAGCTTCCCATAAACTTAGCATTTTTTTGACTAAATTTCTTTCACACCTTCTAAACATAAATCTTTCGATTTATTTATTTATTTATTTATTTTTTAAAGCATGAGAATTGTCTTTAAGGTTGTGTTGGTTTTCTATGGTTTCCGTTAGTTATATTATGAAATAAACTCGTAGAAGAACGATAAGTAATAAAAGAAACTCCTATAAATAAAGCTAAAATGGCTAAAAATGATTTAGAATGTGATAACCATCATCTTAATCTTAAAAGTTAAGGATAGACTAAAATATCACTTTATGTTGCAAGATGAAATTTAATATAGTTGAGGCACAAAATGCATTTATTAATGTTTCACTTTGATAAGCTATAACAACAACAAGACCTAATCCAATGACCTAAATTAGATTAGTGACATTAAATGGTTAACTAAGAATTTATAAAGCATCTAGTTTATGAAACATCAATAATTATTTAAGATAAAATTAACTTAATGATTAGCTTAGAATTTTAAATTTTGAAATTTTAACTGAACTCTTCTTTGCTTTAAGATTGTTATAATCATTAGAATAAAATATGTACTAAATAAATTATTATAAAAAAACAAATAACTAGGGCTAATGAAAAGTAGGCCTGAAGAGGTGAGAATAGTCACTACCATTAGAGCCAAGAACATTGCCTTTGTGTTGGATTCATTAGACGAGAACAAAGAGAAAAATGATGAGTAAAAATAAATTTAAAAAAAAAGAAAGAGCTATAAAGTGAAGCTCTAAGATTTTTATTGCTTAAAAGAAGTGAATATTGATCGTGTATAGCTATGTTCAATATTCAAGATTTTATATCCCCCGAGTCTTAACTTTGACCTTCTATTTATCAGTAAAAGTTGATTCTCGTTATGTTATATGATTGGCTACAAAGGAAGAAGATAAAAATATTTAAAAATGTGTAAAAATGTAGCCGCCCTTTGGCTCTATAAGACACCGAGCTATCGAGTAGGCTATTTGCTGATTTAGTTGTTGATTATGTCGGTGATGATGAGCAGATAAATTTGTTAACGACTTTATTTGAGCTGACGAATTACCAAGACACTGCAATTGAGTTGTAAATTGGTGAGCATCGTAGGTGGGTTGCGGGTGGTATTGACGTATGGTTAATCCGCCTTGTTTTTCTAAGATGGTATTCAGGTAGATTTGACTTGGATTTGAGGATGTGTCATTCTTGTGTATGTTTTGGCTTTTGAGTAACTTGTTGGATATTTGACCATATACTTTTCACATCTCCAATGTAGCATGATGAAGTTTGTAAACTGCACCCTTTTCTAACCTAAGAATGTAGAAGAAATAAAAGATGCAAAGATAAAGAATCTTGTAGATTGCAAATGAGAAATAGATAATGCATGAAGCCTCCGAACAAAAACAAAAGTAATTTCTTCTCAACCGGTCTTACGTTAAAAAGCAGCTCTATGTCTAACTCTTACATCTTTAGCTGCAAACAAATAAGAACTTTGGGTTTGACCCAATTATTATTATTATTTTCTTAAGTTTTAAACCTTTTTTAACCAAAATGGATACAACGAAAACTGCCTTGAATTAATTTTGATGTTGGGATTTACTTTTACTCATCCTATTTTCAAAGAATCTTCATTTGGAAGTAAAGATGTCTATGAGGCGAGCAAGAATAAGATGATTTTGTTGCTGCAACAACAATAACAAGCCATTATCCCACTAAGTGGGGTCGGCTACACGATGATTTTTCTTTATTGTGTCTTATTGTCTGTCATTTAATGAACTGAAAATCCTTGTTTGATTTTTTCTGTTAAAGGCTTAAAGTTATGCTTGTGTAGAAAGAATGTGGTACTAGATAGTGATTAACTGGCATTAGGTAAAGTTTCGTTGGAATAGAATGCTAAGAAACAATCCCTAGGTATGCTTTTTCATTTGGATTCAACTAAGGCGTTAAATTTTTCCATAAAATATAGGTAAATCAGCTCAAGTATGACATTTTGTATGAAGCTAAAGATGTTCATAGTTTTACTTCTTGTCATGAAAGAAGTAGTTCTGAGCAACATTAGCAGCATTGAAAATTACATTATATACATTATCATAATTGATATATCACCAAAAAACCTACATGATCCAGCATGAATCTACATGCAGTTGAATTGTGATTACATCTAGTCAAATTTATGATCATTGGAGCTCTAATTCGAACAAATATATAATCAACATGAACATCCTGACAATTAAAAAAATTCACCGATGCCAAAATGAATTCAATTTGTGTTCAAGTACTTGATATAATTGTAAGCTTCAAGTAATTAATTAAAAGCTCAAATGGTCTTCAAATTTAACATGCTTTTACTCAATTCGAGTGTTTCGATAAAAGAAATCCAATGAGCTAAATATCACTTAATTCTTAAATAATTAAAGTAATCGAATAATGAAATAATGATCTATGATCAAAGGAATCAACGCAGATTATTCGATGTAGTGTGTTGGAATTTTGTTCAATATATCAAAATATCTCTCGAAAAAATTATAATTAGATTCATCATTCTTCATATGCTGAATAAATCTTCACTTATAGAGATTTTGATGTCTTTGACTTTCAGTGGCCGATGACTACCACAAGCGGCTGTTGTGGCTCAATTATTTTCATATGACTGTTATTGCTTGACTATTATCTCCAGGCTGATGTTATCTAATTATTTCCTCATGGTATTGTGCTTGAATAATAACTTTAGATTATTATTGTCTAACAATTATCACCTGATTGCCATTGTCATCTAAACAAAAATTTTAAAAATAGAAAGGTAAGTAATGTAATAATGTCATTTTCAGTTGGATAGAAAGTGAAACTCAATAACTTTAATTATTTGGTGGACTATTTTGACTTGGCTAAGCGTCGGGATTTTTCTTCTTTCACTTAAAAAATCTTGTCGTCTTTTATTACTTTCATATGCATGTGTTGATATTTTTATTAAGTTATGACTTAATTTTTTCTATTCTTGAGAATTATCTAACATGCAATAGTTTGGCACTGTTTACGAAAAATAATTCTATTCTTTTAGGCTCTATTAGCACACATTCAATGGTCACCATGCATAATGCTTAGAACAATAGATCCTCCTACTCAAACACCCGCCATTTCGAGGAACAATCCGAAACAAGGACATCAAGCTTCTGCCTTATCCTTTACGTACAACCATTATTTCGCTAGTGAAGGTTCATGAGCTCTACGGCACAACACGAGGTATTTCACCTCAAAATCAGTTGCCAATTTGGGGTGTCCAACTTGAGAACACCTATATTGGTCCTCATCATTGCCATACTGAATTTTTCCCTCCATCAGGATATGAAATTAACATCAGAGACAATGTTAGTTTTACACATCCATCACATGTAGCTCGGTCACAACCATCACAATGTCGTTGATGCCACCTCCATCTTATCGTAAAGGGCATTTGATTCTACTTTACCCTTACCCCAAAGGGCCCTCAAACTAAATGGGATTTTCAAAGGAGCTATGAGGTGTAAAGGGTTTCTAGCTCCATTAGTTTGACTTTGCTAAGCCCCGTGAATTTTCTACCCTTACCCCAAAGGGCCCTCAAACTAAATGGGATTTTCAAAGGAGCTATGAGGTGTAAAGGGTTTCTAGCTCCATTAGTTTGACTTTGCTAAGCCCCGTGAATTTTCTCCTTTTGAGTATTCCACATAAAAAATCTTGTTGCATTTTTCACTATATGTGTGTGTTGATATTTTTATCTAGCCAAGACTTTTTTTTTCGTTGTTCTTGAGAATAATCAAGCATGCAATAGTTTGGTTTCATTTTGTTGAAAAATAATTCTATTTGTTAGGCCTTATTAGCACATATTTAATGGCCAACGTACATAATGCTTGGAACAATAGATCCTTCCACTCTAACACCCCCCATTTTGGGGAATAATCTCTAAATCAAGCACATCAAGCTTCTACGTTATCCTTTTCTTGCAGACATTATTTTGTTGAAGAAGGTTCATCGAGTCTATCGCAGGAAGATTGGATTCGTGGAATGGTGGAGTCCCAGCATAAGTTTTTAACTCTTACGGAAAGGCTGGTGATCAGTACTGACACAACAAGAAGGGTTTCACCTCCCCCAAAACCAGCTACCAACATAGGGTGTCCAACTTTAGAACACCTATATGAGGCCTCATCATCATTATACCAGATTTCCCCCTCTATCTGGATGACATTAACTTCTTAGATACCACCAATTTACACATCCAACACATGTAGCTCTGTCACAACCACCGAAATGTCGTTGTTGCCACCATCATCTTATCATAAATGGCATTTGATTTGAGGCGTAAAGGGTGTCGAGCTCTATTAGTTCATCATCAACAAACTGCTGCTACCCAGTATGTGATGCTGTTGCCTGGCCTACATCATCGGACTACCACTGCACCATCGTAAGTTGGCCATTGTCGATACTATCGTCTGGCCAATTTTGTTGGAATGCCACCATCAATGCCTTTTATCTACTATCATTGGACTGCCATCTAGCCACTATCACCTAAACTTCACCAACTGTATCATCTGGATAGTGCTAGATTGTTGTCATCATTGTCTTGCTATTGCTCGACCATTGTCACTATTTATGCACCATTGTTAGATTGCCGCCATCCGACCACCACAGTCAAACCACCATCACTAAACTTTATTATTGGACCTATGGTGTCCAACCTCTTTTGCGTTGATCATAGATGTTCGATAATAACCCGTTTACCTCTGTTACCCGACTAGAGTAGTCTAATCACACTTCCACATTTATGGTCTCCCAACTTTTGTTGCTTTGGCTATAATTATTTGACTTTCGTCACTCAACTACAGTCGCCCATCTACAACCACTCAACCTTCAATATTGAATCTTCTAACTAACATTCACTATACTTTGAAAGGTCATTCACTTTTAACTTTTGAGACACGATTATAGTAATCATTTTACCCTTTTGCTAATAATTTTGTGGGAAATGAGGTTACACTGTGAAGCAATCTTCAGTGTAATCTTGAAGAGTTGTATCAATCGAGAATGAAAGAAATCAGACAGCTAGAATTAGAAGTTTTTTTTTTTTTAAATTGCTTCCAATTTTTTTTCTCCTAATTTTCCTCTCTTATTAATTGTACATATTCTTTCCTTATATCTGAATATATTTAGATTAGGAATATGTATTAAAATTACCTATAATAGATTGTATAGATTATTATTTATTGGAATGAAAGCTAAGGAAAAAGACATTGAGCCAATTTCCTCAAAACTTGTTCTGGTATCAGAGCCTGTGATGACAATATCATAACATAGACTAATAAAAAAACAATTCTCTTGTCAGTTTTGTAAAGAAATAATGAAGGATCATACTGACTTTGAATAAAGGAGAAGCTAAGAGGAGTATTGTGAAACTTTTTGTACCGTATATAGAGCGTTTGAGCATTTGAGCCTGCTTCATATCAATATTATAGGCATGGTTGTACTAGGGTACTCGCTTTGCCTTCTACTGGATCATCATTAGCTATAAAAAAAATATATTAAGATTGAGAGCTTAGTTTGGTTACATCATCGAGAAGATAAACTACTGAGCATGATTATATTTGGAAGGCTCTTTTATTTCTATCATCTATTCTTTTCATTGAAAATAAGTTACGATTGGAGGTAACTATAGCCTTTAAGAAATGTTTGTATTAGCATCTTGGATGTGATCTCAATCAAGCAAGTTATTCCATTCAATTCCTTCGGTGCAACCAAGGCAACCTAGTTGACACTTATCTTTATTAAGGCTTCCAATAAATTTAAAAAAATTAATAAAAAAAATTAAGCTCTATATATAGTAATTAGTTGGGTTGTTACTCTCTGGACGAGAACGTAACCATTACCTCGAAAGGGCAATAAAGGTCTAAATGCAGACTGATTTTATCCTCGAGTTGGGATACATGCCATATTTGTCTATTCTAATCAAGGTGCAATCGATCCTAGGAGATTCAATTAAATCTCTTCTATATAGGTTAATGCCGTTGAGTGACAATTCGATGAACAATTTCATACAAGTCAAAAGTCTACAATGAATTTTGTTTGATTTTTTTTTTCCACATAAATTAATTTCATCAAGTAATATTCTGATAAATAATTTAGGATAGGCCAAAAATCGTAGATGATTGCTCTTCGATCTCTTTTATACCGGTTAACATTGTTAAGTAACACTCTGAGAATTAATCTCACATAGATCAAATATCTTTCATGGATTTTTTTCGATCTTTTTCATACATGTTGACTTTATCGAGTGATACTTTGACAAATAGTCTTGGACGGATCAAATATCTTTGGTAAATTTTCTTATTATCTTTCACATAATCTATTGTTGTTAATTAATACTTTGATAAATAGTTTTGGATAGTTTTGTAGTGGATTTTCCTTGATCTTTTTTATATATGCTAACGGTAAGAAGTACTCCTACAAATAATCTCAGAGAAGTTAAAAATTTTTATTGAACTTCCTATGACCTCTTCAACACGGGTCACTATCATGTGAACACTCTCGCAAATGCCTAGACAAATCCAAAGTCTTTAATGGATTTCTCTTGATTCTTTTCACACATGATGACATCACTGAGTCATACTATGATACACAGCCTTAGTTAGGATAAAGATCTTTTGCATATTTCTCTTAACATATAAATTTCCTATGAAGAACCATTCATGACTACTCTTATGGCCCTCTTAGAATTACAATATGGATACATTTTATTGCTTTTATGACAAAGCTCCAACTATAATTTCATTTGGGATAAAAAATAAGTTAATTTCTAAAAGATTCACTCTCTGTAAGGGGGCAAGTACTTAATAATTTAAAATATTCTTACATATAGATTAAGGACCTGTTTGACGCAGCTGCAGCTGCGCTGCCCCAGGAAGTACGTTGCAGGGAAGTTGGTTGTTTGTTTAGTTCAGCTGTGTGAAAATAGTTGCGGGACAGTTTTTCTGTACAAATGACGATTTTACCCAATTCAATAAAACTGTGTAAAACATAATATAAAATAATTTCTTTAGTAAACAAATTACTTTTTAAACAATAAATTTACATTAATTAATAATTAATTACTTATATCTTTATCAAATAATTAAAAATATAAAAAATATATTTATAAATAAATTAATTAATCATTAAATATTAATATATAAATCCATCTAATTATAATTAAATTAAAAATATATGAATTTTAATCCTAAATTAACAAAATTAAAATCAATTCCTCCATCTCGATTCCGATTTTGCTCAGAATCGTCGAAGGCAGCAACCGAAGCAGAAGGTGGAAGGAGTAGTTGGCTTGGGCTCTTCGGTCGAAGGTGGAAGAAGGAGCCCACGGCTTCGGCGAGCTTCGCGAGAGATCGGGAGAAGGAGCCGGTGGCTTTGGCGAAGGAGTAGCGGTGCGGGAGTCGTCAGAAGCGGCGAAGGATGTGATGGAGGAGAATGCTCTCGGCTTTGCGAGGCGGGGCAGAAGTGGAAACATCGCATTTAACAATATCCAGGAAGAGGGCCGCGTGGTAGAAGTAGCTGCCGGCTTTTCGCCAAATTCGCGGCCCGCGGTGAGCGGGACACCGAAACAAACGAAAAACATGCTCGCGGATTCGTGGCGCTGTGCCGCGCTGCACCAAAAAAGCCGAATCAAACAGACCCTAAGAGTTCATCAATTATCACTTTTAATTTTGAATTTCGTTCAAGTATCTATAATTTGGACAAAAATGAACATATAGTCATGAGCAATAAAATAAAGAGATTTTTTTTTGAAAACAATAAACATAGCTATTGATTTTACATGACTTCACAATTCTCTATTTCAATATCACTAAAATTTTTTTGACATATTTATTTGTGTAAAGCATTTGTCTTAATGATATTTGATTTCAAATTATTCTAATGATATCCAAACCAATAATGATGTTTTGCACTATCAACATTGACATTCAACATCATTAGCCTCCAATAAGTGGTCTTTTCTTTCTGAAGTTTGTTGACATTAACCTCAATGTTAAGTTGAAAATTTAGTCTATATTAGGAAGATATTGAGCAGTTCTTTCAAAGGAAGATTGGATCCTCCCCATAAAATGTATGACTCTCGAACACATCCAAAACTCAATCGATCAGGCGAGGGTGTTAACACTTCTTTCAAGGAGATATTTGAGTCTCGATGTAGAAATTATGGACCATGATCTTCTTCAAATCCAGTATATTTATGAAAGATAACCTTGTGCCTTTGCTAGCAACGCACTATTACTTACAAAGGGGAACTACATTTCACTTAAACATAATAATGTTTAACATCTATTAAGAGAAGAAACTAGAGCCTACAAGTGGAGAAAAAAAAATATTAAATTTTTCTAACCCCACATGGGCATTTATATATATAAAAAAAAAGAGGTATGATCATCAGGGACTATAGACATGATATCATTAGTATTCATTGCCCCATAAAATTTTATTGAATCGTAAGAATCATTTGGAACTGTCAGTATTAAAATTTTATATGAATGATGATCAGTAATGGATAGAGTTAAAATCATTCTTAAATTTGTTAATTCAAGATGGTTTTTTGCTCTTGCTATAGGAGTACTAAAGCCGAGATGATGCACGTGATAGCGTTGAGTCTCAATATAGAGGAAGATTGGAGTTTGTGAAAAGGAATTAAACACCGCTTATACAAGATAGTAGAGAATCTCTCTTACAATAAATATTGAAGCTTGTAAAGAGAAGAGTGAAGAGTGCGTTTCCCTCATTGATGAGATATTTTAATTAAAATCATGGGTGTTGTAGCAATTGTATGGGCGTTTTACTTGCTTACGTGCGTCGCCACTTACATACGTGCGCACACTAACCTATCTCTTCATCCACAGATGCACCATGTGCGTGCACATGCCTACATATATAGGTGTGGTGCTTATATTATCGTGCATGTGTGTCTACCCTAGTTAGTCCTTGTAGACACATGCATGATGTGGCTAATGATGACAGCGACCCAGCCTATCCATGGTCACGTCATGTTTGCTATACATCTCGACATTTCATACTTAATTTTAATGCTTTCGTAACTCAAACGTGGATTTACAGTAATTTTTTGAGTAATTTGAAGAATATAAATATTTTTTATAATTTTTTATGAAGTCAACATGTCAACTTCATAAATATTTGAAGTTATGATCGATGTGGCTTGATATACATCTTACTAAGAGGGTCCGCCTTGATATCTATGCACCGACCACACTTTGTAATATGTCTAAAATTATAATTTTGAGATGCAATTTTTTTAATAAATTCCATGTATTTTTGGATGGCATAAATTTTTACTTGCGAAAATTCGGGATCAGTCATTATATCAACAAACAATCTAGATAATCAAGCAAGAATCTCAAAGCTTAATTGAATTAATTTCAAATTCGAGATCATCCAACCTCTAGTTTCAACAAGTTTATAGTCAAAATGAACATCTCGACAAAACTAATCTCATGAACTAAAAAGTGATTCAATTTAAGTTCAAATGAGCCTAGATCGAGCATTCGAAGTATAATTGGAAGCATCAAAATATTAATAAAATGTCAAACAATTTTTCAAATTTTGACATGTTTATAGTCAAATCGAGCGTCTTGATGATAAACATCTAACAAGACCAAGATTATTTAATTGTGAGACCAGTAAGACACTACAATAATGATGGTTTATGATCAAAAGAGTCAACACAGACAATTCGTTGAAGTATTTTGAGATTTTGATAAATTTATCAAAATATCACTCTTAAATGTAATAAATAGACATCGTTCTCTATATGACAAAAGAACTTGGAACTAAATCTACACGTAGAAAGAGCTGAAACTTGTCGACCATTAGCAATTGTCGACACTATCTATGGCCTTTGTAAGCCAAATATTGTCATATGGCTTTTGTTGTCTGACTATCATCATCTTCAATTTGGTGCTACTTGATTATTATCTGCAGGTTGTTGTTGTCTAACAATTGTCAGTTTCTTTTCCATTGAGAATTTTCTAGCATGCAAATTTTTTTATAATTCATGCCTGTTACATTAAAGTCTTTTTCAATCAAGCAGGAAAGCTCAATAATAAACCACGCCTTGCACTAGTGCTATTATTTAATTTGAGTTTGACTTAATGATTATTGAGTTTTTAACATAAAATATCTCATGCGTCATATTTATTTTCTTTAATTTATTTATTTGTGTGTATGAGATTTTCATGCATTGTTTAAAGAAAAATTTCTCCCTGCCGCATAAACATTTCAACCTAAGAACTAACATTTCATTTTGTATTAAACAGTAAAGTAATAAAAATATTAATAATAAATAATGCAAAGGCATTTTGAAACTCTTTATAATAAATTATATATATATATATATATCGGATGTTGTCACTCACGCTCAGCTCTGCTAGGGTTCTGCCTCATGGCGAACCCTAGCGACCCATACAGCTTCGCTACTCTTCGTCTTCGCAGTGCATATCGACGGTGTCGTTGCTCGTCGTCTTTGTCATCGGCTTGGCTGGTGGGGAAAGCTCGCAGTCACGTCAAAGCTGCGACTGCTCTGCCTGACTCGCATCGCCTGCTGTGGCTGCTCGACTTATCGAAGGCTAGCTCGCGGTTTGCCTCATCAGTTGCGGCGTCTGCAGATGTGCTTGCGCCGTCTGGTTCATGTCTGCTACGTCAATGCTGTGGCTGGCCTCTCACGTCGTCTGCTGCGGTTGTGCAGATTTCGACTCCGTTTTCTGCGAGCACCAGCGACTGTTTGTTGGTGGCCACCCTCCTGCAGGTCGTGAGACTTGCGCAACTGAAGCAATGGCCTCAGGCCGTTCATACGCCGAAACTCTCGCCTGCAATAACCCCTCTCGCGCCCCCTCTCGTTCCAATATTTTCCCGCAGAGATATCACGATGTCTTCGCGCAAGGAATTGAATCTGGGTTTCTCAAAAAGGCATCCCGCAAAGACGGCAAACCTGCAATCTTTCTCACCAAGGAAGAGATCTCTATCCTAGCTGCACCTTGTAGGTTGTTTCTAGTGGGTAAGTTCCTCTACGCTAATCCTAAACTTGAATTGATTCGAAGCGACTTTGAGCAAATGATTCTCGATCGAGTTGGAAGATAGGAAGACTGGATGGCCGACACGTTCTCATCCAATTAACGGATGATGTAGTTTATGCCCAATTGTTTGCTAGAAGAATACTTCAGATAGACAATCGGGTGATGAATGTGCTGAAATGGACGATGAATTTTGACCATCGCACTGAACCTCCCATAATTCCGGTGTGGCTACGATTCCCAGATTTGCAGGTACATCTTTATGATCAAGAGCTTCTCTTTACTTTCGCAAAAATATATATATAGAACGCCACTCCACACTGATCCACCTACAGAGCATCTATCTAGACCTTCTGAGGCAAGAATATTGATTCAACGAGATATTACGTTATCCTTCCCAAAAGAGCTTTGGATTGACACATAACATCAGAGATTTTGGCAACTAGGCAGAACTCGGCAGTGCACTCGTCTTCGCACCGATCGTCGTATGCTTGGCCACTCTCACCAACAATGTTACCACCTGCATCCGAATCTAAAACCTCCCCGTACAAACGCTACCGGCCCACATTCCTGCGACAGATATACCTCCTTCCTCAGGCTCAGATCAGGGTGAGAAGGATCAACCCATGGAAGAACATCAAGTAGTTGTTATTGATAGGCAAGAAGTGGCCACCTCTCAGCCTTCTTCTACTGGAACTATCTATACTAGCACCTCAGTACCCACTACTTATGGAGGGATTCGACTCCCACACTCAGACAGTGCCGAAGACAAGGAAGAAACAAACACTCACAATCTCACGACGGAAAAGATGCCTGCTCATATTAAGGAAGATCTCCAAGCATTGAAACCAATCACTGCAGCAGTCTCTCCCACTTCGGATCAGACGACTAACCCTTGGGAGGTAGAGTGGCAAGTGTATACCTCTAGGCGGAGGAAGAAGGCCGGGGGTAATATGCTACTTGGGAATATTATGGATGACACCTTGGTCTCTTCCCAGTAATCGGAGAATCACTCCAAAGTCTGATTATCGAATGCGCTACTGATAACCCATGGAAGAGGAAGGCCTCGGCGACCTCGTCCATCGAAAAAGTTTTAGTTCTTGTTTTACTTTTGTCCTATCTTTTATACTTTTGCTTTGAGCCTTCTGCTTCTTTGTTCTTGATGAGTGAGAGCTCCATCGTTGGGTCCTCTCATACTACGCCGTGTTAGTAACCTCTTTTATCTTAATGAAAATCAGCCTTAGAGCTTTATATATATATATATATATATATATATATATATATTTAAAAAGAAATCGGTATTTAATAGTTGGTAGTACAACTACAAATACCGATTTCATATGTCTCTATCCGATCCGTCCGCACCACGGCAGGGATCGAACTCGAACGCTCGGGACTTACAGTCGAACCCCGCTCAAACCATCGTACCACGATCGCGGCATATATATATATATATATATATATATATATATATATATATATATATATATATATATATAGCTCATTGGTTGCGTCCTTTGGTGTAAGTCCCTCGGGTCAAGGGTTCGAATCCCACCTATTACATGTAGGATTGGAATAGCACATTGGGCTGGAAGGGGGGTCCGCTCCTCGGTCAGTTCAACCTATAGGGGTTGATCGGCTGTCCCGACTGTCGATCAATCTTTTTATATATATATATATATATATATATATATAGCAACGAGTTAGGTATACTATTGTTGCTTTGAATTTTTTTTTTATAAAAATACTTTGAAGTTGTTTTTTTCTTATTTTTCCTTTTTAAAAAGGTGAAAACTTGGATCTACATTATCCATTTGGTTGTATAAACAAATTCACATGTGCTTACATTCTCTATAGGTATATGGGTACTTTTAATCAACTCAAAACCTAAATAAAGCTTTGATTATGACTGCGTTTTAACCTATTTATGAACTGGTGATGACTTTGTTAGCATAACAAGAATGGCTCAACAATAACTCGCTCACTCCAAAATAACTTGATTGTGGATTATCATCTTATGGATGAGTTCTCGGTTGGGTCATTGACAATTCATTTATTGAGCTTCAAGGAAAGTTAAAGAAAGGTCAGTCTGCAAATGTTTCAAACTTTGCTGAGCCTATTCCGTGAACTAGAATGATTCTATTTCCAAGTTTGTATTTTCAAAGTCTTTTCTATCAAGACCTTCATTCTCTCAGCACCAGTAAAACTGTTGCCCACATCCCTCTTTTTTGACTGCTTATAATGAGAAGTAGTCCATGATTCTTTTTTATTTTTATATTTTTTCATACTGATGACTTGACTTGCATTATCTTCATTTTCTCTGTTATCTTTTGCAGCATCATCCAGATGTCAACCGGGATCAGCAAGCTGGTGAAGTTTTCAAGAAAATTCACTTGGCATATGAGGTCGTTTACTATTTCTTCTATTATTTCGAATTAATTGATTATTTCAAAATAATATTTTGAATGTAGGCAATAATTAAAGGTGCACTTCTGTTTTTTTTTCATTATGTTTGTCTTGTTTTTTAACCTTTGGCACTGAATATCATCCACTGGGAAACTTATTCTACTTGCTTTATTGTAGCAGTTCCTACTAGCAATCGAGGTTTATTCTCATGCCTTTTTTGTGTAAGGGCATCCTTTCACCTTTTTTCTCATTTATAGGAGTTAAATATTAAAAAGCTATTTTCAAATTCATTTGTGTTTCCTGGCCCATTTATCTCAAAACTGATCACCAATATTTTTCTCTGGATGATTCTCTTGGGTTTTCAAAGGTGATATGGAACAACCAGTAACTACGGGGTTATTAGCGATCATCTTTTGTTTTTTGTTTTGTTTTGTTATTCTGCTTTGCCTCTTTTATATGAAACGAAAACATGTTTGGTGTATATATATATATATATTAATTAGAGAGAGAGAGAGATTGAATATCATGCAAGTTGAAAATTTTTGCAGTTTGGTAATTTTTGCAGTTTGGTAATCGATGATGCATTGTGGTTGGAGGCGTTCGTGGGCCAAACAAGGGAGCGGATTGGTCGATGGTGGGTGCGGGGTTGGTCAGTGACATCTGTAGGCTAGGTGGTGTAGTGTGCATGATTGTTGTATAAAGTTCATATTTTGAAAATAATGAAGAAACTAAAAATTTAATTTGAGTGTTTTTATAAGTAAAATGAGTTATTTTAAGAAATAGAAAAATTGCAAAACGCTAACTAAATATATTTTAACCAAAATTCTAAAAACAATTATAAGAAAAAAAAAGTTAAAAAAAAAAAAAAAAACGATGCCTAAGCATGCCCAAGGAAAAGAAGCAAAACAAGAAATGCTTATCATTTGCTAGTTTCATCAAGCATTAATTATTTTCATTTTTTCAATTACTATTTATTGATTGTGATTTCATGGTATTTCTCCTCGTATTTCTCGTCATGCTTTTTCATATATTGTACCATACTTATGCAACTCCTAACTTTTCTCGAGCTAAGATGTGTCCATATGGCATTATTGCTTTTTATTATTATTATTATTTTTTTGCATGTGTTGTATTGTCGATTAAAGCAAACGTTTCTTTGATAAAATCATGTTAAACTTGTAAGAGCTGTTACCAATCAATAAACTAACTGCTGTGCCATTATATGAGTTGGTAGAACGAGATGAATATATTGCAGATTTCATCTGATTATGATATATTTTGATTGTAAGCAATCTATAATTGAACTGATTAGTTAATTTATTGATTACTAATATAAAATGGTTAAAATCTAAAGAGTTATTTTCCCATAAAACTATCAAAAGTATTGTTTCATGAAAACTAGAAGCTACCATTGCAGCAGTTAAACAACTATACTTCTTTTAACTGTCATGTCATAACACCTTACTGTCAGGGACATTTAGTCCCACATCGGCTAGGTGTAGGGCCGAAAAGCAGTACATAAAGATCCTGGGCTGCCCACCTCCCGAAGCAGCTCTTCGGGAGCGTGACAAGTAGTATCGGAGCGGCAGTCGCTCGCCGGTTGTGGGGACTCTCCACGGTGTAGGGCCTCGGTGGAGCCGATCCGTGACGAGCACGTCACGTGATTTAGGTGGAGGAGAATGTCAGGGACATTTAGTCCCACATCGGCTAGGTGTAGGGCCGAAAAGCAGTACATAAAGATCCTGGGCTGCCCACCTCCTGAAGAGCTCTTTTGGGAGCGTGACATTACGCTATCAAAAGCAGACGCAGGTCACAAAAGCTATATCAAGGGACATTTGCATACTTACTGCCCACTTCTTATGTATTTGCATTTTTAACTCCCAAACTCTGATTTTTACATTTATACCACCCAAATCTTTCACATCACATCAAAAATATCACTATTTTAACTTTTAAAAGGTGAAATACACCTTCTCATGCATAAGTATGGTACAGTATATGAAAAAGTTTATTTTTAGATTTTAGATGTATAGATTCATAGGAAGTGAGCGTTATATATGTAAATATTCCTTATATCAAGCAAACCCTAACTACCTTTCATCCATCAGGTGCTATCTGATGAAGTAAAGCGTGCAAGGTATAACCTGACTTACAAGTTCCCCGCTGTTCCCAACCAATCAAGGCCGAAGATCTACAATTGGGAAGAACTAAGGCAGCAGATGCAAGCCAAAAGGCGGAAGAACAACGATGAGTCATGGACTTATGAAGCCCAAGCGAACCAAGATACAACTTCCTACGAAAGAGAGCCCTTTGTGGAAGTTCTCCGATTCACCTTCTTCACTCTCTTCTTCATGCAAACAGTGGGCTGTCGCGCCTCGCTCACGCTATGCGGAATCTCCGCTTTCTCCGACAGGCAATTGGATGCGGGGTATAAGATGGGGTATGTGATGGCTTGGATTTTAGGAGGCAGGGCAGGTATTTTACTTACATTGTGCATATACTTTGCAAGCTGGTTGTGTGGGAAGAGTAGCAGTAGCATTGTTGCTTTGGTGGTGGTTGCGATGTGGATTGGGGCTAACGTAACCAGATTTGCTCCTCCTATTCCTCAGGGTGCTGTTCTGACCTTGCTTTACATGTCCATGAAGCTGCAGCTTGATTCCAAGGGAACAAGGTAAGCATCATTGAATTTCTCTTTTTTTTTTTTTAAAAAAAAAAAAACTGTATATTTTTTGTATATATCTTTGATTGGGAGCTGCTAAATAAGAAAATATTTACTCTATTTCTCAAAGTATTTTGTCTTTTGTTGGTATGGTCAATGAAAGCTCAACTGAAGTGAAGTTGAGTGAGACTAACCACGAGAATTCAACCAAATATTCAGAGTTGAGATTGTGAAAAGTGGCATATTGTTTTCCAAACTTGAATCCTTCTGAAAGTTGTAGCTTAATGCTATATGCCTCAAAAAAATTGGAATAATTACATACATCCCATCTCAATTCCCATGTATTTTTGTATCTTAACACCTAAACTTCAATTTTTACGTATACGACATCTTATATATATATATATATATATATATATATATATATATATATATATATGAAAAGTAGTATTTACTTTTAAAAGTTAAAAAAGTGGTATTTTTGGTGTGATATGGAGGATTTGGATGATATAGATGTAGAAGTTATAGGGTAAAATATCCCATAGGTTCTTACATTTTTGTTTTGCTTCAAGTAGGTTTATATTCTTCTAAGTACATTGGTCCACAACATCTTGTTCATGCTTCGTGTAAGTCTTTTCACTAAACAAAAACATTAATTAAGGTGAAAAGAAAGAATTAACCCCTCTTGCTTTTAAAGACGGCGAGGTCTGTCAATCTTCGAAAAATTCTAAAATAAAGTTGGAGGATGATGGTATTTTAGTTATAAAAGAAATTATTTTATTTCAATTTAATTAAAAAATTAGCAAATCATCAATTAGTTAATGAAGTATTTAAAATTGCTACCATTAATGTCAGTTAGGCCCCAACTTATTATGGGCTCAATTTTCGGCTTGGCTTTTGTTAAGATTAACTTAAATTGGGCTTTATTCAGTAGCCCACTCTCTCAATTCGTTTGTATGGAAACTTTTAAACTTGTAAAATTTTGAAATGCTTTTTTTTAAAAAAAATTCAGCTAGTCCTCTAGTGGTGTAAATGAGCTGAACACGAGCGAGCCTAGGCTCAGCTGTGTTCGGCTCATTAAAAAACATCATCTTTCGTGTTTGGCATGTTTATATTTCAAATTCAAAAAGTGTGTTCGTGTTTGACTCGTTTGCTTAGGGAGCTGAACACGAGCTTTGTGCAAATAAAATGTCATTTTGACAACTCTAATCATGCAGCTGTAAAAAGTTAAGGATTGGGATAAGATTTAAATATTATTATTTATATTTAAAAATTATTTAAATTTAATTTACTATATTTTATTCTATTATTTTAATAATTTTAATTGATTATAAATTTCTAGACTCGTAGTCAATTAATTTTTTTAAAAATATCATTAATTAAAAGATATATATGTATATATATATAATTGATGATCAGTATTTCGAGTCAAAATGAGTTAAACACGAACAAACAAATCTTTATTCGTGTTCGGCTAGTTTATATATCAAGTACTAAAAAAAAAGTGTTCGTGTTCAGCTTGTTAACTAGTGAATGAATCGAACACGTACTTCTTAATGAGCCGAACACGAGCTGTTCATAAATAACGAGTCATTTTGACAGCCCTAATCGTCTACATTATTATCAACCGTTAATTATCTATTCGACATACTATGTAAAAGGAAACCAATAAAAATAATTAATCGTGTTAACATTACTAAATGCAAAAGGTGTTCAGATAAGGGAAATGGTACTCTAATTGTCCTCATTTGCTCCCTAAGTACTCCTTTAGAATGCATTGTTTGCCCCTTAAAAAATAAAATGAAATATTTTATACACCACAAATTATTTTCTTACACTTGAGAATTTATATTTATATTCTGAACTAAATTTCCAGCAGATAATATTCAAATTCTTGTAACGACGCCCGGCAAATCTTAAGCAATAGGATCTAAGCCGACACCCCTTTTTATTTTATTTTATTTTTTTTTGTATTTATTTGTGCTATTTAAATCACTTACAAATGGCTCAGCTGCATAGTTGCTGTTGAGTTATGGCACTATACTTTATTTTTTCATAATTTTTAAATATTATAAATAAATAATTTTCAAGGGCTGGCCTTCCTCCCAAATATTTTATTACATTAATATAATTAAAAATTAAATAAAAATATATAATATTTTGCTTCTTTTATCATCCGCATATGGCATCAAATCATATTTTCATTTTATCCAAATTCATAGTCTCTGTCTATAATATTACCAAATGAAATAGTTATATACTACGTACAAATATTATATTCTAAAAAATTAAATAAATGATGTATTTACATACTGGCCACCCAATTCTTATGTATTTGCATGTCTGATGCTTATAAATTTTAATTATTACATTTATACCACCAAAATCTTCCATATCAGATCAAAAATACCACTAATTTAACATTTAAAAAGAAAAATACAGGTGGCTAGATATGTAAATACAAAAAAATTGAGCGGTATTTATGTAAATATTCCTAAATGTATTTCAGCCAGAATCCCACTAAGCGGGTCGGCTACATGAATCATTTTTCTCCATTGCGTCCTATTCAGTGTCAAATTTTCGTTTAATTCTAAAAAATTAAGATCATTTTTTATGCAATAAGCCCAAGTTTTCCTAGGTCTACCTCTGTCTTTCTTAACATAAGTTGTATCTAAAGCATCTACTCTCCTAATCGGATCATCAGGCGGTCGACGTTTAATGTGACCAAACCATCTAAGGCGACTCTCTCTAATTTTATCCGTCACTGGTGCAACACCAACCCTATTACGGATATATTCATTTCGCATTTTGTCTCTAAGTGTAAAGCCACTCATCCACCTAATCATTCTCATCTCAGCAACACTTAACATTATGTTTCTCTTTTAAAGGCCAACATTCGGCACCATAGAGCATTGCAGGTCTCACCATCATCTTATAAAATTTTCTTTTCAGTCTAAGCGGTACTTTTCAGAAAGAAATATTACTTGACGTGAAATCACCATATGGCAAACTATATGGCTCCAAATCTAATTTTGAGTACATGAAAATTTAAAACTAAAATAAAAATATTAAAAAAATAATATCTTATAAAATCCTGAGTACCCACTCATTTTTCTTAAAATTTCTGTCCTATTACGATAGCGAACAACAAATCTTAAGAATTTTCTCACGGTGACAGTAAAATTAGATTGCTGTAATTATTAGAAGACGATTCTCAAATTGTACACATAACTATCCTTTTATCTGCAACTACGCATTCCGTACATAAGATAGTTTCGCCCCTATCTGCAAGGTAACGAAATTTAAATTTATCGTTAGATTATTGTTGGTTTGATTATAATACATGATATTTGATGCAAATGATTTAAGAAAATTATAATAATTATGAATGATTTTTAGGGTTATATAAATACTGAAAATTAATTTTTCAATTATTTTATAATTTTAAGCTCACACTATCCTGAAGAGTATTTATTAATGTGTGCATATGATATGTACGGTTTAATTTGTTGTCTAATGCGTGATAGAGCTCATCGCGATAATTTATCGTTCTTATCGAAAAGTCAACTCAACAGTTTGGGCTCAATCCAGCCCAGCCCAACCCAACTCAACCCGAAGGAGCCATAGAGGACAGTTGGGTCGGGTCAGCTCAAATGTAGCCAGGGTTGTGGCCCGGCCCAGTCCAGCCAAGATAAAAGGAAAAAAATTACAGAAAAAAAGAAAAATATGGCTGACTGAATTAAAAGGGGACAAAACCGGCGAAGCATATTGAGAAGAAGTTGACCTGGTTGACCTAGATAAAGTATGATGGCGGCAACCTAAGTTATAAAAAATAAATGTAGTAAATTATGTATTTATCTGCAGTAAGAGAATAGTTGAGGATATACTTTTTTTTCATTAGGAGATTATAAATTCAAACTACATATATTTCATAAGTATTAGTTAGAGGGTATCAGATGAGACTCTCCACCAATCTCATGTGTCTAACTAGGGTTGTCAAAACAGTTCGTTGTTGGCGAACAGCTTATGTTCGGTTCATTAAGTAACTTGTGTTCGATTCGTGCGATAAGCAAACGAGTCGAACATGAATAATTTTTTTTTTTGCGCTCGATATAGAATTGAACAAGATTTTGTTCGACTCTTTTTAATTCGAAATAATTATATATATATATATATATATATATATATATATATATATATATATATATATATATATATATAAGAGAGAGAGAGAGAGAGAGAGAGAATTACGGACCTATCACATTATTTTAATGTATTACAAAGGTAGAATCTTCATAATTACGAAGAAACAATCACTCTGTAATTATTAGGAGAAAATTAGTATGTAATTATTAAGAGTTATTCATCTAATAATTACTTACCAGTATTATGTCGGATTTTATTTATTTCTCTATTTAGAAATTACCTTAATTTGTTCCACGTTTTAAGTTATAAATATATGTTGTAATATGTTCTTATGAATTAAGAGAAAAATAAATAAAATTTCTCTCAATTCTATCTTGAAATCTCACATGGGATCAAAGCCAAATTTTTTCGCTAATCACCGGTAATCTTTGGAGGAGCGAGAAGACTCCCTTCCCGCCGACCTTCTTGCGGGAATGGAGGAAGTATGTCTTGCCTTGATTCCCTCTACGTCTTGGAATCGTTCGAAGGCATCTTCGTATGCCTTCATCTTCTTCGTTAGCGATATCTTCGACTCCGGAGCCTTCAGATCGCTTCGTCGCGCCGCTCTTCTTCGCGTCTGAAGCTCGCCAGCTCTTCGAAGCCGGCCCTTCGATCCTCGTAGGCATTTCGGTCCTCCCCGGCCCTTCGATTCTCACAGGCCCTTCAGTCCTCGCCTCCTCGCCGGCCCTTCAGTCCTCGCTTGCCATTCGATCCTCACCGGCCATTCGGTCCTCACCGTCCCTTCAATCCTCGCCGGCCATTCTATCCTCGCTGGCCCTTCGGTCTTCTCCGGCTATTCGATCCTCGCTAGTGACGTCCTCCTCTGCCGCGAGAGCTCCTACCCTCGGCACTCCCGGCCAGCACTCCGGCCAAGACTCCGACTTCAGCGACTCTCGATTTCGGCAGATCGCCGACTTCTAAGCACTCCCGACACTCTTGGCGTCGCGCTCTCGGGCTCGGCGACTCACCGCTCGAGGATTTTCGTCCCGACAACGTTATCGGTTGCAGTGGCAAATCGACGCTTCGACCGACCAACATCAATTTGAGGAGGATGTGAAAATATGTCAATTAAGAAGGACGAAAATCAAGCAGTAGAATCTTCGTAATTATTTGGAGACAATCACTCAAGATTATTACAGAATCTTCATAATTATTAGGAGAAAATTAGTCTGTAATTCTCCTAATAATTAGAGACTAATTTCCTCATAATAATTATGAAGATTCTGTAATAATTACTGAGTGATTGCCTCCTCATAATTACGATGATTCTACTACCTGATTTTTGTCTTTTTTTTTATTGACATATTTTCACAACAAATTTAGCCAAAATCATTAAAAATAAAGTAAAGCGTGAATTTTACAATTTTTATAAATAAATCGAACTGGGTCTTGTCAGAAATATTCAGATGGTCGTCTTGAGTTGAACATTTGGAGATGAATTCATTATTATATTTCAGCCTTTCCTAAGTCCCGCTTCTACTGCTTATGCTAAATGTTATCAATGTGCATTATTATACTCTAAAGTCTGAAATCTACTTGTAAAGATATCATAGATAAATTTTTTATCTGAATGTTGGTACACGAATCGGCTCCTCTTTCTATCTTATGGTCTGTTTGGAGCATCTGCAGTTTATTGTATAATCTGCTGATAAGTTAGGTGTGGTGGTCATTATAAATTATTATTTTTTTTTAAAGTCAGATCGGAGCTAGAAAGTTGCCTATGATGTGAAAACGTTGTTTTCAGCGTTTTAATAACACACAATTTGACAAACTGTAATTTACCCAAAAAGGTCTGGTGTATTTCCAAAATGTCACCGCACTAATAAGCTGACCCAAACTGACCCTTAAACGATACATCTAAACATTCCAATAATACTGGATTTTGAAAAATAAATTTGGTGATAATATCCGCTAATATTGTACGAACAAGAAACGTTGAGATTCGACATCCCTATATGGAAAACATGGTGAAAATTCAAACCCGATGGATACAAGAAACTCTGAGCCGACACGGTGCTAATTGTGAGATTGGTCGTGCATATCGGATAAATATGTTAACGAACGACGCTCAAGCATAGGAGGGAGAAAAGAAACACTTTGATCATGAAGGATTAGGTGAAACTAACGGCATTCTTGATGGTTACTGTTGCGTGCTAGAAAATTCATGGCAAAACAAATTTTCAATATCCGACACAAATCTCAAGGCATAACACGGATCTTGAGATAATTTTTTGAGTAATAAATGTTCAAACTTTTATTAAAAATCTTCAATACTCCGATTTCAGTAAAATTATAGTCAAACTGATCGACTTGACGAGATAGACCCAATGGTACTAACATTGATCCAATTTGAGCAAAATTGAACCCCGATCAAGCGATTAATCCACTTTTAGAGGCTTTCTGGTCATATTTGGAAGGTCAAACGAATTTTGAATCTGGTGAACATATGATTGAATCAAGCATCTTGACAAAATGAATCCAACTAGCTCAAGATTGCTCAATTATGATATCATTAAGGCTTTTCAAATATCTATCAAACGTTGTCTGATCAAAATGAACTCTCCAGACCATCTGATCCAATAGGTTCATTTTTTTGCATTAATTACATCTGAAACTCTATAGAAAGAGCTCAACCTTTCTCATGAAAGAGGAAGAGAGCTTGAGGCTTGAGACTTGAGAAAAAGTTTAAAGTATTGAAATGGAGTTGAAGTAAATACACAAGGGTGGTACTTAATTTCAACAATATATGTAAATGTGTATGTGTGTGTGTGCGTGCACGCATGTGTGTGTGTGTGTGTGTGTGTGTGTATTGTTGGATTCCGATTTATCTGTGAATCACACCCAATCAATATAGTGGAAGATAAGAGAGATAAATAGAGAGACAGAAAGAGAAATGCATAGTAATGAACAATGATTTGAACTATTGATTAACAATTTTTGATAAAATGATTGGGGTGCAATATATGAAGTTGCATGTTTATCACTACTTTATTGGGAGCATTACAAAATATTTTTGGTATTTTATATTTATAGTCCTTTGGTTTGATCGTCATCGTCACCTTAGCTCGTCGGCTGGAGTTAGTCAGTCCTAGTTCAATCCTAGTTCGATAAGACCTGCTTGTTTGCCTTCGTTGAATCGGGGTGGATGGTCAGCCCTTGATGGCCTTCGAGGTAATTGGGCTTGACTAGGCTAGCTTAGATTTTTCCTTATATTATGTTAACCTGATTCCTGATTGTTGAACTCTATGTTAGGAACTCATATCAATGAAGTAAGGCTAGGTTGTCAAGCATAAGGTGAATCACTATAATCCAATCGGTATGTTACTTCTCAATGAGGTGATTCTTCGGAGATGCTTCAGATGATTATGTGATGCTTAGTTATTGGCCTTGGATTAGAAATCTCGAGGGCGTTTGAGATAGCCATTGATGCTCAATGCTTCATTATGTCGGATTACGATGAAAAGTGAATCAACGCCCTCACCCAACTTGACAAATTTTAACCATTAGTCAGACGACTTTCGCTAAGTCAGTTTTTAACCCTTGTTTAAAGGGGTTTGCACCTGATTAGATGAGTCTTTTAGTATTCCAATGGTGGTTGCTTAGTCTTCAAATGCTGACTCTTTGTCTTCTTTCTATGGTCGTTGGTCATCTACGTGTCAGCTCTTTTTAGTCATGCTCCTTTGTACATTTTGTCTGTTGGATTTTCTTGAGATTCTTGCAGACGCATATCTGTTGTTCATGTGTGTGTGTGTGTGTTTATATATATATATGATGCAATTTGTTGAATTTTGAATTGTCCATGAATCGTACTTCAAGGTTTAGAGGGTAAGAAATGAGATAGTTAGAGATAGAGAAATAAACGGTGAAAGGTTTTATCTATTCTCCTTTTCTCATAAGATAATCTACTTATTTATAGGGGAGAGAGTATACTATATGAGATTATATTTTCACCCCTTCTTTAATATGGTAATTAAAATATATTTTAGATATTTCTCATAGAAGAGACTGTTGATCGACCACCTATAACTTGGTAAGTTGAACGAGCATGGTTGCGACCTAGTAAGGTTGGTTATGTCGAGTTGATTGAGTTGGTGCAGCAGATCGGCTGGATTCAATTAGCTTTAGATTGACATAATAGACTTGGCCGACTATACTTTATCGATCAGATTCAGTTCGACTATTGACCCACAATCTCTAGATGAGAAGCTCATGTCGGTAGAACGAGACTAGTCTATTGAGTATAGGGCGTTATAAAGCTTGCAACCAAAGCATTTCAAGCATCAATTAAAGTTGGTGCCCAAGAGCCAGCCATGGGCGCTCAAGCATCCTATAAAGGCTCAAAAATAGAAAGGTTAGCGTCTATGCGCCAGCCATTTGGTTCCTAAGTGCCCAACATGATGCTGGCGTTGCTCGTTCTATCGAGAGACCGATACATAGTCGTCTATTTATTGGATATAAAAATATAGTCATAACTGATTGAATTTCCATTATAAAAATATGGTGAGATGATTGAATTTTAATCATGACTGCAATTCATCAATGCCCAGCAATCAATAATGATCAAGGATGAACTCCAAACACACTATTGGAGACTCGACGATAACTTCTGGCAGCAATTTCTCACAATTGTTGTATTTGAAATACATCATACATATATTTATATATATTGTATACGGACAAACATTGTATTTGGTGTAACATAGTAACTTTTTTTTTCCGGATTGGTGGAAATGGGATTTATCTTTGTACTTGTGAATTCATAGATCATTTAAACTGGGTTGGACCATAATTTTTTTTCTTTCTGGATTTTTTCATGAAAAAATGTCTTAGTTTTTTTTCTCCAACTACTTTTTAAACCGTCAATGTGTGATAGGATTACTTTTGTGCAATGTTGAGATGTTAAAGTATCACTCTACCAATGTGAATTTTTCGGCACACAACAGTTTGATGTTGTATGTGGGAAAGAAACTCCCCTTGATAGAATTTTACAATACATGTGGCTCATAAATATTGTTATGATAAAGAAGGCTTTTTGAGCATGGATGATGTACGTCGACTATATTAAGAAATATTATTGTTGTTATTCATTAACTATGTCCTCTATAACCAACTGTCGTCTATATAACCAATTAATGATACTGCAGTTATCAACTACGACTTATGTGACCAACCATGACATATGTGACTAACTG
The DNA here is from genome assembly GCA_022702705.1 of Papilionanthe hookeriana x Papilionanthe teres. Lineage (NCBI taxonomy): Eukaryota > Viridiplantae > Streptophyta > Magnoliopsida > Asparagales > Orchidaceae > Papilionanthe > Papilionanthe hookeriana x Papilionanthe teres. The sequence goes on along the minus strand of CM040435.1, from coordinate 10,743,577 downwards.
CTACTGCAACTTTCAACTACGATGTTTATGATCAATTATAAATATCATTGTATCGTTAGGAGTCTTCTACCACACAATTATAAAAAAAAAATATGATTTACTTAATATATGGAGCATTTATTAATTCATGATCTTAAAGTAGAGTAATGTGTTTGTATTTATTTTTTGAGAAATTATAATGAATAATGTTTCTTTATTTATTTGTGTACGAGAACGTTAGCCTTTGTTTACGTAACAATTTTTCTCTGCCGCATAAATATTTCTACCAATGATAAATATATATATATATATATATATATATATATATAGAATAAAGAAAAGCTTTATCGTACTCATTTTAGTTGTGAGTATTGTGACTTTTGATTTCGTGAGATTCGCCATAAGTGATCACTATGATTATTTAACAGATTACCTTGTATCTGCTATACTGAGAAGTTCGACACAGATAGGAGTGTAAATGAGCTGAACATAAGTGAGCTTAGGCTCAGCTCGTGTTTGACTCTTCAAAGAATAAAATTGTTCTTATTCGACTCGTTCATATCTCGAACAAAAAAATATATTCATGTTCGGCTTGTTTGCGTAGCGAACCGAACATGAGCTATTAACAAACAAAGAACCGTCTTGACAACCGTAATATGTAACCTTAGAATGAAGGCTTGCACAAGATTTAAACCTTATTATTTATATTAAAATATCAGTTAAATATAATTTAATATATTTTTATTCTATCTTTTTAAATAGTAAATTTAATTGATTATAAATCTTTGTAGCCTTGTAGTCGATTATTCTTTTTAAATACTACTTTTTTATCTATAAATGTGTGTGTGTGTGTGTGTGTTCAGGCGTAATAAGCGCGAGTGAAATTTAATTATTTTGAGCCAAAACAAGCCAAACATGAACGGACAAAGCATTGTCCGTGTACGGATGGTTTATATATCGTGCATAAAAAGATTATTCGTATTATGCTCGTTAACTTAACAAACGAATCAAGCACGAGCTTCTTAATAAACCGAAGCTAACTGTTCAAGAACAACGAGCTGTTTTGACAGCTCTAGACACATAATATTATTAAGTGGGTATTAATAATTTTTTTTTTAACTTTTAATTATTAAATTAGCACAAGAAAATGATAATATATATTCTGCATACATCATAATCAATTCTGAGATTTTAATTTCAATATCATATATCATAATCAATTCTGAAATAAGGAACAACTCTCCGCAATATTAAATTTGTATATATGTCATCATCATCAGGTCCAGCAACAAAATTATTAATATTTATAGATTTTTATGAAGTTTATTCGTTGATAAATTTTGATGGAAAAATAGGCGACTTATATGCTATTTATTAAAAATGATATTATTTTTTTTATATTTATTTAAAAAATATTAAAATTATTTCAAGTGCTTTTATACATACTTAAAATTTTTAATTAATTTTTTAGTGCACAGAAAAGATAAAACTTGACAAATAATTTATCTCATTATCGAAGTCATGCATTAAAATACAATTTTTGTATATATTTGATATGTGATCAAATTATATTGGTTTTCTTATAATATAATTTCACGTTAATTTTTATGATATAATATAAGATGAATGGTTTCATATTATCAATTAAATATTTTTGTAACTAAAGAAATTAAAATAAAATTAGGATAAAAATATATTACTTGCTTGAATTTATTTATTTAATAGTTAGTTATTTCAACACAAAATTGAGGGAAAATATTGCATAAGTGCATCAGGATTCCAATCAAGATCTATGATGTATACAAATAGACTCATATATTAAAGTAATATTTTATTTTAATAAGGGGGCTTGTCTGTACATATAGCAAATTTTGATACAAAACTACATCAAAATTCTTAAAGGAATATTTTTTAAAATTTGAGACTGTTGTATAACAGGTTATAAATGTAAATTTCGAATTCTTCATTGTATGATATATAAATATATAAAAATTGTATGGTATATTTGTAAATTATTATTATTATTATTTTATTTTTATTTTATTTTTATTTTTATTGGAAAAGGTCGAAAGCCGACCCGTGGATATGGGACACAGTCACACAAACGGTAAGAGGTGGGACCCACCCTCCTTCCTCCTCAAATACGGAGCATGGTACCCATCAACGGCAGCGAAAGCAGAGAAGTTCGTCATCGAACAGACCGATCGGAGCCATGGATTCTGCTTCTCTCCCATGGAAGCTCTACCAAAACCCCCATTTCTCCTCCGAAAGCCACCATGACTCTAATCCCCATCTCCTCCCCTTACAAGACATCGAAGCGGATCCCTATCCCACGGACTACCTTCCCGCCCCCTCTTCGCAGACGAAAGACCTCCGCACCGATCTGGAGCTCGAGCGCCGCCTTCGAAGAGACGCGGAATCCCTAACGAGATCCCTCTCCCTCAAGCTCGCCGAGGAGCGGCGCCTCCGCGCCGAGGCGGAGGCTGAGGCCGCGCGCTGCCGAGATGCTGCCGACCGCGCTGTACAAGAAGCTGAAGAAGAGCGCCTGATGCTCAAATACGCCGATTCGTGGCGTGAAGAGCGCGTGCAGATGAAGCTCACCGAGGCCGCGATCGTCCTTGAGGAGAAGATGATGGAGATCGCGAAGTCGGGTGGTTCCAGATCTAGCGAGATGGATGGCAAAGGGAGGCAGGGGAGGGAGAATCTGCACGTCAAGAAGGGCGTGAAGGGGTTTGTGGAATCACCCAAGATGGCGGGTAAGGCTCGGTCGCCGGGATCCGTGAGGGAGAAGGAGCGCGTCGATAAGAAATTGGAGTGCCAGAAATCTCCGATTAGGGCTTTTCTGAGGCAGAAGAGTGCCGCGAGTTTTGGGGTGATGGCTAGTTCGCGGAGTTTAGTAGTGCGATGAATTTGCGTTTTCTGCTTTTGGTGATGATCTCATGTTCTTGATGCATCAGCTGCTGATTTAGTTTGGAAAAAGTTGGGTACCTGTTGAGGTAATGCTTAGAATAATTGTATTTTCTCAAGGTTTCTGGCAATAAAATTTGCCTGCTTCCAGTTTGAATTTGGCTGTAAAAATGGCGACAGTTTAAATCTGGCTTCAAGCATGATAATAACCAGCATTATTCTCGTCACAATTCCTTTTTGTCACACTTAAGATCCGGAAGGTGGTACATTTAGCAGCTCAGGCATTATGGAATGAACATGATGGAATGAATTGAGCATGTTTTATGTTCTCAGAGAAAGATTTGTATGAAATTAAAAGAAAATATAAATTTTATTCATATTGAATAGGCTACTGATACAACTGAAAGGATGGCAGAAACTAGCTGAATCAAAATTGAAATGATAACAAGAGAAAATTATCTTGACCTAAAAAGAAAAATACAATAGCAAAAAAAAAAATTCCAAAATATCAAGAAAGGGAAGCTAAAACTTAAAAAAGCCTGCTTTGATGTAGATGATGCTACTAGCAACTAAACAGTATCTGTAATGTAAAATATCAAGAAGCGAGTTTGATAAATAAATTTTGTAAATAACAACTATCGATAAAAATAAAAACAAAGAGACATGAGACATGCAGTATGAACAACAAATAAGAAGGATTTTTATGTGCATATATAATATCACAAGGCAATAAATGAGCAATAAACATCAAATATATTTATATATCATAAGAAAAGATGCAATAATTTCCAATCAACTGTTTTATTATTCAATTTTTCATTTATTATTTATGTAGTTGATTTTAAGATACACTCTAAAATCAGGAAAATTAATATCAACCCAAAGAAAACTAACGATTTTATGTAGAGTTGTCACTGTGTGGGCCCGTCTCCCCAACTAGCTAATATTCAAAAAGTTTTTACCGTCCTACATATCATCACAGAAGCATAAATTTTTCACATGTATAATATGCATTAAATACAATGTTTCCCATAAGCTTGTGATATGATGTGAATTACTTATGATTTCATAAAAGTAAAGCACAAGGAAACTAAAACTTTATAATGTATAAAACTCAAATATGAAGAAATTTACAATAATAAATTAAGATAGTCAGTGCTTCCATCATTACCAATAATTGAAGTTGAAATAGTAAGAACATGACTTACAATCCTATAAAACTAGTTATGTATCTACTACAAATATTAATGATTAAAACTCCTAACTTGAAAATATATGTTTACTTTTTATAAATAAAAAATAATTATTTACCTCAAGGCAGCAAACACAATACTTCTACTATACCAATTAGAAAACAAAATATAAATAGTTATGCAATCAAGTTCTACCTTTAAATTAAATATAGTCTAATCGACAGTTATTATTATTATTATTATTATTATTATATTAATTTTAAAATAAAATAACTTAAATCATGATTCTAATTTATCTTAATAAAATTATTTAAAGTGAATTTATTATATAAAAATATATCATTAAATAAAAAAAATGACAAGTTGAGAGCCACCTTGCTCCCGCGTTGCCTTCTCTTCTAGCTCCAAACACCACTATATCTCAAGTATTCGATCACTTAAGCCGAGGGCGAAGAGTTAAAGGGTTTCGGTGGGCACAAGAGGCGAGGGAGAGTTGAGGTCGTCGTTCAATGCCCTAAACCCACGCTCCGTTCTTATAGAACAGAGAGACAGTGGTCGATCGAATAAATTGAGAGGCGTTAAGAGGGGTAAAAAAAAAAAGAATCGTATCAAAAAAGTAGCGACACAGAAGGAAAGAAATCAATTTGCATGATTGCATGAGAAAAGAAAAAAGGAAAAAAAAAATCATTTCTTGCAGTTTGGCCTTGTTTTAAGAATTCTCATTGTTAATTTTGTTTCTTTTTTGTTTCAATCCTATAAAAGTTTGATTTACAAATGTTAACAATTGTATCTGACAACAGTTATGATAATTGAAAGATCGTCATAATCATTAGCTTTATCCCAATTATTTAGGTTCGATTGTGTTCATGGTTAGCTATATTTATATGAACGGAGCTTCTTGTTTCTAAATTTTCTGTTGGTGAACTATATATTATTTAGAACCATATTCATGAAACTGATTCCAAGTATTTAGATAAAGCTGTTGTTGATGATGACGAGCGCTAGAAAATCTGCAGTTGTAGAATAATGGATTATAGTCTTAGCGTTGCATGAGAATTTATCACACACTCAAATTAAATAAACAATCATTTGAGACACTAAAAGTTTTTACGCAGAAAATTCTAAAGGGAAAAAAAATCACAAGCTCTTGCTCAATTGTAAAAAATCCACTATAAGTTGATGATTATAAAGACCCCTTGATGTTATAAAGTCTCCGGAGTTACAACGTTGATTTGCGGATGAACTTGCAAGAAATGGGTGGTGACCAATAGCGATCGGCGACGGCCGACAAGTAACGGTCGACAACCGGTAGGTTGTGGTCACTGGGGGTCAACGGTGGTCGACGGTGACATAGTTGATGCCGGACTTCAGCTCATTCTCAAAGTTTTATGCTCTTCTTCAAGCCCCAAGAGCTCTTCCCCTCTCATGGACTCTATTTCTAGAGTTCTAAGTACAATTAATGCAAGAATTTTCTTTGATCAGACAACATTTTGTAGACATTGGGTTGTCTTAACGATGTCAGAATGGAGGGATCTTGGGCTCGTTGGATTCGTCTTGCTGAGACGCTCAATTTGATTTGAATTCACTAGATTTGACATCCATTTGATCTTCAAAATGCGTCTAGAAACTTTCAAAAGTGGTTTAATGACTTGATTCGAGCTTAATTTGACTTGGATTAGACCAAATTTAGTATCATTAAGTTCGTCTCATAAGTGTTGAAATCAAGCTTCTAGATGACTCTTAATTGAAGCTTGAATGTTTATCGCTCAAAATATTACATCGAAATCCGTATCGTACTTTGAGCTTCATGCTGAATGATGGAGATTTTTTGGACACGTATCAACGGTGATGAGTTTTTATCATCAAACTTTACTTGATAACTTGTTTGAAATTCTTAAAAAAAAAAAACATATAAAGTAAGATCAACATGAATATACATCGCATTATTAAGAGTTAAAATATTTGTGAAATAAAATAAATAATTAAGTTAGAAATGTAAGCCTAATAACATTAAACTGCACGTTATTGTTCTAAAAAGTTCCATTGATCCCACATTGATAATTTAAATTTTTTTCTTATTAGATACTTTTTATATAAAAAATTATATATATATAATGAATAAATATATAAATTGTATGTTTCTCTTATCAAATTTGTCTCAACTACCATTTTTTATTTCTTTTTTTATTATGCTTAACAAATGGATTAAAGCTTAGGAGCGTATTTGTTAAGACACATAATTAAATTTTAGACTTAAAATATAAAATAAATTAGAATTAAAATCTAATTAATTTAAATAACATATAATTAAATATTATATATTTTTATCTCTATGTCAATGAAATTTAAATAAATAACTTTTATGAATAAATCTATTAAAAAAAAATATGCATACAAATGCATATGATTTATGAATAAATCTATAATTGCATAAGCATTTAAATAATTACTAATTATTTACATCGAGCCATCTTTTAATATTTAATAAGCTAAGACTCAGCTTGATTAAATTAAAACAAATTGATCGGCAAAACTCGGTCGTTGGATTGGTTCGAATCTTTTAATTGAGCATTTACATACAAAACACTTAACTTTTATGTATTTTTAATTGTTACATTTATATCGCCGGAATCTTTCCTATCTCATATCATAATTCTAAATTTTCAAAAATGAAATATAGTTTTCATGCATGGCATGTATGTATAAATTGAAGTTTATGTATTAGAAACGTGAATACAAAAAAAAATTGAATGGTGTGCATCTAGACTTCAATTAGGGTCTTCCACGTGTACAGGCAGTCTCTCAATTTAATACATAGGTGGGCTTGTCTGTACACGTGATGGGCTTTGATTGGAATCCTGATGCAAAATTGCATCAAGACTCCTGTTACAATACTTGTTCCTACGAGTAAATATAAGTTTGTGTCAGATAGTCTCCTAACATAATGTTTAAAAAAAAATGAAAATGAAAATATTAAGTAGAAAGGAGCTCTCAAACTTGTTTTTTTTTATTATTATTCATTTATTTTAAATGTCATCTTTGTTGACTTCTTCCACAGCAAACAACCATTTTTTTCATTTTATTAAATTATTATTTTTTTAAGTGAGAGATAGAGAATTAGAGGGATGTTTCAATTAGAAATATTTTCCTTGAGATGGGGAGTCTAGAGGTTATGGAAATTGGATTCTTTATGTGAATTCATAATCACCAAATCATATTTTAGTGCATCATTTGGCCAATTGGAAGGCCTTATTTTAACTAATGAAGATTGGTTTTAATAATTCTCTCATTTATTCTATTCTGCGGAGTGAACCATTTGTGTGATTTTGTGTGTCTTGTTGTGTGGATAAAGTATAAAGTATTGCTTCTGTTATTTGGATGTCCGTCGGACATACGACGGCCAGGATCATATCATATTGTGTGCGTAGTCATGTGATACGATCCTTGCCGTCTTCTGAATAGATGATGTTAGGATGTAATGTTTTATCGAGAGAGAGAGAGAGAGAGAAATAAAAGGGGGTATTTAGCATTATTGAAGGAGAACGATTGATTAGAGAGAGAGAGAAAAAAAGGAAGGGAGAAGATAGGACTTGAAAGAGGGGCATTTACATACATACTACCCAAATATTATGTATTTACATATCTAACATTTAAACTTTATTTTGTATAGCTGTAGCACTAAAATCTTTCATATCACAGTTAAAATATCTCTATTCTAAACTTTAAAAGGGGAATACACATTTTCATGTAAAAGTAAAGTGACATAAATGTAAAAAATTGAGTTTTAGGTGTTAGATATGTAAATATGTAAGAGTTGAAAGGTATGTATGTAAATATTCCTATGAAGCGACAGAATATTTTTATTTTCTCATATTAAATTCATTGTTCAAACATCAAACATTTAATTTATATGTAATCTCAGCAGCATTACCCCCATCTTCCAAATCATTTACTTTAAATGATGTCCTTTGTGTCCCTTCTATGAAAAATAATCTCATATATACATTTTTTATTTTCGCCTACTAATAATATCTCCATTGAATTCCCACAATATTTATTTTATGTGAATGACATTCATTCGGGCAACACCCTAGTGCAAGGTGCAACTAAAGATGATGTATATGAGTGGCTTCGATCATCGTCCAACAAACCATCAGCAATGGCCTTCTCTACAATAAAAGCCTTCATAGAGATCGTGGGATGGGATAAATACTTCGGAACATAATGGTTTAGTCAAATATCCCCATTATTACATAAGTGATGTCATTTGACCAACTCTCAAAATTTTGTCAGGAGCAGAGCGGCGTGTTTCTTTTCACTTTCAGAAAAAGAGTACAGAATAAGTTTTAGGGTTACAATACAACATATATATAATCATGACGTATAATATACAATTGCAAAATTACACATGTACCGTACTACGGGGTGTTCCCCAACACCCTCAATCCACACAATGTAACTCTCCCAGTTGGACAGTTGTTAGAGCGGAACGGAGCGACCGAGCTGAGCAAGCGCTCCATTCCGCCCTAGCATCTATCCCTTAAGTGGTATATGAGTCATACCTAACACTTATTGTCCACCACTCCATGCACCCACAAATTCAAACAATTACCCCATGTTGGGTAATGTGGAGACCCGGTCCACCACATGTTAGCTTCCTAATTAAGGGCTACCTACCGCTCACCTACTATATACCACCTACCGCTCACCTACCTCCCACCTACCACTCTCCTTTATTCTATAAATAGCCTCTTTTGGCTATTGGATGATGCACAACCAAGTTCTCCAAGAGAGAAAGAGAGGAAGATAGAAAGAGAGGAAGGAGAGAAGAAAATAGAGTTTTTCTTGTAAATGTCGAGGCGCTCGATCGTGTAATTCCTCGAAGAAATAAAATCCTCCGCAACTCCGTGGACGTAGGCAAATTCGCCGAACCACGTAAATCCGTGTGTCGCTCCGGTGTTTATTTTCTGCGTGCATTTTTCGTTCCAATTTTACTTTATTGTCATCATTTTTCACAACAATCGGTATCAGAGCTTCGGTTCGGATCTGAGGAAGAATGATGGTCGGAGACGAAGTGAAGGTTTCGGGGATCGAGAAATTCGACGGCACCGATTTTGGTTACTGGAGAATGCGGATGAGGACTACCTTTATGGGAAGAAACTTCATCTTCCGTTACTGGGAAAGCAACCGGAGAAGATGGACGAGGTAGATTGGAATCGTTGGATCGACGGAGTTCTAGGGGTTATTCGATTAACCCCGTCAAGATCGACTGCACACAACGTTATCAAGGAGAGGACCATCGCGGATCTCATGGCGGCTTTGTCAGGTATGTATGAAAAGTCGTCGGCAAATAACAAGGTGCATCCGATGAAAAAGTTATTCAATTTGAAGATGGCGGAAGGTACGTCCGTTGTACAGCATCTGAATGACTTTAATACTATCACAAATCAATTGTCGTCCGTCGAAATTGAATTTGATGATGAGATACGGCGCCGATATTATTGGCTTCATTGCCAAATAGTCGGGAGGCTATGAGGATGGCAATCAAGCAATTCGCGAGTAAATCTAAGCTAAAATACGATGATATTCGTGATTTAATTTTGGTCGAGGAGGTGCGTAGGAAAGATTCCGGCGAGACTTCGTGTTCGAGTTCGGCACTGAATGTTGATTTCAGAGGGAGATCACATGACAGGAACTCAAACAAAGGAAGATCAAACTCAAAGTACAGAGGCAGGAGCAGGTCAAAGCCTAGTCAACAAGCAACATACTGGAACTGTGGTAAAATTGGCCACATAAAGAAGAACTGCAGAAGTCCTAAAAAGACGGAGAACATCGATGCTAATGTCATGAATCGAAGAAGCTCGGGATGCGCCGTTGCTCGCAGCTCACAACTCCATCGACGACCGGATACCGGACTCGGGGCTTCTTTCCATACATCTTCCCATAGAGATTTAATGCAAAACTATGTTGCGAGTGACTTTGGAAAAGTATATCTCGCAGATGGAGAAGCTTTGAATGTGGTTGGAATGGGAGATATCGACATCGCACTTTCAAACAATAACGAGTCGACATCGCAAAAGGTCGACACATTCCCGAACTAAAAAAAGAACCTCATTTCTGTTAGGCAGCTTGATGAGTGTGGACATTCAACAGTGTTCTCAGATAGCACCTGGAAAGTTATTAAAGGAGCACTGATATTGGCTCGAGGTAAGAAAATAGGTATGCTATATATGACTACTGGTTTAATTAACGAATGTTGATACTATCATGTTGTAGAGAGCACAACGAAAGTTGTGGCATTATAGACTTGGTCACATGAGTCAAAGAGGTATGAAGGAACTTCAGTCCAGAGGCAAGCTACCAGAACTGAAGTCAGTTGATCTTGGCATATGTGAGAGTCAGACATGGTGGAAACAGAGGAAGGTCAGTTTCTTGAAAAGTGGCAGGACGCCAAAGGCAGGAAAGCTGGATCTTGTACACACAGATGTGTGGGGACCTTCCCCAGTGACATCTCTTGGAGGCTCTCGCTACTACGTCACATTCATAGACGATCACGAGCAGAAGGTATGGGTCTACTTTCCGAAGCATAAATCTGATGTATTTAATGTGTTCGGGACTTGGAAGTCTATGGTCGAGACAGAGACGAGCTTAAAGTTAAAATGTCCGAGGTCCGATAATGGTGGTGAGTACATCGATGGTGGATTCGAGAGTATCAGTGCAGCTCAGGGCATCGTAATGGAGAAGACCATTCCGGTGGACACCACAAAGAAATGGTGTCGCAGAGCGCATGAACGAGGACCATCAATGAGAGGGCTAGAAGCATGAGATCGCACGCCGGACTACCACCAGTTTGGGCGAGCGATCAAGACCGCAATTTATTCGATCAACAGGGGCCATTCGTTCCATTAAACCGTGAATTACCCGAGGAGGTCCGGAGTGGAAAGAGGTCGATTTTCTCACCTTAAGACTTTTGGTTGTCTTTCATATGTTCTTATTAATCCAGATGCTCGAAGTAAGCTTGAAGCTAAGTCAAAGAAGTGTTACTTCATTGGCTATGGAGATGATGCATTTGGGTATCGTTTCTGGGATGATCGAGATCGGAAGATCATACGGAGCAGGAACGTGATCTTCAATGAGAAGATGATGTACAAGGACAAGCCCAATACAGCTTCGAAACAACACTCATGAAATCCGAGTCGGTAAAACTCGATGATTTACCGGAGGTTACGAGTCCAAAGACAAAGATGAAGGTGATGACGAGAGTGGGTCCGGGCACCCATTCCCATTATTCCGCAATCGAGCTCGTAGTCATTCACTACTCCAACTCATCGTTTGCAGGTCGAAAGGGCTAGACGCTCTCCACGGAGGTATTCTCCTACTTTAAACTACATTCTCGCTGACAGATGATGGAGAACCTCAGAGTTATGAAGAAACATTGCAAGATGAAAATTCGAGCAAGTGGGAGCTAGCCATGAAGGAGGAGATAGATTCTCTGATAGAAAATCAGACTTGGGAGCTAACGGATCTTCCACCAGGGAAGAAAGCTTTACACAACAAGTGGGTGTATCGGGTAAAGACTGAACATGATAGCAGTAAAAGGTACAAGGCAAGACTTGTTGTAAAAGGTTTTCAGCAGAAGCATGGTATTGATTATTCCGAGATTTTCTCTCCGTGGTGAAGTTTACAACCATCGAATGGTACCGTCTATGATGGCTACCGAAAATCTCTTCCTTGAGCGAGTTAGATGTAAAAGCGCTTTTCTTCATGGAGACCTCGAAGAAGACATCTACATGCACCAACCCGAAGGGTTCGTGGTACGAGGAAAGGAAGACTCGGCTCATAGACCGAGAAAGAGCTTGTATGGCCCGAAGCAAGCTCCTGAGACAGTGGTACAAGAAGTTTGATAAATTCATGCTTAATGCGTGGTACGTAAGATGTCGGGCGGATCATTGTCGCTATGTCGTATTTTGACAATTCATATATCATCCTATCGTCGTATGTGGATGATATGCTTATCGCAGAGGCTAGCATTTATGAGATCAATAATCCGAAGAAGCGGATGTCAAAACACTTCGCAATGAAGGATTCGGGAGCGGCAAAGCAAATCCTTGGCACGAAGATTATCGAGATGCAGTCAAAGGTACGTTAAGACTTTCACAGGCTGAATATGTGAAAAAGGTGCTTAGCAGGTTCAATATGGACAAGGCGAAACCAGTTGACACACCCTTGGGCAGTCATTTCAGACTCAGCAAGAGTCAGTCACCCACGTCAGAGGAGGAACAAGACTACATGGGTAAGGTTCCTTACGCTTCAGCTATTGGTTCACTTATGTATGCTATGGTCTGCACTAGACCAGATATTGCCCATGCAGTGGGAGTTGTGAGCAGATACATGAGTAATCCAGGGAAAGAACATTGGGAAGCTGTGAAGTGGATCTTCAGATACCTAAAGGGCTCTTCAGAAACCTGCTTGTGTTTCTCAGGAAAGAGCCTGGAGGTACAAGGCTATGTTGATGCAGATTTAGCTGGAGATATTGACAGTAGGAAGAGTACTACAGGTTATGTTTATACTCTTGGTGGTACTGCAGTGTCATGGGGCTCAAATTTGCAGAAGACAGTTTCTTTGTCCACTACAGAAGCTGAGTATGTTGCAAGCATCGCAGGCCGCAAAGGAGATGATATGGCCGCAAAGTTTCTGGAAGAATCGGGTAAGGAGGTTCGTAAGGGCACTCTCACAAAGTGATAGTCGGAGCGTTATATTCCTCGCCGAGAATCCCGCATTTCAATTCAGGACCAAACACATTCGTATCAGTATCACTTCATACGATCATTATTAAATGACGAACGCTTCTACTCGAGAAAATTCGTGGAAGCAAAATCCCGCTCGATATGTTGACAGAGGAGTTACTCTCGAGAAATCGAAGTCGTGCGCGACCTTCGCCTGGTCTTCTAGCTCAAGACAGAGGCTTTGAGTTGCAGAGGTGGGGGATATCACATTTGAGGAAAAGTTTGGTACAACTAGCAGATGATGCAGCCAGTGGGTGATGCAGCTAGTGTCCCAGTCTCCAAGCTGGGAGAATTGTTGGGTAATGTGAGACCCGGTCCACCACATGTTAGCTTCCTAATTAAGGGCTACCTACCGCTCACCTACCATATACCACCTACCGCTCACCTACCTCCCACCTACCGCTCACCTACCTCCCACCTACCACTCTCCTTTATTCTATAAATAGCCTCTTTTGGCTATTGGATGATGCACAACCAAGTTCTCCAAGAGAGAAAGAGAGGAAGATAGAAAGAGAGGAAGGGAGAGAAGAAAATAGAGTTTTTCTTGTAAATGTCGAGGCGCTCGACTGTGTAATTCCTCGAAGAAATAAAATCCTCTGCAACTCCGTGGACGTAGGCAAATTTGTCGAACCACGTAAATCTGTGTGTCGCTGTGGTGTTTATTTTCTGCGTGCATTTTTCGTTCCAATTTTACTTTATTGTCATCATTTTTCACAACACCCCAAGCTCATTTATACCTCAATTAAACCCCACTAAAACCTGAAATTAAGTAAGCCCCACTTATATTTTTTTCTCAGCCTCATCCCACTCTTGTCCCTCAATTTCTGTAACTTCAAATCATGCCTTTCAATCCTCATTAAATTCCATAATCATAATCCTCACCCGCTCAACATTACATGCCAATTACAACAAGCTCTGGCGTTGTAATGCCCTTCCCACGTCCTCCTCTACACCCAGCCAGTCGTCCTCCATGAGCGACAAGTTCCAGTACTCGGACCCAACTACTTCATCATATGACACCAATTTCTTCCAGCATGCGCCACAGATTTCTCAAATATATTGTCCACCCCTACACATATCACTGATTCTACCTCCCAAACTGATAACTTTGTTCTAATAATTAAATTTATCACTACATATGACAATCATAATTGGATGCACATATAAAAATATGTCTGCATCAATCTCAAGGTAGATAAATGGCTCAGAAAGAAGATAAGGTCGATTGAACATAGCCTTCGACTATTTTTTTTTATTTGGTTGAATATTGATAAGAGAAGCATCTTGTTCAAAAGATCAGCGGAAGACGCCAGAAGAAACTCCAGGTGGGCGATAATCAGTCTTTAGGACGATCTACGAGGAGCATTCTTTCGAAATAGATATCGATAGAATCAAGGTTTGACATACGATCAACAATTTTCATTGATTGAATCAGTCCCGGTCTTATTATATTTGAATATCTCTGTAATTACCATAAAGCTCACTTGAAAAGTTAATGATAAAGAGATAATATATACACTTTAGTAATTCTGAACCTAGGCCTATAAATAATGGCTCATTTCATGATTAAATGACACTCTTTTATTGTTTCCTACTGCGCTTTCTCTCTTTTTTTATCTCTCACTCACTTTCTTCCTAATCACTTCCTAGCAGAACATTCTATTCCTTGGGTGTGTTTCCTAAATACTTTTACATTCAACATTGGCATAGCCCTCAATCCATTCATCCACGCCAAAATAGTCAATCTTAGTTTGACATTTCTCTCTCTGCTCCTCATCAATCACTCTCGTCCTCAACTTCATACTGCTCCTCACTTTAACTGCCTCATACAAGCACGATCTAAAAGTAATATCCAAAGACCCTAACCCAGCTCAGCCTCCTTATTTTTTCCTCCTCACCATTCTTGTATACTCCAATCTCTTTCTCATAAGCTATAACACAACTTGAATGATGTGTTGCTATGTCTTAGGAATTTATCATTTTTCTTCGCAGTAACACATGGGCTTCTGTTCCACCTAACCCTCTCGAAAATTTTTGGTTGCTATACCCTTATCTCTTTCTCACAAGCTATAACACAACTAGAATGATGTGTTGTTATGTCTGAGGAATTTATTTATTTTTTCTTCGAAGAAACACTTGAACTTTTGTTCCACCTAACCCCTCTTGAATCCTATTGAGTGCAAATGAGTGTTTCACATCAAACATAATTAAAGCCCAAAATATTTCAAATTACTTGAGAATGTATTAAAAATCACATCAACAGCCATGTCAATTATATTTTACTTAAAGAGTAAATTCTAAGGACTCTGAATCTATTGCAGAAGGTGCAATTACTCTTCCTTTTGATCAATGGTTGTTTGGTTTGAAAAAGTAATACAATATAAAATTGGTATAACATATTATACTACATGGAGTTATTAGATTCAATATAAAATAAATGAATTATTTTTTATTTTAATTGGTTTGAAATAAAATGAAAATATTATATTTCAAAGTAATGTGTTTGTCACGAGTGGCATGTGGCAACGGCGGCGGCCGGCGGAGGGTTGCCAGCTGGGCCGGCTAGCGGCGAGATAGCGAGACGCTGGCAATTGGCGAGACATGGTTCGTTGGCAATGACACTTTACTTTAAGCAGTGTCTTTTAAATTCAGTTACATCGGCCGAATTTTCAATTCAGTGAAAATGAACTAAGCACTAAATTTTAAACATATGACTATTTTACATTGGATTAGCTTTATTCATAACAAATGGCTGAATTTGCAAAATTCAGGGGTTTAGAATACAATACATTAGCAATTCTCCTCACCAAATACTTTGATTAATTAACTTTAATTTTAAAATCAATTATTTTAGGCTATTTCAAATATATATTGGGTCAAATTTTCCAAAGTTTATCTTTTATACCTTTGATAAAGTCACATTATGCCATTTAGATATGCTTGGTCATTCATTCAAGTTTATAGGAAAGCAACTCCTAATTTGACTTGAAAATAATTCACCTTAGGCACAACAAACCAATTTATCAATGGTATAAATGTAAATTGTACAATTGTTTGTGACCTGCATGTTAGAAAACATTGCATGTTTATGTAATAAAAACTATGAACCTTTTAGACAAAAAAATATAATATATTATTCTTATCGTTATTAAGCTTTCTATTCATCTCCTTTTCTTAGTGTTATATATATATATATATAGTATTTTCTTCTAATTATTAATGGAGATTTAGATTGAAATAGTAATTTTATTATATGGCACAACTTAATAAATAAATGAACCTTTTATATATATATATATATATATATATATATATATATATGGTACGATTAATTTTTTTAAAAAAAATAGTACACAGTAAATGATTTTTCCTATATTTAAATGAATATAAAAAACAAGATATATGAAGTCATATAACTAAATTTATTTACTAAAAACTTTAAGGAAATGAAATTCTAAGCATTATCTATGGAACTTAAAAGTTCAAATTAGGGATATAGACAAGTCGAGACGAGTTTGAGCGATATACCACCAATTTGTGCTTGAGTTTAATTAACTAATAGAGTTCAAGTTTAAGCTTGAGCTCAATTCTATGAGTTAGAGCCAACTCACAAGTCAACTTTTTTTGTCATAAAAGACGGGAAAAAAAAAGATATTAATTCAAAAAATTATATAAAGTATATTTTTAAAACCTTTTAAATAATTTATAGATAATATTTTTAGTTTAATCTATTTTATATTATATTTTTTTTAAAATGAGACTGTTCCTAGCTCATGAGTCCAGTCGAGACTAAGGGGCTGTTTGGCGTAGCTTATTTGGTGTGTTTAGCGTTTTCAAAATGCCGCTTGAATGTTTGGTTGCTGCGCTTGGGGAGCTTTTTTGAAAATGTAGTTTGGCTTTGTTTAATAAACACGATCGCAGGATCGACCTTGTGGCACGATACGTGTTTTCGATTTCGTTTTGAGGTTTGATTCCTCCCGTGCCCTTCTATTCGTCTTCTCCATCGTTCGACCGGTATTAACCCAAATGCACATGAAAATGTCGCTCGAAACTCACCCCCGATTCGTCGAAGGGAATTACAATCGTCGGGCCTATAGGCGAACAAAATATTACATTCGGACGCCGCACGTAGAGCTACGTGCGGGGTCCAGATCCAGCCGCACATCGCGACAACTGAAATTTTTTTTTTTATTTTTTAATTTGAAGTGGGACCGGCTCCCATACATGCTTTGCGGGGATGTGTGGTTGAGATCGGATGCCGCACGTAGAGCTACGTGCGGCGTCCAGATGCAATTTTTTGTCCTATAGGCGACTCCATTTATGACCACCTCTCCCGTTGGGTCAGATGCAGAGCGGCATTGCTTCTAAAGACGAGCGAAAGAAGGCTCCCTCAACTTATTTGGTGACTCCAAATTCTTCGTCATCTTTACCTTCTTCCAGGGAAGATCTACTTGCAGTTTTTTGCATTTCATCTTTCTCTCTTTCTTATAATCAATATTTTTTTTGTTTCCTTTTTGATATCACATTGTTACAAGGTTCTTGAAGATGAACTTTTTTTTTTTTTTACTTTGTAGATCTCTCCGAAAATTTTGAGTTTAAGAGAAGGCTAACTAGCCAATCTCTATTTTAAGAAATTTCGTGTATGATGCATTATTGTTATTGTTGTCAACGGAATTAATTACGAAAAACAAACTTATAAAAATCTTGTTTAATATGAAAAAAAAGATCAAATTAACTTTAGAAAAGAGTACCTAAATCTCATTATTTAGTTTAACCATCTGATTTGCACTATTTCATTTTTATTTGAAAATAGCTGCAAATCAGTTGTTATTAAATAGCACAAATCAAACATTCAACTAGCTTATCCGGGTAAAAGCAGATACTTCAATAAGCTCTAGTTGCCCCAAATAAACCCGTGCTAGTTCTTCCACGCGTGGCTCTTATTCGGCAAGTTAAAAATAATGCTAACAAAACAATTATTTCTTTCAATCCAAATATTCTCAATTTTTTGCCAGCTGATTTTTATTATGAAAATAAAGATGATGTCGTTATATTTACTTCGATTTTTAAGCTGATAATTATAAGTCAAATATTTTATAAATTATTGTTTATCATTTAGAAAAATGTATATATATTCATCATAAAAAAATTAGATAATTTTATAATCAAGAATTATTTTATTGGAATACTTTAATTCAAAAATACGGCACTAAATCAAATATTTTAATTGTTGGAGCAATCATGCTAATAAACCACAACCAAACTTAATAGAGCGCATGCCACAGTTAAAAATAAACAAAATGGTTTTTAAATATAATGGTTAATAGATGATTAATCAGTTTAAAAAATAGTATTTATCTCAAAATAAAATTATTCACCGTCATGCTAAATTCAATTTTTTTCGAGTTACCTTTCATATTGCTAAGAGTCCCAAAAATCTCTTATGATTTTTGGATATATTTTATAGAATGAGGCCCAAACTGTCAGACTCAATTCCAACCCAAATAGATCCGGCTCAAAGCCAACCCAAATGTTATACAAGCAAAAATCCCAACTCGGAGCTAACCCACCTTCAACCAGCCAACCCAAAACGGACCCTTATAACTCGTTCATCATAAAGACTAACTGTTATTTGGGTTAAAATTGGATCAATTTAAGGACAGTTTCAAATAAATTTTAGGTCAATTTCGGATACCGGTTAGGGGGTTAATTTCAAATCTAATTCAGGTTATTGAGTCATTTATAGGTTGGAGGGTTAACCCAAACCCAAAAAAAAAAAAAAAAAAAAAAAAAAAAAAAAAAACCTTAACTAGTTAGGATCTTTAATCTAAACCCTATAAAAAAATTATTCGGGTCAATCCGAATCTGAATTATTTGGGTTGGGTTTAGTTTAAGTTGGTGTATCAAAATTTGGTTTCTGGTCGAATTGGTACGTGAGATCAATTTTTTACGCCCACAGCTGCAGTATTTTTTATTGTGGCGTGATATAATTGTACGTGAAAATGTATGTCATGATTATTGTGACAGCTTTCTATTGTGCTATAGTTGTTAACATTGTAGTTTGCTAAATTAAATTTTGTTAGAATGTACTGCACCATATCTAATTTAGATAAATTCTAGTCGAATCATATTTAAATAATGATGAAATTATGTTTGAATTATATTTAAATTTGTTCAAGGTTGGAACCATAATCAAGGCTTGCATGAAAATATTTCCCAATTTATATTCCTCAAGCCTAATTTTATGTAGGAACCTCTAAGGAAACAAATATAGGTTATATTTATATAATTATGAGTATTTATGAGCTTTAAAATTGAATTTATTAGAAATATATATTTTGATTACACGCAATTTTTTTAATATAATCTCCTTTTTTCTTTCGGGAATAATGAAGCATAAATCCCATAAGTTGAATTTACTCCAAAAATACGGCAATAAAGTTTGACTATTTTTCTATTTGCACATCTCACACTCAAATTTTAACATATATATATATATATATATATATATATATATATATATATATATATATATATATATATATATATATATATAAATATATATATTTCACTTTTAAAAAGTAATATTAATGCTTCACGAGTGTCTGAAGGTTCTTAGTAATAAAGTAATGAATTATGGTCTTAGTGTTTCAAGAAAACACAACACACACATGTAATTAAAGAGAATTAAGATGAGACATTTCAATTTTTACTTAGAAAACTCTAAAAAGGGGAAAAACCCACTAGGTCTGATCAAGTTGGAATAATTCATTATAAAAAGTGAGTACGCAGGTTTACCCTTCTCTAGAATTAGAGAAGATAGAGTTACAAAGTTAATTATTATAAATGTACAATAATAGTTCATTGAATGTGGTTATCAGTGATAGTGAATTATAAGGGCCGTAATTGATTGTTATAGAGGCGGTAGTCTATCATGAATGTTATAGATGGTGGTCGTAGCGTCAGCTTATCATATAGGTCGTAGTTGAAAGCCATGATAGTAGTTGGTCGTGGAGGCAGCAGAAGGTTGCTTTAAGATTATTAGTTGACTACAGAGGCCGTAGTAGGATGCTGTAGAAGTTGTGAATCATGTAAGTCGTATTTGATCATATAAGCCATATTAGTGAGTCACGATGACATCCGTAGGCTACAAAGGCTTGAGTTGGGAGCTACACGAGTTATGGATCAAATATGTTGTAGTTGGTCATATAAACTATAGTGGTGAACTGTGATAACGTTCGTAAGCCGCAGAGGCCGGAGTCAGGAGCTACACGAGCTGTGGATCACGTATGTGTACTTAGTTGCGTAGGTCGTAATGGTAATTATGATGACGTCCATATGTTGTAGAAGTCAAAGCGAACGTTGCATTAGTTGTGGACTACGTAGGTCGTAGTTGGTAATCCAGGCCGTAGTAGTGAGCTACAAAGTGAGAGCTTTATGAGTCTTGAGAAAATCACCATATCTGAGGTGCACTGTTACACTATCTTTGAGAAGCATTGTCGAACCATATTTGATGTGCGTTGTTGCACTGTCATTAGGGTGTGTCGTTGCACCGTATTCAAGATGCATTGTAACACAATTTTTTGAGAGGTTTCGTTACACCATATGTGAGATGTGTTGTTCCGCATGATGTTTTGTTACTCTGAAATATACGATAGGATTCCACAACACACGTCGTGGTTCCTCAACACTTGTTGTGATTCAACAAAGGGTTTCATCAAAACCAGTCAAGGGCGTCCGACGTTACTTGACGGTGGCTAGGTGGCGGTAATCAATAGTGGCCATCGGCTTCATAAGCAAGAGGTATTCGTCGGATCTACGGTGTAGAAATGTTGTTGTGTTACATCTCTTTCTCCAAGCTCCAATTTTCTCTAAGCCTACCTTCTCTTTCAAGAGTTGGTTAAGGCTTTATTTATAAAGTCTGGAGAGGTATCTCTATAAATAAAAGGTAAATTCATACCATTCAATCAGATAACCCGTTCGATGAATTTTTAAGTGCATTAATGATATCAGAATTGAGTGATATTGAGCTCGTTAGATTCTTCTTGTCTAGACACTTGATTAGAATATAAATTTGACAGATTTGGAATATATTTGACCTTTCAGTTATGCACTGAAAAATTCCAATAAACGATTTAACAATTCGATCAGAGCTTAGTTTGACTAAGATTAGACCAGTTTTTGTACCGTTGAGTCTGTATCATCGTGCCCGCCAGTTTGATTGTAAATTTACTGAAATCAGAGGATTCTTTAATCAAAATTTGAACATTTATATTGCATCGAAATTTCTATAATGTCTTGAGATTCTTGCCAGACAACGGCATATTTGTCGATGGGTGTAACACTGTCATTTTTATGATATAATATTAAAGATTTAAGTGCTATGGATGTAAATATGAAAGCATGGTTTTGAGATATATAAATAAATAAGAATTGTGTGCTATGCATATTTACCAATTTTAAAGTTAAATTCATCCCTAAATTATGTTAATAATATGCTATCTGAATATACTGAATGCTAGTCACTTAACTCTAATCCGCTGATCCATAGGCCCTTAGTCACAGATTTTTCACACCATCCAAACTACCACCGCCCTCCGCCGCCACGATCGCCATGTCCACCACCGTCGCCGGAGGTGGCGGAACTCTCCCGCCATTCCGGCCATACCGCCTGGCCCGAACACTGACCGCCCACACACGCGCCGTCTCCTGCGTCAAATTCTCCAACGACGGCTGCCTCCTAGCTTCCGCCTCCCTCGACAAAACTGTTATCATCTGGTCCTCTTCCTCCCTCTCCCTCCTCGCTACCCTCTCCGGCCACTCCGAAGGTATCTCCGATCTCGCTTGGTCCTCCGATTCCCACTACGTCTGCTCAGCATCCGACGACCGCACACTCCGCATCTGGGATGTCCGATCGCCAACCTTCGAATGCGTCAAGGTCCTCCGCGGTCACTCCTCTTTCGTATTCTGCGTCAACTTCAACCCCCAGTCGAATCTGATTGTCTCGGGTTCCTTTGATCAGACGATTCGGCTCTGGGATGTGAAGACGGGGCGGTGCGTCAGAGAAATAGAGGCGCACGATTTACCGGTCACATGCGTGCATTTTAATAGGGATGGGTCGCTGATTGTGTCGGGAAGTCATGATGGGACTTGCAAGATTTGGGATGCGGCTAATGGCACCTGCCTCAAGGTTTTGATTGATGATAAGGGTGGACCTGCGGTCTCTTTTGCCAAGTTCTCTCCTAATGGAAAGTTTATACTTATCTCCACATTGGACAGTACCCTGGTATGTGCAAACCCCAACCGCTAACCGCTGTATCTTTTTTAATGTATTTGTTCCAGTATCAAATTCAGCTGCTGAAATACACATGGTTACAGTTACTTTTCGAGTGTTTGAATTGGGAGCTGAGAAATGCGGCTCAGATTCAATTTGAAACCTTCTTAATCTTTAGTACCTGGTTATGTAAGAATCTGGTGGATGTGTCTTGGCAGTAAAGCCATTATCGCGTCAAGGATAAAACCTCCGCTTAGTGAATATGGCTATTTTTCTGCACCATCTTTGTAGCATTTATATGAAGAGGAGGGATTTGAGTTAATGTGATTGTTTTAATTTTATCTCGAGCCAAACCCAGTGATTGATCTGATCTGATCATACATCGACTCATATTCACTTTTCTCTGTTTTCCATGGAGATCTCGAACTGAAGTTTCTTCTGATTTACTGTCATGGCATGTTCTTCGGACCTTTCTTCCGCGTCGATGCTGATAGTTGGATTCTTCCGTTGAACAATCTTGTTAATTCTTTCTCGTCCAGGTCCTCGGTCTTGATCTCGGATGTGCGGGCTAAAAGAACCTCCACCAATTCGTTCCAAAGGAACGGCGAGAGATCATTGAATCATAGCTGAGTGGTCCCATTCTTGTGATCCTTTTGAATTCAATCTTGCTTAGCACGACATCTCAGGAAAGCCCGGTAGGTTCTTGTTTGCAATTCGTTTAGTTCGGACCAATTTTAGAGGCCAACAGTCCCTAGGATTCTTGTCCAGTATCATATGAAGATAATGTGTTGCGGGGCAAGTAGCCTTTTTTTTTAAAGACAGTCAATAGGTTTCTTGCCGTCACCATACTCTAATAGATCTTATTTAAATTGTTGCTTCTAATTATAGATTTTTTTTTAAAGTAACAAAAAAAAAAACAAAAGCCAAACAATTGTATGACATTACTTTGAAAAGCAAAATAGTTATTAAGTTGCCCCAAGTGGACCTTAATCTATGAGAGCCTCTCTTTTTAATGCTGGTTGAAGTCTCGTGGTGGATCATGTCTTCCTATTAAAAGTGCTGTACTTAGAGGTTGGTGAACTCCCTTTAGATGGATTTGTAATAAAATTAAGAAGGGTCAATAGCAAAATGAGGATGATAGTGGGAGGCGACACTTGCTATGATTATGGATAAGCTAGTAGAAAGATAGATTCTAGTGGTTTAGGTTTGTAAAGCATTTGGTTGAACTATTGAAAATGCTCTAATAAGATGTGTAAATATTTCTGTTGTTGCAAGATTAGGAAGAATAAAAGAAGTAGATTGAAGGTAACATGAATTTAAGTTGTGCAAAGTAACTAGCAAAATATAGGGTTATCATCTAATGCACAACTCCACAATGATAAATGATGAATGGGGGTTCATAAGAAAATCCAAATGGATTTGGTCAATGATGATAATGGTGATGATGAGAAGACCCTTCAGATATTGCTTTCCTATGTATTGATCTTGGCACTGGAATGTGCTGCTAATTTTTGTATATAGAAAGCAGGATTCATAAGAAAATCCAAATGGATATGGTCAATGATGATGATGGTGATTATGAGAACGCCCTTTAGATTTTGCTTTTGTAGATATTGTGCTACTCATATTTGTATATAGAAAGCAATGGTTATCTTTATTTATTTGTGATGCTTATATTATCTTCAGGTTCAATTACAGCGTTTTTTTTTTAGAAGCCAATTGTTTTATATGGGAATAACAACCAGTTGCTTCGCTCAGTGTGTTTAGTTGGTATGCTTTTCCAGACAATTTGTTTTTTCTTTAGAGGTCTGAATTTAAAGTTAGATATGCTTTTTAATGGTGTTAATGAAGGTTCATTTTAGCGAGGCCTTAGTCCCAAAAAATTGCACACCAAGGATTGGTTTTTTTCCTCATTTTTTTCGTTAATAGCAATATTATGTTCAGCAAGTTGCTCTTATACTTTGCTATCTATTGCAATTTTCTAGGATAGAATGATGGAAGCTTTTATTTTAGGATAAAATGATTGAAATAGTTCTTGTAAAAGGAAACTTAACGGTATGAATTGAAACGATAGAATTATCTGAGTACTATCAGTATGAATTGAAATGCTAGAATTATCTCACTACTATCATTCATTTGCATGCTACATATCACTTGAAAATTCTTGCATGGTTTAAACTATGTCTTTGTGTGTGTTTATCATGCCTGATTTTTGTCAAGCATGAGATGGACTTGATCCTTACCATGCCCGAATAGATTTTTATCTGAAGTTTAAAGTTTGTGGCTTGACCTACACTAGCTTTTATCTGATATTTGTAAATTAATATCTTATGATTGAATGGATATACTCTAATCAATTCATTTTTAATATGGAAAGATTTGATCAAATGCATTTTAATTTATTGTGCTTAGGTATATATTGAAACAATATAGAAACAAATGAGGACCTTCATATGGTTTTTATCAATCTTGAGAAAATTTATGATCGATTGTTATAATAATTGATTTGGTGTATGTTTAAAGAAATGTGTGCGTCAAATATATCTCACTCTCCCTCTTTCTTTATATCTGTGTGTGTGTGTGTTCCTGCGCGCTAGTTCGCTATATAGAATAAAAATAATATTTGAAATGAGGTATTTGGTGGATGTTAATTGTAGATTATATTATTTTGATAGGTGAGATATATATTGAAATTCTAAAGTTGGGAAAAAAAAGAAAGAAGGGAAACATTTAAGATGATAAGATAGAATTAGTATGATAAATGTTGAGTATATTATATGCATTTTTAATGGATGTGATATTAATAATTATTAAATCGTGCTAAATGATCAAGTGATACATGGTTGATATATGTTCAAATATGTTAAATATATCTCATGAAAGTGGGGGAATATAAATTTCGATATATAATCTAAAATTAAGTATGTGCTCAACATAAAGTGTGCCTAAAAAAATTATGGTGTAGAAGTATCATGGACATTTTATGAGCAAATTCAAACTCTAGAGGTGTTGACAAATACAAAATCTGTCCATTAAGAGTAGCAATTTCTAATACTTCGTTTTTTTTTGTAAAAGTTTAGTTTAGTTGTTTTTTTCTAATAAACATACATATGAAATTACTTCACTGTGAGAGTTAATTTTATACTTTAAATATTTCTCTTTAGATTCTTTGTTGTGCAATTGAAGACTCTTGGCTTGGTATTTTGGAGCCTTTGTCCTTAAATTGTCCTCTTCATTGATAGCTTATATGGAGGTTACCTAAGGCTTCATCGATGAAAACTTTCATCTATATATGGTGGTTGCCAAAGGCCACAACAAGATGTAGAAACAGAAGAATTTGATGGTGATGAAACTAAAATAGGGGCACACCCCTTTTTCATAACATGTGCTCTACCACCAATAAAAATGCAATTACCCAAAAGGACTATTGGATCAAGTACTTTGCCTAGCTATTACGTAAAGTGGAACAAAACATAACACAAATTAATCACTTATGGTAAAAGAAGCGAGATCAAGATGTGAACAATAATGTTTGGCTTTAGGGGCAGTTTTTTACTTAATTATGCGAGCATTGGCCCTAAGAAAGGGCCCCACATCAAGGGCTACCATTACCACCATTAGACACTTTCTAGAATATTCTCCTCACTATTTTTTGAGGTATCAAATTAGGTAGAAGAATATTTGTAGTTTTGTATGTCTGTAATTGTTATTTGTTTACTTGTTTGTAGTTTAATCTTGTAACATTGTTATCGATGGTATCATGTAGAAAATAAGTTAATAATAAAAAAAAAAACTAGACAATAAGGTTTTACTTATATTTTAGAAATCAAAACCATATTTATAATTTACTATTTTTATGATGACATATATTTTGAGGAAGCTATTTACTTGTCCTATCTCCACATTTTATAGATTATGGATTACTCATATGTGTTTGCAGCTATAAAAAAGTAGATGATTGTTAGCCTATATGAGCCTTAAAGTTTATTTGAGCTTTAATGATGATAACAAACACATTCTGGAGATACTATTGGTGTTATGAAGTATAAGACTCAATGGTGATTGTTGGACACTCATGTCAATGCTTTCAATTTAACTCGTTCAAAAGCCCTCGAAAGGATCTAATCATGAACAACAAAAATTCTAGTTTTTTTTATTATTTATTTATACATGAAATATCATGTAGTAACTCGAGAAAATAATGTTAGCTAAATCAAACGTACACTAATGAATATTTTATGAGCTAAAAGTATCACAAAATCAAAGTTTCATTAAAAGAATTGTCTTTGTTAGATCACGCACATGATCTTAATTGTATGCACGATCGATGTAGCATACATGGTGTTAAAATTAGTTTATATTGTAGCTGATTTCCAATGTCAAATGCATACAAATGTCAGCCGATTACTTTGTGTAATACAATTAAGACATGAAAGTAGCATTAATTAAATGGGAGTTTTAAGATCTCCTCAACTAAAGGCATCTATGAACACCTACATGTAGGTCTTACAGAACTTGTTTGCTATCTGCTTCTTAGTTTTGACTTGGATCCTCTGATTTTATCCTTTGTTTATTGGAGACTAAAAAAAATTGAGGCATCATATTTTTAGCATTACATTTTTCTGTTTCCTTTTTCTTTTTCAAACATGCTGACTACGCATTATATGAATCTTTTTATAGTATTCATTTATTTCTTATGCATGGCATGCCATGTAAAGACACCCAATTTTACAATTTGATTGCTTTTAGACACTTTTTTCAAAATACAAAAAGGCAATGTACCGCCTATTTAATTATTTTTTCAAAGTCATGCGACAGGAAAAACTTTGCTTTAAGTACTGTGCAATACTTTTGAAATTGAAAAATAATATATTTTATTAAACTTGACATCATGCCCTTAAAAATCAAGCGACAATTTAAAATAATGTTAAGTTAAATAATGCATTTATTTCTTATGCATGGCATGCCACGTAAGACACCCAATTTTACACTTTAATTGCTTTTAGACACTTTTTTCAAAATACAACAAAGCAATGTGCTGCTTATTTATTTAGTTTTTCTAAGTCATGCGATAGGAAAACTTTGCTTAAAGTACCGTGCAATACTTTTGAAATTGAAAAATAATATATTTTATTGAACTTAACAACATGCCCTTAAAATTCAAGCTACAATATTAAATAATGTGAAGTTAAATAATGCAAATAATAATGGAAACTGGGAAGCAGGATACTTAAAACACACGAACTATGAAAGTTAGTAAAGTAAATCATGTCCATGATAAAAGCTTTTAGATAAACATAAGCTCACCACTTCTTTTTAATGCTCAACTCTATTTACTCTTTTATGGAAGAAACAGTCTTTATCTTTTTATAACCTCCTGTTCTATCACATCTATTTTTTGCATTATCATTTCTACCATTTTCAACTTATTTGTTAGTTACTTTCGAAGATGATAAATAACATTTATCAGGGTGTGAGAGAGAGGTTATTATACTCGAAAGGGGAAGGGTTTAACATTTATTGAAGATTTGATTCTTGAAATTATG
Source organism: Papilionanthe hookeriana x Papilionanthe teres (assembly GCA_022702705.1). NCBI lineage: Eukaryota > Viridiplantae > Streptophyta > Magnoliopsida > Asparagales > Orchidaceae > Papilionanthe > Papilionanthe hookeriana x Papilionanthe teres. The sequence goes on along the minus strand of CM040435.1, from coordinate 10,715,892 downwards.
TTTAGGTGATTTTGCCATTTATAGAGGAGGCTATAAAATCATTAATAAGACAGATAGATTGAATGGGGAAGGAAAAGGAAATCAATCCATACACTAAATATGATTGTAGCAAATCTGGAATTTGCACCTCATGTTAAGTATTAAATGAGAATGAATGGAGAAGAAGCATTAATTAAGCTAGCTTTGAATTGTTAATTAAGGTTAGTGATCATGAAATTGTGCATTCTAATCTATTTTATATTTATGTGAGCATTAATAGTTTCTAGTTGTGGTCTTATTGCAGAAACTATCAAATTATTCAGCTGGGAAATTTCTCAAAGTTTACACAGGGCATGTTAACAAAGTATACTGTATCACATCAACATTTTCTGTTACCAGTGGCAAGTACATTGTCAGTGGCTCAGAAGATAAATTTGTTTATATTTGGGACCTCCAAGGCAAGAATATCATCCAGAAATTGGAAGGTCATAGAGATACTGTTATATCGGTATCATGTCACCCTATTGATCATAAAATTGCTTCGGGGGGCTTAGATAATGATAGAACGGTCAAGATCTGGATTCAAGCTGCCACTTGAAGCTTTATTTGTTGATAAAGGTAGTGAATCTTCTATTTTTTATTCATAATCCTCTTATAGAGCACTGAATATGCTTCATTAGTCAGAACCATATGTTTTTGTTCCATTTTTTTTGTTCTTGATTGTCGTTGTTGATAGTTTGTATAATTTTTAATGACATTTTCTCTAATTTCATTCTCATACAATTTAGGGATCAAATTTTCTTCAATTTGTGTGGAGTATTTTAATGGAAAACTCAAGCTTGTATTCTAGCTTATACAACCGTCGACTTTCTGTCTGGTTTCTAAAGAAACCTTCTAAGGAGGAAGTATTACAACAATGCAGGTAAGTGTACCACTATGTCTGATGTACACCTTAATGATAACTTCTTGTTGTTCCTTAGTTGATTGTCAAGCCCGATCAGAGTCTTGATATTTAGGTTTACAAAGCTGAAGCATTTGCATACTTTGTATTTTTCTTAATGAAGAAGCTGTATTTTCTTAATGGAGAAGCTCATCTGTTGTTAAAAAGTAGCTTGAAACGATCTCCTTTCTTACACGCATACTTATTTTGCAAACAACTTCTATTAATTCGTTCTGTTTGACTTTACTATGTTTCTTAAATTTCGGTGTTTAAATTTTTGAAGGTAAAAAAGAATTGATTTGTTTTTGAATTTGACTGAATGCCATCTATCATCTTGAATGAAGAATCTCATAATGTTTGAGGCTCTCCTTGACGCCTTCCATTGTGGGGGTGCCTACAATTTGGATGCCTTTTTGAAATGTTTTTTTTCCGTACGGGGAGTCGGGTTGTCAAATTTTGACATTCCATGCATATTTGAATTAGTCACGACTATGGCTGCAAACGAGCCAAGCCAAGTCGAGCAAGGCGGTGTCCAAGCTTGATCTTATTTTTAAAATTGGAGCTTGAGTTTGGCTCAACCTTTGGGATTGTGTTCAGGCTTGAGCATTTTTATAAAGTTCTATTTCGAGTCGAGCTTGAGTTCTAATTGAGTTGTATTTATATTCAGGATTAATTATTTTTTTTGAGTTTGGTTCTTCTTTGTTTCATATGATCATAATTGAATCATTATCAAACATATTAATAAGTAAATTATTGAGCTACTTAATTTCTATCTAAACAACTTTAATTGAGCAGATTAAAACTAGTGCGATCATGTTATTTATTTTCTATTCAAATAAGATTTATCGACAAAATAATGAATAGTATGGTTAAGCTATTTATTTTTTAATCAAACGAGCTTTATTGAACTTATAAATGTGTTACTTTTTGAACTTACAAAAATAAATTAGCTTTTAAATGAATGATCTATTAAATGAATAAATAAAATAAGCATATAAATGCATAAAATAAATGAAGTAAACAAATGAGCCTTTATCTTATTTTTTTTGTACTACAATTTAAAATGCAATTTAATTTAATATAAATAAATCTTAAGGTAAGCTTTAATTCAGCTTATTCACCAGCTTAAATTAAACTTTAACCGATTTTATTCATAAACTGTAAATCGATTTTATTTATGAACTTTAAATGAAATTGTTTATTGAACTTCTTAACGCGTTTGTTTGTGAGATTTAAATGATATTGAATAAGGATGCGTTCAAGCTTGTTCATTTAACAATTGAGAATTTATAAAAGTTTTTGAAGTTGGTCGATTAGTTAATCAAATGACAAGCTTTTATCGAGCTGTGTTACGAGTAGCTTGTCAAACGATCGGTTCATTTGCAGCCCTTGTCACAACTCAATAAAATAGAAGCCAAGTACTCATCTATTTTTTGAGCCTATTTATTAACTCAGTTAAGTCTTCTCTTAGTTAATTTAGGCAAGTTAAGTACAATTCACTCTTTATAGCTTATAAGTGTGGTGACATTTATGAAAACACTGTTTAACCGTTTGGTTTGCGCGTTTTTGAAAACGCTGTCTGTTGTGTTTGAGTTTTTTTCATTAAACGCAGGCCGCGGGTCGACCCCCGTGGTCAACTCTCGGGCTGCGTTTCAGGATAAACCGTTTTTTCTAAAACGCACAAGCTGCCCCAAACAGACTCTTAGTATACCCCTAAAGTGGCCTTCTAAAAAATAGAGTTTCTACACCTGTCATCTGTTCATCCTCATCCAGTCCACATGATGAACCCGAGTTGGATTTTTTCGAGTCAATATCGTGTTCCCTCTACTGTTGTTAGCTTTGTCTTCAACCCAAAGTGTGGTGAAACCATATTGGCTTGATTTCACCTAGGTTTGACTTTGGGTAAACAATATTTGGCCTTAATTAGGTTTGACCTGGATTGAATTCGAGGTTGCTCTGGACTGATTTGTAGGGAAATGACTTTTTACGCTTGACATGCGCTTGATTATTCATGTCGTTCCTCTGGATGTCAAGTTGATCCCTTGCTTGATGTAGTCAAATTCTTACATTGTTGGCGTTGTATGGCATTATGCTGTTGTTGTATGGATTGGAGGACTGATTGTTGTCAGATTAATTTCGCTTTGGGTAATTGATTTGATTGCCAATCATATCTGTTTTAGAGACAACTCATCCTTCTTGACAGTACTTATTACTGTATTTGGTGAGCAAAATTAGCACACACACAAGAGCACATGATTGCACTGAGTAATTTAATAATTAGAAAGATATCATCTAAAAAAAATGATTTTCATTAAATAACAAATTGAAATTAACAAAAGCTTTACTTGAAGAATAAAAATTGATAGCTTATTGAGTGAAAATAAATTACAATTATTGGGTATGAAAAGTGCTATTAAAAGAAAAATAGAACAAGGAAGAAGTCTCCATGATTTCTTCCTATCGCCATCTTCTCTTTCTTCCTATACTTTGACCGCGAAAAATCATGCAAATAGTGCTCCAATCCCCAGAATTTATTGTTCATATATAATCCTCAGGGTTCCCAATTTAAAATGTATAAAAATTCCCCAAAGTGCACTTCAAAATACTGGTTCTAACTCATAGTTCATTACTCCACCGAAAAGATAAGTAAATAGAGATTCGTACACTTGAAGCTCCAAACAAATCATATAAATTTCACGAAGGCAACCTGTAAGTATCAAACAAACAATTGTCTTACAATATCTACCCGTTGAATCCAAATTCGTCCGGTAGATCGTGTCCAAAGAATAGAGCGTGTTGACGGAGGGAGAGAAAGAAAGAGAGAGGAGGAGAGGAGGACATGCCCGGTCAGGGAGAATGGGGTGGACTCATTTTATTTCATAAAAAATACAGGTTACAAGTGGGAGATCTAAAAAGCCACTTTACATGGAATGGCCCTCCTATTTATAGATAATAGTAGCACCAAAAAGTAAATTATAATATTACCCTTACTTTAAAAAGTATTAGTACAAAATATTTTAGTCTTTTGTGTTTATGCGTACTGCTTGGTATTTCATCGACTATCGGATCTGTCATTCTGAAGTTTTTCTATCGTCGTCGGTTTCTGGTGGCCGGTCGGAGGAAATGCGCTCGACTGAAGGGAAAGATGGCTGATTGGAGGGAAAGGCGGCCGGTGGGCCGTTTGAGAAGCTGGAGTGGATCAGGCAGTGAGTTGGCTGGCTGGGAATTTGGAGTGGCCAGTTGAAGTGGAGGCATGTGGAGGAATTAAGCGACTATCGTCAGGTGGCAGGTTTGGTGGGTTAAAGTAGCCAGTTGGAGTTTTGGAGGCCGGAGGGAATTCAGTGATCGGCTATTAGGGAGAATTGAGTGGGAGCAGGTGGCTGATCGACCGACGGATGGCTGACCAGAGGGCTGTTAAGGCAGTCGGCAGGGATTTTGGTGATTTGCTCGAGTGGGTCGGCGAGATGGTCTCGTCATCCATCTCTAAGTCACCCTCAGTGTGTAATTTTGACATGCTCTTCCTTTGATCCGTCAAATTATGTCGAGATTTGAGCAAACACATTTTCACATACACATCAATTTCTTTGAATTGTTCCATTTTAGTTAGCAGTACAAGTGTCCATATCCATCACTTTAGTAGCTTATATTCATGGAATATTGTCATTGTATTATTATCGGCATGTGCTGTACATGATCTTGAGGCTTTTTAACTGAAGTTTATTATTCCGAATAGACGAATAGCATAAAGTGCACTCTCATGAATCAGATTCTGTAATTCCTGATTGCGATTACAAACAGGTCTAACAAGCCGCTTTTCTACCTACTAAGCTTTTCTTGCTTTATTCTACTGGATGTTAGATATGTAAATACTTGAGAATTGTGTGATCTGCATGTAAATACCCCTTTTTATATATATATATTACTGTACCTAATTTATATATACTAATGTCCTTTATCCTGCTTTCTCTTCTTGACATGACATTCTTACTAATTTGACTATTTAAATTGTAAAGTAATGCTCATAAAGCATTATTCTTAATCAAATCATGATGTAATATTTTAATATATGAGAGGCTTGTTTGTACGCATGACATATTCTGATTGGAATCATGATGTAAAACTACATCAGGACTTCTGATGTAATATTTTTTCGTTCCTAGGCACGAGCGATATGGCTATGGAAAATGTGAAAAAAATAAAATTATTCCTGCAAAATTTATGAAAAATTGAACTTCTTTGGCATTATTCTCTATGAACAATTATATTAATAAACATTCTTGTTCAATTATTAGAACTATAATTTGGCTGATTTGAATTTAAAAATACACTTTTCTAATTATTAAATTTCATTTGGTCATGTACTTTAAGCAAATTCAAAAATTAAAAGTTAATCCTGATAGAAGTATTAATAGTTTTTTAAAATTTTTTTCAAATGCAAATTATATGAAGCAAGGCACATTTAATTATTCACAGTTGTACTAGATTGCAAAATAAGTTAGGTAAGAATATTCTCACCTTAAATTGAGTGGCGTAAATTATGTAATTGTTAGATTTATTTTTGAGATGTCCGTGTAAATTTAATTATTGTAAGTGTTAACGTGATTACCGAAAATAAATTAATGACTTTAATTGTTCTGATATGAATCAATGACATTAATTGTTCTGATATGGTGTAATGACATTAATTGCCTTGATATTCTGAATCTTGAAATACCTGTATAAATAACACTATTTTAATAAAATGTAAGCACCAAGAAGTACAAATCCCTTTTCCTTTATTAGTAATATTGATTTTTGTTAAATTTAAATTAAAATATTTCATTTTTACCTAAATCAAATAATTATCTTATCTATATATTCTAAAAGATGTAAGGAGTGTAAACGAACCGAACACGAATGACCAGAGCTAGTGTTCGTGTTCGAAATGTTCGAACACATCATTGTTCGTGTTTGGTTCATTTAACAAACCGAACGAAAACAAAAATTGTTCGTGTTCGTCTCGTTTGCTTATCGAACGAATCGAACACGAATTTTCTGGCGAACCGAACACAAACTGTTCGCGAACAAAGAGCTTTTTTGACAGCCCTAGCTTTGATAGCATACTTCCTCAAAATGAAGCAAATTGATCAGGTATTTCGTACACATCGGTAATCCATACTTTCTAAAACGAAGAAACCGAATAAGCGCGTTTAGTGACTGTTAGAATCTTATTTTAATATATAAGTATAAGTATATTAATTATAATATTATAATATTTATATTAATATAATTAATACTATAATATTATTACTCGTTATTAATAATTTATCATATATTATAATTTATGTAAGTTTAATTATTTAAAATATGATAAATCTTTATAAAATATAATTATTATTAAAATATCATAAATTATATATATATAATTATTTTAAATTATTTTATATTTCGAACAATAACGAACCGAACACGAACGAACACATCACTGTTCATGTTTGGTTCGTTTAACAAACCGAACGAAAAAAATTGTTCTTGTTCGTCTCGTTTGTTTATCGAAAGAATCAAACACAAACTTCTTGACGAACCGAACATGAACTGTTCAGCCCTAGATGTAAGTAAGCTAAGCTGATAATAATGATAAAAAAAAAAAGCTGATAATAAATAACATGCACGTGAATCGTGGGCAGGTGCAATGAATTTAGGAAGATTTATGTACATTACTAGTATACAACTTCTACTCTTACCTATTTACATATCTACCTCCTAAACACTCAACTTTTACAAATATAAAAATATGTATTTACTAACTTGTAGTTCGTAAATTTGCTGGTAAAGAGGAAATTTACATTTTTAGCACATTACTTGTTATACTGGATTCAAGATTGTCTGGGAAACAAGCCCAAAAATTGAAAGTTCTATTAGGAGACAATTAAGAGAGAGAAAGAGAGTGTGTGTACAAGACGAGTACAAATGTGTGCTTTATCCATAATATGGACCTTTTTTTGTAGGCCGAGGTCTCAATATTAGAAAGTACATATTAACCCCTTAATAATTAATCTTTCATAGGATTTTTTTGGTAATTTACAAGATTATTTGCATGTAATAAAATCAAGGACCTATTCGATCAATAATGATCATCAAAGTTTTGGTTCGATCGGTTCATGATTCAAATGAGTGCTCCCAAGGCTGATGACCGTCCTGAGAGACTTTCTTTTGTCATCTTTTGTCATCTTTGGTCGATCGTTCGGGTAAGGTATTCTCTCTGTCACTGCTCATCTAGAAAAGATCGTCTATTGCTATATCTGATTAGTCTTACTTCCTTTCTGGGTCACACTCTTCTTTGAGAATCGCGCGGACGATATATATATATATATATATATATATATATATATATATTAAAATAATGGGTTGAGGCATGAGGTTTCCAACCCACCCTATGGGCTCAACCCCCGTTAGGTCCAGGGGCGACCCGGTGTCAAAATAATTTAAGTATCACCTGGCTTAAGCGACACTGCATCACCAGAGGATTTAAACTGGGGACCTGAGAGGACTTACGACTTCAGAGAGGCTGCTTTACCAAACGCGCACATGTGTATATATATATATATATATATATATATATATATATATATATATATATATATATATGCATGTAATTTAATATGCAACTGTAACTTGTAAGCAATCCCCTGACATTATATTATAGAAATATGAATTGCTTTTACTTTAAAATAGTTACTGCATCACCAACGTGTCATTGTGTCGGCCATATGAATGCTCTTTATTTTTATTTTTATTTATTTTTTTGTTTAAAGCTGACATTTTGTGCAGCCTCATCAACACTCAACAGATTTTTCCTTCCCCCCATCAAAAATAAAAATAAATAAATATAAAAATAAAAAAAGGTTTATTATATGAAAGAATACTTGAAACATTCTTGAACAAAATATCATACTCTATGCAATTTTTAATTTTATTCATTTATCTTCGCTATTGATTTCATTGTATTAGATATGCAGGAAGATAAAGAGATACCAATCATATTAGATAGAATTTTACATTCACCCGAAACACATTAATCAATCAGATATCATTTTGGTAACTTGTAACCTTCGAATTGCCCTCATTCCATTTTGATGAATAATTCAAAGGGAAACAGGCAAAGATGTATCCATAAAAGGTAGACAGAGAGACAGAGAGATAGAGATAAATCTTATTGTAGAAGTTTGAAAGGTGGAGTGTGACAAGTTATCAAAATGATATCAGATTGATTAACGCCTTTCAGGTGAATATAAAATAGCAGCAGTGTCTGAAATAGTGACACACACTTCTCCCAACCTTAAAGCAAACCCTTTCTCACTCTCTATTTTCTTCAGCTCTCTCTCTCTCTGTCCCTCCCATCTTCTTCATCTTCTTCTTCTTCCTCCTCTTCTTTCTATGAATCTATAAGATCCCTCATAATGGGCTGGCTTCAGTCCCTCTTCTCACCATTGAAGAAGCTGTGGCTTCACATTCATTCCACCAAGAAGAAGAGTGAGTTCTGGCTTCATATAATTTGATTTCTTCATTTGATCTCTTAAATGAACATTTATATAGTTTTCTTTTCTTCTGTTTTTGTATACTGTTCTGACCACTTCTTCAGTTTTCTCCATTTTTCCATTATTTTCAATGTGATTGTGCTGATGTTCTTCTCTCAGCTTTCATGTTGTTGATTATATTGTTTTAATTCTGTTTTGGAGGGGGGTTATATATGTATCCTCTGTCTCAATTTCTCCTTTTATTTTTTCTCCAATTTTGTTTTAGTTTTCATATGATAATGCTTAAGCTGTACTATGTTATTCTAAATGCTTTGACAGGAATGGATATATATATACTCTATGATGATGTGAAGTCATGCCAATGTGAAGATGTGCATGTGCTATGGTCGATTCTCGTCGAGTCGAATTCAAAATTACTATCGTCTCCACCTTAACCGCAATCAAAGCAATGAGAGTTTTTCGTAGTTCCCATGCTTAATACACATCCATGATTGCCATGCAATAAAGGATTCAAACAATAATAAGATGATAAAGATGATATATTGGTGATGTTATTGCAGATGTGAATAGAAGAAATGGGGGAAGTTGTTTTCATATGGCAATTCAACAGTTGTTTTGTCTATTTTGGGTTTGTTGAAAGGTTGTGAGGGTTTCTCTTTCACCATTCTCTGTCATTTCTAGCTTGGAGTGAATGATTGATATGTGGTCATTTATGTAAATAATTATTTGACAATGTAATATAAAGTTTATGGTTTTGTCCTCTTTTCTTATTAAATAAAAGGTTCATCTGCATGGTGGTTGTGGTTTATGGTGTGTCCTAAGTAATTAATTTTGCATTCAAGTCCATCTTTCTCACTCTTATGGCATTAATACAATTTTCTATTTTTGAAAAAAAAAAATTACGTGTTAGATATGTAAATACATAAGAATTGGCCGATATTAAGCCTAAAAAAAATGAGAATTAAATAAAATTATTTTTCAGTACTAAATTTAAACCAAAATTATATGACTATGCTCAATTTTAACCCTAGAGACAGTCATCAAAGCAAATCTAATAATTAAACTAAGAATATATATTGAGCCCAATTTTCAGTACCTTTTTGACAAAATTTGGTCCATTATGAGAGTAATTAATGATGGTGGACATCTAGACAATAATTTGAAATCTACAACTACTTTAACATCAACTATTGAGGGGCTATTCTCAAATGAGATGGGACATTTATATGCGATCATAATTGCAACATTAAATTCTATAGTAAAAAAAAAAAATCTAAAACTTCAATTTTTGCGTACATAGTACTCTAGCAATGCATGAAAATATGTATTTCACATTTTAAAAGTTATAACTAGAATTGATGTATGTTTTGAACCTATTTGGTGTTATAAACGTAAAAAACAAAACAAAAAAAAAAGGTATTAAATATGTAAATTCTTAGAAGAAATGAGTAGGGGTGTAAATGAGTCTAGTCAAGGTTGAGCCATGCCAGGCTCAAGCTTTGCTCTTTTGTCAAATTGTGAGCTCGAGACATACTAGAATGGTGAGTTTGAGCTTCGCTCGTAGTGGTGGCATTCGGCTTTGCAAGATTGAACTAAAAATTCAATTTTTACAAGAGCACGATGGATGAGTATTGGTAGCAGGAGGGTGCAACCGAAATTCATCAGAAAATGCATCAAAATGACTAGCAGTAAGCTAGTTAATCAAGCCAGCTCGCAAGCCAACTAGCTGAGCCAGAACAAACTCTAGCCCGCGACTCGATAAAAACGAGCCGGCTCGGCTCATTTACACCTCAAGAAATGAGTGGCATGTATGTAAACACCCTCTTTTGTTGGGAAGTTGAGTGAATAGATGACCAAAAAAAAAAAAAATGCTCTAACAAATAAAGTTCAAATTTTCAACAGGCCAGGTTCGAGAATTCACATTGCCTTAAAAAATAAATAAATAAATAAATAACAAATATTTTTATTAAAAAAAAAGAAAGGCAGTTGCGTTAGGCCAACAAGATCAAGAAGACACGAGAAATTCAAGGGACACGAATTAATTATGAAATAGATCCAATATTAGATTTATCTAAAATATAAAATATCTAAATATACATATATTTGATGAAATCTCCACTTCTCCTATACTGAAAATGAGAGGGGACCGACAACGGCATTAAAAACTCAAATCAAATCAAAGAGAGATTATAAAATAGATTGGGAATTCTGCCGACAATTTTCATTGCATTTAATGTCAAACTTTACCCTTTCAAAAGCAAAGATCGCAACATAGGAACAACTAACACTATTCATTGATCATAAGACCATTACACTTTGATTTCTTCTTATTTACATCTTACGTAGAAATTTTATATCAAATGAATAATAGTCACTATGAAGAACTGTTAGAGCCCCAATTTAAAGAATCTCTAAGGACTAACTCGACACTTAAACTCTGACACTTCACATATCATTTTATTCACAAAAACACAATTATCGAGCAGCTAGCATTGATCAACATTATTTAATTTTTGGTTTTAGAATAGGAAGATTTACATGTGTAACACTCGATTCTTATTTATTTATTTATTTGAAACCTAAACTTTAATCTTTACATCTATGACAATCATATATATGCATGACATGGTGTTTACTTTTTAGAAGTTAAAATAGTAGTAATATCGATGTGATATGAGAGATTTGAGCGGCATAAATGTGAAAAACAAATTTCAAGTGTTAGATATGTAATTACATAAGAATTGTATGGTATGTATGTAAATGTCCCAACAATAAAATGCAGGGTAACAAAGCATAATCTTGATGTTTAACCTAAAATCTTTACAATAACTTGCAAGCTGTAAGGACACTACAAGTTTTGCTGACAGAATTATAAGTCGCATAGGACAACAAACTTTCCATGCGTAATTAGGAGTTTCTTATGATAAAATCGAACAAAAGTTTGATAAATCAATTGAAAATAGAATATATAATCCCACAAAGGCAAATAAGTTGGGAAGATGATGCTTGGAAAAAACTAAATTTATGAGACTAACTCACTCCATGTAATCTTTCAGTTTTCTACAAGTATTAATTTGATGCATCTTTAAAGGGAAGATAGCATAAAAACAGGAATTGAGTTTTTACACATATACCACAAAATTCTTTTGAGTTTACATATCTGAAACCTAAACATTAATATTTACATTCATAACACTCGAATCTTTAACATCGCATCAAAAATGCCATTTTAGTAACTTCTAAAAAGTTAAAAGAACAATTTTATGCATAGGTTATAACACCGAGGTGTTATAAATATAAATATCCAGCTCAATAAGAATTGTGTGTGTTACGTGTGTGAATTTTCCTAAAATTTGACTCTCACGTGCCATAAAACGTTGCAGTACAGTTCACAAAATAACTGAAAAAAATCCATTAAAAAAACTGATAGAAATGGGTTTTATCTTCAGATAAAAAATATGCTTGAGAAATATAAAGGAGTTGTCAGCATGAAATTGTGATGATTTTGATACTAAATAACTATCATAATATGCAAAATGATCATCAGATACTTCTTCAATATATAGCTTCTACATGAAGATCGCTACTGAAGCCACTCAATACTAAAGCAGCGATGATGCTACACAAAGCAGAAATCAGGCCATTTACATACATACCACCCAATTCCTATGTATTTACATATCTAACACCTAAACTTCACTTTTTTACATTTATACCAACCAAATTTTTCATACCAAACCAAAAATACCACTATTTTAAATAAATAAATAAATAAATAAATAAATATATATATATAATATATATATATATATATATTGAAATGTCAAATTAAATAAACTAGAAAAAAAACTCATTTAGGAAAGAAAAAAATGGGAAGAATAAAAAAAGTTTGATTCAAACAACATATATAAAGGGATGCGCGATTAAGATGTTAGAGACAAACTAAAAAATAAAAGAAAAGGAAAAAGATCAATGGTAACATGTATAACAAAATTTAGTACAATGGATAAACATGCTATTTAAATATGGAAGATATCCTGATTAAAAAAGGGTGATATAAATCTGGAAAAGAAAATAATTGAGACAGATCAATTATACTGACTTCGCTATAGGGAAGAGGAGGAAGTAGAATGATCAACCAAACGCCTCAACCAATCTTTGAAGTAAGTAGCATCCTCTATTTCTGTCAGCGAGAGGGCACCGAGGGGTGTAATTGTAATCTGCAAAAAAGTAAATGTGTTAATTCAGTTAATTATAGATGCATCTGAGCAAATATGTACTAGAAAAGCAAAATGCGAGAAAACAAACTAACATAGCCATTCTGGAGAGACCGGTAGTCCGTGTCCTCGTCGTCTTTCTCTCCAAAGCCAATATGCGAAATCTGTGATAGTTTAGAATGAAAGAACAATCTTAATTTACATGCGTGGTAAGATGACGGGATAGAGAGGAACCTTTGTGTTTGTAATGTGAGATTGAAATCGAAGTATATAAAACACATATTTAGAAAATGAGCTCAACCATTATACCATATGAAAGAGTTGGCTATTGTAAACATTCAGTATCAAATTTCTATAAAAAAAGATTTGGATGTAATTATAATGTAAAAAATGACCAAAGCAAATTCTTAATAGGATAATATCTGAATGTAAAAAAACTTATGACCATTCTCAAGGGCCATTTTCGTTTCAAGAAAGAGATGACGTTAGCTGTAAAGCACGACTGTTAAATAAACTAAAGAACATATTACACCTATTCCATAAGTTAGTTAAATGGTTTGAGGTGAAATGTATCATAAACGATAGCAAAAAGCTGAATAAATAATCCACTCAAAACATTGAAGTTTCATTAACAAAACCAGTGTAAAAATTTTGAAAATGGAATCAAAGGGTCGCACATTTTAAACATGCACAGCTATTTTGAGCGTTTGATTCAGGTTCTGGACGTTACATAGGCTGTATCAAATATGCCGCACAAGCCATGTTAAGAAATCAAAATATGAAGTAATATCTTCAGAAATTCTGTGTCTGGTTAGCATTTTAGTAATAATACAATATTGTTGTTTGAATAGGAAATGACTAGAGGGGAGGATAAACTTACCGTTCTTTTGAACAAAAACTGATCCTGCAGTGGATCTGAAACGACATCCATTTCAGTGTCCATAAAATTTCCCTCTAGATTTGCTGTTTGATAGCTTGCTATAGCTGGTGTATTGAGGCGCGTCTGCTTCCACCCTATCCTTATCATGTAAGTACCCTGTTTTGTTATCTTGAAACCCTAATGGAAGAAACAACAATGTATGAGAAATATGTTATACAAATAAGAAGAGTATTCTATCTTTTATTCCCTCCAAATCAGAAATCAAATGCTTCGGCCTTGTGATAAAAAAACTCTAGAAAACAAATTGATTTAATTTTTATAACAAATAAATAAATAATATATAAAAATTATATCAACCGAACATACTTTCAAAAAAAGGATATGCCAAACGAGCCTATAATTATAACCTTTGAATTTTGAAAGGTCATTGTTATAACCTTTGAATTTCAACAATAATATTTATATTTCTGTTGTGATTGGGTTAACTCCGGTATCATTTAGTATCGGAACTAGTTTAAACCTAGTAATATCCTAGTGTTTCCTAGCATATGCCCCTAACCAAGCCACCAACCAAAAATTTTCTTCCCTATTCTCAAACCATGGACACAATTTGATATAAACCTAACTTCTCCTTGTAGATTTTCAAAATCAGCAACCCCAAATTAACTTTTCCACACCTTCAATTAGTCTCATACACCTTATTTCACCTCCCAATCCTAAACCATAGTCATGCCACCAAGGAAATATATGCATGTGCTACCCGAGAAGAGATATAGGAAGAGATTTGTAGAGTTCAGCAAAGCCTTACGAACATGGAGGACAAAATCCAGAAGGAAATTTTCCTCGATCGTGATAGAGAAAGTCGAAGGGACGAAAAAGACGAGAATTTTAACCCCTTCCATAGGGAGGATTTCAGTGATGAAGAAAAAAAACCACAACGCTTTGGAATCCAGTATCAAAAGAGGCCGAGAGAGGAGGTCAGGCCACCTATAGAGGACGCAAAGACTTCAGAATAAATGTGGATCTACTAGATTTTGATGGAGGTGTGGATCTGGACGACTTTATCGAATGACTACAATCAATTGAGCGGATATAAAAGGGTGAAGCTTGCAGTTATAAATTTGAGAAAGAGCGCATCCTTGTGGTAGAAAACTTGCAGAGGCAGGGGATCAGAGAAGATAATGACAAGATTATCCAGTTGGAGAAGATGCGAAAAGCGATGTAGAGAAAATTTCTATCTCCTCACTACCATAATGATATGTTTTTGAAACACCACCACCACGAACAGAGAGACCTGTCAGTGGAGAAGTTCATAGCGCAGTTTGACCAGTTACAAATAAAGTGTGATTTGGTTGAGCCAAAGGAATACAACATAACCCGTTATCTGAAGAGCCTGAAGCCCACTATTAGTAATGTGGTGCAGTTGCAGCCTTATTGGTCAAATAAAGATGTCCAAAATTTAGCATTGAAAGTGGAAATGCAGCAGAAACAGAGCAGGCAACCACCACCAGTCAAGCAGTCACCCATAGTTGGAGACACCAGCAAAAGCATGCATTAGAAAGTTGAGAAAACTGGTTTAGATAAAAATAGACCCACCCCCAATGAGAAGAAGCTTGATAAGAGTAACACGCCTACTATAGTCCTAGTCAAAAAATGCTTTAGATGCCACGAAATTGGGCACATTGCCTTTAGCTGCCCAATGAGCGAATTGTGTCTTTTATTGAACAGGGCACCGAGGAGGAGGTTAGTGACGAGGGGACAATTGAGGAACAGAGTTAAGTGTATTATCTTTCATCGGATGAAGAAGAGGCGCCCATGGTTCGACGGGTCCTACAAACAGAGGACACGAGGGATTTGCAGTAACTTCATCACAATATATTATATACCCATTGCATCGAGAACGAGAAGGTATGCACTCATCATCGATGGAGGAAGCGGAAAGAACGTGGGGTCTACATATATGGTGGATAAGTTGGACCTCAAGATTCAGAAGCACTCCCAGCCATATTCTTTGACGTGGCTAAACAATGAGAACATGATCAGCATTGAACGTAGATGCCTAGTGGAGTTTTTGATTGAGAACCAGATGCAGAATCAGGTGTGATGTGACGTGGTACACATGAATGCTTGTCACTTGTTGTTGGGGAGACTGTGGCAGTTTGACATTATAACTCAGCATGACGGATTCAAAAACACATGCACCCTCATCGAGGACAAGAAGCGCATAGTCCTCCCGTTGCGAAGCCTGAGATCACAAGTGCCCTTGCAAACATGCAGCATCAGTGGGATTAGTTTTGGTGATGAGGATGATATGACTGAACATCAACTCCAGACATTGGACAATACAGAGAGCATTTCAGGATATCATGGTCGAGACTTTACTATAATGGCCACCACCATTATGAGAGGTTCAGGTTACACTCACTTCCGATCAGGTTGAGCCAACTGTGGATTACTTTAGGAGTATTCAACAAAATAGTTTAGACACACAAACTCAATTCAATTCAGTAATGGGCCACCAATAGAGCGAATCGATATGGATGTATGCTTACAAGTGGAGGAAAATCCTCAGGTACTTTGGAAGAAAGTACAGCCGACAGTGAGATCCAGATGTTAGAATTGCAGACAAAAAACCAGAAGCTTCTATGAATGAATTTGAAACTCCCCAAATCCCAAAAGACTGGTGTGGGGCTTACCCTGGGCCTGAACCGGACGGTTGAACTGGTTCAATAAGGGGTTTCATGGGGGCGATCAGTCCTTGCCATGGGGGCTAGAGCTGCCACCCAAGTGAGGCAGCCCCCCTTAGTTACCTATTACTATTTATATGTTGTTTTCTTTGTTTTAGGTTTAATTTTTGCTTGTGTTTCTGTCACAACAGCCATCGGCGTCCCCCATTCTCATATCTAGGGCTGTATCCAAGGACGGGTGGTGCTCCGATTGTATCCTGCTCCAAGGTGGTGACTATCTCCCCCTCAATCCTTTGTACATTCAGCTTCTCCACCCTTGCTCACTGTTTCCTCCAACCGACACACCCTCCCCTCCATATTTTCCAACAGCCAACTGCAGTGCCCTAACATGTTGCTGTCCTCAACTCCACCAGACTCCCAACCAAATACTGCAAGTCTTCTCCACTTTGCGGGCTACACCGCCCACCCGCTATTCCCCTTTCTGCTTGTCTCCTACCCAACCCCCTATAACCTCCCCCTACCTCTCCTGATATTATATCAGCCCATCCAACCCTCATGCCACCTTACAGACTCATGTATTGCTGCACTTCTTTGAATTCCAGTAATAATATTTATATTTCTATTATGATTTTGGTTAACTCTAGTATCATATGTACTCCACAATATGCAGATTTTAAAATACATTTCATTCATCAACCTGCCATACACGTACGTATGCTTGCAAAAGATTGAAAGTTCATTTTCTATATTAGAATTTGTAAAGCTTGCCAATAAATGATTTACCACTGCAAAATGGACTATTCAAAACATATTCTTTTTGTAAACAATAAAAGAATCAATACTCCTCATACAAGCTTAGAAACCTACAACCGCAACTAGAAATTGATTCATTTGAAGAATACCCAAAAATTCGAATTTAAACTAAGATAATTCATTTTCTTACCTACTTCTCTTTTCTCCTTTATTTCTCCTTTTCCAATCTCAGTTGATCTATTATCCCTTCTGCTAGCTCCCTTCCAGCCTATGGTTTGCTCTCTATTCTCACGAAATAACAAGTTACGGGAAGATAGTAGGAGAAATGCAAATACAGTTTAATAGTTTTTAGGGGCAAGTACATACAGACCACCCAAACTTGCTATTTACAAATCAAACACCCTCTTTCATCCATTTTTCAAATTCTTACTCAAATATCAAAACTCATGGTAAAACCCCAACCCATATTTTTTAATTTTGTTCCCAATAGTTTGATCATGGCACGTGCAAATACATTGATTCGATAGTTCAAAAAAATCATCTAGTTGCTTAACTTATAAATATGAATGTTTCAGGTGGTCCATATGTAATTATTCCTAGACTTTTAATATAAATAAATAATTTAAAATTTTATTTTTAATCAAATCACTATCATCTAAAATGTCATCAACCATTGCGTGTTTCTACAAGTAGAAATGGCCTAAAAAACTAGTGTCTAAATGGAATCATGGATTGACTAAACTAAGGAAATAAAACTTAATTAAAGATTTTATTAATAAAGTAATTTATATAAACTTATATATTTATATTTACATATACATATGTGTGTGTGTGTGTGTGTGTATTCAATAATGGCGGCAGTCGAGAGGTCTGCTAGGGTCCGGTATCCATGGCGATTCTGATCGTGGTGGAGGCGTTTCCCGGCGGTCTTGATGGTGTCTCGCACGACTTCGCCCTGTTTCGGCGAGTCGTCTCTGTCGTCTGCATCATCTCTTCGATACGATTAGACACTCAGAAGACTTCGCCCTGTTTCGAAGAGTCGTCTGCATCGTATCTTCGATATGATACGACACTCAGTTATCTTCCGCGCAGGATCGCACGAGCACGGGTGCTCTCTGCTGCGACGTCTACCTCCTCGCAGGCTCGCGCGAAGTTATCTGTTGTGACGTCTGCGCGCCAGGTTTCAATTTTGAGTGGATTTTAAATCCGACGCTTTCAATGGCTTCAGCTCTGGTTCGATTGTCTCTGCTTCGTCCAACTTCGTGAATGCTGCTCCTGCTCTGGGTTCTATGGCTGAGACCAACGCTGCTCGGTCTAAGGCTACCTATGCTGGAGTGGTGGGAAAAGGTATGGCTACTCGTAAAGGCCCAGAATATTTGGTGTTTCCAAAGGCTCTCCATGATGCTGCGGTAGGTAGAGGTTCTTGCCCTTTTATTCACCCGCTAGAGGTGAAAGATGACTCTCCTACCATTAATTTTTCGGAGTCTGAATTAAATGCATTGAATGAGGACGTGAAGTTTACTCTTATTGGTAAGTTTGCCTTGGGACATCCTAAAATGGAGTTGGTGCGGAATTTCTTTGATTCACTCCACTTCGTTGGAGCTTGGAAGATGAGACTGTTGGATGGAAGACATCTATTGATTCATTTAACAATGGAGGAGGACTATGCTAGGTTGTTTGCCAAGGAGTTTGTTTTCATCGCAGAGACTGAAATGCAGATAGTAAAATGGACTCCTGATTTTGACTCCTCTAAGGAACCTCTTGTAGTTCCTATTTGGTTCAGGTTAATCAGAATGTTTTGTTTCAAATTGGCAGAGCCCTTGGTACCCCCCTGCAAATGGATGCTACATTTTATAACAGGACTAAACCTGATGTTGTTAGGTTTCTCATTGAGAGAGATATTACTCTTCCAGATGTCCATAGAATTTGGGTGGGCTCTGATCATCACGCTGTTTGGCAGGAGGTGGTTATGGAGCACAAGCCTTATTACTGTCCTCACTGCAGAATGTTTGGGCACACCAGGGATAGGTGTTATAGGCTTTATCCCAACTAAGAGACCATTTAACTCTAAAGGTAAGGCTGGGACTTCTGTGGGTCAGAAGACCAATGGTTTGGCTGACATTGCCCCCCCTCTGTATCACTTGAAGAGCAGGAACCTTCTGAAGTTGGTCTTAGACAGGTTAATGAACTGGTTACTATTGTTACCCCTTCACCCTCGTCTGATTCACCTGCGGTAGAGTTGGAGCGAATTGAGAATACCCCAGTGGCTAGAACCTCGGAGGTGGAAAAGGTAGCTCCTCCTTTTTCTCCTCGTAATGTTTTTGTGGCCACTAATGCTGTGAGTCCGACCGGTATATTCAAAAATTCAGTAGAAGGAGAAGACACCCCCAAGTGATACCCATCGTTGCACCTATCGTTCCTTCTATGGCTCAGAATGATCCGTCCTCAGAAGAAGATGATGAAGAAGGAGAAGAAAAAGAAGATTGACAAGTTATTCTCGACAAAAGAAGAAGCTTGGGTTTACGCTTGGAGACTTAATTGATGATATCTTGGTTACCCCTGGCAATGAATTAGCATTTAAGAGATTACTTCCCGGATCGCCAAGAACCAGAGCGAGAGCACTGCATTGGAGATTTCGTTCTTAGCCGCTGTTATTTGTAATTTCCTTTTATGTCCTTTGTATCCTTATGTTTGATTTGTATCGTCGGGGTAAGGCTTCATCTATTGGGCCCTATCCTCAAATCCTCTGTAACCATTTTCTATTAATAAAATAGGCCCTAGGGCTTTGAAAAAATATATATATATATATATATACATATATATATATGTATATATATATATATATATATATATATATATATATATATATATATATATATATATATATATATATATCAAATAGATCCTTAAAAATTTTAAGATTTTATAAAAATAGTATTAATAATTTTAGTGAGTTGTTAAAAATGGAGTATAAAATTTTAATGTAACGTTTTTCAAAATTTTGAATGTTACACGCCAAGCCAGGGATCCTCTATCTTAAGATATTTAAAAAAAATAGATAGATATTCAGGTAATTCACATAATAATTAGTTATCATAAGCAAATATATATGTTGGCAGAAAGACAATGGTGAAATTCTTCAGATGCTCCGCCAAAATTTAAATAACTATCATTCATACATTTGGACAATCTTACCTATGAATAGAAGTTTGCCACTTCACATTGGAAGATCTTTTTTTATTTTTTTTTCTTTTTTGGCATCTAACCCTTCTTTTACACTATAAGACCTAAACATAAAAATATAAAATACTCAGGAAAAAATCAAAATCAATAAAATGTGATAGTCCACGGTGCTAACTGTCCAAATTATTTGCAATTAAAATATACTAAAGTTGTATCAAATGACTACCATTGTTTATTTCATCATTCCGAGCCATAATTTAAAGATTACCTTATGATTAGTAACATCTGTTGGCACGTCTATATTCAGAAAGGATCCCTTTGGATATGTCTTATTCTTCAACTCAGTTAATACAGCGTTTATTACTGGCAAGCAAAGCTCCACAGCGAGTTTCAGATCTTGAACGTTGCTCTTACCTCCAACCCTGAAATAACAGTCAGAGAGAGCCAAAGAGAATGATGGTAAACATTTCTGTAATCTAGCATGAAAACACACAAAAATGAAAAAATATTTGTGACCACAATGGCAATAGATGTATATTAATAAACTAAATCTACTTGAAATGCTAAAGATATTCTTCGTAGAACAATTATAAGCAAATTAAAATTGATACATACATTAATGACTTGACTACAAACGATAGTTTTATCCTCCAAGCACAAGAGTTCTTATTTATTTATTACAGAACCAGAAAACAATCGATGAACATCTCAAAGTTTGCAGTCATTAAAAATGCACAATTTGTCAAGATGAGCAATCAAAACGTTGAACCACTATTTGATTTTTAGATGTTTTGGTTTATTTTTGTAATTGTTCATTTAATAATATTTTTTATGTACACACCTAAGATGTTACACATCATGCAATGTTTGATTTGTAGATAAATCATTACTCTATCTTACTATTGCTAAGAAGATTCCTTGTAAATTTCTTTGATGATTGGGCTCTCCTTAGCAACTTCCGTGACCTTGCTATCCAGCTTTATGCTTTATACTCATTGATTCACACTTGGTGGCGCCTCTTGACTTCATGCTACACTCACACCAGCTGCCGCTCACACTAGCAATTGTACGCTGCCACTATTACACCCGTGCTATTGCTCCACCAGCTTTCATTCTTGTTGGCACCATCTAGGTATTTTCTGTATTTTTTGTATTTTTTTTGGGCTTTTCTTTTTTTTTTTTTCTATCATTTGCATTTCTTATCATCTTCTCGACTGAAATTTTAGCTTAGGATTATTCTAAAAAGTTAGAAATTCTGTAAGCAGAAAACGGAAGAAAAAAAAAAGACTCAATCAGAATGCCTATTTGTGTTGAAT
Source organism: Papilionanthe hookeriana x Papilionanthe teres (assembly GCA_022702705.1). Lineage (NCBI taxonomy): Eukaryota > Viridiplantae > Streptophyta > Magnoliopsida > Asparagales > Orchidaceae > Papilionanthe > Papilionanthe hookeriana x Papilionanthe teres. Next base: position 10,694,420 of record CM040435.1, on the reverse strand, counting down.
TTGGAGTAGGAGAGACTTTTGTTGAATTCATAAATTATAATCTTGACTTGGATTACTCATTAATTTTAAAATTGGAATGAGAGAGGCTTGCTATGAAATTGATACTAGCATGTTACTTATTATTTTATATTTTTATTAATTTAATAGTTTATTTCTGAGTTTTATGCCTCACCTCATAGATAGAACATGCCTTAATATCTAATTGCACAATTTCAAATCACAGACAAAAAATGCCTAAATACCAAATTATGAAAATTCAAACCTTATATTTTTTATGTATTTTTCTTTATATTGTGCAAGCACAAACAATGTAAATTTATTCTTTCACAATCATATTTTGAATTGGTCATACTCCAACACTTTCTAAAATAGTCTTTCAATAACAACTTCCAATTTTTCACCAAAAATCCATTATAGCATTCTCCTTTTTGCCACATTCAACTTTACTGAGACTATTAGTTACTTCCTTGATGCCCAACTTTTTCGATCCCAAAATTAACTTTTTTTTGTTTAGCAAAATCAAACCTCATAGCACTACCAAAAAGATAACAGTGTAACTAGGAACGTGAAAAAATGCATAAAAGTTGACAATGTTTGGATTGAAAGCCTTAGAAGAATGATTAATAAAAAAAATGAACATAACAATATAGTTGCCTACACTTTTCTTTCACCAAAGAATATTTAAATGAGATAAATTGTATTTCTGATTTAAAATACAAATCAAACTTAAAACTCACCAGTCGTATGATATAGCAATGGAAGGAACACCATTCAAGAAAGCCTCACGGGCACCAGCTACAGTACCAGAGTATACACTGTAAAACAACAAGGGAAATGCCCAATAAATAGATGCCAAAAGGCAATCACGCGCAAGTTATAGGTAGCGTCATTTTTATTAACTTTAATCACCTGAAAGGTTTTTTTTTTTTTTTAGGTTATAGGGGGAGGGTGGGGGTGGTGGGGGTGGTGTTATGATGGTAGAAGCAGTATATATATATCTCAAATAATGTTGAAGAATTTTTTAACATATAGAAAAAAAAAGTATGCACTCGCAAAAAAAGTTTAAAGTATAAAGGCAAAGCAGACATCCCACTGCAATGAAATAGGAAATATCAAAGTGGAGTCATCCCATTATGAAACAAGATGGAAATATCAACTCCAGATCTTAATTTGATCAAACAAAATGAAATGGCTTATTTTACATTCATTCGTCAGCTAGTTTAAGGCATAAATTGTAGGAAAGATGGAATTAAAACAAACGTTTTCAAAAACTGGCACTGTCCAGTGTCTACTAAGGAGGAATAACAACTCGTAAAGATCTGACTATTCTAAGGAAGGGCTAATGAAATGATATGGCCGAGTGTTTGGATATATGCAGGTTTATTCCCATTATATCACTTTACCAAATGATGCCTTGATAAACAAAAGAATAGACGCTAGGGCTTCAGAAATTAAAAGAAGTAGCTGATTCGCCTTGCAGTAGGACAAAATAAAACAAATCTTAACAGAGAATGCGTAATGATAAGTTATTGAAAGATTCAAACATGGTGACATCATATCTGAAACTCTGAAGAAAAAGTGTACATCTAGTTAAGGTTCACATTGCATGCATGAAAAACAGTTGCCTCACAGTGAAATGTTTTGCAAGTCAAAGAATGCAATATCTATAAGACAATGACCATTTGATCTTCATTAATGGCACATGAATCCGATACTGTAAATCATATCAACTGTTGTGGGCTCCAAAATTTTACACCCAGCTTTTCTGAGTGTTTGTTCCAAAGTCAAATTTCTAGAAAGCAGATTGAATTTTAGAGTTAGATACTATTTGGAGATCTCATTATCATTTTAAGATGAATTCAACATCTGGTTCTAGGTTTCCTATATGTACAAGCTGCTACAATTAATTATCCGTACAAGAGATAAGAGAGAATTTTTTATTAAGGCAAATCTATCAGCACTAAGTGTTTGCCTACTTGGCATCAATTTTGATTTTAAACTGAGAGAATCTATTGCTTTAGCTTAGAGCAAATACTAGAAGAAATCATGACAAACCCAAGCAAAATCTCACAGTTCTAGCATCCCTGGTTATTGTGAGCCCTATTCTGTTTAGTCTGAAAAGTTAACAACCTAACCTAACTAAAGAATTCTTCTCAACAAGCATGGGTTACGTCTTACAAGAAGATTTTATAGACCTGTGGTGAATATTTGTCTAAGAGGACAATTTTAAATCAGCTTTAACTAAGAGAGTATTTTATGTCATATCAAATGCATTCTATAGATAGTTCATCACTCTGGGGGTTTAGACCATTAGGGAACTTGTTGACCAACTTTAGTCATGCTCATAATTTAATAGCGATATTTTGCGATGAATCACTCATTCAGAAACCCCCTATCATATTTGTATTTATTGAGCAATTTGATGGCAAAATGACACAATCAAAAAGTCATGCTACATCCTCACTGACAAAGAATCTGATATGACATTAAAATTTTATGAGCTGGAGTTAAATTTAGCACCATTGATGAATTATTGTGTATCCCTAATGAGTATTAGCTTTTAGTTTTCAGAAAAAAAAAATAATATGTGATTTTCCTTGAGATTATTTTAATTTTACATTATATAACACCAAAATAATTTATTTTGGGATTTGTGAGTATTTTCTTAAAAAAATCTGCTTTAGGTAAGATATTTTGTCAATGCGGCTATCATCAAAATAGATTGACATTTAAAATATTTATATTTGAAAGAACTTCCTTTTGAAAGTGAGACCTTTTAATATGATTGTGATAAACCCTACCCATCATAGAGGTATGATACTTGAACTTGATTACTTTAAACCTCATCGTCTCTACCTTCTTTCTTTTAGAGAGATGGGTTCATTAATTGACATTACTTAAATTATTTTAAAATTTCATTGCATTACAAACCCCATCGACTCTAAGAGATTAGAAGATGTGAATACGACTTATAAGCATGGTTGCTAATAAATCTTTTTTATAAAAGGCATTGAAGACCGAATGCAATCTACAAATAATTCCCAGTTTATAATGATATTGTTGACCTCATTTTTAGTGAGGTCTTGACTTCTTTCTCTTAGACCCTAGGATCTAGTTTTAGGAGTTCCTTATTGACCATCCTAGCGGACTAGTAATGGAGCCCACCTCTCATAGAATTTCGAGCCACTTCTTGACTCATTTTTTTGTGAGACCTCGCATGAGTAGTCTCATGCGCTCAACTCTTTGTTGCAAGGGCTAAGGACTAACATGTAAAGAGCCCGAAAATAAGTTCCCATAGGATCAGACGGCCTTAGGTGAACCCTTTATGACTCGGTTCGCGCACACCACAATGCGACACATGTTTAGTCCGACCATCGGCGAGCTTGTCCGGACGACCCCGGATGACGAAACGGACCACACGGATGCGTCCGGGACGTCGACTTTAGCTAGGAAGGACACTCATATTGACATGGTAAATCGATGCACTTTTTTTAAATTTGTAGGAAGCGTGTTCAAGCTCGACCCAGGTTCAATTCGGGTTTGAGCGGGGTTGAATTTGGGCTAATCACCTCAGCTCTTCTAATTTCGAATTTCAAATTCAAAATTCAAATAAAACAATCTATTCTCACATTAATTGAATATAATTAAGGGTTAGGATTTTCCAATTGAGAATTCCCCCCACACGGAAATCATTTAATTCCCCGCCAATGCTTCGCGTAACGGCTCTGAAAAATTTCGTCTATACGATTTGACAGCTACCCTCGCTCGCTCCTTCACGCAGAAAGACATTCGGCTCCCCCCTCGCCTCCTCTCTGCACTAGGGCTACTCGTTGTTCGCGACAGTTCGTGTTCGATTCGCCAAGAAGTTCGTGTTCGATTCGTTCAATACGCAAACAAGACGAACACGAACAATTTTTTTTGGTCTTTTTGTTAAACAAACCAAACACGAACAGTGATGTGTTCGTTCGTGTTTGGTTCGTTATTGTTCGAAATATAAAATAATTTAAAATAATTATATATAAAAAATTTATGATATTTTAAAAATAATTATATATTATAAAATTTATTATATTTTAAATAATTATAATTTTAAAAATTATAATATATGATAAATTATTAATAACAATAATAATATTATAGTATTAATTAGATTAATATAAATATTATAATATTATAATTAATATACTATATCTTATATATTAAAATAAAACCATAAATAAAACCCGAAACGCCTTATTCGGTTTGCTTCATTTTGAGGAAGTATGGATTACTCGATGTTTACGGAATACCGATCAATTTGCTTCATTTTGAGGAAGTATGTTATCAAAGCTAGGGCTGTAAAAAAAACTCGTTGTTTGCGAACAGTTCGTGTTCGATTCGTCAAGAAGTTCGTGTTCGATTCGTTCGATAAGCAAACGAGACGAACACGAACAATTTTTTTTTCGTTTGGTTTGTTAAACGAACCAAACACGAACAGTGATGTGTCCGAACATTTCGAACACGAACAGTAGCTCTGTTCGTTCGTGTTCGGTTCGGTTCGTTTCCACCCCTATGTCCAAGGAGGTGGTGGTGCTCCGATTGTATCCTACTCAAAGGTGGTGTGTATCTTCCTCTCTTTTGGCTATCCAGCCCTCCTCCTCCTTCCCCATAGCCTCTGGTCACTCCTAATCCCCTTCCTCAACCTTTGTCGCCTATCTCTTGCATTTACTTGCAGTCCAGCACCTTCCCACCACCCCAAACCACACACATTGTTGCTAACATAGCTTATGACCCACTAGTCCTTACTACCTCCGCCTCGAGACAGCAGACCTCTGCTGTTCCTACAATTTCTGCCACAATTTCTTGCCGTCGCTGCACTGGACAGTCAGCCCTCTAGCGGTTCTTGAAGTTTCTCACTCCACCTTGCTGCCACCACAACTGCTAGCCATCCCGATCAACCTAGCCAACCTCCACCGCCCATGAGATGCACATTTCGAGGTGTTGTTTGTGTCGTTTTATGTATTGGTGATGTTATCTTCAGTTTGTGTTGTGTTGTAATCCTATTTCCTATTTTAAAAAATGTTGTATTGTGTGTTTCCACTGTTTTTCCCACTATTTTCAGTATCACTTTCTTATGAGTGTATAAGCACTGCATGGTGAAAGCAAAAGCAGAAAATAAGATAACTGACATGTGATATCCACAGTTGTTTCCAATGTTGACGCCACTGATTACCTGTCATTTAAATAATAATATGGTCAATTATTCCTAGTACAAGCAAACCCAAACTTTTCAGACTCGTATTCATAACAAAATGAGCCTTACCAGGTCAGGAACTAAACCAGAAAAAAGCGCTCCGGAGACTCCTAGAGAAGCACAATCTGAAGGTGTCCCTGTAAATTGTATAAGAAATTAAATATTAACTTAAGTTAGGTGTTTAGGCCATAAGCAAGAGGTCTTCTTTTATATCGGAATAACAATGTTCGAAGGATTAAACATAGTAAAAATGAACAAGACAATGAAAATGATATTCTATAAAATTTTTAGATATGCTCATTTAAATTTCAGAATTTTCTAGATATTAAATTTAGTCTCTCCAATCAAATCTTCGCGAATGTTAGCTTGCCGTCAATTTTGTCCTTTATTTGGAGAAAAATAGGTGAATGAGAGCTTTACATTAGAGCATTTTGGACATTTTAAGCTCAATCATATTAATTTGAGCTGCTATTAAGTGATGAACATAAACCTAAAGTAGTCAGAATGCCCTATTGAAAGCTTATCTATGGTAGTTTTCATGCAAAGAAATGGTAAAATTGACAGTGGTACCATTAGGAGTTTAAAAATTAAATTAAATAGGTGAAAAAAAACCTAAGACCAAAATGGGCACACCATTTTAATCATTTACTCAAATTAAAAGCTTGATAGTAAATTCAATAAAAAGGATCAAAGCTCGGCCAAGGCATGCATGATTTCTCCATGGAGTGGATGATGAGGTCAAGATAAATTCAATAATAGTGCTGCCCGTATTTAGGGAATCAAAAGAAAGCTCGTCAGTTTAAAAAATTCAAAAATAAAGAAAAACAAATAAATTCACATCATCAATAGAAAATAATTTTTTTAAAAAAATTAATAGAGAAAGAAACTAAAAAGCAAGACAAATAGTGTGTCATATCATAGAAAACCGTCACTAACAACAAAGATATCACAATTTAACACAATGTCCTCATCAAACATACGAAAAAACTGAAGACAAAATCAGTTTCACAGATGGGCAGCACAAAGTCTCCTTATAAGGACGCTGAAAATATGGGTTCAAAAATCACATATTGCTTATGAAAGTCTCAGTAGCTCAAGTTAGCATAATTCTTGGAGAAACCAGCATTACTGTTGTTGCAAGCATGTGAAATTGACATTTTGAGTAGTACCTTACCATCCCTCGTTATTACTTCAATTTCATAAATCATTGTCAAAATATGAAGGCCAGGTTCCAGCCAAAAAGGTTAAGGTTTAAGGTTGGTTGATTACTAAAATATATTTTAGATTAGTTGGTTAATAGTGCTTAGCTTTTAGGATGGTCGGTTAAGGTGTTTAACTTGAGATTAAAAGAAAAGCCTTCGAGTCCAAGTCCAACCATTATCCTGGGGTGAAAATGGGCCAATTGTTATGTTTGTTTACTGCAGTCTCTCAACCGCATATGAGCTCGGATTTATCCTCCTAGACAATCATTATTACCACTACCTTGACAGCTTTAAAGTGAAGGAGCATATTCTCCCTTCAATCTGTTTGGTGGTTACACTACAGTCCAGAACTTTCCTTATCCTCTATATATAACATACTGCTTAAATTTTCTTGGTTAATGATAAGTGATTTTATTCCTGTAGCATTGCTCTGTTCTTTGCCATCTTGATGGCATCAGAGAAGGTACCCTGGAATTTCGGGTAGCTCCTGGAATGATATTCAAATCATAATCCCCTTTCAGTTGTTTTCTGCATCTTCGTTCAAGCTGAGTCCCGCACCTTTGTGTCTCCCTGGTAGCCGAATACTAATTCCCCTCTTCCTTCTCGTATACAGTTTTCATTTTCCCATGGAAATTTATCAAACCTATGGGATGCAAGGAGATTCATCCCTTGAATCTAACCAGAATACTACTACACCGCCTTCATTCAAATTTCTCATGAGTAATATCATGCACTTATCTCAAAATCAACTATCTGCTGATAATTACCCTCTTTGGAAAGCACAAATTCTGAAAATATTCACATCAAATGGCTTCCTACGTTTTCTTGAAGGCACTAATCCATATCCTTCCAAGTTCATCCTTGAAAGCAGCCCCTCCAACCCTCAAAGTACATTATACCACTTGGACCCTCATTAATAAGAATCTAGCCGCAGCATTATACTCCACTATATCCTCTGCCATCCTCCCATATGTTCTTAACTTATCTACCACGTCAGACATATGAAAGACCCTCTCCAAAATTTTTAAAATCCACCAACTGATCAAGGCTAATCCAGCTTTAAAACAAACTCTGTAACCTATCCATGAAATCCCAAACAATGATGCAGTACCGCTCCACCATTAAAACCTTGGTCGACAACATTTTTCTGTCGAGGATAGATGCATCAAGCAAACATCATCCATTACGCATTGAATGGTCTACCATCTACATATCAAACATTCAAAACCACAATCTGAGCTAAAAACCATGGACCCCAACATCTTCTATTCCCTTCTTTGTAGTGATGAGATCAATGTAGCTAGTAACACACTCAAGTTGTACACTCACCCAGATGGCCCTACAATCTCAAGGAAGAGCTTCCCCAGCTCCACCAGAGCCAGAGGCTGAAACCAACAGGTTGGCGGACCACCTGGAAGGAGGTCGAAGCTCTACCAGAAATATTGTAACGTGTTAAATCTGTCACAAATTAAGTCATTCAGCAGCCAATTGTTAGCATCGAGCAAACCTAAAGTACACTCCAACCTGTATTATTATACTTCTAAAATACATTGAAATTATACTTCAATAGGGTCAGTTAATTGTATCTATTATTAATATGTTTGTGTCTATCATAAGAAATTTACAATTATTTATAAAAAGTATCTATAGAAAAAGATGAGAACACAACTAACATTATTAATTGCCTACCACCGAAAAACTAATGTATAATTTGAAGAATATGATGTCTAAAACACGAGCATGCTTTTAGTTGGGATTTGATTTCACTTATGGCTGAGTTTGTACCTAATTCCCCCAGCAACAGATCAACATACATATAACTCGATATAAAATGTTCATAAGATTTCAACAAATAAAAATTATAGATCTAATTGAACTACCTGTTGATTCCATGACTAATTAATTTGCAAATTTTTCACGGGAAGTTGATAGTTAATTAGGACAATAATTATGTCTATTGTATGTGTGAATAATAGATATATGGAAATGCAATCAGGTGATAAGATAACGATTTGTCCAAATCGAAGATTCATTCAAACCTTAGCAATCTTCCCCAAAAAATAGCTTATAAAATAACGAAGGAATATTTGAATATGCGATTCACATGTGTTTTTTCAGGTAATTTCAACAAACTAATCATAACAATAAAATTAGACATAATCACCTGAAAAACATGATGGGCATGACTTGCAACTAAATATAAACCTCCAAGCAAGTTAAATTATACACACACCAATTATCCTTCAATTTTTAGTTGGAAGGATTATGAAATGGTACCCGAGACTGCAAAGGCTGAAGCTCCTTTAATTTCAACCTTTTTTGCAGAAACAGCACGGCGCCAAGTGATGCTATGACTTACACCAGAATTATCTCTACAAATAGTTTGAAGAAGAGAATATTAAGAACTGCCTCAAGGTTCTGAGCAAATTTAATGCCTTATTTATGTGTAGCATTTCACTAAGAAAATATATGACAAATAAAAAATAGGCTGCTCTACAAAGCAACCAAAGTAAAATAGGCCCTACTTCAAAACAACCAAAGTCACTTGTACATGCCTTAAATGATTAACCTTGATAAAATGTATCCACAATCATTGTTGATCAAAGTCGCTTGTGACGTCATTAAGCCTGGCATACATCTTATGCCTTAATGCAAGCCATATTTAAGTCTCATTGAACAGACAAATTAATGTATAAGAAATATCTCAACTCCTTGTCCTAATAATTCTCTTTATCTCTTTGCAAAGCATGCTTTTCAATAAAGATGGTGAATTATATTTCTAAAATAAAACATTTAAAACCTATGTATGTGGGTATGAACATAAAACTTCTTCTATTAGGAGAATTGGCATATTGAAGCGCATAATCAAAATTGCAACTTCTAGGGCATATAAATTATAAAGGCAAAAGAAAAAGTAATAGCATTTTCTACCTTCCATAAGGCAGCTGGTCAACCAATTTTAAGGGCCAGTACAAATACAGACAACTTGTTGCACAGAATTTGAAATGTTTATATTGCAATATTACTTAATACAACAACTAAATAAATCTTGATGCAATAATAGATTTAAATATTTTATTAAACATCTGGCATATATTTTCTATAAAATTTTTATCAAGTGAAATTGATAGCAACAAGATGACTTTCTGCAGAAACTAGGGCGCATAATAAATTATATTCCACCAATATCAAAATAAAAATAATATAATCCTAAATGGATAAAAAAATAGGCCTATAATATGAAAGGTAGACTGTCACAACCCGGTCAGGGGCTTGGAATTAACTAAGACGGGTACAGATGGTTAGACGATATAAATTAAGTTTTATATATTAATATAAAATTTAACAGATGAAAGAGCCACTACACAAATTAAATTAAAGTGATACAATTAAAATTATCTCATTTCTTGTTGTTCGATAAATGTTTTCTCTTTTATCGCTCATCTTTTAATCAATTAAATTAAAATACGAAGTTAATTTAAAACAACTGTGAGCTAAACAAACTAGTGAATACTTATACTCATAAATCACAGTAATACAAGAGACAATGAAGCAATATGCATGTCAATCAAGTTTTTAATAAATCAATAAAAATATTTGATGTTATTCAAAGATCTTTACAATATCAATAACATATTAATATCATTATTTATTTGTACAGCAGTCAGATGAGTAATGTGATACACCTAAAAATATGTTACTTTTATATGTATTTTATGCTCATTTTTAGTGATATTGCACTTTAATAGATGATATTTTGCATATTTTTTTATTTCAGGTAAAAGAAATGGAGTTTTGGAGAAAAATGAGCGAAAATGGAGCAAAACGAAACAATGAGTTGATATCTTAACTGGCACCTAAGCGTCAGACTACAAGAGCTTCGGCACCATGGCGCCAAGATCTGGCGCCTAGGCTTCAGTTATAAAGTTTTCTAGAAGGGTGGCGCCTAGGCGCCAGAGACGGTTTTGAACTTTACAAAATGAATTTGGACAAATTTTGAAAGAGTGCTTGAAGTGACTCTTGGTGCTTTTAAGAGCGTTATTTAAAGAAAAGATTGGCAGGTCGAAAAGGGGTTTTTGTTGGTGATAATGGGGGTTGTCGGTGAATATAGGGGATTGGTGTGTGTGTGTGTGTGTCTTTGTTTTTGAATTTTTGGAGTAAATTTGTAAGGAGAGTTGAAGATTCATCAAGGAAACTCAAAGGATTTGCTTGGGGAAGAGTTCGAGATAAGCTTTTTGTATTTTTGTTTAAGTTTGTTTTATAACTTGAGTTTTAATATAAATCATGTTTTGTTGTGTTATCTCCATAAAGTCTGAGTAGTTTCCTATCTTTCTCCTTGTGATTGTTCGTTAATTCATCCTTCATTTACATATTCGATCTGGTCAATTGATATGTTAAAAGTTGTTGTGAATCAATAATGACCCAGGAGGGCTATGTGCTCATCAACTAGTAGAATCACATTAATCTGGTGGGTGAGAAGGTAGCTCATTGGTTAGTGAAAATAGATAGAGAAATGAGATTCGATGGCCGTAAATTGGTGTTTCTAGAGCAACATGTTAGATCTTACCAATTTGATCTAGAGTTTGGAACCTTATGATCGATTAGTTCTATAGAGAGGGCACAGTGGGTAATCTAGAAGTGAGAGGCTAAAACTTACCCAATATAACCTGAGAGATTTTGGAACTTAACTTTAGGTCAGTCGATGTTCTTTATGCACTCGGAAGAGGGTAAAGAATACGTATACTCCTATTTGTCACAAAACTTCATTTAAACCTTTAGACATTTGATTCTTATACTAATTATAAACTCATTGCAAGGAGAAAAGCTCTTCATGTAATTTGAACTCTTCTACACTTGGTTGTTTTAGAAACACTTAGCATTTTTAAACTGAACTTATCGGTAGAAATTACTTCTTTTTACACAAATTTTCGATCTTATTTCCTAAATAATTATTTATTGTTTAAGTATGAGTTTTATTAATTATCAAGACTCTATTATAGGTCATATTACTTGAACGATATGCATAATTGTGTAAAACCCCTAGTGTGTTAACTATAAATCAAATTCTAAACTCTATATCATATTCATTTTGCACAATAGCCGCTAAATATAAATTAGGTCAAGTTTTTGGCAATATTTTGGGAACTTAAATAACTGCATAATGACGGGTCGGGTAAGTACGTCTAAAATTTGTGTCAATTAAGAAACATCAATATCAATATCATTTTTCATTTATATGCACAAATATTTTAGTGTTCTCCCACTAGTACTATCAATGGGTAACTTCATCATAGGCATAAATACACATACATTCACTCTATGTAGATTATATCATTCACAATTTCATAGCACTCAACATGTAATACTATAATGCATCAATTATTTCATACATCTTATGCCTTAATGCCAACAATATTTAAGTCTCCCCGGAGGAAAATAATTATTTCACTGCTAAATATCACATCACTGCTCCCTAAATCCAAGGGAAGAAAATCCTCTATCACTTGAATATCTTGAAGTGTCAAAATCACCTCTTTAAGAACTCCTCATATCCTTCTCCATGTTTCATCCCCATCATTACTCCAAAGCTTCCAGTGTCAACCATCTCAAACACCAATTGCACCACTACTTGAGTGAAAATGAAGTTGTGTGTGGCCCCATTATCTACTAGTACCACTACGAATTGCTCTCTGATATGTCCCCTAGTTTCATCATGTGATTCAATGTTAACTCCAACACCAAGTTCAATGGGACTTCTATCACATCCGAGTGAAGGTGTTCCTCCTCTTCCTCCACCATAACCTCACATGTTTCTTCATCCTCTGCCTCCCTCTCGTCACACTGTGAGAATCTACAAGGTATGATCCTTGCAACGATATTCTGGAGAAAAATTCTCACGCCACCGAAAGCATAACCCCTTAACTTGCTTCTCTTGAATCTTTGTCTTTGTAAAACATTCGAATGTTACTTCGGTCACGGCCCATTATTCCTTGTCATGTGGAGCCTCCCTTTGGAATCTCACTATTTGAATTTTTAGAATCATCGTGATTGTAGAGTTTTGGCATGGTGCTTCACTTATGTTACTCCTATTAGCATGTTCCATTGTGTATTTATCTTCAGCCAACTGCGTTAATTTTATAGATCTATCAATTCTTGTGGTCTCAACAGACAAATCGTTGCTCGAATTTTTGGCATCAACCCCTTCATGTAGTTTCCTTCCAATATTGTTTTTGTTATCCCTCTCAAACAACTGAATAAGAATTCAAATTTATCTCTAAAATTTATGATGGACCCTTCTTAAACCACAACAACAAGCCTACATCCCACTAAGTGGAGTTCGCTACATGAATTATTTTTCTCCATTGTTTCCTATTGAATGTCATTTCATTTAATTCTAATAGATTAAGATAATTTTCGTATAATGTGCCCAATTCTTTTTAGGTCTACCTCTACCTTTCTAACATAAGTAAAATCTAAAACATCCACTCTCCTAACCGGATCATCGGATGATCGACATTTAATGGGATCAGATCATCTAAGATGACTTTATCTAAGCTTATCAGCCACTAGAGCTACACCAAGCCTTTCACAGATAGATTTGTTTTGCATATTGTGTCTAAGTGTCAAGTCACTCATCCACCTACGCATTCTCATCTCAACAATACTTAACTTGGTTTTATGCTTCTATTTTAAAGGCCAACATTCTGCGCCATAAAGCATTGCACGTCTCACTACCATCTTTTAAATTGTTCCTTTAAGTTTAAGCGGTACTTTCCTATCACACAATAGGCCCGATGCATTCCTCCACTTCAACCAACCAATTTGAAATCTACTAATAAAATCCCTATCGATATCGCTTTCACTTTGAACAATTGATCTGAGATATCTAAAACATTCACACCATTTAATGATTTGATCATCCATAATTATAACTCTGCCACTAATGCTATTACTACTAAAATTATATTTCATGTATTCAACTTTAGATGTAGTCAATTCAAGGACCTTAGACTCCAATATAGACCTTCATAATTCAAGTTTTTCCTAAACTTTTTATCTAATCTTATCCACAAGAAGCATATCATCAGCGAAAAGCTTACACCAAGGTACATCCTCCAGTAACTGTCCAGTAAGAGCAGCCATAACTAAAGTAAAAAGATATAAGCTTAAGGCGGATCCCTAATGTAATTCGACCGAAATATGAAAATACTTGGCCAATCTTCCTTTTGTTTGAACACAAGTAACAACTCTAGCATACATATCTTTAATAACTTAATATAAGTCATATAAACACCTGTCTTTCCTAGAAATCTCCAAATAACTTTTCTTGGAGCTTTATCGTAAGTTTTTTCTAAATCAATAAAAATCATATGTCGATCCTTCTTACTCTCTTTGTATTTCTCCATAAAATCTCTCAAGTAGATTTGTCCTGCATAAATCCAAACTGATTATGAGAAAACTTTGTATCATGTCTTCGATTACCCTCTTACATAATTTTAAAGTATGACACATTAACTTAATTGCTTGATAATTTGCACACTCTTGTGCCTCCTCTTTTTTCTTAAAAATGAGAACCAAAATATTCTTCCTCCACTCATACATCATTTTATTTTTAAAAATAATATTAAAAAGTTTAGTAAATCAATAAACAACCAAATCTCCTTAATATTTTCACATTTCAATTGAGATATCATCAGTTTCAATTTATTTTCCACCATTAATTTTCTTTGAAGCCTCCTCAGTTTTTTTTACTAATAATATGGTAAAAATAAAAAAGTTTAATATTATTAACGATATTAAGATCACTGAGATCGATCATATTTTCAAAAATTTTATTAAAAAGTTTATCAAAATAGCTCACCCGCCTATCTTGAATATCTTTCTTAAGAAAAGTACTTTTTTTATATTCATCTCCAATGAATTTTACTTGAATTAAATCTTTACTTTTTTTTTCTCTTTGTTTGGCTAGTTTATATATATATTTTTTACTTTCTTTAGTATCTAATTTATTTTAAAGATCACAAACTGTTCTTTTAGACTCACTACAGGTCATCCAATACTTTTCACAGTTCTGAGATTTTACTTTTAAACCAATTTTTAAAACACATCTCATATTTTATTGTTTCTTACATTATTATTCCACCAATAATTTTTATTTATAAAAAATTTTCTTTTTGATTATTCAACTACATCTTTTGCAACGTGTTTAATAGTGTTTGTTACTTTATCCTACATAGAATTAACTTCTTCAAGAACTTCCCAAATATTGAAATATTAAAGTTCATTCATAAAATAATTTTATTTGTGTTTTTTTAGATGTTTCATCTAATTCTACTGCAATGTTTCATTATATTTTTTATCTTACAATTCCTCATCTTAAAATTTAGAACTAATAATCGATGTTGGGTACTTAAATTTTTACTTGGAATGACCTTACAATTTTTACATTCTCAATGATCTCTTTTTCTCATAAAAATTAATTAATTTGTGTTTTATTAGATTCATTCTTATAAGTAATTATATACCCATCTATTTTTTAAAATAAAGTATTAGTAATAATAAAAGCATAAGTTAAAGCAAAATCTAATATGATTCTACCTTCATTAATCACTCTAAAATCATAGTCATCGAATAATTCTAAAATCTGTTGTCACTCTACGAATATGTAAATTTAAATCTCCTCCAATAAAATTTTTTTCTTCATGAGATATCATTTTATTAATTCTTATAAATTATTATTTTTTTTCTTTTTTTAAACCTATATCTAAACCTACTTAAGGAGCATAACACTTATAATATTGAAAATCATAATATCAACAATAGTTTTTATGGTTATAATTATATCTCCGATTCTATTAATTTTTACAACATTATCTTTTAAACTCTTATATAAAAATTACACCTACACCATTTATAGTGTGATTTCTACCTGAATAACAAGGTTTAAAACCTAAACTATCAATTGCCTTTTTCTTTTCTCCAACTGATTTAATTTCTTAAATGCATAAGATATTTATTTTTCTATGAATTATAATATCTACTAATTTCATTAATTTACCTGTGAGAGTACCACTATTCTAAGCTCATATTCTAATATGAGTTTCATGAACTACTTTGTTTGCATTCGTCCATAATATGGGAACCATTGCTTATTTGACACTATACTCAGGCGTCGGATAACGACGCTTGCACATATATTTGGGTTACATTTTGATCATTTTCAGGGGGGCGCTCTAACATTTATAAAATAAATTAAAGGATTCATGTCATGATTTTTTGACAAAAAAATTTACGTTGGTTGTTGATTACCTAACGTAACCCTCTACTTTTTGCATTCGGGGCTTGAGACCCAGCAATAACAGTGTTGACTTTTCTTAGACCAATGTGAAAAATTGCTCGTGTAAAACCCCTTTGGCCTGGTTCTAAAATGATCTAACAATTAATCCTTGAATTCTCATGTTTTAGTTAGGTGACATTGTTCTCTCTATTAATATCAAGTTAGAGTCTTACCTTCCAAACACAAGGCTATCACCATCAATTTTTCTTCTTTAATCTGTCCATTAACAGCAAAGTATCTCTCCACTCAATAAATTTAACCACAGGCATCCTCTCATTCAAATATCAATATTTTCAGCTTCCTTATACGCAAGTCTTCTCCCTAATTGATTCAACCGAAGCTCATTCCACCCATGAAGTGGTGGTTGAGTTTCCTTCCTCGACCCATATTGATTTTATCATTTTGTAAGTCTGGCTTGCCCCATAATCAGCTCGTCCCTCCCCATAGGTTTCAAATTGGCTTCCGCCTGAAAGGCCGTCGTGGTTGCCTCGACAAAAGGCCTCGGCATACTTACATGCAACCCTTGATTGCGGTCCCACCAGGCCAAAATACTTCGAATTGGAGCCCTGAATCGCATTTCACCATCTCGTTTCGCGTGTTGTGGCTCGCTCCAGTCCTCCTGATGTCGTGTGATCCCTCTTGGAGGCTAAATTTCTTTAAATTGGTCTTCTATAAGCCCAAATGGCACTCCAGGCAACAGCAATAACCAATCCCAAATAAAAAAGCAGTCAGTTTTATCACTCATCACCACAGAATATGCTGCCTGCTTGCTTTGTCTGCTTCCCAACAGCTGTGTCGCCCATCTCTTTGCATTTAGTCACACCTTGATCCTTCCAGAATCATCAATTCCACTTGTCATGGCTCTCTTACTATTCCTGTGCATCTCTTTTCTTCTTGCCGTCCCTCGTAGCAGGAATGCTCAACCCTCTCCAAGTTACAGTGAGAAGTTTGCCAATTCTAGATAACATTAAACATGAAAATGAATAGCTGAGACGGGCTGGTAACTCGCTGCGGCTGTTGAAGAGTCTATAAAATAGAGGGCATACGGAGGGAACGGGGAAGCAAACGGGATTAATGGCAAGAGCCAGAGTGGGAGATAGGATTAATTCCGGAGAGGGAAGAGAGGGGCTAGCTGTATTGTAGGAGGACAAGGAATTGTGTGGTCTGCAAGTAAATAGCGGATTTTAGGCGTTAGGGATTTAGATAGTGCAAGTAAATCCACCTAAAAACAAATGACCATCAATGATGCTCGGAGCATATCAAGAACCATCACTCAAAATATTCTAAAATCAAAATCTCCGAGCGTTTAATCCCATTTCAGCGATTTTCAAAAACTAAGAAAGCATAAGAAAATTAAAGAAGACGCGACTCACACATCGGGGGCACAAACTAGAACCCGATATCGATTGGCCGCTACCAGAAGCTGTGCGAGGTATTGCAGGCCCAGTGCGTCGATCCCGTCGTCATTCGTCAACAGCACCGTCGGCCGGAAATTGGATTCGATTGCATCACCTGACCTTGTTTCCATCGTCGCCGGCGATCGGCGCAATCCGACAGAACTTGCTTGGGTTCGTCTGCTTGTCGTTATTCCCTGCGAACAGTGATTCCAGGCACGGAATTGATTCGCCGTGCCAGGCCTGCGGTGACAGTTTAAATAGATTACAATTTGCATATTGAACATCTAAATTTTCATATTTACGTATTCACTCTGTGTGTGTAAATATAAAAGTTAAGGTGTTTGATATGTCATTATTTACATCATCTATCTGGAGCTGATCTCATCTTACATGAGGAGGGAAGAGTGAGAGTGCCTTCGCCGGCGAAGGTCCTTTGGGTGCAGATTCGTCCAAATTGCTGGAAGAAACGGCCGGATTGAAGGCGGCGAGGTGGCCGGCGACAGCTTTACGGGTGGCGATCTTAGGGGGGACGAGATTTGTGAAGATAGCATCGATAGTTATCGACGACTACAGAGAAAGTGAGGTCGGTGGCGACCAGAACATGCAATACTGTAAGTAATGGGAAGGTTTAGGTTGCTATCTTTTTATTGTTTGATTCAGGAGCTTTAAATATTGTCCTGTAAATAATAAAGTTTAGGCATTAATTACATACAGTTTATCCAAAACAGTGATATTAAGGAATTGGCACGTGTCAAGATCAAATTACGGAGAATTTGATAGAAATGAAATGGGTTGGGGTTTTACATTGAAGTTTTATGTTTGAGCGAGAGTTTAAGAAAATGGATGAAAGAAAGGGGTTGTTTTGTAAATAGCATGTTTGGGGTGGTCTTTATGTAATTGCCCCAATTTAGGTGTGTTTACGTGTCTAAACTTTCATATTTACGGGCTTAATTCTAAGATTTGTATCTGCTCGTTTCTAAATTCATCTATTATAAAATTAATAAGAAGATTCCAATTCATAGAAAGAATTCTATTAAACAATAAAGGAAGGAAAAATATTACATCAGGACTACTCAAGTAGAACTACATACGGAGTCCAATCGCTGGGAGCCACGTGGAATCCCGACCCCACTAAAAAAAATACTCAAAATTATACACGCGCACCCGGCCCGATCAAAACCCAACCAATATTCTTGGTCGCACATAACATCAGGAATATTCCGATAACATTGTGAAATAACACCTGAATAACGCACAATAACACATCAATACCACCATAAAAACACTTGAGTAACGTGGAATAACACAGGAGAATATTCTCAATGTTATAATAACACAATAACATTTAGATAATGCGGAATAACACGGGGGAATATTCTTGTTGTTACGAAAATATTCTCCTGTGATGTTATACCACAGTGTTGGGGAATATTCACCCGTGTTATTCAGGTGTTATTGTGAAATATTCCACGTTGTATTAGAGAATATTTCTCGATAGTATTATATCACGGTGCTAGAGAATATTACCCCTGTGTTATTTCGTGATATTACGAGAATATTCTCCGGTATTATTTCGCATTATTAGGTGTTATTGTGGTGGTATTGAGGTATTATTTAGGTTGCACAACCGAACGGGTCACAACAAAACGAGTTCTTTTTTTTCTGTCAGTCACACGTGACGTGATTTTATTGGACTCCGCACGTAGCTCTACGTGCGTAATCCTCACGTAATATTCTTTTCTAAAGGAAGAGAGTTTAAATTATTGAGCTTAAGTCTGTCCACCGTGCCCAAAAAATAGAGTGGTGAGGAGTATTTACACGCTGTTTGGTTCTTTTTATTCCAGAGAAGTTGAAGGTTAGAGAGAGCCTTAGGAACCCATGTAAACCCTTTTTACACTTCAATAGTCATCTATTTATAAGGAAATAAAGAGGGGAGAGAGCGATTACATTTACGCCTCTGTTTAAAGTGGAGCTGTGAGGGTCAGTTTTGTCTTTTTGTCATTCTAGAGCGCGTCGACGTTGGGTGGCCGGCTACTGGGGGCAACTGACTGGCTGGGTGGCCGACCCGAGGGGCTCGAGGGGGCTGACTAGCTGGAGCTGAGTGGCCGGCCAAATTGCTAGTTTTTGAGAACATTGGACTTCGCTTTCAGCCTTCAAATGGTATTGGATTTAAAAACGTTTTTCATAACATATTAAATTTGCTCAAGATTTGCGCCGCCCTTGTTATATCTGTTAAATTTATAGTCAAATTAACATATTTTTGTTAAATAATACTTTAATTTTTTTTATCAATATTGACACGTCAAAGGGTTCAAATAAAAATATTAACAGTTAACTAATTTATAAGTTAAAAGATTAATTGCATGCATGATACTTGTATGAAAAATGAAAGGGATGTTTAGGTACATTCCACACAATTTTTAGGTATTTACATATTTAACTATTGGATATTGATATACGTGAAACACAATCGAGCAATAGAGCATAAGTCAGAAGAGCGAGAGATAAAGAGGTGTGAAAACTAATGAATAGTAATATGTGATGTCTTATTTGTGAAATAATCTTCTTATTTATAAAGGAGAATAATATGAAGATATTATATTTTTACTCCTGCTTTAAAAAAAAAATTGTACAAGATAATCTTAGTATTTTACATGTATGTGTCTATCGTTTTACTGTTTTCTAGCTCAGTCAGCTTGATTGACTTTAGGTCTGTAGGACGGGTTCAGTCGTCTAGGCTTAATCGACATTGTCAATCGGTTGATCTAGTCTGGTTGTTAACTCTTGATATATATAATATGTGGGGAAACTTCTAGATGTCCCTGATATGATTATAAATGTTGAGGGGCTTGGTCTTCCCTCAGGATGGCGTATTTATGATAGTTGGCTCGGATGTTTCTTTTTCTCGTTTATGATCTAACGGTTCGTATCCATATCATTCAATCATTTTTCGTGCCTCTCAATCAACTTTAGCCTTGTTATCTTTAGCTTTGACGGCTGCACCCGATCATAAAAGTGAATCTCGGTGAACCCTCCCATCATTTTCTTGTCTTCTAGACCGTCTGATCTATTAAGAATGAATCGGTGTTGGCACATTTTTTTATACACTAACACCTAAACTTCAGTTTTTATATTTATGGCACTTAAATCTCTTATATCATATAACTTTACCATCAATACTAACTTATAAATTTTCAAACAATTTCATATTTTATTTATTCAGCCATAAACTTCTCAAAAGCTTTGCCTGCATCTCATATGCCATTTTCATTCTGTTTTATAAATTAAATAAAGATGGAGACAGTATCATTAAAAAGCCTTATAAGAAGAATATGTTCAATCTATGTGAGTTCACAATATGGCACAGTTCCAACTCTTTTCAAGTTGACATAAACTAACTGAGAAAGTTGACTGAAACGAGAAATCACACAAGGCTCAATGTGTTCGAAGCCTCGGCGAAGCCAATTGCTTCGTCGGCAGCGAGTTTCTTGCGTAGCGAGAGCAGTTCTTCGCCGGAACCACAGATGTAAGCTGCGGCACGCCGACCCGAAAGAGTTGCCCCTTCCATGCTATCAATGTAGTCCTGCATATAGCATATGAAGCTTGATTCAACTTTCTTGTTAGGAAATGAGATATGTAAAAAATGAAAGTTTAGGTGGTAGATAGATAAATATATAAAAATTGTGTGGTATGTACGTAAATGCCCCAAAAAGGTATACATAAGATGATATTTATAAGCAAAAAAACTAAACTTATTATATATAAAAAAAATTGAGGTTATTAGATAAGGATAGAACTACTAAAGTCAAAGCAATGTGTTAGACTTTTTAGGTAATATTCATTTTAGTCCTAGACTTTTTGATGTTTTCAATTCAAACCCTCAACTCATGAAATCATAATTAATATGGCCATTCTATCAATGTTATTGTTTTTTAGGAGGAAATTTGTAGAGAATCTTCAAGAGGCATCTTGGACTCTTGAAAGTCAATCATATTAACTTCAACTAGTAAAAGTAAAGAGTTTGACCAAAAAAAAAGTCTAAATGGCCCTCATGGAAAGGAAAAAATATTACACCAGGAGTTCTGATACAAAACTGCATCGAGACTCCAATCACTGTCTACCACGTGTACGAACTTGCACATGCACTATTATATATATTTTTTTATTGAGGTGTGTGTGCGTAGCGTGTACGCGTGACGGAGCAGTGATTGGAGTCCTGATGCAGTTTTTCATCGGACTTCTGATATAAAATTTTTTTTCGTGGAAAGCTTTCCTTACTAGTTAAAAAACAATAAAAACCAAAAAAAAAGATATATTATATGAATGAATGCACAAAAGCAGTCTTAAAATTTGAGTGGAGTAGGGTTGATAATTATGTTCTAAAGATGAAAATCACTACAAATAAAAGTTAAAACTAAATGCATTACTCAACATGAAAGAATGGAGAAAAATAATTCATAAAATCAATACTGAATAGTTAGGACAATCTAAAAAATCAACCTTAATGACTAATATTTTCGAAGCATCAAATCTTCGCTAACTTCATCATCATCATCAACAACAACTAAATTACATGAAAGCTTGACTTACCTGCTTTGTATATGAACCCGCGAGGAAGAAGTTTTTAACCGGAGTCTTTTGATCCGGTCTAAATGGATCTTTTCCGGGAGCTTCGCGATAAAGAGACTGCCCAATCTTGACCACTGAAGACCATAGAACTTCCAAACCCTGAGAAGATGGGAATAGATCCAAGATCTGACAGCAAATAAGAGTTAACAATTCAATAAAATGACTGTCAAAACTTGCAGAGAAAAGCCTCATCAAAGAAAAAAAAAAAAGTAACACAAAATATGAGATTATGCTCCACTTTGTTTAGGTGGAGCAATCAACATCAACAATTGCATATATAATTCTATAACCACTTTAATTGGTCTGCCTAAGTGAAGCCCGATCCCATTATATATATAGGGGCATTTGCTAAATATCATACCATTCTCAGGTATTTACACATCTGACACCTAAACTTTCATAATTACATTTATAGCACTTAAAAAAGCTTATTTAGAAGTGAATGCAATTTTTCATGCATAGGTTTATGAAACCAAAGTGTTAAAAATGTAAACATCAAACTGTAGGTAATTTATATGCAAATGCAAAAGAATGGTATGGTACGTTGCTGTGTGTGTATATATATATATATATATACATATATATATATATATATATATATATATAGAGAGAGAGAGAGGAGAAGGGGGTGGTGTTGTGATGAAATTAGTTCAAGAGATCCAAAGCAAAATTTTGAGCAGAAGCACACAAAACAAGAAAACCACAAAGAACGCAAGATTTAACGAGGAAAAACCCAAGAACGGGAAAGAAAACCACGAAACCACAACACATCAAATAATCTACTATGAAGAAAACGAATAGAATTATACAAATTACATCATATTCAAGTCTCCCCACATTTTGGAATGCTTCAAGATGCTTCTCTCCTCTCCTTTGCAAAAGAGAAATCGAAATTGCATACATTTCAATTGGCAAAACCAAAGCTTTAAGCGGAGAATGACTCAAATTTGATTATTTGAGTCGGGACGCCACGATAGTGGCACTGCGGTGCTCCAACTGAGGCTAAGGTGCTGACTTTCATGCACTATTGAGTTCTGATGTAGAGTTTTGAACATAGGTTTGGGCGCTGTGGCTCCCTTTTATGGGTGCTAGGGTGTTGTTGGCCCAATGTTGGGGTGCTAGGTATCAAGATAAAAGAAAAAAAAAAAAAAAAATTGAGGGCAGCACCCCCAAACTCAGTAAGGGAGGACAACCCTCTCGTACACCGGGGCAAACTCCACATCAAGTTTAACCGGTGAACCTGAGGGCTCTGAATGAACATTGATTGATACAATCAGACTCCGCATAATAATAGGACGGAAATATTTAAGAGCAAATATTTGTACTTTGTAATCATCTTTAGTACTCAACTCTGAAAGTGGTGAAAATTATTTTTCAATACTTAGACACGGGCAAAACTTTACCGAACCACAAGAACTTTTAGTTCCATAATTTCGTTATTCTTGTAGAGTTGCATTTTGTGTGCATGCTATCACTTTTAAACACGAACAATCCAGAGAATAACATGATTAAAAAATTCTTGTTTCATAAGCTAACACTTCACGGCTACAAATTGATTCCCAAATTCTTTTGAGGAATGCAAAAGTACTTTTCCATGCACCTTTGGTCTGTTGCAATATATGGTATTCCGCCCCTCCTTGCATCAAAATCGAGCGATCCAGCAGCGAGCGACAGAAGGGAGCACCGTGGGATTCGAGAGGAAGCATTTGGCAGGCTTCTCCTCCTTTATTGCTCCTTCGGTAATTGACTTACGGGAAGAAGGGAACAGCTCTTGTTTTTCCATTTTTTCTTCTTTGGTGTAGATCTCGGGTATAGAGAAAGAGAATTTTTTATTATAATAATCGACGGTGTAATTTCTTCAAATAATAAAATCTTCTGCAACTCCGTGGACGTAGACAAAAATTGTCGAACCACGTAAATCTTTGTGTGTTCTTTTCTGGTGTAAATTTTCTCGTTCCACTATTCTTTCACTTCGTCATCGATCGTTCGTTATATATATAAATATAACACAACAATTGGTGGGGTGAGAGAGGCTAGAAACAAATTGATTCCCAAATTCAACGTGTATGCTATTAACACTAGAATCAGACTTCACATAAAAAAAGGAAAACTTAAGAGCTTGTTTAATGTCCATTTTATATTATTGTTTTTTGTTTTGTTTTTGTTTTCACTTTTATTTTAAAAACATGTTGGTTAAGTATATTTTTTGTATGTTTTTATTTTTTATTTTCAGAGATAAATTAGTTTATTTTTAAAAACATTCAAAACATGATAGTTATTTTAAATATATTTAAAAATAACTATACATGTTATAACATATCAAATATATTTTATTTCAGAAAAAATCTTAAAAAAAAAAAGATCTCAAATGGCTCCAAAGAGAATAAACTGAACTGACCTGTTTCTGAACTCTCCTTGAAATTTCATCATTAGGCAGGGGCATGTAAGGATCACCCGGTGTAAGAACAGCTCTGCAGGAAAAAACTAATTAAGCAAAAAGTAGCTGAGGACATGGAAAAAGAAAAAAGCTCCCTGAACTTTTAACAGTCACGTACTGGATTAGGGAACCCTGCCCTTCTCTGTAGTAATCTTCCGGCGACGAAAGAGCGAGATCAGAAAAACACGAGAAATCGGCATCTGGAGTATAGAGGAGATTATCCAATCCCGCAGCTTGTCTCAATTGCCTGAGAAGTTGGGGAAAGAAATTAAGGAATTCCTATGCATGTAATGATGTAAAAAGTAAAATGCTAGAGATTTCCAAATAATCAAAATGATGAAGAAAGTATTTACCAAAGAGTAAGTGTCAAAATAGTCCACTGACTGTTTACATTGGACCCTTTTAGTTTCATAGTTTAAATTAGTCCCCAGACTCCTTAAATTAGAGTTGAAATATTTCTCATTGGGAATATTTAGTCCATATTAAAAGAGTGGGATTGAATTGACATTTTTATAAACTCTAGGATTAAATGACCACTAATAAAGTGCTAGGGGATTATTTTGACATTTTTCTCAATTACCAAATAAAAGTATAAAACAGATATTCGCGAGAAAGAAGCACACAGCTTGATTTTAGAAATAGAAAATTTACTCTTCCGCGGCTATTTACCTTGACAACTCAAGTTCTTGCAACTCTGTTACCCAGCCATTGTAACGAAGCTGAACCGTTATAACAGGAACTCCAACTAGCTCGAACAGATTGTTAAACATGTCCCATTCTCTCCATTGTGCTGGAATCAATTTTTTAATTCCAGGGACATCGCATGCTTACAATTATGAAAACAACCTCAGCTCACAAAATCCAAGAAGGCAGTTAGTAGGAAACTTATATTTCAATATTCACAGACCTGCAACATAGACATCAGCTTTCACAATCTTCTTCTCTGTGGCCTGACATTTTCAAAGTTGTAGCAGAGGTGTTTGTCAATAACTTAAACAAGAATGATTTAAATGCATACCACCCAATTCGTATGTTTTTGCATATCTATCACCTAAACTTTAATTTTTGCATACATATCATGCCATCTTACCTATGCATAAGAAGACATATTTCACATTTTAGAAGTTAAAATTGTGGTATTATTTATTTGATATGAAAGATTTGGGTGTTATGAATGTAAAAAGTAAAGTTCAGGTGTTAGATAAGTAAATACAAAATAGGCATTGGGTGGTAGCATGTAAATGCCTCTTTAAACAAACCATGGCCACTTCTCAACCAATGCCCATCGTCTAGTTTCTATTAGCTCTTTTTGACTCGAAACATAAGGGTCAAATACCTTGGACATGGCAAGGCCTGTAACAAAAGTATCCCCACCATCAGATTTCTCAAATAGTATTTGTCTGCAACCCCATCTTAAGTGAAACCTGCGGCAACAACAGAAGCTTAAGGCCAATTTATAAAACAAAACAGTCTTGATCATCAATAAAAAATAGGAAGATCTACATAAATACCTATCAAATCCTATGTATTTACACACCTAACACCCAAAAGTCCAATTCTTAGGTACATGCCACCTTACCTATGCATGAAGAGGTGTATTTCACTTTCTAAAGTTAAAATGATCGTACGTTTTATATGATATGAAAGATTTTGGGTGGTTTAAATGTGCGTAAATGCATAGAAATTGGACGGTAAGTGTGTAAATGATTTTACTGAAGATCAAACGCAGCATAATGCAAACTTCGTCGTCCACATACCGACCACCTCTGTCGGTTATATATTTCTTTATAGGACTGCTTAAGTAAACATCAGGAGAACCCTTCAGCATTCGCAAGAGAGAAGCCTCGGTTTTCGTAGCAAAAAGAGCAAAAATGGTGAGCATACACCGAGCACTGATACTATCACAGTCTATGAAACCAAGTGCATAAGCTACAGGATCCCACATTCTTTGAATGCTTGCACGGGTGCCGCCTTTGGACAAGAACCAATCAGAGAAGCTGACCTGAAAAATTGGGACACAAACAGAATAGTAAATTCATCTCATATACAGTCATAAAAAAGATGTTTTGCTCCTAAAACAATACTGGTATTTACAAATAAATAATTCACAAACACAATAACAGAAGGTGACCAAGGAAAATTCTCTGAGACAATTTTCAAATTTACAAAAGACATATAAATGAACTATTGTTTGCTCATCAAAAGTTCCTATTTTTCCAGCTTTTTAAATCTAAGAAAGTTTTACTTTCCATATAGAATAATGGAAGCCACTTTACTAAGCATAGTGAAAAAAAATCTATAATTATAAATATTGCTTACATGATCTAAATTCCTTATATCCTGTAATGCTCCATCCGGATCAACAAGAGCTCTAACAACGGGGCTTAGAGCTAGAGCGAGTGCGTTCCTTGCCTTATCATAAGGCTGTAAAAATTGGGAAAAATAGAAGAAAATATAAACCTTAAAAAGTACAGAAATAAAATTTTTACATAACATGAAGAAAACACGATATGGATTAAGGTAATCAAGAAAAAAAATTGAATGAAATATTGGAAAAATCTATTGGGCAGCTGATGGTAAACTCATAATTTATTTCCTCCTAAAGAAGCTATCTCCATACCTTTAGTTGATTGGTGGCTAGAAATGCACGTATGCCATGAATAGGTGCCCCAACTGGAAATCTAAAATCAAGTTCTGCAATAGAGATCAGTATAAGAAAGTTAAGATGTGTTGACATCAGAATGTCAATAAATATATGATATGCCTTCAACAAATTTTCTTCATAATGTCAAAAATTATGTTTTCGAGGTATAAGATAATCAATTTATGTTTCCCTAATTGTTATATATCCACATTCACCTTCCACATGAATAGAGATCAAATTTAGAACGATATACAAACACAGAAAATCAATTAAATATTACATACCACCAATGTCACCCCCTTTATTTACAAAGGTGTGAGTGTGATCCTTCACCAACAGGTTTCCATCAGCACCAACCTACAAAAACAACGAAGGGAAGAAATAAATATACATATTAAACTGAAACAACCCAAAATATAATCAGCAGTAGCAGCATTCTATCGAACAGAAGCAACTTCACCCCACCAAAAAAGGTGAATTCAATTTTGGTAACTGATATTAAGGTTAATAATGTATTTAAAGAATTTTAATTACGAGTTTTAAGACATTTCCCTTTTTTTTCTGAATTTTTCGTATAAGAGGTGTGATTGCTAATGTCCCGCGGCAGAAATGAATGGTCTACTATGATAAATCTTCATTTATATTCAAAAACAAGATATTGACCTTTATGACAATCAAATATATCACTACGCAAGTTTTCTCATCATAAAGAAACATAAACCATATAAACTATTCGAAATAGCACTTTAAATAGAAGAATTCTAGGGGTTTATTTGTAAATATTGTGTGGCTCTATCTATATAAAAGCTAAAATATTAATGAAATGAACAAGATGATTATTGTGTAGCTCAAGTTAACCTAGGAAAAATTCTATCATTAAGTGCAATAATCCATAAACTCAATTGGTAGAGCATTCCTCGAATCATGGGAAAGTGTATTACGGTAAATTCCAACTTCGTAATATGAATGAGAAGCCTACGATACCAAAATTTAAATCTCTAATACCAAATTATTAGAGCATTCCAGAGAAAACAAACCTTTTTCATTAGACGAAAAAGATTGCTGTAGCAACCAAAAAATACATGCAATCCCATTTCAATATGGTTTCCATGTTTGTCAACAAAAGATCCCACTTTGCCCCCAATGAACGGACGAGAATCATAAATATCAACCTGCAAGATAGAACAAGATCAGTGGCACCATGTAAGCAATTAGGTGCATAACATAATAATATAGAAGCAAAAATCCTTAATATATAACAACATAAGCAACCTACAATAGCATCAGTAATAAGAAGAGATGGGGAAAAAATATTTCAATGAAGAGTGGTACAAGAAATAAAGATTAATAAATAATAATAGGTGATGGGTGGTGCAAGAGAGCAGAGAGAGAAAGAAGTGCGAAAACAAAGATAGATCGCTCATAAATTTCATCAGAGTAAATAGAACGAATGGTAGTGTATATTTTAGATACAAAAAATCAATATGACCCCAATTAACACAACAAGAAAAAACAAAATATATGCGAAATCTAAAGTAAAAATACCAAAAATCTAGCTCATATTTAGTATTTTAGTATAAATCAACTTGAGTACAAAGATGAAAACTGATTCATGCCTGTGGATATGGTTAATGATAGAATAACAGAAGGAAAATTGATGATTATCTCACATAATTATTTATAAAAAGTGATAAAGCAAATCCCATAGAAAACATAAGCTCATCTTACCTGATGTCCTTGATCCAAAAGTTCCACCGCAGTAGACATGCCAGCAAGACCAGATCCAATGATAGCAACTCTGAGTTTTGGTCCCCTATAGTGCTCAGGCTCCGGCGGAAATAACCCTCTTGGAGCTGTAGGAAAACAGTTCACTTTAGCAGACACAGAGAAAAACGACAACTTTATAAAGCCTTAGGGGCCGTTTGGGAACAATTTTGATTATTTTTATTTTCATTTTCATTTTATTTTGTCTATATTTTTACTCGAAATAAAACATGCTTAGTATGTTATAACATGTTTGGTATGTTATACATATTTAGTTATTTTGAAATAAATACTCATAACAATTTAGATGCTTTGAATGTTTTTAAAAATAAGCTAGTTTGTAAAAATGTTTTAAAAATAAGCAACTTTGTAAAAATGAAAAATAAACTAAACAAATATCTTTTTTAAAATTAAAAAAAAAACATAAAAAATCAAAAAAACAAAAATGATCCCAAACATGCACCACACCCACAATGAAAAATAAAGTTAACAAAACAACGGAAAATATTCGAAGAGATTGAATACTATTTTGAACAACCATGAAAAAAAATTTTTTTTTGAGAGTCAGATCCATGCTCAAGTCTATCATCATCATTATTAGCCTCATCACAATTATTTAAGCTTGATTTCATGAATTGTCATTTTTTTCATCCATTTTTTAGTGTTACAAATCATTTTAAAACACTTCTATCCATGTAATCTTAGATCTACCACTTCTCCTTCTTAATTCCCTGTTCAAACTTCTCACAGGAACATCTCAGATGCAAGGATTCCCTATGTACAAACTATAAAAGATTTTGCTCGAAACAAGACAGAAAAAAAATGACAATTTTTAAATCTTGGATTTAGTAAATCCAATTTCTTTTCAGTTTCTTCTCAGTTTTGCTTTAAATCCCAGTGTTATTTAGCAATCGTAATGAAGAATAAAATACATTCGGATGCTATTAGCAGTCATAATAAAGAATAAAATAAATGTATGGCAGCAAGCTGTTGAGGTACTATAACAATGTGAATAAGTCATCAGGAAAAATTAGCATATCATCGAAGCTCTGAAACCAGAAATTAATGGCAGCAATAGTGTCATATAATATATACAACTAAGAAGAAGAAGATAAAATTCTACAGCATAGTCTCAGCAGAACTATAAAGAAGACGACTCTTTCAAATCTTCTTGGGATTCTTATTTTAGTACCTTTCTAAATGGCTAGTAGAAATCAACTCCAAGAGATGAGAATAAAACATATCAATCAGCATAACAGATAAATATGTTAACTTCGCTGCCAAACCAAGACAAAAATTTGCTTGCGACCTGATGCCATGACCAGCTCCGGAGCACGCTCAGAACTAATCACAACCAAAATCATGGCAAAGAAATGAACAAGAGAAACCTTTTCCACGCCCAAACCAATCAAATTCCCACTCAAGATTACAATCCGTTTTTCCATAGAATCCAATATGAAAATCCAAATCTCAAAATCATCAAATCAGAGAAGAAACTGCACAAATCAAGGTAAACGGAATCTCACCATTTACACCCATATCGGATACCTTGCTGTCCAGTGAAGCCCGGATTCTGGATGACAACCTAGAACCCTTCAAACTTCCGAAGGAAGCTACGGACACATAAGCCGATGAGCAGGAGGCTGTAGAAGCCATGGCGGAGCCTTTGGGCTGCACCAAAAAGTAGACAATTTGGGAGAAAGATCGAAACTTTCAGCCCGGTTTAGTTTTCCCTCACTTCTAATAATAAGAAACTCGTTCTTATGGAGATACGGGAGTGGGTGTGTTTTGAATTGGCGCTGCGGAAAAATGGAATCTTGTCGGCTCGGAATTAACTGATGGGGGTAAAAATAATCATTCGAGGGGAGAATGGATGGAGAATCAGAGACCTGAATGTTGGATTTTTGGTACTCAGCTGAGTGAAAGTGCGCTTTATCTGTCTTTTCTTGTGAGAAGCTGAGAATTTGAAGGAACGGAAGCACCGCCCAACCAGCGTATTTTTATTCGGTCCGGATCGCGTACGCAGCGATGCGTCCGGTAGCCTATAAAAACGCGCCAAGTAGATTTCTGGACCCCACCATGGC
Organism: Papilionanthe hookeriana x Papilionanthe teres; assembly: GCA_022702705.1. NCBI lineage: Eukaryota > Viridiplantae > Streptophyta > Magnoliopsida > Asparagales > Orchidaceae > Papilionanthe > Papilionanthe hookeriana x Papilionanthe teres. The sequence continues at coordinate 10,663,693 of CM040435.1, read as the reverse complement.
ACGTTTGAAAAAAAAGCTTTTTTATCTTCGTTCGCCGACCCGACCCGACCCGAGACTGAAAAGATAAAATTTTTACCGCTTTTTTCCCCGCCAAAGGATAAAGGCATTTTTGTCTCCATTATCTTTAGTGATGCGGAGACTTGGTGTTTTCTCCGACATACCTTGTCGTGAAGTTGAGAGCTGAAATTCGATTCTAACCTAAAGCTAAAGAATCGCTACCGTTCGCACAAAACCACCGATCAGTCGACATCGAGTTCGAATCTCAAAATATATTGGACGAACAAGATTCTCGAACTTAGTTTAATTGCGACGTAACAAATCCTCAGGTTGGTAAATTTTATCAGTATGCGATGTTTTATTACGGTTTAATCGTTTTTAAGTTTTATTAAGGTAGTATGCTCGTAGATTCGAAGAACAACGCTCGAGTTATTTTTCTTAAATAACCACAGTATTTTTGGGTAATATTATAGCGTATTCAGGTAGTGTCGAGAAAGTATATTTGTCATGTCTTCTTTCGGTAGATGTGGTGTTATTTTGGTAATTTTGTCGCGGTATTCGTACAGCTTCTTAAGAGTAACTTAAGTTTGCTTCGCATTTCGGCACTTGAATGTAGTATTCTAGTAGTTTGGTAGAGGATACGTTTCATTGTTCCTTCCTCTCAACCCCCCCCAAACTAGCGAATAGTAACCTCAAATTACCTAAATAAAACTTAATAAAATTTGTTCTATTTACTGTTTTATTACGCTAGTATGCCCGTAGTTTCAAAAGAGTAATGTCAAGTTTTCTTTTATAGTGAAACATGGTGGTATTTTGGTAATATTATAGGTGTATTCATGTAGTTTCGTAAAAGTATACTTATTAAGTATTTTTTTCATGCAGTACGCTGGTGTTAATTTGGTAATTTTGTGGTAGTATTCGAGCAAGTATCTTAAGAGTAACTTTGCTTCGATTTCACTGTGGTTTTATTTAGGTAATTTGAAGGCGATGACTTCTACTAGTTTGGGTGTATTATTAGTGATAAACCCGAAAAACACCAATGCTTTTATATTTATTATTATGGTGTTATCGTAGTGCTTATCATGATATGATTTTTGTATTATTGGTTGTTAAGTATAGTGATACCGACATTCAAATCCCGATTCAATTGCAGATACCCGAGAGAGATAGTGCTTCCAATGATCCACTGGTAAACATATTGCTTCAAGCTGTTATCAATGATGAGAAGGCGGCACATGAAAAATATTGTGCCTATGCACACATTTTTGGATTTACTGTGCGAAAGGACCACATCGGTTATTGGTCGAATTCAAGGAGGATCAAGACAAGGGAGTTTGTTTGTGGTAAGGCTCGGTATGAAGAGAGAATTGAAGGACAATGTATCGGTGAGGTACAAGCGAGCGGATACAAGGACCGGTTGTCCTGCCATGATCCGATATGCCGTTGATGTCCAAGGAACCGGTCGGTAAAGAAATTCATAGAAAGTCATAACCATCCGTCAGGCGAATGTTGGCGACACTCACCTATTGCGTTCGAGCGAGAAAGATGAGTGACATCGCTGCGGATGTCCTCGCATCAATGTCAAAAGCAGTGGATTAGAACCACCGATGCGTTTAGCTTCCTAGCCACAGAAGTTGATGGAGTGGAGAACCTAGACTGTACGAAGAGGGATGCATATAATCTCTTACAAAGAGATAGGAGATTACACATTGAACTTGGGGATGCTAATTCCTTACTACAACTATTCACTGCACGGCAAGCCGAGGATCCAATGTTTGCGTGGGACGTCCAAATTGATGAGTCAGGCAGTTTGTTGAATTTCTTATGGAGTGATGGGATGTCCGTACTCGATTATGATTGCTTTGGTGATGTCATAATATTTGACACAAGCTATAGATCGAATAAATACAACCTATGTTGTGCGCCGATTAGTCGGTGTGAACCACCATTGCGTGAATGTGCTTTTTGCAGCTGGCTTTTTGTCGGATGAAACGATCGAGTCCTTCAAGTGGTTATTCAAAGCCCTTATCCGTATAATGAATAACAAGCACCCAATCACAATATTCACCGACCAAGATCAAGCAATGAGTAGAAGCAATCCAAGTGTGCTTGCCGCACACTAGACATAGATTATGTCAATGGCATATATACAAAAAATTATCTTCAAAAGTGCATTGTGGTTCGGGGAAAAACAAGATAAGTACACGATCTCTTTTTTAAATGCATGCGTAGATGTGACTCGAAGCTCGAATTCGAAGAAACTTGGGGCGAAATGATCGAGATAGAGAGAACTTCGAGAAAATGTATGGTTGGATGAATTGTATAATATAAGGCATCGTTGGTCAACAACATTCAATAAAGACATTTTCGGAATGGGGATCCTATCTACGCAGAGGAGTGAGTCGACTAATAACATCTCGTCATAGTTTCGCAAGCCAACAAGCACGGTAATCGAATGTTTTCTCGGCCCTTGAACAAATTGCTAAAACTTGGCGAAGAAATGAGAAGGATGAAGATTTCCGATGCGAGCAATCTGCTATTGTCCTCGCAGTAGAAATGCAACCCGTTCGAGGCGAGTTGCTTTACTTTACACGCGGAATTTATACTCGAAGTTCGAGTCGAGTTTCTTCATGGTTCGGGTGGACTTGCTTTGGAAGGATTTGCCAACAATGATTCGAATTTCACATAAGAACCTTCGATAATAGTAGACACGTACAAATACTCGGATCGTGAAACTAGACAGAGCTAATTTGGATATCGCGTGCAGTTGTAAAAAATTTGAAATGATGGGGTTACTGTGTGCTCACGCTCTAAGGGTTCTTCAGCATGATAACGTGTACAAAATTTCTGAGAAACACATATTACTTCGATGGTGTACACATGCAAAAAGGGACATATACAAAAGTTTGGAATATCAACATCTTAAGGGGTCTCAAATGTTGCCAATCGTCTCAAGTGGTCTTATATATCGCACACATGTTCATAAATTAGCGTACCAGATAAGTACAAGAACGCAAGGCCATGAAGTTGCCGAGAAGTTTGTGCTAGATACACTAAACAAACTAACACTCGACGCCAATGAAATATTACATGGGAGAGAACCCCAACAAAAGACAAAAACAACTAAGAAGAAGACCCCATGTAAAGAGAGAAATCCGAATGACCCGAAGAAAGGTGCGTCCTAAAGGGATATCTAATTCAAGATTAAAAGGATATTGGGAAAAAAATATGAAAAGAAAAAGTAAGTTTAGTTTGCTGAAATATTTTTTATTTCTAAAACTTATACTGTCTCCGTCATAAAGTGTCAAATTTTATGTAGGAACGGATAAAGATGCCGGTCCAAGTGATGCTACAGTTTTCCAAAACGAGGCAAACTGGTTTGGAACGTCGGCTCCCTTAAGTCGGTAAATTATAATGTGGACGAGGCTATTTATTTACTATTCAATCTCGTGATGTTTACAATTTTTTTATTCATATTACTCCAGAATCGCCTCCATCACAACAGACATGAGACATACACAAGCATGCTAATGAATCCGGACGATGAATTCTAGCATCGCTAAAGAATTGTTCTACCGATGCTAATGAACATATAGGATAATTTGTTTGAACATAGTTTTTAATTTTATCGAATGATGTACGTATTGCTTATGGTTGATTTATTGAGTTACCTTTTTTGGTCTCCTTGTGTTTTACCCTTTAAGTTGTGTTTTTTATCCCCAATTCGTTGCATCATTGTATTAATCACGGATAATACAAGTCGAAAAACCACCGTAATATTACTTAAATACAACCGCGCCGAGGCATGATTGGGTAGAAAGCCGTTGAATTGGAATATTCCTTGTTTTATTCGTGGACAACGCCGGTCGTATTGGAATATTCCGCGTTTTACTCCAACTCGTCGACGACTACGACCCGAATACAACGCCGATATCATCCCAATACGACGAGATAACTCGCACATCGATCTATCATTGATATCCATTTACATTGTGAAAATATCGTGGAATTTTTTGAGCCAGTATTCGGCAAACTGTTTCGAAGAAACGATCTAACGTGTTCGATCTTTTTTTGTAATTGAAAAAAATTTACATACTTACGTAATACTTAAAAGTTTATAATCAAGGAAATAATTTTTAGATAAAATTGCACAATTATTAAAATTTTAAAATCACAATCGAGCTTAAATTTAATAACATATAATACACTCTAAAAACGATCGGAATATTACTTAGATACAACCGCGCCGAGGCATGATCGGGTAGAAAGCCGTTGTATTGGAATATTCCTTGTTTTATTCGTGGACAACGCCGGTTGTATTGGAATATTTCGCGTTTTACTCCAACTCGTCTGCACTACGACCCGAATACAACGCCGATATCATCCCAATACACCAGAGATAACTCGCACAAAGATTTATCATTGATCTCCAGGTTACATTGTGAAAATATCAAAGAAAATTTACATACTTACGTTGTACTTAAAAGTTTATATCAAATAAATAAATTTTAGATAAAATTGCACAATTATTAAAATTTTAATATCATCCCAATACACCGGAGATCACTCGCACAACGATTTATCATTGCTTCGCATTGGATCGTGGATATATCGTGGATTTTTTCGAGTTGTATTCAACGAAACCGTTTCGAAGGATCAATCCAACATATCCAAGTCTTCTTTGTAATTGAAACGATTTATGCACTAACGTAATACTTAAAAGTTTATAATAAGGGAAATAATATTTAGATAAAATTGCATAATTATCAAAATTTTAATATTACGAATTGGGTAATTCTAATACCATATAGTACACTCTCAAAACGATGGGAATATTACTAGGATACAACCACGCTCGTTCATGATTGGAGGTAAAGCGGTTGTATTGGAATATTCCTTGTTTTATTCCTGAACAACGCCGGTTGTATTGGAATATTCCGCGTTTTACTCCAACTCGTCGGCACTACGACCAGTAATACAACGGCGATATAATCCCAATACACCACGTAAAAATCGCACGTCGATTTATCATTGATCTCGATTGGATCTTGGATATATCGGGAAATTTTTTGAGTTGTATTCAATGAAACGGTTTCGAAGGAGAAGTCCAACATGTTCAGTCTTCTTTTGTAATTGAAACGATTTATACACTAACGTAATACTTAAAAGTTACGAATTGCGTAATTCTAATACTAGATAGTACACTCTAAATTTGAGAAGCTGGATAACGTTCTTCTCTACTCGACTAGAGAACGAAATACTCAGAAACCCTAGAAATTTTAATTTTGGACCGGTAAAAAGTGGTGCGTAGTATTCCTCCGGGAAAAGTACTCGACGAGACGTTTCGTTTCCGAGTTGTATTTCACGGGCATTGGCGCCGAATTTCAAAAGGGCAAGACAATTTTAAAAAAATATTTTTTACCATAGTTCTTCTTGAAAAACACGGAATATTCCAAAACACCCGAGTTTAACATCCGCACTTCTTCTACGTCGTTGTATTTAAGAAATATTATAAGAGTTTTATAGCGATGCTTATATTCCAATAACCACCAACTCGAACGAATACGACCGTAATCCAACGGCGATATAATCGCAATACAACGAGTATTAGATACTCCAATTCATTCTTTTTTGTAATCGAGAAAAGTTATATCTTTATGTAATACGTAAAAGTTTATATTAAAGAAAATAATAATTACAAACAATTGCATAATTATGAAAATTTTAATATTACAATCTGCGTAAATTTAATATCATCAAATACACTCTAAAAACGATCGGAATATTACTTGGATACAACCGCGCTCGGGCATGATTGGAGCTAAAGCGGTTGTATTGGAATATTCTTTGTATTATTCATGAAAAACGCCGGTTGTATTGGAATATTCCGATTTTTAATCCAGCTCGTCGGAATACGACCAAAATCCAAAGGGGTTGGTTGGAAAATTTTCATATAAATAAAGTTTTAATAATATCAGAATTATAATTTTTTAATAAAAATATTAAATATTTATAACTACATCCTTACATTATTATATATATATATATATATATATAGAATAAGCATAAAAAATGTACTGTTTTTCTTTATTGAAATTAGTATAATTAATAAAAAATCAATTATTATAAATATTTCATATAAAAATACAGTTTTTATGGATCTTTTATTCTACATCTTTTGTTATGTTCTCGTTTTTATTCGATATGCGGGATATAAAAGCATTACCGAAGTATATAACTTTTTTCATTAACAAAACAATACTGATTTCGCGTATTTAACACTGATGTGCTCCGCTTTTATCTCCGTTGGATTTTGGTCGTATTCCGACGAGTCGGATTAAAAATCGGAATATTCAAAGAGAACCGGCGTTTTTCGGGAATAAAATAAGGAATATTCCAATACAACCGCTTTAACTCCACTCATGTCCGAGCGTGGTTGTATCTAAGTAATATTCCCATAGTTTTTAGCGTGTATTATTTTTTTTAAATTTACGCAGATAGTAATATTAAATTTTTTATAATTATGCAATTATTTGTAATTATTATTTTCTTTAATATAAACTTTTACGTATTACATAAGTATATAACTTTTCTCGATTACAAAACAAGACTGAATTGGAGTATTTAACTCTGTTGTATTCAAATTATATCTCCGTCGTATAGCTGTCGTATTCCAACGAGTTGTAGTAAAACGCGGAATATTCCAATACAACCTGTTTTGTTCATGAATAAAACAAAATATTCGAATACAACCGCTTTTACTCCACTTATGCCCGACTGTGGTTGTATCTGAGTGATATTCCTATTGTTTTTAGAGTTTATTAACCTGTATTAAAATTATGCAATTAGTAATATTAAAATTTTGATAATAATGCAATTTTTTGAAATTATTATTTTCTCTAATATAAACTTTTAAGTATTACATAAATATATAACTTTTTTCATTAACAAAACAACACTGAATATGCTGGACTATTTATTCGAAACTGTTTACTGATACAACTAAAAAAATACCATGATATTTCCACAATGCAAGTAGAGATCTATGATACATCCATCTACGATTTAAGCGTGTTGAGTTCCGACTATATCGCCGTTGATACAACTAAAAAAAATACCACTCGGCGTCACATCACTAAATACAACCCTAAAATAACATAGGTATGGTTCAAATACAACAGAGTTAAGTCGAACTGTTGTATTGTATAGGAGTGCGTAATATCTCTAATACTACCGCATCGGTTGTATTAGAATATTCTGCGTTTTATTCCAACAACTGGGCGGAACGTTACTGAATACGACCGTAAAACAACATAGATATTGTTCAAATACAATAAAGTTAAATCGTAAAGATGGACGTATTAGATATCTCCGGTTGTACTGTTGATGTATTCTTGTATTTTCGGAGTTGTATTTTCTGCACCGTTCAATTTTATTTTTGTTATATTTTTGTATTATTGTCTTTTTATTCTAGAGTTGTATTTTTGCCTTCATACTCTGTTAATGACAATATTTGATTTTCAAATAAACTGTAATAAAGCATTTTCTGATGACAGAATAAACTGGAAAAAACACTCTTAGAGCATTTCCTGATTTGACTGTTAAACCTTGCCGGGGTAATTTGGAATAAACTGTCATAAACACGGTAAAAAATCATCCAATATACTGCACAGAGCAAAATAAACTACAATACAACACGTTTAAAGTCCGTATTTCTTCTGCAGCCGTTGTATTTGAGAAATATTATAAGTGTTTTATAATTTGTATTTTTTAGCGGAAAACATAACTCCGTGATAAAACAAATATTATAAGAAAATAAAACCTAGATGTTACAAAGCGAACGTAAATATAATCCGCAATACAAGCCAAAATGTTATTAAAATCAAACCAAAATTGCCAACTCCTACATTAAATTAAAGCTGTAGAAAACTTTTACGATTGTCGCTTTCAGATGTTACTCGAATAATACTCGAATTACGAACTTAAATAAAACTCTAATAATACCAAAAACAAAATTCTCTAAATAAAACGAAACTTATAAGACAATAAAACCTAAATTTTACGAATGCAGAACGTAAACAATAATTTATATAATCATCTTCAAAATCCATCTTCACTTGCTCTACCCTCATCCAGGAATCTCAGCACCTCCAGGAATAAAAAATCCAACTCATTACTGCGTCGTCCCTCCAAAAATCAAATTTCAGCTCCGCAGCTCCACGACAAGGTAGGTCGGACAAAAACCCTAAATGTCGGCATCCTAAATATAATGGAGACAAAAATGCGCTTTATGATTTGGCGGGAAAATAAAGCTGCAAAAATTTCGGCAAATTTCGCTCGGGTCGGGTCGGGTCGGCGAAATTGAGATAAAAAAGCCTTTTTTTTCAAACGTGTCATGGTGGGGTCCAGAAATCCACGTGGCGCGTTTTTAATGGCTACCGGACGCAGCGCTGCGTACGCTGTCCGGACCGAATAAAAATTCCGAACCAGCACACTCTTGCCGGCCATGTTTTTTCAAGGAAATTTACATGCATACCCAATAATTTTTATGTATTTGCACAAATATTACACAAAATTGGATTTTTATGCTTATAACACCTCGGTGTGATGCAACAATGCATGAAAATTTGTATTTCAACTTTAAAAATGTTGATTTTTGTAAACAACATAAACGACAATTAAATTTGATTTTTAGTATAAGTTTTTGAATAGAAACATTTCATTTCAAATACATTTTCATTTGGGTATTTTATTTCTCGATGGTGGACCCTAATTTATATTTTCATCATTTGATTTACAAGATTGAATTATACAATAAGAGCACAAGTGGTTCGACAAGTTCAAAAGCATTAGACATCGTAAAATATATGGTGATTGCAACCTACTTTGTGGATCCATGCAACTCGTAAATGTGATAATTATGATAAAAAATTCTATTGATGCCCTACAAATTGATCAAAAGTAGATTGTAATAATTTTAAGTGGGTTGATGAAGTTGGTGATGCGGCACATGACATGAGCTATGAGAAAAGAATGTCATTTGAAGACAAGGTCGATGAATTTGGAAAACTAAAAATTCTTTATGAAGATTGTGATCTTATTTGAGTTTGTAACCATAACAGTTTGGTTATTTTTGTTGGCATTGTTTTTGTTTTGAAGATGCAATAAATACATAAATAACAAAAAGATACATTATGAGTATAATAGGAAGAGGAAAAGCTCGGCTTAGACTGAGATCTACTGTCTTCAACATCATCATCTTCCAATCCAATTAACTGTTTTGAGGTTTCAGATCCCTTCACTATTTTAGAATAAAGAATTTCTATGAGGGGACTTAGACTGAATACTCGTCAAGAATTCGCAGTGAAATTCCTTCGCCACGTAATGTTGACGTTGCTTGCAATAAATCTCTCACTTTTTCATCCAATATATATTGTAATGAAAAAGCATAATGAGAGTACACAGTAAACTATTTATTTTGCTTAGCTAAATCATTTTTTTTTTTGAATATAACACCTTACATGAGTTAAAATAGATGCATATACATATGTAACAACCTAAGGGAGAAAAAAATATACAGAGTTCACTCAAATTTATATTCCTCCACACTCGTTTGTATTGTCTTGAATGTTACAATCACTATAGATTTCTTGAAGCAACAACAAAAAGAGAATGCCACTTTTGACGTATCATAGGAGCAGTGAGTCGCGTCTGCCAAAGGAAAAACATGAAATGAGTTATTGGATAGTCTTCACTTGTCAAACATTAACATATTATAATGCAAGCAGGCGGGGGCTTAACTCATCAAGTGCAGCCCCTTTATATTGTTCCATCATACGTGCAATATAAAGATGAGGAAGTATTTGAAAAGAACCATAGCAGTCAGTATTCTATTTGTATAAGTCTGCATAAGAATATCAGAGAAATTAATCAATAATGGTATGATAATTTACAGAAAACTACACAAAAAAGTAATCAATTCACTCAAATAGTCCAAAATGACATATTTGAAACATCTTTGGCCTACATTAACTTTGAAATCATTTCAATGGCCTATATTAACTTCACATATAATATATATATATATATATATATATATATATATATATATATATATCAAATTTCTTCCAACATACAAGTAATTAGCAGCGCGATGTGACGGACAAAAAGTCCCACATCTGTTGGGCGTAAGGCCAAAAAATAGTATTTAAGTCCTGGGTTGCCCACCTCTTTTAAGAGCACTTTTGGGAGCGTGACAAGTGGTATCAGAGCAGGGTACTGTCTGTCAGGTGCGTGGACTCTCCATGGTTCAGTGGAACCCTTGGTTGAGCCGATTCGTGACGAGGACGTCACGTGATTTGGTGGAGGAAAATGTCACGGACAGGTAGTCCCACATTGGCTAGGTGTAGGACCGAAGAGCAGTATTTAAGTTTTGGGCTGCCCACCTCCTTTAAGAGCTCTTTTGAGAGCGTGACAAGTGGTATCAGAGCAGAGTACTATCTGCCAGGTGTGTGGACTCTCCATGGTCCAGTGGGACCCTCGATAGAGTCGATCCGTGAGGGGGGCGTCCCGTGATTGTGTGGAGGAGAATGTCACGCACAAAAAGTCTTACATTTGTTAGATGTAGGGCCGAAGAGCAATATTTTAAGTTCTGAGCTGTCTACCTCTCTTAAGAGTTCTTTTAGGAACGTAACAGCGAGCTCCCAGAATATTCTCCCATTTCTATATCAAATAATTAAAACTAGAAACGAGGTGTTTACATGTCTAACACTAACCATTGCTAATGATAGTACTTTAAAAACAAGGGCATTTACATGCATACCGCCAATTCCCATGTGTTCACATATCTAACACCTAATCATTGTCTTCTAACATTCATACTACCCAAACTTTTCATTACATAAAAAGAAAAATCATCATTTATACTTTAAAGAAGTGAAATACACATTTTTCATGCACGGTATATATATAAGGTTTCGGTGTCATATATGTAAACAAAAAAGAATTGAGCGGTAAGTGTGTAACACAATATTAAAGGTGTATTGAAACAACTTTTGTACTCAACATTGCTTCCACAAGTCAGTTTGGCAATAGTATTTAAAGGAATATTAAAGGCTCTTCAAAAGTATCATTATTGTGTTCAACCAAATCAAAACATCAGAAAAAGATCAATTATAAAGCAAAATCACCAAACATTTTATATAAATTTAAGAAAACTTAATGAAGTTCGACATATAAAATCTAGAAAATTTTAGGCGGTGTAGAGCCTAATATGAATCTTGGCATCTACTTGACTGAACCAAATTTTAACAGAACCAAAAATAAGAAAAAAATAACTATTTTGATGAGTAATCCACTATAGCAAAGCAAAAGATAGTCTGAGACAAAATAATTGAGTGGCAGGAATGTACGCATGAGCCCTGGACCTATATATTTTCATACATACCACAACTCATCATCAAAGCTTTATGTGCAGTTTCTGTTATAAAATGGCAGAGGCCTCACATCATATCAAACTCTACTCGTTCATGCAGAAGCTCACTTTTGACATTTGAGACCTTTTGCTTACTACGTATTGGAAGCTCTTTTATGAACTAAAAACGATTTACAGATCAAATGTGTCTGCACTGGATTTCATTCAGCAAGCTTCAAGGAGGTAAGGACTTTCCGTTAAGATTAAGTCTGGATATCGTATTGAGAAGTGTTGAGTAATTTAGAGCATAGAAACTCAAATCCACGATAACATAAAGAGATTTAATGAGGTTTGGCAAATATGCCTACGTCCTCGGGAGCAGAGCGCCGACTTTCCTTTCACTTTCAGAAAAAGAGCACAAGACCCCCTTGAGGGTTACAATAGACATATATATAGCTTTGGTGTGCAATATGTAATTACAAAATTACCCCTATACCGAACTGTGGGGGTGTTGCCCCCACACCCCCAACCAACATAACATAACTCCCTCGATTGGACAGGTGCTTCAGCTCCACTGGCTCGCTCCGTTCCGCTCCAGCATCTGTCTCTTATCTGGTATACGAGCCATACCTATCAAGAAGTTGGAGCATATGACTCAAACGTTCTGAAAATATAAAGAGCTTCCGAGGAAGAACCTCATAAGTAGAGAAAAATTTTTGGAGTTATGGTATAAGATATGTAAATGCATGAGAATTGAGTGGGATTTATGCAAGACTCTAAAAACACAAACTGCACCATCACAATAAAATTTATTGAAAGCTGTAAATCTATCTGCGAAGTATCTTTTCTCAAATCAAATTTGTACACCGAAAAATAAAGTAAAATTGACACAAAAATGTATCATTTATTAATGTAAGGCATAAAACAAGCTTCATTGATGTACAAAACACTTTAACCACAATAAGAAAATTGTGACAGTTTTTTGTTGCAAAAAATAGCAGCTCTAAAATTTGTCATGCAAACGAGCAACTATAATATTATGAAAGAAGAAGAAAAGCTTGTGATAAAACACAAGTAATTTGACATAAAAACTACAAATCAAGTTTTAAATATCTTACAAATCTTATCTGATACAGTGATAAGGCCCATGTATCCTTTATGTTTTCTTCTTTAACAAATTAAAAAATGTTAACAAAACCCCTCCCAATAACTTATAGAGGGGACATTAGGACAAAACATTTAGCAAAAAATATTTATAAAAAACCCTAAAAATTATGAAGATCATTTTAAAGCAACAAGACAACACCCTAAACTAATAGTAGTGGAGTTGAGTTCTTAATTCCACTATAAGTAAACTACAAAGAGTGTTTCATCGTCTTCATCATATTTTTCAGTTGCCTCTCTTCTAATTGATAATTTTGGTCTAATAAAAAGCTGCTCCATTATCTGCTCATAATGAGTAAAAGTGTGGTAAATATGTGTTACTTCGGTTGAGTAACTTATTTGTTCAACTAGACATGTTGTATTTTCAGCTTGCTGCACTTTTGAGGTATTTTTGCTCAACAAATTATTGCATGATGTTATGTGATGGCCCCAAATTCCACAGCGCTTGCATTTGTGAACTTATATTGTCTTTGGGAATTATTCTCAAATAAATGTTTAAATCTCATTGTTTTGGTCTTCCTCTAGGTCTCAAACATTTAGGAATGTCAAATTTTACGTTTGAGTCAATAACAATTCACTGCTCATTTCCTTAAAGAGTAGATATATGACATTCATAAGTCATTTTATACCTACAAGTAAAATCATATATATTTAAAATTTCATTAAAAACATTGGACCGCATACCAACCTAAAACCATGTTAACAATCATGAACTTAAATGCATCACAGAGAGTGTCGTTTGCTACCGATGACTGTCACAACAAGACTGCATGGTAATCTCGTAACTTGTCAAACTTTACAAGCGCACTCTCTACCATCTAATTCTACTTCATATCTTTTGTAATAACCTTCAACTTCAGCTCATTGTGGCAAGAACTACCTCGTGACAAATTGTTCTTTGCTAGATTCTATATCTCATACTCAAATGATTGTATAAATTACTCTAAAATCCATTGTCTAAGATTTATTCGACTCCGATTCAACAGGTGCAAATGGCTATCATACATAGTCCATTATGTTCATTAATTGAATTAGCAGACATAAAAACATAAAGATATTTCAACTTCAAATGATAAGCACAATGACAATTAAATTCTTGCATCCTAATCTATAGATAGAAACATTGAAACTAATATAGAATCTTTTAAAAGAGGAATAATTCGTATGATAAGCACAATGACAATTACATAGGATTTATTCTTAAATGCTATATATGTAATGCATGCACCCACCTATAATTATCATTGATACATCAAAAAAATGCTATCCCACAATTCTCTCGACCTTAATCATATATAGCAGTGATAGCCCATACAAGCTCTCAAAATTGCTGTTGATATACTTTGAAGGAATCTCTGAATTCTTCACAATATATTCTATTTGTTGAGCAGCACGATAAGTCGTAGATTTTCTATTTCGAGCTCAATTTACTTAGGGGCATAAGTGCATAGGCGTTGTTTGGGATCAATTTTTATTTTTTGTTTGTTTTTTTTTTAATAAAAAATATGAAACAAACACTGTTCTTGCTTATACGTTCTTTGTTTTATTTATGTTTTTTTTAAGGAACACTTCCATTTTTAAAATACTCAAAATAGAAAAAAACACGTTGTTGCATGTTTTAAAACACAAAAAACAAGGAGTCTTGTAGCTCGTTATCGCCCATTGCCGGCCCACGTTGCCGCCGCCAGCTCATACCCGCAACTGCCCGTGGCCTGCCATTGCACCGCACCAACCGCATGCCCCGCCCAACCAGATGCCAGCCCTTGTTGCTGGTTGTCGCCTGTCGCTACCGTCACCTGCTGCTGGCTGGCTGCAGTTGTCCTCGTTGCCTGCCTCCTCCGTCGCCCTCGCTATCGCACACCGCTAGCCCCCGTCTGTCACCTCTAGCAACCGGTTGACGACCGACCACCCACTCACTGTTTGCCCGCCACCACATGCTCGTCCACAGATAACGCTTCGTGTTAGGTGGAGCAAGGAAGGCAACATATATGTCATGAATGTCAGAGTTTAATATTGAAGTGTACATGGACCCGACCGCTTCATAAACAGTAAAATACCAACCAAACATATTCTATATACTTTTTAAAATATATATAAATCATCACAGTAACAAACATGTTTTCTAAAAACATAAAATAAAAAACAAAACAAAAATAAAGAAGACTAAAAAAAATAAAAATATAAAACATAAAGTGGTCCCAAAAAGACCCCTACATTTTAATTTTCTTATTTAGAATGAATGTCCACCAACACTTAATAACATGAGATCTATTGTTAGCCGTAAATTTTAGTCCAAAATCATTTTTTACTGAAATGGACCGAAGAACTTGCTTAAAATTGTGAGTCATGAAAATGTGCACCAACTTTCAAATCATTTCACAGCTATCAAGGATAATTATATGCCCCCCTATTATAAATCTCTGTCTTAATACTTTCATTGTAGATATAATCAAGATTTGAATAATAGTTGTCTGATACGTTATTAACAATCAATGTCTCTTGACCTTGAGAGTAACTTTCAAATTCTCTACCACTGTGTGATGGTCACTACCTCAACTTATCCATATCCACTCAAGTGAATGATCATCTCCACAAATTCAACATCATTGGTTATAGACGTGTACTCCTTTTGTGATATTCAACATTTATAAAATTGTGATTGAAATTAATGCCCCTAATATAGGGACAAATCAATTGAACATCTTCCTTTAACACTACCAAACTCAATACATCTTTCTGAATTTTTGTTGTTTTCTCGTGGCCACAATTTTTTTTTTCTTTTTCAATTGAACTTTAACTTGCACTCAATATACACCATATTTGAATGTGATGAATAAGTTCTCATTTGATACTCAATCAAATCAGTCTCGAAATTAGAGCTCACGTCCCAATACAAGAAAATATAATACCAAATAATATGGATGGGACTTTACCAAAATTATTTGAAAGTTTCACATAACTTATTTAGCAAACCAACTCTAATAATAAAGAAATAACATTTCAAATGTATAATTTCGCAATCAAAATGAGATAAAACATAATCAATTTGTTAAAAAAAAATATGTTTCCAATATAGAAGCAATTAAAAGAGCCATTTTTATGGCAAAAGAATTATTGAGCCTACTTACAAGCAAAGTCCAAATTAGGAAGGGCTCTCTTCATTATTCAAAGTTAGAGAACATTTTTTTAAAGAAGATGAACTTATTAAATTCATTTGTTTTGTTATATATGTTTTAGTATTTATATTGATTTTCATATTTGCACTCACAAGTTTTGCTCATTTTTCATATTGTTTAGAATTTATCAGAATAGTGGAGAACAATTAAAAATCAATAATATAGGGGCATAGGTATTATTAATCATTTCTACTTGTTATAATTGTTCTTCTACACAATATTACTAAGGCCCTTTTTGGGGCAGCTTAAAAGTGCGGCGGCGTTTTCAGAAGCGCCGCCGCTTTGTTTGGTTTGCGCGTTTTACTGCTTATTGAAGAAATGAGTTTTTTTTTTTTTTTTATTAGACGCAGCCCGTGAGGGGACCCCCGCGGGCCTCGTATTCAATCGCGTATCATCACAATTTTAACAATATACCCCTGTGCCCCTGTTCGCCCCATGAGCACGCTCGACCATCCGCAGCTGCCGAGATAATCCTAAGCGCCCCCGAAGGGTTCCTGGCTCGTGATCTTTGCCTCGCTCCTTCGGCTTCTCAGCCGATCTTCCTCCTCCCTTCTCCTCAAGAGGTATATGTCTCCCATTCTTTGTCTCTCATCCTCTTCTTTCGGCACTCTCACCCTCTGGGATTGGACCGACACTGGAATAAATAAGTGCTACGGTTCTTGTGGCGGATAGCTTTGGGTGAATGTGGAGCAGTTGGATCGCTGAAATAAAGTTTATTTTCTCTCCTCTCATACGCATATCTGGAATATTTTTTCTTTCTCTAAACTCGAAATTACAAGTGATTCTCCTCTCCTCTCTTTGGGTAGCCTTTTTATTACATCAATGACTATGGATTCTAAGTTATCATATTATGGTTGGAACTACAAATTCATTGAACTTCAATTTTCTGAAGACATATATGAGGATACACAACTAAATGAGCCTAAAGGATAGAAGATACGTTTTTTTCTGGTGGACGTTAAAGAGGGGAGTAAGACACCGTTTATTTTCGTCAATGGTCTATTGTTGATAGGAGTTTCAGAGGTATTTGTATGTCGCAATCTCGATATTGCCTTCTTAGAACTCGTAAAAATTTTGATAATAAATCAAGAAAGGATTTTGAACAGATGAAAAGGCGAAGAAGAAATTATCTTTGCCAAAGGTCTCCGATAGTAGAAATTATTCCATGCGGATGCCGGACGCATCTTGCGTCCGACTTCCAATGATATTATTTTTTCTCCCATACACTTTTTTGTAGGGAGCAGTCCTCATTGGTTCACCGTACATAAATTTACATACGACGAACGTACACAATAATTTTTCCTCTGAAACAAGAAATATTTCCCGTGCGTTGGAAATAAAATCATGAATAAAAGTTTAACCCTAAGTGCTTTTTGTATTATCGAAATATTTTGCGTGAAGCCTATAATATTAAAGTTTTGGATATAAAATATGTAATTATGAAAATTTGATGTGATAAGTACCTAAAAGCCCTAAATATTTTAAAGATTACAATGTCCATAAAAATTGATTTATGATCTGATACATTTCACAACCGCGTGATTCAAATCGAACGGCAGGCATTCATCTCCAAAAACCCCAAAGCCCTAATCTCCCTCTCCTCATGCCTACGGCCCTATAGTTAGTTCATCGCTACCGCCGCAGAGCCAACCCTGCCCATCACTACCGAGCAGATCCATCACTACCGCCGCAGAGCCATCGCCGGCCGCAGAGCCATCGCCGCCAGAGCCACTATCAAAGGTTAAAGTTATTCGACCTAAATGGGGAAGGCAAAGAAGGGAAAGAACCGCCTGGACAAGTTCTACCATCTTGCAAAGGAGCAAGGCTATCGATCTCGCGCGGCCTTCAAGCTCCTCCAACTCGATGCCAAGTTCCGTTTCCTTCCCACAGCACGTTCTGTGCTCGATCTCTGCGCCGCTCCTGGTGGCTGGTTACAAGTTGCCGTCCGTCACGCCCCGGTTGGCTCGTTCATTCTCGGCGTTGATCTCGTCCCCATACGCCCTGTACGAGGCGCGCACACCATTGCGGAGGATATCACCACCCCGCGATGCCGTGCCGCCATCAAGCGACTCATGGATTCAAACGGCATAGCCGTCTTCGATGTTGTTCTTCACGATGGATCGCCGAATGTTGGTGCTGCCTGGGGAAAGGACGCGACGATGCAGTCCGCGCTTGTGGTTGATTCCATTCGTCTTGCTACCAATTTCTTGGGCCCCAATGGCATTTTCGTTACCAAGGTTTGTTTACTTAATTCGATTGCAGCATCTCTATATTGATAATAAATATTGAAAATCTGAACATTACAACCTGAAACTCTTTGTCATCAGCAGAGAAACGTCTCATTTTTTTCTGCAGATGCTATCCCAATGCTGAATGCGTGCAAGATGCAAAATAAAGTTAGGGCATTTACATACATGAGAATTGCTCAGAATAGCTAATGAATGTCAGATCATAAGAACCGAAACCCATTGTAACTGACAAACATGGCGGGCAGTATAAGGCAAAAAGAAAAAACGGGATTGCCGAATAGCTTTCAATATTCACAGCCAGGTGGGTTGGCTTAGTATGGGCATGTATACTCGTATGGCGCGTCTCTAAGGGGCTGTATGGTAACAGATTTAACTAGAGTATTAAGTTAACTATTGCCAAAGAGAAATAAAAAATCTCAAATTTAGATTCAGAATTTAATAAATCCAGTTTCTTCTCAATTTATTCCCAAATTTGTCTTAAATCTCGGATACACTAGATTTTGTTGTTGGCAGGAATAGTGAATCTAGATTTGCATGATTTACTACTGCTTCTAAATCTGTTATCATAGAGCTCCTAAGGTAAATATAAAAACAATAAAAGGAGCCAAGGTAAATATACATCAAAGAAACTGAAAACTCCTGTTAACCTGACACTCTTTATTTAAAAAGGACAAACCAATGCTTTGAAAATTTGTCATGGCTTGTTCAGTATTTTTCAGGAAAGTAAAATTATTCTAGGATTTACTATTGTTGAGTAAATTCGTTATAGCTATGAGCTCCTCTAGCTTGATTCGAATGCTCCCTTTTCTCCTTACAATCCATGTCGTGATATTACCACTCCCAATTGTCCTTTTGTCATCAAGCATTTTGTAGATTGCAACTGTTTTTAACAATCTTCATTATGGATCGCCGAATGCTAGTGCAGCATGGGGAAAGGATGTAAAAATGCAATTTATGCTTCTAGTTAATTCAATGGCATTAGCAATTAATTCAACATTGTAAATACTAAATATTGGCTCCTACAAGCATTTTTTTAACTAATGTTAGTTCATTTAATTTGATTAAAATTAAGTATTTTGCCATTGGAAATTTAGATTCTATTTGGTCTGAAGAAGAAACAGAGTTGAAATGGAAAAAAAAACCAAAAAGAGTTGGTTATGAAACTGAATTGAATTAAGTTCTCACCCACTTCTTTAGTTGAGGGAAATTCAGTGATTTTAAAACTTTCTTGTTTGATTGATGGGAAATTGATTTATTATTGAGCAGTGATAACCCAAAAAATATTGAGCCCATTTTTTCACTAAGGTTGGAGTCGAGAATTGTCATTGGAAAGATGCATTTGCTCACATTTTTTAATAAATTTCATTTATCTGTTAATTACATTGGAGCAAAAAAAAAATCAATATGAAATCAAAGTAGGATTCATTTGCGTTTCCTCCAACTCCTTCAATCTAAACATGACCATTAGAGATTCAGATTTTATTGGAGCACTCAATAACTCATGGTACTACTCTCACCAGTAAGCTACGATCCTGCAATTACAAACTCTTGTTCATTACCAGAAAAGCTTCACAAAATTTAACTAGTTTCCATTGCTCTGTTAGATGAGCTAAACGAACAAAATTTTATATTGTTCTCGAATGATGTAACATATTTAATGAATGTTAGATCATCAAAACATTATCTTATTTATGCATTAAAGAGGGGCAGATTGAGAGTTTTGACGCTCAAACTGCATATGAAGTTACCCGCTGCATAATTGAAAGATGCGTGTGAAGAATGGTATCTTTTCAAAGTTTTATAAATCAACCCATTTACCTATTAATTGCACAGGAGCAAAAAAAAAACTTTATGAATTAAGTAAAATGATTTGCAATTCGTTCGTTCCCTTCAAATCAAACATACCTTTAGATTATAGGATTGTTTTGAGTGCTCATTAGCTTACGGTACTTTTTCATGAAAAAAGATAGGATAGTGCAATCGGGAACTTTTATTTAGTAGTAGAGAAGCTTCACAAAATTTAACTAGTTTCTATTGTTTGGTTGAATAGACTAACTGAGCAAAATGATATATTATGTCTTCAATGGTTTAAAATAGTTCTAGAGCGTTATATCATAAAAATTGAAACTTATCAGTATGCTTAAAGACGTGGACCAACAATCTCGGTACTCATAATGTTTATGAAGTTACTTGGCTCATAATAGAAAGTTATTTGTGGAGTTTATAAATTCTGCTTTGTTCTCTTGGAGAGGCGATAGCTATGATTGAGGGGCTGATGAAAGTTTTTTTTAGCAAATAAAGTATGAGGTAGATATAAATATAGGACCTAGAGAACTCTTTCAAGTTGAAGTTATTGTGGTATGTGCACATCTCCAAGGTTCCATTATTCATATCGACATGCAAACATCTAGAAAGGTGATCTACTACTGTTTATTTGCTTTAAAAGGGCATTCTTAACTCTTAAATATCTATAGCTTGTCAATTTCCATGTGGCAATGGTGCTTTAAAATTTGAGATGATTGCATAAAAGTGAACTCATTCTTCTTTTTGGGGCTTAGTGCTTTATGTCCTGTGATAATCATTTATTTAGTATGCAAGAGCTTTATCCTTAATTAGGACAAATTGACCCTCATATAAACCAATGCATTCCAATAAAAACTTTTGAAATTATATCATTTTTTATGTGGGACACGCTAATGTTTTTTTTTTTTTTTTGTAAGGTTGGTGAACTCACTCGTTCTTATATTAGGCCATTCGGCTCTTAGCCTTTAAGCTTACTATTGCTTTACTAAATTATTTGTAACAAAATAAAACATTTCATTCTAGTGACTAATCTATAATCTGAGATAGCTATTTTTGCTTAATTTGGTTTTCAGTTCGCCTCTCAGAGATCATAAGGTTTTATGCATCTTCCTATTTACTGAATGCAATAATGTTATGCCAAGTTAATTTTTTAGCAACTTTTCATTTCACAAATAAACAAGTTTAGTTGTTTTGTTTTAATTATTTCATGTATGATTGTTTTCTCTTGGTAGGTTTTCAGGTCACAGGATTATAGTGCTATCTTATTTTGCCTTAAGCAGGTTTGGTCTACTTTATTCTTCATTATCTAATTTGAGTTCTTACATAGCTTGATAGATGAATTACCTTAAATTAGTTTCATTCTATTTATAGCTATTTGAGAAAGTCGAGGTAACTAAACCAGTTGCCAGTCGTAGCACCTCTGCAGAAATTTATGTTATTGGTCAAAGATATAAGGCCCCAGCCAAAATTGACCCACGTCTCCTTGATGTCAAGCATCTTTTTCATGCATCTGCAGAGAAACCTAAGGTAGTTAAGTTAAAAGTTATGCTTTGTACTTCATATTTTTAAATTTTTTTTTTTTGATGCTGAAATTTAATGTCTTTGATTAGGTGATCGATGTTCTAAGAGGGACAAAACAAAAGAGAAATCGTGAAGGGTAAGATTTTCTAAGTTGTGATTTAAGTTAATGTGAGCACATTGAAATATTTTCATATGCAATATGAATACTAGTGGCATTCTCTTGAATAATTAAATCTCTAGATGGGCACGACTTCTTTAGATGGGCATGAGTTCATTTTTATAATTGATATTGAGATGGATATGCTTCTACTAGTGGTTACAAATTAAAAAAAGAGGGGATTTCTATGCTTACAATTTGGATTATAAGCACGATAGTCTAATATTTCAATATATCATGTCATTTGTGTTGATGAAATTCCTAGCTTCTTTCATTAAAATAATACTTCTATCGAGGAAAAATACTTTTTCGTTATTGACTACATACCTGGTGTTGTTCAATTGGTTGGTATGATTATTGTGGCTTATACAATGACATTTTTTAATAAACTCTGTAAGATTTTTCCCGAAGTCGTGATGTAAAGTATCACAAATCATCATTCTATATTCATCCATCTTTCATCCTTTGGATTGTGATCCTTGCAACACATGTCGTTTACATTCTTTCTATTGAAATTGAGATCTTAGGTGTCGAGAAAGTTAAGTAGCATCTTCAGAAGACATTTGTTTTAAAAAATTAGGTTTCTCAAAGAGCTTTCTTGTTTTCGAGTTTATGTATAACAAATAGTAATATGCATTATGCTATATAGTTACTCTGGGAAATCGGGCTTCTTGGGTGCAAACAGATGGATTATTTTTGGACTTCTAAGGAGGAAAGTTTTGATGATAATCATTGTTATTATCTTCTCGGATGCAAACCAATATATCCTAAAGTGATTTAATATTCTTTGATGTTGGTGTGTGGTAAGTTAGCATATGCAAAATCCAAACATTTAACTTTAGCATACTATATTAAGGATTTGAAGATATATTTAGGAAAAGTCCTGGAAATGATTAGTTATTTGAGATTTGACTATCTAAAATATAAAGTGCACTTTGATATTAAATATACTGAATTTATCTAAGATTGAAAGTCTACTTCAAGATATTATGATTTTGTAGGAGTAAATCTTGTTTCGTGATGAAGTAAAAAAAATATTGCTTTTGGTATATCAACTGTAGAAGTTGAAGAGAGAGCAGTGTCATGTTGTGTTGTAAATGATGTGAATTAAAATTCTTATTAAGAAATGTCTTTTGTGTTACTCAACTTATGATTAATTACAAGTGTGATAATCATACAACGATCCATATTACTAGCAATCATCATTTCCCCCAAAGAACTAAACTTATTGAAATAGATCCTCAATTTGTTAGAAATTCTTCTCTCTCGAAGAAGTTCATCACTTGATGTCTCCAGCGGAGAATTGTTGTGATATATTTTACAAAAGCTCTGTGATCACTTTAGATCTTCAATCTTTTGTTATTAGCTTGATCTTCATGTTATATATGCTCAAGCTTGAGGGTAGGTGTTATTGTAGAGAATTTTCAAATATGAAAGTTAGTAATATATTTTCATTCTAAGGTTGCTTCTTCTGGAATCACCTTGCGTTTTTCTTTCCTAGTAGTTAATAGGACCTTGTAGCTATACCAAATGAAGGTTTGGTATTTTATTTTTTCCTGCAAAATGATGATTATTGCTTTCATCATGTAGCTATGAAGATGGAATTACAACTTTATGGAAGGTCGGAAAAGTATCCGATTTTATATGGTCAGACTCACCACTTGAGTTTCTTGGTTCAGTTAATGCATTATCTTTTGAGGATTCATCATCTGTATCTATCAAGGAGCATGATCTGACTACAGACGAGGTATGGTTACTTTCTTCTAGAATTTTTTCCTTTGCGGGGTGCTTGCAATGTACATCTTTTCTTTCTTACTGGTCGCTTTATCTTTATTTTGACAGATTAAATCATTATGTGAGGATTTGTATGTTTTAGACAAGAATAGCTTCAAGCATCTTTTGAAGTAAGTTGAACTTTATTTACTAGCAACAATTTTTTTTTCCTTCGGTTTGATTCCTAGTTGAATATTCTCTGACAAAATTTATAAATTGACTTTACTAGTGTCTTACTCTTATTTCTTGGTATGTTTGCTTTAGCAATCACTTTGATTTCAAAATATTTGGTGATCTTATTCATTGATTTCATTTGTTATCTTATTCTTAAATTAAGATGCTGCATATAACTTGATATTCTTAGAGTCAATAATGCTTACTAGTGGTGTTAGTGTTTCTTTTACCTAGCATTTTTTCCGCTTTGTATTTTGATCATGTAGATACTAATTTATGTATAAATGTTAAAAAATAAAGTTTAGGTGTTAGATATGTAAAATATATTGGAATTGGGTGGTATAAATAGATAGATAGATAGATAGACAGATATCATGGGATTTCTATATTTGAATTTGCAATGCAAATTTTCAACTTAGTCCATTACTTTACACAGGTGGCGAATGCACATAAGAAAGGCTCTGTCATCATCTGATAAAGATGCTTCAGAAGTTGCGAAAGTGGAAAAAGATACGGAGGGTGATGAGGATGAACGCTTACTTGTAGAAATGGAGGAGCTGACAAAAGTAGTGGAGCGCAAGAAAAAGAAAGCGAAGAAGCTCCTTGAAAAACGCCGTGCGAAGGATAAAGCGCGCAAAGCATTGGGTATACAGATTGATGCTACGGAGGATAGCTATTTTGATAAACATTTGTTCTCCCTCACTGCAATAAAGGTTTGTGATTGGGGTGGGTTTGGTTTTGCAAATGAATGCAGTTTTCCATTGTAAGCCATGTTTCTGGATTTTGAAAATCTCTTGTTTGAAATTTTAAAATAGTTTTTTTCCTAAAAATTATTTATTTATTTATAATTATTTTTTTGAAATTTCAAAAAAGTTATAAGCTCAGTTTGGTGACGTATTTTTGGAATTTATTTTGTTTTCTTTTTGCTGGAAATTGCTGCCTTGCATTGTTTTGTTTAGAGTACGTTGCAGTTTGTGAAATAATTGCACCTTGCCTAATTTTATAATTCTGATTATTTTTCTAATGATTTTTTTTTTAAAAACCTTGTACTCACTTTTTTGGTTTGCATGCTATTCTTATATTTTGAGCTAATTGCCTCACATTTGTTTAGTTGATATAGATTTATTTCTAGGGGTATTTACCTACATACCACACATTCTTATACAGTTACATATCATCTTAAAAATAGCATTATTAAATTGTGAGATATGTAAATCCATAAGAGTTGTGTTGTGTATGTAAATTTCTCTTATTTCTATTTTTCTAGATCAGATTGACAACATCGATATGTTATTAGTGCTGCGCTGATATTGACATTTGCTTTTATTAATTTGCTGACAGACAATATACATTTTAATATGTAAAAAAAGAAAAAAAAAAGAAAGGAAAATATAGTTTATTGTTTGATCATATTCTGTTTCAGGGGAAGAAAGAATTACAGACTATTGAGTCAGCTAGTGATGAAGATGGTGAACTTGGAGGCAGTGAAAGTGAAGCAGAACCTCGGGGTGCTGTGGATTCTAGTGATTTGGATTCCGATGAGGAACGAAGGCGGTATGTCTCGGCTTCTGCCCACATTTCTGATCTACTAAAATTATCATTTTTATGCTGGAAAATATACACATTGTGGAGCTTGCTACTTTTTTTTTTCTAAATTCTGTAACTTTTAATTATCTATCAGATATGATGATCAAGTTGAGGAAATGCTTGATGAAGTTTATGAAAGATATCTGAGTAGAAGGGGAGGGAGCACAAAACAAAGGAAACGTGCCAAAAGAGACATTTCTATTGGAGATGCGGAGTTAATGGAGGTATTTAATGTAATTAGCGTGCATACATTGAAATTATGCTGTAATTTGTTGATTGAATATCATACTCATCTTAGGGGTGTAATTGAGCCAAACTGACTCGTGAGCCTGCTCAGGCTGCCGGCTCAGCTCTGCTTGATAAATGGCTCGTGACCTAAGCTCAACATGCTAACCAACCAAGCTCAAGCCATCCCCATTTTGAAATTTAACATAAAATATACTCAAAATCTAATAAAATTCAAGATTTTATTTTTAAGTCATTAATGATATTTTATATTTTATATTAAGTGATTATTTATTATTTATCTCCTACTTATTCATTTTTTTTGTCTTTTGTTATAGCAATAGCTTAAATTAAGATTTTCTTCTCTATATCATAATAAACGTGTCGACTGTTGAGCCACCTAATTCAAACTCTGTTAATTTATCAAACTCAAGCTCAAATTGAGGCTGGCTTGAGCACAACTCAGGCTAGTTTACACCCCTCTCATCTCTTATTTAGTTACTCCTCTTAGCTGTTCACTATTTTTAACGTCCGAATTATATTGTTAGGATGGATTTTTATTTAATTCAAATAATTATAACCTTCCAACTAGTATTGATCACACTTAAATTTTTTTCTTTTATGCTGAAACAAGATGTTACTCGTCTTTATTTTAGCTTTATATTATTCTTGCAAGATCTATGAGAAGATTTACAAATGTGCTGCATATGAATACTTTAAACTTCATTGGTTTTACATCAGTTTCTCTTTTTAGTTTTTAATAGCCTCTTCATGGTTAAAAATTGAAGGGACGTTTACATATTCCACACAACTCATGTATTTACAAATCTAACACCTATAAATTAATATTTACATTCATAACACTAAAATTTTTAAAATCAAATCAGAAGTACCACTTTCACAAACTTTTTAAATGACAAATGCACCTTTTTAATACATAGGTTTATAGCACCAAGGTGTTGTAAATGTAAATATGAAACTTTAGGTATTAGATATGTAAACGCATAAGAATTGTGCAGCATGCATGTAAATTTCCCCTAATTAAAATTTTAAGGCTTCTAAATTATGACCTATTATGTGTTCCAACCTTGCATAGATCTTCTTAGTCTTAATAGACATGGTTCCTTTTAATTATCTAGATTAAGATTTAAGCAGTTCTGTAATTTTTTCATATTTAAGAGAAATTCAATGAGTTAAAAATATGAAAGTCTAATTTCTATTTTTCTTGTAGGATGCTGAAGGAGAAGCTGCAGCTATGGATCCTGATTCTGATCAGGATCAGGATCGGGATGGCAAAGAAACTAATCCTCTTGTTATCCCATTGAACGAAGATGACCACCCAACTCAAGAGCAAATAATGGAGCAGTGGTTCAGTCAAGATGTGTTCTCCACAGCAGCCGAAGATGGCGTATTAGGAGCGAGCGATAGTGAAGATGAGGTTGTGCCGCCAGAAATTTTGAAAAAACAAATCTCAAAAAAGCCAGCAGAGACGACAGTCCGCCCCGAAGATCTCAGTCCTCCACAATCCCAAAAAGCCAACAAACAAGAGGATTTCGAGATAGTTTCACAAGACCACTCGGATACCTCCGATGACTCCTCTGATGATGAATCAGAGGAAGAAGACGATGACACGAAGGCGGAGATTCTCGCTTACGCGAAGAAGATGTTGCGAAAGAAGCAGAGGGAGCAAATCCTCGACGATGCTTACAACAAATATATGTTTGATGATGTTGGCCTGCCAAACTGGTTTGCCGAAGAGGAGAAAAGGCACTCCCAACCAATGAAGCCCGTGACGAAAGAGGAAATCGCGGCGATGAGGGCGCAATTCAGAGAAATTGATGCTCGTCCAGCTAAGAAGGTCGCCGAGGCAAAAGCGCGGAAGAAAAGAGCAGCAATGAGGAAGTTGGAGAAAGCTCGGAAGAAAGCGGATGTCATCTCGGATCAGACCGACATTTCCGAAAGATCTAAACGAAAGATGATTGATCACCTCTACAAGAAGGCAGCGCCGACAAGGCCTAAAAAGGAGTATGTGGTTGCGAAGAAAGGGATTCCGGTGAAGGGTGGTAAAGGGAAGGTGGTGGTCGACAGGAGAATGAAGAAGGATAAGAGAACTAAAGGGATGGGGAGGCCGGGGAGGGGCGGTCGTGCGATAAAGGAGAAGGGTCCCAAAGCTAAGGGCAAGGGTTCCAAAGGAAAACCCTTGGGGAAGAAAGGAGGGAAGAAAGGAAATAAGGCTGGAATGAGGGATTGAATTGTTGATGTTTGAAAAATATGGAATGGTTTTTGCGAATTAGTGTTTATTTACAATTTTAGATTTTTTTTGTGAGGCCAACAATTTTATTACTTCCAGAATAGGAGTATGTGAATATTAATTTCAATGGAAGTGGCTTGAAAAGGCTATTAATTGTCATGCATAAGATTGTCTTTCAATGCATTTGAGGATTTAGAAAAGTGAGGTTATCTTTTTGAGCATTTTGTGATGTATTTTGATGTATGCAATTTGATTTTTTGCTCTTATTTTGGAAAATTTACATGCATACCACACAATTATTCCGTATTTACATGTCTAACACTTAAATTATTTATATTTACATTTATCTCCCAAACTCTATTTATAATATTCATGTTTATTGTATGTGAATGAGAATTAAATTGTTCATTAAATCTTGGATAATGAGTTAATCTAAGCCTAATTTTAAGCCATGGCTAAAGTTATATTTATCACATTAGTGGATAATAAGCAATTATGTACTTAATCAATCATGTTCGTTTATTTAATTATGGCCAATTTGAGTAAAAACTCTGATCAATTTGGGCTTGGTTGGCTTGATCAGGTGCTAGTTGGATGAACTTAAACACATTAATATTTATGTCTAAACAATTTGGTTATTTTTTTTTCGCTCGATTTTTCATTTGTTTTTTTTCCTTTTTTTTTGTGGTTTTGAGGTTGGTGAGCTTATTGATGGGGGAGTAAATACCTAATCATCTGGTTATAATCTAATCCACGAGTATTTGGAATTAGGGTTGTAAATGAACTGAACAAGAGCAAACTAGGTTTTGATTTTTATTTGATTTGTGTTTGAAATTGCTCGTGTGCAGAGTGCATTTGTGTTTGGCTCTTGTTCGGCTCGAAATTGGCTTCTTAAAATTAATTACAAAAAATAGATATAATATGTTATATTGGAACCTACAACAATTTTGTGCGATACAAAATTCAAAATCACAAGATCATAGAACTTCATTTTATTTAAACTTGTATATAAATATTAAAAAATAATATATAATATTTTTTATTTCGAGTTAAAATAAGTTGAATACCATTGAACAAAGGGTTGTTTAGATTCAGCTCGCCTGTAATTCGAGTTTTAAAAAAAATATTATGTATGATTCAAATATATGTAACTTTATGAGCCAAATATAAGCAACTTAATGAGCAAAATATAAGTAGCTTATTTATATCCTTGACCGCATGAGGGACACAGCAAGGAATTGTGTTCAACAACGAATTGATGGTGATGGCAGTGTGGGCATTGACGATTTGTTGCTAACGCTATCTCGCAACACAGAGTGGCTAACTAAGGACGAGCTCCTCCACTTTCGAATTTATCTCCCTGTTTGCCATCTTCTTCGCTTTGGCCTCTGCCTCCTTTTTTTTTTTTTTTTGTCTGCCAGGCTCCTACCCCAGACTCAGCGAATCAAGAGATGGTCGAGTTACTGTTTTTCTCTTCACGTCCAGCTAAGACCGTGGTGAATAATCTCGTTTGTCAGCCTAACGATAGCAAAATTATAAGTCTATCCATCTTAACAAAGTCAAGAGATCTAATTTCATCATGTTTTCTCATGTGATCTAAGAATGAAGGCTAAAAGAAAACGAAGATAATCCTTGCTTATGAAGACATCAGGCTATTCAGGAGCAAGTTTCTTCAATAGGTTTGAACAAGCATTAAACTCTCACAGAAAGAATTTTCTCTCCTCAGACAAGTATAATAAAATATGAAGTATCTAACAAAAGAAGCTAGCCCAAGCTCTGCATCAAGCTCAAAAATGACATCTGATTTTCTTTGTTGTTAAGACAAAGAGACTGCATATCTTTATTTGTGTTGACATCGAGCTTGAAGTCGAGATCCTCAAATATATTCAGTTAGCTTTAGGCTCTCCCTTGTTATCAATATAGGTGCCAACTTATTTCATTTGAATTGACATCGACCACTTGGCCGATACCTCCAAATATGTGTTTCTTTTATTATTTGAGTTAACATCGAGCTTTAAGCCGAGATCGTCAAATATTAAGCTAGCGTCAGACTTTCCCTTATTATCATGACAGGGGGCCACTTATTTATTTCGGTTGTCACCGAGCTTTAAGTCGAGATCCTCAAATATATTCAGCTAGCGTTAAACTTTCCCTTGTTATGAAGACAGAGGGCCAATTATTTCATTTGTATTGACACCGAGCACTTGGCCGATACCTCCAAATATTTGTTTCTTCTATTATTTGAGTTGACTTCAAGCTTAAATCTAGCTCTTTAATACATTCACTTGAGTCAGGCTTTACCTTGTTATCAAGATAGAGAGTCACTTATTTTATTTGGATTATCATTGATCTTCTAAGTCGAGATCCTCAAATATATTCAATATTTATCATTTGAGTTAACATCATGTTGCATGTGTTATCTCCAATTGAATCTTGTACCATATTGGTGTCAAAGTTATACTTATTCAATTTAAGCAAAAATGAGTCCATCTTTTAACGAAATTACAAACAATACAGTCCCAAGTCAGAGGATTATTTCTAAGATCTGTTGGAATTTTGAAAGTCAAATATGAAAATTTTGAACTTGTGATCTTCCACCGGTTAGGAGAGAAGCAAAAATTTAATTACAGCTCAAGTCTAGGACACAAGAAGGTCTTGAAAGTCAAGCTCAACCAACCAAAATATGGCCCAGTTGAGTTGGTGACAAATTCTTCACTTAAGATGCTATAAAAATGACCGTAGTGAAGAAGCCCTTATTTTGTTCATCTAATGACAATACCTGTCTTGCTTAAGCTTATCTAGCTTGATAAGTTAAGTGATCCAAAATTTGAGATTCTCTCAACTGATTAAATTAGTCAGGCAAAATCAAAGGATACGAGCCTTACTTTACACCCCAGAAAATGGAGGGTTTACCAAATTTATGTTGGATATAATTTTGGTCATTCCTCACTCCCCATTAAATTAAGAGAATCAAATAAAATAGAAGCCAGTAGGAGAAAAAGTTGCTTCCCACTCTCCATTACAATCATATCAAAAATCTCGGCTGGAAGAGAGATGTTGTGCAATTTAGGGCGAACAAAACGCAAATTCAGAAGAAGAGCACATATATTTAACGAGGTTCGGCAAAGATGCCTACATCCTCAGGAGCAGAGCGGAGAATTCACTATTTCAGAGGAGTTACAAGTTCAGTTCACATACCCACAGGGTTACACATCTATTTATAGATAAAACCTATAGATAAATTACTAAACGCCCTCGCTCTCTCCAACCCTCTTTATTCCAAGAGGCTCAAAATTTCCAGCATATGAGTCATACCTAACAAGAGATCATCAAATGCAAGCTAGTAGAAATCTATTAATGGAAAAATTATCTGCTCCCACTTCTGAACCCAATAACTCTTTTGGGGCAAGGAGCTTTAAATAAATAAATAAATAAAAGAAGACAAAAAAAAAAAAAAAGAAAAAGAACAGTTCTAAGAGGGAAAACAGATGAAGAAAAAAATAAAAGAAAGAAAAAATGAAAGGGAAGCCAAATCCTGTTCTTTCTCTCCGTATTGAAGTCAAAATACCGTCTCCTCTCCATTAGCTGGAAACCAGACCCCGCCCCAGCAAGGTGGACGTCGAAATCCCTCCCCCTCCCTATCTCCTACTGGAAGGAAAGCAACGGCGGGATCGTGACAGGATCAGCGGCGTAATCGTAGCAGGGAAGTAGAAAATGGATCGCTTGGGCTGGCTGGGAAGGCACGACAGAGACAGAATTGGGACATAATAGTCCCCTGCAACTTCTGCTTCCCCATATGCTCACTTATAGTGACGACTATACCTAGTAGGAAACCAACGACAGGAATGCAGTGTACAAGGACCTCCAAAACTCCCTTCTTTCTCTCTGACCGTCTCTTTCCTGTGCCGCAAACGGCACTGCCGTAGCCTCGCTTCAAGTGCATCAGCAGCCAGAATCCATTTCCTCGTTAGAAATCAAAACAGCTGAGGCTAGTCTTATTCATTATACTGTATGTATGAAAAGGTGCATTTAAATGGTGGTATCTCTGATGGGGCAGTGAAAGATTTTGAGTTGTATAAAATATAAATGTAAAAAATTAAAATTTAGGTGTTAGATATGTAAATATATAGGAATTGGGTGCTATAAATAGATAGATAGACAGATAATTTTGCAATTCACCTCTTTCTTCTTTGTGGAGCGCAAAATAAAAGCTCCTTTCCGCAGTGCAATAAAGGATTATATTGACTCACTCTTCATTACTATTATATACTTTTTTTGGGACCTTTCACTTCAACGGCCTCCACTCCCCGGCCTCCCAATCTCTTTAGTTCTCTCATCCTTCTTCATTTTCCAGTCAACAACCACCTTCCCTTCACCACACTTCATTGGAATCTCATCAGCGCCGTCTTTTTGTAGATGTGATCCATCATCTTTCATTTAGACCTTTTGGAAATGTAGGTCTGATTCGAGATGACATATGCTTTTTTGCGAGCCTTCTCCAACTTCTTCATTGCTGCTCTTTTCTTCGGTGCTTTTGACTCGACCACCTTCTTACTTGGACGAGCATCAATTTCTGAGAGCTAAGCCCTCAACGCCGTGATTTTTTCTTTTGTCACAGGCTTTATTGTTTGGGAGTGCCTTTTCTCCTCTTCCGCAAACCAATTTGACAGGCCAACATCATCAAACATATACTTGATATAAGCATCATAGAGGATTTGCTCTCTCTGCTTCTTTCGCAACATCTTCTTCGCGTAAACGAGAATCTTCGCCTTCATATTGTCTTCTTCTTCCTCAAATTCATCATCCAACGAAGAGTCATTGAAGGTATTCTTGTGCTATTGTAGAACTATCTCGAAATCCTCTTTTTGATTGGCTTAAGAAATTGTTTTTTTTTTTTTTTTTTTTTAATTTTTGGCTACAAAACTTTTTCATCTTCGTTATCAACGTCATATTTAGTATTGTTCGCACAAATACTTGATGGTAGTATTTATGAGAATAGGGGAGAACATTAAAAAATCAATAATATAGGAGCATATGTACTATTAAACATTTCTACTGTTATAATTGTTCTTCTTTAGGAAGGTTTATAATATCAAATATGTAACTATGGCAATTCATATGTGATAGGCATGTAAAATCGCGTTATATTAAGTATGATTGCTGATCTCACGCACTTCACATATCCGTATGATTCAAATCGAACGGCAGACATTCATCCCCGCCAAATCTCCCTCTTCTTAGGAACTCCTCTTATACCTCCGAAGTTCTCCCTTCCCGGCACTACAGTCCTATATTTCACCGTCGACGACAGACGCCACCGCCTTCGCCACCACCAAAGGTTAAAGTTCATCGACCTAAATGGGGAAGGCAAAGAAGGGAAAGAACCGCCTGGACAAGTTCTACCATCTTGCAAAGGAGCAAGGCTATCGATCTCGCGCGGCCTTCAAGCTCCTCCAACTCGATGCCAAGTTCCGTTTCCTTCCCACGAGCACGTTCCGTGCTCGATCTCCGCGCCGCTCCTGGTGGCTGGTTACAAGTTGCCGTCCGTCACGCCCCGGTTGGCTCGTTCATTCTCGGCGTTGATCTCGTCCCCATACGCCCTATACGAGGCGCGAACACCATTGCGGAGGATATCACCACCCCGCGATGCCGTGCCGCCATCAAGCGACTCATGGATTCAAACGGCATAGCCGTCTTCGATGTTGTTCTTCACGATGGATCGCCGAATGTTGGTGCTTGCTCGGGGAAAGGACGCGACGATGCGAGTCCGCGCTTGTGGTTGATTCCATTCGTCTTGCTACCAATTTCTTGGGCCCCAAGGGCATTTTCCTTACCAAGGTTTGTTTACTAAATTCGATTGCAGCATCTGTATGTTGATAATAAATAGAGAAAATCTGAACATTACAACCTGAAACTCTTTGTCATCAGCAGAGAAACGTCTCATTTTTTCTGCTCATTAGCTTATGGTACTTTTCCATGAAAAAAGATAGGATAGTGCAATGAGGAACTTTTATTCAGTAGTAGAGAAACTTCACAAAATTTAACTAGTTTCCATTGCTTGGTTGAATAGACTAACTGAGCAAAATTATATATTATGTCTTCAATGGTTTAAAATAGTTCTAGAGCGTTATATCATTAAAATTGAAACTTATCAGTATGCTTAAAGATGTGGACCAAGAATCTCGGTACTCATAATGTTTATCAAGTTACTTGGCTCATAGTAGGAAGATATTTGCAGAGTTTATAAATTCTGCCTTGTTCTCTTGGAGAGGCGATAGCTATGATTGAGTGGCCGATGAATTTTTTTTTTTAGCAAATAAAGTATGAGGTAGATATAAATATAGGACCTAGAGAACTCTTTCAAGTTAAAGTTATTGTGGTATGAGCACATCTGCAGGGTTCCATTATTCATTTCGACATGCAAACATCTGGAAAGGTGATTTACTACTCTTTATTTGCTTTAAAAGGGCTTTCTTAACTCTTAAAAATCTATAGCCTGTCAATTTCCATGTGGCAATGGTGCTTTAAAATTTGAGATGATTGCATCAAAGTGAACTCATTCTTTTTTTGGGGCTTAGTGCTTTATGTCTTATGATAATCATTTATTAGTATGCAAGAGCTCTATCCTTAATTATTAAATGATTTTACACGGACAAATTGACCCTCATATAAACTAATGTATTCCAACAAAAACTTTTGAAATTATATCATTTTTTACGTGGGTCACGCTAATGATTTTTTTTGTAAGGTTGGTTAACTCACTCTTTCTTATATTAGGCTATTCGGCTCTTAGCCTTTAAGCTTACCATTGCATTACTAAATTATTTGCAACAAAATAAAACACTTCATTCTAGTGACTAATCTATAATCTGAGATAGCTATTTTTGCTTAATTTGGTTTTCAGTTTGCCTCTCAGAGATCACAAGGTTTTCTACATCTTCTTATTTACTGAATGCAATAATGTTATGCCAAGTTAATTTTTTATCAACTTTTCATTTCACAAATAAACAAGTTTAGTTGTTTTGTTTAATTATTTCATGTATGATTGTTTTCTCTTGGCAGGTTTTCAGGTCACAAGATTATAGTGCTATCTTATTTTGCCTTAAGCAGGTTTGGTCCACTTTATTCTTCATTATCTAGTTTGAGTTCTTACATAGCTTGATAGATGAATTACCTTAAATTAGTTTCATTCTATTTATAGTTATTTGAGAAAGTCGAGGTAACTAAACCGGTTGCCAGTCGTAGCACCTCTGCAGAAATTTATGTTATTGGTCAAAGATATAAGGCCCCAGCCAAAATTGACCCACGTCTCCTTGATGTCAAGCATCTTTTTCATGCATCTGCAGAGAAACCTAAGGTAGTTAAGTTGAAAGTTGTACTTTGTACTTTTTATTTCTGAATTTGTTTTCTTTTTTTTTTTTTTGATGTTGTAATTTAATTAATGTCTTTGAGTAGGTGATCGATGTTCTAAGAGGGACAAAACAAAAGAGAAACCGTGAAGGGTAAGATTTTCTAAGTATTGATTTAAGTTGATGTGAGTTTGAAATATTTTCATATGCAATATGAATACTAGTGGCATTATCTTGAATAATTAAATCTCTAGATGGGCACGACTTCTTTAGATGGGCATGAGTTCATTTTTTTAATTGATATTGAGATGGATATGCTTCTACTAGAGGTTACAAAAAAAAAGAAGGGAATTATATGCTTACAATTTGGATTATAAGCACGATAGTCTAATATTTCAATATATCATGTCATTTGTGTTGATGAAATTCCTAGCTTCTTTCATTAAAATGATATTTCTATCGAGGAAAAGTACTTTTATTTTTGACTACATAACTGGTGTTGTTCAATTGGTTAGTATGATTACTGTGGCTTATACCATGCAATTTTCTAATAAACTCTGTAAGGTTTTTCTCGAAGTATGTGATGTAAAGTATCACAATTCATCATTTTATATTCATCCATTTTTCATTCTTTGGGATTGTGATCCTTGCAACACATGTTGATTACATTCTTTCTATTGAAATTTAGATCTTAGGTGTCGAGAAAGTTAAGTAGCATCTTCAGAAGACATTTGTTTTAAAAAATTAGGTTTCTCAAAGAGCTTTCTTTTTTTCGAGTTTGTGTATAACAAATAGTAATATGCATTATGCTATATAGTTACTCTGGGATATCGGGCTTCTTGGGTGCAAACAGATGGATTATTTATGGACTTCTAAGGAGGAAAGTCTTGATGATAATCATTGTTATTATCTTCTCGGATGCAAACCATTATATCCTTAAGTGATTTAATATTCTTTGTTGTTGGTGTGTGGTAAGTTAACATATGCAAAATCCAAACATTTAACTTCAGTATACTATATTAAGGATTTGAAGATATATTTAGGAAAAGTCCTGGAAATGATAGTTATTTGAAATTTGTCTATCTAAAATATAAAGTGAACTTTGATATTAAATATATTGGATTTACCTAAGATCGAAAGTCTACTTCAAGATATTATGATTTTGTAGGAGTAAATCCTGTTATATGATGAAGTAAAAAAAATATTGCTTTTGGTATATCATGTGTAGAAGTTGAAGAGAGAGCAATGTCACATTCTGTCGCAGATGATGTGAATTAAAATTCTTATTAAGAAATGTCTTTTGTGTTACTCAACTTATGATTGATTACAATTGTGATAATCATACAACGATCCATATTACTAGCAATCATAATTTCCCCCAAAGAACAAAACTTATTGAAATAGATCGTCAATTTGTTAGAAATGCTTCTCTCTCAAAGAAGTTCATCACTTGATGTCTCTAGTGAAGAATTGTTGTGATATATTTTACAAAAGCTCTGTGATCACTTTATATCTTCAATCTTTGTTATTAGCTTGATCTTCATGTTATATGTGCTCAAGCTTGAGGGTAGGTGTTATTGTAGAGAATTTTTAAATATGAAAGTTAGTATTATATTTTCATTCTAAGGTTGTTTTTTCTGGAATCACCATGCGTTTTTCTTTCCCAGTAGTTATAGTAGGACCCTGTAGCTATACCAAATGAAGGTTTGATATTTTATTTTTTCCTGCAAAATGATGATTATTGTTTTGATGATTATTGCTTTCATCATGTAGCTATGAAGATGGAATTACAACCTTATGGAAGGTCGGAAAAGTATCTGATTTTATATGGTCAGACTCACCACTTGAGTTTCTTGGTTCAGTTAATGCATTATCTTTTGAGGATTCATCATCTGTATCTATCAAGGAGCATGATCTGACTACAGATGAGGTATGGTTAATTTCCTCTAGATTTTTTTCCTTTGCGGGCTGCTTGCAATGTACATCTTTTCTTTCTTACTGGTCGCTTTATCTTTATTTTCACAGATTAAATCATTATGTGAGGATTTGTATGTTTTAGACAAGAATAGCTTCAAGCATCTTTTGAAGTAAGTTGAACTTTATTTACTAGCAACAAATTTTTTTTCATTCGGTTTGATTCCTAGTTGAATATTCTCTGATAAAATTTATAAATTGACTTTACTAATGTCTTACTCTTATTTCTTGGTTTGTTTGCTTTAGCAATCACTTTGATTTCCAAAATATTTAGTAATCAAGTTTGATTTCAAAATATTTGGTGATCTTATTCATTGATTTCATTTGTTATCTTATTCTTAAATTAAGATGCTGCATGTAACTTGATATTCTTAGAGTCAGTAATGCTTACTAGTGGTGTTAGTGTTTCTTTTAGCTAGCATTTTGTCGGCTTTGTATTTTGATCATGCAGATACTAATTTATATATAAATGTTAAAAAATAAAGTTTAGGTGTTAGATATGTAAATATATTTGTTGTGGGATAATCGTCGCAGCTAGAATAACGTTCAAAGAAAAGAAAGAAAAAGAAAAAACACGACAAGAGACACAAGCAAATTTACGTGGTTCGATCCAAATGGATCTACATCCACGGGAGGGAAAACATCAACGATCTTACTAAGATATTTGTGAGAGAATACATAGCTTAAAGATGAGCCCTCATCTTCATGGATCTTCTTGACTCCCAAGACCCCCTTAGATGCACTCCTCACCTTGGCCACAAGCTAATCTCACCCTCTAGAATTCTTGGACAGAATTTCCTCTAGGCTCTCACCAAAAATCCTTCTTAAGATCGTTGATGTTTTCCCTCCCGTGGATGTAGATCCATTTGGATCGAACCACGTAAATTTTCTTGTGTCTCTTGTCGTGTTTTTTCTTTTTCTTTCTTTTCTTTGAACGTTATTCTAGCTGCGACGATTATCCCACAACAATTGGCGCCGTCTGTGGGAAACAATCGGCTCTTCTCGGCTAGAGGCATTCGACATTCAAGAATTGAGGGGAGAGTCTTGAGATCTTGTATCGAGGAAGTGGAGCTCGGCACTTGCAAAGGAGAATTCGGCCTCAGATTTTCTTCGGCTACAAGAATCAGCATTGCAATTCTTTCCCAACTCCTTCCATTCCAGCGATTTCAGCCATAAGGTGGTTATCTGGAATTCTTCAACCTGCAGAAAGCAGAAATCCATTCGGCTCCAGGGAGTTCGCTTCTTGGAGGCTTCGTAGGTGTCGAACTGCCTAGCAAAAGATAGGGAGTCTTCCTTGAAGCACTGTAGGCACCCTTCTGCAGTCCAGTCCAGCTGTTTCTTCGGAAATCCAGGATCTCGGGTTGCAGGGTTTCGAGCTCAAGATTCTTGGGTAGTTCGGCAATCCTGTACTGTTTGTGCAGCAGGGAGGAGCAATTCCAGGCAAGGTGGTAGGCTGTTCATCTCTTAGGCCTGCAGGTGTTCTTGGACCAGCAGTCGGCAAGAAGGAGGCCGCAGTTATTCGGCATCCTCCTCCTCCACAGCAGCCTTGGAGTCGAAGCTTCAAGAAAAACCTCATCAAGGGTGCTGCTCCATCAGTCGGCACTCCCAAATTCCAGGCTGCAGGCGATCCTCAGCCCTTCTGGCTTGTAGCAGGAATTCGGCAGAAACCTTGCAAGAAGGATTTTTGGTGAGAGCCTAGAGGAAATTCTGTCCAAGAATTCTAGAGGGTGAGATTAGCTTGTGGCCAAGGTGAGGAGTGCATCTAAGGGGGTCTTGGGAGTCAAGAAGATCCATGAAGATGAGGGCTCATCTTTAAGCTATGCATATTCTCTCACAAATATCTTAGTAAGATCGTTGATGTTTTCCCTCCCGTGGATGTAGATCCATTTGGATCGAACCACGTAAATTTGCTTGTGTCTCTTGTCGTGTTTTTTCTTTTTCTTTCTTTTCTTTGAACGTTATTCTAGCTGCGACGATTATCCCACAACAATATTGGAATTGGGTGGTATAAATAGATAGATATATAGATAGACAGATATCTTGGGATTTCTATATTTGAATTTGCAATGCAAATTTTCAACTTAGTCCATTGCTTTACACAGGTGGCGAATGCACATAAGAAAGACACTGTCATCATCTGATAAGGATGCTTCAAAAGTTGCGAAAGTGGAAAAAGATACAGAGGGTGATGAGGATGAACGCTTACTTGTAGAAATGGAGGAGCTGACAAAAGTAGTGGAGCGCAAGAAAAAGAAAGCGAAGAAGCTCCTTGAAAAACGCCGTGCGAAGGATAAAGCGCGCAAAGCATTGGGTATACAGATTGATGCTACGGAGGACAGCTATTTTGATAAACATTTGTTCTCCCTCACTGCAATAAAGGTTTGTGATTGGGGTGGGTTTGGTTTTGCAAATGAATGCAGTTTTCCATTGTATGCCATGTTTCCGAATTTTGAAAATCTCTTCTTTAAAATTTTAAAATAGTTTTTTTCCTAAAATTTATTTATTTATTTATAATTATTTTTTTGAAATTTCAAAAAAGTTATAAGCTCAGTTTGGAATTTATTTTGTTTTCTTTTTGCTGGAAATTGCTGCCCTGCATTGTTTTGTTTAGAGTACGTTGCAGTTTGTGAAATAATTGCACCTTGCCTAATTTTATAATTCTGATTATTTTTCTAATGATTTTTTTTTTTTTTAACCTTTTACTCACTTTTTTTGTTTGCATGCTATTCTTATATTTGTTTAGTTGATATAAATTTATTTCTAGGGGCGTTCAGGTAAACTTTCATATTTATACACATACCATTCAAATGTTTATTATCATCTTAAAAA
Source organism: Papilionanthe hookeriana x Papilionanthe teres (assembly GCA_022702705.1). Lineage (NCBI taxonomy): Eukaryota > Viridiplantae > Streptophyta > Magnoliopsida > Asparagales > Orchidaceae > Papilionanthe > Papilionanthe hookeriana x Papilionanthe teres. The sequence goes on along the minus strand of CM040435.1, from coordinate 10,624,051 downwards.
TAGCATTATTACCACTTTTAAATATGAAAGTTTAATTGTGAGATATGTAAATCCATAAGAATTGTGTTGTGTATGTAAATTTCCCTTATTTCTATTTTTTTAGATCAGATTGACAACATCGATATGTTATTAGTGCTGCACTGATACTAACATTTGCTTTTATTAATCTGCCAACAGACAGTATACATTTTCATATGTCAAAAAAGAAAAAAGAAAGAAAAGAAAATATAGTTTATTTTTTGATCATATTCTGTTTCCAGCGGAAGAAAGAATTACAAACTATTGAGTCAGCTAGTGATGAAGATGGTGAACTTGGAGGCAGTGAAAGTGAAGCAGAACCTCGGGGTGCTGCTGATTCTAGTGATTTGGATTCCGATGAGGAACGAAGGCGGTATGTCTCGGCTTCTGCCCACATTTCTGATCTACTAAAATTATCATTTTTATGTTGGAAAATATACACATTGTGGAGCTTGCTAATTTTTTTTTTTTCTCTAATTCTGCAACTTTTAATTATCTATGAGATACGATGATCAAGTTGAGGAAATGCTTGATGAAGTTTATGAAAGATATCTGAGTAGAAGGGGAGGGAGCACAAAACAAAGGAAACGTGCCAAAAGAGACATTTCTATTGGAGATGCGGAGTTAATGGAGGTATCTAATGTAATTAGCGTGCATACATTGAAATAATGCTGTAATTTGTCGATTGAATATCCTACTCATCTTAGGGGTGTAATTGAGCCAAACTGATTCGTGAGCCGGCTCGGGCTCTGCTTAATAAATGGCTCGTGACCTAAGCTCCACATGCTAACCAACCAAACTCAAGCCATCCCCAATTTGAAATTTAACATAAAATATACCTAAAATATAATAAAATTCAAGATTTTATTTTTAAGTCATTAATGATATTTTATATTAAGTGATTTTTTTATTATTTATCTCCTACTTATTCATTCTTTTTGTCCTTTTGGTATAACAATAGCTTAAATTAAGTTTTTCTCTCTATATCATAATAAACCTGTCGACTGGTGAGCCACCTAATTCGAACTCGTAGATTTAAGTTCGAGCTCGAGCTCAAACTCTGTTAATTTATCAAACTCAAGCTCAAATTGAGGCTGGCTCGAGCACAACTTAGGCTAGTTTACATCCCTCTCATCTGTTATTTAGTTACCCCTTCTCTTAGTTGTTCACTATTTTTAACGTCCGAATGATTTTGTTAGGATAGATTTTTATTTAATTCATCACACTTAAATTTTATTCTTTTATGCTAAAACAAGATGTTACTCGTCTTTATTTTAGCTTTATATCTTTCTTGCAAGATCTATGAGAAGATTTACAAATGTGCTGCAGATGAATACTTTAAACTTCATTGGTTTTACATCAGTTTCTCTTTTTAGTTTTTAATAGCCTCATCATTGGTTTTACAGACGTTTACATATTCCACACAATTATCATGTATTTACAAATCTAACACCTAAAAATTAATATTTACATTCATAACACTAAAATTTTTAAAATCAAATCAGAAGTACCACTTTCACAAGCTTTTTAAAAGACAAATGCACCTTTTTAATACATAGGTTTATAGCACCAAGGTGTTGTAAATGTAAATATGAAACTTTAGGTATTAGCTATGTAAACGCATAAGAATTGTGCAGTATGCATGTAAATTTCCCCTAATTAAAATTTTAAGGCTTCTAAATTATGACCTATTATGTGTTCCAACCTTGCATAGATCTTCTTAGTCTTAATAGACATGGTTCCTTTTAATTATCTAGGTTAAGATTTAAGCAGTTCTGTAATTTTTTCATATTTAAGAGAAATTCAATGAGTTAAAAATATGAAAGTCTAATTTCTATTTTTCTTGTAGGATGCTGAAGGAGAAGCTGCAGCTATGGATCCTGATTCTGATCAGGATCATGATCGGGATGGCAAACAAACTAATCCTCTTGTTATCCCATTGAACGAAGATGACCACCCAACTCAAGAGCAAATAATGGAGCAGTGGTTCAGTCAAGATGTGTTTTCCACAGCAGCCGAGGATGGCGTATTAGGGGCGAGCGATAGCGAAGATGAAGTTGTGCCGCCAGAAATTTTGAAAAAACAAATCTCAAAAAAGCCAGCAGAGACGACACTCCGCCCCAAAGCTCTCAGTCCTCCACAATCCCAAAAAGCCAACCAACAGGAGGATTTCGAGATAGTTCCACAAGACCACTCGGATACCTCCGATGACTCTTCCTCTGATGATGAATCAGAGGAAGAAGACGACGACACGAAGGCAGAGATTCTCGCTTACGAAAAGAAGATGTTGCAAAAGAAGCAGAGGGAGCAAATCCTCGATGATGCTTACAACAAATATATGTTTGATGATGTTGGCCTGCCAAACTGGTTTGCGGAAGAGGAGAAAAGGCACTCCCAACCAATGAAGCCCGTGACGAAAGAGGAAATCGCGGCGATGAGGGCGCAATTCAGAGAAATTGATGCTCGTCCAGCTAAGAAGGTCGCGGAGGCGAAAGCTCGGAAGAAAAGAGCAGCAATGAAGAAGTTGGAGAAAGCTCGGAAGAAAGCTGATGTAATCTCGGATCAGACCGACATTTCTGAAAGGTCTAAACGAAAGATGATCGATCACCTCTACAAGAAGGCAGCGCCGACAAGGCCTAAGAAGGAGTATGTGGTGGCGAAGAAAGGGATTCCGGTGAAGGGTGGTAAAGGGAAGGTGGTGGTCGACAGGAGAATGAAGAAGGATAAGAGAACTAAAGGGATGGGGAGGCCGGGGAGGGGCGGCCGTCCGGTGAAGGAGAAGGGTCCCAAAGCTAAGGGCAAGGGTTCCAAAGGAAAACCCTTGGGGAAGAAAGGAGGGAAGAAAGGAAATAAGGCTGGAATGAGGGATTGAATTGTTGATGTTTGAAAAATATGGAATGGTAAAACGTTTTTTTTTTAATGTTAATTAGTGTTTATTTACAATTTTATATTTTTTTGTGAGGCTAACAATTTTATTACTTCCAGAATAGGAGTATGTGAATATTAATTTCAATGGAAGTGGCTTGAAAAAGGCTACTAATTGTCATGCATAAGATTGTCTTTCAATGCATTTGAGGATTTAGAAAAGTGAGGTTATCTTTTTGGGCATTTTGTGATATATTTTGATGTATGCAATTTGATTTTTTGCTCTTATTTTGGAAAATTTACATGCATACCACACAATTATTCCGTATTTACATGTCTAACTCTTAAATTATGATATTTATATTTATCACACTTTGGTGTCATAAATTTTTGCCTTAATTCAAAATGTTTATTTCACTTTTGAAGTTAGAGATAGCGATATTTTTATGCAATGTAAAGATTTGAGAGTTATGTATGTAAATATGAAAGTTTAGGTGTTTGGAGTTTTTACTATTATTATCTATCTTCATCCCTTTCTTCGTCATCCGATTACTCCGACGAAGACGACGGACCTCATTCTGACTGAGAAGAGCGGTTTTTGTGATGGTAATGGTATTGATTCTTCCTTATTGATGATCTTGTTTGTCCGATTGTTGGGTGCTGGTGGCTTTCTAGTGGCTTGGTGACCGAGTTTTCTGTTGTAATGCTTTGTGTAGTTTTCTGCTTTAGTTGATTTGTTCATCTGCTATAACATTTTTCATCATGGCCTGAATGAATTCAGCTTCTTGTTGGTTTATGTATAACAAGCAAATACTTCACTCACTGGAATGGCTTCTCTTCTCTTATGTTTTGTTGATATATCGTCGATTCCTTGTTTACTAATCATAATTTGATTTCCTCTGGCCTTTTTAAGGAGATAACTGCTGTTGAATTTAAAAGCCTTTCTTCTTCACCTTTGCATATTTTCATTTCTGGGAATGTTGACATTTGAAATATCTTAAACTCACTTGAGATGCTTGTACAAATTCTACTCCGTCTAACATCAATTAATTTTATGAGTTCGCACGAATGTCTATACATTTTTGAGTAAAAGAATCATTTATAACTCTACGAGATGAATCCTATGCTACTAAGATTTGTTTCGAACTGAGTCCAATCAGGCCCAAATCGAGCCATTGAAGCCCAATTAAAAGTTTTTCAATTGTTAATTGAATGGTCAAATATAATCTAAATTTGACATTTATAATCAAATTGTAGGCTCGACGAGTGGAATCTAGTAAGCCTAAGTTTGCTTAATTATAAGATCATTAAGATTCTCAAATCGTTAAAAAAACTTTATGAGCAAGGAGAACAATGCGAGTCATCTGATTAGATGGTTGTTGAAGTTATTCTCTAAATGACTAAAACGTCTTCAATTATAGTCTATAAATATACTCTTTCTCTAAATGACCAAAACGTCGACTATTACTACTAAAACTTGCAGCTACAGCCTATGTGGACAGTTGACATTATTGCAGTCATTAACTATAGTCTCTATGACAAACTGACAATATTGTAATATCCAACCACGACCTTTGATACCAGCTACTGCCTATAAAAAATTAACTATGATCTTTGTGGTCGATTACTACTGTTGCAACTTACAACTATAGCCTATATAGACAACTATCATTATTATAGTCATTGACTGCATCCTTTATGATGAATTAAATATGTTGTAGCCTAATTACAACTATTATAACTGAACTATTATTGCTTATCTATTAATATCTTTTTTGTAATTTCACATTTTCTAATTCATAAGAAGAGTAGACTGAATTTGGAATTTAAGGCAAAAGAGAGGAAAATAAGATTTAAGAACTTTTAGGATTTAAGGATGTTTTTTTGTTGTTCGGCAGACTAAGAGTCTGTTTGAGGCAGCTTGTGCGTTTCAGGATAAGCAGCTTATCCTGAAACGCGGCCCGCGGGTCAACTCGCGGTTTGCGTTTAGTGTAAAAAACCTAAACGTTGTAGGCAGCGTTTTCAAAAAACAAGCGAACTAAACTATTAGGCGGCGTTTTCAAAAATGCCACTTTACTTATAAGCTCTTCCAAACGGGCCCTTACCTAAATCCTTCTCAAATTCTGTAAGGGCCTAAGGGGTGTGCAAATGCATTTAGTTGGGCGGCCAAAATTACAAAAATCCCTTCCCCTAATGGATAATGGATAATATGATTGTGCTATTTATTTTCTAATTAAAGGAGGTTTTAAGCCAATAATTAAAGTAAACATACAAATGTACAAAATAAAGTTACAACTAAACAATTAAGTAGTTGTCTTAATTTATGGATTATGATTTAAAATTTTAATTTAGTTGAGAGCAAATAAGTTATAAAATTAGTTTAAATTGAATTTGTTCACAAATATTAAATTGAGTTTTAATTTATCTTACTTATAATTTTTAATGAAATTCTTTTTCGTGCTTTTTATGAGCTTAAATAAATAAAATATAAAATTAATAAAAAATTAGTTGGTTTAATAACTGAGTACTTATAAATAAATTAAATATAAAATTATAATATTCCATCTCTCCCGTTTGATTTCAATCCAACGACTGGCCACACTTTCATAAATATGCATCTAGGGTTCCATCCCTCTTCCTTCCCCATTATCCCGCAAGTCTCCATGCCTATTAGCCTCTTGGATCGTTGTCATATCACACTAACCTCCATTCTCCAATTCACTCCCTCTTCTGTTCTCTTCATTGTTGCCGCATTTCTTTCACTTTGATGCTAGCAACAAGATCGATTGGCATTCAAGTAAAAATCCAGGTATGATCAGGCATCTGCTTTTTATTATTAGTTGAATCTCCTTTCCTGCATTGTTTACCTGATCCGATCAATGATCCGGTGAAAAGTATTTCGTTCTAGGTTTTGCTTTCAACAACTGCCTCTTAGAGTAGCAAGATCGTGATCTCGATGTTGCCTTCGGCTCCTTCGAACCCCACGCTGTCTTGCTTAGTTATGAGGCATAAATAGATCTAATCGAGGCCTTTTGAGGGGAATCTACTCAACCCGAGCTCATTCGAGCTTCAGCTGTATGGATTCCTCCAAGCGACCTCGTATATTTTCTCATATATGCTTATTTTTTTGTCTTTCGCATTCTAGAACGCTTAAATTGCCTCTCGAATAACCGAAGCTTGGTTTTTGTATTCCGTTTTCGGTTCAGACGGAGGCAAACATAAAGCGATGGAAATGTGTCTTTTATGAGACCGTGCTATCCCTGAATCCTTTGAGGGAGAGGAAATCTATTTTTTAGTGTTCCTTTCTTAGATGGCTTCTGATATGCATTGATTTATGTTTTATTTCGTTGGAAGGTGAGTTCCACTTTGTCTATTTGTTTTTCAAAATTGTTTTGTTGTTCACTTGAAGGGTATTTTTTGAGTACAAAATTATTTTGATCTTCCTTCTGTGAGCATTTCTTGAACATGCTTTTATGTCTCAGTCTATTGGATTTCCTCTAGATTCATGCTGGCTTATTTCTGATGCATATGTTTTAGTTTCTCGATTCTCATTTCTTTAAAATGATAACTGCGATAAAAATATAAGAATCACATGAAAAAAAAGGATATTCATTTCTTTCATATTCAGTACTTTAATAATTGTAATTCCTAGATACCCATGCTCATAGCTTCTATAAATATAACGTGATTGTGGCTTTTGATATATGCATTTACTTTCAAGTGCGTCTTTTAGTAGGTTGATTTCAAGAGCATTTCATGGGGAGTGATAGTAAACCTGTAGAGGACATGGTCATTGAAGAGATGATGATCAAAGCCTTCGGGATTGTTTCGCCGCGATTCCATCTTGAGAAGTATTTGTGAGAATGAAGCCACTAGAAGGAGTGAGCCGGCAGGAGGAGGATAAGCTTGGAGGAACAAAGGGGCATGAAGGAGGGATTTGGCCCGAGGGCGGGAGGAACTCTGAGGGAGTGAAGAGGCAAAGAGAAAGAAGTCGGAACATGGATGAGAAAAAAACCTGAGACAAAAAGGAGAATGAGAGAATGGAGTCGATCGGAGGGTGAGAGGCAAGTTAAGCAACTCGCTTACAAGAAGCTGACATGGGATCCGAGGGATGAGGCTGGGTTGTCTGATTTGCTGATGCTCCAACAAAAGGAGAGAGGCAAGTTGGGCAATCTGCATGTTGGTGTGCCGATTTGTTCTCCTGTTGCTGCTTATGGTTAGCTAGTTGGGAGCAAGTCTGTGGGCGTCCCATCGTTGTCTGGTGAGAGCTTTTTATCGTTTCGGTTGTCAGAGATTGATCGATTATTTGGTATGAGGAGATACGGTCTTTGCATTTAATAATTTTTTTTTCATTTTTACTGATGTTTGTTTGTTGATGCAGATGAGGCAATATTGGTCGATGATTTGTCGTTGGCAGGTGTCGTTCTGGATTTCACTCTCGAAGTAAGCTGAGGGAGCTCCGACTACGATGCATAGCAAAGGGAAGGCGGTCGAGGACCCAATTGATACCCAAGAAGACCTTGAGGGGGCAATCGATGATCGACGAAGGTCACCATCTTCATTTTCCTGACACTTGGAGGACAAGATGGATTCCTTTGTCTGTGTCTTCGGTCTGTAGCGAGAGGCAGAGATGGAGCTACAGGAAAAACTGGCGGCTCTACGACAGGTGCACTTGGAAGAGCTGGCGGCTGTTCAGGCAGAGCTGGTCGACATTTGGGCGTCCTCAGTTCTATAAGTCGAAGCCCCACATGATAGTGTAGATAAGTTTAATGGTCTGTTTGGGGCAGCTGCAGCTTCTCAGTTTTTCAACTGCAGCTGTGCTGCCCCAGAAAGCTGTTGTGGGTAAGCTATTGTGGGGAAGCTGTTGCGGGGAAGGGTAAGCTGTCTGTTTGCTTGTTGCTGCTGTGTGAAAACAGCTGTTGGGTAGCTGTTTTTGGAAAATGATTTAGTAAAGCTGATTAAAACAAATTTGTGACAGCTGTATATTTAATACTTCGGAAGCATAAATTCATTTCAAAACAGAGCAAAAGTTCAGCAAAGCAAGGACAGAAATAAGTCGTCTTCTGCTGCTTCCCCTGCATCAAATCAATCTTCAAATACTTATAACTTCTTAATATTTAGCACCTCCAACAACGATGGAAACACATAACTAGATTTGGAAAACTAAGGTCTCTTCAAGAACTTAAGAGTGTAATTTTAAGAATGGGAATGGTTATTGAATTGGGGAGCTGGAACATTTGCGCGAGTTGCGTAAATTTAGAATACATTTTCTTGATAATGTGAAGGATGCTAGAGCTGCTCGCATTGCAAAATCATGTGAGAGGACAAAACTCACAGATTTATTGTTGAATTGAAACAAAATTGCAGATGATGAGAACTTAAACATAGAATTTAGAAACTTTCCAAACATTGACGCAGATGTGAATGTGATTGAATATCTTAAACCATACAAAAATTGTTTAAACTTTTATAACGTTTCATCATTTCTGACTTAGATGTGATTGTGATTGAAAATCTTAAACCTGTGAAAGGTGATTGGAGATCAAATCAACATTGTACATCCATAAGGCACACCTTGTATCCTTGCATGCAATTATGGACAGTCTCTTCAGATTTTTGTATTGTTTAAGATTTTCAAGCGCATGCACATCTAAGTCATAATTGATAATGTTCGGAAAGCTTTCAAATCTAATGTCCAAGTTTACATCATCAACAGTTTTGCCCCGATTCAAGAATAAATCTGCGAGTTTTCTCCTCTCACACGATTTTGCAATGCGAACATCTCTAACATTCTTCACATTTTCAAGAAAATATATTCTTGCAACTCACACATATGTTACAGCCCCCCAATTCTATGACCATTCCCAATTCTTAACATTAAACATTCGGTTCTAGAAGAGACCTTAGTTTCCCAATTTCAGATACACTAAATAAAGCATTCATGGGCAATTTCAGTTGATGCAAATTAGAAAATATTACTCACCTCGTTTGCAAAGAAATCATCAAAACCATATTTCGATAAATCTCTTCTACAGATTTGCATTGCAAATGATAAAGATTGCTTAGAGATCTTAGCATCGAGTGAGTTTCAAGTATCGAAGATGTCTCAAATTTTTAAATGCGTTAGATAACATATTTATAAATGGAGACTGTATAGAGAACAAACGAATGTTTTTTGATATGTTAACAATTTCACCAAGTATATCAATAAAATATTGATCACCTCTTTAACAGGTCAAAAAAAAGCTAATGCAAAATTTTAACTTCTTTGAAAAGTTGCAAGTGACTTCAAATTTGGCAGCCTATCCTCCAGATGAAGGATAATATTGAGCTCAGTTGAAACTTTATCAGCACAATCTATTCCAATCTCTCCAAGTTGGGATCAATTTTGAAATCACGTTCGCTGACTGTGCAAAGTTTGCAAGCAATTTCAAAAAATAAGAAATAATTAAAAAAAAAACTAGGGATTGCAAAAGCACCTTTGTTTTCTCCATGATTCGTTTGATCAGCTCCTGTTCTTCTCAAGCTCCATGTACTCAAAGTCATCGAGCAAATCAATTTACCTCATCGATGGCATCTTGTAGTTGCCAGATTCTACTGTTGAGTGTCGGATTTTGATTTGTGATTTTGTGTTTGGGGGTAAGCAGAGGTGACACTTGGATCTTGGGGTTATTCTCTCGCAGCCTCTCCAGCTCCTCTCAGCGTGTCTACCATATGAACTGATTTTGCCGGTAATCAGAGCAAGCTCTGAATACCTACAAACCAGTCTGCGACGGCATCGATAAAGGCTGAAGGCCTCGTGGCTGACGAGAAAAAGGGCACAAATGAAAAAAGTCGAACGTGAAAGAGGAGCTTTTCGGTCAAACCCGCGGCCCATTTTTTACCTATAACGTGCCGCGCCGTCCCTCCCCCACCGCCCTCAAACAATGATTAATAGAGGCGGCCCGCCGCGCCTCCCTACAGAGTCAGGCACTTGTCTTTGCTTGCCACCTCATCATGCTAATATTATCTGCTAGAAATGGACATATCACACCAAATATTCTCAAGATGGAACAACCGTTAACTTCAAGGCACGACTGGTTACACAAGGTTTTAATAAACAACCCGACATCCAATATATCGAAACCTTCAGCCTATGCCCACCATCCAAATTTTACTCTTAGCTGCAAATCATCATCACTGGGCGATTCAACAACTTGACCTCTCCAACTCGTTTCTTCATGGTTCTTTGGATGAAATTTTCTACATAAATCAACACTAAGGCTTTCATGACACCCAATGCTCCAATCGGTTGTGCCTTCTCAAAAAGGTTAAAAAGGCTATCTATGGCCTTAAATAATACGAAAACTTTCAACCCCGTCACTAAAATGCCCACCGTCCAGATTATCCCCACAATTGAAACTCATCGCCAGCTAAATCGGCAACTTGACGTCTCCAACTCCTTTTTCTATGGTTCTTTAGATGGAACTATATACATTAATCAACCTCAAGGCTTTCATGACACCCAATATACCAATTGCGTGCCTTCTCAAAAAGGCAATCTGTGGCCTTAAACAAGCCTCAAGGAAGTGGTACTCGACTCTCGTCATGTATATGCATACCAAAGGCTTTCAACTCAGCATTGCCGACCTTCTCTCCTAATCGACAACCACAACCAAACTACAACCTACATGTCTACTTGGATGATGTCCTCATTACAGGCAGTGATCCATCTATCATTACTAGCCTCATCCACAACCTAAAAAATGAATTTCAAATCAAGGACCTAGGTAACACTAAAACATTTCTTTGCATTATCGTTCCACAAACACCATACGACTATCTCCTAAGCCAATTCTCTACATCTTCTGCCTCTTACAATAACTCGACATGTCATCTTGCAAACCGGTCAATATTCCTCTTCCTCACAAGCTACAACCTGACCAAAACTCCCTACATGAGTACCAAAATATTACCCAGTACTGGCAACTAGCCGGCTCTCTCCAATTCTCACAATGACCAGGCCCGGCATTGCCAACAAATGCATCGTCCCCTCATATATCAATTCCAGCTGATCAAGCATCTAATACGGTACCTCAAAGGGACTATCACCTTCGGTCTCCCAATGACCAAAGGTGGCCTGCAGCTTCGCACTTACTCCGACTCCGATTGGGTGGGCATCTTGTAAGACAGGTTATCTACCATCGGCTTCTGTACCTTTCTCGACAATACTCTCATATCCTGGATAGTCCAAAAGCAAAAGACACTGGCATGTTCTTCTATAGAAGCTGAATATTGTGCTCTTGCTGCAACCACAACATATGTCCTAGGATTTGCTGACTCTCTATGAGTTGCACATCCCTACGAATAACCCCACTCCAATCTTCCGCGACAACACCTCAACCATCACAACTGCTCTCAATTCATTTTTTCATGCCCGTATGAAGCACGTTGAGATTGACCATCATTTCATTCGAGATCGCATTGCATCGGGGTCATTCAAATTATGCACATCAGCTCATCCGATCAAGTGGCCGGCATCTTCATGAAGCCTTCTATGTCAGCTACCTTCAACACGTGTTGAGTCAAGCTCACTATCACTCCACCTGATAGTGTGCTTCAGGGGGCATAACAAGCATATTGAACTAGACAGCAAAGGAATTTCTTTTCCACTCTCTCTGCAACCACATAAGGGTGTTAGGACCACTTCATTCGCTGTAATACTCTACAGCTTCTTATATAAAACGGTACTCATTTAATAGTGTTTTTCACTTAATACCATTTTCACTGTTTACTGGAAGAAGCTCTGCATGCTGTTTTTCTTAACCGCAGCTCTCACAGAGCTGCTCAATGCCTGAGATTCAGCAGTCTAACATGCCCACCATTACAAGCCTCTGTCGCCTACCGGCTACCACTAACTACTTCTGATTGGTGACAACTCTTGCGTTTTGATTTTATTTTTTCTAAATTAAATATAAAAATATAAACTCATATATATTTCATATCAAATCAAATAATTTGAGGAATCTTCAAATACAATATATTTTAGTTGCACTAATTTACTCCAGCAATTTGAAGATTGCTCTCATACTCAATTTTTTTTCTCTTTTATATATAACATACAAGCCTCATTTCGTTTTTGCTTCGATTTGCAGTTTTTGTGATTCTTTCTTTTTGGTTTTTGAAGCATATTCATTGATAGATAAAAAAAAATTATACAAAAATGTAACAAAACAAGTTCAATATGCCAGGAGGGCACTACGAACCCAAAGAAAAGAACATAACCACAAAAGAGGGAGATAAACGGGTCACCATTCCAAAAAGACATGATATCATTGAAAGGAGCTCATGAAAAGCAGCTCCATCCATAGAAGATGATGGTTCGGATGCGATCATGCTTGTCGTGTATTGCACGGTGACTCATTCATATCTTTATCGGAGTAATATTTTTTCTCCCATAAAGGACATGGTTGAAAGTCATGCAGAAGATATCAAGCTCAGCCCTCAAAGTTTTAAGAATTGGTGTTCAGATTACCCAACGCAAAAGAAACTCAGAAGTGGCTGCATAATACCACTCTTCTCCAAAAAGATCACTAAATAGCAGCTGGCTTTGCAACCCCATCGTATAAAAATGTTTTTCTTATCATTTTCATAAAAAAAAGGGAGGGAATTTACATACACTGCCCCCAACTTTTATGCATTCAACTATCTCACACTAAATTTTTTATTTTTACAGACAACACTTAATTCACACTTTTGAACAGTGTGGAACCGTGAAATTCACATTTTCATGTATAAATAAGGTGCTATGTTTGCAAAAAATTGCAATTTTGGTGTGAGATACTTAAATGCATAAGAATTAGATGCTACTTGACCAAAACCATGAACGATTGAAGAATTCCTTCCAGGATGCTACTGAGGGAACAGACAAACATATGATTGAATCTTCACATAATAGTGCCATTTGAGTAAAAGCGACATGATAAAATTAGCCTGCCAGCACAAAGAGGAATCATATATCTCCAGCATCCAAGAAAGATCCAGATAATTGTAAGTTTTGCTAATAGTTCTCTGAACTGGAACCAGAACCAGATTTAGCAATCAGGTTCACTTTTATTAACTTTTATAGAGTTAAATATGCCTTTTTCTACATTGATTTATAGCACTAAAGTTTTGTTTTATAAATTTAATTATAAAACTTTAGGTACTAGATAAGGAAATACATAATTATTCGGTGTATATATGTAAAATTTTCATTAAATAAAATGTGATTTGACGCCTTCAAGCAGCCGATTTTAACATTGATTTCAAGGTATGCCTCCTCTTTCTTTTTTATCTTTTTTCCTATAATTCTTTTCGAGGCACTTATTACCCAATACTTGCGTATTTATACATATCTATCTCTCACATAAACTTCATATTTACAAACATAACGGTCAAATTTTTAATGTCAAATCAAAAATAGCACTTAAACTTTTTAAAAGTGTAATACACCTTTAATACATAGGTTTATAACATGAAAGTGATATACATGTAAATATGAAAGTTTAGGTGTGGGAAATGTAAATACATAAGAATTTTGTGTTATGTTTGTAAAATTTTCTCTAGATTAATTATTAATACCACCAAAATTTTTCACACCTCATCAAAAATGCCAAATTTTAACTTCATCGAAATGAAATGTATCTTTTCATGCATGGTTAATATGTGTTTATGTAAAAATTGAAGTTATAGATATATAAACCCATAGGAGTATGCAATTTTTTTAGGAAATGCACCCCCTGAAATATTGATATTTACCAAATTGATAATCACCCATATGTCTTGTTTTTTTTAACTAACGAGCCGGTCTATTTATGCTTCTAATGACCAAACTCTGGAGAATTTGGTAAAAACCATGTTAATGCAATTAATAATGTACACATAAATAACATAAAAATACAAGTCAACATCTAATTCATACATATTTATCTACTCCACAACAAGCCAAAACCCATCAACACCCCCAATACCCATCAAAGCACATCACCAAAGCACCCGCCGAAGGAGATGACCGCCGGTTGCATCACCGGCGGCGGCACCCCCCTTACCGTCCCTAGCAACACCTGATTAATCTTGTTCGCCTGTCGCACCATCTCCTTCATCTCCTGAAATCCAACAAACAAATAAGTGATGAACAGGAACAAATTTTTTAGCTTGATACATAAATGAGAAGAACAAAAAAAATAATATTTTTTAACGAGTCGAACAGAACTGAGTTTGAGCTCGCTCAAATTTGGCTCGTTTACACTCTTTACCTTGTCCTCTTTATAAATGCGGAAGCGCATAGTATCGGCTTGACGCCGCCCGCTTCCAAGTAGAAACCCACACGCCATGGCTGCTGCCATGGCCGCCGCTATCGGTACCATCTCAGCTATCAGTGCTACAAGCGCCGGCCGCGGCGGCGGCTTGGAGCGGGGTAATTTATCACCCAAATCCTCTTCAACTCTTCTATCGTCTTTAAGCTCGGTTTGCTTGAGATCTTCAACCTTGATTTCTGGAAGGGATTTATCATGGTGGATTTCGGGTTGCTGTGATGGTTGATCGTCTGCTGAGTCGATGATAAGGTTGAGCGGATGAAGGGGTCGTTCCATGAAATAGTCCGCATAGTCTATTTCTTTGGAGTAGAGGTCTTTGATGTCTTCGAGGCCGAAGCGCAGGAAGGAGGCGTTGGGAGAGAGGAGCTCCCACTCATCGGCCTTCAGCTCGGCCTCCATGAAGGGGTTAGGGGAAGAAGAAGGTGCAGGTAAATATGGCGAGAATGGGATTTGTAATTCATTTCTAGCTGTGCTTAATTAGATATTTTGTTTTTTGGTTGATGACGAATGGAGAAAATTTATTATTAGTGTTGTAATTATTTAATTGGATGTTACTTTAGATGGGCTCCCGAAGTGGATAAGATAGACATGGATGAAGAATATTCCCTTTTTGAATTGAAAATCAATCATTGACCTAAATTTTAAACTACAAAATAAATTTACAAATATAGCTAGAACTTACATATAAAAGCCGTAATAGGCTGTACTTGGGGAGTTTTGAGAAGAGAGCTTTAGGCGTAGGGAGAAAATTACTGTATTTAGGCATGTCGATTGTAAATAACTGTTACGGGGTGCATTGTTGGACTGCATTCAAAGTGTGTGTTATATAGTCTTTTGAGATGCGTTGATATATCGTTTTTTAGATGCATTATTGTACTGTCTTCGAGATGCATCTTTGAACCATATATAAGACACGTTACTGTATCAATATGAAGAAATCACTGTATTTTGAGTACGTCGATTGTAGACAGTTTTTTAGGGGTGCATTGTTGCACTGTATCTGGAGTGTGTGGTTACACCATCTTTGGGATGCATCGTTGCACTGTATTCGCGATGCTTCATTGCACTGTATATAGAGGACGTCGTTCCACGAACTTCTGGATGCATGAGCGTGCCGTCATATTTGGGAGGCATTATTATACCACATTTTGGATGAAATATTGCTTTGTATGGTGGTTTTTATTCCACAACGTACACTGAGATATTACAAACGTATGTCGTGATTCTATAAATAATTTCACTATAACAAACAGGGGGGCTAGCATTAGTTGATGTCAACCGATGAGAAGTGGTCGATTGTGGTCAACGGCTTCAGGAGCAGGTGGTGCCCTTTGGACATTTAGTGTATAATGTTGAACTTCACCTACTCCTTGCGATCCCTCTTCAAACTCAGGTATTCATCCGATTCGAGGTATAACTTCATCTCTTCCCCTTTTTTCATAAGGGAGATATGGCTCGATTTGTAGGGTCCGAGAGAGACTTCTTTCCAATTAAGAAATGAATCTAAATCACTCCATAAAGACACCAAAAATATTCTCTTGATCAAATAGTGCTTTCTGGGCATTTAATATCATTAAATGTGACCTTATGCTCATTGGATTCATCTTGTCGAGATGTTCAATTTGATCATAAGCTTGTCAAATTTGCAATTTGCTCGGCCTTTGGACACTGTAAGCTTAAGAAAATGGCTTAACAACTTGATAATTGATTTAACTTGGAATGAATTAACTTTAGTGTCATTGTGTTAGTCTCGTTGAGCCAGTCAATTTGATTATAAGTTTATTGAAATCAGAGTTTCGGATAATTTTTATTTTGAGTTTGATCATTATTTACTCAAAAAATATTTTGAGATTTATACCATTGTCTCGAGATTTGTGTTGATGTCAAATTTTGATGTTAAAATTTGAGGGGTATGCACGTAAATATTAATATTTTGCTGCCTGATATATCAATACAAAAAAGGCTGCGTGATATCCCAAAAAATTAAGTTAAAATTGATTTAAATCGGTTGTTAATATGTAATCAGCCAGGCTTTAATCGAGCATTTTTGCCTTCACATCTGACCGTCTGATTTGAATCCAACGGGTTGCATGAAATAAACTCCAAAGCCCACGCCCTATATATATCCACACTAGGGTTCGAGCAATCCTCTTCCGCGCGGACTCCTCCGTTTCCTTCTCAAAGCTGCGCTGATCGCTGCTTTGTTAAATTCCACCTCTCTTCGCCAAGCCGTATGTTCATTCTGCTTCTGCTATTTCAATGGATCTCTCTGTAGTTTTTCTCATCGATTCCTGTTGGCATGGCTAGCATCAGAGCAGAGGCTTTCTAATCCGTTGCAAGTCATCAGAGTTCAGAAGCTAGTGCTCAACATATCCGTGGATGAGAGTGGAGATCAACTCACGAGAGCTTCGAAGGTATTCTTTTCGTTATCCATACTCTGATATTTATAAGCTCTAGAATCTCAGCGAGAAATAAGATTTCAAATCTCTATTGTTTTTAGGTGCACATTCGTATCACAATGCTATTTTGATTGAAGTTTGTTTGCCTAATATTCCTTATGAATTGAGTGTCAGAATGTTATTTTGATTGAAGTTTCTTTTGAACAACAAAATCAATGGTATTGTAATTTGCTAATTCTAAATGACATTCCTGCCTTTGTTTGTGCTGTTAAACAAATTAGGCTTAAAAAGCTTTTTTGTGCCTATTTGACATTCTATTTGGCTAATAGTATGATGTAAAGACAAGCAAGAAGCTTAGAGAAGTTTAAGGTTCGAGCATGCCAAATCTGGCTGATTGGCCGAAAAAAGTGAAAAGGGAAATTCACTATGTATTTAGTATTTACATATCTAACACTTAAAGTTTGTATTTACCTTTGCAACACTTTATGTCCTAAATCTATGCATGAAAACGTGTATTTCCCTTTTAAAGATTTAGTAATAGTGGTATTTTTTATGCACTATTAAAGATTCAAGTTTTATGTATGAAAGTTAGGTTTTAGATAAGTACATGAGAATTGTGTGGTATGTATGTAAATGCCTCTCATAAAAAGTTGGTAGATTGGCCTGAAATTAATGGATATAATCTAAATGGTTAAGTGCTGCATTCTAAACATTGTCACCTCATAATCTTATTTAGTTCGTCAAAAGCTATTCACTTGATGAGGAAATCTAAGCTTGGAGGCCTGCTTGGAAAGGCTCACTACGTTCCTACTATTGCCAGAATTCTCTGTGTCTGGCGGGCTAACTTGGACTAGCTCTTACTCACCACTGCAGTAGTATGGATTTTTTAGTTACTAAGTTATGATTTGTAAATAGGTTAAACTGTAATTTTTATTAAGTAATTAATCAGTTTAGCAACTTTAATCAATGATTAAATCCACATTAACCTAAATATTTACGCTTATTTAACGACCCACGTATTATAGGGTTGGGGTGCAGTAGTATAGGGTTTGGGATTTACACGACAACTTTTTTTAGATATAGGGATAGGTTTTGGCATGACAACTCTTTTTAGATAATGCAATGGTGGGAGCTTTGTACACTCTCCATGCAAGTTTTGGATTAGTTAAATAATAGTTTAGATAATATAATATTAAAAAAAAAACTAAAGATAAATTTTTAGTAACTAATTTATGATTTGTAAATTGGTTAAATTATAAATTTATTAAGTAATTAATCAGTTTAGCAGCTTTAATCAATGAATAAATCAATACATTAACATGAATATTGAGGCTTATTTCACGATTAAGGTATTGTATATTCCTTGTTCTAGATTGATTTAATAGTTAATTGATCTAATTTTTTTAAATAAATTGCATTACTCCTTACGAAGTAATTTTGAATTAATATTTATTGATTAGTTAGGATAATTTATTTTGACTAACTAGTCATTTACAAATTATGAAATTAATGATTTTATTAAATTATTAATTGCATTTCTTCTTTTGAGTAAATTAGTACAATAAAATAATTTAGATGGATTATGATTTTTACTAGTCAGAGTCATTCAGCTTGCTAAAAAATGAGTAAAAAGAAAGGGTGAGAGGGTGCTTGAATTAAATCTTTCCTTTTATTCTAACTCATTTAGTTCGTAAAAAAGATTCAATAATCTTAGAAAACTATTTGGCATTGCATCCTTTCCTTATTTAATTCATTATGTTTTTTTAACGTTACTTTAACAAGAGCTGATTTACTAGTTTAAGATCTTATTATAATTATAAACTTATTAATAATTTAATTAATTTAACAAAATTATTATGTTTCTTTAATTTTTTATTATTATTATAAGGAGACATGCTTATTTTAAAGAGTTTTTATTATAAAAAAAAAGCTTATTTTCTTATAAAGGATAAGTTTTTTGGAAACCAAAGCTTAATTATCTTGAGAAGATAATTTTAATGATGATTAAATTCTATTTAATTTAATCTATCTAATTTTGATGAGAGCTAGATTTAAGCATTTAAGCAATAAGCCATCCTCATCTTCTGGCATGGTTGGCGTAAGCTTAGAGATATGCCTGATTCAATTGTTTACATTATATTTCTTTAAATCATTGTTGTTTTCTAATATTGATTCCAATGATTTCCTGTATTTGTGTGTTGTGAATGTTTTCAGTTGTTGGAACAATTAAGTGGGCAAACTCCTGTGTTCTCTGAGGGCACTTGAAAATTATTACTCTGGCTTGTCAGGGGAATTTCAATCTGACTTTAAATTTGGGGGCATATGTACACAAAGCACGTAATTCTCATGTATTTACATGTCTCACACCTATACTTCCATATTTACGCACTTAGCACTAAATTTTTTAATATCACATAAAAAATAACACTATTATCACTCTTTTAAAAGTGAAATACAACTTTCATGCCTTAATTTTAAGGCACAAAAGTGCCATGTATGTAAATATGACATTTTTTGGTGTGAGATATGTAAGTACATAAGAATTTTGTGCTACGTATATAAAATTCCCATAAATTTGTTGCCTTTTCCAGCCAGTTTCAGTCCGATCTTTTTGAATTTGGTGTAATGAAATGATTGCTTTTGCTATGTCACTGTTAGAGGAGAAAAGATGACGCAACTTCCTGAAAGTGGATTGAAAGTTAAGGAGTATGAGCTTCTAAGGTGGAACTTTAGCGACACTGGATGTTTTGATTTGGTATTCTGGGGCGTAATGATCTTGGTATCAAGTATGTTATTCGATTTCCACACTTTTTTTTTCTTCAGCAATTTTGTGTTTTTGTTAATTTGCATGAAGAAGAGTGCAAGTGAGTTGGGCTGAGCTTGAGTTTGGACTTGATTGATTAATTAAGTTCTATCTTGATATTGAGTTTAATTCTATCAGTTCTAGTTGGCTCATGAGTAGACATTTATTATGAATGAGAACATAATTTTGATTCATGCTGTTGTTGTAATAGTGACAAAAAGAATGAGAAATCAAAGAAAAAATAATAAGAAATAATATATCAAAGTGAGATATTATTATTTTAATATTTTTAATGATTTTATTGTTAAAACTCTTAAATTCTAATATATATATATTTAAGTAATTTTTATTAATACTCTTTAAACATTCCGACTAACGTTAATGACTCGAGTCTGGGCTGATTCAAGCTTGGCTTATTTGCTTGTCAAGCTCGTGTCATGATTGATTTATTGAGCCGAGCTCGAGTTGGCTCATGAGTTGCTCTGACTTAGTTAATACCATATTTTGCAGTTTTAGTTGTGCTTCTGATGTGAGGGAATATCCTTGCTTTTGCCTCTGTTTGTTGTTTGGTCTGGTTTTCTTGTTCAGCTTCATTATTTTTTAAATTTTGACATGGCGTAAGCTTAGTTTTCCCTGGACGCATCTGTTCTATGTTTATCTGATATGTAAATATATTTTTTTTTCCTATGGAGTAACAATGCAAGATGGTTTAGCTATGATTGGCTTTATTACTGATTTCCCGTTATTATTTGATTTAATTTTGAAATATGTTTATCATTTTGTGATATCATTCAAATTGTTTCTTGTGAAATCAGAGGTTTTGATGGCCGTGATGATATTTGCCTTTTTCTGACACCTCTTGTATGAGGAGGGCTTCATGTAGCCTTCCTTTGAGCAGAGTAGCAAAAGTCTGAGCCTCCCGCTAATATATTTCATTTTATTTTATCAGCAGCTCTGATGTTTCTATTACGGTTGAAAGTCAAAGATGTAGGGGCCATTTGGGATTGTTTTTTATTTTTTATTATTTTTTAGCATTCAAATTAAACAATAAAAGTATATTGTGATTTCTTTCTAATTCAAGCACATTATCTTGACATCAATTTTTTTTACATTTAGTTGATTGATTTTTTCAGTGAAACCATATAATTTGTTTTAGTTTTCTTTTTAGATTTGCTTCTTACGTGCATTGCTAGTATTTTTAGCTGTTTTGGTCAAATGTACTTTATTTGGTGAAGTTGAGACCAATTAAACTAACTTGGTTTAGTTGCCAATTGAGCCAAACCATACTCAATTAGGTTTTATTAAGCTATGGTTAAATTATTGGGACGCAAAAGGTAGTTCTGTTGGGTCAATTTGGCCTATTAAATGATTTGGGTACTTTTTAGTTCAAATGGGTCAATTAAACTAGTTAGGATTTATGCTTGATTTATTAGAATGGTAGAGGTAGGCCTAAAAATACATGGGCATATTGTATAAAAATGATCTTAATTTATTAGTTAAATAAAAATATGACACTCATTTGGACACAACGGAGAAAACTAATTCATGTAGCGGTCTCCACTTAATGGGACAAAGGCTGGTTTTTTGTTGTTGTTGGAATTAGGATTGATTTAGGCTGATCGCAATGCTATTTTACTTGGTTTGATTTTATGATTGAATTTATCATCATATTCTTTATGATTGATTTTCTTATTGAATCCTCTCTCATTAGGGTCATTAATTTGGATTGATGGCTTTGTTTCATGTTTGATTTGAGTTTTAACTCACCCAACATGAACTTACAGGGCATGTATTTTTAAAGAAGCGGGATTCATTGAGGCATTTACATATGTACCACATTTCTTTTGTATTTACACATCAACATCTAAATTTTGCTTTTAACATTTATACCACCCAAATCTTTCATATCACATTAGAAATATCACTAAAATACACTTTTTTAATGCATGAGTAGCATATAGGTTATTTGAACTTCACTTGTTATGTGACCATAATCACATGAAATACAAGGTACATCTTTTAACGTTTTTTCATTGTTTTTATAGTTCTTTGTGACTTGGCCACATGTATGATCCTCAATTGGAATCTATGGCATGGACTTCTATGTTTTTTTCGAGCGTCCTGGTTACCGAGTGAGCCGGCGCCGTCATTGCAAATCTCGTGTTGACGTTCAGCTTCAAGTGACAAAGAATGTTGTCAAAAAATATGAAGGTGTCATCCTCAACAAATCTTTGGCTATTGTTGCTTAGGAGAGAAGCCATCCTTCCTTTATTTTTTAGGTGCATTTACATGCATATCATTAGGGCTGTCAAAAAAGCCCGTTGTTCGCAAACAGTTCGTGTTCGGTTCGCCAAGAAGTTCGTGTTCGATTCGTTCGATGAGCAAACAAGACGAACACGAACAATTTTTTTCGTTCAGTTTGTTAAACGAATCAAATACAAACAGTGATGTTTTCGTTCTTGTTCAACTCGTTATAGTTCGAAATATAAAATAATTTAAAATAATTATATATATATTTTTTATGATATTTTAAAAATAATTATATATTATAAAATTTTATCATATTTTAAATAATTAAACTTCTATAAATTATAATATATGATAAATTAATAATAATAATAATATTATTATTATAGTATTAATTATATTAATATAAATATTATAATATTATAATTAATATATTATACTATATTTCAAAATAAAACCATAAAAAAAACCTTAAACGCTTTATTTGGTTTGCTTCATTTTGAGAAAATATGGATTATCTAATGTGTACGGAATACATGATCAATTTGCTTCATTTTGAGAAAGTATGCTATCAAAGCTAGGGCTATCAAAAAGGCTCGTTGTTCACAGTTCGTGTTTGGTTCGCCAGGAAGTTCGTGTTCGATTTGTTTGATAAGCAAACAAGACGAACACGAACAATTTTTTTTTTGTTCGATTCGTTTAACGAATCAAACACGAACGGTGATGTGTTCGAACATTTCGAACATGAACACTAGCTATGTTCGTTCGTGTTTGATTTGTTTACACCCAAACATACTGCAAAATTATTATGTATTTGTATATCTAACCCTTGGTCATTTATATTTACATTCAAATACAACTCAATTCTTTAACATCACATTAAAAATAATACCATCACTATTTTTTTTTTTTTTTAGTGAAATACACGTTTTTATTTGTGTGTAGGTTTATGGCGGCAACATGTTCTAATTGTAAATATCAAATTTTGGGTGTTAGATATGATTCTCGTTTTATTTAATTTTTGTATAGTTTTGCATAGTTTATACATCCAATGAATGGTTCTATCTTTAAGTACTATCATGGTTACGACGAGCCATTGAATTACAATATGTTTAATTCATGTTCTTTTTTGGCGGTCAGCAACGAATTTTGGTTGTTAACTATAAATTTTGGTGGTTTGGGGCAAACTCTAGTGGTTGATCGCCATCCCATGTGATCAAGCCAGCTGATGCGGCTTTAAGAGTTAAGCTTTAGTAGTGAGCTCACTATTACGTTCTTGTGCCCTCTTTTCAAGTGAAGAATGTCGTGCTATTTATTGTTTTTTAAAGAGACATTTTAGGAAAATTAACCAATCTCTCGTAGCACTTTATTTGATGCGGTTAACATTAATTTACTTGTTCACATGTGCTTTTTTCAACAACTAATGGCCTTAGTGACATCTTAATTGAAGAATCTTTAGTTTGTTGGATTTCTCTCATCGATACATTCAATTCAACTTTAAATCTACTAAAATTAAGGACCATATGGTCGTAAATTTTAATTTTGATCATTTTTTTTATAAAAATATGTTTTGAGATTTGTGCCTGA
Organism: Papilionanthe hookeriana x Papilionanthe teres; assembly: GCA_022702705.1. Taxonomy (NCBI): domain Eukaryota; kingdom Viridiplantae; phylum Streptophyta; class Magnoliopsida; order Asparagales; family Orchidaceae; genus Papilionanthe; species Papilionanthe hookeriana x Papilionanthe teres. The sequence continues at coordinate 10,600,796 of CM040435.1, read as the reverse complement.
TGGAAAAAAAAGTATTGATGGCACATCAATAAATATAATTGTTGCTATTTATTATATTTTTCTTAGAGTGAAAGTATACTATTTTGTTAATAAAGGTTTTCGAGAATGCTTATATGATAATGACTATGGTTTGATAAGTAGTAAATTAAGCTTTAAAATTTGTGTCAGGAAAAATAGTGAAAATTTTTCTAGTTCATAGAAATTATAAAGAGTAAAAAAACATTTTAATTTCAAGTGGTGCCCTTTGTTTTGTTGATTATAATAGAAATAATTTGAATTAGTTTGATTTGGTATTAATTAACTGCATAATTGAGAGCTATTTATGTTGTGTTGAATTGAAAATTGTCAATGAATTATATCGACGGATTAGAACATAAGATGAGAAAGCAGAGAGACAGAGAGAGATGCGTAATAAATGAACAGTAATTTGAGAGGGTGTGTATTGATAGAATGATCCGTTATTTATAAAGAAGGATGGTAAAAAACATACAATTATATTTGTGTCCTTGTTTTAGTGGGGACTGTATATGTTATTATAGCTATTTTGTATATGTGTACCTAGAGTCTGAGTGCTTTAAAGCTCAGTTGGCTAAGATTGGCGAGTCCATGATAGGAGTTGCGGTTAGCTAAGCTGGTGAGGCTCTATAGCTTGTTGATTGGGCTTAATGCTATCGATTAGTTGGTCTTTTATTGGCAAAGAGCTGTCAAGATAGATTCGGTAGACTAAGTCATGTCAATTAGTTGGTTAAATCTGGCGCAAATCCTCGATTCTTGATAGAGAGCTCCTATCAACAGAGCCGGGCCAGACTATTGAGCAAAGGATAAATTTTTGTAATTCTGAAGATAAGCACCATTATACAAAATGGTCTTAAGCGATGGCTGAGACTTGATATTAAGAGAGATTGTTGGATGCCCTCAATAGAACTGTGGGGCCTAGAGGGTTAGCTTCTACTTTGGATTGGTTTCAACATGGAGAACGGCTAGCATCCCCCTGCACCTCACTTTTGGTCAATCCGCTTTGCCTTGGTTAGTCTTGGTCTTGATACTTTTGATCAGACAATTGAGCTTCCGAGTTCCTATCAGTGTGCCCTCCATTGACTTGCCTCGACTCTTTAACACTGTCAGACATCCTCGAGAAATGTGCTATCACTTCTCTTGTATACATGTCCTATGCATGTAAATTCTCAAATTTTAAATACTTTGGTTCAAATATAAATTCTGATCTAAGGTTTTTAATCTTAAAGCACAAAAGTACTTTAGGTATGTAAATATTTCTATGATCAAAATTTGGCTTGTATATCAATTGCTTTAATTAATCAAATAAATACTTAAAAAATTTAATAAATAAGATTAAACAATGAATGAGAATTTAACTTATTATATTAAAAGATAGTTTATAAGTCCAAATAAATAATTAATTCATTAAATTTGAGATTAGTGTCTAATTGCGATATATAATAATAATAATAATAATAATAATAATAATAATAAATAACTCATAATTTGAACAAATGCTAACAAATTTATTCGCTGAAATAGAGAAATAAGGAGAGATTGTATTAACTCAATATCTATATTCATTAACAGTAGTTTAATTAACGTTAAAAAATATAAAACCATAAATAAACTTCAATTGAAGTTCACGTAATTAAGAATTTGAATTTAAAAGCTACTTAATTTCATTTTAATATTAAAATCATGAATTATCAATGAATCGCATGTTAAATATAAAGTTCAAAATGACAGACGATTGAATTTAATGTATTTTATTAAAATTGATATGTATAATATATGATGATTTACATATAGGGATGTCAAATTGGCTGGTCGTTCGTGAGCAGCTCGTGTTCGGCTTGTTCCTTAAGCCTAACTAGCCTAACACAAACAGATTTTTAAGCTTGGAATGTAAATGAGCCGAACACGAACAAAAATTTTTTCGGTCACATTCAGCTTGAAATGGCTCGAAAATAAATAAATAAATATATATATATATATATATATATATATATATATATATATATATATATATATATATATATATATATATGACACATATTAAAAAAATGAAATCCTATAAATTGGTATATATAATAAATTATTAAGAATAATATATTACTATCACTTAAATGAATATTATATATTTATATAGTTAACATGATGTAATATGTATAACTATCTAATATACAAAACCCTAACCGTTTTGTTGTTATATTTATATAATTATATATTTGTATGAAATTTATTCTTGAATTTTTTTTAGTTTATCAATATTTTATGGCTTGTAATTAAATTGTTAATACATACAGTTTTTTAGAAACAAAAAATTACTATTTTAATTTTATTTAAAAAATTAATTATTATAATAAATTTATATTCTAAAGAATTAATTTCAATTCGAACACGTTTATGAATAAATTTGTTTAGACGAACATAAATGTACTGTTCACGAGCCATCGAACACGAGCCAATGTCTAACCGAACATGAGCCAAACTTGAGCTCACTTAGTTGATCCGGCCGGTTCAAACCGATCGTATTGTCCTTGATGCTGTCTGATTAGTAGGAGGGCTTTATTTATTTATTTCTGTTTAAGACCAGACCCTAAATTTTCATGTGATTGCAAATTTATTCTTTAATTTTTATTTTTTTTATTTTTTTATTTTAATGTTTAAAACTCAAAATATAAAGAGTTCTATACAATTTAAGTTTATTATTATTATTACTTCAAATTTAATTTAAAAAGAACATAATAGGTATCAAAGTTGTATTTTATTCAAATAAAATTAAAAAATTACACATTAAATTTTTTTTATATATTTACAAATTTGACAACAAAAATTTATATTTGTATCTATAATACTTTAGGCTCATAAATTTATGCGTATGATTGTGTATTTTATTTAATAAATAATAGTTTTTTTGTGATGTTAAATATTTTAGTGGTATTTTTATTTATTTATTTTTAAGGAATGTTCAAAGACTATTATACGATTCCCCAGTCACTCCTAATGTGTCTAACAATTCAATTACCAGACCCAATAAAATGACCGTCGCTAGAGGGAGATTCAGATCCCCGATTCATTGGACTTACTACTGTCGTCGCAGATGCCAACCAACAGGTCGGGATACGCGACACATATTTGAGTGGTATCTATTTGTATGTATGCATACACGCTCATGACTTATGTGGTAGAGAACATAAACCTTCCATAAAAATATGCGATTCTATGCAAATTATAATTATTATTTTAAGTTTGGGAAAATATTTGGAAGATTTTCATACATATTACTCAATTTTTATATATTTCCATATCTAACTTCTAAACTTCAATTTCTACATTGTTCCACATTCCTTTTTTTGTTTGAGTATCACTGCAAAATATAATGCAACCATGTCTTTATTAGACCCTTAAAGACTGATAATCTTATATCTCTAATTTATCCCTCTATTTAAGCTCTTAATGTTACTTTAATTTTCTTAATAATATTTTATCAAATTTTAAAAATTAAAAAAAAAAAGGTTTGTAAAAGAGGCCGAGTCGCCGTTAGTGGAAGATATTTAGTATTAAATTTGATAAAACAGTTTACTTCAAAACTCTATTAAACTTATTGCTATCATGTTATTAATTTTCATGTTGATTTGTACTAGAAAATTCGTAGCGGTAGAGTAATGAATTACTGTCATAATGTGGTACAAAGATTCGACACACACTCAGAAGAGGTATAACAACCAATAGCGATACCGTAAGTTTTTACGTAGAAAAACCAAGAAGGAAAAAAAAAAAATCACGGGTTAGCCCAGCTTAAGAGTTTTAAAACTTGTTGTAAGAAGCGCACGACAGTCGATGGTGATCGATGGAGGCATGCAGGTGGTGGTTGACGATGGTAGGCGGTGATTGACGACGATCAGTGATCGACGACGGTTAGTGGTGGTCAATGACGATCCACGTTGGTCGACGATAGTTGACAGTGGTCAACTGCAGTCGGTAGTGATTGACAACGGTCAGCGATGGTCATTGGTGACAGGAGTTGTGCTGGAATTCAGTTTCTTCTCAAAGCTTCAAGTTCTTTCTTAAACCTCAATCTCTCATGCATTAGAGGGGTGAGACTCTATTTATAGGATTATAAGTGCAATTAATGCAGAATATGAACTACTTTGATCGGATGGTCCATATAACTTCCTTCGATCAGATAGCATTTGATGGATATTTAAGTGCCTCAACGATGTCAGAATTGAGCAATCTTGAGCTCGCTGGATTCATCTAGTCGAGACTCTCGATTCGACTATAGGGTTGCTAGATTCAGCATTCGTTTAACCATTTAAATATGTCTGGAAAACTTCCAAGAGAGGTTTAATGACTTGAACTGAGCTTGATTCGACTCAGGTTAGACTAATTTCTTGTAACATTTGGTTCATCTTGTCGAGCCGGTTAGTTTGACTCTAGGTTTCTGAAATCAGAGCTTTGAATGAGTTTTCATTAATGTTTGAATATTTCTTACTCTCAAAGCCACCTCAAGATCTATGTCATTTTTCGAGATTCGCATTAGATAATGGAAATTTGCTGAAGATGTATCACGTCTTCTTATTTTTTGAAAAAAAATAATTTTTATGGATCATACTATAATTTTTTGGAGATTGCAATAGAACTTAGAATTAGGAGGTGGCAAAAACTAAGTCTCATGAATTTATGAATTTTCGGATTGAAGGTCTGCAAATTCATAAACAGTGCAAAAAATTTAGGCATGAAAAATAAATTTCACTCTTAAAAAGTTAATAATATTGTTATCTTTGACGTGATGTCAATAATTTGCAAATACAAAATTTTTTTGTTAGATAAGTAAATATTTGAAAATAATGTGATATTTATATAAATGCCCTAATACACTAAGATACATACATTATGTAATACTTATGAAAGTCATACGTTAGACATATTACCAAATGTCAGTTTCAGAAGGGGGGGGGAGACAAAAAGGATTATATGTTTCAAGCACATGGAGAGGATTGGTCCACATAGATTCATATCTTGACAACCAAAAACCTTCGAAAATGACCTAAATATTGTATTTTTAGGTCTGCAAATTGGCCAAATTCTTACAAAACATATATTTGTCAAAATATTTTAATAGCATTTACACAAGTGACTATTTGGTGGGCAGTTGTAACTATTTGAAAAAACAACCGTGAAACTGCCATAAAAGAAATAATCGTTCAAAAAATCACGACAGTGGACAATTATTACAATTTTTTTTCTCCAAAAAGTCATACCACAGCTTTCTGGCGGTGCGACACCGCACCACAGTTTTGTCTGTTTAGGAAAACTACGTTTTGATAGCTTTTTCAAAAGTCTCCGCTGAAATTTGTGTTTTCTCACTTGTGCTGGCTTGCTACGGTCTAAATTTTTTTTTTTTAAAAAAAATTGTAATGGTTACTGCAGCTTTTTGAATATCAAATTATTTTTCTTCAGTTTCACAATTGCTTTTTAATAAGCTACAACTGTCTCAACCAGACCCTTAGTTCAGTCAAGTTGCAAAATACGACTCCATACAACAACTTTTTGAAAAGAACACTTTTACAAAACATCTGAAAGTACGGTGTGGCACCACACCGCCACCAAACTGCTACCCCAATCTCAACTTAAAACAAGACAATCATTATATTATCTTCTTTTTTTATGAGTGTAAATTGACAATTATGCACCAGTTTGATGCTACAAGTTAGTGTTGGAAACATTTGATTGATAGTATATTTTATTATTTTCAGATAGAAATTTGGTTTAAAATATGATAAAAAAAATAGCATTTTTATATTCAAATCATCTTCTCTGAGTTGAAGCTTGGAGCCATTACATGAGATATGATATCTTTGTAAGATAATGGAGGAATATAATATTAGGCAATGGCGTGCAAGGTTTGGTTTAGTCTCCAACTGATACAAAAATTCCATGATAATGAAATTATGGCCTAGATTCTATTTGATTTACTTAATTTTTAATGATTTAATATAATTAGATTTGATAGTTATATTCTAAATTTCTTCATTGTCAAATTATTTTTAATTTAAGGCACTAATACATTAAAAAATATCTTATGATTAAGCGTATGATTATAGATGGTCTGATGAACTGTTAAAGATTTTTGTAGCGCTGCTACACCATCAATACCTAACCATGGGCGCCAGCTGTCATTAATCGATTATTATTATCAGATTGACACCGTCTAGTCATTATTGCCAAACTATCATTGCTCAATCACTATCGCTTAATTCTGATTGATTCATCGCCACTACTCTAATATGGTCGCTCGATCAACATTGTCTGGCTACAGTAGCATATTCTTTGTTCTCCATATATGATCACCTAAGTATTGCCAGCTTGATCATCTTAACTCGATTACATTATATCAGGACAATTACACCATATTATAAAAATTAATGTCATTGATTTATTTCCAGTAATCATATTAACAACATGTAAATAATTAAAGTCTAATATTTGATACGTAAATACGTAAGAATTGGAGGATATATATGTAATCTTCCAACTCTCAAATATCCCAATATAGTCATTGTCAATCATACAGAGGTTAGAATAAATGCCTGTGGCTTTATTCAGATGTTCAAATAGGAATCAATAATAAAAAAAAAATTACGCAGATATCACATTGAATTTTATATTTTTAAAATTAGCTTTTATTTAAAAAAGAAAGAAATGAATTTTTATTTTATAAAAGTACAAATTTCAAAGTTTTTGCACTTAATTGTCAATGAAGAATATTTAAGTCTACCGAGCTAATGTTGCTGACAAATTATTTAATCAAGAGGCAAAATACATAGTAGAAAATAATATATATTTTTAAATATTAGGAAAAGGTGACTTTGTAGATGAAAATTAATAAAATAAAAATCCTTTCAAGGTAGAGAAGTTGCCTAGCATTTTCTAAGTAAAATCTCAAATAAGATGACATTTATACGCATTTTCTTATATATATATATATATATGTATTATACATGAAAAATGTGCCAACACTGATTCTGTGAAGTTTGAACGATCCTGAAAGGAGAAAGTACAACAAATAAAGGCTCACCGGTAAAAGAACGGAGGGCTCACTTATTTGACCAAATACAATCAATTGAGTTAAAGCAAATAAGGCCAAAATAGTCCAAGGCACGAAGAAGATCAAATGACCTAACACCCAAATTCGCTAGGCTAAAACGTGTCTGAGCCAACCATTATAAAAAAGCCGAGCAAAACCATCAATCTATCTATCGGTAGATATAATCAGAAGAAAGAATACAGTTCCTCTGTATCACCTATCGTCCCACGAATGTCCTTGAGGATTCCTTATCAGGTACCAAGAATTGGTTGTACAACCGAGCCTTACAATCATCCCGAAGGATCTATTTGTTAAGGAATGAGCTACCTATCGAGTTAGGGTAATTTACCCTCTGCTTAATAGTATAATTTCATTCTATCAAATGATCGAGAGTCGACAATCAGAAAAATCGACAAATTCGCAAAGTCTAGCTAATAGAGCTAGCCAAACCAACCCGGTTATGGCTCATATATGTAAAATACCTGCAATATCTTGTAATGACCTAATGAAAACAAGGGCAAACAGGTAATATCACATATTATAATCTCTCCCTATAAATAGCGAGATCATTTTATAATAAAAGACTAATATACAAAGCATTTTACAATTCATTACTGTGTGCTTCTCTCTCTTCGCTTACGCTCTAAACCTTATGTATAGATTGTCTTCAAAGACTTTCCAATGCATGGTTGCTGTTGTAATTATTGGTAGAATAATAAAAAAAAAAAGGAGAAAATTGAATACTTAAATTATTTAAATATTTGGAAAATATTTGATTGTGGGAAAGAACACTCAGTTAGCTTTACTTTTATGTTCTAAATATATATGGCGCCAACTTGTAGATTTATTTATTACAATAGGATTACCAATTTTGTTAAAATAATCAATTAACTTATGGGGCATTTAGTGGGGGTTAGGTATTTTATGTTACATGGAGAGTTTAAGCAAGCAAAATAATTATTTGAAAATAGATTTATTTTTATATGAATGTAATTCAAGAATCAATTAATTATTTATCTATTTTATTCATTTTAAAATAAAACTTAGAGTTTAATTACAATCCATTATTAGCCAATTTTCTATGTCCGCTTGACATAAAAGTTGGTATCCTTTCTGTTTAACATGTATGTAAAAAAATGTGACAGCGCTAATCCTGAGGTCTAAACGATTAAAAGGAGAATATGATGACGAAGAAGGGTACGCTGATAGAAGAATATGTGAGGCCCACTTATCCGATCAAGTGCAAACATCTGAAGCAAAATCATCAAGGACTGGGTCACGAGGAGGACAAAGAAGATGGGGCATCCAAGCCAACCATAAGGAAGAAGTCAACCCAAAAGAAGACACAGTCTCTCAACATCTCTAATCATACCGAGGACATCTAAAAGTCCCTTCATTTATTATCTTGTGTTAACAAGCATAAAAGACCAGCGGATCATCAATGTTGATTGAACTGGCTCTATTGAGCCGAAGCCAATAAAGCTGAGTTGACCTATATACTCATACATACAAAATACCAAGAATATATTGTATAACTTTTTTTAAAGTAGGAGAAAAAAATTGTAAGATCATCATATTGTACCGTCTCTCTTATAAATAGAGAGATCATTTTATGAATATGATATGATTGATATAACATATGCCTATTTACCACTCTCCCTCCTCTCCCTCCCCCTCCCCCTCCCCCTCCCCCTCACTCCCTCCCTCCCTCTTACGCTCTATTCTTTGGGTGTCATTCACGAGCAAACAAAAATTCAACATAACATAAAAAAGTTAAGAGTCCCAAAGTAAAAAAAAAAAAAAAACATGAACTATTATTAATATTATTATTATTGATACTCCACAAACAAATTTTCAACATCAAACAAGAATCTCAAGACATCACATAAATATTGATGGAAATTATTTAGTAAGAAACATTCAAACTTTGATTCAAAGTCATCTAGAGCTCCGATTTGAGCAAACTTCTATCTGAGCGTGTGTTGGATTTTCATGCAACACTAAGATTATAGTTCATTACTCTATCGCCATAACTTTTCTAGCACACATCAATCATTATTATTATTCATGTCGTTATTATTATTTTATTAAAATAAAAACACTCAAAATTGAAAATGACAAAAAAGATTCAAGTAAAAGCCATAAACATGTATGAATATAAAATACCCAATTCTCTATAAACTTATTTATGGATAACATATTGAGAAGAAAAAAATATTCTAGATTATAAGGGACATTTCCTTTTGTAACATCTAAACTTATAGATTTTATGTCACCCCTCATGTCATCCCCATATTTCATATCACATAAGAAATTAATTATTTTTAATTATTAAAAAGAAAAAATATCGTATCACCATAAAACAGTGAACATCAGAACTAAAAACTATTATATAATTAAATGCAATACAATAGAACGGCCCTCAGCCATTTATATCATTTATAGAAGCAAAGCTCTCCTAAATCCTTACAAAAATGGCGGAAAATCCCACACAGTATCCAACAACGAAGATGAAACCGAAAATTCCTCCATTGCCTCAAAATACTCCTGCACTCCATTCATGGCATATAGAGACGCCGATATCTGCCTCTCCACCCTCATTCTCTCAAACACCCCAACCTCTTCCGCCGCTCCTCGGCCGCCTCCCCCGCCGCACATCTCCGGCAACCCGCCACCACTCTCGCTTAACTCGAAACCATTGAACATCACCTCAAAATCTTGTTCGGAAGACCACGGCCAGTGAATCTCCTGCTCTAGCTCCTTCATCGCAGCGCTCCCCCCAATGCCGTCGGCTGCGGCCGCGGCGGAAGGAAAAAAGGTGGCATTTTTATGGTGTTGGGGAGACGAATCGCAGTCGCCGTCTACGGTGTGTTTCTTCTGGTGGAGGAGTTTACGGATTCGATTGCCCACCTGGGAATCGCCGGCGGCGGAAGGGCGGCGGTTGGAAAAGTTGGTGCGGGTGTCGGAGCCGCGGAGGAGACGGGCGGCTTCATCGTAGGCGAGCGCAGCCGCCTCCGCAGTCTCGAAGGTGCCGAGCCACATGCGGATTTTTTGTGTGGTGTCTTTGATCTCCGCCACCCAACGGCCGGAGGGGCGTCGCCGGACTCCGACGAACTTGTTGGTCGTGCCGCCGCCGGAGTGGATGGAAAGTTCGGTTTTTGATTTGAATTTAGTGGATTGAAGGGGTGAGAGATGAGTAATTTTTTGTTTCGGGTGGAGATCCATGGAGTTTCTTTTTGTGGTTTTGAGGATTTGGAAATTGGGAGCAGAATGATTTGGAGATTCAGGGATGAAGGAGGTATATATATAGTTTAATTTGGGTTTATTTATATTTTATATTTGATAATTTCGTGTGGGCCCCTTGGGGGGCTAAGTCCACTCGGGAGGGAGGTAAAAGCATTTGTTAGGGTTTGATCACAAAAATTATTGGAGTTCGAACTCTGCAGGAGATCGGCAGCCGGTAGAGCTGACGATAATTAAAAAAAAATTATCGGCGGCCCTACCGGCCACGATCTCCCATTAGAGGCCGGACGCAGCGCTGCGTCCGGACTCCAGACCGAATAATTTTTCGTTTGATTATCGGAATTTGACTTGATGAAAATTTGATGTAAATATATATTTTAATTTGGGTTTATTTATATTTTACACGAAATTAAAGTTATCTAAATGACCCAATCATTATGTTTGGATAGAAATTTAGCAATAAAAATGCATTTATTTATATATTTGATAATTTCATTTACTAATTAACTAAATTAAAATAAAAATATGGTATATATTTTTGTGAAATAGAATGCAATTGCTTTCCCTCTAATCTATCGAATCAAACACTCTAAAAAGTCGCGATGTTTGTCACTGTTCACTCGAGATAATGACCGACTACTAGAGTTTGATATCAATCACCAAAGATCTCAATCAACCAGTACTATAGGATGTTGTCAACCACCAATTATTATAGATCATCACTAACTATGACTATGATATCTCTACTGCGGCAACTATATTGCCTTTTGTAACTACGATTTATGTTATCGACTACAGTTGTTATAGCCTTTAACTATGACTTTGGTTGCCCTACTACGACATTTATAGCCATCAATCACGACTTCTATGACCAACTACAACTTTTATAATCAATTACGATTGTTATAGCCAACAACTACGACCTCTATAGCAAATTACCATTTTCACAACCAATTATGGCTATCATAGCCCCATAATAAGTATAGTTAGATTTCAACATGTATAGGCCAATTAGGCCAAGCACCGTAACATTTTACCCTTTTAGGGTTTTCTATGTAAACAATCATGTTTGTGTTGGATCTTTATGCAATTTTAAGATCTTAAATAATTATTATGTAACAACAATCTTTTTATAGTTAGAATGGAAATAGTGTTTCTTTACGTATAAGTTCGATATAATTATGAATGCGATGATAACGAAGATTAACAATAATTTTCTATACAAATAAAAGTACAATTTCATGCATCATCAAATACTTACATACAACTAAAAATGTTATAAATGTATTTGAGCCCGTGAAATTAGATAATTACACAATAAAATAAAATGATATGGGTTAAATTGTAAAAATCCCACATTAATTAAATTTAATCTCAAAACAATCTTTAGATCATATAAATTTTGAACGACTTAAATTATATTCAAAATGATCGTATTGTTTAAGCTATTTAAATAGCTTAAAAATGTATGCATCTTAGCATGATAAAAGTTATTGTATGCACCTAAGCTGCCAACACGAATCTCAAAGCAATTGAGACATTAAGTTACAAGAACGTGATCCAATTCGACCATCTAACGACCGACAACTCAGTCGAAGCCATTCGACACATTATGACAAGGGATTCGATTGGCGGGCCGAGTCTATAGTCCCAAACCGCTTAAACTCTTCACAAAGGCGCCCGACCGCAATATATTGATCAACCAGTCATTTACTTCGATAGATACGATCATTTTTTGGCCGGTAGCGTTGGTCGACGAACTCAAGCGCATCAACCAACTAATTCCCGCCACATTTGAATTCATATTGTAAAAGAGATTCGGTAACAAATCATCACGATTAAACTACTTTAAGAGCGGATTCTATATTCATTCCCTCATTTATGTAATTGTGAAGAAATATTTGAAAAAAATATTTATTTATCTATTTATAAAAATATTTCTATATATATATACACACACACCTATAGGAGCGAGAAATGAAAACCAAAATTAAATTCCTAATGAACTCTTAACAAGATAATTAGCCTAATTATACTTGATTAGTGCATGTAAAAGCCAGTTCTCTTTTTCCTGGTCAAGCTCAAGCAAAGACCAGACCTAGACAAGGAGCATGAAGAGATGCCACGTGTCAGAGTTTTGGGGATCGAAGATATCGTCCAAGTCAGATATACGGAAGAATATATAAAAATTCTCGTTTAGAAAATAAAAGTAAATATTTGCCGCAATTCAGCCGTAATATATAATCTAATATTATAACTTTACACACTTAAAAAGTTATATATATATATATATCTCAATGTACTTAGTAGATATGTGCCAACAAATTCAATCAAGGACTCTATACATGGAAGGGCTGAGCTCAAACAATTATGAATTCAAAGAGCTAGTTAACTTGAGTCTGAACAACTTCCTGCTTCTCTCGACATAGTTTAATTGTAACCCTAGTTATTCTTACTCCAGCTCCAAAATAATCTTTTTCTTCTTCTTAACTTCGTATTATCTTGTGAAATAAGCTTGATTTTTACTCAAACTTGTACTAACAACTTTTACATGCAAACACGTTTATGTGCCTTTGTGTTTATGTGGGGAGCTACCCTCAAATACTAACTAAATTAATGAATACCAAAGTACGAAATGATCTAAAGTTTAACCATAGTAAAAAAAAAAAAACATATTATCATATAGTAAGAATGAAACGATAAAACGCACATGTGCAAACTTTAGTATCTGTAGTTGATGTTATCACATTATTATTTTATTCTGTAGGTCAAGTTAGGGCGATGCTAGAGAAATATACTTGCCCATATATGTAAAATTACGAGAATATTTGATTTTTTGCCTTAACTCATTTGTTATTTTAGTAGTTCTTTAATTGGAAAATTCAGCTTTGGATTACCTCAGTCATGGACTATATGATCATTATTTTAATCAAACATACTTATCATAAAGTTTAAGGTCCATAATGTGATCACCATGAAGGTTCATATTCCTAATTAATTATTTGAGAATCTTTTTGGCTCTTCTTGAGTCAATAAGCCCCAACATAACAGCTTGTCTTCAACATAATAAAAATGAATATCATAATCATAGCCTGAATCTTGTCAAATCTTTGACTGCTACTTTTCACATTGGAAGCTCTCAAAAGCAAATCTTAATAATAATAGAAATATGAACTTTTCCACATTGTTAAATACTAATCTCTTCATTAAGAACTTTGACAATAAAATAGCCATCATATATTTTTTAATTAAGATCATAGAATTGGAAATATCATAAAGTTAGATACTGTTTTTAAATAAAGTTTTATATAATGTTTTTGCCACAACATCAAAAAAATATTATGTACTAGTCAAGATTAATATTATTCTAGAGGACTCTTGTTATCATATTAAAGTTATATATAATTCATGACACATAAAAAATAAATTGAAATTTTATGAGGGTAGAGTCATAATATCTTCATTGGTAGTGCATATAAGGTAATGTTACACTTTTTTTTGTTTTATCTTAGTTAAATATTATAAAATTTCATATTTTTCTTCCAACCACAAAGGAAGGGTCTCTTTCCTGCAAAATTATTGCATGATATTTTATGTAAAGGAAATCTTGAATAATAGAGTAAAAGACAATATAATATTTACTTTTTTGCTTTGATGGAAGTTTCATAGTTGGAGTGTAAGATGTCTGTTTTGCAACTTTGAGTCACCAAAATCTTAATCATTGATAATATGAGCTCAATAATTTAACTTAGACAATTGTAATTAATAAACAATATTAGTTTGAAGCATCCTAACAATGTGAAGCTTTATAACCAAATAAAAGTCAAAATTCAAATAGTCATAAATTTGCCTTAGTTAAGTTTTATATCGAGCTTCATATCAAATATTAATTATATTGAACATTTATTGAGGCGGATATTGTGCATTAATCGAGCTTCTTTATGAGCTTATTCATAATTTTCATGATTGATACATCTCCTGCAAATCTGCAACATCTGATATGAATCTCAAGTCATGACATATATATCGAGGCTACTTTTCAAGCAAAAAATATTCAAACCATGATAAAAACTCATCTAAAACTCCGATTTTAGCAAACTTACAATCAGATTAATCGGCTTGACAAGAAAAACTCAATATTACCAAAATTAGTCAAATCTGAGTCAATTCAAGCTCAGATCAAGTCATTAAACCACCCTTAGAAGTTTTCCGGGCATATTTAGAAGACTAACGAATGCCAAATATAGCAAGCCTATAATCGAATCGAGTGTCTCGATAAGACGAATCTATCGAGCCCAAGGTTGCTCAATTCCAACATTGTTCAAGAACTCAAATGTCTATCAAAAGCCACCAGATCGAAGAAAGCCCTCCCGATCATCTCATCAAAGTGGTTCATATTCCTGCAGTCAATGCACCCATAACACTATAAATAGAGTCCCGCCACTCTCATGAAGAGAGGCTGGAGACTTGAGAGATAACTTAAAGCTTTAAGAATGAGCTAAAGTCCAACACCACCATGTCACCGTCTATTGCCGCCGGCCACCTCGATCGCCGCAGGCGACACATGCCGGCCGCCGCCTCCTACACCAGCCGACCACCTTCCATCGTCGTCTACAATCATCGACCGCCGTGTAGCACTACTATCGCCGTCAACCACCACCGACCGTCGTCCACCGCTGATCACCATCTATCACCACTAATCACCGTCAACCACCATCGACTAGAAGTCGCCAGTCGACATTATAACTTGGAAAACCTAGTAAACATTTCTCGTATGCGGGACAAGGGGTCTCTGTAACCATCAACATATAGTGGATTTTTACATTTGGGTCAGACCTCGTGGTTTTTTCCCTTTACAGGTTTTCCGTGTAAAAATTTCTGGTGTCATTACTGGTTGATTCCTTTTATCTGAGTGTGTGCTGATTCTCGTGCAACTCTAAGAGATAACCCATTACTCTATCACCGCAAATGTTCTAGCATGCATCAATGATTATAAATAATTTGAGCAACAAATTATTCAATAATATTCATATAACAACTGAGTATTTATAAAAATACTCAAATTTATTTGAATAGTTGAATTGACAAATACTTGGTTCATTTTAAGCCCACTATATTTATAATTGATTTAAATTTTTATTACAGTGAAATATAAAACCCTATTAAAACTCAGTTATATTTTGTCTGAATTGAACTAGCTAAAATTTAAAAGTCAACTCTGACTTAAAATACAGATCATATAGAGCCAATATATAACTAAAATTAAATCCGAATCAAAGTAGAATCAAATGAATTTGAATGAATCTTAAATCAGCACAGAATCAGCTCAAGATATGCTGTTCAAATTTCTACTGATAAATCTCATCTTTTTGTGAGACTAAATGAATAAAAATATATATTTTCGCTGTTTTTCTTAATTAAAGGGACACTTAACTACTATGATACTACGACATTCTTAGAAATATCGAGCCACTCGGATTCGACGTCTTAAAAATTTTTATTTTATTTTTAATCAATGTGCTACAAATTCGAACATTTTGACCACATTTATTAATCTTTTTTTGAAATTGACACAACGCTTCCCTTTCTTCTAACTAGTTTTGAAAAATGGATAATCACATTAGACCACCCGAAACATTAATATTCACAAAGTAACCCAGATGATTCTTTTAAACTACTGAACCGATGTATTTAGATATGTCGTGATCAAACTATTGAGAATTTCATAAAAAATGAAAATATGAGTTGGGATTTTACCATGAATTTTGATATTTCAGTGGTAAAAGCTGTGAAGCTAAAATGCAGTATAACAGAGAAGTATTGCTTCCTAACAAAGAAGAAGGAATACCATGCTAAAGCATTTTTATTTCTATCAATTGCATTTGTGAACATTACAAGGAATATATAATGTCGTGTGGATGTTTCTAGAGGTGATGTTGCTCTATATTACTTGCCAATTGGTTGTGGTGATGATTGGATTGGTATGGGGATCAGTGGTTAGTACCCTCCTACAACCTGATAGTTCTTGGTAGAATTGTCAGCTTGTTGCAAAGGTCACGGAATTGAGACTTTACTAAACCTTTGTTAGGATGTCCGTAATTTGGTCTTTAGAGTGAATGTGTTCCAACTGATGTTATTGAGATTGACGTGGTCACACTGGAAGTGATGATCTATCTCAATATGCTTTGTGCAAGCATGAAAAATAGAATTTTTGGCAAGAGAGATGGCAGGGACATTATCACAGTAGAGCCTAGTCGGCTGTGAAACATTGAGCCCAAATTCAACAAGGAGTCTTCTAAGCTGCAAGATGTCAGTTGTCGTTGTTGCCAAAGCATGGTATTCGGCCTCAATAGAGGACCGAGCAACACTAGACTGCTTTTTTACAGTCCAGGAAATGAGAGTTCCACCTAGAAATGAACAAACACTAGTTGTAGATTTTCGATCGGAGGAGTTTCCAGCCAAGTCGACATCAACAAAAAAGGCGTATGAGATTTCCAAATGTAACTTTCATGCCTAGATCAGTAGTTCCTTTCAGATAGCAAACTAAGTGAGTGAGCTGTTATTAGTCATTTGTAGACGGTACATGCATGTGTTGGCAAAAGTGGTTGACAGTATATGATATGTCCGGACGGGTGATCGTTAGATGTTGTAGTGACTCTGTAAGTTGTCGGTATAATGTTGGATTGTGAAAAGGAGGGCTCAGTTGTTGTTTACGTTGGTCAGCTTAAGCTGCATAGTTGTGCTCAAAGGTCTGCAATCTTGTAGGCCTGCGATATGAAGAAGCTGAGGGAGGTACTTGTGTTGAGAAAGAAAGATAAGCTGGCTGGAGCAGTGGACTTCGATTCCCATAAATCCTTGAGTTGTAAGGAGGTAGCCATGTCACGGGTTAGTTGTGAAATGCACTCCTATTTTTATCAGTTATAAGCAGGTCCACTTATAAGAGAACAAATATATTGACATTGTCCTTGTTGGGTAATGTGGAGACCCGGTTCACCACATGTTAATTAGCTTCCTAATTAAGAGGGCTCACCTACCTCTCACCTACTTTCCCACCTAACGGTCACCTACCACATCCCAACTACTGCCCACCTACCTCCCACCTACCACTCTCCTTGATTCTATAAATAGCTTCTTTTGGCTATTGGATGATGAGTAGTCAAGTTCTCCAAGATAGAAAGAGAGGAAGACAGAAAAAGAGAAAAAGAGAAGAAAATAGAGTTTTTCTTGTAAACGTCGAGGCGCTCGACAGTGTAATTCCTCGAAGAAATAAAATCCTTTGCAGCTCCGTGGACGTAGGCAAATTTGCCGAACCACGTAAATTTGTGTGTCGCTCTGGTGTTTATTTTCTGCATGCTTTTTTCGTTCCATTTTTACTTTATTGTCATTGTTTTTCACAACAACTGGTATCAGAGCCCCGGTTCGAATCTGAGGAAGAACGATGGCCGGAGATGAAGTAAATGTTTCGGGGATCGAGAAGTTCGACGACACAGATTTTGGTTACTAGAGGATGCAGATAGAGGACTACGTCTATGGGAAGAAACTCCATCTTCCGTTACTGGGAAAGCGATTGGAGAAAATGGACGAGGCCGAATGGAATCTGTTGGATCGACAGGTTCTGGGAGTTATTCGATTGACCCTGTCAAGATCAGTAGCACACAACGTCATCAAAGAGAGGACCACTGCGGATCTCATGGCGACTTTGTCAGGTATGTATGAAAAGCCGTCGACAAATAACAAAGTTTATATGATGAAAATGTTATTCAATCTGAAGATGACGGAGGGTACGTCCGTTGTACAACATCTGAATGCTTTAATACTATTAAAAATCAATTGTCGTCTGTCGAAATTGAATTTGATGACGAGATACGAGCACTGATATTATTAGCTTCATTGCCAAACAGCTGGGAAGCTATGAGTATGGCAGTTAGCAACTCTGAAGGTAAAACTAAGCTGAAATATTATGATATTCGTGATTTAATTTTGGCTAAGGAGGTGCGCAGGAAAGATTCTGGCGAGACTTCGTGTTCGATTTCGGCACTGAATGTTGATTCCATAGAGAGATCACATGATAGGAATTCAAACAGAGGAAGGTCAAAATCAAACCACAGAGACGAGCAACCCAAAGCCTGGTCAGCAAGCAACCTGCTGGAATTGTGACAAAATTGGCCACATAAAGAAGAACAACAAAAATCCTAAAAAGACGGAGAACATCAGTGCTAATATTGTAATTGAAGAAGTTCAGGATGCTTTGTTGCTTGCAGTTCACAGCTCCGTTGACTGGATACTGGACTCATGAGGTTCTTTCCATACATATTCTCACGGAGAGTTAATGCAAAACTATGTTGCAGATGACTTTGAGAAGATTTACCTGGCTGATCGAGCAGCTTTGAACGTGGTGGGGATGAGAGATGTAGAAATTACACTCCCCAACAAAAATAAATGGATCTTACAAAAGGTCATATACATTCCTGAGCTGAAAAAGAATTTAATTTCTGTTGGGCAGCTCGATGAAGGAGGACATTCAGTAGTGTTCTCAGATAGCACTTGGAAGGTCTCAAAAGGAGCACTGGTACTGGCTCGGGGTAAGAAAACTGGTACACTGTATATGACTACTGGTTTAATTAACAGTGTTGATACTACAGTTGCAGAGAGCACAACAGACATGTGGCATTGCAGGCTTGGACACATGAGTCAAAGAGGCATGAAAGAGCTTCAGTCCAGAGGCAAGCTGTCAGAACTGAAGTCAGTTGATTTCGGCATGTGTGAAAGTTGCATTATGGGGAAGCAAAAGAAGGTCAGTTCCCTGAAAGGTGGCAGAACGCTAAAGGCACGAAAACTAGAACTTGTACACACCGATGTGTGGGGACCTTCCCCAGTGGCATCTCTTGGAGGCTCTCGCTACTACGTCACATTCATAGACGATCACAGTAGAAAGGTATGGATTTATTTTTTGAAGCATAAATCTGATGTATTTACTGTGTTCAAAACTTGGAAGGCTATGGTTGAGACAGAGACAGATCTAAAACTGAAATGTTTGAGGTCTGACAATGGTGGTGAGTACATCGATGGTGGGTTCAAGGAGTACTGTGCAGCTCAGGGTATCAGAATGGAGAAGACCATTCCGGGGACACCACAACAAAATGGAGTTGCAGAGCGTATGAACAGGACCATCAATGAGCGTGCCAGGAGCATGAGGTTGCACGCCGGACTACCACCAGCATTTTGGGCAGATGCGGTCAGCACTGCAGTCTACCTGATTAACAGAGGATCATCCGTCCCATTAGACTGTGAATTACCCGAGGAGTTTTGGAGCGACAAAGAGGTCAAATTTTCTCATCTTAAGACTGTTGGTTGTCTATCTTATGTTCTAATCAATCTTGATGCTCGTAGCAAGCTTGAGGCTAAGTCAAAGAAATGTTATTTCATTGGCTATGGAGATGAAGCATTTGGCTATCGTTTCTGGGATAATCAAGATCGAAAGATTATCAGAAGCAGGAATGTGATCTTCAATGAGAAGATGATGTACAAAGAAAAGACTAGTACAAATTCTGAAGCAATTCTTCAGGAATCGGAGTTCGTGAAGTTTGATGATCTACCAAAGGTCACAATACATGACAGAAATGTGAATGACGATGAGAGTGGGTTCGGGGCATCCATTCTTATTATTCCTCAATCAGGTTCAGAGTCGTTCACTACTCCAACTACCGTTCGCAGGTCAGTTAGGAGCAGGCGTTCTCCACAGCATTACTCACCAACCATGAACTACATCCTGCTGACAGATAGCGGAGAACCACAGAGCTATGAAGAAACCATTCAAGATGAAAATTCTAGCAAGTGGGAGTTGGCCATGAAGGAGGAGATGGATTCTCTGCTGGGAAATCAAACATGGGAGCTTACAGAACTTCCACCAGGGAAGAAGGCATTGCACAACAAGTGTACCGGGTGAAGATTAATCTTGATGGTAGTAAGAGGTACAAGGTTAGACTTGTTGTAAAATGCTTTCAGCAGAGGCAGGGCATTGATTACTCTGAGATTTTTTCTCCTGTGGTGAAGCTCACAACCATTAGGGTGGTACTGGCTATGGTTGTTGCCGAAGATTTGTTTCTAGAGCAATTAGATGTGAAGATAGCTTTTGCTTCATGGAGATCTTGAAGAAGACATCTACATGCACCAGCCTGAGGGTTTCGTGGAACAGGGAAAGAAGACTCGCTTGCAACCGAAGAAGAGCTCAGTATGACCTAAAACAAGCTCCCGTACACGATGGTACAGAAGTTTGATAAATTTATGCTTCGATGCAGGTACAACGGATGTCGCAGATCATCATTGCTATGTCGATACTTTGACAACTCTTATATCACCCTACCGGTTTATGTGGATGATATGCTTATTGCAGGGGCCAGCATTGATGAGATCAATAAGCTGAAGAAACAGATGTCAAAGCACTTTGCAATGAAGGATTTTGGGAGCGGCAAAACAAATCCTTAACATGAGGATTGTCAGAGACAGAGTCAGAGGTACGTTAAGACTTCCACAGGCTGAATATGTGAAAAAGGTGCTTAACAGGTTAAATATGGAGAAGACCAAACAAGTTGTCACACCTTTGAGCGGTCATTTCAGACTCAGCAAGAGTCAGTCACCCATGACAGAGGATGAACAAGACTACATGAGTAAGGTTCCTTACGCTTCAGCTATTGGTTCACTTATGTATGTTATGGTCTGCACTAGACTAGATATTGCCCATGCAGTGGGAGTTGTGAGCACATACATGAGTAATCCAAGGAAGGAACATTGGGAAGCTGTGAAGTGGATCTTCAGATACCTAAGAAGCTCTTCAGAAACCTGCTTGTGTTTTTCAAGAAAAAGCCTGGAGGTATAAGGCTACGTTGATGCAGATTTAGTTGGAGACAATGACAATAGGAAGAGTACTACATGTTATGTTTATACTCTTGGCGGTACTGCAGTGTCATGGGGCTCAAATCTATAGAAAACAGTTTCTTTGTCCACTACGTGTTCGAGTAAGTTGCGATATCGAGCTCGCAAGAAGATGATATGGCTGCAAAGTTTCTTGGAAGAATTGGGTAAGGAGGTTCAGAAGGACACTCTTTACAGTGATAGTCAGAGCGCTATATTCCTTGTCAGGAATCCAACATTTCAATTCATGGCCAAACACATTCAGATCATGTATCACTTCATACGATCATTATTAGATGATGAACAGCTGCTACTTGAGAAAATTTGTGGAAGAAAAAATCCTGCTGATATGTTGACAAAGGGTGTTACTCTTGAGAACCGAAGCTGTGCGCGAGCTCAATTGGTCTTCTAGCTCAAGACGGAGGCTTTGAATTAGCAGAGGTGGAGGATATCGTGTTTGAGGAAAAGTTCGGTACTGCCAGCAGATGATGCGGCCTGTAGGTGGTGCAGTGAGTGTTTCAGTTTTCAAATGGGAGAATTGTTGGGTAATGTGGAGACCAGGTCCACCACATGTTAATTAGCTTCTTAATTAAGAGGGCTTACCTACCGCTCACCTACTTTCCCACCTACCGCTCACCTACCACATCCCGCGTACTGCCCACCTGCCTCCCACCTACCTCTTACCAACCACTCTCCTTGATTCTATAAATAACTTCTTTTGGCTATTGGATGGTGAGTAGCCAAGTTCTCCAAGAGAGAAAGAGAGGAAGACATAAAGAGAGGAAGGGAGAGAAGAAAATAGAGTTTTTCTTGTAAACGTCGAGGCGCTCGACAGTGTAATTCCTCAAAGAAATAAAATCCTCTACAGCTCCGTGGACGTAGACAAATTTGCCGAACCACGTAAATTTGTGTGTCGCTCTGGTATTTATTTTCTGCGTGCTTTTTTCGTTCCATTTTTACTTTATTGTCATTGTTTTTCACAACAGTCCTTATTATATATCAGCAAAGATGAATCGACTTTGTTGAACTGGAAATCGCAAGCAGTAAAGAATGCACAGAAAGTGATAAGCCATGGATGCGGAGCCTGCTTTAGATCATATAATGATTTCTAGAGTAAACGAACATGTTTATAAAGGTTTGGATCAATAAACCCTAGAGGTTGTTTAATGTAGATTGTCTCTTGTAATGTACCATGTAGAAAAGCATTCTGAAATAGCAAACTATAGTATCATCCATTTATGATGGAGAACAATCGTAAGGAGTAGGCGTATAGTTGGAATTTTAGTAACTGGGCTAAACGTGTCATGATAGTTAATGCCAAATTATTGTGTATTACCTTGGGCCACCAATCTAGCCTTATATCTCATAATTTATCCTTCTTAGTTGATGTTGGTTGTATATGTCTAGCATGATCCAAGAATGGTGTGATTCGATGGAGGGGGTACAAAGACCTGTGTCCCTTGTCTTTGAAGGGCCTGATACTCTTCGTGCATAGCATGGCACCAATAAGGGTGTTTAGATGCTTGTTTGTAGGAAATGGATAAGGAAGCGGTAGGGTTTTGATGAAGTAAGTTCAGTTTTTGGATCTATTTGAGTGCTCCTATTTTGGAACGAGTGAGCATATGATGTTGGGGTTGATTGGCCTGAGTGGCTTTGGGTAGTACGACTGTCAAAAAAACTGGTTGTCCGCGAACAATTCGTGTTCGATTCATTCGATAAGCAAACGAGACGAACACGAATAATTTTTTTTCGTTCGATTTATAAACGAACCAAACACAAACAGTCATGTATTTAATCGTGTGCAAATCATTATTGTTCGAAATATAACATAATTTAAAATAATTATATATAAAAAATTTATCATATTTTTAAAAAATTATATACTCTAAAAATTTATCATATTCTAAAAAATTAAATCAAATAAAGTTTATCTAAACTTTTATTATTATTTTAACAATTCAAACAATTCAAACAATTCAAACAATACAAACAAATTTAAAAGATTTCAAACAATTCACACAATTCGAATAATTTGAACAATTCAAACATTTCAAACTAATTTCAAAGAAATCAAACCAAACACGAACAGTAGCTTCAAGAGCAATTTCAAACACGAGCCTATTTCAAACACACTTAATTTCAAACCAACCAAACACGAACACGAGCTCAGTTCGTTTACACCCCTATTGGGTACGTTGTAGGAGATTGTGTGGGTGATGAATTGATAGCTCTTGTTGTAGAGGGAGGGTGAGGGTAACGCCAGGAGAGATTGTGAGGGGATATATAGTATGTGGGTTGTAAGAGGAACTATGGGGTTGGAGATGAAGTATGACTTGTGGAGGGCAGTGATACTTTCTATTGAGATGGAAAGAATGATGAGTGTTCATCAAATACAACGTGATGCGACACAATGAGTTTGTTTGTAAAAGGATTGAAGCATTTAGAGCTTTTGTGTTGGAGTGAGTAGCCAAGGAATATACCTTTGATGAACTGGGGTTCAAATTTATGTGAAGTTTGGGGTTTTCTACATGGATAGCAAGTGCATCCAAACACACGAAGATGTGTGTATGATGGCGGCGAATAGTGAATATGTTCATAGGGATAGATATTATTGATGGTTTTGGTGGGCGTTCTGTTGATAAGGTGAAATGCAGTGTGTAGGGCATCCATCCAAAATATGTAGGGAAGATGTGCTTGATGTAATAATGTTTTAGTAGTTTCAATGAGATGCTTGTGTTTGCATTCAACCACACCAATTTGTTCTGGTGTTTACGGGCATGAGTATGATGTATAACGCCTTTGTTATTAAGAAAAGTGTTTAAAAGATGGTTATTGTATTCTTTGCCTCCATCCAATCACAACATTTTGATTTTAGAATTAAATTGGCGTCATAACAAATTAATAAATTGAATGGTGAGAAGTTTGGATTCAAACTTTTTATGCATAAGAAAAATCCAACAAAACTTAGAGAACTCATCAATAAAGGCAATTTAGTATCTAAAACCTTGATAAGAGATAATTGGGAAAGAACCCCATACATCGCTATGGATAAGTTTTAGTAATTTATATATTTAGCTTTTATGCTAGATACAAATGCTTGTTTGTGGCTTATGGTAAGATTGTAGATGCCACATGAGATAGGACCAGATGGTATGATGAGTGAATGACATGATGTTGGAATTAGGGTGGTGTCCCAATCCACAATACCATAGTTCAGCCTTCTTGTTTGTTGATAAAGAGGAGGGTAAAGCTTGTGGATGAGAAGTATAGGATGGAATAGAGTAGAGTCCTTTAGAATTGGGACCCTTGAGAAGTATAAGTTGAGTCTGTGGAACAGAAATAGCAAAACCGGAAGAATCATAAGATACCATTACATTCTTATCTTTGGTTAGTTTGTAAATGGATAATAGATTGTGAGATAGTAAAAGAGTGTGATGAATTTGAGAGAGTTTGAGCTTACGAGTGTGTGATGAATTTGAGAGAGTTTGAGCTTACGAGTGAGGGAAGGAAGAATGCCATCACCCTTGTGCAGGATCGAAACTGCTTGTCCATTGCCAACCATAACTTGCTGCCCTCCATCGTAAGGTGTAGCTTGCTGAAGTTGATTTAAGGTCCTGAGTGAAATGGGTTGTTGCTCCCAAATCTAAGACCCACTCCTTGGAGGTGGCATTGAGTGCTTGAGATAGAGTTGTTGGTGTGTATTCAAGCTTGGCCCTATGCTAGCAAATGGATGCAGAATGACCAACTTTATTTGACAAGTGATAGTAGACCTTGATGATGATCTGCCGCAGCGAGATCCACCCGAGAATCCTCCTCTTTGATTTCTTCCTCTTCCTCTGCTGAATGAAGAATTGCGTCCGCATAAAGCTTGGAGTGCCATAGGAGAGGTTTGGAAGGTAACTGTCTTGCTTGTAGGTTGTTGATGTTGATTTATTCACTGCAGTGAAGGGAGTACAGGTCCTCAAGAGCAAACGGTTGGAGGGATGTGTGAATGGTTGTAGTAAATGCATTGTAGGATGAAGATAAACCATTTAGGATATACAGAATGACGTCTTCTTGATCCAAATTTGATCCAACGACTGCAATTTGATCTACAACAACTTTAATTTTGGTCAAGTATCGAGCCATAGTTTGGTTTTTAATTGATATATGGTGAAGTTCATTCTTCAATTGAATCACCCTAGAACTGTTTGTAGGTTGTAGTCTACGCTCTAATATTGCCCAAATCTCAGCTGTAGTGTTAAGGTAATGGATATGTGGAAGAATGGTTGGAGATACTGTAGTGTATAGGGCAGCAGTGAGATTTTGATCAATTAGTGTCCACATTTGGATTTGGTGGTTTACAGTGCCACTTTGATCTTCACTTGTGAATTTCAGTGGGCATCGATTGCTACCATCTAGAAAACCAACAAATCCATTTGTTGTGAAAATCTTAAGGATTTGAGATCTTCATATGTGATATGTGGCTGCGGTAAGTATGTTTTGGGAGCATTTTTTGAGAAGAGAGATTAGAAACTTGAGGGAGGGAGGTATTTGTAAGGATTGAGTGGGTATAATAGAAGTTTGGAAATCAGACATTGTCGATTCTTCCATATCTCAAGGAAGGGGAGGCTTAGTAGTGTTGCAGGTTGCTTACCTTACTGGCATTTATCATCTACGTGTTCCCTTGCAACCTGGGCGATGTGATCTGCAGATAGAAGCTACTGGAGTATCGGACGGTAGGAAGGCTCTGATACCATAAAAACTATGAAGGTAAAATGCAATATTATAGAGAATCATTGCTGCCTAAGAGAGAAGAAAGAATACCATACTAAAGCATTTTCACTTCTATCTACTGCCTTGGTAAACAGTAAAAGGAATAATAATGGCATGTGGATGTTTTAGAGGTGATGTTGCTTCATATTACTCTGCCATTCAGTTGTGGTAGTACTGGTTAATAAGTGGGAACTTGAAAAATAGATGAAAAGAGAGTGGTTGATTTGTAAGCAGTAAGTTTCGGGTAGTATGTATGTAATATCCCAAAAAAAAGGTTAATCACACATATATTGTTTTTAATAAAATTAAAAAATAGTTTTCTAGTACAACTGATATTATAGAATATGTTTAAATCAAGCAAATTCAGTTTAGCATTTTAAAAACCAATCATTA
The DNA here is from genome assembly GCA_022702705.1 of Papilionanthe hookeriana x Papilionanthe teres. NCBI lineage: Eukaryota > Viridiplantae > Streptophyta > Magnoliopsida > Asparagales > Orchidaceae > Papilionanthe > Papilionanthe hookeriana x Papilionanthe teres. Next base: position 10,574,401 of record CM040435.1, on the reverse strand, counting down.
TATTCACTAAATATCATATTTCCAATACCTTTTGTTATAAAATATATCAGTGAAAGTGGTATTAATGCAACACTATTATATTAAAGAAAGCAATGGATGCCTTCACCAATGGATTCTTTTCATTTTTTATTTATTTTTGGTTTCCCCCAATCAAACTGAATTAATCACATTTATATCAACTAATTTTAGGGATAATAAATTTATAAATAATTATTTTGAAGAATGCATTATTATCATTAATTAAATAAAAATTTTCAACCTACTTTTGAAATTTTATCTCCTTATATCCAACAAGTCTTCTTCGACAAATTATTTTCTTATCTATAAGTTTTATTATTTTGCTGATGTTCTTAATTTTATTCAAATTTGATACATATGATATTCCTAACAAGGAAATTGCCATATTATGGATCACATCAAAGGACAAAAATCACCCAAATTACTAACAGATAAATAATACCCACTTTTAATGTGTAATATAAGACACCTTCAGTGCTACGGTTTTGAGCCCGTTATGATTTTGACCAACTTTCATCATCTCAACCTTAGAATTTGTACTGTTGTACGCTCAATCATTCTAACTTATTACATTTGCTGCAACACATAATAATACACCTCAAACATGCTGTAACATATCATTTTCTACATTGCTATAATATATTATAGAATACTATTATATATATTATATTATGTCATATTATGAATCACTTTGTAGAATTTAAAAAAAAATCACAATTTAAACGAAAAAATAAATAGCAATCATTTTTTTTACATAACCCCATACTTATTTACTATAAATGGCATGCTATATCACTAAGTTCAGTTGGTAATCTACGAATCACACTGAATAATTTAATTGGGATAATAAACTCTTGACATTAAACCATCCTGCATCACATTTGAATGCAATTTTTTGTGCATTTTTTATTTTATGTTGATCATATTGAATTTTTGGATGCATAAAGCGTTACTCTACACCTACAGCAATAAGCCATCACTAATGATTGATTTAGGCTGGGGATAATAATATCAAAAATACAAACAGGGAGTCATAAAAATTTAAAAAAATAAGGGAAGTTTACATACTCAGCACACAATTTTACGTATTTACATCTCTCACACCCAAACTTCCATATTTACATACACAGCACTTTGGTGCTTTAAACCTATGCATGAAAATACGTATTTCACTATTAAAAAGGGGTAATAGTACTATTTTTAATGTGATACTAAAGACTTCAGCGCTATGTAGGTTTAGGTGTGAGATATGCAAATACATAAGAATTGTGTGCTATGTATGTAAAAGTCCCAAAAAACTCAGTTTGATCTTTTTTTGCTAGTTCCCAGGTTATCGCCTAATCTCACATGAACAAAGCTATTTTCCCAAGAGCCTGTTTGTATTATCTCCAAAAATCAATTTATTTAAGTGTACAAGTGAGAAACTTTTTATCCATACAGAAAACTTCATATTGCTTTTGCATATATTCCTATCATTTTTATTTTAACAACACTGCTATATTTTATGCACAAATAATACTTGCCCTTTGAAAAAAGAGATATGAGGTAATTGAAGGTTCTGCATCAGATGAAAGCATGGTTGTAGTCGTGAAAATAAAATGTTTTGTAGATGAAGTGAGAGAGCCACCTGGAAGCTGCAAAGCAGACCACCGCCATAGCGACGAGTGTGGTTCTTGTTGACAGAAGCATCAATTCTTGTTTGGCAGCAGCCACTAAGCCAATCAATGCAACTGAAACAACTGGAAGAGAATACTCCAGAATCCTCAGCCCCTTTAAAGCCAAACTACAGCTGCTGCAGTGCACAACATGTGACCAATACCTGAGAGAAGTCAGAAATAATAACTTCAGAGAGGGTGCTTTTGGTTTGAAGTACTCAATACAATGAAATGGAAAAAATAATTTATTTTCCCTTCTCGCTTGTTAAGTTAAACCAAAATTAGAAACACAAATGAATGTGAGTACTTTTACTTTATTTTCTTTGTTTGTTTTTTCTTTTGTCTTCAAAAACCAGTTTATTTAGCATATTTTTTACATATTTATATTTGTTTATTTTTAAAAGCAAATAAATATGTTTTTAAAAACACTCGAAATAGCTTTTACATGTTTTGGGTGTTTTTAAAAACAATCATACTTAAATCAAATAGCCAAACAAATTTTCTTACAAATCAAAACATACATAAAATAAAATTAAAAACAAAAGGGGTCGCAATGGCCCCAAGGCCCAGATGAAAGCATGGTTGTAGTCATGGAAATAAAATGTTTTGTACAAATAATACATGCCCTTTGAAAAAGAGATATGAGGTAATTGAAGGTCCTGCATCAGATGAAAGCATGGTTGTAGTCATGGAAATAAAATGTTTTGTAGATGAAGTGAGAGAGCCTCTAGTTCGAGCGTTCACTCTACCTAGATAGAATCCCTCAATATTTCAACATCCTAAGCTGGTGAAATCTGAATGGAAAAGATTGAGCATTTAATGTGTTAACATACCTGTCGGCCAACATTTTTTTGCTTTAAAAGAATTTAAAATTTTAGTGATTTAGTTTAATATAAAAATGTATATGATTTTGAAAATAGTTTTGAAAATAGTTTATTTTAATTTTGAAGAAATGAGACCTCATGGATCTCATTTGTCCAGTAATTTGCATAATCGTGTCTGATGTCACAAATGATACACGTTCTCGAAAGAGTAATGTATCTTGCGACGGTAGACCCAATCATACGAATTAAAGGACTCGTGACATCCGTTTGATCTCGCGAACCTTTATGTGTGACCGACAAGCTTCCCTACACTAATAGAAAGACTAGGTAGGGTTTATTTTACTCCAGGTTCCAAGCTCCTATAGAGTGCAAGCCTATAGTTAATTACATCCCGAATGACGTGCAGTCACTCGAGAAAACTCTCGATAATGATCGATGGTTCTGTCTTCAAGAATTCAAGGGTTTAGATTTTCACGATAAGAAGTAGAAAAACAAGTGGGAGTGGCTCAATAGGAACAGTTAATTTCAGGAGTCAAAGGGAGGAATGCTAGGGGATGTCACGGATCTGAGGCAAGCCTCAGTGACTTCCCAGACTATCCTAGGGTGTGGATATATTTTAGAGACGATGTTAATTAAGTGTTTAATCCTCGCCGATTTTATTATTTGGGACTTACAACTTACATAATACTCGATTATGCGAATAGCCACGAGAGATATGAGGGTTTACGTCGTACCATACTGACAACCTCGAACCTAAAGATGTTAGGACTTACTGCTATGCGACACGGCTGTACATGAGCCTAAAGAGGAAGTGAGGGTTTATACCGCACGGCGAGCTACCTCGAGTCCTATATGTTGTTATTTAAACTAGGAAAGCTTCATTGTCGAAGATCCTCGCTTCTCGATCCAAGCTCCTCATCTGTCGTCTGCCGCAGCAGTCGCCTCAAGCTTTACTTGAAGTAGTTGTACTGATGTTCTAAGGTTCAAATGAGCTTTGTCAAATGTGTTTCAATGTTTCGGGTCATGTGTTGTTGTTTTCGGTTTTGCATGCGAGGTAAAATAAATTACAAGTAAAATTGCTTGAAAGTAAAGTGCGATAAAGTGGATTACGATAAAGTAAATTACGATAAATAAACCGTAAAAGCGTACTGAGGCATCTCATATCATTGTATAATTTGTATTGCAAGCGTGTATGATTTGCAGTGGATTTAAATAAACTTGTCGGAAAAGTAAACAGAGCGAGAACACTCGACACTAAAGAAAACGAGTCATAGAAATCGCAAGCAAAACTCGCAATCACATATGGAAGACCGGAACTAGGTGTGAGACGTCAGTAAAGGCGGGGGGCTCAAAGCTGATCGTCATGTTATCCGAGCCTTGGATAAGGAGTTACCGATCCGACGATCTCAGGAGGGTAGATCCTAACCCAATCCAAGTGATTAACTACGTGCCTTTATATATTTTATAAGAAATAAATTTTTGATTTTTATCGCAAAAGTTGTTTAAGTTTTTCATGCAGAGTTTTATTTTTACAAAGCAAAAGAGATTTTTTTTTTTGTAAAATATTCGAGTCCACAGGCTAGTCACTCTAATCGTGCTAGGACTACTAACGACCTAAGATCACTGGGGGAAACAATCTAACCAAGAGTCGGCGAATAGTATCATCGGTCCTTTCCTCTCTCACATGGAGGGTCCTCGAGGTAGGAGATACTATTCTAATTATCTCTCGTTTCCCAAGTAGTAGCACACATAAAGCATTATTATCGTCGCTCTCGCCACCTGGACCTCGGACTCGCACCCGGTCAGATGATCTATATGTGGCGAAAACAAATGTCCCCAATTGCGGGGAGGATTCGAATGTAATGCTCGAGCTCGAATCCAAGTGCATCGGGTTTTAATATTGGTTAAGTCATTTTAGGGAATTCACGATTGATTTAATTAAGGAAGGGTGAACCAAGCCTCGGTGCATTCTCCGGTCCGGTGTCTTGATCGACTCGTGAATTAGGGTCGAGTGCTCAGTTCACTGTGCATTCAAAGTTTAGGTAGATGGGCTCTCACCTAGGGTGTGCTCTAGCGTCTGCGAGGCTCATCGCCGTGAATTAGGTGGGTGACTCTCACCTAGGGTGTGCTCCTAAGGTCTCAGGAGGCGCATCGTTGTGGGTTAGGTGGATGGGCTCTCACCCAAGGTTGTGCTCCTAAAATCTAGGAAGCTCTACGCCGAGGATTAGGTGGATGGGCTCTCACACAGTGTGTGCTCTCTGGCGTCTAGGCAGTTCTATCGTTGTGAATTGTGTTTGCGAGTGATTAAGAATGTTTTACCCTTCCTAAGCTTAAATCGAAATTCTCTTTTTTGTAGGCTTAACCGTTTAAAACAAAAATAAATCAAGAGAACCAAAGAGACCGACCCACTTCAAAAAAAAAAAAAAAAAAAAAACTAGTAAAGCCAAAGAGGACGAAAAAGCGGGTGAGTCGGGCTAAAAAAAAAAAAAAAAAAATTCAAATGGCGTGTCGAAGTATTGCCAGGAAGAATGGCAGTATGGCTATGCAACGACTCTCATGATCTCCTACGGCTCGGGGCAATGATTGAGACACTCCAAACAGCAGATCCTAAGACTTCCTATGGCTCGGGACAGCAAGTTGCAAGCTCCAAACGACAATTAAATGGTTTTTCTAAGTCTCCAACGACTCCAAACAACGATAAGAAACATTACACAACGGTTTTAAAGTCACCACGTACTTAAACAACAATCTTACACTTCCGAACAACTCTCACAACAATTTTAAACCTCATATAGCACTTCTACAGACGATTTGTAACTCCAAACAGTCGCTTCCGAGCACTAGGCGCCTCTTCCAAGCAACACTTAAATGATCCAAACAACAACTATCCTCCTCCAACATCATCCTATAAGCTTTCCTATGCCTCAAAACAACTCTTAATTAGCTCCTAATAGCAACATACAAACATTCGAACAACGATTATGAAGTTTCCCCAAGCTCTAAACAACAATTATAAAGTCCCAACAATAATTATAAGACCCCAAACAACAATTATACCCTTCTCCCAAGCTCTCCTACAAGCCGAGTATACGACGATTAATGACATCCTACAAGTGCCCTAGCACCTTCAGCATTCAATAGCACCAAACAGTCATCTTAAACACAAAACAGACAATTTAAAAGCTTCCAAACAAGCATTTAAAATGATTCCAAACAGCAATGAGAAGGCTCATAAATGGCTCGAACAGTGTGAAATTAACATTTAAATGAAGCAACAAAATTCTCCAAAACAACGAACAAATAAGCATTTAAATGGAGCACAAAAATTTCCCAAGCATGATGAACACAATGGCACTTAGAATGAAGCACAAAGCTTTCCAAAACAGATGAACAAAGTGGAATTTAAATGGTCCAAAAACCTTTCAAAAGAGAACAATGAAGATTCATTAGTAAAACCAAAGTTTTAAGTGCTAGGCATGTGAATACATAAGAGTTGAGAGACGATGCATGTAAATCTTTCAATATTTTAAAGACAAATCATCACAGACAGATTATGATTTATATTTAAACACGCTTACGCAGAAAATCGACTTAAATCCAAGCATCTCAATTCATTGCAAAAAAAAAAAAAAAAAAAAAAGAAGGGTTGATAGAATCAGATAAAATGAAGAGTTAGAAGAATACGACCTTGAGCGGCGAGTCCAAAAAAAAAAAAATGCTACAGGATGGCGAGCAAGGGATCCGGCGCGGTTTCGGCGAGGCGAGAGGAGTCGAACGCGCTATTTGGCGCGAGAAGGAGGAGCGAGCGAGTGCGGGCTTTGGTGCGAGGCGGTGCTCGAGAGAAACCCTCGTGCGGAGAGGTGAGATGACCGGGAGAAGATGAGCCGAGGCGACGAGAGATTGCGGACGAGCGACTCGTTCGTGAGGGGGAAGCGAAGCGGGGAAGCAAAGCGGCCGTGCGGCCTACTCGATCGTGCGAGATAGGAGCGAAGTGCGGGTTTCGGTGGAGAGCAGGTGAGGGTTCCGTCGCGCGCGTGCCTTCGGATCGCGAGGGGAGGAGTCGAGCGGATCGTAAGGGAGGAGAGGAGGACGGGATCGAGCAGGCGAGCGGGCTCGCGTCGCGCGCGGGGAGAGGGTTACGTCGCGCGGTTCTTCGGTGCGAATGGCGGGGGCGTTCGGTCGAGCGGGGAAGAGCGGTCGAGAGTCGGTGCGGATGGGTAGGCGCGGCGAGTAGCGGGCGAGCGGATCGTGAGGGAGGAACGAGGGTTACGCGCGCGATCGAGCGGGAGCGTCCGGCGGCTTTTTGCGGAGGAGATGCGTAAGGGCGCGCGGCTTCGGTCGCGAGGAGGAAAGGGAAGAACCGGCGTGAGAGGCTTTCGAGTGCGGGGAAAGGAGCTCTCCTAAAATTTTTTCATTGAGCGGGATTTGTATCCCGCTCCTCTCGCGATAGGCGTTACGCTAAGTTTGGCGGGCAATTAAATGATTTCTTTGTGTGAGGCCGCCGATCGAAAAACTTAACCTTTAATTAAATCAAATTAATGTGAGTTTAAATGACAAAATTTGAAATTTGAATTTTAAATTTTAAAACAGCTAGGCCCGTGTTCAGCCCATATCGAGCTCGAATTGAACTTGGGTTGAGCCCGAACTCGTGCCCCGCTAATTAAAAAAAAAATTGCATCGATTTGTGTGCCGCTTATGCGCGAGTGTGGAAACGTAGCAATACGGGTGTCCTTCCTAGCTAAAGTCGGCGTTCGGACGCATCCGTGTGGTCCATTTCGTCATCCGGGTCGTCCGAACAAGTTCTCCGACGGTCGGGCAAAAAATGTCAAATTGTGATGTACGCAGTGCTGAAGTATTGGTGATTCTCCTAGAGGCTGCCCCTATTCATGTAGGAACTCGACTGCGAGTTTCACTTGTTCGGTCCTAATCAACTTAGCGCGAATGCGAGGATTTGGGACCGTTCTGTGAGGCTAGGAGGAGTGAGGAATTGGCTCGAATTTTCTAAGTGGTGTGGTCCCGTACTAGTCCTCTAAGATGGTCGATAAGGAACTCCTAAAGCTAGATCCTAGGGTCTAAGAGGAATATCCTAAGACCTCACTAAAATGAGGTCAACAAAAGGACCCCAATAGGTGTGGTGTGCGAACATGCACATCGCGCGTATTGGTGTTGACCGAAGCGATCAACGGAACCAAAAGAACGCATCCAAGCACCAAATGTCGAATCGGGTCCGAAAAAGGAATTTGAGTTAAGGTTCCAGCTAGGAAACCCCGACTCAAGAAAAGACTTTAGTGTAGAATTTAAAAGTTTACTGCTGGGATGAAAGATTTGCAATATGAGGTGTTGTTTTGTTATTTTGTTGTCTTGTTTGTGTTTCTTTGTTGTCTTGCAGAGATTGTTATGATTGTAAGGAGTGTCGTGGTTGTAAGTGGTATTGAGAAAGACTAGGATTGGACCTGTCTCAAATGTGCTGAGTGGTGAGTGTCGAGTGCCAAAAAAAGTTATGATTGAACATATCCAGATGTGCTGAGAGTTGAGTGATGAGTGCTGAGTGCTGAGAAAGGATTAATACTATGCTTATCCTAAATGTGCTGAGTGCTGAGAAAGGATTAGGATTGAGCCTATCCCAAATGTGCTGAGTGCTGAGTGCTGAGTGCTGAGAAAGGATTAGGATTGAACCTATCCCAAATGTGATGAGTGCTGAGAAAGGATTAGGATTAAACCTATCCCAAATGTGCTGAGTGCTGAGTGCTGAGAAAGGATTATGATATAACATATCCCAAATGTGCTGAGTGCTGAGAAAGGATTAGGATTAAACCTATCCCAAATGTGCTGAGTGCTGAGTGCTGAGAAAGGACTAAGACTATGCATATCCTGATTGCTGAGTGCCGAGTGCTGAGTGCTGAGACTCTCTGAAGTGTGGAAGTGCGAGCTCTGCGAAGCGGGAGGAATGACGAAATTTGTAGAAGTCGTGAAGTGGTGGAATTTATAAAATTGTGGTGATTGCGGAGAGCGATTTTGTGAAATTCACGAGAGTTTATAAGGGTGCGGAGGTGTTGTGGAACTATGCAGATTTGCGGCGACTCGAGACTTATGAAGTTGTAAAATCGTGGATAATTTGCGAATTTTTTTGAATGCGGAGATTTGTGAAAGTTTGTGAGTGCAGAGAATTGTGAAAATTTGCGGAGATTTGTGGAGTTTGTAAAATTGTGAGAATTGCTTAAGAAATGTGAGTGCGAGAGATTTGCGGAGGTTTGTAAATGATTTGTCGAGATTGTGAATGCGAGTGGATTTGCGGAGGTTTGTGAGTGCAGAGACTTGAAGAGTTAAGTGTGGAATCTTGCAGAGATTGATGTGAAATTTGTGAAGACCATGAAATTTGTAGAACTTGCGAGTGCAGAGATTCGTGATATGGATGTTGAATTTTGTGCAAATTTTATGTGGAATTTGTGAAAATTTATGCGATGCGGAAAATGTCCGTAGGAAGAAATCGACCGAGAAAGAGCGTGAAGGGATTCATTTCCAACTCAATGGTTGATCGAAGAAATGTCCGTGCGAAAAGAGATGCGGTCCAATGAACCAGCCAAATCTCAGTCACACCGGAACAAAAGGCATAGAAGAGCGCGGTTCTATGTAGATAGAGCCAGCTAGCTTCTTCAGTGCGAAAAATAGGACCCAGAGTTCCTATGGAAAGAAACTTCGTGCCGAGGAAAGTGACGCTAGTGATAGGCCAAGGAGAGTCAACTCGACTCGATTGAAATCGAAGTTTGAAATGTTGATTTTAAATTTGATTTTATTCGATATGGCATCGAGTCTATTTTTATTTTTTTTGTGCTTTGATGTGGTCTATGTTTATGTTTTGTGAGTTCTCTTTAGTTGCAATGTTGTCGGGATTTGGACCTGCTTGAGACAAGTATGACATCGGTGCTCCTGAAACAAGACTATCTTTGAACACCATGATGCGCTGATCTTTCGAGGTGCCATCCACTAGCCGGAGACATGTGCAAAAATAACCCATTCTTTAAGGTACTATCAGAATTGTATTCTTTCAAGTACACATAAAGATGTGTTATTTATAGGGACATCACAGCTCGAAAGGCTGTAGCTTTGTAGCTTTGTTGTGGCGGTCGCCGTTTCTTTATCACAGATTTTGTAAAGATGTTCACACTGTCTGAGAAACCATTTTGATACTCTTCGTGGAGTAGAATCCTCTGGGCATTGAAAGATATGACTTCAGGGTAGAATTTCCATTAATTTGCTAATAACATAAGCCTTTCTTTAGTCCTTTCTTTCAAGCTAGCAGCATTCGAAATTTAGCTTACGTGATTTAAATATTTTTCATCTCCCAAGGATATTTCCGAGACAATTAATAGTCGACCAAAAGACACAAGATCACTTAACTCTTTCCCGAGTATAATATTCGAAGAATTTCCTTAAGAGACCTTTCAAGTTTTGATAATTCAGGGAGAATTCAAACACCAATTTTTGATTGCTCACCACAAGCTTCTTCCCAGGGAGCCTCATTTTTTTTCTCCTTTTTTTTTTTTTTTTTTTGACGAATTACAATATCTGGTGAAGCATGATTTAAAGATTTTGAATGTCTAAATTAAGACACCAATTTTTGATTTCATGCCTACCTCAAGCTTCTCAGAGGATTTTTTTTTTTATTTTTCTCCTTTTATTTTCCTGAATTATCAGTATCCGAGTAAAGATAATTTAAAGATTTTGAATGTCCGAACTCCCCGATTAACAATTTTCAAATATTTCTTAAGACAAATCTCGAGATATTATAACTCGTTCGAAAGTCGAGCCGTACTACTGACGAGAGGTTTAAAAGTCTCGTGATATCCTTATCGATTACTCATATTATAATCACACCGACTTATTTTCTGAATTTACTCGAGACCCAAGTCCAAAATCTTTAAAGTGCAGGACCCGTCATTAAGGCATTAATTTTATTTTCCCTGAAATCATAATTTCATGACGATGTTGAAATTTTTTATTTTGGATTATTCCTTTCTCGGGTTGTCTTCCTGTTGAGTTTTCAACATTTTGTTAACCATGCTTTTCAAATATTGAACAATTATGAAAAACAACAAGTTCTTTATTTATTTTATTGCGGTGGGAGGAAGGGACATACAAACATTGATATCATTAACATTCATTTCAAAAACAAAGTAGTACAATAAGTAATCGAGAGATGTTTCATCCTTTGTCACTGCAGTCGAATCAATCAGAACACTAGGATCGACCGAAATTACATTGATGGAACCTTATTCGAGTTCTTTCAAATATTCTTTCGGATCGTTATGTTCCCATTCTCGAAATTCTTCTCGAGCCATTCTTCGAAACCGATACGACCCTCATGGTGTGCCCAAGCAATCCGTGATATGGGCAATATCCGGGTGATCCTTCTTATCGACCTCATTTGGTTTCTTCGGCTCGGCAACCTCGAACTCGAGCTTCGATCAAATTCTCGAACATCTTCCCCACTCGCCTCATCCTCAAGGAGTAGACTTTACTCAACCGATCGGCCATGGATGGACCTTGCCCTTTGTCCGTGCGGTAAGTTCCTCGTCGGCATCATGGTCGATGAGTACCGCCGATTGTCTTCGTTGAGTGCCGTTCTACTCGAATCCGCATCGGTCGCTGCTTTGTCAACCGTCGCTACTCGTTCCGCATCTCTTCTCGAATGTCTTTACCGGCTTCGACTTGTCGACTTTCTCCAGGAATCCGAGTCGCTTAGCCTCCTCTTGCGTGCTTGCAGCCTTTACCGAGTAGCTTTTCAAAGGTTTTGATTGTAAATCCCTTAAGTAGGAAAGCTACGGGCACATGGATGCTCTTGAGTAAGATCTCAATCGCATGTTGTTCCCGCAATCGTGGCTCGCATTTCATACTTAGATTCCTCCACCGTAGAATGTACTCCACTAGAAGTTTCGTCCGCTTCGTCTTTCTACCACAAGATCACCCACGAGTGATATGATGTTGAGCTCCAAGAAACCTCTTAACGAACATGTTCTCCAGCTTCGTGAATGTCTTTATCGACCCATTTAGTAATCCGCATACCAATCGAATGCAACCCCGGAGATCTGCTCACGAACCGGCGAAATAATAGTGCTTCACTACCTCGCGTTGCAAAGAATCCTGCCCTGAAGTGTGCAACATGCCGACGAGGATTTCCTGTTCCATCGAACGTTTTGAAGGTAGGTGGCACGAAGCCCTTCGGGTAGGGCATCGCATCGAATTCCTCCCGGATATGGTCTACCCTTTGGAATCAATGCTCCTCCTTCGATTGGGCTAAGGCCTCCTTTACTCGTTGTTCAACCATTTGTTCGATGTCCTTTTCCGATATAGTGTTTCGAGCTCGAACCATTTATTTCATCTCGCGACATGAATGGTCTCCGGCCGGTTTATTTCTGGAGAGGTCGCTTCTCGGAGATTGAGGTTGATTCTGAAATGAGGCTATAACGGCCGCCATCTCCTCCATCCTTTTCTCCATGCGGATGATAAGCACATCCCTCTGTCGGATGGCCCTCTGTGACTCATCCTCGGCATTCTCCTCGGTAGGCAAAGGAGCATCGCGCGATGACGCAGAGGCTCTAGTCTCAACCATAAGGATCTCTGCGAAATCTTCATCCGTATGATATGACAAATCATGTTCTTCGTCATTGATGTTTCCACTTTGTTCTTTCGACGGTTCGGCCGATGTCCGCCCGAGCTTCTCTAATCTTTCCTCGATTGTCCTCCCTTTAATGATCTCGAGATCGACCGGGGATCAGTGTTGTACACCTTCCATCAACACCGGCTTTCGGCATGGCCGGAACACTATCGATTGGAGCATCGGACTTAGAATCCTTTGCGGGGAGACGTCTTTTCGATCTTCGTTGCGGCACCGTCCAGCCGACCTTAGGACTCATACAACTTCTCCTTCTGGAACCAAGGCCGAGAGACTAGACATCTCTTTGGGGGCCTCGGCTCTCCTGGATAAATCGCGGTCCCTAATGCGCGGTCCGGATGCGAGTAACTAGTGATCTTTTGTCATTGTTCATCTTGTGGGGATCTCCCTCGTGGTGGCGATCTCGCTTCTCGGACCCGTGCAAGACCGAATCGGTCGGCGGTATGTATGTTTTCGAGAGGCGACAACGAATCTTATGAATACTCTCTTCTCCGAGGAGCGGCAAACAATGGGTGAAACCCGCTTCCTCCGAGGAGAGGTGCGGTCTCGGACCATCCAATTTCGTCCTGTCGAGGAATTTACGTGGCCGAATCGGCCTTTAAAGCTTTCGCTCTTTTGGCTTTTAAAATCTTGCGGTTCCTATTTCGCGTTGTGTTTTGGTAAGTTGACCTGGACTTCGAGCTAGATCCAATCTCGAACACGGACAACAACGGGGCAAAGGCATCAATCGATTCTTCCTCATTAAAAATACGTTATCCTTCGGTCGACGGTGTAACCGGTGGAGTGACTCGTGAATCCAAGAGAGTCGTGGCGGTGACAACCCTCTTTTCCACGGTGGCTGACGGACTTGATGTGAGCGGAGCAACGGTCTTAGCAAAAGTCTTCCCGCCCTTGTGCTTCCCGAGTACGGGAACTCTTGCTTGTAGCTTCGAGTCGAATTTGGCGATTGGCTCTTTTATTGTTGAGGCGACTGTCTTGAAGAAGACATAAGCGCCTTGCCGAGAATGACTTCGACCTCGTCGAAGCCGGCTCCAAACTCGATCAACGATCCTCGGTAGCGAGCGACCTTGTCGCGGGCGAGTTTCCGTCGAACGAGAAGATCGACTTCGGTGACGACATCATCTCCGTCATTTGAAGAATTTTCGTAAGTCGCAATGTCTCGTGCCTTGTAGTTTCAATGGAGAGTACTCAAGTTGACACACTTGCCTTATAACCGGCATCCTGTGAATTTATTCATGTGAATTTTGTCTTAAACCTTTTTGTGTTTTGTTTGGAGTTTAAAGCGAGGATCGTGATAGAGAAGTTTCGGTTTTAACTTGTTAAGAACAAGTCAAACTCAAAGAGGAATGAAACGTAGTGACCTGGTCCGACATTTGGAGGATGTCAACTTCGCATCGAGCTCGCTTCGATAAACCGCCTCCTAACTCTACCCCACCTATCGGGGTCCACCCCACTAAACCCTAAGGATTCTCGAACCACTCGTTTAATGGTGATCGAACGGATGGCTCCGTAATCCAAAAGGAGTCGACTATACTGGCTCAAGGAAGAAATGAGCACGATATGTCAACAGTAAGAACAATAGCCTCGGCCACGAGGACACTGGACACATATGCTAGATGTATGAAGACAAAATCTCCCGATCAAAATGGAGAGAGGACTGGTCCCATCGAAGTCGCGAATTTGTCGACCAACATTTTTTGCTTTAAAAGAATTTAAAATTTTAGTGATTTAGTTTAATATAAAAACGTATATGATTTTGAAAATAGTTTTGAAAATAGTTTATTTTAATTTTGAAGAAATGAGATCTCATGGATCTCATTTGTCCGATAATTCGCATAATCGTGTTTGATGTCACAAATGATACACGTTCTCGAAAGAGTAATGTATCTTGCGACAGTAGACCAATCATACTGAATTAAAGGACTCGTGACATCCGTTTGATCCATGAACGCTTTATGTGTGACTGAAATGATTCCTACACAATAGAAGAGTCAGGTAGGGTTTATTTTACCAGGTTCCAAGCTCCTGTAGAGGCGAGCCCCTATAGTTAATTACATCCCAAATGACTCGGTGTCACTTGAAAACTCTCGATAATGATCGGTAGTTGTGTCGAGGAATCGAGGGTTTAGATTTTCACGTAGGACACTGGAAAAACAAGTGGGAGTGGCTCAAATGGGAACGATTGATTCGGGAAGTCGAGGGGAAGAAAAGGTAGGGGATGTCGCGATCCGAGGCGAGCCCCGATGACTTCCAACTATCACTATGGTGCGGTACGTGTTTTGGAGACGATGTTAATTAAATGTTTAATCACGCCGATTTTATTATTTGGACTTACACTTACATAATACTCGATTATGCAAATAGCCGCGAAGATATGAGGGTTTACGTCGTACCATACGACAACCTCGGAACCCAAAGCATGTTAGGACTTACGCCGTGCAACACTGGCTAGACGAAGCCTAAAGAGGAAGCGAGGGTTTATGCTCGCACGGACTGACTACCTCAAGTCCTATATGTTGTTATTTAAACTAGGAAAGTTTTCGTCGAAGATCCTCTTGCTTCTCGATCCAAGCTCCTCACCAGCTGTCGCTCACGTAGTCGGCCTCATGTCTTCGTCAAGTAGCTGTGCTCTAATGTCTAAGGTTCAAACGGTTTTATCGAATGTGTTTCAATGTTTCGAGTTGTGTTGTTGTTTTCGATTTTGCATGCAGGGTAAAATAAATTGCAAGTAAAATCATGCAGAAAGTAAAGTGCAAGATAAAGTGGATTGCGATAAGAAAGAATTGCGATAAATAAACCGTAAAAGCGTACTCAGGCATCGTACATCATTGTATAATTTGTATTGCGAGCGTGTATGATTTGCGATGGATTTAAATAAAGCTTGTCTGAAAAGTAAACAGAACGAGAAAACTCGACACGAAAGTCGAAAAATAAAGAACGAGTCGTAGAAATCGCAAGTAAAACTCGTAATCACATATGGAAGACCGAACTAGGCAGAGACGTCGGCAAAGGCGGGGCTCAGAGCTGGACTGTGTGCTATCCGACCTTGGATAAGAGTTACCGACCCGACGATCTAAGGAGGGTAGTCCTTAACCCAATCCAAGTGACTAACCATGGGCCTTTATATATTTTATAAGAAATAAATTCTTTGATTTTTATGCAAAAGTTGTTTAAGTTTTTCATGCAGAGTTTTATTTTTAACAAGCAAAAGAGATTTTTTTTTTTGTAAAATATTCGAGTCCACAGGCTAGTCACTCTAATCGTGCTAGGACTACTAACGACCTAAGATCACCGGGGGAAACACTCTAACCAAGAGTCGGTGAATAATATCATCGGCCCTTTCCTCTCTCCATGGAGGGTCCTCGAGGTAGGAGATACTATTCTAATTATCCGCTCGTATCCCTCGTTTCACCTCGTGTAGCACACGTAAGCATTATTATCGTCGCCTCGCTCACCTGCAGACTCCAGACTCGCACTGGGTCGGATGATCTATATGTGGCAAAACAAATGTCCCAATTGCTAGGAGGATTCGAATGTAATGCTCGAGCTCGAATCCGGTGCATTGGGTTTTAATATTGGTTAAGTCATTTGTAAATTCCACGATTGATTTAATTAAGGAAGGGTGAGCCAAGCCTCGGTGCATTCTTACTGTGCAGTGTCTTGATCGGCTTGTGAATTAGGGTCGAGTGCTTAGTCCTATCGTGCATTGAAGTTTAAGTAGATGAGCTCTCACTCAGGGTGTGCTTCTAAGGTCTGAGGAAGCACATGTTGTGAATTAGGTGGGTGACTTCTCACACAGGGTGCTGCTCTAGGTCTGCAGAGGCTTATCGCTGTGGGTTAGGTGGATGGGCTCTCACTCAGGTTGTGCTCTAAAATCTGGAGGCACTATGCTTGAGGATTAGGTGGATGGGCTCACCACTGTAGGTGTGCTCTCTAGGTCTGTAGAGCTATACGCTCGTGAATTGTGTTTGCAGTGATTAAGAATGTTTACTCCTTCGCTCAAGTTAAATCGAAATTCTCTTTTTTCGTGATTTAACCGTTTAAAACAAAAATAAATCGAGAGAACCAAAGAGACCGACCCACTTCAAAAAAAAATTAAAAAAAAAACTAGTAAAGCCAAAGAGGACGAAAAGCGGGTGAGTCGGGCTAAAAAAAAAAAAAAAATTCAGAATGGCGTGTCGAAGTATTGCGGGCAGACAGTATGAAGACTCTATGCGACGACTCATGATCTCCTACGTGCTCGGGGCAATGATTAGACACTCCAGCAACGACAGTCCTAAGACTCTCACATGGCTCGGGCAGCAAGTTGCAAGCTCCGAAACAGCAATTAAATGGTTTTTCTAAGTCTCCAATGACTCCAAACAACGATAAGAAACATTACACAACGAGTTTTAAAGTCACTACGAGCTTCAAACAACAATCTTACACTTCCGAAACAACTCTCACAACAATTTTAAACCTCATATAGCACTTCTACGAGCGATTTGTAACTCCAAACGACGACTTCCGAGCACTAGGCGGCTCTTCCGAACAACACTTAAATGATCCAAGCAACAACTCATCCTCCTCCAACATCATCCTATAGCTTTCCTATGCCTCGAAACAACTCTTAATTAGCTCCTAATAGCAACATACAACTTCGAACAACAATTATGAAGTTTCCCAACTCTAAACAACAATTATAAAGTCCCGACAATAATTATAAGACCCCAAACAACAATTATACCCTTCTCCCAAATCTCTCCTACGACGAGTATACAGATAATTAATGACATCCTGACAATGACCCATAAGCACCGCTAGCGATTCAATAGCACCAAGCAATCATCTTAAACACAAAACAATGATTTAAAAGCTTCCAAACAGCATTTAAAATGATTCCAAACAGCAATGAGAAGGCTTAACATTTAAATGAAGCAACAAAATTCTCCAAAACAACGAACAAATAAGCATTTAAATGGAGCACAAAAATTTCCCAAAACAGTGAACACAATGGCACTTAGAATGAAGCACAAAGCTTTCCAAAACGATTGAACAAAGTGGAATTTAAATGGTCCAAAAACGCTTTCAAAAGAACAAGTGAAGATTCATTGTAAAACCAAAGTTTTAAGTCCTAGGCATGTGAATACGTAAGAGTTGAACGGCATGTACGTAAATCTTTCGATATTTTAAAGACAAATCATCACAACAGATTATGATTTATATTTAAACACGCTTATGCGAAAATCAACTTAAATCCAAGCATCTCGATTCATTGCAAAAAAAAAAAAAAAAAAAAAAAGAAGGGTTGATAGAATCGGATAAAATGAAGAGTTAGAAGAATACGACGTCGAAGCGGCGAGTCCGAAAAAAAAAAAAAATGCTACGGGATGGCGACGAGGATCCGGCGCGGTTTCGGCAAGGCGAGAGGAGTCGAACGGCTATTTGGCGCGAGAAGGAGGAGCGAGCAGTGCGGGCTTTGGTGCGAGGCGGAGCTCAAGAGAAACCCTTCGTGCAGAGGGTGAGATGGCCCGGGAGAAGATGAGCCGAGCCGACGAGAGATCGCGGACGAGCGACTTCGTTCGTGAGGGGGGAAGCGAAGCTGGGAAGCAAGCGGCCGGTGCGGCTACTTGATCGTGCGAGATAGGAGCGGTGCGGGTTTCGGTGGAGAGCGAGGTGAGGGTTCCGTCGCGCGCGGCTTCGGATCGCGAGAGGGAGGAGTCGAGCGGATCGTAAGGGAGGAGAGGAGGACGGGATCGAGCGAGGGCGAGCGGGCTCTGTCGCGCGCGGGGAGAGGGTCTCTGTCGCGCGGTTCTTCGGTGCGAATGGCGGGGGCGTTCGGTCGAGCGGGGAAGAGCAGTCGAGAGTCGGTGCAGATGGGTAGGCGCAGCAGTAGCAGGCGAGCGGATCGTGAGGGAGGAACGAGGGTTCTGCGCGCAGTCGAGCGGGAGCGTCCAGCGGCTTTTTTTTTGCGGAGGAGATGCGTAAGGGCGCGCGGCTTCGGTCGCGAGGAGGAAAGGGAAGAACCGGCGTGAGAGGCTTTCAGTGCAGGGAAAAGGAGCTCTCCTAAAATTTTTTCATTGAGCGGGATTTGTATCCCGCTCCTCTGCGATAGGCGTTACGCTAAGTTTGGCGGGCAATTAAATGATTTCTTTGTGTGGAGGCCGCCCAATTGGAAAAACTTAACGCTTTAATTAAATCAAATTAATGTGAGTTTAAATGACAAAATTTGAAATTTGAATTTTAAATTTTAAAACGACTAGGCCGTGTTCGGCCGATATCGAGCTCGAATTGAACTTGGGCTGAGCCCGAACTCGTGCCCCGCTAATTAAAAAAAAATTGCATCGATTTTTGTGCCGCTTATGCGCGAGTGTGTAAACGTAGCAATATGGGTGTCCTTCCTAGCTAAAGTCGGCGTTCCGGACGCATCTGTGTGGTCCATTTCGTCATCCGGGGTCGTCCGAACAAGTTCTCCGACGGTCGGGCCAAAAAAATGTCAAATTGTGATGTCTGTGAGTGCCGAAGTATTGGTGATTCTCCTAGGGGCTGCCCCTATTCATGTAGGAACTCGGCTTCGAGTTTCACTTGTTCGGTCCTAATCAACTTAGCGCAATGCCGAGGATTTGGGACCGTTCTCGTGAGGCTAGGAGGAGTGAGGATCGGCTCGAATTTTCTAAGTGGTGTTGGTCCCGTACTAGTCCTCTAAGATGGTCAATAAGGAACTCCTAAAGCTAGATCCTGAGGTTCAAGAGGAATATCCTAAGACCTCACTAAAATGAGGTCAACAAAAGGACCCCAATAGGTGTGGTGTGCGAACATGCACATCGCGCGTATTGGTGTTGATCAAGCGATCAACGAACCAAAAGAATCGTCCAAGCACCAAATGTCGAATCGGGTCCAAAAAGGAATTTGAGTTAAGGTTCCCAGCAGGAAACCCCAACTCAAGAAAAGACTTTAGTGTAGAATTTAAAAGTTTCTGCTGGGGATGAAAGATTTGCAATATGAGGTGTTGTTTTGTTATTTTGTTGTCTTGTTTGTGTTTCTTTGTTGTCTACGAAGATTGTTATGATTGTAAGGAGTGTCGTGGTTGTAAGTGGTATTGAGAAGACTAGGATTGGACTCGTCTCAAATGTGCTTGAGTGGTGAGTGTCGAGTGCGAAAAAAGTTATGATTGAACATATCCAGGATGTCTCGAGAGTTGAGTGATGAGTCGCCGAGTGCTGAGAAAGGATTAATACTATGCTTATCCTGAATGTGCTGAGTGCTGAGAAAGGATTAGGATTGAGCCTATCCCAAATGTGCTGAGTGCTGAGTGCTGAGTGCTGAGAAAGGATTAGGATTGAACCTATCCCAAATGTGATGAGTGCTGAGAAAGGATTAGGATTAAACCTATCCCAAATGTGTCGAGTGCTGAGTGCTTGAGAAAGGATTATGATATAACATATCCCAGAATGTGTCTGAGTGCTTCGAGAAAGGATTAGAGTTAAGCCTATCCCAAATGTGCTCGATGTGCCGAGTCTCGAGAAAGCGACTAAGACTATGCATATCCTCGATTCTTGAGTGCTGAGTCTTGAGTGCCGAGACTCGTCGAAGTGTGGAAGTGCGGAGCTCGCGAAGCGGAGGAATGACGAAATTTGTAGAAGTCGTGAAGTGGTGGAATTTATAAAATTGTGGTGATTGCGGAGAGCGATTTTGTGAAATTCACGAGAGTTTATAAGGGTGCGGAGGTGTTGTGGAACTATGCAGATTTGCGGCGACTTGGAGACTTATGAAGTTGTAAAATTGTGGATAATTTGCAGAATTTTTTTGAATGCAGAGATTTGTGAAAGTTTGTGAGTGCAGAGAATTGTGAAAATTTGCGGAGATTTGTGGAGTTTGTAAAATTGTGAGAATTGCTAAGAAATGTGAGTGCGAGAGATTTGCGGAGGTTTGTAAATGATTTGTTGAGATTGTGAATGCGAGGATTTGCGGAGGTTTGTGAGGCAGAGACTCGAAGAGTTAAGTGTGGAATCTTGCAGAGATTGATGTGAAATTTGTGAAGACTATGAAATTTGTAGAACTTGCGAGTGCGAGAGATTCGTGATATGGATGTTGAATTTTGTGCAAATTTTATGTGGAATTTGTGAAAATTTATGCGAGTGCGGAAAATGTCCGTAGGAAGAAATCGGATCGAGAAAGAGCATGAAGGGATTCATTTCCAACTCAATGGTTGATCGAAGAAATGTCCGTGCGAAAAGAGATGCGGTTCAATAGAACTAGCTAAATCTCGATCACACCGGAACAAAGGCATAGAAGAGCGCGGTTCATGTAGATAGAGCCGGCTAGCTTCTTCGATGCGAAAAATAGGACCCGGAGTTCTCATGGAAAGAAACTTCGTGCTGAGGAAAGTGACGCTAGTGATAGGCCGAGGAGAGTCAACCTGACCGATTGAAATCGAAGTTTGAAATGTTGATTTTAAATTTGATTTTATTTGATATGGCATCGAGTCTATTTTTATTTTTCATTGTGCTTTGATGTGGTCTATGTTTATGTTTTGTGAGTTCTCTTTAGTTGCAATGTTGTCGTGATTTGGACTCAGCTTTAGACAAGTATGACATCGGTGCTCTTAGAAACAAGATTATCTTTGGAACACCATGATGCGCAAGATCTTCGAGGTGCCATCCATCTACTGGAGACATGTGCAAAATAACCCATTCTTTACGTACTATCGAATTGTATTCTTTCAAGTACACATAAAGATGTGTTATTTATAGATGACATCACAGATCGAAAGTCAGTAGCTTTAGAACTTTGCTGTGCGGTCGCCGTTCTTTATCACGATTTTGTAAAGATGTTCACACTGTCTCGAGAAACCATTTCGATACTCTTCGTGGAGTAGAATCCTTCCGGTATTGAAAGATATGACTTCGCAGTAGAATTTCACATTAATTTGCTAATAACATAAGCGCTTTCTTTAGTCCTTTCTTTCCTGAGCTCAAGCATTCGAATTTAGTTCATGTGATTTAAATATTTTTCATCTCCTAAGGATATTTCTGAGACAATTAATAGTCGACCAAAAGACACAAGATCACTTAACTCTTTCCCGAGTATAATATCTGAAGAATTTCCTTAAGAGACCTTTCAAGTTTTGATAATTCAGGGAGAATTCAAACACCAATTTTTGATTGCTCACCATGAGCTTCTTCCTGTGGAGCCTCATTTTTTTTCTCCTTTTTTTTTCTTTTTTTTTGACGAATTACAATATCTGGTGAAGCATGATTTAAAGATTTTGAATGTCTAAATTAAGACACCAATTTTTGATTTCATGCCCACCTCAAGTTCTTCTCAAGGGATTTTTTTTTTTTTTTTTTGCTCCTTTTATTTTCCTGGAATTATCGTATCCAGTAAAGCATAATTTAAAGATTTTGAATGTCCGAACTCCCCGATTAACAATTTTCAAATATTCTTAAGACAAATCCCGAGATATTATAACTCGTTCGAAAGTCGAGACCTACTACTGACAGAGATTAAAAGACTCGTGATATCCTTAGTCGATTACTCATATTATAATCACACTCGACTTATTTTGCAATTTACTCGAGACTCAAGTCCAAAATCTTTAAAGTGCAGGACCCAACTATTAGTGGCATTAATTTTATTTTCCCTCGAAATCATAATTTCTATGACGATGCTCGAAATTTTTTATTTTGGATTATTCCTTTCTCGGGTTGTCTTCCTGTTGAGTTTTGAACATTTTGTTAACCATGCTTTTCAAATATTGAACAATTATGAAAAACAACAAGTTCTTTATTTATTTTATTGCGGTGGGAGGGAAGGGACATACAAACATTGATATCATTAACATTCATTTCAAAAACAAAGTAGTACAATAGTAATCGAGAGATGTTTCATCCTTTGTCAGCTGCATCGGAATCAATCGAACACTAGGATCGACCGAAATTACATTGATGGAACCTTATTCGAAGTTCTTTCAAATATTCTTTCGGGATCGTTATGTTCCCATTCTCGAAATTCTTCTCGAGCCATTCTTCGAAACCGATACAACCCTCTATGGTGTGCCCAAGCAATCCGTGATATGGGCAATATCCGGGTGATCCTTCTTATCGACCTCATTTGGTTTCTTCGGCTCCAGCAACTCGAACTCGAGCTTCGATCAAATTCTCGAACATCTTCCCCATCGCCTCATCCTCGAAGGAGTAGACTTTACTCAACCGATCGGCCATGGATGGACCTTGCCCTTTGTCCGTGCGGTAAGTTCGCTCGCTGGCACCGTGGTCGATGGTATCGCCGGTTGTCTTGCTCGAGGCCGTTCTACTCGAATCCGCATCGCGCTGCCTTCGTCAACCGCTGCCACCGTTCAGCATCTCTTCTCGAATGTCTCTCGCAGGCTTCGGCTTGTCGGCCTTCTCCAGAATCCGAGTCGTCTAGACCTCCTCTCGTAGCTCGCAGCCTTCATCGAGTAGCTTTTCAAAGGTTTTGATTGTAAATCCCTTAAGTAGGAAAGCTTACTGGCCATGGATGCTCTCGAGTAAGATCTCAATCGCATGTTGTTCCACGTAATCGTGGCTCGCATTTCATACTTAGATTCCTCCACCGTAGAATGTACTCCACTAGAGTTTCGTCTCGCTTCGTCTTTCTACCACAAGATCACCCACAAAGTGATATGATGTCGAGCTCCAGTAGAACCTCTTAACGAACATGTTCTCCGCTTCCGTGAATGTCTTTATCGACCCATTTGGTAATTCTCGCATACCAATCGAATGCAACCCCGAGAGACCGCTCACAACCGGCGAAATAATAGTGCTTCACTACCCCTCGCGTTGCAAGAACCTCGCCCGAAGTGTGCAACATGTCGACGAGGATTTCCTCGTTCCATCGAACGTTTTGAAGGTAGCGGCACGAAGCCCTTCGGGTAGGGCACTCGCATCGAATTCCTCCGGATATGGTCTACCCTTCGGAATCAATGCTCCTCCTTCGGATCGGGCTAAGGCCTCCTTTACTCGTTGTTCAACCATTTGTTCGATGTCCTTTTCCGGTATAGTGTTTTGGGTCGAACCATTTATTTCATCTGCGACATGAATGGTCTCTCGGCCGGCTTATTTCTGGAGAGGTCCGCTCTCGGAGATTGAGGTTGATTCCGAAATGAGGCTATAACGGCCGCCATCTCCTCCATCCTTTTCTCCATGCGGATGATAAGCACATCCCTCCGTCGGATGGCCCTTCGCGACTCATCCTCAGCATTCTCCTCGGTAGGCAAAGGAGCATCGCGCGATGACGCGAGGCTCTAGTCTCAACCATAAGGATCTCTGCGAAATCTTCATCCGTATGATATGACAAATCATGTTCTTCGTCATTGATGTTTCCACTTTGTTCTTTCGACGCGTTCGGCGATGTCCGCCCCGAGCTTCTCTAATCTTTCCTCAATCGTCCTCCCTTTAATGATCTCGAGATCGACCGGGACCGGTGTTGTACACCTTCCATCAACACCGGCTTTGGCATGGCCGAACACTACTCGATTGGAGCATCGGACTTAGAATCCTTTGCGGGGAGACGTCTTTTGATCTCGTTGCGGCACCGGTCCGGCCGACCTTAGGACTATACAACTTCTCCTTCGAACCGAGGCCGGGAGACTAGACATCTCTTTGGGGGCCTCGGCTCTCCTGGATAAATCGCGGTCCCTAATGCGCGGTCCGGATGCAGTAACTAGTGATCTTTTGTCATTGTTCATCTTGTGGGGATCTCCCCTCGTGGTGGCAATCTCTGTTCTCGGACCCAAGCAAGACTGAATCGGTCGGCGGTATGTATGTTTTCGAGAGGCAACAGCAATCTTATGAATACTCTCTTCTCCGAGAGCGGCAAACAATGGGTGAAACCTGCTTCCTCCAAGGAGAGGTGCGGTCTCAGACCATCCAATTTCGTCCCGCCGAGGAATTTCCGTGCCGTAACGCTCTTTAAAGCTTTCGCTCTTTTGGCTTTTAAAATCTTGCGGTTCCTATTTCGCGTTGTGTTTTGGTAAGTCGACCGGACTTCGAGCTAGATCCGACCTCGAACACGGACAACAACGGGGCAAAGGCATCAATTGATTCTTCCTCATTAAAAATCCGTTATCCTTCGGGCCGACGGTTAACCGGTGGAGTGACTGTGAATCCGATAGAGTCGTGGCAGTGACAACCCTCTTTTCCACGGGGTTGACAGACTTGATGGGAGCAGAAGCAACGGTTTTAGCAAAAGTCTTCCCGCCCTTGTGCTTCCTGAGTACGGGGAACTCTTGCTTGCAGTTCAGGTCAAATTTGGCAGTTGGCTCTTTTATTGTTGAGGCAGCTGTCTTGAAGAAGACATAAGCGCCTTGCCGAGAATGACTTCGACCTCGTCGAAGCCAGTTCCAAACTTGATCAACGATCCTTGGTAGCGAGCAGCCTTGTCACAGGGCAGGTTTCCGTCGAACGAGAAGATCAACTTCGGTGACGACATCATCTCTGTCATTTGAAGAATTTTCAGAAGTCGGCAATGTCTCGTGCCTCGTAGTTTCGATGGAGGTACTCAAGTTGACACACTTGTCTTATAACCGGGCATCCTGTGAATTTATTCATGTGAATTTTGTCTTAAACCTTTTTGTGTTTTGTTTGGAGTTTAAAGGGAGGATTGTGATAGAGAAGTTTCAGTTTTAACTTGTTAAGAACAAGTCAAACTCAAAGAGGAATGAAACGTAGGACCCGGTCCAACATTTGGAGGATGTCAACTTCGCATCGAACTCGCTTCAATAAACCGCTCCTAACCTACCCCACCTATCGGGGGTCCACCCCACTAAACCCTAAGATTCTCGAACCACTCGTTTAATGCGTGATCAAACGGATGGCTCAGAATCCAAAAGAGTTGATTATACCGGCTCACGGAAGAAATGAGCACAGGATGTCAACGGAAGAACAACGATCCTGCGCACGAGGACATGGACACACCGTCACGATGTATGAAGACAAAATCTCCTGATCAAAATGGAGAGAGGAACTAGTCCCCAGCGGAGTCGCCAGAATTTGTCGGCCAACATTTTTTTGCTTTAAAAGAATTTAAAATTTTAGTGATTTAGTTTAATATAAAAATGTATATGATTTTGAAAATAGTTTTGAAAATAGTTTATTTTAATTTTGAAGAAATGAGACCTCATGGATCTCATTTGTCCAAGAATTCGCATAATCGTGTTCGATGTCACAAATGATACACGTTCTCGAAAGAGTAACGTATCTCGCGACAGCAGACCCAATCATACGAATTAAAGCGACTCGTGACATCCGTTCGATCTCGCGAACCTTTATGTGCGATCGACAAGCTCCCCTACCTAATGAAAGACTAGGTAGGTTTATTTTACCCTGGTTCCAAGCTCCTATAGCAGGCAGCCTCATAGCTAATTACATCCCAAATGACTGGTGTCACTCGAGAAAACTCTCGATAATGATCGGTGGTTCGTCTTCAAGAATCTAGCGGCTTAGATTTTCACTGTAGAGACACGGAAAAGCAAGCGGAGTGGCTCAAATGGAACGCTAATTCCGTGAGTCCAAGGGAAGAAAAGGTGCAGGATGTCACGTATCCGGCGCGAGCCTCGACGACTTCCCAACTATCCTAGTGCGGCTGCTGTTTTCGAGACGACGTTAATTAAACGTTTAATCCTCGCCAATTTTATTATTTCGGACTTACACTTACATAATACTCAATTATGCAAATAGCCCACAGAGATATGAGGGTTTACGTCGTACCATACGACAACCTCGGAACCTAAAGCATGTTAGGACTTACGCTGTGCGACACGGTTGCACAGAAGCCTAAAGAGGGAAGTGAGGGTTTATGCCGCACGGGGCGAGCTACCTCGAAGTCCTATATGTTGTTATTTAAACTAGGAAAGTTTTGCTGTTGAAGATCCTCTTGCTTCTCGATCCAAGCTCCTCACCTGTCGCCGCCCACGTGGTCGGTCCTAAGCTTCGTCCGCAGTGTGTCTCTAATGTCTAAGGTTCAAACAGGTTTTGTCAAATGTGTTTCAATGTTTCAGGTTGTGTTGTTGTTTTCAGTTTTGCATGCAGGGTAAAATAAATTGCAAGTAAAATTGCTAGAAAGTAAAGTGCGAGAAAGTGGATTGCAAGTAAAGTAAATTGCAGTAAATAAACCGTAAGCGTACACAGGCATCTCGTTACCGTCAGATAATTTGTATCGTCAAGCGTGTATGATTCGCGATGGATTTAAATAAACTTGTCGGAAAAGTAAAATGAGCGAGAAAACTCGACACGAAAGTCAGAAAATAAAGAAAACGAGTCATAGAAATCGCAAGCAAAACTCGCAATCACATATGGAAGACCAGAACTAGGTGTGAGACGTCAGTAAAGGCGGGGGGCTCAAAGCTGGACTGTGTGCTATCCGACCTTGGATAAGAGTTACCGACCCGACGATCTAAGGAGGGTAGTCCTTAACCTAATCCAAGTGACTAACTATGGCGCTTTATATATTTTATAAGAAATAAATTCTTCGATTTTTATGCGAAAAGTTGTTTAAGTTTTTCATGCAGAGTTTTATTTTTACAAAGCAAAAGAGATTTTTTTTTTTTTGTAAAATATTCGAGTCCACAGGCTAGTCACTCTAATCGTGCTAGGACTACTAACGACCTAAGATCACTGGGGGAAACAATCTAACCAAGAGTCGGCGAATAGTATCATCGGTCCTTTCCTCTCTCCTATGGAGGGTCCTCGAGGTAGGAGATACTATTCTAATTATCCCTCGTATCCCTCGTATCCCTCGTTTCCCTCGTGTAGCACACATAAGCATTATTATCATCGCCCTCGCCACCTAGACCTCAGACTCGCACCAGTCCGATGATCTATATGTGGCAAAACAAATGTCCCCAATTGCCAGGAGGATTCGAATGTAATGCTCAAGCTCAAATCCCGATGCATCGGGTTTTAATATTGGTTAAGTCATTTTGGAATCCACAATTGATTTAATTAAGCGAAGGGTGAACCAAGCCTCGGTGCATTCTCGCGGCTCGGTGTCTTCGATCGGCCTGTGAATTAGGGTCGTGTGCCTGAGCTCGATCGTGCATTCGAAGTTTAGGTAGATGGGCTCTCACTCTGTGGTGTGCTCCCAAGTGTCTAGGAAGCCTATGTTGTGAATTAGGTGGGTGACTCTCACCTGTGGTGTGCTCCTACAGGTCCAGGAGGCCTCATTGCTGGGTTAGGTGGATGGGCTCTCACTTGCAAGGTTGTGCTCCTAAAATCTAGGAGCCTATCGCCGAGGATTAGTGGATGGGCTCTCACCTCAGGGTGTGCTCCTAGGTGTCTAGAAGCCTATGCTGTGAATTGTGTTTGCAGTGATTAAGAATGTTTTACCCTTCCTTAAGTTAAATCAGAAATTCTCTTTTTTTTTGTGACTTAACCGTTTAAAACAAAAATAAATCAAGAGAACCAAAGAGACCGACCCACTTCAAAAAAAAATTAAAAAAAAAAACTAGTAAAGCCAAAGAGGACGAAAAAGCGGGTGAGTCGGGCTAAAAAAAAAAAAAAAAAATTCAAATGGCGTGTCGAAGTATCACGGCAACGACATAGCAAGCTCTATGCAGCGACTCTATGATCTCCTACGGCTCGGGGCAATGATTAGACACTCCAAACAGCAGTCCTAAGACTTCCTATGGCTCGGGGCAGCAAGTTGCAAGCTCCAAACAGCAATTAAATGGTTTTTCTAAGTCTCCAACAGCTCCAAACAACGATAAGAAACATTACACAACAGTTTTAAAGTCACCACAGCTTCAAACAACAATCTTACACTTCCAAACAACTCTCACAACAATTTTAAACCTCATATAGCACTTCTACAGCGATTTGTAACTCCAAACAGCGCTTCCGAGCACTAGGCAGCTCTTCCAAACAACACTTAAATGATCCAAACAACAACTATCCTCCTCCAACATCATCCTATAGCTTTCCTATGCCTCAAAACAGCTCTTAATTAGCTCCTAATAGCAACATACAGCTTCCGAACAGCAATTATGAAGTTTCCCCAGCTCTAAACAACAATTATAAAGTCCCAACAATAATTATAAGACCCCAAACAACAATTATACCCTTCTCCCAGCTCTCCTACAGCGAGTATACAAGTAGCTTAATGACATCCTACAGCGGCCCTAGGCACCCTTGCAGTTTCAATAGCACCAAACAGTCATCTTAAACACAAAACAGCAATTTAAAAGCTTCCAAACAGCATTTAAAATGATTCCAAACAGCAATGAGAAGGCTTAACATTTAAATGAAGCAACAAAATTCTCCAAAACAACGAACAAATAAGCATTTAAATGGAGCACAAAAATTTCCCAAAACAGTGAACACAATGGCACTTAGAATGAAGCACAAAGCTTTCCAAAACAGTGAACAAAGTGGAATTTAAATGGTCCAAAAACCTTTCAAAAGAGAACAGTGAAGATTCATTGTAAAACCAAAGTTTTAAGTGCTAGGCATGTGAATACATAAGAGTTGAGCAGCATGCATGTAAATCTTTCAATATTTTAAAGACAAATCATCACAACAGATTATGATTTATATTTAAACACCTTATGCAGAAAATCAACTTAAATCCAAGCATCTCAATTCATTGCAAAAAAAAAAAAAAAAAAAAAAAAAGAAGGGTTGATAGAATCAGATAAAATGAAGAGTTAGAAGAATACGACCTTGAGCGGCGAGTCCAAAAAAAAAAAAAATGCTACAGGATGGCAGCAAGGGATCTGGCGCGGTTTCTGGCAAGGCAGAGGAGTCGAACGGCTATTTGGCGCGAGAAGGAGGAGCAGGCAGTGCGGGCTTTGGTGCAGAGGCAGGCTCAAGAGAAACCTTCTGTGCAGAGAGGTGAGATGACTGGGAGAAGATGAGCCGAGCTGACGAGAGATTGCAGACGAGCGACTTCTGTTCGTGAGGGGGGAAGCGAAGCAGGGGAAGCAAAGCAGCCGTGCAGCTACTTGATCGTGCGAGATAGGAGCAGGTGCGGGTTTCAGTGGAGAGCAGGTGAGGGTTCTGTCGCGCGCAGCTTCAGATCGCAGAGGGGAGGAGTCGAGCGGATCGTAAGGGAGGAGAGGAGGACGGGATCGAGCAGGCGAGCGGGCTCTGTCGCGCGCAGGAGAGGGTTCTGTCGCGCGGTTCTTCGGTGCGAATGGCGGGGGCGTTCGGTCGAGCGGGGAAGAGCAGTCGAGAGTCGGTGCAGATGGGTAGGCGCAGCAGTAGCAGGCGAGCGGATCGTGAGGGAGGAACGAGGGTTCTGCGCGCAGTCGAGCGGGAGCGTCCGGCGGCTTTTTTTTTGCGGAGGAGATGCGTAAGGGCGCGCGGCTTCGGTCGCGAGGAGGAAAGGGAAGAACCGGCGTGAGAGGCTTTCAGAGTGCGGGAAAAGGAGCTCTCCTAAAATTTTTTCATCGAGCGGGATTTGTATCCCGCTCCTCCGCGATAGGCGTTACGCTAAGTTTGGCGGGCAATTAAATGATTTCTTTGTGTGGAGGCCGCCCAATTGGAAAAAACTTAACCTTTAATTAAATCAAATTAATGTGAGTTTAAATGACAAAATTTGAAATTTGAATTTTAAATTTTAAAACAAGTCTAGGCCCGTGTTCGAGCCCATATCGAGCTCGAATTGAACTTGGGGCCGAGCCCGAACTCCGTGCCCCGCTAATTAAAAAAAAAATCGCATCGATTTTTGTGCCGCTTATGCGCGAGTGTGTAAACGTAGCAATATGGGTGTCCTTCCTAGCCTAAAGTCGGCGTTCTGGACGCATCCGCGTGGTCTATTTCGTCATCCGGGGTCGTCCGGACAAGTTCTCCGACGGTCGGGCCAAAAAAATGTCAAATTGTGATGTCTGTGAGTGCCGAGGTATTGGTGATTCTCCTAGGGGCTGCCCCTATTCATGTAGGAACTCGACTTCGAGTTTCACTTGTTCGGTCCTAATCAACTTAGCGCAATGCCGAGGATTTGGGACCGTTCCTGTGAGGCTCGGAGGAGTGAGGAATTGGCTCGAATTTTCTAAGTGGTGTGGTCCCGTACTAGTCCTCTAAGATGGTCAATAAGGAACTCCTAAAGCTAGATCCTAGGGTCTAAGAGGAATATCCTAAGACCTCACTAAAATGAGGTCAACAATACCACATTTTTATCTCATCGCAATCAAATAAGTTTGAACCCCTTTGCTTTAGTATTTCATTGCCTCCAAATTTTCTTTGTATTTCCTTTCTTTTTAATTAATTCTCTCAAACCAAACAAGGACAGCAGTTTTTCTGACAGCATATTTGAAAATTCTGAAACATACCTGTCCAAAAGCTGCTCTCTGGGGGGAGTTGGAGGAAGAAAGTTCTCGAACTTATTTGCCCAGTTAATCTGGCTGTTTGAATATCTTCTCAACCATTTTCTGAAAGCAGTGACCTTCGCGTCCGACTTCGTTGGGACAAAACAAGCTTTTTGCCAATTGGATGGGCCAACCTCAGCTATCTTGCGCTCCTATTAATCAACATTTTTATCAAGAACCAATGAAACGTGGATCCATTTTGAATGGTCACAAGTATCATATTATTACAAAGGATAATCATGAAAACCAACAAGAAGGCAAGCAGGAACTAATTTTTCATAATATTTTCCGAGTTGATTAAACCATATAATTATCATATAACTGCTCTTAAAATACGGTTGCTTTTAGTGTGGATTTTAGTTAAAAGAAAATGCAGTAATTAAAACGTTTAAAACAAAACATGATATTACAAATTATCATTTATATTTCCATTCATAATCAAACAAGGGAATTGGAGAACACAATAGCATAGAAAAACTAAATCACGCAGTCGAATTCTTCATTCTCAAATTTCAAAATAATGGAAGATATAATCAAATTAATTTCCAAAAGCCTCCCTGGAGATTCACAGCCATTTATATATCGTCATTATTACAGTTATAGATTTCAACAATCCTCTGCATTATCCATAGTAGCAACTTAACTAACATTTATAATTTCTGAACTTATTGTTTAAGTTTCTAAGGCAACAATCTACAAATTTAATAATTAGGAGTTCCAAATATAAAAAACAACCAGGCAAAGATGCAAAAATGCAAAAAGAGTTGCCTAAACCACGCTATATAAAATCCAAATTTGTGGCAGCTGTTTAACAGTTTTTTAACAGACCAAGTAGATCAAACCTCCATTCTTCAATTAAGTTGAGATCTCTACTAAAAGGAATAAGACAAAGCGAACATAGGTGATCGATCCTCTTGAAAAAATAAGGCAAAGCGATCTTAAATTGTGTTCTATGTTGATAATGTCAAACCATAGCTCAATAAAAAGAAATTCGTTTTACCTCTAGATGTAGAAGGTACAGATCGGAATCAAGAATCAAATTTTGTCCCACATGAAAAATCCAACGTGGAACAACTACATCAATCCACAAAGAAAAATTTCTTGGAAAGACTGTAATTAATCTGCTTCTTCCAGGACTAACAGGAATGCAAAAGAAAATAAGAAGAGCTCTCCGCTGACGCTTGAGGAAACTATGTGAGGGCATCTGATTGAAAACGAACAAAAGCAAATCAAATTTAAAAGAAACGGGCAGAATAACAATCACAATAATATAAAAATGCGAAAACACCATACATAACTACCGTTTGGCTATTTGAAGATGAAAAGGATCCATTACTTGAACCTGAGGGCGGTGAATAGTAATATAGGCAAGGGGCGACAAAATTGCCATATCCAAATTGCTGCTTTGCAAGGTAGCCGTTGATGTCAAATTTCTCAATTGTTATATCCATCGGACTCCCTCCTTCTCGATCTGTGGAGATTTAAAAATAAGGAATATTTGTGTAAGGCTCTAAGGTAGGATTTAATTTACTTTTTAGTCCTGTTTTTAAGTTAAAGTTATGTCAACTACTTTCGGTTTTCATATTTTCGGTTATGCCTACAAAACTTTCCATCTAAAAAAACAGCCTTAGGTACCATACCCATCAAGATATACCTGTACTTACTTTACCAATCTTAGTGACTTGTGACTTGCAATTTCATGCAAATTTATGTTCAAAGTTGTTCGTCTTGTGTGCGTGATATCAGGGAAGAAAGGCCCAAACCATAAGAACAACTTTTATTAATATTGAAATAGAGTTACAAGACACTCAAATTGAAAATACTATCACTAAAACATAAACCAATACAAACAAACACCCCTAAGGTGTATTCCAAGGGTGGAGGTGGTCGGCTAAGTGATTCGGGATGGTTGGCAAGGATGGTGGCAGCAAGGGAGTGCTGATGGCAGCGAGGGAAGGGTGCAGAATTGCGAGGACATCAAGTATGGAGGGTTTAGTTGGCCGGCGGCAGGCGGGTTGGTGGCTGGAGATGTTGGATAGCAAGGGTAGCGATGGGGAAGATCTGGGACAGCAAGATAATTGCTGTAGAGCGCCGGCGGGATGCCGGTAGGGGTCTGAACAGGCTGGACAGCAGGTTGCTGCAGCAGAAACAGGGTCGACAGCGCAGGGGGGAAGTGTTTGGGGATGGTCAGTGGCTCAGGGAAACGGAGGAGACAAAGTAGAGAAGGTAAATAGGGGAGATACAATCACCACCTCGAAGTAGAATACAACCGGAACACCACCACCTCCTTGGATACAACCCTAGAACACGGAAAATGATTCCACACAGAAAATCTGAAATCAACTCATAGAAAAAACTCGGACTCTTAGCAAACCAGCATACATATAGCCCTAGCTAGGCATAAAACAAAAAAAATAAAGAAGAGAAGAAAATAGGAAAAAAGGAAACTCCTACAAAAGAAAGGGTTGGAATACCCAGAATAGCCATTAAAATAATTCCCTAAGGAGAAGAAGCAGAAAAGGAAGTGGGAGAGGAGCAGCAGAGGCTGCTCACCCCGTTAGAAACCTCGCCCGAGCGCTAGGTTCAAGATCACCCTGGACTGGCCCCCAATTGGACTGGTCGGGCTGGTCCACCTCTCACTCACACAGGAGTCTTCCGCGCTCGCTTTCGCTCACATGGGAGCTCTCTGCACTCGCATTATTCTCTTGAAGTTGGGGGAGCTTCGACCTCATTTGTTGAAAGCCTGTCAGCACATAGACGGTGATGGAGTTGTTGTAATCTTTCGAGACTGACAGATAGTTAATCGTAGTCCTAGTAGGTCGATCAAATAGACGTTATGGTCCCGAAGCACATTCTGGTAGAATAGGTAGTCATCCTCTTTACGCACATCCTAAGCGGGATGTCACGGACTAACTTCCCTCAAGTCACCCATGCGGCTTTAGCGTTCTTCCCTGACACTAAATCAGTCTAACCCCCACAACGTCTGGACTTGTAAGCGCAAAACACTCTAAGAAAAAGAATAAAGAGAAAGAAACATTTCACACTGAATACTTGGAAGCTTTGATTCAATAATTAGGTTGTTACAAATGAGGAGAGGGACCTCTATTTATAGTACCCCTCAAAGCCACGAGAATATTCTAGAATTACCTACTTTTTAGAGTATTCCATACAATTCTTACATAAATGCATAATCCTAGAATATTATAGGTTATTCTTCGATCTCTCTTGGAGATTTTCCTTCTAGTATTCTCCGGAATGTGGTGGAATCTTCTAGAGTCCCTTGGATGCCTCTCTATTTTTTGGTCTTCTCTAGAACCTTCCATCCCACGAGGGTCTTGTTAATTTCTAGAATATGGTAGAGCATGACACTCTCCCCCACTTAAGCTCACAATGCCCTCATTGTGAATTCCTCTTGGCGCTCGGACCCGCTTCCTTTGTTTGCTCTTGGATAACTTGGGTTCTTCCTTCCTGGCTAGAAACTCCGTCCTTGGCTCCAACCTAATTCGATGATTCTCCTCCTTCCTTGGTGGTAGTTCTTTAAGAACCTCCACAATTTCCCTTGGCATCCTAACTCCTTGGCTATTTTCTCCTTCATTGATATCATGAAGGATAGCCAAGTTGTCTCCCTTGTCCTGTGCAATGTCATGCTTAAGTTGGATTGTTGATAGCGTTTTGGATCCTTGCTTGCTTGACCTCATTATCAGTACTGAGTAAGCTTGGCTCCCTTCTGTGATGCACAGGCTATTGGCGAATGACATTGGGAATGCTCTTGCTTGGTCCAAGAAGTTCATTCCTAGGACAACTTTGTAATCATTCAAAGGAATAACAGAGAAATTTAGAGTATCTGGCCATGCCTAAATGCTGGTCTTGACTCCCTTAACCATTATATCGATTGACATCTCTGCTGAGTTGAAGACTTTAATAGAGCCCCTTCCTTTAGTCATTTGCAACCCCAACTTCTTTGTTTCCTCGCTGGAGATGAAGTTGTGGGAAGCACCCGTATCCACCATTGCCCTGGTAGTCTTCCCTCCTATTGTCATCTCCACAAAAAGTTACCCCTTCCCTTGAGGTTTTGTTGGAGCTTCCATCCCATTCAACAGTTGAAGAGATGCCACATGTGCCTCCATGCCATTTTCCCTATCACTTTCTTATTCTTCCTTATGGCTTGCAAGGAGAGAATTAAGGGCCTTCTTCTGAGAGCAATCCCTTACCCACTGAGGTCCTTCACAAAGAAAGCAGCGATTTTGATACGGTTTGTTGTTAGTCTTCCCCTTGCTCCTTTTATTGGGGTTGATTCGCGATGTTTCTCCTCCTTGTGTTTGCCCTTGTCATCCTCACATTTGACATTACAAATCTTCTTATCTTCATGCTTTCTAGACTTCTTTGAATAATCAACTAAGCTTTCAGCAGCCGCGATGACAGTGATAAGATCTTGCACTCCTTGCCTTCTAAGCTCGGTATTGGCAAAATGTTGGAGCTCATCCATGAAGTTGGAGAGAGCATCCTTGTCTGGCATATCGATGATTTCAAGAACCATGCTAGTAAACTCTTTAATGTAGTCTCGAATCGATCCCTCTTGCTTTAGCCTTCGCAATCGGCTCTAGCCTCATCCTCAACATTCTCGTGGTAGAAGTGTCACTTTAATTCTCTCTTAAAGTCATTGAAAGTGGACATGGATCACAAACCTTTCTCTACATCTCCTTTTCTTCTTCTCCACCAGAGCATAGAGATGTCTGAGAGATAAAGAGAGGCAAATTATACTTTGTGCATCATCATCGATAATCCACATCGCTCCGAAGTATTGCTCCAGTCCCCATAGGAAGTTGTCTACTTCATTCGCGTTGCGAACCCTTCCAAAACTCATAGGTTTTAAAACTTCAATTCTCTTGGCTTCGAAAGGTGGGATGACTTATGGATGCCTCTAGTGCCCTCTCGCACAGCGAAATGTCTCCATGCATCTCCTCCAAGCTAGCATGCACTTCACTCATTTCCTCCTTATAAGCTCTTCATATCTCTTGGAGCTCCCCCAACAAACCCTCGTGCAACTTAACCATATGGCCCATTAAGGTCCTCAAGTCGAAGCATCATACCTCTGATCGTTAAATGGATGGAGACGTCCTCCTCTTCGAGTCCATCAACCCTTTGGCCAAGCTCCTCTACTTGGCCTTCAATGCCATTCATTGCCTCCTCCACCCGATCAAGGCGCAAATTAAGGTTATGCACGATCTCCTTGGACCTCCCATGTCGCTTGGAAACAGCGGGATCTCGCTGTTCCTGACGACCTCACCCTTGTTGAGATGTTTACACATTAGTGGCTTCAGACTCCATTACGTGCTCTCTAATGATCTTTGTCATACTTTCGAATTGAGACTCTGATACCAACTGTTAAGGACTAACTTCCCTCAAATCACCCGTGCGGCTTTAGCGTTCTTCCCTGACACTAAATCAACCTAACCCTCGAAACGCCTGGACTTGTAAGCACAAAGCACTCTAAGAAGAAGAGTAGAGAGAAAGGAACACTTCACACTGAATACTTCGAAGCTTTGATTCAATGCTTAGGTTGTTACAAATGTGGGGAGGGACCTCTATTTAGTCCCCTTCCAAGCCATGAAAATATTCTATAATTCCCTACTTTCTAGAGTATTTCATACAATTCTTACATAAATACATAATACTAGAAACTTCTAGGTTATTCTTGGATTTCCCTTGGAGATTTTCCTTCTAATATTCTCCAGAATGTGGTGAAATATTCTAGAGTCCCTTGGATGTCTCTCTATTTTATGATCATTTCTAGAACCTTCCATCCCACGAGGGTCTTGCCAATTTCTAGAATATGGCGGAGCGTGATAAGGAGTTGCATATAGATGAGGATTCCCATAATGCAACTCTAGGACGCTTACATTTGAAATCTTCTCCTTCCACTTCTCGTGTCTAGCGTGCATTGGTTGAGTAATAAGTATGTGAGGACAACTCAATTCTGGGATGAAATCTGTGGTAAGCTGCGCCACTCTCACCATATGATACTGAAGGAGAAAACTCAAATCACAAAAGCAACTTTTATTAATAGGAAAAGAGGGATACAACACAAACTGTAAATAATATCACAAAAACACAAAACGACACAAACAGACACCTCGAGAGTGTATCCTAAGAGCAATCAAGGTTGGCTGGAAAGTGGGAAAGCAGGCCGAAAAGGTGTCACAGCAGATGGGAGTAGCGGGACAGCAGTTGGGATAGTAGAAAAGTTGAGAGCAGTGGCCTGCTGGCTGCAGAAGGGGGTTGGACAGCGGTCTCCAAGGGTGCAGGGAGGAGTTGGAGATGATTTGGTCGGCTGGAAGCAGCCGGATGTTGTTGGGCAAAAGGAAGGAGTGGTGGCGGCCTATTGTAGGGTTGGGAGGTGGGCTACTAGCAGCAAGAAAGTAGGGGACAACGGCGTGCTGGATATAGGAGGGGGCTAGACAACAACCTGCAGGGGTGCTGGGAGGATAGACGAACAGATAAATAGCTCGGCGAGGTCAAGAAACAGTTGGAGTACCACTCAGACCATTGGAGACGATCACCACCTCAGACGAGGGGCAGTCGGAGCACTTCCTCGACGTCGGGTACAATCCGAGAAGGGGAAAACTCTAATATAAAATATGAATTCAGATATAAAAAACAAGACCTCCCCTAAGAAAAACAAACCCTATAAATAAGAGAGATACAGTCTTATATTAGGCTTGCCTTTAATTAAGAAATATAATATAATAGGCAAGGATTTATAATAGACAATGTTTTAAAACAAGGCAACAACAACAACAACAAAGCCTTAATCCCACTAAGTGGGGTCAGCTACATGAATCCTTTTTCTCCATTGAGTCCTATTTAGTGTCAAATTTTAAGACAAGGAAGAGAATAAAAATAATAATAATTCATAATTTAGGTAAAGTTTATAATAGCAAGGATTCAAAATAGGCAAAGACTAATAAATATAATAGAAATTCAGAATTGGCAAGTGCTGCAAAGGAAAGATGGGAAAAGGAAAGAGGGAATAAGAAGAAAGAAAATGAGAGAAAGGAAGAAGGGGAAAGGTGGGTCGGCAACCCTCTCCCATTAAGGACCAGCCGGTTCCTCTCCAAAGCCCCACACTACCTCCCGAGGTTGGGGGAGCTTTGCCCTTATTTGTCGAAGCTTCCAAATCCTCAAATACGG
This sequence comes from Papilionanthe hookeriana x Papilionanthe teres, assembly GCA_022702705.1. Lineage (NCBI taxonomy): Eukaryota > Viridiplantae > Streptophyta > Magnoliopsida > Asparagales > Orchidaceae > Papilionanthe > Papilionanthe hookeriana x Papilionanthe teres. The sequence continues at coordinate 10,536,718 of CM040435.1, read as the reverse complement.
TGTCAAATTTGTGACATTGAACGTGGCTGAAATATTGCAGTCCTCAGATAGGTCAATCTTGTAGACGTTGTCGTTCAAAAGCACATATTGGTAGAATAGGTATATGTTCACCTTTAGCACGCCCTGAGCTTAAACTGTGGGTAGATGAGTATTCTCCCCACTAAGGTATCGAGCCATTCTAGGGGTAACATGCTTCTTCCATTCCTCGCAATCGGCGAAGTGCAAATGAGGTACTGGTATGGAAGGAGAGATCACCGCTTGGGTTTAAGTTGTGGTAGGCTCACCCCACTCACTAGCACCTCCTCAGGATAGACCTCCTTTTTACTGATAGGACCCGAATCCCATTGAAGAATTTTCCCCATCAAGCTCCTAGAGCACATTGCAAAGTTGGGATTCACCTCTTCTGTTAGGACATCTAGCGATGGGTATCATGTTGGACTAAAAAAATCCTCTGAATAATCCCTCGTAACATTTCCAACATGGCACAAAATGACCCCACTTCTGGCATGTTGGACCTCCCTCCGTAAAGCTAACTCAGGAAAGGGTCTATACATTTAAAAAGTTTACAATGCTCTGATCTGTGGTGGTCCTGTATCGGCAATCGGCTTCTCAAACTCATGCCCTTTTGTAATATCCCAAGTTAGTCTTGTTGATGCTTCTCTCACCGTTTGTGAAACAGTAGGTCGAGATACCACCACTTCATCCTCTGCATGAATTCCTATTACATAAAGGTCACAACCTTCCCGAACGGTTACAGTTACCTGAGCTGGAATCTCTATCTCAGGGTCAACTGAAATTGGTGGCTTCTCTTCCTTGTTGGCAGATAATTGTGAATCCACTTTGAGATATGCATCTCATTCCGGATCGTTGTTTATCTCTTCAACTAAAAGCTGATTCTTCTCATTTATGTTCTTACCGACTTCAATGCCCGCAATGTCGTTACCCAACTTTTCGATGACGCCCTGCTCGGTGAAGTAGATCACTCCCCAAGTCATGCATTTTGCTTCAACATGTCCAAAGTCATGGCATTTGCAACATTTTCTGGCTGTGACAGATTTGCGGATTGGTTTCATTGGATAGTAGCAAAGGGGGTCGCTTGGAAAAGTGGTCTCACCACTTCAGAAGCTAGAGTATGCGACTTTTGGCGGTAGTAAGTTGATAGGAACTAGCATTGTATTCCCTACTTCATCTTTATATCTTCTCGTTCTCCCATTCGACCTTTCGAATCGTGGTCAAGGGGTAGTCAGCGAATCTCTCGCCGTATCTCCTCTCGGGTAGGCTCGGACATATATCTTATTAGTGGCATGGCTAAGGTTTAGGAATAAGAAAGAAAAAAATTAGTGGGGTTAGGGTTTGGGTTGGAGAAAAAGGATTCATGTAGCCGACCCCACTTAGTGGGATTAAGGCTTTGTTGTTGTTGTAGGGTTTGGGTTGGGTCGGATGCTAGGAAACCCTATGATAGGACTAGAGTTGGGCTAGCTTTGATACTAAATGATACCGGAGAAGAAAGAACCAAATCACAAGAGCAACTTTTATGAATATTGAAATAAGGTTACAACACTCTCGAACTGAAAATGACATCACTAAAACATAAAATGACACAAACAAACACCTCTGAAGTGTTTTTTAAGGGTGGTAGTGGTCAGCTAAGTGGTTCGAGATGGTTGGCAAGGATGGTGTGGCAGTAAGGGAGTGTTGATGATAGGGAGGGAAGGGTGCAACATTGCGAGGACAGCAAGTATGTAGGGTTGTAACGGCGACAGGCGGATTGATGGCTGGAAGGTGTTGGATAGTAAGGTCAGCGATGGGGAAGAACTGGGACAACAAGGTAACTGCTGTGGGGGTGTTGGCGGGATGCTGGGAGGGGTCTGAACGGGCTGGACAACAAATTGCAGCAGCAAAAACAGGGTCAGCAGTGCAGGGGGAAAGTGGTTGGGGATGGTCGATGGCTAAGGGAAGCGGAGGAGACAAGTAGGAAGGTAAAAAGGGAAGAAACAATCACCACCTCGGAGTATGATACAGTCGGAGCACCACCACCTCCTCGGATATGGCCCTAGAACAGGGAAAAGGATTCCACACAGGAAATCTGAAATCAACTCACAGCAAAAACTCCTTAGATTCTTAGCAAACATCATACATATAGCCCTAGCTAGGCGAGAAACAAGAAAGGAAAGAAGAGAAGACAGGAAAGATGATGAAAGGAAACTCCTACAAAAGGAAGGACTGAGAATACTCAAAATAGCCATTAAAATCCTTCCCTAAGTAGAAGAAGCAGAAAAAGAAGCGGGAGAGGGGCTGGGAGGCAACTCGCCCCATTAGAAACCTCATCCGGGCCACTCGGTTAGGAATCACCCTGGACTGGCGCCAGTTGGACCGGTCGAGCAGGTCCACCTCTCCCACTCGGACCCTCTCCCACTCGGACGGGAGTCTTCCAAGCCCGCTCACGCTCATACGAGAGCGCTCCGCAACCGCATGAGTGCATGTGCTTACTAAAATTTAGGATTTAGTTACTACTTACTGACAATGCAAATCTAAGAATTGAATTACAAAAATATTTTTTGTGCATTTGAATGTGATTGCTTAATGTTTTAACAGTATTTTTTTAACTGTGTAAATCTCATTATTGGAAGTATCAATGTTCTTGCTAAAAATATGAATATGATTATTAAGATTATATTGTGTTTAGAATGAGATTAATAAGTTCCCACTAATAAATGAATCTATTAACTAAAAAAAATGAATATGGTAGGTAGATATATATGACTTATTAGTAAATAATGAAATTGGTTCCTGAAAATTTGTTATCTCATGACTCAATAAAAATATGATTATTATCTTTGTGAATCTGGTTATCCACATTTTTGGATTTGGATATTGAATAAATGAATTTACAACAACAACAAGCCTTATCCAACTTAGTGGGGTCGGCTAAAGGAATCCTTTTTCTACAATTTATCCTATTGTCATATTTTCATTTAATTTTAATAAATTAAGAACATATTTTATGCTAATACGTCAAAGTCTTTTTAGGTCTACCTCTACCTTACTAAACAAATGAATGCAATTGACAAAAAATTAAATTTAGTTATTGATTGTGTGAGATAGTTATCGAAATTAGTGAACTGGCTATTACTTGTAAGAATCAATTAAGCTAATGATTTGATAAATATAGATCAAAGGTGGCGTTACGAGGAAGAGGATGATGCAATGACAGCAGGGTAGAGGCAGTGATGGTGACAGATTGTAGGCACCAATGACAACAACTGACATATTTTAGACAGAGGCAGTGCTGTTGCTGAGTGACCGAAGAACAGAGCAGGAAGCAAGTTGGAAGAGGCAGAGAATGATTCAGGCGTGGAGCATAAAGTCCACCTAAGAAGCAGGCGATGATGCTTTTGACAGTCATGAGAAAAAAAAAAAAGATATTTTATTTGTAACATCAACATAGATTAGGATTTCAAAATTCTGAATCCCGGCTGAATTCTGTTTCAACTTGGAAGTAAAGTATTCTAGTCAAAGAACTAAAAAAAAATTAGTTGACCGTTGGTAGCTCACAGCACATTCAAGTATATTATAGCCTCTTGAAGGTAGGATGCACATGTGGATGATGGATAAATTCATAAGTTAAAAAAATAATTTTATTAAAAGGGCAAAATTGCACCGATATTAACTACTCTTTAAACAAGAGAAAGAGAGTGCTAAAGAGGAAACTTTGTGAATAATATCGTGCAAAGAACATTATCAAGTTATTGAGTACTTATCTGGTAAGCGATGGTGGAGGCTTCGGAACTCTCATTATTTTATGGTGTGCATATGGTACATGAGCAGGGTCCATCAGATTTTCTATCAGAACTTCATACCTGAAAGGTCAAATGAAATGTCAAACCGAATACAAAACAGCAAGAACATTACAATATGCTTCAGATTAAGCAGAAGGTTAACCAGCAAGATGAAAAGGAGAACAATTAAAATGCATAGAAATCTAGGAATGGAATAAGACACGCAGAATTACTAATGTGTTTAAAAAATCTCTGCACCAGGTGTTTGATATGAATATAATTGTTTATGTTGTGCCATAGACTCGACTTTTAAAATCATAGAATCTGGGATTTTTTCCCAAGTGATTCTTAGCCATGATAGGCAAAACTTTGGCAAGCGATCCATATTGATAACTTAATCACTCATGTAGCACTCCAGTCAGCAATTATGTGATGAGGAGTAGCTGAGCAGGGGTACAATTCAGATACAGTCAAATTTAGACATATATAAAAATATTCTATAAAATGATATTATTAGAAAAGAACTGTCAAAACCCATTGCTTCGGTGGAAGAGAAATTATTCAAATGTGAAAAGCGTTAGTACCTTCAAAAGATGAAGTAAAAAATTTTAGTTTAATAATACTTTTGATAAGATGCCCATCACAAAAATAACAGGTTAGAAACCAAGGTAAAAAGAAATATATTACGAGAATCATGATTAGGTTCTAATACAAATCGCTAATCACGGTCCTAATATTGTGGAGTTCAATCTAGCACCTTTCCACACATGCTACCCTGTTTAACCCATCAAGATAGCTTCAGAGTTTTACCTGACACCATTTTGGCCCCTCTTAACATTTTCTCTATCACAAATATTGCTTATAACATATAACGTACGGCTAGCTGCTTTTTATCCACTAAACAGATCAAGCTAATCCATCACTGCTATTGCTTTGCTAGATGTCAGTTGCGGAGTAAAGCCCATTTCAGCACAATCTTCAACATTGAAATAGACAAAACCAGAACAGTGGTTTATTAATATTCTATTTATTCACATTTCCAGCTGCTAAAATCAGTCAGCCTTTCATAGCATATTTGACCAAAATACTCTCCTTAGTTTTTGTGGAATAGAAAGATGTTCTATTGAAAAGGTTTTAACTTGGATCTACAATACTTAAAATAAAGCTCTAGGTGAGGATTAAATACAACAACAACAAAGCCTTAATCCCACTAAGTGGGGACGGCTACATGAATCCCTTTTCTCCATTGCATCCTATTTAGTGTCATATTTTCATTTAATTCTAATAAATTAAGCTCATTTTTTATACATTAAGCTCAAGATTTCCTAGGTCTACCTCTGTCTTTCTTAGCATAAGTCGAATCTAAAACATCAACTCTCCTAATCGAATCATCAAATGGTCGACGTTTAATGTGACCAAACCATCTAAGACGACTCTCTCTAATTTTGTCTGTCGCTGGAGCTACACCAACCCTATCACGGATATATTCATTTCGCATTTTGTCTCTAAGTGTAAAGCCACTAATCAACCTAATCATTCTCATCTCGGCAACACTTAATTTAGTATCATGCTTCTCTTTTAAAGGCCAACGTTCAACGCCATAGAGCAATGCAGGTCTCACTACCATCTAGTAAAATTTTCTTTTCAGTCTAAGCAATACTTTTCATCACACAAAAGGCCCGAATCATTCCTCCACTTTAACCAACCAACTTGAATTCTACTATTAACATCCCCATCTATATCACCATCACTTTGAACAATAGACCTGAGATATCTAAATCGTTCACACTTTTTAAAAATTTGATCGCCCAAAGTTGCACTTCTGTCACTAGAGCTACTACTACTAAAATTACATTTCATATATTCAGTTTTAGTTCTACTCAAACGAAGGCCTTTGGACTCCAATGTAGAGCTCCATAATTCAAGTTTTTCCTGGGCTATTGCTCTTGTCTTATCCACGAGAAGGATATCATCAGCAAAAAGCATACACCAAGGTACATCCTCCTGTAAATGTCTAGTAAGACCATCCATAACTAAAGCAAAAGGATATGGGCTTAAAGCCAATCCCTGATATAATCCAACAGAAATAGGAAAATATTTGGTCAATCCTCCTTCAGTTCGAACAGAAGTAACAACTCTAGTATACATATCTTGAATGACTTGAATATAAGTCATATCAACACTTCTCTTCTCAATAACTCTCCAAAGGATATATCTTGGAAAATAATCGTAAGCTTTTTCTAAATCAATAGAAATCAAATGTACATCCTCCTTATTATATTTGAACTTCTCCATCAAACCTCTCAATAAATGTATAGCTTCCATGGTAGACCTGCCCGGTAATCCAAATTGATTACGAGAAATCTTAATAATACGTCTTAACCTATGTTCAATTACCCTTTTCATAATTTTAAAGTAGAACACGTCAACTTAATTCCTCTATAATTTGCACACTCTTGTGCATCCCCTTTATTCTTAAAAATGAGGACCAAAATACTCTTCCTCCACTCCTCATGCATCTTTTTAGTTTTTAAAATAATATTAAAGAGTTTAGTAAGCCAAGAAACTTCCAAATCTTATAAATAATGAATATCATGCAACTTGAAGGTAAATTTCATCAAACTACAGTTAGGTAAGTTGCGTAGCCTATTTAGCAAAAAAAAAAAAAAACAGCATGAAAGCCCACTTGTATGAATATAAGGCTTAAGCAACAGAAGACATTGATAGCTAAATTGAGAATGGTGAAAATAAAAAATTAAGATGGTGTCAAAAAACTAGAAATCATAAATTGAGGAAGGACTATGACAAAAGGATGATTTGAGTGGGAAAAATTGAGGATATGATGGATAAAAAAAAAAATGTATTTTAATAGTTTGAACATGCACAAAAAAGAGTATAAAATGCAACCATTAAATCGGAAGCTAAAATCAGCTTCAGAGGTTAGCAGGGATGGAACGAAAGAGTGGAACAAATATAACTTGGAAAGAAATTCAAAGAGCTTACGAAAAAATAAATAAAAAAATAAATATCTCTTGTAGCTCTAAACATGAATAAATGAAAATTGAAAATTCGTAAAACTGACTAAAAATTATGATGATCACTCTCTTCAATCTCGGCAGTATATGAAGTACTCATAATTAACTAGTGATACAATCATGTCAAATTTCATAATGATACCCCGATTATTTCAATGTGATTATTTTAATCTCAGATTATCACATACCTCTAATTTAATCACTTATTTATATAGAATTAATTGAAAATAATACAATGGAACATCAATTGAGATCATTCTTGTAAAATCAAGAGATTAAATTAGGATCAATTTTGTGTCACAATTTTTACAAGAGGAACTTTCAGATAAATTTGGTATAGTCCATGGACTCTGAAACTAGATAAAACACATTAATTGTAGGGTATTGAGATTTAATTTGATCAAATGCTTTGTTTGTGCAATGAGGAAGAGACTCTAATTTTGATGTGCATTCAAGAAAATTTAAAACTGGTAATTGTGTATGTCTATGTATCACTAATAATGAGGGTCATTCAATGGGTGCAAAAGAAGTTGAGTCTAGATTTAAATATTCAAAGAGAGTTTTAAATTACAATAAGATTTTGAAGTGTTACTTATGATTTTTCTTTTTCTTAATATTGAATTTCTCAAAAGATCTTTGGCCGCCACAAGTGATCGAATTTGAATAATTTAGAACAATAAATTATTTTGTATAATAATTGTTAGAAATATTATAATCATACATAACTAAGAAGGAAGCAAAAGCCCTAGACGCCCAACTTCTTTTGCCCATCAGCTTATCGCTTTTATCAACTGCTACTCTAACAGAAATATTTAAGCAACCGCAAGCCCCATATTTGGTTGATAAAATGAAAAAAGGTAAATAGATGAATTTATAAATACAACTTCTCATAAAGTATATATGTAGCATCCAATGCATATTATCATAACATTTATATTAAAAGCATGCTTGAGCAGTACCAATCTAGTTCTTAAATTGTTGTCCTTACGTAGCCTACTTATGAATCAGCTAAAGATATATTTAACTTTATGTGCTAAAAATGCAGTCAGGGATAAAATTGAACAGGTTTGGTTGGTTCAATCTATCAAGCATACCTTAATGCACACAGCAATTAAAATTATATGTGATATATTATCATCTCAATATTAGCAGCTCTAAAATAGAAGAAGGAAATGCGGAATGAGAAAAGTAGAATTCCATGTAATTTAATGATCAAAATCTGGCCAATTATATAAAGGTTTACAATGAAAAAATAAAGAAATAAGCATACAATAAGTAAGAAAAGTTACATATTGGAACATTCTTTGTAGATTTAAAAAATGTGAAATAAAATTACAATATCCAAGCAACCCATAAATTTTTGCCTTCCAATAAAGCAAGCTTGTAAAATAAATTTTAAATAGGAACTATCCAATCCTTTGGTCAGTAATGTCAACAGTCTGATCAAATGAGGGAACATATAAAAGATGTAGACCTTCACTATGATTTTTTTTCTTTAATAAATTGTCAATCTATCTCCGTAAAATTAGGCTAGATCATAATAGAGAGAAATGTATGTTGTGATGATAAATATCATATTGTCATAATATACAATCATAAAATTTTTGTTAGTGTCCTAAAATTCTTCTAGAAGTATCTTAAAATAGAATATTTCATAAATCCCACTAACCAATCATCTAGGTTCTGCTTGAACATTACTTCTTGCCATAACATTTTATCCTTTACTTCTCCAGGTTACAAGCTTACCCATAATATAGGTACAATGTTCCGAAGTAGATCTTATATCCACTATAGACCTAGCCCAATCATCATCGGTACAAGCTTCTAGAATTTTGGATTCTCCTATCATAATAAAAAACCTACTCTCAAGACTTCCATCTAGGTATTGGAGAAACCTGATGCATGAACCGACTCATCAAATAGGCACAAAAGCTATGAGAAGTCAGGTATGAGCCAAATACAAGAGAGTCCCTGCCAACCTTTGCTTCTAATAAGCAAGTTTCTTTTAAGAGATCAAGAACATATATTCTTTGACAGATGGTGAGGCTAGATTTGTTTCTTAATGTTTTAATTCTAAACAAATAATTGAGATGCCCAAGAAATTTGATTTCAAAAAAATTTTTTTTTTTTTCCTTCAAGATCCTTATCTCCAAATTATGTATTTCGTAGTAATGATATTATCAACATTCAAAATTATATGATAAATTTATCATCCTTCTGTTTACAACTTTTGTCAACCTTGCCAACCAAGCTTTAGTTGATTGTTCGAACTATTAAAACGATTTTTTCAATTTGCAAGCTAAGTACATGAATCCTTTTTCTCCTTTGCGTCCTATTTAGTGCTATATTTTCATTTAAATCTAATAAATTAAGATCATTTTTTATGCAATAGACCCATGTCTTCCTAGGTCTACATCTGTCTTTCTTAACAAAAGTTGCATCACAGATGGTCGACGTTTAATGTGACCAAACCATCTAAGATGACTCTCTCAAATTTTGTCCGTCCTTGAAGCTACACCAACCCAATCACGGATAACTTCATTTCACATTTTGTCTCTAAATGTAAAGCCACTCATCCACCTAATCATTCTCATCTCGGCAACACTTAACTTATGCTTCTCTTTTAAAGGCCAACATTCAGCACTAAAGCATTACAGGTCTCACCACCATCTTATAAAACTTTCCTTTCAGTCTAAAGGGTCCTTTCCTATCACACAATAGGCCCGAAGCATTCCTCCACTTCAACCAACCAACTTGAATTCTACTATTAACATCCCCATCTATATACAATATACCCGAGATCTAAATCGATCACACATTTTAATAATTTAATCACCCAAAGTTACACTTCTGTCACTAGAGCTACTACCACTAAAATTACATTTCATGTATTTGGATTTAGTTCTACTCAAACGAAGGCCCTTAGAATCCAATGTATACCTCCATAATTCAAGTTTTTCCTGGGCTTATTCCCACAAGAAGGATATCATCAGCAAAAAACATACACCAAGGTACATCCTCCTGTAAATGTCTAGTAAGACCAACCATAACTAAAGCAAAAAGATATGGGCTTAATGCAGATCTCTGATGTAATCCAACGAAAATAGGAAAATATTTGGTCAATCCTCCTTCAGTTCGAACACAAGTAACAATTCTAGTACACATATCTTTAATGACTTGAATATAAGTCATATCAACACCTTTCTTCTCAAGAACTCTCCAAAGGATATCTCTTGGAACCATATCGTAAGTTTTTTCTAAATCAATAAAAATCAAATGTAAATCCTCCTTATTATCTCTGAACTTCTCCATCAAACCTCTCAATAAATGTATAGCACCCATAGTAGACCTCAGCATAAATCCAAATTGATTATGAGAAATCTTGGTAATGCGTCTTAACCTATGTTCAATTATCCTCTCCCACAATTTTAAAGTATGACACATCATTTTAATTTCTCTATAATTTGCATACTCTTGTGCATTCCCTTTAATCTTAAAAATAGGGACCAAAATACTCTTCCTCCACTCCTCAGGCATCTTTTTAGTTTTTAAAATAGTATTAAAGAGTTTAGTAAGCTAAGAAACTCCCAAATCTCCTAAATATTTTCACACTTCAATTAGAATATCATCAGACCCTACACACTTTCCCCTTTAGTTTTCTTTACAGCCTCTTCAACTTCTTTTGTACTAATGCGCCAATAAAAATGAAATATTTTTTTATTTTTAATGATATTAAGATCACTAAGGTCGATCGTATTTTCAGAAACTTCATTAAAAAAGTTTATCAAAATAACTCACCCACCTATGTTGAATATCTTTTTCTAAGAAAAACACTTTTTGATTTTTATTTTTAATACACTTTACTTGAGTTAAATCTTTACTATTCTTTTCTTTTTAATTGGCTAGTTTATACATATATTTTTCACCCTCCTTAGTATCTAATCTATTATAAAGATCACTAAAAGCAAAATTTTTAGTGTCACAAATTGTTTTTTTAGACTCCATGCAGGTTTTTTTATATTTTTCCAAGTTTTCTAAACTTTTACATTTAAATCAATTTTTATAACATAGTTTCTTATATTTTATCTTTTTTTGCATATTATTATTCCACCACCAACTATTTTTATTTATATAAACTTTTTTTTATTCTCTCAGTACATCTTTTGCTATTTGTTTAATAGTGTCTTTTACTTTTTCCCACATAATATTTGTTTCTTCATGAACATCCCAAATTTTCAAATCTTGAATTTTACAAATAAAAATAATTTTATTTGTCTTTTAGGTTCTCCATCTAATTCTACGATGACGAATCCTAATATGTTTTATTTTACAACTCTTCACAATAAAATCTATAATTAATAATTAACGTTGGGTACTTAAATCCTCACTTGAAATGACCTTAGAATCTTTATAATCTCGACGATCTCTTCTTTTCATAAGAAAATAATTAATTTATATTTTATTAGATCCATTCTTATACGTATAATAAGATGCTCATCTCTTTCCTTGAATAAAATAATAGTAATCACCAAATTAAATACTAAAGCAAAATCTAATATGGCTCTACCTTTTTATTAATCCCAAAGTTCTTGATCCTTAAGAAAGGATTCTTGTAGAATTCATCATTTAAGTATGGGTTCAAAATATCCAATTTGCAAAGTGACCAATTAAGGTTGATTGCAATTGAAAGAACAACTCAAACGGCGTTAAGTTTTGCCACAAGAAAACAAATTTAGAGCAATCAATCCAATAAGTTTGTATAAATCTTTTTGCAACCAATAATAAAATTATCTCTCGATAAAAAGATCATATTTATATTTCAGAACTCACAAAGAAGACCTCCTGGGGAATTCAAAAAATTCTCATATTTATTTTTTGTCCAAGAGCTTTCACCTCTTCACTCTGTCTCCATATTGAATAAAAAAGGCATTCTATCACCTTTGAAAATTTGAATCGCAGCAAAGTTGAAGACAATTTTTTTCAAGGGCAAATAGTCATATCTCGTTACATTTATTAGAGAGTGATGAACATCATCACAAGGAAAAAGAGTATAAATTGATCACGTCCATGTAGAATTCATGACAAGCTTCAAAAAGTAGAATGGTTTCACTTCCTAGCAGATTCTTCCTTTAAAAATAAAAAGGAAGTTTAGTTCGTTGTTGTACAATCAAGGACATAATGAGTTTCGATAACGTCAATGTCATTGGATCTAGAAAAGTTGGTGACATTAGCAGGTAGGATAATTGCAAAAAAGACAATATTAGAATTTCCTCTTATCACCCCCTGAAGGAAATTTTATTGAAAGAATAGTTTATTCTGAAAGATGATATTCATGAAGTCAAATATTTTCTTTTTATACCACTTTATTATTTTCTCCATATCTGAATAAGTTACACTTGAAGGCCATGTGATCAAGTTCATTTCTATTAGGTTCATAATTATGGATAAAAACAACGCACCCAAGACCCAATGAATTTAAATGAAAGATTTAAAATTGTACGAGTATTATAAAAGCATTCAAAACATATCAATTCCAATTTTTCCCTATAGTAAATTCATAGAAAACCAATATATGAGATAGCTAACACTGAAGATGGAATCACTCGATTAATATTTAGATGTGTTGCTGGTTAACATGAGAGATCTAGCCACCGCAAAGATTAATATGCATTCATTCAACCACACCATTTAGTTGAGAAGTATTGGGGAATAATTTTTTTTATAGATAATATAATTTAGGTTTAGATAACTTTCATGAATATGATCAAAATTGTTTGTAATTCTATTAGAGTGGAAGATTTGAATTTCAGGTAAGTATTGAATTTTAATAAGATTATGTAAGTTTTTTTAATGTTATGTTCAATATCATATTTAGTCGTAATAAAGATAATTAACACACATAACTGTGATCATCAATAAAAAATGATGAAAGATCATTTGGGGTAAAGATTTTGAGATCAACATGGCCCCAGATGTCATTATACACGAGTCAAAAAAATTTAGAGGCTTGATATTGCTTAGGTTTAATGGTAGCCCTATGGTATTTGGCAAGCTAAAAAATTTCGTATTAAAAAATAAATTTTAATGCTGAATCAAAAAAAAATGAAATAAATCATTATGTTAAGAAAAAACTACGATGACTTAACCTATAACTAGGTACATAATTAGATCCTCCTTTTCGAGAGTAGAAATGCCTTTGCTCACAACAAGCATATGATTACTCATTTTGGAATCTTCACTAGAGCAATACAAACCTTCAATCTCAGTAGTACTGCCAATCCTCTTCCCCAGTCTTTGATCCTCAAATTCACAAGGTTTTGATAAGAATGTGATTTTAAAATTGTGATCTTTTGCTATCTTGCTTACAGAAAAGATATTGCAAGCAAGATTTGGAACATATAAGACAGACTTCAGGTAAAGCTCAAAGGTGATAGAGATTGATCAGAAATTTTGACGTAGTATAATAAAAGAATAGATAGCACAATCTGTCATGTGATCTAATGCTCCTAAGTTAATAATATAGCATTCTTGACCTCCTGATATCGGAACTACTAGGGAAAACAATGAAATACTCAAAATGAACTTTTATTAATGTAGAAAGAGGGTCAACACAATAGAAAATAGTAACACAAAACATAAACGACATAAGCAAACACCTCTAAGGTGTATTCCAATGGTGTTGGAGGTCGGCTAGGTGGATCGGGGTGATTGGCAAGGGTGGTGGCAGCAAACGATGCTGATGGCAATGAGGGGAAGAAGTAAAATTGCAAGGACAACAACTATGGAGGGTCGTCGGTGACCGTAGCAGGTGGAGGGGTGGCTGGAGGTGTTGGACAACAAGGACAGCGGTAGTGGGGTGAAGAACCATCGGTTGGGAGTGCTGGGAAGGAGGGAGGATGGCTAGACAATAAGATAAGGCTGCAGGTATGGGGCGGCTGGGTGCAGGAATGAAGAAGGGGGAGGCCAGCGGTTGAGGAGAGAGGAGGAGAAGGATTGGGAGAGGTGAAGGGAAACAACACAGCCCCACCTTGGATTAGAAAACAGCCAGAGCACTACCACCTCCTCGGATATAGCCCAACAAAAGGGAAAATGACTCGCAGGAAATATGAAATCAAAACAACCAAAGACTAACCCTAACTTTCACTAACAAGCATATAAACAGACTCCAAACAAGAAAGAACTGAAAAAGGAAGGGCTAGAAGGCTTGGCAGCATTGTCGTCCTTCCTAAAATGCAGCTCGATCGAGCGGGACACAGGGAAGGAAGGAAATCCCAATCGACTCCTACTGCTGCCCAAGTTGGTCACCTCAGTTGTGCTTGGCCCAGCTCCCCTATGCTAGCCAGTTCAACCTGCCGGCTTGTTTCCCGCCTCTGTGCGGGAAACGCCCGCACGCGCGTCGGTCTCCCGGGGTTGGGGGAGCTTCGACCTTAGTTGTTGAAGCTTCTGGCTCCTTGTCTCTAATCCTGGCGGCATCTGAGTCCCACTGTTTTCTAAATCATCAAAGAAGTAGGCACCACTTGCACGCCCAGGTCCCATCGATCCGCTCTCTTGAGATTGAGGCCCATGCATGTACTGTTGGATCCACCCTAGGTAACCCACGGTCGGGTCAGCCTGATGTGCCGTAAGAGTAGCCTGCATCTTCCCATGTTGTGGTGGAGTTGGAGGTACGGTGCTGTGAGGCCCTGACATCCTCTCTGGCATAATTGTCCCGTGTTTGGAGCCAGTAGCTCAATCCTCTCATCTTGTGTTGTCACTAGAACTAGCCCCACTAACGCTGCTGTTGACCTCGCTTTCGATCGCGCTCGCGTCAAAATTTTGCGACGATACCAAATTTCGACTCAATTTTGACGCGCTTATCGACGAGGTTGCTTAGACGACCTCGGACGACGAAACGGACTGCGCCGATGCGTCCGGAATGTCGATTTCACTTAAAATCGACGTTAAGTTTGCGACGATAACTCGTCGGGGGCGAAACTTGTAATTTAAGTTTTAATTTAAATAATAAAAATAAAACAAAAAAAAAGATATTCTAAAACCTATTTTAAAATTAAACCCTCTGCCCTAATTACCTTCGCACTCGACCGGTGCCTTCGTCTCTCCCGCGCGAGTTCCCTGGAACCTTCGTCCCTCCCGCGCTCGAGCGTGCTTTCTGGCGGCCGTTTGCTCCTCGAGCCGCTCGTGATAGGCCCTATCCTTATCCCTCGAGCAACTTGCGGCACCTCATGCGTGCGTCCCTTACCAAGCTCGCTCCCTCCCGCGGCAACTGCGCCGCCAGTCCCACTTGCGCCCGATCCTGTAGGTTGAGCTCTTGACCTCTGCTTCCCCTCCTCTGCCTATTTAAACCCCATTTGGGGTGGGATTGTGGTTGGCCCGAAACCTTTGTGAAGAGAGGGGAGTTGTTGTTGGATCGTTTCTTGTACTTGTGGTTTGCTTCCTGTGTGTTCTACGCAATCTGGTAACTCTCCTCCACCCCTTTCTTATTCTCGGTTTTGGCCCGGGGAGGCTTCACTTGTGCCTTTGGCTCGGTTTGCCCTGTTCATAGTTTCGGTTAAGCACTTGCATGCTATGGAAAGTCTTATCTAGTTGCTTGAAATATCGATTCCTATGGGTTTCTTCTTCTAACAGACATGCTAATGTGATACTTGTATAAATGTCGGGAATGTTTTCTTTACAATTTGAAATGTGGCTAAAAAGTTTCGATTGAGCATGCTAGAGAGAAAATTTAGGCTTGGCTTGGAGAGGTTTATGTTGTTCTTGGGCCTCTTGCATTTTAATCTTTCATGAAGATATGGCTAGCTAGTTTGGAAATTCTTTATGCTCACCTTTGTTTACAAGCATGTGGTGGCTTTATGCCTTGAATATATGGAAATCTAGCCCTTCACAAAGCATGATTAATTAATTTGAAGGGTTTTTCATGTTCGTTCTATACTTATTCTTGCTAAGCAAGTGCATGGTAGTGAAGCTTTTAAAGATATGTATGTGCTTCATTTTAATTGAGATTTCAAGGAGAAGTTTGCTTCGGCTCTATATTGGTTCCGGATTTAATTGTGATCGGGCTTGGTTTTAGCCTCATGTGAATCGGTCTTGTGGAGTCCCGTTGCATTTTGTGCTTTAAACTCGATTTGGGATTCGTTTTTTTTTTAGCCTCATGAGGCTCGGCTTTTGTTAGTTTTTGCTATCCATTTGGTTTTAAATTTAAAGCTGGAGCTGTCCCTTAGTTTAGCTACGGTTCGGGTTGGCTTCTTTAGCTTTCTCTAGCTTTGGCTTTATGTCGAAAGCTGCTTGTGATTTAAAGTCGGGTTTGTTTTCACCTTCGTTGTGCTCGGTTCGGCTCTCTTTGACACCTTTGATTTCGATTTTATATTTGGGATCGTTTCAATTTAAAGCCGGCTTTATTCCGAGCCAGCCACGGCTCGGGTTTCATCCTCATGTGGCTCGGGCTCGGCTTCCTATAAGCTGGTATTTGCCTCTTTGGGGGCTGTTTTAGTTTGGGATTGAGCTGTATTTCTTAGCCTTATATTGGCTCGGGTTTGGCTCCTTTAAGCTCCTCTTTTGTTTTGGCATTGAGTGAAGCATGTTGTGGCTTGGCTTTATATTGATCCAAACACTTGCCGTGGCTCGGGTTGGCTCTTTTAGCCCTCTTCTGTTTCGACTTTGAGCGGGGTGTGTGGTATCCTCGACTTACGGCTGATGTTGGCTCGGTTTGGCTTCCTCGTAGATCGGAGCCTCGTTTCTTTGAGGGTTGTTTTGGTTTGGAGTAGGGTCGGCTTTCTTGGCCTTGTTGTGGCTCGGTTTCTTGCCCAATGGAAGTTTGAATTTGGCTTTTTAAAAAGTCGTTGTAATTGGAGTTGGGATAATTCATTTGATTCACTTGGAGGCTTGTTGTGGGCTCGGGTTTGTGCTCGGCTCGGCTCTAGTGAGAGCTTGGGCTTTGTGCTCATTTGGTGAAACCGAATTCTATGTTTACGGAAGGAGTTGGGTTCAATTTGGAGCTTGGCGTGAGTCCATTGATGTGATTTGTGAGTTTCGAGGTTGGATAGAAACTTTACTTGTTGCTGCCTTTTTGTTGGGGCTTGGCCGAGAGCCTTTTGTTGGTGGCGCGATGTGATGGTGGCCTTGTTTACTGCTGTGTTTGAATTGGGAATTGATAAAGATGAACCTATAGTTGCTCCTTGCTTGTTTGAGAGGGAGATGTTGAGCATTGTGCTTGGGCCACTTCTTAGGTGCCTCATTTGATGAATTGGAGTTAAATTGATGTTCTTGGGAAGCTTGTCCATTCACTTTCTTATGGGTTTGGAAATGTTCGCAATCGATCGTTCGTCTCGAGCCATTTTTCTCTTTTGCTTGATTTTAAAAGTTTTTGATCAACTTTTCCATGATTTCGCTTTTAAATTTCCTTTTGATATAATTGTACTTGAGCGAGAAAATGACACCCTCGGGGTCGATTCAGGGAACTCGAATTTCGTTTTTTAACGCCTCGTTATTACATGTGTTAGGGAATTTTAAATTAACTCACCCGCTCAGTCCCGACCCTCCAAGTTTGGGGGTGAGTTAATCTTCTTTTCCCTTTTCGTCGTTGACACGTTTTCCCGCTTCACTCGTAGTCGGTTTTGGTTTTGTTTTGTTTTGGGGGCGATGACGGCGATGATGCGAGCACGCCAGGTGATAGAGTGAGAATGATATCCCATCCTACGACATCGGGACTCGCTCCGGGCGCCCGGTGAACCGTAGGATGACGGTATCGTTCACCGCTATGAGCGCAAGCGGGGCACCCGTACCTTCTTAGGATTGTTAGCGATCATTTACCCTACGAAATGATCGACTCGTGGACAATTATATTTTTTTTAAAATCTGATAAAAATACGATACTACATTTCGCAACAAAAATATCTTTCCACCACAATAAAAAAAAAATTGATAAACTCTTCAGACATGTTCGAAATCCATATGCATGTTAAAAATATAAATTTCAAAACTACATTATAAAATTTGATTTTCCAACTTGTTGATTATCGACCTTGGGTAGGGGAACACTCTCCGAGTTAGGTTTAGTTGGACACCTTCTCTGACGAGTAGCGGGCTTTATACACTCGTGATGACCGAGTAACCCCGACGACCCTTCGAGCGATGATTACACGGCTCCGAGCTAAGCTCCGAGCCCGAGTGCATTGCGGTTTCTTCGGGTTTTCATTTGATTTTTGATGAGAGCACTCATGGTCTTTTTTTAGGATTTTCTCGGAGTTTTGGTGACTTTACTACTTTTCTCGAGCTTTCCGTTGTGGGTCGGTCACTTTGTTTTCGAGTTTTTCGACGACCTTTTATTCGCATTGCTTGGCTTTCATGTGGACACACTTCGCTGGCTAGACGAAAGAAAATAACGGCCTCTAGGGTATACGGGTTTGTTTACATTTGCAGTAGTGTTACATCTTCTTTATACCTCACTATCTGCATGCTATATCTTGTTTGTCGCTACTTTTTATCATTGTTATTGCATGCTTATATCTTGTTTAGTCATTACTTTTTATATATTGCTATCGCATGCTATCCTGTTAGCAGTCACTTTTTCATATTCATTATCGTATGTTATCACCGTTTTAAGCACGTTACATTATATATCATTGTATGCGTTCTATCATATTCTCTTGTCTATATACATATCCCGTCATAGTATCGTACAACACTTAAACATATTTGCATAGGATGTTTAGAAGAACTTCGACCATGTGGGCGCACATTGATTGAACATTTTCGACTCGCCACCTGAAAACTCAGCCTCTTCACTGAAGGAGCTCCGGAGGCAAGAGTAGTGCGCAGCATGGCCGTCTTCAACGATGGAGCTCGTCGTCGTCAAGAAACCATGTGATAGCTCGGAAGTTATCGAGCTCGCTTTCTGACCTCCGACATCCCCTGGTTCCTCTCCCTTCGGATTCTACATTCCAAATTCGAGCCAACTCCTTTGCACACCTCCACATCTTATTTCGTTGACAAGTTCTATCCTTTCGACCTCCTGAAGATAATATTTCCCGATTTTTATCAAGAGTATTCTTAGATGATTTCGATCATTTAAGATGTAATTAACTATGAGTGCTTACCCTTATAGTAAGCATTTTCCGAACTCAAATTTAAAATAAACCCTATTTAATTCTTATATTAAATAGGGAATTTGTCGACGAAATATAATGGTTTCGCAAACCAAACGGACGTCATACATTTCTTAGATTTATTTGATCGAGTCTCAGCCTTAAGTCTTATGTTTGTCTTTCGGGATAAGTGCACGACTTGAAGTGTAGCGCTTCTTTCATTCAAACTATGAAAAATATGGGGTCGGTTGACTTCCTTCTTTTCGTTGAAGGATCCTTCTGAAGCGGGCGACGGGATTCCGATTCCGGCGACCGACAGCTTCTTACGGGCACTTCACGCACAAAACAACGCCGACAGCTGCCCTGCTGGTAAAGACTCATATGATCTCGGGCTCTGCCGACGGAAGTACAATGATGTGCTTCCCCTCCTTTATAAATGAATAAGTGTTTTTGAATCTACCGTGATGAGTCCTCCGGTCAAACTGCTATGGTTGTCCCAATTGAAGGTGGTGGGCATCCATAAGCACAACGTCTCACCACAACTAGTCTCGAACTTGCCTCCAATTGAGAACTCTACCAAACAACTTGGGTCAATGTTGATTCAATTCTCCTTATTTAGCCATGTCAGAGAGTATGGTTAGGCGTGCCTCCGAGCCTTTTGTCCCAATTTCTCAATTTGAATCAATGTCACATTCTTGTTGCTCCCGTCATCGATGATAAGATTGCATGCCTTTATGTTCATTGTGCAGCAGGTTTAGAAAATATTGTTGCGAGGCCACTGCTGATCCCTCGTGTTGATATCGATCTGTAGAACCAGTCGAATTACGAGTGTCTCTCCTTCATCTGGGGGAAGATGAAGTATCTCACGTTGATCCTCAGCTGTCTCCTCGCTAACCTCCTCCACGATGCCCTAATCTGTAAGTCTGACTATTCTGCTCATGAGACAGTCGGAGGTGATGTGATCGTAGTTCTTGACCAAAATTGTTTTGGATGAGTTACCCTTCTCATGTTTCTTCCTGCTCCGATCTAGAGTGTCACTCTCTTTCTTGGGCTTGCCTGTGCCTCCTGGGATACTTTTGTCAGTCATTGTAACTGTAGAAGGATGCTTGCCTGACGGCTGCTGCCTGAAAGATAACTATTGCCGGCTCTACTTCTGCCACCTCTTCACCTTTAGTGCTAGTGTGTAAACGCTCCAAGTGATGAATAAGGTTGTCGTTGCACCACATCGTTGATATCAGGCTTCAAGCCGCCTAGATAACAGGCTACGACGTGCTCCTCTGGTTCGACCAGATCACACCTCATCTGCAACTGATCAAACTACTTTGTGAATTCCTCAAATGACAAATCCCTCTGTTTCAGGTGGAGTCTCAAAAATATATCCTGGCGATAATGGGGTGGGAGGTATTTCCTCTGCATCGCCTTTTTCATCTTCTCCCACTTGGTAATCTTATCGCTGCATTCGGTTTTCCTCCGTCGCTTTAAGTTCTCCCACCACAAGGAGACACTTTCCTTCAATTTGATAGCAGCTAATTTGACCCTCTTATCCTCTGGCATATTCTTATACTCGAAGATCCGTTCAACAGATTGCAGTTAATCAATGAAAGCTTTAGGATCCACAACCCTCCTCAAATTATGGTAGATCAACTTTGATATCGAAGTCTATGTGTCAGTCCTCCAAATGATTCTCCTCTCTGTGAGTCTCCCTCTGAGGGGGATTCAAATATCATTCTCTAGGCCACCTTTGATATTGGATTCTGAAGCATCGTGGTCTATCTTCTCAATCGCTAAAATTATCCCTATGGAAGGGATTTAGATCTTCATCTCTTTATCCTCTTCAAATCTCCAGATCTTGATCGATGGGAACTTCTTCCAATGTTAATTCTTCAATCTCTACAAGTCTTTGTTGAAGGCGACGGAACTCTCATCTTATCTATTCTCGAGTAAGCTCTATATCTTCTGAGTGGCATGGCTAGGTTTTAGGAATATGAAGGAAAATTTTGGTGGAGATGGGTTTGGGGAAATCGAAAGAGGTGGTTTAGGGTCTGAATGAAAAAATTTGGTTGGCGGGTAAGGCGGATGCTAGGAAACCCTAGGATAGGACTAGGGTTAGCCTAGCTTTGATATCAAATAATACCAGACTAGTTATGAAAGCAATGAAAAACTCAAAATGAACTTTTATTAATGTAGAGAGAGGGTTACGACACAACACAGCAGAAAATAGCAACACAAAACATACGACACAAGAAAACCCCTCTAAGGTGTACTGCAAGGGCAGTGGAGGTCAGCTAAGTGGATCGGGATGGTTGGCAAAGGTGGTGGCAGCAAAGGAATGCTGATAGCAGTGAGAGGAAGGTACAAAATTGCAGGGACGACAAGTACGGAGGGTAGGTGACCGGCAGCAGGCGAAGAGGTGGTTGAAAGGTGTTGGACAACAAGGGCGGCGGTATTAGGATGAGGAACAATTGGTTGGGAGTGTTGGGAAGGAGGGAAGAAAGCTAGACAACAAGATAAGACTGCAGGTATGGGGTGATTGAGTGCTAGAATGAAGGAGGGGGAGGCTTTCGGCTGACGAGAGGGGAGGAGAAAGATTGAGGAAGGTGAAGGGAAAGGATACAACACTACCTCAGAGTAGGATACAGCTGGAGCACCACCAACTCCTCAGATACAACCCTACAAAAGGGATAAGGACTCAACACAGGAAATTTGAAATCAACACAAAGCTAAGACTAACCCCAACACTCACGAACAAGCATATAAATAGTCTCCAAACAAGAAAGAACAGAAAAAGGAAGGAGGAGAAGGGTTGGCGGCATTGTCGCCCTTCCTAAAATGGCGCTCGATTGAGCGGAATGGAAGGAAGGAAATCCCGCTCGACTCCTGTTGCAGCCCGAACAGGTCGCCTCAGTGGTGCTTGGACCAGCTCCCTATCCCAGTCGGTTCAACCGGCTAGCCGGAAAACGCCCGCACCGACGTCACCTCCCTTAGTACAATTAAGAGCAAGAGAAAAAGTGTCATTACAGGCTAAAAGGGAGAAGCATGCAGCTATTTAAAAGTGAGAAGCTTGTATAGAACATTCAATTGTTCGTTTTATTGTCAATATTTTCATTGTTTTTCATCTTTAGTCCCTTGCTATTAGTTTGATAAGCATAAGTGTCTTCGTGATAATTTTTCAAGACTAATCTAATTTGATGGTTTGATGTGAATTTCAGCATTTTTTTTGTGTTAATTTTTTTAACAGACATCACATTAAAAATTACCTCTTTCCATGCATATCAAAGGTTTTATTCCAGGTTTCTAATTGCATGTGCAGATTCTTCAGATATAACAGTAATTTTGGTACTTCTACATGATTTTATGTTGCTTTGTTCTTTTCTAATTTCAACAAATGCTTCCAAAATTTTGGCAAGTGAACGAAACTTTAAGACCCTTCCATGCATGTATTTAGATTTTTATAGCGACGTAGGAGATAATTATAGATGCTCAATTTATCCATTAGTTTGATATATTTATAAGTACAATTTTGTACCAATAGCTTTGGCTCAAAGACATCTAGCTCTTGCCAAACGTTTTATAGGAGTTGAGAAGTATTATGAGACAGTCATATATTCTTGCTCGAGACCATGAGGTTGATCACATAAAACACAAAATTTTTAAAATATGACTATACCATTTTAAAATCTCCCAAATTACTTGTGTAGTCTCCCATATTGGCTAAAATTTGTCTGCTTATATAGAGGTTTACAATGAGGAAAAATAAGGAAGAAATGAACATTATCCTAATAAAAAAGAAGAATTATAAATTGCAACAGTTTTTAAAATTTAAAACCTACTAAATAAAAACCACAGTATACAACACAGCAATCTGTGGGTTGCTGCCTTCCAATAAAACAGTGTTGTATAATTCACCTTATATAGATTGCTAGCATTCCTTACTAATAAACAACCAACAAGTATTCAACAGTAAATAAAGTCCAAATCCTCAGGTCTGATAATGGTCATTTGTACATCATTTCTTCTAAATATGGCTCATCAACCCAAAAATCAAAATAGATGGATTATCCATATTGAGATGGAATAATTCCTCTTGAATGGGAATGTTGAGGAAATAAATAATTGCGATCTGTTGAAGCCAGTACCACTTAAATGAAATCATTCGCCACTAAAAGCTTAAACTCATTTGCAAGTACTATAAATTAATAATGATTTTTTTTTCATTCACACTGCCATAAGCATAGTTGACACCATTTTGATATTTCTAAGATAATTTAGGATATTAATAACGGTGCTAACCAATATGAAAATCTTCTAGGCTTTCAACTACTCTCAAAGCTCATAAATAATTCTGATTTGTAGAATCTGCAAGTGCCAAAAGTACTAAAACATGATTGAAAATTTTAGAAGCATATTACCCGTAGGGCATATCACGCATCCCCATTGAGGAAGTGTATGATGAGTCGTCAAGCTCTGAGACACTAGGAGGCTTGCTCTTCATCAAAATATCTTTGTGCTGAGGCTCAGTCTTTGGCCAAAACCACACTATTTTATTCTGTACGCAGCAAGGGTAACTAGTTGCAGAAGCTTTAGTAGATGTATGAACCTGCAAAAGTACAGTCAAAGAAATCTTAAATTACCAGTTATTCAATATACATCAACGGCATGAAACATTGAATAAAGAAATATACAGTTAATTTTAACTGGGTTAGTTTGGAAACGTGCACGTACACTTTAATTAGCATTAAAAAATTACAAAACCTATTTTGATGACCACAGCTGAAAATTCACATCTTGGCATCGAGCAGGAAAAAAAACTTGATTATCAGTTCTTCCTATGGTGAGGGCACTCACATCAAAGCAGGTTCTAAGAAGATTCTTAGATAAAATCTTAAATTATGGCTACCTTCCTGCGGAAAAATATAACATCCAGCATCCGGACGTTAAACCGGACATCAATAGCATTTCGCCACATCGCCAAGCCCACTTACCCCCAAAAAAAGCAGAGAAAATGTGGAATTAAGAACCGAACCAATGACCTGGCTCAAGTATTCACCGCGCGTGTAGGTGGGAAAAAATGAAAATTTACATGAATTTGGAGTTAAAGATACAGTAGCTGGATAAAAAAATTGCAGACAGAATGTTGAAGAGAAAGAACATGTGTGATGAAAGATTATGAACAGAATGCCGACAATGTCTCAAATTTCAACCCTTCAGAAATTTTGTAACGTAATGCAAAGTATATTGGAAAACACCATTTTTTTTTATATTTTCCGATATAAAGCTGAGTAATTATTTTATAGTGTAGTAAGTTAGGTATGACTAAGCCTTAATCCCACTAAGTGGTATTTACCTATTTGCCTATTATTTTATAGTGTAGTAAGTTAGGTATGTACTAAGCCTTAATCCCACTAAGTGGTATTTACCTATTTACCTATTATTTTATAGTGTAGTAAGTTAGGTATGTACTAAGCCTTAAAGTATTATGTTGAGTCAAGCTTGATCCTGAAAAAAAAAATGGTATTTACCTATTATATAAGATGAAGACATTTTTTATACTAAGCTAACATACCTTTATTTGGAAGAATTTAGAACTCTTTACCTTTCTTGCACTTACATAGATATATATGACCTAAACTTTGAAGAAAATCTTATTTTAAGTTGAACCAAAAGCTCAAAGTTTTGTCAAAAAAATTTTGATTTTAAGCAATTCTTATTCAATAAAGCAAATGTGTATTGTCTCATTTCTGAAAAAAAAAATACACTTAGAATTAACAAATCTAAAATGTTTATATCAGTGTTTTATGTTGTTCTATGTTACGTTTCTTTAGAACTGTTCTGAACTTTTTACCTTTTTTGCACTTAATTATAGATGTATCTGGTCCAAACTCGAAAAAAAAAAACATTACATTACTTGAACTGAAATTTCAAATCATTATTTTATTTTATTCAAGGTTAGCTTTGTTCATATAAATTTTGATTTTAAGCAACTCTTATTCAACAAAGCACTTGTGTACTGTCTCACTTATGAAGAGAAACTAATAATGAAATATCTTTAAAAGTTACAATAATTGTTTTATGTTGTTTTTTATTGTTTTCTTTGAAATTATTTTCACTTTATTAAATTATTTTTTACAGAAATAGATGAGTAATTCATATACTTTAAAGAAAAAACCTGCATTTACTTAAACCGAGAGCTGAAATAAATCTTTTATTATTTTTTAAGTAGATATACAACAACAACAACAACAAAGCCTTAATCCCACTAAATGGGGTCGGCTACATGTATCCTTTTCTCCATTGCGTCCTATTTAGTGTCAAATTTTTTATAATTCTAATAAATTAAGATCATCTTTTATGCAATAAGCCCAAGTTTTCCTACGTCTACCTCTGCCATTCTTAACATAAGTTGTATCTAAAACATCTACTATCCTAATCGGATCATCAGGTGGTCGACGTTTAACGTGACCAAACCATCTAAGGCGACTCTCTCTAATTTTATCCGTCACCGGTGCAACACCAACCCTATTACGGATATATTCATTTCACATTTTGTCTCTAAGTGTAAAGCCACTCATCCATCTAATCATTCTCATCTCGGTAACACTTAACTTAGCATTGTGCTTCTCTTTTAAAGGCCAACATTCAGCACCATAGAGCATTGCAGATCTCACCACCATCTTATAAAATTTTCCTTGCAGTCTAAGCGGTACTTTTTTATCACACAATAGGCCAGACGCATTCCTTCACTTCAACCAACCAACCTGAATTCTACTATTAACATCCCCATCTATATCACCATCGCTTTGAACAATGGACCCGAGATATCTAAATCGTTCACACCTTTTAATAATTTGATCACCCAAAGTTACACTTCTGTCACTAGAGCTAATATTACTAAAATTATATTCTATGTATTCAGTTTTAGTTCTACTTAAACAAAGACCTTTAGACTTCAAAGTAGTCCTTCATAATTCAAGATTTTCCTGAGCTTTTTCTCTCGTCCTATTCACGAGGAGGATATCATCAGCAAAAAGCATACACCAAGGTACATACTCTTGTAAATGTTCAGTAAGATCATCCATAAGTAAAGCAAAAAGATATCGGCTTAAAGCCGATCCCTGATGTAAACCAACATAAATAGTAAAATATTTGGCCAATCCTTCTTCATGAAATGCTAGAGTAACTTAACTCTGAAATCTCATCTGTTCTCAATTTTAATGCTAGAGTAACAATTTTAATCTCATCTGTTCGGTTGGAATAAAGGTGATGTTTATGATCATATATTTGTTTTTAACTTAACTCTGAAATCTTGATGAAACCTAGCACTAAGATCAAAGCATGCATGATCATGCAAGCTTTTGATGATTTATTTAATTTGTTATGCATGCACCAATATAAGTGCAACTCAAATATGTTAATTTATAGCCCAATAAAGAGATTAACATTCAAATAATATAGGTTCATCTCCACTAATAATATTCAAGACACCTCTTAGCACTATTAACAACAGCAGCAACAATCGAACAAGATAAGAAGACGGAACAAGGCTATTTGATATGTAGATCAAACATCACTAATGCCTGAAATTATCCTAATAAACAAAGGTCAAGCAAATGGTAGCCAGCATTGTCATCATTAGCCTTATCCAAACTATTTGGAGCTAGAATTATGAATCATCATTTTTCATTGATTCTTATTCAGCATATGCTTGAAGAAATAACCCTCTTCTACAGAAATGTTTCTAAATGAAGTCTATGATTATTTGTTTTCTCATCCTTGGATATTAATCTTATCTACCAATATGGATGCAATTTTTAGCCAACTGGAAATATAAATCTAGGGATTCATTTGGTTGCTTGTACATACAAAAAAAGATTCAGAAAATCATGTTTTCATTTTCACCCATTTTGTATGTGGAAAATAAAATAATCAGTTGGCTTTGAAAGGCTTGTAGAGCTTAAAATCCATTTCTAACTATATCAAAGTACACCATGGAATCTAACAAATACACTGTTCATTAAATATATTTCCTTAATTCAAGCAACCAATTAATGGAAAGAAAACCAACCAACAGCTCTAAGAACCAATACAGACCATAACAGGCTCACCTGAGGGCCATCTTCCGGAGCCTGAGGAATGAGCTTGCAGCTTCCAGCCCCGTCGAAGCACCAGCCATGGTAAACGCATTGCAGGCGACCCCAACTATCAATCCGCCCCTCCGAGAGCGGCGCGAGGCGATGGGGACAGCGATCATCGAACACCCTCCACTGGCCCCCCTCCCTATCCCACCACACCACCAGGTCTAACCCTAGCACCCTTACCGCGCGCGGCGCCCGCTTGTCAAGATCGCACACCGGCGCCACTGGATACCAATGGGCGTACCAATCAAACTTCTCACCGAAATTCTCACCCGCGGCGAGGGTATCAGCCGCCGGGACGGCCACGGAAGTATAATCAGAGGTGGAGACGTTGACTTTGAGGTTTCGGCGGGAAACGTGGGAGCTTGATGGAGTGTGCCAGCGGAGATGGGAACGGAGAGAAGGGTAGTGCTTCGAAGAGAGTAAAGCAGAAGTGGAGTAGAGGACGGAAGTGGTTGTAATGGCATCCATGGATTTGGGGGACAAGAGAGCCCAAAGGCGGTGGCGCAGGAGGTCGGAGGGAGCGGCTTCCTTTAACCGGACGAAGCAAATGGCGATAATTTCAAACAAAAATAGTAATAATAATCAACAAAATCACTTAGGTGGTTAATTTGTAAATATCAAAATTTATGACGATGTGTATGTAAATTTGATTAGGATGATTTTTAAGATTCTAAATTATTTTAAGATAAATTTAATACATGAATTATAAATCAAATAATATATTATCCTCTTTTTAAAATAAACTCAAAAATAATAAGACTCATCTTGTCAAAATTTTATCATAATATTGTGACCCAATTAGGTCCAACAATAACCATACTAATTCATTAATTACCATCACAATCATTTATTAACTATCAACTTGTTTAGACATAAATTTAATTATAATTAAAAATTAAACGATATTAGATTAAGGATTAAAAAATGATTACTTATAATTAATAATAGATAAATTGATAATAATTTATTCCTTGTGTCAAATGACCATAATTAAATATTACTAATTTTTTTAATAATATTGTTAAAATATACTTGGCCTGCATAATTTTGATGCTTACTTTGATTATTTATGAAATAATTATTAATTACAATAATTAAATACTAAAAATATTAAATTTTCTTTCGGCTTAATTTGCAATTAATCAAATCATTAATTAATTACCATTCACTTTGGCCAACCAATCTACTAATTAATTATCTCAATCATAGACTTGATCTTATTAGGATGCGTTAGGAGAGAATTGTCACAAACTAACTTATCTCAAGTTACCCATGCAGCTTCAGCACTCTTCACCAGTTGATCTTTCATGGATTTCCCCAGCTGAAGCATCACATCTGACTATGGAATGGATGATGATGTCCTCCTCAAGGTCATCCACCTTTAGGCCTATAACCTCTATCTGGGCATCCATGTCGTTCATAGCCTCCTTTACCCGAGCAATGCGTGAATCAAAGCCATATATGAGCTCATTTGACCTCCCATGTGGTTTGGATGAGGCAGAATCTCATTGCTCCTAGTGATCTCGTCCTTGCTGAATTTACTCCACATTTGTAGCTTCAGACTCCATGACATGCTCATTAAAACTCTTTGCCATAACTTCGAACATGCCTCTAATACTAACAGTCACGGAACAACTTAACTCAAGTCACCATGTGGCTTCAGCGCTCTTCCTTGGCACTAAATCAGTCTAACCCTCATAACACTTGGACTTGTAAGCACAAAACACTAGGAAGAAGAGTAGAGAGAAGTATTGGAGAGAAAAACTTCAATGATAAAGAGCGATTACATCATTTGAATGCTTAGGAAACTTGGATGGTTCCAAAGGAGGGGGAGGAACTCCGATTTATATCCCCCACCAAGTTTAAGAAAATTTTCTAGATTACAATAGAATAGTCTAGTTTCTAGATAATTCAACATCATTCTCTCATATACGTACATAACCCTAGATTTTTCTAGGTTATTCTTGTGTCCTCCTTGGAGCTTTTCCTTCCAATATTCTCTTGAATGCGGTGGAGTTTTCTGAAGTTACTTGGATTACTCTCATCCTTTTGATTTTCTTTAGAATCTTCCATTCAAAGGTAATCTTGTCAATTTCTTTGTAAATGGCAGAGTGATATAGGAAGTTATTTTCCAATAAGCAATTGTAAAGCTGCTTCTTGAAATTTCTTTCCAATAAGCAATTGTAAAGCTGCTTCTTGCAATTATAAGCAATTGTCAATTTCTTTGTGAAGCAGCTTCTCGAAAGCTGTCAAAAACCTACTGATTATGTAATATATCTTTGTGAAGCAGAAGTCTATTTGGGAGATCTGCTACACTGCAGTTGTTTCTGATGAGAAAGACTATTTTGCCCTTATATATGTAATATATCTAAATGATAATGGTTTTCAGAATAATCACAACAAAATAACAGTAAGAGATACTTCTATACAAAAAACTTTAATACTTGCAAAATACTCCAACACGTAGAAAAGTGAGTCATTTCATGCATATAACTACAATAACGAGGACAACCAAATTAAACAGCAGGTCTAGAATCACGTTTCTTTTCATTTCCTTGCGATCAATTATTCGGGACTATCTCCTCTCCATAGCAACATCTCTCCTAACTCGATCGTTGTCCGGAGTGAAGTCATCTGTGTCATCAATCCAACAAAAATAATTGCAATCTTCATGTGTCAAATTTTTGAGACAACTGTCAAATCTAATGTCGTAGTCGCCTTCTCTTCTTGATTGGTAATCAATACACTGCATGCCATAGTAGCAGGATGGAACTCTCGAGTTACCAAATGCTTCTGAACTCATGCTTCTTGTTTTTATAAAACACTATGGTTTCAATTGCCAAAAAAAAAAGATATGCTACAGAAACATTAAAAAAATTTAAACAGTTCTACAATAAAAAACAAAAGGTACTTAAAACACATCAAAAAAGCTACAATACAGATTGTTACAAAAATTTAGAAAATATACATCCACAAGTCTAACGTACAACAAAAATAGAAATCATCAAAGAAAATTAGTATGTGATGCGACATAAATACAATTGATGAGTTCACCAAAGCATCGATAAATTTTAATTGTATCATCTCTAATTGGATAATTTCAAACAAAAATAGTAATAATAATCAACAAAATCACTTAGGTGGTTAATTTATAATTATCAAAATTTAAGACGATCTCTATGTAAATTTGATTAGGATGATTTTTAAGATTCTAAATTATTTTAAGATAAATTTAATACATGAATTATAAGTCAAATAATATATTATCCTCTTCTAAAAATAAATTCAAAAATGATAAGACTCATTTTGACAATGTTTTATCATAATATTCTGACCCAATTAGGTCCAACAATAACCATACTAATTCATTAATTATCATCACAATCATTTATTAACTATCAACTTGTTTAGATATAAATTTAATTATAACTAAAAATTAAAGGATATTAGATTAAGGATTAAAAAATGATTAATTATAATTAATAATAGATAAATTGGTAATAATTTATTCCTTGTGTCAAGTCACCATAATTAAATATTATTAATTTTTTTAATGATAATGTCAAAATATACTTGGCCTGCATAACCTTGATGCTTACTTTTTGGATCAACTGTCAAATAAAGATTCAAATAATTTCAAAGAGTTACATTTTCCCCCTACACCCATGCAACACCAAAAACTGCTAGCCGGCTACTTTTCTCTCCGATATAGATATCCGATTTGTTCTTCCAGACCTTCGTCGTAGGATGGCTTTTTCAGCAGCCATGTCCTCTGTTAGTTCTTCAACACCACATACTCTAAATGCCTCGAGCCATCGAATCGAATTCAAGTTCTCAACCTTCTGCTTATCTCCGGTTTCTTCTCTGCGGAATTCGTCTCCACTTATTGCTTCTAGATTGGGAGCTCGAACTTCAGTTTCACAGCGTAGAAGGGCGGCTTGTGTAGGATTTTGGGTAAGCTCTATTTCAAATTGTGAAGAATATAAAATCCAAAATAATGGGATCCAGATTTTTGATACACGTTCCTCAAATCCAAAATCATTTAAATTCATCTTACCGCTGGATTTGGTAAATTAGGAGTTAAGCCGAATAGAAGGCAAAAGTTGAGACCCAAAGGTTTTTTCTAGCAACAGATGAGATTTTAAGGTATTAAGATAAATTCAGATTTACTAAATTCTGAATAGGTCAAATCAACAGCAAATTTATTAAATCTCGTAAATCCAATAGAGTTGTTTAACAATTTCTACAATGATTAAAGAAATCGTTATCGGGGTTGGAGAAAGTCGGGGGCCTGCGAAATTGAATCTCAAGCCCCGCGAAGTTAAATCCACTGGGTCGTGGGATTTAGGATTTACAGGATTTACAATCAAAATCTGCGGAATCCGGTGCCTGGTAATTTATTGTCCAAAATGACTGTCTAGAAGGATTCCGCTTAAATCCCGCGTAAATTATGAATTAAATCCGTTGCGAGATAGCCCCTAAAAGTGAAAATTCATAAATCCGCATCACTCTTGCATTTTAATTTTACTTTTCAGCAAATTTATAACATCTAAGTGAGATAAATCCAATGATGCAAAAATTGGTCTGATTTGAGCTCAAAGGAGCCCAAATTAAACACTAGAATTATGATTGAAACTACACGTTATAAATTGATGGGTCAAACTATCTTTAATCTTTTCAATTAATTCGAGCATGTCGACAAGAATAATTTAATGAATTAAAAGCTAATTTGATTTTGAAGTCAATTTAGTGCAATTTTTTCTTGGGGCATTTACATACATACCACTTAATTCCTATGTATTTACATATCTAACATCTAAACTTAATTTTTTTACAATTATACCACCCAAATCTTTCATCACTTAGAAAATACCACCATCTTAACTTTTAAATAGCGAAATACACCTCTTTCATGTATAGGTAAGGTGGTATATATGTAAAAAGTTGAAGTTCGGGTCATAGATTTGTAAATACATAGGAATTCAGTGGTATTTGGGTAAATCTCCGACATTGTTTGCAAACATTGATATATCTAATGCAGAAATTACTTTTTAAGGTGGAAATATATGAAAAAAAGCATTTGCAATTTTTTTCTCATTTAAGATGTAAAAATCCAAATAAACAGATGAGGCGTACATATTTTTATTAGTAAAACTGGATTTATTAATTGCTAAAAGTTATAAAAGAAGATGCAAAAGTGTTATTGAATCGTGGCTTATTGAAGCTTTTTATGGCCATTATTTAGGGTTCATTTGGGGCAGCTTATAAGTGCGGGGGCTTTTTTAAAAACGCTGTTGTACTGTTTTGTTTGCGCTTTTCGACAACTTATCCGAAAACGCTGTTGGATTTTTACACTAAACGCAGGCTATATTTCAGGATAAGTTGTTCATCTTGAAACGCACAAACTGCCCCAAAGACACTATTATTTTTTATGCCTCTTCGTCAAAGTTGAAATCTAGAAGTTAATTAGCCTTAGATGATGTATGCAGGCTTGTTCCCAAGTTGGTGCTGCTGGATCCAATCCTTCGTTAAAGAATTCTTCTGACTTCCAAGATTCATGTTGGAGATTTTTAAGGCCGCACACACTTCGTGGGACAGCTTTGGCATACGTGTTAGTGATTCAAATCCTTTATGAAATGTGTTCCATATTCATTTTTTAATATTATTTTATAAGGGTGGCGTGAAAGCAATGGTCACTATTGTTTTTTTTTTTTTTTTTTTTAGATTCTGAGTTTTAATTATACCACCAAGTTCCTATCCATTTACATATCTAACACCTAAAGTTTGCTTTTTCACATTTCTATCACCCAAATCGTTTGTATCTCTTAAAAAATAACACTATTTTAACTTTTAAATAGTAGAATATGTCTTTTCATGCATAGCTATGATGACATATATTGAATTTTAGGTGTTTGGTATGTAAATACATTGGAATCAAGTGGTATGTCCGTAAATCTTCCTCCTTTAAAATAACCTCAAGAAATATTACATCAGGAGTAAGCACGTGGAATTACGTGTGGAGTTCAATCGCTAGGAGCCATGTGAAATCCCGTCCCCACTAAGACAAAGACAAAAAATTATACACGCGAACCTGGACCGACCGAAACCCGACCAATATTTTCGGTCTCGCATAACAGCAGGAATATTCACATAACACTGCGGAATAACACTTGAATAAAGCACAATAACACATCAATAGCACCATAATATCACTTGAATAACGCGGAATAACACGGAAGAATATCCCCGATATTATAATAACATAATAACACCTCAATACCACTAAAATAATACATGAATAACGCATAATAACACGGAAGAATATTCCGGTAACAATGCGAAATAACACAGGAGAATATTTCATAACAATGCGATATAACATTATGAGAGAATATTCTCTAACACTACGGGAGAATATTCCTAGAATACCGGTAATATTCCCCAGTGTTATTCCGCATTATTCAAATATTATTGTGGTGGTATTGATATGTTATTGCGTTATTATAACATCGAGAATATTCCCCCGTGTTATTCGCGTTATTTAAGTGTTACTGTGATGATATTGATGTGTTATTATGCATTATTCACATTTTACGAGAATATTCTAGGTGTTTCCGTCGGACCGGGTTCGTGTGTATAATTTTTCATTTTTTTCTTAGTGAGACCCGGATTCCATGTGGCTCCCAGCAATTGAACTTCACACTTAACTCTACGTGCGTAGACGCAGAGTCCTGATGTAATATTTCTTCCCTTGCAAACCGTAACGCCAAGCACTGCTTTGCCTTGAACCTTCTGCCCCATTCCCACTTTTTTAAAGATTAAATCTTTGATAGAATTATTCATATCATCTCCTAACATTTTTTTTTTCTATGGCAGAGCTTTGGCTGTAAGAGTTTTAATAGAGAACCCTGCTCCAATAGATCGGTGGTTGATATTCAAGGCATTATACGCGCTTACAGCTCTTATTTGTGGCAATAGTTACATTGTGGGGATAAATCAGATTTATGACATTGGAATCGACAAGTATGCTTGCCATAATACTTTATACAGCATTATCTTTACATTCCTCATTTCTATGAATACTTTATCGTTTCTTCATCAGCTCTCGTCTCCTTTTGCAAGATATTTATTCACATTTTCTGATTCTTCAAGTGTTGCAGGGTTAACAAGCCATATTTACCGATAGCTGCCGGAGATCTTTCAGTGCAGTCTGCGTGGCTTTTGGTCTTGTTTTTTGCTTCCGCCGGCTTACTTATTGCTGCGCTCAACTTTGGTCCCTTCATTTCTTCTTTATACATTCTAGGTCTTTTCCTTGGCACTGCCTATTCTGTTCCTCCTTTTAGACTGAAGCGGCATCCTGTTGCAGCAATTCTTAGCATGACCACGGTATGTTTTGAGATTACATATTATTCTTTTTTTTTTTTTGTTAAAACAAGTTATAAGAAGAATCTGTTGGAGATATTCTATATCGAGCTTATTATTAAGACTAACTTAATCGAGAAAATTAAAAATAGTTGAGGGCCTATTTGGCATCAGTTTTGTTGTCTACTTTTTATTTTTTAAAAAAATCGTGTTTTAGTATTTTTTGGCGTAATTTATTTTCTGTTTTTAAAAAGAAATCAACTTTGTTTTAAATGTTCTAAAAAAATGTGTTTTTAAAAACAACCATCGGAACAAAACATATTTTATTTCAGAACAACACATAATAGATAAAATAAAAATAAAAAACTAAAGATATGAAAAATGTGATCCCAAACAGCTTATAAGAAAATAAAAAATAACAAATTGATGGAATTTATCACGAGAACATTTACCGTCTTCATCAATGCATTATTAGAGTCTATTTGGGGCAGCTACAGTTTATCCAGATAAGTAGCTTAGCCTTATAAACTACTGATCAACAGCTAATTCAGATAAGCTGGCTGACTGTTTGGTTTTACGTGTTTGGAAAACAACTGATTTGTAATTGTTTCTGAATAAATAACCATTATGTCTTTGATCTAGATAAGCTGACTAGCTGCTTGGTTTGTGTATTTGAAAAATAGCTGATTTGCAATTGTTTCTGAATAAATGATCATTCCGTCATTGTCATGAATCATGCTATTTGCAACAAAACTGTAATAACTATACAATTGATGATTTAGAATAAAAAATCATTTAATAACAGAAAAAAAGAATATACACATCACTTAAGAGTGAATATCAAAAAACCTAATTAAACATTAAAATTACAATTAAAAGTATGATACTATTCTTTTTAAAATGCAGAAGAAGCATGTGATGAGCAACGTTGTTCCGTAGGGATACCATCGAACCCCAATCACTATCGACAATGGAATTGGCCGGACTGTCCTCTCACTTAAAGAAGTCACAGTTGTCCGGATTATCTGCTCATAGCGGGCACCTGTAGAACTGTCGTCCGTAGCTATGTGGTCGACATGACGTGAGTAACAAAGACGGCAATCCACAGCGGCATAGAACTCGTTCGGAGTTCCTCGAAAACCTGAAGCTCATATTCCTTAAAAAATTTCAGAGAGAATATGTCAGTCATAAAATCAGGTGAAATAAAATATCATGAAAGTTGAAAATAAGAAACAATATTGAATAAAAAATAAAAATCTGATTAAAAAATAGTAGGCGTGAGGACTCACTGAACTCACCGCACCAACCAAGGAATCTGTCACTATAATACGACAGTGGACATTGTAAAGAAATGAGTTATTGGTTGCCTTTAACCCACATATAAATAGCCACTCATGTGTCTGTTTTCGCCGTATTTCTCTTTTTATTTTAAAAGGAGTCGCCAACTTGTCAATCGTCGTATACTTCCCTCATTCGAATAGATCTCCCTCTCGAATCAAATAAGTGATTCAAAGAGGATATGAACTAAATAAGAATGGACATATGACAAAGTGACAAATAAGAGAAAAGAAAAACATGGAGAGTCTGCGTGAGATTTAGTTGCCTTCATCGTATATCACCAAAAAAGCCATCTTGATTAGCCTAAAAATCGTTGTTTCGAAAAGAACAGAGGTATTTTGTTGCCTTCATTGTGCATAAAACCATCCAGAAATGCCTCATAAACTGAAGCGCCGAGAAGAAGAAAGCTACTTGGTTTTCTTCATTGGGATTTCACATGTAATACTAACCACAACGAGCAATAGGTCATCCAGAAGAACTCATAAGATCAAAAGTTTCATCATATACCTCGCAAAGCTACTATATATATATATAAATAAATAAATAAATAAATAAATAAATAAATATAAATATATATATATATATATATATATATATATATATATATATATATATATATATATATATATATAAGTCAAACAAAAAATAAAGAAAAAAAAATCATATGAAAGTTTCAAATCTAAAAATATTCATAATACAATTGAGATAAGATAAACATAAAAATTCTTAAATTAACAAGACATATCCATTCAAGATTGAAAAATGTCATCCACTGTCCGCTCTCTCAATGTTGCCATCTCCGCTACACCTTCACCGGCTCATGTGTGAGCATCTCGTGATTCCATTTGTAGTTGTGGTATAGACTGTCCCACATGGAATTCAAATGCTTCTGGTGGGAGTTGGACTGATTATCTTCTGAGAGGGTATCGTCTAATTTAGTTGTGTTGTGTCATAGTGGTCACTACTATCCGCAATTGCTTCGGAAATGGGTAAGTCGACATATCACGTAATCACCCACATCTTTTTCCACACTCGAAGGATCTTTCGATCACATTGTGTAAGAATGAGTGCCTCTTGTTAAACATTTCCTTCCTACCGCGTGCAACTTCTCTGCAAAGGATATCCGGCGTTAA
This sequence comes from Papilionanthe hookeriana x Papilionanthe teres, assembly GCA_022702705.1. Classification (NCBI taxonomy): domain Eukaryota; kingdom Viridiplantae; phylum Streptophyta; class Magnoliopsida; order Asparagales; family Orchidaceae; genus Papilionanthe; species Papilionanthe hookeriana x Papilionanthe teres. The sequence goes on along the minus strand of CM040435.1, from coordinate 10,499,856 downwards.
CCAACACACACACGCATTCAACAGCAACGCATGCACCCAAGGGCAATAGAACACACACCCAAATTCACCAAAGCCACCAATTTCATATCCCACAGCCAAAATACACTCACACACATCTAACACCAACCCACACACCCAAGGCCAGCAGGACACACAACCAAAGCCACCAGAGCCACCAATTTCATCTCCCACGACCACCAACACACACTCGCACACATACAACACCAACCTACACACCTAAGGCCATCGTAGCCACACCCAAAGCCACCAGAGCCACCCATTTCATCTCCCACAGCCACTAACACACGCTCACACACATCCAACATCAACCCACACACCTAAGGCCAACAAAGAACACACCCAAAGCCACCAGAGCCACCAATTTCATCTCCCACGGCCACCAAAGCACACTCAGACACATCCAACACCAACCCACACACCAAAGGCGAACAAAACACACACCCGAAGCCACCAGAGCCACCAATTTCATGTCCCACAGCCACCAACACAGTCACACGCATCCAACACTAACCCACACACTCAAGGCAAGCAAAACAAAAACCTGAAGCCATCAGAGCCACCAATTTCATCTCCCACAGCCACTAACACAGACTTACACACATCCAACACCAATCCACACACCCAAGACCAACAAAATACACACCCAAAGGCCAACAGAACACACACCCAAAGCCACCGAAGCCACCAATTTTGTCTCCCACAACCACCAACACGCACTCACACTTCAACACCAACCCACATGCCCAAGGCTAGCAGAACACACACTCAAAGCCATCAATTTCATCTCCCACAACCACCAACACACACTTACACACATCTAACACCAACCCACACTCCCAAGGCTAGCATAACACACACCGAAAGCCACCAGAGCCGGCAACACACACTCACACGTATCCAACACCAACCCACACACCCAAGGATAGCAAAATACACACCCAAAGCCACTAGAGCCACAAATTTCATCTCCCAAGACTACCAACACACACATTTTATTAATCCATCGGTCATGAAGAATCACCTTATAACCGAGGCAATTGAAGAGCTTTGGACCGAAATCCTTAGCATGCTCAGCAGATCTGCCAAATCTCCCCCGCAAATTCAGAGCAGAGGCGAGAGCAAGGAGGCGCCGCTAGGGCTCGATTCGAGGGTAGAGGAGATGCAGTGGCAAGGGGTAATACCCGAGTGAAAGAACACAGGTCGTGGGGCCGATCCCAGGTTTACTAAAGGCCCTAAACGTCGTTTCAACTCACTCACCCTAAACGCAGGATTCATACAGAATGGCGACGTTTTGAAAACGCCGCCCGCGATTTTAATCCACCCCAAACGGGTCCTTACTCTATCACTTTTCACCAACTATTTTGGTTTTATGAATATTAGATGTTTTAAATGAAGTTGTAATAATGTTAGAGAAAAATACTGTGGATAGTTTGCAACATTTAAACATTCGACCAGGGATAACATTATGACACTCTGTTTGAAGTTCGATAAACACCATGACAATTTGATTTTTTTAAGTCATAAGGCTATTTTGTAATGGCATGCTATAAAGTTTTAAATTATTTTGTATTCATGAATAAGCTTATGATTCTATAAGGCTCGTGTGTGAATGAGCATGAATTATTGTAATATTTGTTATGATTAATGCTTACTGTTATGATTAGAACAAGAATATTTAAATTTTTAGCACTAGCTAGTTATTTCAGATTTGAACTCTACTTCAAGGAGTATTAAAATAATAGGTTTATCTTTATTACCTATTAATTATCGTGAACTTAGAAATAAATTGTATTATACGCCATTATAACGTCCACTGAACAGCAAAACACAACAATTCCAATGTTGATATTGACTTTTTAAAAGTTTAGTATTTATGCCATTTTGCATCCTCATAGGCAAAAAGAAAAGTAATACATTTAAAAATATCATAATTTTCTATATATATTTTATGCTCATTTTTAATGATGTTGCACTTTAATGGAAGGTATTTTGCAAGTTTTTGGCTTAATGTATAAGAAATGAGATTTTGGAGAAAAATGAGCGAAAATTGAGTAAAGAGCTAAAATTTTAAACTGGCACTTAGGCACCAACTTTTGGCATCTAAGCACCAGACGACAGGAAGCTCTAGCGCCAGGGCGCAAAGATCCGACGCCTAGGCTCCAATCAGTTATAAAAATCTTCTAGAAGGGTGATGTCTAGGTGCCACAGTTGGGCGCCTAGGCTCCAGAGACGGTTTTGAACTTTATGCAATGAATTTGGACGAATTTTAAAGAGGTGTCTAAAGTGACTTCTGGTGATTTTGAGAGCTCTATTTAATAAGGCGAGTGGCTAGCCTAAAAAGTGAAGTTCATATAAGAGAGTTGGGGAGAGGAGTTCAAGTGTCGTGAGTCTTGTGTGTGTGTGTGTGAGACATACTCTTATTAGTGTGTGTTTTGGTGTGTCTAGTGGAGGAAGAAGACAACAAAGGAATTTCAAATGATTTTCTTGGGGAGAAGTCAAAGACGAGTACTTGTATTTTTTGTTTAAGTTTGATTTTGTTGTGTAAACTTGGATTTCCGTTTAAATCATGTTTTGTTTTGTTATCCCTATGAATTATGAGTAGTTTTTTTTATATTTCTCCTTGCAATAAGAAGTAATCATATGTAGGATTAGAATTGTTTAAAACTTCTCTTATTTCATACTTGTGATGATTCATTACTTCTTAATTTATATATTCGATCTCACCAATTGGTATTTTAAAATATGTTGTGAATCTATAATGATCCGGGAGGGCTGTATGTTCCTCAACTAGTAAGAATCGCATTAATCTGGTGGGTGAGAAGATAACCCATTAGTTAGTGTAAATAGATAGAGAGATAAAATTTGATGAACGTAAATTGGTGTTTATAGAGTAACAGACTAATTTCTTACCATTTTGATCTAGAGTTTAGAACCTTAGAACATGTTAGTCCTATAGAAATGGCACAGTAGGTAATCTGGATGTGAGAGGCTAGAACCTACCTAACATAACCCGAGATTCTGAACTTAACTTTAGGTTAGCCAATGTTCGTTATGCACTCGGAAGAGGGTAAAGATTATTTATGCTCCTATTTGTCATAAAACTAAATTTTAAACATTTACTTGCGAAGTACCTCTAGTGTGTAAACTATTAATCATAATTCTAAATTTTATAACATATCTATTTTGCACACTAGCCGATAAATATAAATTGGATAAAATTTTTTGTGATATTTTGAATTTTAAATAACTGTGTAATTGCGGGTCACGTCAAAAAGGATCACATGATGAAAGAAACAAGGAATGCTAAATGAGGAGCAATTTAAAGTGTCATTCAATAATTAAAAACACACAAACATCTTGTTAATTCATACATAAATTTTTTTAATGAAATTATGGTATTCTTGTCAATGTATAACTACTATATTTTTGCTTCTAAATTAAAGCACTAGAAGTTAGAGAGGTTAGAACTAACCAGAAGTCTATGTCATTGTATTCAGTTCATAATTCATAAATGATACTGCCTAAATTCAATGTTTCAGAATGTTTCAAAAGAAACTAAAGCATATATAATATTATATCAACTTTGCCTTGGGTTATGTGTTTCAGCGTAAGATTTTTGTTTATTGATTCTTATTTTCAGTTGACAAGCTTCGTGACAGCAACAATACTTTGACAATTCTACAAATTCAATGAATGTGAAAAATTAGGTTTGGTAATAACACAAAATAGACATTTACTATTTACAATGTCCATTTTTAACATTTCTTCTATTACACATTTTTTGGTTTATAAGCTTAATGGTTAAAGAGAAGAGAATAAATTAATAATGTGAATAAGATATGGGGGAAAAGTATTTTTCCTTGCTGTGTCAGTCCAATATCTATTTTTTATGCACTCAACAAATAAGGCTCAAGTTTGTTCAATCATGTTTTCATTTATCTCATGGCAATATATATTTCAAATTACCAACAATCCACACATTTTTTTAGTAATCACAAAGTACAAGTAGAAATTAATCTCTTATTGAAAGTGGCAGCAACATTATACCTTGCAGAGTAATTTATTGCATAAATGCCTTGAAGTTTTTAGTAATTAACTTGGCTTTCATATGATTTTTGACTTGTCACAATTTTTCTAAAAATACATTTGACATGGAAGCACTAACTTACGAGGACGCCTTCCCATGATCCCACAAACTGAACTGTACGCGGAAGCCTCCTAGCGATCTAGGGGCCGATTCAGAACGATGTATTGAGAGGGGACCCACTCCTAATTACCGTAGTGCTATTTTGCAGTTTTTTATTGTATTTCTATCAGGACAGTCGTCAGCGTCCGTTGTTTTTCCTTTCCAGGCCTATATCAAAGAGCAGTTGGTGCTACGACTTTATCTCGTTCTAAGGTGGTGATTAACTTTCAAGGGTCAAGTGGTGCTTCAGTTGTATCTCGCTCCCGATGTGGTATTTATCTCTGACTTTTCTTGCTCTGCATTCACCCATCACTCTCAACCATCCCTTCCTTGTTGTAGCTCCCTGAAATAGCTTCCTTTTGCTGTTTTCTGTAGTTTCTAGTGTCCAGGCACCTTCCCCCATTTTACCTCATTGCTATAGCTAGGGGTGTCAATTCGGGTCAGCGAGTCGGGTTCATGCCCGACTTAAAAAAGACTCGACCCGAATAAGGTCAACCTGACCCTACTTGAATAATGAACGGGTCAAAAATTAAGACTCGAACCCGTCCCGCACTTTCGTGCTTATTCAGGTAATGTTTGGGTTTCGGGTTCAACCCGAACCTGACTCGGATTTTTCAAGTCGAGTTCAATTCGTGTTGGCATGTCGGGTCAATTTTTGACAACCCTAACTGCAGCCATATATAATAGTGTCTTGATGTTGTTCTTTTGTTGTTCTCCTGCAGAACCAGCCAATAACCACCACTTGTGTTGTTTCTTGCAACCTCCACCCTTCCTCAACCTTCCCGCATAGCTCCCAATTGCCATTCCTCACCTTTGCCATCTAGAAACAGCAAACATGCTGCTTTTCTGCTGTCCAGCCACTCCCAAAAAATCTCTCCAATCGCCGTTATACTTCATCTCAGTGCCAATACCTAGGGATGTCAATTCGGGTCTCCAGACAAAAAAATGACCTGACCCGATTCGGGCCAACCCGAACCCTATCCAAATAATAATCAGTTTGAAAAACTCAACCTGAACCCGACTCGACCTAGACACAGTTAACCTGAACTCGACCCATTTAACCTGTCAGCTTTATTTTTTATTAAAAAGTTATACTTCTAATATTTAACAAGTAGCAACAGACAAATTAAAAAAATTCTTTGTTTATATGACAATCAATGGTATAAGAGTTTAGAATACAACTAATTTTTTCTTGTTTATTCTGGCATGTTCGGCTTTTCAGGTTCAATTAAAACCCTACCCAAAATTTTTACATGTTGAATTCTCATGCCCAAACCCGACTCAAAAAATATTTGGGTCAACTCTAACCTGAAATTTTCAATTTGAGTTCAAGTCATGTTGTTGTGTTTTCGACACCACCACCCATTCCGTTATTCTTGCCACCGCCCCTTCCGACCCAGTTGACCACCATTACCTTGGATCAAACCCTAACGTTTGTGTCAGTCTATTGTTATTTTCTTTTTTTAGAGTGTTAGTAGTAATCGCATGTCAGTTTTTCAGTAATAATATTTATTTTCGAATTGTGATTTAGGTTCACTCTGGTATCAACATTAATTCTTTTACTTCTTTAATTTTTATTTAGTATTCTGTTTTCTTGAGCTGCCAAAAGAAATCATTGTTGCTTTGCAAAATCTTATTAAATTAGGTACGTGGTTTTCTTATCAATTTTGGTGCTTACTATGGTACTAGAGCAGCGTTGGGCCTTTCCTTTAATTGGAGGTAATAATTACCCTTCTTACTTCAGCAAGATAAAATAGACATGTTGGAGTAAAATTTTGGGATATTTACATACCTAGCACATAATTTTATTATGTATTTATGTATTTTGCTCCAAAATTTTTATGTTTACATACATAGCACCCTGGTGCTTTAAACGTATGCAATTTTAATGTGATATTAAAGATTTGAGTGCTAATGTGCAAATATGTAAGTTTAGGTGTGAGATATGTACATACAAAAGAATTGTGTGCCATGCATGTAAATGCCCGTAAAATTTTTAAACTTGTCATTTGCAGATTCATTTGGAGATACAATTTCTAATGCTCTATAACGTTTTTTTACTGCAGCTTTCCTCTTGCGTTCATCACAGCGTTTGTGACATTATTTGCATTGGTCATTGCTATAACCAAAGATCTCCCTGATGTCGAAGGAGACCGCAAGTAAGTTTTTTTTATAACTTATTATCTGGATGGATCTTTAAGTCTTTCAATCCTCCAGAAATGTGATGAACGAAGCCCTTCAAATCCTTGTACAAGATTCTGGATTTCAAGCTATATTATAATCATCTGCTGCTTTAATCCAACTGTTTCGGGCCTGCTTATTAAAACCCGCGTTAAAGTTTTTGATAGCCATGCTTGTGAACCTCAATACAAACTGCACAACTAAGCAGTTGAATGAGAACTCAGAAGCCCATATGGATGCAGTCATGCAGGACTGAAAAGGATGAATTTGAGATGTTTTGATAATAATCAAAACCACTTAAGAACTAAACCACCCCTTCCCCCAGCAACAAAATGTTGCTCATTTGATCAAAGCGAAGAAATTGGCTGACAACACAATCAGTTTTGAGCAAATTTTGTTTGAGATACATTGATCCTTTTTCAAGTAAATGAACCTTCAGCTACAAATCCAAAATTATGATAATCTCAATCGTTCCCTTTTTATGTTGTGACAGGTTTGTATCAAGAAAGTTTTCAGAACACCTAGTCGCTTTTCCACTACCATAAAAATAATAGGAAGATTTTAATAAAATAACACTGAATTCCTAAGTAGTTACATTTGTAACGCCTATACTGTCATTTTTACACACATACCACTTTACCTTTGCATGAATACCTATTTAGCATTTTAATAGTTAAAATGGAGGTATTTTCATGAGTTATGAAAAACTTTGGTGGTATTGATGACAAACGTAAAATTCTGACGTTAGTTATTTAAATAGGTAAGAATTGGTTGGTATGTAAATGCTGTATCACAATGGATTTAGAGTGAGATTTAAGCTAAATCTTGCAGGACCGTCATTTTGGATGGAATGAAAACGTGGATTTGATAAATTCCTTCGCGGATTTCAGCCACAAGTCCTGGAAATCCTTGATCATGCATGGGATCAAGGTGGATTTACGCTGAAGTTTCCAAACGGTTTGATTGATTTACGGATTTTGGAAATTTTGTTGGCGGTTGGTTTTTCATCCATGATTTAGTAAATCCAGATTTACATTATTTATTAAATCTTCATAACTTAAATCTCATTTGTTGCAAGATAGCTCCTAAATGCTGCAAAATAATAAAATAAGGATACTGATTTAGTAAGTGCAGGTTTCAGATATCAACTTTCGCGACTAAGCTTGGCGTCAGGAATACAGCGCTTATTGGTGTTGGGCTATTACTAGTGAATTATGTAACTGCTATTTTAGTAGCACTTTATATACCCCAGGTGATTTAAACAATTTCTCCTGATTAGTTTGATGTTCTTCTGATTTCTCGTCCTCTCCCTGCTTATTAAATTGAATGGATAAGTTTCAAGCAGAAAGGTTTACATACATGCCACTCAATTCTTATGTATTTATATATCTAACACCAAAACTTCAATTTTTACATAAATGCCACCTCACCTATGCATTTCACTTTTTGAAAAATTACAATTGTTTTATTTTCGATGTGATATGAAAGATTTGGGTGCTATAAATGCAAAAAGTAAAGTTCAGGTATTATATATGTAAATACATAGGATTTGGGTGATATGTGTGTAAATGCCCCCTTTCACCAATCTTTATTTGTACCTCATTTCTTTCGGAAGTTATTTTTCCCTTTCTCCTTACGGAAGGCCCAATTTATTATTGAAATATGTTTTGGATACTATTCTTGATATGTTTGATACGTTTTCCTTTCTTCCGCAGGCTTTCAGAAGCCGTGTAATGATATCTTCGCATGGAATATTCGCACTAGGATTGATTTTCCAGGTAATTTTTTCTCTAACGTTTTATGGCCTTTTGACTCGTAATTACTTGTGAAATTTGTGAAGAACTTTTTTATTATATATATCACATTTCTAATCTATTGATTCTGATTCAGGCATGGGTTCTGGAACAAGCAAAGTATACCAAGGTAAAAGAGATGCGATTCAAATTTTATATCGTTGCATTTAATCCTCATGCAATACAATTACAAGATGTTTATTAGATCTGATTTCATGTGCTTAGAAACTGCTTGATGCACTCTAGTACCTAGCAGCAGCTGAATTTTAGTAGTGTATTATTTATATGTTTTTATTTATTTATTCTAATAACAAATTAATTTTTAAAACACTCAAAATAACTTTTAATTAAATAGCCAAACATATTTTGTTTCAAATCAAAACATGAACAAAATAAAATAATGACAAAAAAAAAAAAAAAAAAACAAAACAAAACAAAACAAAAGCTATCACAAATGGGTCCTAAATCTGCAGGATCTACGCTATAAAATGGCAGCAGTATGGCCATAGTATTCTTATTTATCGTAATTGTTTTTGAATCAGTGCCCTGCTGTGACTATAACTGAAGTCCTTGAGCTCCACTATTTCCATTATATCATTATTGCTCTATATATGTTTGATAGGTGACATCAGGTATGGAAATTAAAAATGTTGGAGTGCATGAAATGCATTTTTATTGGATGTGAAATTAATAATGATCTACCGATCTAGCTAGAGTAGGGGCGTAAGTGAGATGAGCCAACACCTGAGTCAGCTTTAGCTCGGCTCGTTAAAGAGCTCTTGAGTGGAGCTTATTGACCCACGAGCTTGAGCTAGAGCTCAAACTTAAACTCGCTCATCGTGGCTCAAATTGCTGGCTTGCAAGTCGGTTTGATCAGCTGGATTCTCGTCATGTCGTTGCCATCTCCGGTGAGCTGCTGCGGCATTTCTTCTCTCCCTCCATCGATCAGTTATATGACTTATCCGTTGAGCTTCTATGGCAATTTCATTCGAGCTTACAAGCCTACTAGTACCATGAGCCAAGCTTGAGCTCGACTTGTGCTCGAGCTTGTGTTTTGACAAACACTTAGAAATTAATTTAGTGGCAAATAGGTTTAATATTCATTAAGTCGTCAGTTTTGCTTGACATCCCAGATTTAGAACATTTCTTTTTTGTACCCATTTTTCCTCAATAATTTTAGTACAACATAAAATTGGCACATTTTGATTCAATTGGTGAATTAATATGTTTATGACAGAAAGATAAAGCTAGAATAACATGCAACTAAAAGTCAGCATAATATTCATCCTTTGTTCATAAACATCAAATTAGTTTCTAAGTCTTTTGGCTTAAGTTTTACATTCACTTATTGAAACTTTTCATCGTTAAACAACAAATTTTTCAAATAATTTCTGTAACCACAATCGTATTTGCTGTAACATTCTTTTCAAAATTTTGCAGGACGCCATACTGCAATTCTATGGATTTATTTGGAACCTCTTCTATGCAGAATACCTCATTTTTCCTTTAATATAGCCAAAACTAATATAATATTTCATGTCTCTTAACTGTTTCTCTTTATGTTGGCTCTTCTACAATTTGTTGTAAGCCAGAATATTATTTTTTCTAATCAAAGGGCTCACCTATTTGATCTTTGATTGTAACACTGTACATGATGCATGAAACTCTTTTTGATGCATTATTTGAAGAGTTTTTGTATTTACTTTCTGATACATTTATTGGGACTATTTTTGAAAATTCTACAATTTAACTAGGGATGATCGCATACAGAACCCCCGGAACATTGATATTTACTAATTAAGCACCCAGATGCCTATTGGCAATTTACTTAAAATGAAAAATATGGGTTGAGGTTTTACCATGAATTTTAATATTTAAGTGAGTTTGAAAAATGGATGAAAGAGGGTGGTTTTGTAAATAGCAAGTCTCGGGTGATTTGTAAATGGAGAAAATATTTCATCCGGTGACAGCGGATACACCAGGCAGTGTTTTCTTTTTTTTCTCCGCTGTGCCTAATGTATCGCGTTTGTTGTCTAGATGCAGTTTCGGACTCCAGCCGCAAGTTTTTTCCTGTACTGCCCCATTCAAGTATTATTTCAAAGATATCAATAGATGCATATATTAACTTTACATGTGAGCTATCTTGCGGTTGATATTGTTTGAATAGTTGTGTTATTTAAATTGAGGGGCATTTGCTTATATGTATTGACATATCTATGTATTGACTTATCTAACACCTAAACTTTAATCACTACATTTATGTCACCAAATCTTTCGTATTATATAAAAAATATTGTATGTATACACGTAGGAATTGAGCAGTTTCTTTGTAAATCTAATTTTAATAAAAAAAATTGTAAAGGTGAAAATGTAATTTCGAATAAGAATTATGTTAAATAAAAAATTTCTATAAGTTTAGAAATATATTATTATTTGGCCGTTTAGAAAAAATTAGAATTTGAGGAGAGAGATAAAAAATTATCCCAACAAAATCTAACAATTATGGTCAGTACTCAGCATTTAATCTCGAAGCAAACTAATCGTATCCCATTTTTGATAGATTATTTTAATTATAATTAAATGTCGTGTATCTTCATAATTTTTCTTCATAATAAGCACGTTAATGATAATAATGCTATGAATAAACCTATCGCATTTTATATGATTATCTCTTCAAAATTATTGAATCATCAAAGGCTTAAAAAATAAGGTATAATATGATCAAACGAGCGATAGGGTGGTACTAAGAAATCTAAGAAAGGCAAAAAATGTTCAAATTTTGACGCATAACACGGATTTCGAAGTAACCTTTTGAAAAAAGAGTATTCAAATTTTAATTAAGAGTCAACAAGAGCTCTGATTTCAACAAACTTATGGTCAAATTGATCGGCTTAATGAGATAGACCCAATGATATCCAAATTGGTCAAATTCGAATCAAATTAAACTAAGATCGAGCTATTAAACCGTTTTTGAAAGTTTTTAGATACATTTGGAAGATCAAACGGATGTCAAATCCAACGAGTTTATTTAACAAGTAAAAACTAATAAACCTAATATCGCTCAATTTTGACATCGTTAAGACACTCAAATGTCCATTTAACACAGTCAGATTGAGCGAAACTCTTTGAACTGTATGATCAATGTGGTTCATATTTCTGCATTAATGCGCCGAGAACTTTTTAAATAGAGCTTTACCCTCTCATGATGGGATGAGAGAACTTGGGGCCTGAGGAATAGCTTGAAGCTTAAAAAAAAAAGCCGAAGTATAGCATCACTCTTGTTACCGCCGATCTCCGTTGACCACCACTTGTCGGCGGCCGCCGATCACCATTGATCGCCGCCCATTTCTTATGACAAGTTCCTCCACGCACCGAAACTATAACTCAGGAGACTCTGTAACCCTTTCCCGCACGTGGGACAAGGAGTTATACTTGCAATCTATACTTTATAGTGAATCACTTTAACTAGATCAGACCTCATGATTTTTTCTCTTTACGTGTTTTCCTCCTAAGCACTTCTTGCATTTTTACTGGTTGTTTTCTTCTATCTGAGTGTGTTCACCTCATTTAATGCATTGTCAAAGCTCTAATAACTTCCTGTAAAGTTCTACGACTTTTCATCCTTTCATTTATAGTTTCATGAAAAGAATTAGTATTTATTCCTTGTTGAATATTTGTACATTTTGTCCAACAATTCTCTTAGCTTCCCATTAGAAGTTCCCAAATCCCATGTAGCAAGCATAATCTGAATTTTAAACCCCACACACAATTGCTCAATTTTCATCACAATTAGATTAGGTGACACATCACTTGCGGGTGATTTTCCCAACCATCCCTAGTTCCTTTCAGTATAATCCAGTTAAATTGAGGCATTTCACTTGAGGGTGAGGTCCTAACCAACGCTAACCTATCTTTCACCACAGTCATTTTAAGTTTCTGTATTTCACCTGCAAGTAAGATCATATCAAGTTAATTTGAGGGAATGAAATTAACAATGATCAATAAACATTAGAGAAAGATCAAGTGATTTCCAACTATAATAAGATTAAATATCTTAGATCTAATATACATAATAATACAAACACATGAGAAAGTAACTAATGAAGTTAAAGATGTATGCATATTAGTCAAGATGAACAAGCACCATATGGGTACGCAGTAAAGAGATAATGGAAACTTAATTAAACTTTAAAATTTGTCGTTAAATAAACTATGTTATATAATCCTAGCATTGGCACAAAAGGCTGAATATAGCCAATTTGAGTATCAAGAATGAGAATGTTCACACGAATAAGTTTTATCTTACAACATATAATTCAAATAAAACTAGTGAAAATGAGCACACTTAGTGTGCTAAACTGCCACACTTTAATGATGATTTGCTCTGCAGAGAAGTAATGGGATTAATGCTCTAAGCCAAAATTTGGGCAATTTGCCCTAATCTTTAGCAATGAAGAGACCAACTTAATGGTACCTAGCTTTGTCTTAATCATGATTCGAAAGGCCCATAGGGTTTGGGTGCTTCAAATACAATTTTGCCATTCGAGTTAGATTAAAATTAGTTTTTACAAGTGGTCAAGGACTGTTTTGTTTTTAAGAAAGACATTATATTAAATTACTTGTCAGTCTTACAATGATACCAACTTAAAATTATATGAGAGAGGAAATTAAAAAAATGAGAGTTTTTTTTTTATTGAATTTTATTTTTTTAACAAAAAAATACGAAGTTACAGAAACAGTGGTAAAACAATTATCAAGAAAATAAGTGAACATAAAAACAAGACTTTAATTTTAAAATCTAGAACTAATTATGCTATAAAATTAGAATGTCGTTGTGTTTGAATTATTGAATTGTTGTAAATGGAAAATTGACCACGGTTTGCTTGATTGTTGTAATAGAAAATTGTTGTTTATGAATTTTTAGGTTGTTATAAATGAAAAATTATTGGCCACAATTTCAATAAATATTAACAGCAATGATAAAGTTGGTGATTAAGTAAATGAGAAAATGAAACGGATGGCTAAGGATTTGGAAACTTTAAAGCAGCCACTATCAATTATTTGAAGTATATACGAGAAACTATATAGAGATTTATAAGACTCAAACTCAAAATTTGAGAAAACACATAATAAATAACAAGAATAAATCAATCGCTATTGGTCCCATTAGCAATTCATGAACAAACGAGTAAGTTAATATTAACATTTAATAAAAATTTTCCTAAACTTTTATTGCTAAAAAGTCCTCAAAAAACGCAGCAAGTATTAAATGAAACATGCCCGTTAACTAGAAATAAACATAAGAGAAGTTTGCATGGTTACCGCATACATTATATTTCATAAAATGCTAATCCAATCTTCTTAAAAAAGAAAAGAAAAGAAAAAACTAAATTAATCTATTCTCTAATATTCCGAACATTCACTCTAACTTGTTTTAATATCTAAGCATTTATATATATATATATAGATATATATATATATATATATATATATATATATATATATATATATATATATATATATATATATATATAGTTAACAGGCATGTATATATATATATTGCCCACCCTCCATCCCCCACCCCCTCTTCCCCCTCCCCCTCCCAAAAACCCCCATCCATCTATCAATTAATCTTATATCCTTCTCATGTCCTCCATCGCAAGCATTCTTAATAACCATCTCCCTTTATTAGTGATAACTGTCAAAGTAGGAATTAATTTATCGATGATTGGATGGTCAAACTCACCCAAATAATAAGTGTTATTTCAAAGAGGCATTATGGAAGATAATGCATCCTAATTAAGAACTACAAAACGGAACAACGTCTATGCTATGAACAAAAAAGAATGGACCTTAATGATGAGTTTAATAAAATATTGTCTGCAATGCATGCCATGCTAAAGGGACCAATGGAATTCACTCCATAAGTAGATATTCACAGCTTCAAAAAGAATGTAAAGCACAAAAAACCTGTGCATCTCAAAGGAGAAGGCTAGAAAAGAAAGCTATCCTGAATCTGAAAGAACCACCAATAGATCTTTTCCAATCATCTGAAAAAATTAATTTTTGCACGTACTTAGCAATGACAAATTAAAATTTAAAAAAACAAAATGAAGCAAACTTTTAAAGACAATGATCCAAAACAAATAAAATAAAACCTGTGTCCTTGATTGCCTAAATTTTTCATTCCATCCTAAGATGGCAAGATCTTTTATAATCCCAAATACAATTTGCTCGCAAACGGATTGTACAATTCCATCTTCATCAACTAACACCATCTCCAATGATGTTTCCTAAACGGAATAATATAATAACATTAGTTATTGTAGAAGAGTGTATAAAAATACTTCGCATAACAAATGAAGGAAATCATACGATAAATAATACATCAGATATACAATACTTTTACAGCAAAAAACTGCACAAAAAATAAAAAAAAATAAAAAATCAATTCTCCCTTTAAGGGTTTGATAATGAAACATATTAAAAATACACCATTTATGGGGAAAATGTGATGCCTGGTTTCATCTTCTTGTGGGAGTTGAAAAGAGGGAGAGTAAGTGAGTAGTTGGGAACAAGAAAGGGTACTTTCGTTCAATAAGACAATGCAAAGGTTAGATCGACTTGCCTGGAGAGACGAATGGCACGTAAGAAGGCTGGAGACTGACGAGCGCAAACTAGGGCTTCCCCGTGCATCGATCAAAGCTTAAGGAAGCGACGGTAAATGACATCGGTGTCGTTGAGCTGAGGAGACGAGACGCTTGATGAGGGTGGCAAAGCTTGCGGAAGTCTTGGCATTGAGCAGGCGATGGCGGCGGCGGCGCGAGAGGTCGAACCGAGTAGGCCGAACTCGGTAGCGTGAGAAAAATATTTTAGCTTTTAACCATAATAATCCTAAAGATTAATTATCCTAGGGCTCCACACATCTTACGGCCTGTTTGGGGGCAGCAGTAGCTTATACAGCTTAGCTAAATAAGCTGATTAGATATTTGTGTGAATTTAAAAAATAATTGATTTTCAACTTGCTTTAAATAAATGATTATTCAGCTACGATCTGAAATTCTCTAATTTATAGTGCACAAAGATTTCATTCAAAGGAAAATATGGTAGCGTATCGAAAGTTTTACAGAGAAAATCCTATATATCATAAAGGTATTCATTGGCAAGACTACGTGCATAATTTTATTCGCATTCCTATGAATTGGCCTCTAATAAATCCATAAACTGTTGGGCTATATTCACATTCCTATGAATTGGCCCAGAGACTTTCCATAGCTCATTAAACCAATGCACTTCATTATAACCCATGCAGATGCTTTGAGGTTGTTGGGAGAATTGATTTATGTGAGCTCTTACAAATTCAAGAGAAGTCTTAGCAAAAAAGCAGAAAACATTGTTAGTTTATTGTGCCTTTAGTAAAGTTGTTTAATAGATTTTTTTTAAAGTTATTGTAATATATTATGAAACTGAGTAATTGATGATTTTAAGCAATCATAGAAATAAATTTAAAAAGACTTAGATGAAAGCATTGTTAATTAATGAAGGGAGAAAATTGATAAATTGATTAAATGAACTAATATAACTATAATTTTGATATATGATCATTAGTGGAATAAAATTAATCGAGATTAAATAATAAATAATAATAATTTTTATGATACATTTTAGTTAAAATTGAAAGATTTATAGCTTAATCATAACAAAATAATTAAAATTAAAGATGAATGATTATAATCTAAATTAAAATAATGAAATAAGAAAAAATAACTAATAATAGTTAATTAGCACAACTAGTAATGTGATAAAAAATTTATTAATATGTATATTTTTATACAATAATTATCTTGATTTTGTTAATGCCAATATAGTTTTAATCGGCGAGATATCTATTGAGATTAATGATAAGTTACAATAATCTATGCAAGATTTATAAGGCGGATGATTTTGTTATCATGTAATATTTAGTGTATGGTCTGAAATTCCAATAGATGCAATATCAAAACTTATCAATCAATATGATTAGAAGATAAAAGTGATATCTTTGAATTTAGTGGTTATAAATGCAATTTAATGGATAAATTTTATCTCTAAATTGCAGTTATATATGCTTATCATAATAAATTTACCAGTAAAGATCTTTCAACAATCTATTCTATTCAATTATAATGTAAGAAAATTTAATACATTTATTATTAACATGAAGATGGAATTATATTATATCTTTTCATTTTATTTTTACATAGTACTATTTTTGCATAAGCAATGTGTAATTATATCATTTAAAATACTTCAACTTCGGCATTATTTTCGAAACCTGTGAACAAATAATCATCTTACGTATTGGTACATTAGTATACCCCCTCTAGTAGTCATCATTGCTCATATAAACATTTATTTATTAATTTCATATTCATTTTTCATAACATTTAACAATTAATATCTTTTGACAATGGACAACGTTTGACTTGAGATAAATTATTGGAGCATGATAAGTCAATTTCATTCGATCAACATGACTGATTTTTTCTATCACAAAGATAAATCATAGATGGGCTTACAATAATGATTGAGTGAACAAATATCTATATCAATTAATATATTTGATTTAGAATAAATAATATCATTATTTATTATTTAGAAATATGAATACCCACCTCAATGTTAAACTTGTCTTATCTCCTTAATCTGTAAACATTGCCTCCTTTAATTTATTACCTATAACAAATTATATAGTAAAAAATATAACTATTCACAATGTCTGATACCTAAAATTTTTTCAACAATTATCATATGCCTTCTTGCATTGTGAAATGTCGCATCTCCTCCAAACTATCGTGTAGGTTGTTGATCTCTTCTTCATGAGATCGTTGTACATTGAGGAGCTCCTCCATTAGATCATCATGCATCTTCACCAATTGATCTTTCATGGATTTCTCCAGCTGAAGCATCATACCTCTGATTGTGGAATGGATGCTGATGTCCTCCTCAAGGTCATCCACGTTTAGGCCTAGAACCTCTATCTGGGCCTCCATGCCGTTCATAGCCTCCTTTACCCGAGCAAGGGGAGAATCAAAGCCATATATGAGCTCCTTTGACCTCCCATGTGGTTTAGATGCGGTAAAATCTCATTGCTCCTAGTGATCTCGTCCTTGTTGAAATTACTCCACATTTGTAGCTTCATACTCCACGACATGCTCATTAAAACTCTTTGCCATAACTTCGAACATGCCTCTGATACTAACAATCACAGACTAACTTATCTCAAGTCCCCCATGTGGCTTTAGCGCTCATCATTGACACTAAATCAGTCTAACCCTCATAACCCTTGGACTTGTAAACACAAAACACTAGGAAGAAGAGTAGAGAGAAGTATTGGAGAGAAAAACTTCACTGATAAAAAGCGATTACAACATTTGAAGGCTAGGAAACTTGGATGGTTCCAAAGGAGGGGGAGGAACTCCGATTTATATTCCCCACCAAGTTTAAGAAAACTTTCTAGATTACAATAGAATAGTCTAGTTTCTACATAATTCAACATTATTCTTTTATATGTGTACATAACCCTAGATTTATCTAGGGTTATTCTTGTGTCCTCCATGGAGCTTTTACTTCTAATATTCTCTTGAATGCGGTGGAGTCTTCTGAAGTTACTTGGATTACTCTCATCCTACTGATTTTCTCTAGAATCTTTCATTCAATGGTTATCTTGTCAAATTCTTTGTAGATGGCAGAGTGTGATAGGAAGTTATTTTCCAATAAGCAATTGTAAAGCTGCTTCTTCAGTTCTTGAAGAAGCAGCTTCTCGGAAGCTGTCAAAAAGCTACTGATTAAAAAGCAGAAGTCTATTTGGGAGATCTGCTACGCTGTAGTTGTTTCTGATGAAAAAGACTGTTTTGCCCTTATATATGTAATATATTTAAATGATAATAGTTTTCAGAATACAAAAAACTTTAGTACAGTGCAAATACTCCAACACGTAGGAAAGTGAGTCATTTCATGCATATAACTACAATAACGAGGACAACAAAATTAAATAGCAAGTCTAGAATCACGTTTCTTCTCATGTTCTTGCGATCAATTCTTTGAGATAATCTCCTCTCCATAGCAAAATCTCTCCTAACTCCTTTTATCATAATATTCCGACCCAATTAGGTCCAACAATAACCATACTAATTCATTAATTATCATCACAATCATTTATTAGCTATCAACTGGTTTAGATATAAATTTAATTATAACTAAAAATTAAAGGATATTAGATTAAGGATTAAAAATGATTACTTATAATTAATAATAGATAAATTGATATTAATTTATTCCTCGTGTCAAATCACCATAATTAAATATTACTAATTTTTTAATGATAATGTTGGAACATACTTGGCCTGCATAACCTTGATGCTTACTTCCATTATTTATGAAATAATTATTAATTACAACAATTAAATAATAAAAAGTATTAAATTTTCTTTCAACTTCGATTTAGCGAGCGCAACCGGCCGACAGGGTTTGTTCGGACATTTGGATATAAATATCTGATTTTTTCTTCCAGACCTTCGTCGTAGGATGACTTTTTCAGCAGCCATGCCCTCTGTTAGTTCTTCAACACCACATACTCTAAATGCCTCGAGCCAACGAGTAGAATTCAAGTTCTCAACCTTCTGCTTATCTCCGGTTTCTTCTCTGCGGAATTCATCTCCACTTATTGCTTCAAGATTGGGAGCTCGAACTTCAGTTTCACAGCGCAGAAGGGCGGCTTGTGTAGGATTTTGGGTAAACTCTATTTTAAATTGTGAAGAATATAAAATCCAAAATAATGGGATCCAGATTTTTGATACACGTTCCTCAAATCCAAAAACATTTAAATTCATCTTACCGCTGGATTTGGTAAATTAGGAGTAAAGCCCAATAGAAGGAACGCTTATTCCATACCGAAAATGCACGCATCCGCACGCATCTCCTCCTAATACCCATCTAGTACCCTCTAATACCCACCAATACTCACCTAATAGCTAATACCCAACATCCAATACACATCCATACATATCCATACCCATCTATACCCATCTATACCCATCCAGCACCCATCAGTACCCAAAAAAATCCGCACCCAACGCTGCGTACGTGCTCCGGATGGAA
This sequence comes from Papilionanthe hookeriana x Papilionanthe teres, assembly GCA_022702705.1. Taxonomy (NCBI): domain Eukaryota; kingdom Viridiplantae; phylum Streptophyta; class Magnoliopsida; order Asparagales; family Orchidaceae; genus Papilionanthe; species Papilionanthe hookeriana x Papilionanthe teres. Next base: position 10,480,536 of record CM040435.1, on the reverse strand, counting down.
TAATTCGCCCGGCAAAATTTGAGACCCTGAGGTTTTTTCTAGCAACAGGTGAGATTTTAAGGTATTAAGATTTAGTAAATGTCTTAAATTCAGATTTACTAAATTATGAATAGGTTAAATCAACAGAAAATTTATTAAATCTTGTAAATCCAATAGAATTGTTTAACAATTTCTACAAGGATTAAAGAAATCATTGTCGGGGTTATAGAAAGTCGGGGGCCTGTGAAGTTGAATCCCAAGCCCCGCGAAGTTAAATCCGCTGGTTGGTGGGATTTAGGATTTATAGGATTTACAATCAAAATCCGTGAAATCCGAATTTACGGCGTCTGGGTATTTATTTTGTCCAAAATGACCGTAAGGAAGGATTCTGCTTAAATCCCGTGTAAATTATGAATTAAATCCGTTCCGAGATAGCCCCTAAATTTGAATAAAATAAGATTTAGTATAACTTGTGTGATTATATATTTAATAATAACATAATACAATTTAATATTAATATGAATATAAATTTAATGCAGTTTCTTCTTATTTTTAATTCAATGAGTTAATTTATTAGTACTTATTTATATTATCATATTACAAAAAAACTTTAGTTACAACTTATATATTATTGTTTTGGTGTAGAATAATTTGATGCCAATTTAAATTTTGTTTAAATACTTATTTATTTTTTATTTATAAAACCTGTTGTTAATAACTTTATATAAAAAAATAAAGTATTCATTTTAATTTTTAACTTCTTTGTTAGTTTTATGTGAAAAATTAAGTACAAATAAAAAATTTTAATTTTATATAAAAGATCATGTACTCATTTGAATTTTTAACTTGTTCAATTTTTATAAATAAATCAAATATAAATTAAATATGATCATTAGAAAAAATTAAACAAGTCAAATATGAATACATACTTTTTATTTATATATAAATATATTTATTTAAAAATAAATGAATATATGAAAAAAAAGCCTCTGCAATTTTTTCTCTTATTTAAGATGTAAAAAGCCAAATATACAGATGAGGCGTATATATTTTTATTAGTTTTACTGGATTTATTAATTGCCAAAAGTTATAAAAGAAGATGCAAAAGTGTTCTTGAATCATGGCTTATTGAAGCTTTTTATTGTCATTATTTAGGGTTTATTTGGGGCAGCTTATAAGTGCGGAAGCATTTTTAAAAACGCTGTAGTACTGTTTTGTTCGCATTTTTCAGCAGCTTATCCGAAAATACGGTTGGATTTTTACACTAAACGTAGGCCGCGGGTCGAATCTCACGGTCGACCAGAAGCCGCATTTTAGAATAAACTCGTTTATCTTGAAAAGCATAGTTCGCCTCAAATGCACCATAAATCGAAACTTCGGCTGCTTGCATTCATGCTTGAAATTGTAATTTATGCCTCTTCTTTAAAGTTAAAATCTAGAAAGAAGTTTAATTAGCCCTAGATAATGTGTGCAGGCTTGTTCCCAAGCTGGTGCTACTGGATCCAATCCTTTGTTAAAGAATTCTTCGGACTTCCAAGATTCATGTTGGAGATTTTTAAGGCCACACACACTTCGTGGGACAGCTTTGGCATACGTGTCAGTGATTCAAATCCTTTATGAAATGTATTCCATATCCATTTTTTAATATTATTTTATAAGGGTGGCGTAAAAGCAATGGTCATTATTGTTTTTTTTTTTTTTTTAGATTCTAAGTTTTAATCCTTTAAAATAACCTCATTGCAAGGAAGAAATATTACATCAAGACTAAGCATGCGGAGTTACATGTAGATTTGAATCGTTAGGAGCCACGTGAAACCCCGACCCCACTAAGAAAAAGACGGAAAATTATACACGCGAACCGGACCGACCGAAACAGACCAATATTCTCAGTCTCGCATAACAGCATGAATATTCACGTAAGACTGCGGAATAACACTTGAATAACACACAATAACACATCAATACCACCACAATATCACCTGAATAACGCGAAATAACACGGGAGCATATTTCCGCTATTATAATAACATAATAACACCTCAATACAACTACTAATAAATACATGAAGAACGCGAATAACACGGAAGAATATTCCCGTAACAATACGAGTAAAAACACGGAGAATATTCTCCAACACCGCGACATAACTCGATGGGAGAATATTCTCAACACCACGAGAGAATATTCCCGAATACCGATAATATTCCCAGGTGTTATTCCGCGTTATTCAAGTATTTTTGTGGTGGTATTGATATGTCATTGTGTTATTATAACACCGAGAATATTCCCCCGAATTATTCCACATTATTTAAGTATTATTGTGATGATATTGATGTGTTATTATGCGTTATTCACCTGTTACAGGAATATTCCCGGTGTTTCGATCGTGCCGGGTTCGCGTGTATAATTTTTCATCTTTTCTTAATAGGACCGGTATTCCATATGACTCCTAGAGATTGGAGTCAGCACCTAACTCTACGTGGGTATTCCTCATGTAGTTTTTCTTCCCTTACAAGGCTGAACAACAACTACATACAACAAGCTTCTGCCAAGCACTACTTTGCCTTGAACCTCATGCCCCATGCACACTTTTTAAAGAAAATCTTTGATAGAATCATTCATGTTATTTCCTAACATTTTTTTTTTCAATGGCAGAGCTTTGGCTGTAAGAGTTTTAATAGAGAACCCTGCTCCTATAGATCGGTGGTTGATATTCAAGGCATTATACGCGCTTATAGCTCTTATTTGTGGCAATAGTTACATCGTGGGGATAAATCAGATTTATGACATTGGAATCGACAAGTATGCTTGCCATAATGCATTCTACAGTATTATCTTTACCTTTATCATTTCTATGAATATTTTATCGTTTCTTCACTCATCTCCTTTTGCAAAATATTTATTCACATTTTCTGCAATTTGGTGAAAACATTCATACCTGCTTCTTCATGTGTTGCAGGGTTAACAAGCCATATTTACCGATAGCTGCCGGAGATCTTTCAGTGCAGTCTGCGTGGCTTCTGGTCTTGTTTTTTGCATCCGTCGGCTTACTTATTGCTGCATTCAACTTTGGCCCGTTCATTTCTTCTTTATACATTCTAGGTCTTTTCCTTGGCACTATCTATTCTGTTCCTCCTTTTAGACTGAAGCGGTATCCTGTTGCAGCAATTCTTAGCATAGCCACGGTATGTTTTGAGATTACATATTATCCTTTTTTTTTTTTTTTGTTAAAGCAAGTCATACGAAGAATCTGTTGGAGATATTCTATATCGAGCTTGGTATTACATACTAACTTGATCGAGAAAATTAAAAATAGTTGAGGGCTCATTTGACATCAATTTTATTTTCTATTTTTTATTTTCATTTTTTTTAAGAACATGTTTTAGTATTTTTTTGACGTAATATATTTTCTATTTTTAAAAATAAATCAACAATGGAATTGGCCGGATTGTTCGCTCACCTGAAGTAGTCACAGTTGTCGGACTATACGCATCATGACGCACTTATGTAAGCTGTCGCCCGTAGCTATGTCGCCGACATGACGTGAGTAACAAAGACGACAGTCCGCAGCGGCATATAACTCATTCGGAGTTCCCCGAAAACCTGAAGTCATATTCCTTCAAAAATTTAAGAGAGAATATGTCAGTCATAAAATTAGATGAAATAAAAATATCATGAATGTTGAAAATAAGAAACAATATTGATAAAAAAAATAAAAATCTGATTAAAAAATAGCAGGCGTGAGGAGTCAGTGAACTCACCACACCAACTAACGAATATTTCACTATAATACGACACTTGACCTTGTAAAGAAATGAGTTATTAGTTGCTTTTAACCCAAATATAACTAGCCACTCATGTGTCTGCTTTCGCCGTTTTTTTCTCTTTTTTATTTTAAAAGAGTCGTCAGCTTGTCAATCGTCGTATACTTCCCCCATTCGAATAAATCTCTCTCTCGAATCAAATAAGAGATTCGAAGAGGAGATGAACTAAATAAGAATGGACATATGACAAAGTGACAAATAAGAGAAGAAAAACATGGAGAGTCTACATGCGATTTAGTTGCCTTCATTGTATATCACCAAAAAAGTCATATTGAGTAACCTAAAAAATCGTTGTTTCGAAAAAAACAGAGGTATTTTGTTGCCTTCACTGTGCATATACAAAAATAAAAAAAAGCATCCATAAACGCCTCATAAACTGAAGCACCGAGAAGAAGAAAACTACTTGGCCGCCTTCATTGGGATTTCACATGTAACACTAACCAACAACGAGCAATAGGTCATCCAGAAGAACTCATAAGGTCCAAAGTTTCATCATGTACCTCACAAACCCATCATATTTATATATATATATATATATATATATATATAACTCAAACATAAAATAAAGAAAAAACAATCATAAGAAAGTTTCAAATCTAAAAATATTCATAATACAATTGAGATAAAATAAACATATCGATTCAAGATTGAAAAATGTCATCCACTATCTGCCCTCTCAATGTTGCCATCTCCGATGCACCTTCACCGTCTCATGTGTGAGCATCTTGTGATTCCATTTGTACCTGCAGTATAGACTGTACAACATGGAATTCAAATGATTCTGGCACGAGTTGGAGCTGATTATTTTTTGAGGGGGTATCGTCAATTTTAGTTGTGTAGTGTCATAGTGGCCACTACTATCTGCAATTGCTTCGGAAATGGGTAAGTCGACATATCACATAATTATCCACTTCTTTTACCACACTCTGAAGGATCATTCAATCACGCCGTGTAAGGGTGAGTGCCTCTTGTTAAACATTTCCTTCCTACCGCGTGCAACCCTTCTGCAAAGGATATCCGACATTAACCAACACACACACGCATCCAACACCAACCCATGCATCCAAGGCCAATAGAAAAAACACCCAAATCCACCAGAGCCACCGATTTCATCTCCCGCAGCCCACACACATCCAACACCAACCCAAACACCCAAGGCCACAGAAACACACACCCAAAGCCACCAATTTCATCTCCCACAACCACCAACACACACTCGCACACACCCAACACCAACCCACACTCCCAAGGCCAGCATAACACACATCCAAAGCCACCGGAGGAACCTATTTCATCTCCCACTAGCCACCAACACACACTCACACACATCCAACATCAACCCACACACCCAAGGCCAAAAAACACACACCCAAAACCACCAGAGCCACCAATTTCATCTCCCACAGCCACCAACACAGTCTCACATACACCAACACCAACCCACACACTAAAGGCCAACAAACACACACCCGAAGCCACTAGAGCCACCAATTTCATCTCCCACAGCCACCAACACGATCACACACAGCCAACACTAACCCACACACTCAAGGCGAGCGAGAAAAAAACCCGAAGCCATCGGAGCCACCAATTTCATCTCTCACAACCACTAACACACACTCACACAAATCGAACACCAATCCACACACCCAAGACCAACAAAACACACACACAAAGGCCAACATAACACACACCCAAAGCTACCAGAGCCACCAATTTTGTCTCCCATAGCCACCAACACACACTCACACACTTCAACACCAACCCACATTCCCAAGGCTAGCAGAACACACACTCAAAGCCACCAATTTCATCTCCAACAGCCACCAATAAACACTCACACATCTAACACCAACCCACACTCCCAAGGCTAGCAGAAAACACACCCAAAGCCATCAGAGTCACCAACAGCCACCAATAAACACTTACACATCTAACACCAACCCACACTCCCAAGGCTAGCAGAAAACACACCCAAAGCCATCAGAGTCACCAACAGCCACTAACACACACTCACCCATATCCAACGCCAACCCACACACCCAAGAATAGCAAAACACTCACCCAAGCCACTAGAGCCACCAATTTCATATCCCACGACTACCAACACACACACATTGTATTAATCCATCGGTCATGAAGAATCACCTTATAATTGAGGCAATATAAGAGCTTTGGACCGAAATCCTTAGCATGCTCAACAGATCTGCCAAATCTCTCCCGCAAATCGAGAGCAGAGGCAAGAGCAAGGAGGCGCCGCTAGGGCTCGGGTCGAGGGTAGAGGAGATGTGGTGGCAAGGGGTAATACCCGAGTGAACGAACACAGGCCGTGGGTCCGATCCCGCGTTTACTAAAGGCCCTAAACATTGTTTCAACTCACTCACCCCAAACGCAGGACTCATACAAAACGACGACATTTTGAAAACGCCGCCCGCGAATTTAATCCACCCCAAACGGGGCCTTACTCTTTCACTTTTCACCAACTATGTTGGTTTTATGAATATTAGATGTTTTAAATGAAGTTGTAATAATGTTTGAGAAAAATAGTGCGGATGGTTTGCAACATTTAAACATTCTGTCAGGGATAACATTATGACACTCTGTTTGAAGTACGATAAACACCATGACAATTTGAATTTTTTAAGTAATAAGGCTATTTTGTAAAGACATGTTATAAAGTCTTAAATTATTTTGTATTCATGAATTGGATCAAGTTTTTTGTCAAATTTTAAAATTTAAATTACCATGTAAACATAATTCAGAAGTGATAATGCTGAAATTCAATGTTTCAAAAGAAACTAAAACATATATAAAATCATATAAACTTTGCCTTGGGTTAAGTGTTTCAGCGTGAGATATTTGTTTATTGATTCTTATTTTCAGTTGACAAGCTTCGTGACAGCAACAATACTTTGACAGTTCTACAAATTCAATGAACGTGAAAAATTATGTTTGGTAATAACACAAAATAGACATTTACTATTTACAATGTCCGTTTTTAACATTTCTTCTATACACATTTTTTGGTTTATAAGCGTAATGGTTAAAGAGAAGAGAACAAATTAATCATGCGAATAAGATATTGAGGAAAAGTAATTTTCCGTATTGTGTCAGTCCAGTATCCATTTTTTATGAACTCAACAAATAAGACTCAAGTTTGTTCAATCTTGTTTTAATTTTTCTAATGGCAATATATATTTCGAATTACCAACAATCCACACATTTTTTTAGTAATCACAAAGTACAAGTAGAATTTAATCTCTTATTGAAATTGGCAGCAAAATTATACCTTGCAGAGTAATTTATTGCATAAATGCCTTAAAGCTTTTAGTAATTAACTCGGCTTTCATATGATTTTTGACTTGTCACAATTCTTCTAAAAATACATTTGGCACAGAAGCACCAACGTACAAGGACGCCTTCCCCTGATCCCACAAACTGAACCGTACGCGGAAGCCTCCTAGCGACTTGGAGGGCCGATTCAGAACGATGAATTGAGGGTCAACCAACCTTCCTTATGTGGATTTATAGCCTTCGTATGAGAGGGGACCCACTCCTAAATACCGTAGTGCTATTTTGCAGTTTTTTATTGTATTTCTGTCAGGACAGTCGTCAGCGTCCCTTGTTTTTCCTTTCTAGGCCTATATCAAAGGGCGGTTGGTGCTACGACTGTATCTCATTCTAAGGTGGTGATTAACTTTCAAGGGTCAAGTAATGCTTCAGTTGTATCTCGCTCAGGATGTGGTATTTATCTCTGACTTTTCTTGCTCTGCATTCACCCATCACTCTCGACCATCCTTTCCTTGCTGTAGCTCCCCGAAATAGATTCCTTTTGCCATTTTCTGCAGTTTCTATTGTCGAGGCGCCTTCCCCCATTTTACCTCATTGCTATAGCTAGGGGTGTCAATTCGGGTCAGCGAGTCGGGTTCATGCCCGACATAAAAAAGACTCGACCCGAATAGGGTCAACCTGAACCCGACCTGAATAATGAACGGGCCGAAAATTAAGACCCGAACCCGTCCCACACTTTCGTGATTATTCAGGTAATGTTTGGGTTTTCGGGTTCAACTCGACCAGACCCGAATAATAAACGGGTTGAATTCTCTAATCCGAACCCGACTCAAAAAACACTCTGGTCAACTCTAACCTGGATTTTTCAAGTCGATTTCAACTCGTGTTGGCGTGCCGGGTCAATTTTTGACACTCCTAGCTGCAGCCATATATAACAGTGTCTCGATGTCATTCTTTTGTTGTTCTCTTGCAGAACCAGCAGTCAACCATCACTCGTGTTGTTTCTTGCAACCTCCAGCCTTCCTAAACCTTCCTACATAGCTCCCAATTTCCATTCCTCAACTCTGCCATCTAGAAACATCAAACCTGCTGCTGTCCAGCCGCTCCTAACTCATTGCCACTCCAAAAAAAAATCTCTTCAATCACCGTTATACTTCATCCCAGCACCAATACCTAGGGATGTCAATTCAGGTCTCCAAACCAAAAAAAAGACCCGACCCGACTAGGGCCAACCCGAACCCAATCCAAATAATAATCGGGTTGAAAAACTAAACCCGAACCCAACTCGACCCAGACACAGGTAACCTGAACTCGACCCATTTAATCTGCAAGCTTTTTTTTTTATTAAAAAGTTATACTTCTAATATTTAACAAGTAGTAACAGGCAAATTTAAAAAAAATTGTTTGTTTATATAATCAATGGTATAAGAGGTCAAAATACAACTAATTTTTTCATGTTTATTCTGGCATGTTCGGCTTCTCAAGCTCAACCAGAACTTGACCCAAAATTTTTACATGTCGAATTCTCAGGCCCGAACCCTACTCAAAAAATATTCGGGTCAACCCTAACCTGAATTTTTCAAGTCGAGTTCGAGTTATGTTGTTGTGTCAAGTCAATTTTCGACACTCCTACCCATACCATTATTGCTGCCACCGCCCCTTCCAAACCAGCAGACTACCATTACCTTGAATCAAACTCTAATGTTTGTGTCATGTCTATTTTTATTTTTTTTTTTAGAGTATTGGTTCTAATCGCATGTTAGTTTTTCAGTAATAATATTTGTTTTCGTATTTTGATTTGGGTTCACTCTGGTATCACCATTAGTTCTTTTACTTCTTTGTTTTTTATTTAATATTCTGTTTTCTTGAGCTGCCAAAAGAAATCATTGTTGCTTTGCAAAACCTTATTAAATTAGGTACGTGGTTTTCTTCTCAATTTTGGTGCTTACTATGGTACTAGAGCAGCGTTGGGCCTTTCCTTTAATTGGAGGTAATAATTACCCTTCTTACTTCAGCAAGATAAAATAGACATGTTGGGAGTAAAATTTTGGGATATTTACATACCTAGCACATAATTTTTATGTATTTACGTAGTTTGCTCCAAAAATTTTATATTTACATACATAGTACCTTGTTGCTTCAAACGTATGCTATTTCGATGTGATATTAAAGATTTGAGTGCTAATGTGCAAATATGAAAGTTTAGGTGTGAGATATGTATATACAAAAGAGTTGTGTGCTTTGCATGTTAATGCCCGTAAAATTTTTTAAACTTGTCATCTGCAGATGCAATTTCTAAAGCTCTATAACGTTTTTTTACTGCAGCTCTCCTGTTGCGTTCATCACAGCATTTGTGACATTATTTGCATTCGTCATTGCTATAACCAAAGATCTCCCTGATGTCGAAGGAGACCGTAAGTAAGTTTTTTTTTATAACTAGTTATCTGCATGGAATTTTAAGTCTTTCAATCCTCCAGAAATGTGATGAACGAATCCCTTCAAATCCTTGTACTAGATTCTGAGTTTCAAGCTATATTTACATCATCTGTGGCTTTATCCCAACTGTTTCGGGCCTGCTTATTAAAACCTGCGTTAAAGTTTTTGTTAGCCTGGCCGAACCATTTTGAACCACATCTAACCATGCTTGTGAACCTCAATACAAACTGCACAACTAAGCAGTTGAATGAGAAGCCAGAAGCGCATATGGATGCAGGATGGAAAAAGATGAATTTGAGATGTTTTGATAATAATCAAAACCACTTAAGAACTAAACCACCCCTTCCCCCAGCAACAAAATGTTGCTCATTTGATCAAAGCGAAGAAATTGGCTGACAACACAATCAGTTTTGCGCAAATTTTGTTTGAGATACATTGATCCTTTTTCAAGTAAATGAACCTTCAACTTCAAATCCAAAATTATGATAATCTTGATAACTTAAATCGCATTTGTTGCCAGATGGCCCCTAAGTGCTGCAAAATAATAAAATATAAGGATACTGATTTAGTAAATGCAGGTTTCAGATATCAACTTTTGCGACAAAGCTTGGCGTCAGGAATATAGCGCTTATTGGTGTTGGGCTATTGCTAGCGAACTATGTAACTGCTATTTTCGTAGCACTTTATATACCTCAGGTGATTTAAACAATTTTTCCTGATTAGTTTGATGTTCTTATGATTTCTCGTCCTCTCCCTGCTTATTAAATTGGATGGATTATTACATACATGCCACTCAATTCTTATGTATTTACATATCTGACACCGAAAATTCAATATTTACATACATGCCACCTCACCTATGCAATTCACTTTTTGAAAAATTACAATTGTTGTATTTTCGATGTGATATGAAAGATTTGGAGTGCTATAAATGCTAAAAGTAAAGTTTAGGAATTATATATGTAAATACATAGGATTTGGGTGATATGTGTGTAAATGCCCCATTTAAAGAATCTTTAGTTGTGCCTCATTTTTTTGGCAAGTTATTTTTCCCTTTCTCCTCACGGAAGGCCCAATTAATTATTGAAATATGCTTTCTGCCAAAGAATATTGTTGAGTTCATTTATTGCTTGTATTTTGGATACTATTCTTGATATGTTTGATATGCTTTCCTTTTTTCCGCAGGCTTTTAGACGCGGTGTAATGATATCTTCGCATGGCATATTCGCACTAGCGTTGATTTTCCAGGTTATTTTTTCTCTAACATTTTATGGCCTTTCACTCGTAATTACTAGTGAAATTTGTGAAGAATTTGTTTAGCTGCCTTTTTGATTATATATATCACATTTCTAATCAATTGATTCTGACTCAGGCATGGGTTCTGGAACAAGCAAAGTATACCAAGGTAAAAGAGATACGATTCAAATTTTATATCGTTGCATTTAATCCTCATGCGATACAATTACAAGATGTTTATTAGATCTGATTTCATGTGCTTAGAAACTGCATGATGCACTTTAGTACCTAGCAGCAGCTGAATTTTAGTAGTGTATTATTTATGTGTTTTTATTTATTTATTCTAATAACAAATTTAACATGTTTTTGAAAACACTCAAATTAACTTCTAGGATATTTCGATTCCTTTTAAAAACTAGTATACTTTAATTAAGTAGCCAAACATATTTTATTTCAAATCAAAACATAAACAGAATAAAATAATAACAAAAAAAAAAAAAACAAAAGCTATCCCAAATGGGTCCAAAAATGTGCAGGACATACACTATAAAATGGCAGCAGTATGGTCATAGTATTCTTATTTATCGTAATTATTTTTGAATCAGTGCCATGCTGTGACTATGACTGAAGTCCATGAGCTCCACTATTTTCATTATATCATTATTGCTCTATATATGTATGATACGTGACATCAGGTATGGAAATTAAAAATGTTGGATTGCATGAAATGCATTTTTATTGGATGTGAAACTAATAATGATCTACCGATCTAGCTAGAGTAGGGGCGTAAGTGAGATGAGCGACCTCTGAGTCGGCTTTAGCTCGGCTCGTTAAAGAGCTCTTGAGTCGAGCTTATTGACCCACGAGCTTGAGCTAGAGATCAAACTTAAACTCGCTCATCGTGGCTTGAATTGCAGGCTCGCAAGTTGGTTTGATCAGCCGGATTCTCGTCATGTCGTTGCCTTCTCCGGTGAGCTGCTGCGGCATTTCTTCTCTCCCTCCATCGATCACTTATATGACTTATCCGGTCAGCTTCTAAGGCAATTTCATTCGAGCTTGCGAGCCTACTAGTACCATGAGCCAAGCTTGAGCTCGACTTTTGCTCGAGCCTGTATTTTGACAAACATTTAGAAATTAATTTAGCGGCAAATATGTTTAATATTCATTAAGTCGTCAGTTTTGCTTGACATCCCAGAGTTAGAAAATTTCTTTTTTGGACCCATTTTTTCTAAATAATTTTAGGGCAGCATAAAATTGGCACATTTTGATTCAATTGGTGAATTAATATGTTTATGACAGAAAGATAAGCTAGAATAACATGCAACTAAAAATCAGCATAATATTCATCCTTTGATCATAAACATCAAATTAGTTTCTAAGACTTTTGGCTTAAGTTTTACATTCACTTATTGTAACTTTTCACCGTTAAACAACAAATTTTTCAGATAATTTTTGTAACCACAATCTTATTTGCTGTAACATTCTTTTCAAAATTTTGCAGGACGCCATACTGCAATTCTATGGATTTATTTGGAACCTCTTCTATGCAGAATACCTCATTTTTCCTTTAATATAGCCAAAACTAACGTAATATTCCATGTCTTTTAACTGTTTCTCTTTATGTTGGCTCTTCTACAATTTGTTGTAAGCCTGAATATTAGTTTTTCTAATCAAAGGGCTCACCTATTTGATCTTTGATTGTAACATTGTACTTGATGCATGAAACTCTTGTTGATGCATGATTTGAAGAGTTTTTGTATTTACTTTCTGATACATTTATTGGGACTATTTTTGAAAATTCTACGTTTTAAGTAGAGATGATTGCATAGTGAACCCCCGTAACATTGATATTTACTAATTAAACACCCATATGCCTATTGGGAATTTAATAAAAATGAAAAATATGAGTTGTGGTTTTACCATGAATTTTGATATTTAAGTGAGTTCGAAAAATGGATGAAAAAGGGTGGTTTTGTAAATAGCAAGTCTCGGGTGGTTTGTAACTGGAGAAAATATTGCGTCCGGTGACAACGAACATGATACACTGGGCTGTATATTCTTTTTTTGCTCCGTTGTGCCAGGTGTATCGTGTTTGTTGTCTAGACGCAGTTTTCGAACTCCAGACATAAGTTTTTTCCTGTACTGCCCCATTTAATTATTATTTTAGAGAGATCAATAGATGCATACATTAACTTTATATGTGAGCTTTCTTGGGGTTGATATTGTTTGAATAGTTGTGCTATTTAAATTGTGCTATTTCTTGGGGTTGATATTTTTTCAAGTTAAAATATTGCTATTTTAACTTGAAAAAAAAGGCAAAATACATCTTTTCACATATTAGATATGTATATAGGTAGGAATTGAGCAGTTTGTTTGTCAATCTAATTTTAATAAATAAAAAAAATTGTAAAGGTAAAAATGTAGTTTCGAATTAGAATATGTTAAATAAAAAATTGCTATAAGTTCAGAAATTTATTATTATTTGGCCGTTTAAAAGAAATTAGATTTTATGATTTTTTCTCTTTACGGGTTTTCTTCCTAAGCACTTCCGCTGTTTTTACTGGTTTTTTTCCTTTTATCTGAGTGTGTTCACCTCATTTAACGCATCATCAAAGCACTAATAACTTCCTCTAAAGTTCTAGGACTTTTCACCCTTTCATTTATAGTTTCATGAAAACATTAGTATTTATTCCTTGTTGCATGTTTGAACATTTTGTCCAACAATTCTCTTAGCTTTCCATTAGAAGTTCCCAAATTCCATGTAGCAAGCATAATCTTAATTTTAATTCCCACAAACAATTGCTCAATTTTCATCAAAATTAGATTAGGTTGTGACACATCACTTGCAGGTGATTTTCCCAACCATCCCTAGTTCCTTTCAGTATAATCAAGTTAAATTGAGGTATTTCACTTGAGGGTGTAAGTTTCTGTATTTCACCTGCAAGTAAGATCATATCAAGTTAATTTGAGGGAATGAAATTAACAATCATCAATAATCATTAGCGAAAGATCAAGTGATTTCCAACTATAATAAGATTAAATATCTTAGATCTAATATACAAAATAATACAAACAAAGATGAGAATATAACTAATGAAGTTAAAGATGTGTGCTTATTAGTCAAGATGAACAAGCACCAAATGGGTACACAGTGAAGAGATAATGGAAACTTAATTGAACGTACTTAGCAATGAAAAATTAGAATTAAAAAAAAAAACAAAATGAAGCAAACTTTTAAAGACAATGATCCAAAACAAATAAAAATAAAACCTGTGGCCTTGATTGCCTGAATTTATCATTCCATCCTAAGATGGCAAGACCTTTTATAATCCCAAATACAATTCCATTTTCATCAACTATCACCATCTCCAATGATGTTTCCTATAAGGAATAATATAATCACATTAGATATTGTAGAAGAGTGTATAAAAATACTTCGCATAACAAATGAAGGAAATTATACAATAAATAATACATCAGATATATAATACTTTTACAGCAAAAAATTGGAAAAAAAAATCAATTCTTCCTTTAAGGATTTGGTAATGAAACATATTAAAAATACACCGTTTTATGGGGAAAATGTGATGCCTCGTTTCATCTTCTTGAGGGAGTTGAAAAGAGGGAGAATAAGTGAGTAGTTGGGAACACGAAAGGGTACTTTCGTTCAATAAAACAATGCAAATGTTAGATCGACTTGCCTGGAGAGACGAATGGCACGTAAGAAGGATGGAGTCTGACGAGCGCAAGCTAGGGCTTCCCCGTGCATCGATCTAAGCTTAAGACAGCGACGGTAAATGACAACGGTGTCGTTGAGCTGAGGAGACGAGACGCCTGATGAGGGTGGCAAAGCTTGCGGAAGTTTTGGCATTGAGCAGGACGGAGACGGCGACGGAGACGGAGAACCGAGTGGGCCGAACCGGTAGCGTGAGAAAATTATTTTAGCTTTTAGCCAAAAAAAAAGCTGATTAAATAATTAATTTGTGAGGTTGAAATAGCTGATTTTCAATTGTTTATGTATAAATTACTATTCTGCCTCTGATATGTGATATATCTAAATGATAATGATTTTCAGAATAATCTTTAAGATACGATCAAAATACGCCAACACGTAAAAAGTGAGTCATTTTAATGCATATAACTACAATAACGAGGACAACTAAATTAAACAGCAGGTCTAGAATCACGTTTCTTTTCATTTCCTTGCGATCAATTATTTGGGATAATCTCCTCTCCATAGCAACATCTCTCCTTACTCGATCGTTTTCCGGAGTGAAGTCATCTGTGTCATCAATCCAACAAAAAAAATTGTAATCTTCATGTGCCAAATTTTTGAGACAACTATCAAATCTAATGTCGCAGTTGCCTTCTCTTCTTGATTGGTAATCAATACATTGCATGCCATAGTAGCAGGATGGAACTCTCGAATTACCAAATGCTCATAAACTCATGTTTCTTATTTTTACAAAACACTATGGTTTCAATTGCCAAAATAAAAAAATAGATATGCAACAGAAACATTAAAAAAATTTAAACAGTTTTACAATAAAAAACAAAAGGTAGTTAAAACACATCAAAAAAGCTGCAATACATGAATTATAAGTCAAATAATATATTATCCTCTTCTAAAAATAAGTTAAAAAATGATAAGGCTCATATTGACAAAGTTTTATCATAGTATTCTAACCAAATCAGGCCCAACAATAACCATACTAATTCATTAATTATCATCACAATCATTTATTAACTAACGACTTGTTTAGATATAAACTTAATTATAACTAAAAATTAAAGGATCTAAAAATGATTACTTATAATTAAGGATTAAAAAATGATTACTTCTATAATTAATAATAGATAAATTGAAAATAAATAAATATTATTACTTTTTTAATGACAATGTTAAAATATGCTTGGCCTGTCAAATAAAGATTGGAATAAGTTCAAAGAAAAGAAGTTAAATTTTCCCCCCACACCCATGCACCGCAAGAAACTGCTAGCCGGCTACTTTTCTCTCCGATTTGGATATAAATATCCGATTTGTTCTTCCAGACCTTCGTCGTAGGATGGCTTTTTCAGCAGCCATGTCCTCTGTTAGTTCTTCAACACTCTATACCCTAAATGCCTCGAGCCATCGAATCAAATTCAAGTTCTCAACCTTCTGCTTATCTCCGGTTTCTTCTCTGCGGAATTCGTCTCCACTTATTGCTTCTAGATTGGAAGCTCGAGCTTCAGTTTCACAGCGCAGAAGGGCGGCTTGCGTAGGATTTTGGGTAAGCCCTATTTCAAATTGTGAAGAATATAAAATCCAAAGTAATGGGATCCAGATATTTGATACACGTTCGTGGGATGTGGGATTTAGGATTTATAAGATTTACGGCGCCTGAAGATTTATTTTGTCCAAAATGACCGTCTGGAAGGATTCCGCTTAAATCCCGTGTAAATTATGAATTAAATCCATGCGAGATAGCCCCTAAATTTGAATAAAATAAGATTTACTATAACTTGTGTGATTACATATTTAATAATAATATAATATAATTTAATATCAATATACATATAAATTTAATGTAATTTCTCCTTATTTTTAATTCAATGAGTTAATTTATTAGTACTTATTTACATTATTATATTGCAAAAAACTTTAGTTACAACTTATATATTATTGTTTTGGTATAGAATAATTTGATGCCAATTTAAATTTTGTTTAAATACTTATTTACTTTTTATTTATAAAACCTGTTGTTAATAACTTTATATAAAAAAATAAAGTATTCATTTTTAATTATTAACTTCTTTGTTAGTTTTATGTGAAAAATTAAGTACAAATAAAAAATTTTAATTTTATACAAAAGATCATGTACTCATTTCAATTTTTAACTTATTCAATTCTTATAAATAAATTAAATATAAATTAATTATGATCATTAGAAAAAATTAAACAAGTCAAATATGAATACATACTTTTTATTTATATATAAATATATTTATTTAAAAATAAATGAATATATGAAAAAAAAGCCTCTGCAATTTTTTTCTCTTATTTAAGATGTAAAAAGCCAAATATACAGATGAGGCGTATATATTTTTATTAGTTTTACTGGATTTATTAATTGTCAAAAGTTATAAAAGAAGATGCAAAGTGTTCTTGAATCATGGCTTATTGAAGCTTTTTATTGTCATTCTTTAGGGTTTATTTGGAGCGAACTATAAGTCACGGAAGCATTTTTAAAAACGCCTGTAAGATCTTGTTTTGTTCGCATTTTTCGCGAACTTTATCCGAAAATACGGTTGGATTTTTACACTAAACGTAGGCCGCGGGTCGAATCCTGCGGTGGACCCGGGGGCCGCATTTTAGAATAAACTGTTTATCTTGAAAAGCACAAGCTGCCTCAAATGCACCATAAATCGAAACTTCGGCTGCTTGCATTCATGCTTGAAATTGTAATTTATGCCTCTTCTTTAAAGTTAAAATCTAGAAAGAAGTTTAATTAGCCCTAGATAATGTGTGCAGGCTTGTTCCCAAGCTGGTGCTACTGGATCCAATCCTTTGTTAAAGAATTCTTCGGACTTCCAAGATTCATGTTGGAGATTTTTAAGGCCACACACACTTCGTGGGACAGCTTTGGCATACGTGTCAGTGATTCAAATCCTTTATGAAATGTATTCCATATCCATTTTTTAATATTATTTTATAAGGGTGGCGTAAAAGCAATGGTCATTATTGGTTTTTTTTTTTTTTTTTTAGATTCTAAGTTTTAATCCTTTAAAATAACCTCATTGCAAGGAAGAAATATTACATCAGGACTAAGCATGCGGAGTTACATGTAGATTTGAATCGTTAGGAGCCACGTGAAACCCCGACCCCACTAAGAAAAAGACGGAAAATTATACACGCGAACCCGGACCGACCGAAACCGACTAATATTCTCGGTCTCGCATAACAGCATGAATATTCACGTAAGACTGCAGAATAACACTTGAATAACGCACAATAACACATCAATACCACCACAATATCACCTGAATAACGCGAAATAACACGGGAACATATTTCCGCTATTATAATAACATAATAACACCTCAATACAACTACAATAAATACATGAAGAACGCAGAATAGCACGGAAGAATATTCCCGTAACAATGCAGAATAACACAGGAGAATATTCTCTAACACTGCGACATAACTTTATGGGAGAATATTCTCTAACACCACAGGAGAATATTCCCAGAATATCGGTAATATTCCCCAGTGTTATTCCGCGTTATTCAAGTATTTTTGTGGTGGTATTGATATGTCATTATGTTATTATAACACCGAGAATATTCCGCATTATTTAAGTATTATTGTGATGATATTGATGTGTTATTATGCGTTATTCACCTGTTACAGGAATATTCCCGGTGTTTCGATCGTGTCGGGTTCACGTGTATAATTTTCCATCTTTTTCTTAATATGACCGGTATTCCATATGACTCCCAGCGATTGGAGTCAGCACCTAACTCTACGTGTGTAGTCCTCATGTAGTTTTTCTTCCCTTGCAAGGCTGAACAACAACTACATACATCAAGCTTCTGCAAGCACTACTTTGCCTTGAACCTCATGCCCCATGCACACTTTTTAAAGAAAATCTTTGATAGAACCATTCATGTTATCTCCTAACATTTTTTTTTTCAATGGCAGAGCTTTGGCTGTAAGAGTTTTAATAGAGAACCCTGCTCCTATAGATCGGTGGTTGATATTCAAGGCATTATACGCGCTTATAGCTCTTATTTGTGGCAATAGTTACATCGTGGGGATAAATCAGATTTATGACATTGGAATCGACAAGTATGCTCGCCATAATGCATTCTACAGTATTATCTTTACCTTTATCATTTCTATGAATATTTTATCGTTTCTTCACTCATCTCCTTTTGCAAAATATTTATTCACATTTTCTGCAATTTGGTGAAAACATTCATACCTGCTTCTTCATGTGTTGCAGGGTTAACAAGCCATATTTACCGATAGCTGCCGGAGATCTTTCAGTGCAGTCTGCGTGGCTTCTGGTCTTGTTTTTTGCATCCGTCGGCTTACTTATTGCTGCATTCAACTTTGGCCCGTTCATTTCTTCTTTATACATTCTAGGTCTTTTCCTTGGCACTGTCTATTCTCTTCCTCCTTTTAGACTGAAGCGGTATCCTGTTGCAGCAATTCTTAGCATAGCCACGGTATGTTTTGAGATTACATATTATCCTTTTTTTTTTTTTGTTAAAGCAAGTCATACGAAGAATCTGTTGGAGATATTCTATATCGAGCTTGGTATTACATACTAACTTGATCGAGAAAATTAAAAATAGTTGAGGGCTCATTTGACATCAATTTTATTTTCTATTTTTTATTTTCATTTTTTTTAAGAACATGTTTTAGTATTTTTTTGACGTAATATATTTTCTATTTTTAAAAATAAATCAACAATGGAATTGGCCGGATTGTTCGCTCACCTGAAGTAGTCACAGTTGTCTGGACTATCTGCCCATAGCGGGCACCTATAGAACTGTCGCCCATAGCTATGTCGCCGACATGACGTGAGTAACAAAGACGACAGTCCGCAAGCAAGCATATAACTCATTCGGAGTTCCCCGAAAACCCGAAGTCATATTCCTTCAAAAATTTAAGAGAGAATATGTCGACTATAAAATTAGATGAAATAAAAATATCACTGAATGTTGAAAATAAGAAACAATATTGATAAAAAAATAAAAATCTGATTAAAAAATAGCAGGCGTGAGGAGTCGCTGAACTCACCACACCAACTAACGAATATTTCACTATAATACGACACTCGACCTCGTAAAGAAACGAGTTATTAGTCGCTTTTAACCCAAATATAACTAGCCACTCATGTGTCTGCTTTCGCCGTTTTTTTCTCTTTTTTATTTTAAAAGAGTCGTCAGCTTGTCAATCGTCGTATACTTCCCTCATTCGAATAAATCTCTCTCTCGAATCAAATAAGAGATTCGAAGAGGAGATGAACTAAATAAGAATGGACATATGACAAAGTGACAAATAAGAGAAGAAAAACATGGAGAGTCTACATGCGATTTAGTTGCCTTCATTGTATATCACCAAAAAAGTCATATTGAGTAACCTAAAAAATCGTTGTTTCGAAAAAAACAGAGGTATTTTGTTGCCTTCACTGTGCATATACAAAAATAAAAAAAAGCATCCATAAACGCCTCATAAACTGAAGCACCGAGAAGAAGAAAACTACTTGGCCGCCTTCATTGGGATTTCACGTAACACTAACCAACAACGAGCAATAGGTCATCCGAAGAACTCATAAGCGTCCAAAGCTTCATCACGTACCTCACAAACCCATCATATTTATATATATATATATATATATATATATATATATATATATATATATATATATATATATAACTCAAACATAAAATAAAGAAAAAACAATCATAAGAAAGTTTCAAATCTAAAAATATTCATAATACAATTGAGATAAAATAAACATATCGATCGAAGATCGAAAAATGTCATCCACTATCTCGCCCTCTCAATGTTGCCATCTCCGATGCACCTTCACCGTCTCATGCGTGAGCATCTTGTGATTCCATTTGTAGCACGCAAGATAGATCGTACAACATGGAATTCAAATGATTCCGGCACGAGTCGGAGCCGATTATTTTTCGAGGGGGTATCGTCAATTTTAGTTGCGTAGTGTCATAGTGGCCACTACTATCTCGCAATTGCTTCGAAACGGGTAAGTCGACATATCACATAATCACCCACTTCTTTTACCACACTCTGAAGGATCATTCAATCACGCCGTGTAAGGGTGAGTGCCTCTTGTTAAACATTTCCTTTCTACCGCGTGCAGCCCTTCTGCAAAGGATATCCGACATTAACCAACACACACACGCATCCAACACCAACCCATGCACCCAAGGCCAATAGAAAAAACACCCAAATCCACCAGAGCCACCGATTTCATCTCCCGCACCCCACACACATCCAACACCAACCCAAACACCCAAGGCCACAGAAACACACACCCAAAGCCACCAATTTCATCTCCCACAACCACCAACACACACTCACACACATCCAACACCAACCCACATTCCCAAGGCCAGCATAACACACATACAAAGCCACCAGAGGAACCTATTTCATCTCCCACAGCCACCAACACACACTCACACACATCCAACATCAACCCACACACCCAAGGCCAGCAAAACACACACCCAAAACCACCAGAGCCACCAATTTCATCTCCCACAGCCACCAACACAGTCTCACATACACCAACACCAACCCACACACTAAAGGCCAACAAACACACACCCGAAGCCACTAGAGCCACCAATTTCATCTCCCACAGCCACCAATTTCATCTCTCACAACCACTAACACACACTCACACAAATCGAACACCAATCCACACACCCAAGACCAACAAAACACACACACAAAGGCCAACATAACACACACCCAAAGCTACCAGAGCCACCAATTTTGTCTCCCATAGCCACCAACACACACTCACACACTTCAACACCAACCCACATTCCCAAGGCTAGCGGAACACACACTCAAAGCCACCAATTTCATCTCCAACAGCCACCAATAAACACTTACACATCTAACACCAACCCACACTCCCAAGGCTAGCAGAAAACACACCCAAAGC
Source organism: Papilionanthe hookeriana x Papilionanthe teres (assembly GCA_022702705.1). Classification (NCBI taxonomy): domain Eukaryota; kingdom Viridiplantae; phylum Streptophyta; class Magnoliopsida; order Asparagales; family Orchidaceae; genus Papilionanthe; species Papilionanthe hookeriana x Papilionanthe teres. The sequence goes on along the minus strand of CM040435.1, from coordinate 10,459,070 downwards.
CATCAGAGTCACCAACGACCACCAATAAACACTTACACATCTAACACCAACCCACACTCCCAAGGCTAGTAGAAAACACACCCAAAGCCATCAGAGTCACCAACAGCCACTAACACACACTCACCCATATCCAACGCCAACCCACACACCCAAGAATAGCAAAACACTCATATGAATAAACAATCATATGAAAGTTTCAAATCTAAAAATATCCATAATACAATTGAGATAAGATAAACATAAAATTTCTTAAATTAACAAGACATATCCATTCAAGATTGAAAAATGTCATCCACTGTCCGCTCTCTCAATGTTGCCATCTCCGCTACACCTTCACCGGCTCATGTGTGAGCATCCTGTGATTCCATTTGTAGTTGTGGTGTAGACTGTCCCACATGGAATTCAAATGCTTCTGGCGGGAGTTGGAGCTGATTATCTTCTGAGGGGGTATAGTCTAATTTAGTTGTGTAGTGTCATAGTGGTCACTACTATCTGCAATTGCTTCGGAAATGGGTAAGTCGACATATCACGTAATCACCCACATCGTTTTCCACACTCCGAAGGATCTTTCGATCACATCGTGTAAGAATGAGTGCCTCTTGTTAAATATTTCCTTCCTACCGCGCGCAACTTCTCTGCAAAGGATATCCGGCGTTAACCAACACACACACGCATTCAACAACAACGCATGCACCCAAGGCCAATAGAACACACACACAAATCCACCAAAGCCACCAATTTCATCTCCCACAGCCAAAATACACTCACACACATCCAACACCAACCCACAAACCCAAGGCCAGTAGGACATACAACCAAAGCCACCAGAGCCACCCATTTCATCTCCCACAACTACCAACACACACTCACACACATCCAACACCAACCTACACTCCCAAGGCCATCATAAAGCCCACCCAAAGCCACCAGAGCCACCCATTTCATCTCTCACAGCCACCAACACACGCTCACACACATCCAACATCAATCCACACACCTAAGGCCAGCAAAGCACACACCCAAAGCCACCAGAGCCACCAATTTCATCTCCCACGGCTACCAACGCACACTCAGACACATCCAACACCAACCCACACACAAAAGGCCAACAAAACACACACCCGAAGCCACCAGAGCCACCAATTTCATGTCCCACAACCACCAACACAGTCACACACATCCAACACTAACCCACACACTCAAGGCAAGCAGAACAAAAACCTGAAGCCATCAGAGCCACCAATTTCATCTCCCACAGCCACTAACACAGACTTACACACATCCAACACCAATCCACACACCCAAGACCAGCAAAATACACACCCAAAGGCCAACAAAACACACACTCAAAGCCACCAGAGCCACCAATTTTGTCTCCCACAACCACTAACACGCACTCACACACTTCAATACCAACCCACATGTCCAAGGCTAGCAGAACACACACTCAAAGCCATCAATTTCATCTCCCACAACCACCAACACACACTTACACACATCTAACACCAACCCACACTCCCAAGGCTAGCATAACACACACCGAAAGCCACCAGAGCCACCAACACACACTCACACGTATCCAACACCAACCCACACACCCAAGGATAACAAAATACACACCCAAAGCCACTAGAGCCACCAATTTCATCTCCCAAGACTACCAACACGCACATTTTATTAATCCATCGGTCATGAAGAATCACCTTATAATCGAGGCAATTGAAGAGCTTTGGACCGAAATCCTTAGCATGCTCAGCAAATCTGCCAAATCTCCCCCGCAAATCGAGAGCAAAGGTGAGAGCAAGGAGGCGCCGCTAGGGCTCGGGTCGAGGGTAGAGGAGATGCAGTGGCAAGGGGTAATACCCGAGTGAACGAACCATGGGGCCGATTCCAGGTTTACTAAAGGCCCTAAACGTCGTTTCAACTCACTCACCCCAAACGCAGGATTCATAGAATGGCGACGTTTTGAAAACGCCGCCCGCGATTTTAATCCACCCCAAACGGGTCCTTACTCTATCACTTTTCACCAATTATGTTGGTTTTATGAATATTATATGTTTTTAATGAAGTTGTAATAATGTTTGAGAAAAATACTGTGGATAGTTTGCAACATTTAAACATTCGGCTAGGGATAACATTATGACACTCTATTTGAAGTCCGATAAACACCATGACAATTTGATTTTTTTAAGTAATAAGGCTATTTTGTAATGGCATGCTATAAAGTTTTAAATTATTTTGTAATCATGAATAAGCTTATGATTCTATAAGGCTCGTGTGTGAATGAGCATGAATTATTGTAATATTTGTTATGATTAATGCTTTTACTGTTATGATTAGAACAAAAATATTTAAATTTTTAACACTAGCTAGTTATTTCAGATTTGAACTCTACTTCAAGGAGTATTAAAATAATAGGTTTATCTTTATTACCTATTAATTATCGTGAACTTAGAAATAAATTGTATTATACGCCATTATAACGTCCACTAAATAGCAAAACACAACAATTCCAATGTTGATATTGACTTTTTAAAAGTTTAGTATTTATGCCATTTTGCATCCTCATAGGCAAAAAGAAAAGTAATACATCTAAAAATATCATAATTTTCTATATGTATTTTATGCTTATTTTTAATGATGTTGCACTTTAATGGAATGTATTTTGCAAGTTTTTGGCTTAATGTATAAGAAATGAGATTTTGGAGAAAAATGAGCGAAAATTGAGTAAAGAGCTAAAATTTTAAACGGGCACTTAGGCGCCAACTTTTGGCATCTAAGCACCAGACGACAGGAAGCTCTAGCGCCAGGGCGCAAAGATCCGACGCCTAGGCTCCAATCAGTTATAAAAATCTTCTAGAAGGGTGATGTCTAGGTGCCACAGTTGGGCGCCTAGGCTCTAGAGACGGTTTTGAATTTTATGCAATGAATTTGGACGAATTTTGAAGAGTTGTCTAAAGTGACTTTTGGTGATTTTGAGAGCTCTATTTAATAAGGCCAGTGGCTAGCCTAAAAAGTGGAGTTCATATAAGAGAGTTGGGGAGAAGAGTTCAAGTGTCGTGAGTCTTGTGTGTGTGTGTGAGACATACTCTTATTAGTGTGTGTTTTGGTGTGTCTAGTGGAGGAAGAAGACAACAAATGAATTACAAATGATTTGCTTGGGGAGAAGACAAAGATGAGTACTTGTATTTTTTGTTTAAGTTTGATTTTGTTGTGTAAACTTGGATTTATGTTTAAATCATGTTTTGTTTTGTTATCCTTATGAATTATGAGTAGTTTTTTTTATCTTTCTCGTTGCAATAATAAGTAATCATATGTAAGATTAGAATTGTTTAAAACTTCTCTTATTTCATACTTGTGATGATTCATTACTTCTATCTTAATTTATATATTTGATCCCACCAATTGGTATTTAAAAATATGTTGTGAATCCATAATGATCCGGGAGGGTGATCCGGGAAGACTGTTTGTTCCTCTACTAGTAAGAATCGCATTAATCTGGTGGGTGAGAAGATAACCCATTAGTTAGTGCAAATTGATAGAGAGATAAAATTTGATGAGCGTAAATTGGTGTTTATAGAGTAACAGGCTAAATTCTTACAATTTTCATCTAGAGTTTAGAAACTTAGAACCGGTTAGTCCTATAGAGAGGGCACAGTAGGTAATCTGGATGTGAGAGGCTAGAACCTACCTAACATAACCCGAGATTCTGGAACTTAACTTTAGGTTAGCCAATGTTCGTTACGCACTCGGAAGAAGGTAAAGAATATTTATGCTCCTATTTGTCATAAAACTAAATTTTAAACATTTAGAAATTTGGTTCATTCACTGATTATGATTTCTTTGCAAAGGGAAAGATCTTTCATATCATTTGAACTTGTTCACTTAAATTTGGATTCTTTATAAATACTGCATTTCCTTTTCGCTTTAAATTAGGTTTAGTAAACTTTAATTTTTAACCTTTTACAAACACTTCGAAATTATTTTCTTACAAATTTTGTTTGCAGTTTAAAGTAGAAATTTGTATAAGTTGATATAAAAAGTTTCTCCTTCCCTGTGGGATCGAAAATGAGGTTTTTAAATAAAGCTCTATATTACTTGAACGATACATTTACTTGCGAAGTACCTCTAGTGTGTAAACTATTAATCATAATTCTAAATTCTATAACATATCTATTTTGCACACTAGCCGCTAAATATAAATTGGATAAAGTTTTTTGTGATATTTTGAAATTTAAATAACTGCGTAATTGAGGGTCGGGACAAAAAGGATCACACGATGAAAGAAACAAGGAATGCTAAATGAGGAGCAATTTAAAGTGTCATTCAATAATTAAAAAAACACAAACTTCTTGTTAATCCATACAAAAAGTTTTTTTAATGAAATTATGGTATTCTTGTCAATGTATAACTTCTATATTTTTGCTTCTAAATTAAAGCACTAGAAGTTAGAGAGATTAAAACTAACTAGAAGTCTATGTCATTATATTCAGTTCATAATTCATAAATGATAATGCTTAAATTCAATGCTTCAGAAGAAACTAAAGCATATATAATATCATATAAACTTTGCCTTGGGTTATGTGTTTCGGCGTAAGATTTTTGTTTATTGATTCTTATTTTCAGTTGACAAGCTTCGTGACAGCAACAATACTTTGACAATTCTACAAATTCAATGAACCTGAAAAATTAGATTTGGTAATAACACAAAATAGACATTTACTATTTACAATGTCCATTTTTAACATTTCTTCTATTACACATTTTTTTGGTTTATAAGCTTAATGGTTAAAGAGAAGAGAACAAATTAATAATGTGAATAAAATATGGGGGAAAAGTAATTTTCCTTGTTGTGTCAGTCCAATATCCATTTTTTATGCACTCAACAAATAAGGCTCAAGTTTGTTCAATCCTGTTTTCATTTATCTCATGGCAATATATATTTCAAATTACCAACAATCCACACATTTTTTTAGTAATCACAAAGTACAAGTAGAAATTAATTTCTTATTGAAAGTGGCAACAACATTATACCTTGCAGAGTAATTTATTGTATAAATGCCTTAAAGTTTTTAGTAATTAACTCGGCTTTCATATGATTTTTGACTTGCCACAATTTTTCTAAAAATACATTTGACACGGAAGCACCAACTTACAAGGACGCCTTCCCATGATCCCACAAACGGAACCGTACGCGGAAGCCTCCTAGCGATATGGGGGCCGATTCAGAATGATGAATTGGGGGTCAATCGACCTTCCTTACGTGGGTTTATCGCCTTCGTGTGAGAGGGGACCCACTCCTAATTACCGTAGTGCTATTTTGCAGTTTTTCATTGTATTTCTATCAGGACGGTCGTCGGCGTCCCTTGTTTTTTTCCTTTCTAGGCCTATATCAAAGGGCAGTTGGTGCTACGATTTTATCTCGTTCTAAGTTGGTGATTAACTTTCAAGGGTCAAGTGGTGCTTCAGTTGTATCTCGCTCCCGATGTGGTATTTATCTCTGACTTTTCTTGCTATGCATTCACCCATCACTCTCAACCATCCCTTCCTTGCTGTAGCTCCCTGAAATAGCTTCCTTTTGCCGTTTTCTGTAGTTTCTATTGTCCAGGCGCCTTCCCCCATTTTACCTCATTGCTATAGCTAGGGGTGTCAATTCGGGTTCATGCCCGACTTAAAAAATACTCGACCCGAATAGGTCAACCTGAACCCAACCTGAATAATGAACGGGCCTAAAATTAAGACACGAACCCGTCCCGCACTTTCGTGCTTATTCAGGTAATGTTTGGGTTTTCGACCCGAATAATAATCGGGTTGAATTCTCTAATTTGAACCCGACTCAAAAAATACCCTGGTCAAACCTAACCTGGAATTTTCAAGTTGAGTTCAACTCGTGTTGGCGTGTCGGGTCAATTTTTGACACCCCTAGCTGCAGCCATATATAACAGTGTCTCTATGCTGTTCTTTTGTTGTTCTCCTGCAGAACCAGCCGATAACCAGCACTTGTGTTGTTTCTTGCAACCTCCACCCTTCCTCAACCTTCTCGCATAGCTCCTAATTGCCATTCCTCACCTCTGCCATCTAAAAACAGCAAACATGCTGCTTTCTTGCTGTCCAGCAACTCCTAACTCGTTGCCACTCCCAAAAAATCTCTCTAATCGCCGTTATACTTCATCTCAGCGCCAATACCTAGGGATGTCAATTCGGGTCTCCAGACAAAAAAATGACCCGACCCGATTCGGGCCAACCCGAACCCGATCCAAATAATAATCAGGTTGAAAAACTCAACCTGAACCCGACTCGACCCAGACAAAGTTAACCTGAACCCGACCCATTTAACCTGCCAGCATTATTTTTTATTAGAAAGTTATACTTCTAATATTTAACAAGTAGCAACAAGCAAATTAAAAAAATTCTTTGTTCATATATGGCAATCAAAGGTATAAGAGTTCAGAATACAACTAATTTTTTCATGTTTATTCTAGCATGTTCGGCTTTTCAGGTTCAACCAAAACCCGACACAAAATTTTTACATGTTCAATTCTCATGCCCAAACCCGACTCAAAAAATATTCGGGTCAACCCTAACCTGAAATTTTCAATTTGAGTTCGAGTCATGTTGTTGTGTTTTCGACACCACTACCCATTCCGTTATTCTTGCCACCGCCCCTTCCGACCAAGCTGACCACCATTACCTTGGATCAAACCCTAATGTTTGTGTCAGCCTATTGTTATTTTCTTTTTTTAGAGTGTTGGTTGTAATCGCATGTTAGTTTTTCAGTAATAATATTTATTTTCGAATTGTGATTTGAGTTCACTCTGGCATCAACATTAGTTCTTTTACTTCTTTAATTTTTATTTAATATTCTGTTTTCTTGAGCTGTCAAAAGAAATCAATGTTGCTTTGCAAAATCTTATTAAATTAGGTACGTGGTTTTCTTATCAATTTTGGTGCTTACTATGGTACTAGAGCAGCGTTGGGCCTTTCCTTTAATTGGAGGTAATAATTACCCTTCTTACTTCAGCAAGATAAAATAGACATGTTGGAGTAAAATTTTGGGATATTTATATACCTAGCACATAATTTTTATGTATTTATGTATTTTGCTCCAAAATTTTTATGTTTACATACATAGCACCCTGGTGCTTTAAACGTATGCAATTTTAATGTGATATTAAAGATTTGAGTGCTAATGTGCAAATATGTAAGTTTAGGTGTGAGATATGTACATACAAAAGAATTGTGTGCCATGCATTTAAATGCCCGTAAAGTTTTTTAAACTTGTCATTTGCAGATTCATTTGGAGATACAATTTCTAATGCTCTATAACGTTTTTTTACTGCAGCTCTCCTCTTGCGTTCATCACAGCGTTTGTGACATTATTTGCATTGGTCATTGCTATAACCAAAGATCTCCCTGATGTCGAAGGAGACCGCAAGTAAGTTTTTTTTTTATAACTTATTATCTGGATGGATCTTCAAGTCTTTCAATCCTCCAGAAATGTGATGAACGAAGCCCTTCAAATCCTTGTACAAGATTCTGGATTTCAAGCTATATTATAATCATCTGCTGCTTTAATCCAACTGTTTCGGGCCTGCTTATTAAAACCCGCGTTAAAGTTTTTGATAGCCATGCTTGTGAACCTCAATACAAACTGCACAACTAAGCAGTTGAATGAGAACTCAGAAGCGCATATGGATGCAGTCATGCAGGACTGAAAAGGATGAATTTGAGATGTTTTGATAATAATCAAAACCACTTAAGAACTAAACCACCCCTTCCCCCAGCAACAAAATGTTGCTCATTTGATCAAAGCGAAGAAATTGGCTGACAACACAATCAGTTTTGAGCAAATTTTGTTTGAGATACATTGATCCTTTTTCAAGTAAATGAACCTTCCGCTACAAATCCAAAATTATGATAATCTCAATCGTTCCCTTTTTATGTTGTGACAGGTTTGTATCAAGAAAGTTTTCAGAACACCTAGTCGCTTTTCCACTACCATAAAAATAATAGGAAGATTTTAATAAAATAACACTGAATTCCTAAGTAGTTACATTTGTAACGCCTATACTGTCATTTTTACACACATACCACTTTACCTTTGCATGAATACCTATTTAGCATTTTAATAGTTAAAATGGAGGTATTTTCATGAGTTATGAAAAACTTTGGTGGTATTGATGACAAACGTAAAATTCTGACGTTAGTTATTTAAATACGTAAGAATTGGTTGGTATGTAAAGGCTGTCTGACAACGGATTTAGAGTGAGATTTAAGCTAAATCTCGCAGGACTGTCATTTTGGATGGAATGAAAACGTGGATTTGATAAATTCCTTAGCGGATTTCGGCCATAAGTTCTGTAAATCCTTGATCATGCATGGGATCAAGGTGGATTTACGCTGAAGTTTCCAAATGGTTTGATTGATTCACGGATTTTGGAAATTTTGTTGGCGGTCGGTTTTTCATCCATGATTTAGTAAATCCAGATTTACATTATTTATTAAATCCTCATAACTTAAATCTCATTTGTTGCAAGATAGCCCCTAAATGCTGCAAAATAATAAAATATAAGGATACTGATTTGGTAAGTGCAGATTTCAGATATCAACTTTCGCGACTAAGCTTGGCGTCAGGAATACAGCGCTTATTGGTGTTGGGCTATTACTAGTGAATTATGTAACTGCTATTTTAGTAGCACTTTATATACCCCAGGTGATTTAAACAATTTCTCCTGATTAGTTTGATGTTCTTCTGATTTCTCGTCCTCTCCCTGCTTATTAAATTGAATGGATAAGTTTCAAGCAGAAAGGTTTACATACATGCCACTCAATTCTTATGTATTTATATATCTAACACCAAAACTTCAATTTTTACATAAATGCCACCTCACCTATGCATTTCACTTTTTGAAAAATTACAATTGTTTTATTTTCGATGTGATATGAAAGATTTGGGTGCTATAAATGCAAAAAGTAAAGTTCAGGTATTATATATGTAAATACATAGGATTTGGGTGATATGTGTGTAAATGCCCCCTTTCACCAATCTTTATTTGTACCTCATTTCTTTCGGCAGTTATTTTTCCCTTTCTCCTTACGGAAGGCCCAATTTATTATTGAAATATGTTTTGGATACTATTCTTGATATGTTTGATACGTTTTCCTTTCTTCCGCAGGCTTTCAGAAGCCGTGTAATGATATCTTCGCATGGAATATTCGCACTAGGATTGATTTTCCAGGTTATTTTTTCTCTAACGTTTTATGGCCTTTTGACTCGTAATTACTTGTGAAATTTGTGAAGAACTTTTTTATTATATATATCACATTTCTAATCTATTGATTCTGATTCAGGCATGGGTTCTGGAACAAGCAAAGTATACCAAGGTAAAAGAGATACGATTCAAATTTTATATCGTTGCATTTAATCCTCATGCAATACAATTACAAGATGTTTATTAGATCTGATTTCATGTGCTTAGAAACTGCTTGATGCACTCTAGTACCTAGCAGCAGCTGAATTTTAGTAGTGTATTATTTATATGTTTTTATTTATTTATTCTAATAACAAATTAATTTTTAAAACACTCAAAATAACTTTTAATTAAATAGCCAAACATATTTTGTTTCAAATCAAAACATGAACAAAATAAAATAATGACAAAAAAAAAACAAAACAAAACAAAACAAAACAAAACAAAAGCTATCACAAATGGGTCCTAAATCTGCAGGATCTACGCTATAAAATGGCAGCAGTATGGACATAGTATTCTTATTTATCGTAATTGTTTTTGAATCAGTGCCCTGCTGTGACTATAACTGAAGTCCTTGAGCTCCACTATTTCCATTATATCATTATTGCTCTATATATGTTTGATAGGTGACATCAGGTATGGAAATTAAAAATGTTGGAGTGCATGAAATGCATTTTTATTGGATGTGAAATTAATAATGATCTACCAATCTAGCTAGAGTAGGGGCGTAAGTGAGATGAGCCAACACCTGAGTCAGCTTTAGCTCGGCTCGTTAAAGAGCTCTTGAGTGGAGCTTATTGACCCACGAGCTTGAGCTAGAGCTCAAACTTAAACTCGCTCATCGTGGCTCAAATTGCTGGCTTGCAAGTCGGTTTGATCAGCTGGATTCTCGTCATGTCGTTGCCATCTCCGGTGAGCTGCTGCGGCATTTCTTCTCTCCCTCCATCGATCAGTTATATGACTTATCCGTTGAACTTCTATGGCAATTTCATTCGAGCTTACAAGCCTACTAGTACCATGAGCCAAGCTTGAGCTCGACTTGTGCTCGAGCTTGTGTTTTGACAAACACTTAGAAATTAATTTAGTGGCAAATAGGTTTAATATTCATTAAGTCGTCAGTTTTGCTTGACATCCCAGATTTAGAAAATTTCTTTTTGTACCCATTTTTCCTCAATAATTTTAGTACAACATAAAATTGGCACATTTTGATTCAATTGGTGAATTAATATGTTTATGACAGAAAGATAAAGCTAGAATAACATGCAACTAAAAGTCAGCATAATATTCATCCTTTGTTCATAAACATCAAATTAGTTTCTAAGTCTTTTGGCTTAAGTTTTACATTCACTTATTGAAACTTTTCATCGTTAAACAACAAATTTTTCAAATAATTTCTGTAACCACAATCGTATTTGCTGTAACATTCTTTTCAAAATTTTGCAGGACGCCATACTGCAATTCTATGGATTTATTTGGAACCTCTTCTATGCAGAATACCTCATTTTTCCTTTAATATAGCCAAAACTAATATAATATTTCATGTCTCTTAACTGTTTCTCTTTATGTTGGCTCTTCTACAATTTGTTGTAAGCCAGAATATTATTTTTTCTAATCAAAGGGCTCACCTATTTGATCTTTGATTGTAACACTGTACATGATGCATGAAACTCTTTTTGATGCATTATTTGAAGAGTTTTTGTATTTACTTTCTGATACATTTATTGGGACTATTTTTGAAAATTCTACAATTTAACTAGGGATGATCGCATACAGAACCCCCGGAACATTGATATTTACTAATTAAGCACCCAGATGCCTATTGGCAATTTACTTAAAATGAAAAATATGGGTTGAGGTTTTACCATGAATTTTAATATTTAAGTGAGTTTGAAAAATGGATGAAAGAGGGTGGTTTTGTAAATAGCAAGTCTCGAGTGATTTGTAAATGGAGAAAATATTTCATCCGGTGACAGCGGATACACCAGGCAGTGTTTTCTTTTTTTTCTCCGCTGTGCCTAATGTATCGCGTTTGTTGTCTAGATGCAGTTTCGGACTCCAGCCGCAAGTTTTTTCCTGTACTGCCCCATTCAAGTATTATTTCAAAGATATCAATAGATGCATATATTAACTTTATATGTGAGCTATCTTGCGGTTGATATTGTTTGAATAGTTGTGTTATTTAAATTGAGGGGCATTTGCTTATATGTATTGACATATCTATGTATTGACTTATCTAACACCTAAACTTTAATAACTACATTTATGTCACCAAATCTTTCGTATTATATAAAAAATATTGTATGTATACACGTAGGAATTGAGCAGTTTCTTTGTAAATCTAATTTTAATAAAAAAAATTGTAAAGGTGAAAATGTAATTTCGAATAAGAATTATGTTAAATAAAAAATTTCTATAAGTTTAGAAATATATTATTATTTGGCCGTTTAGAAAAAATTAGAATTTGAGGAGAGAGATAAAAAATTATCCCAACAAAATCTAACAATTATGGTCAGTACTCAGCATTTAATCTCGAAGCAAACTAATTGTATCCCATTTTTGATAGATTATTTTAATTATAATTAAATGTCGTGTATCTTCATAATTTTTCTTCATAATAAGCACGTTAATGATACTAATGCTATGAATAAACCTATCGCATTTTATATGATTATCTCTTCAAAATTATTGAATCATCAAAGGCTTAAAAAATAAGGTATAATATGATCAAACGAGCGATAGGGTGGTACTAAGAAATCTAAGAAAGGCAAAAATGTTCAAATTTTGACGCATAACACGGATTTCGAAGTAACTTTTGAAAAAGAGTATTCAAATTTTAATTAAGAAGTCAACAAGAAATTCGATTTCAACAAACTTACGATCAAATTGATCGAGCTAATGAGATAGACCCAATGATATCCAAATTGGTCAAATTCGAATCAAATTAAACTAAGATCGAGCTATTAAACCGTTTTTGAAAGTTTTTAGATACATTTGGAAGATCAAACGGATGTCATATCCAACGAGTTTATTTAACAAGTAAAATCTAATAAACCTAATATCGCTCAATTTTGACATCGTTAAGACACTCAAATGTCCATTTAACACTACAGATTGAGCGAAGCTCTTTGAACTGTATGATCAATGTGGTTCATATTTCTGCATTAATGCGCCGAGAACTTTTTAAATAGAGCTTTACCCTCTCATGATGGGATGAGAGAACTTGGGACTCGAGAATAGCATAAGCTTTAAAAAAAGCGAAGTATAGCATCACTCTTGTTACCGCCGATCTCCGTTGACCACCACTTGTCGGCGGCCGCCGATCACCATCGATCGCCGCCCATTTCTTATGACAAGTTCCTCCACGCACCGAAACTATAACTCAGGAGACTCTGTAACCCTTTCCCGCACGTGGACAAGGAGTTATACTTGCAATCTATACTTTATAGTGAATCACTTTAACTAGATCGTACCTCATTACTTTTCTCTTTACGTGTTTTCCTCCTAAGCACTTCCCGCATTTTTACTCTGGTTGTTTTCTTCTATCCGAGTGTGTTCACCTCATTTAATGCATTGTCAAAGCTCTAATAACTTCCCGTAAAGTTCTACGACTTTTCATCCTTTCATTTATAGTTTCATGAAAAGAATTAGTATTTATTCCTTGTTGAATATTTGTACATTTTGTCCAACAATTCTCTTAGCTTCCCATTAGAAGTTCCCAAATCCCATGTAGCAAGCATAATCTGAATTTTAAACCCCACACACAATTGCTCAATTTTCATCACAATTAGATTAGGTGACACATCACTTGCGGGTGATTTTCCCAACCATCCCTAGTTCCTTTCAGTATAATCCAGTTAAATTGAGGCATTTCACTTGAGGGTGAGGTCCTAACCAACGCTAACCTATCTTTCACCACAGTCATTTTAAGTTTCTGTATTTCACCTGCAAGTAAGATCATATCAAGTTAATTTGAGGGAATGAAATTAACAATGATCAATAAACATTAGCGAAAGATCAAGTGATTTCCAACTATAATAAGATTAAATATCTTAGATCTAATATACATAATAATACAAACAAACATGAGAATATAAATAATAACATTAAAGATGTGTGCTTATTAGTCAATATGAACAAGCATGGGTACTCAGTAAAGAGATAATGAAAACTTAATTGAACTTTAAAATTTGTCGTTAAATAAACTATGTTATATTATCCTAGCATTGGCACAAAAGGCTGAATATAGCCAATTTGAGTATCAAGAATGAGAATGTTCACACGAATAAGTTTTTATCTTACAACATATAATTCAAATAAAACTAGTGAAAATGAGCACACTTAGTGTGCTGAACTGCCACACTTTAATGATGATTTGCTCTGCAGAGAAGTAATGGGATTAATGCTCTAAGCCAAAATTTGGGCAATTTGCCCTAATCTTTAGCAATGAAGAGACCAACTTAATGGTACCTAGCTTTGTCTTAATCATGATTCGAAAGGCCCATAGGGTTTGGGTGCTTCAAATACAATTTTGCCGTTCGAGTTAGATTAAAATTAGTTTTTACAAGTGGTCAAGGACTGTTTTGTTTTTAAGAAAGACATTATATTAAATTACTTGTCAGTCTTACAATGATACCAACTTAAAATTATATGAGAGAGGAAATTAAAAAAATGAGAGTTTTTTTTTTATTGAATTTTATTTTTTTAACAAAAAAATACGAAGTTACAGAAACAGTGGTAAAACAATTATCAAGAAAATAAGTGAACATAAAAACAAGACTTTAATTTTAAAATCTAGAACTAATTATGCTATAAAATTAGAATGTCGTTGTGTTTGAATTATTGAATTGTTGTAAATGGAAAATTGACCTCGGTTTGCTTAATTGTTGTAATAGAAAATTGTTGTTTATGAATTTTTAGGTTGTTATAAATGAAAAATTATTGGCCACAATTTCAATAAATATTAACAGCAATGATAAAGTTGGTGATCAAGTAAATGAGAAAATGAAACGGATGGCTAAGGATTTGGAAACTTTAAAGCAGCCACTATCAGTTATTTGAAGTATATACGAGAAACTATATAGAGATTTATAAAACTCAATCTCAAATTTGAGAAAACACATAATAAATAGCAAGAATAAACCAATCGCTATTGGTCTCATCAGCAATTCATAACAAACGAGTAAGTTGATATTAACATTTAATAAATATTTTCCGAAAATCTTATCGCTAAAACTTCCTCAAACAACGCAGCAAGTATTAAATGAAACAAGTCCGTTATATTGCCCACCCTCCATCCCCCCACCCGCGCTTCCCCCTTCCCCTCCCAAAACCCCCATCCATCTATCAATTGATCTCCTTCTCATGTCCTCCATCGCAAGCATTCTTAATAACCATCACCCTTTATTACGTGATAACTGTCAAAATAGGAATTAATTTATCAATGATTGCAGGGTCAAACTCACCCAAATAATAAGTGTTATTTCAAAGAGGCATTATGGAAGATAAGGCATCCTAATTAAGAACTACAAAACCGAACAAGGTCTATGCTATGAACAAAAAATAATGGACCTTAATGATGAGTTAATGAAATATTGTCTGCAATGCATGCCATGCTAAAGGGACCAATGCCATTCACTCCATAAGTAGATATTCACAGCTTCAAAAAGAATGTAAAGCACAAAAAACCTGTGCATCTCAAAGGAGAAGGCTAGAAAAGAAAGCTTTCCTGAATCTGAAAGAACCACCAATAGATCTTTGCCTGTCATCTGAAAAAATTAATTTTTGCACGTACTTAGCAATGACAAATTAAAATTAATAAAAACAAAATGAAGCAAACTTTTAAAGACAATGATCCAAAACAAATGAAAATAAAACCTGTGGCCTTGATTGCCTGAATTTATCATTCCATTCTAAGATGGCAAGATCTTTTATAATCCCAAATACAGTTTGCTCGCAATGATGTTCATCAACTACCACCATCTTCAATGATGTTTCCTAAACGGAATAATATAATAACATTAGTTATTGTAGAAGAGTGTATAAAAATACTTCGTATAACAAATGAAGGAGATCATACAATAAATAATACATCAGATATATAGTACTTTTACAGCAAAAAACTGCACAAATAATAATAATAATAATAATAATAAAATAAAAATCAATTCTCACTTTAAGGATTTGGTAATGAAACATATTAAAAATACACCATTTATGGGGAAAATGTGATGCCTGGTTTCATCTTCTTGTGGGAGTTGAAAAGAGGGAGAGTAAGTGAGTAGTTGCGAACAAGAAAGGGTACTTTCGTTCAATAAGACAATGCAAAGGTTAGATCGACTTGCCTGGAGAGACGAATGGCACGTAAGAAGGCTGGAGACTGACGAGCGCAAACTAGGGCTTCCCCGTGCATCGATCAAAGCTTAAGGAAGCGACGGTAAATGACATCGGTGTCGTTGAGCTGAGGAGACGAGACGCTTGATGAGGGTGGCAAAGCTTGCGGAAGTCTTGGCATTGAGCAGGCGACGGCGGCGGCGGCGCGAGAGGTCGAACCGAGTAGGCCGAACTCGGTAGCGTGAGAAAAATATTTTAGCTTTTAACCATAATAATCCTAAAGATTAATTATCCTAGGGCTCCACACATCTTACGGCCTGTTTGGGGGCAGCAGTAGCTTATACAGCTTAGCTAAATAAGCTGATTAGATATTTGTGTGAATTTAAAAAATAATTGATTTTCAGCTGTTTCTAAATAAATGACTATTCTGCTTCTGATCTGAAATTCTCTAATTTATAGTGCACAAAGATTTCATTCAAAGGAAAATATGGTAGCGTATCGAAAGTTTTACAGAGAAAATCCTATATATCATAAAGGTATTCATTGGCAAGACTACGTGCATAATTTTATTCGCATTCCTATGAATTGGCCTCTAATAAATCCATAAACTGTTGGGCTATATTCACATTCCTATGAATTGGCCCAGAGACTTTCCATAGCTCATTAAACCAATGCACTTCATTATAACCCATGCAGATGCTTTGAGGTTGTTGGGAGAATTGATTTATGTGAGCTCTTACAAATTCAAGAGAAGTCTTAGCAAAAAAGCAGAAAACATTGTTAGTTTATTGTGCCTTTAGTAAAGTTGTTTAATAGATTTTTTTTTAAAGTTATTGTAATATATTATGAAACTGAGTAATTGATGATTTTAAGCAATCATAGAAATAAATTTAAAAAGACTTAGATGAAAGCATTGTTAATTAATGAAGGGAGAAAATTGATAAATTGATTAAATGAACTAATATAACTATAATTTTGATATATGATCATTAGTGGAATAAAATTAATCGAGATTAAATAATAAATAATAATAATTTTTATGATACATTTTAGTTAAAATTGAAAGATTTATAGCTTAATCATAACAAAATAATTAAAATTAAAGATGAATGATTATAATCTAAATTAAAATAATGAAATAAGAAAAAATAACTAATAATAGTTAATTAGCACAACTAGTAATGTGATAAAAAATTTATTAATATGTATATTTTTATACAATAATTATCTTGATTTTGTTAATGCCAATATAGTTTTAATCGGCGAGATATCTATTGAGATTAATGATAAGTTACAATAATCTATGCAAGATTTATAAGGCGGATGATTTTCTTATCATGTAATATTTAGTGTATGGTCTGAAATTCCAATAGATGCAATATCAAAACTTATCAATCAATATGATTAGAAGATAAAAGTGATATCTTTGAATTTAGTGGTTATAAATGCAATTTAATGGATAAATTTTATCTCTAAATTGCAGTTATATATGCTTATCATAATAAATTTACCAGTAAAGATCTTTCAACAATCTATTCTATTCAATTATAATGTAAGAAAATTTAATACATTTATTAATAACATGAAATGATGGAATTATATTATATATTTTCATTTTATTTTTACATAGTACGATTTTTGCATAAGCAATGTGTAATTATATCATTTAAAATACTTCAACTTCGGCATTATTTTCGAAACCTGTGAACAAATAATCATCTTACGTATTGGTACATTAGTATACCCCCTCTAGTAGTCATCATTGCTCATATAAACATTTATTTATTAATTTCATATTTATTTTTCATAACATTTAACAATTAATATCTTTTGACAATGGACAACGTTTGACTTGAGATAAATTATTGGAGCATGATAAGTCAATTTCATCCGATCAACATGACTGATGTTTTCTATCATAAAGATAAATCATAGATGAGCTTACAATAATGGTTGAGTGAACAAATATCTATATCAATTAATATATTTGATTTAGAAGAAATAATATCATTATTTATAATTTAGAAATATGAGTACCCACCTCAATTTTAAACTTGCCTTATCTCCTTAATCCGTAAACATTGTCTCCTTTAATTTATTACCTATAACAAATTATATAGTAAAAAATATAATGATTTACAATGTCTGATACCTAAAATTTTTTCAACAATTATCCTATGCCTCCTTGCATAGTGAAATGTCGCATCTCCTCCAAACTGTCGTGTAGGTTGTTAATCTCTTCTTCATGACATCGTTGTACATTGAGGAGCTCCTCCATTAGATCTTCATGCATCTTTACCAATTGATCTTTCATGGATTTCTCCAGCTGAAGCATCATACCTCTAATTGCGGAATGGATGTTGATGTCCTCCTCAAGGTCATCCACGTTTAGGCCTAGAACCTCTATCTGGGCCTCCATGCCGTTCATAGCCTCCTTTACCAGAGCAAGGGGAGAATCAAAGCCATATATGAGCTCCTTTGACCTCCCATGTGGTTTAGATGCGGTAAAATCTCATTGCTCCTAGTGATCTCGTCCTTGTTGAAATTACTCCACATTTGTAGCTTCATACTCCACGACATGCTCATTAAAACTCTTTGCCATAACTTCGAACATGCCTTTGATACTAACAATCACAGACTAACTTATCTCAAGTCCCCCATGTGGCTTTAGCGCTCATTATTGACACTAAATCAGTCTAACCCTCATAACCCTTGGACTTGTAAACACAAAACACTAGGAAAGAAGAGTAGAGAGAAGTATTGGAGAGAAAAACTTCACTGATAAAAAGCGATTACAACATTTGAATGCTTAGGAAACTTGGATGGTTCCAAATGAGGGGGAGGAACTCCGATTTATATACCCCACCAAGTTTAAGAAAACTTTCTAGATTACAATAGAATAGTCTAGTTTCTAGATAATTCAACATCATTCTTTTATATGCATACATAACCCTAGATTTATCTAGGTTATTCTTGTGTCCTCCTTGGAGCTTTTACTTCTAATATTATCTTGAATGCGGTGGAGTCTTCTGAAGTTACTTGGATTACTCTCATCCTACTGATTTTCTCTAGAATCTTTCATTCAATGGTTATCTTGTCAATTTCTTTGTAGATGGCAAAGTGTCATAGGAAGTTATTTTCCAATAAGCAATTGTAAAGAGAAGCAGCTTCTTGGAAGCTGTCAAAAAGATACTGATTAAGAAGCAGAAGTCTATTTGGGAGATCTGCTACGCTGTAGTTGTTTCTGATGAGAAAAACTGTTTTGCCCGTATATATGTAATATATCTAAATGATAATGGTTTTTAGAATAATCACAACAAAATAACAGTAAGAGATACTTCTATACAAAAAACTTTAATACAGTCAAAATACGTCAACACGTAAAAAAGCGAGTCATTTCATGCATATAACTACAATAACGATGACAACCAAATTAAATAGCAAGTCTAGAATCATGTTTCTTTTCATGTCCTTGCGATCAATTTTTCGGGATAATCTCCTCTCCATAGCAACATCTCTCCTAACTCGATCGTTGTCCGGAGTGAAGTCATCTGTGTCATCAATCCAACAAAAATAATTGTAATCTTCATGTATCAAATTTTTGGGGCAACTATCAAATCTAATGTCGTAGTTGTCTTCTCTTCTTGATTGGTAATCAATACACTGCATGCTATAGTAGCAGGATGGAACTCTCAAATTACCAAATGCTTCTGAACTCATGTTTCTTGTTTTTATAAAACACTATGGTTTCAATTGCCAAAAAAAAAAAGATATGCAACAGAAACATTAAAAAATTTAAACAGTTTTACAATAAAAAATAAAAGGTACTTAAAACACATCAAAAAAGCTACAATACAGATTGTTTTAAAAATTTAGAAAATATACATCCACAAGTCTAACGTACAACTAAAATAGAAATCATCAATGAGAAATCAGAATGTGATGCGACATAAATACAGTTGACGTGTTCAGCAAAGCGCCAGTAAAATTTCATTGTATCATCTCGAATTGGATAATTTCAAACAAAAAATAGTAATAATAATCAACAAAATCACTTAGGTGGTTAATTTGTAAATATCAAAATTTATGACGATGTGTATGTAAATTTGATTAGGATGATTTTTAAGATTCTATATTGTTTTAAGATAAATTTAATACATGAATTATAAGTCAAATAATATATTATCCTCTTCTAAAAATAAATTAAAAAATGATAAGGCTCATATTGACAAAGTTTTATCATAGTATTCTAACCAAATCAGGCCCAACAATAACCATACTAATTCATTAATTATCATCACAATCATTTATTAACTATCGACTTGTTTAGATATAAACTTAATTATAACTAAAAATTAAAGGATATAAAAATGATTACTTATAAATAAGGATTAAAAAATGATTACTTATAATTAATAATAGATAAATTGATAATAATTTATTTTTTGTGTCAAATCACCATAAATAAATATTATTAATTTTTTAATGACAATGTTAAAATATGCTTGGCCTGTCAAATAAAGATTGGAATAAGTTCAAAGAAAAGAAGTTAAATTTCCCCCCCACACCCATGCACCGCAAGAAACTGCTAGCCGGCTACTTTTCTCTCCGATTTGGATATAAATATCCGATTTGTTCTTCCAGACCTTCGTCGTAAGATGGCTTTTTCAGCAGCCATGTCCTCTGTTAGTTCTTCAACACTCTATACCCTAAATGCCTCGAGCCATCGAATCAAATTCAAGTTCTCAACCTTCTGCTTATCTCCGGTTTCTTCTCTGCGGAATTCGTCTCCACTTATTGCTTCTAGATTGGAAGCTCGAACTTCAGTTTCACAGCGCAGAAGGGCGGCTTGTGTAGGATTTTGGGTAAGATCTATTTCAAATTGTGAAGAATAGAAAATCCAAAGTAATGGGATCCAGATATTTGATACATGTTCGTGGGATGTGGGATTTAGGATTTATAAGATTTACGGCGCCTGAAGATTTATTTTGTCCAAAATGACCGTCTGGAAGGATTCCGCTTAAATCCCGTGTAAATTATGAATTAAATCCATGCGAGATAGCCCCTAAATTTGAATAAAATAAGATTTACTATAACTTTTGTGATTATATATTTAATAATAACATAATATAATTTAATATTAATATACATATAAATTTAATGTAATTTCTCCTTATTTTTAATTCAATGAGTTAATTTATTAGTACTTATTTACATTATTATATTGCAAAAAACTTTAGTTACAACTTATATATTATTGTTTTGGTATAGAATAATTTGATGCCAATTTAAATTTTGTTTAAATACTTATTTACTTTTTATTTATAAAACCTGTTGTTAATAACTTTATATAAAAAAATAAAGTATTCATTTTAATTATTAACTTCTTTGTTAGTTTTATGTGAAAAATTAAGTACAAATAAAAAATTTTAATTTTATACAGAAGATCATGTACCCATTTCAACTTTTAACTTATTCAATTCTTATAAATAAATTAAATATAAATTAATTATGATCATTAGAAAAAATTAAACAAGTCAAATATGAATACATACTTTTTATTTATATATAAATATATTTATTTTAAAATAAATGAATATATGAAAAAAAAAGCCTCTGCAATTTTTTTCTCTTATTTAAGATGTAAAAAGCCAAATATACAGATGAGGCGTATATATTTTTATTAGTTTTACTGGATTTATTAATTGCCAAAAGCTATAAAAGAAGATGCAAAGTGTTCTTGAATCATGGCTTATTGAAGCTTTTTATTGTCATTATTTAGGGTTTATTTGGGGCAGCTTATAAGTGCGGAAGCATTTTTAAAAACGTCGTAGTACTGTTTTGTTCGCATTTTTCAGCAGCTTATCCGAAAATACGGTTAGATTTTTACACTAAACGTAGGCCGCGGGTCGAATCCTGCATGGTCGACCGAGCCGCATTTTAGAATAAACATGTTTATCTTGAAAAGCATAGTTCGCCTAAATGCACCATAAATCGAAACTTCGGCTGCTTGCATTCATGCTTGAAATTGTAATTTATGCCTCTTCTTTAAAGTTAAAATCTAGAAAGAAGTTTAATTAGCCCTAGATAATGTGTGCAGGCTTGTCCCCAAGCTGGTGCTACTGGATCCAATCCTTTGTTAAAGAATTCTTCGGACTTCCAAGATTCATGTTGGAGATTTTTAAGGCCACACACACTTCGTGGGACAGCTTTGGCATACGTGTCAGTGATTCAAATCCTTTATGAAATGTATTCCATATCCATTTTTTAATATTATTTTATAAGGGTGGCGTAAAAGCAATGGTCATTATTGTTTTTTTTTTTTTTTTTTTTAGATTCTAAGTTTTAATCCTTTAAAATAACCTCATTGCAAGGAAGAAATATTACATCAGGACTAAGCATGCGGAGTTACATGTAGAGTTCAATCGTTAGGAGCCACGTGAAACCCCGACCCCACTAAGAAAAAGACGGAAAATTATACACGCGAACCCGGACCGACCGAAACCGGCTAATATTCTCGGTCTCGCATAACAGCATGAATATTCACGTAAGACTGTGAAATAACACTTGAATAACGCACAATAACACATCAACACCACCACAATATCACCTGAATAACGCGAAATAACACGGGAGCATATTTCCGCTATTATAATAACATAATAACACCTCAATACAACTACAATAAATACGTAGAAGAACGCGAATAACACGGAAGAATATTCAAGTAACGATGCAGAATAACACAGGAGAATATTCTCTAACACTGCGACAGCTTTATGGGAGAATATTCTCTAACACCACAGGAGAATATTCCCAGAATACCGATAATATTCCCCAGTGTTATTCCGCGTTATTCAAGTATTTTTGTGGTGGTATTGATATGTCATTGTGTTATTATAATACCGAGAATATTCCCCCGAATTATTCCGCATTATTTAAGTATAATTGTGATGATATTGATGTGTTATTATGCGTTATTCACCTGTTACAGGAATATTCCCGGTGTTTCGATCGTGCCGGGTTCGCGTATATAATTTTTCATCTTTTTCTTAATAGGACCGGTATTCCATATGACTCCCAGCGATTGGAGTCAGCACCTAACTCTACGTGCGTAGTCCTCATGTAGTTTTTCTTCCCTTACAAGGCTGAACAACAACTACATACATCAAGCTTCTGCCAAGCACTACTTTGCCTTGAACCTCATGCCCCATGCACACTTTTTAAAGAAAATCTTTGATAGAATCATTCATGTTATCTCCTAACATTTTTTTTTTCAATGGCAGAGCTTTGGCTGTAAGAGTTTTAATAGAGAACCCTGCTCCTATAGATCGGTGGTTGATATTCAAGGCATTATACGCGCTTACAGCTCTTATTTGTGGCAATAGTTACATTGTGGGGATAAATCAGATTTATGACATTGGAATCGACAAGTATGCTCGCCATAATGCATTCTACAGTATTATCTTTACATTTATCATTTCTACGAATATTTTATCGTTTCTTCACTCATCTCCTTTTGCAAAATATTTATTCACATTTTCTGCAATTTGGTGAAAACATTCATACCTGCTTCTTCATGTGTTGCAGGGTTAACAAGCCATATTTACCGATAGCTGCTGGAGATCTTTCAGTGCAGTCTGCGTGGCTTCTGGTCTTGTTTTTTGCATCCGTCGGCTTACTTATTGCTGCATTCAACTTTGGCCCGTTCATTTCTTCTTTATACATTCTAGGTCTTTTCCTTGGCACTATCTATTCTGTTCCTCCTTTTAGACTGAAGCGGTATCCTGTTGCAGCAATTCTTAGCATAGCCACGGTATGTTTTGAGATTACATATTATCCTTTTTTTTTTTTTTTGTTAAAGCAAGTCATACGAAGAATCTGTTGGAGATATTCTATATCGAGCTTGGTATTACATACTAACTTGATCGAGAAAATTAAAAATAGTTGAGGGCTCATTTGACATCAATTTTATTTTCTATTTTTTATTTTCATTTTTTTAAGAACATGTTTTAGTATTTTTTTGACGTAATATATTTTCTATTTTTAAAAATAAATCAACAATGGAATTGGCCGGATTGTTCGCTCACCGCAGTAGTCACGGTTATGCGGACTATCCGCCCATACGGACACCTATCGTAATCGTCGCCCGTATTTATATCGCCGACATGACGTGAGTAATAAAGACGACAGATCCACGACGGCATATAACTCATTCGGAGTTCCCGAAAACTCGAAGTCATATTCCTTCAAAATTTAAGAGAGAATATGTCGATCATAAAATTAGATGAAATAAAAATATCATGAATGTTGAAAATAAGAAACAATATTGATAAAAAAAATAAAAATCTGATTAAAAAATAGCGAGCGTGATGAGTCGGTGAACTCACCACACCAACTAACGAATATTTCACTATAATACGACACTCGACCTTGTAAAGAAATGAGTTATTAGTTGCTTTTAACTCCAAATATAACTAGCCACTCATGTGATACCGTTTTCGCCGTTTTTTTCTCTTTTTTATTTTAAAAGAGTCGTGAGCTTGTCAATCGTTGTATACTTCCCTCATTCGAATAAATCTCTCTCTCGAATCAAATAAGAGATTCGAAGAGGAGATGAACTAAAAAAGAATGGACATATGACAAAGTGACAAATAAGATAAGAAAAACATGGAGAGTCTACATGCGATTTAGTTGCCTTCATTGTATATCACCAAAAAAGTCATATCGAGTAACCTAAAAAATCGTTGTTTCGAAAAAACGGAGGTATTTTGTTGCCTTCACTGTGCATATACAAAAATAAAAAAAAGCATCCATAAACGCCTCATAAACTGAAGCACCGAGAAGAAGAAAACTACTTGGCCGCCTTCATTGGGATTTCACATGTAACACTAACCAACAACGAGCAATAGGTCATCCAGAAGAACTCATAAGGTCTAAAGTTTCATCATGTACCTCACAAACCCATCATATATATATATATATATATATATATATATATATATATATATATATATATATATATAACTCAAACATAAAATAAAGAAAAAACAATCATAAGAAAGTTTCAAATCTAAAAATATTCATAATACAATTGAGATAAAATAAACATATCGATTCAAGATTGAAAAATGTCATCCACTATCTGCCCTCTCAATGTTGCCATCTCCGATGCACCTTCAGCGTCTCATGTGTGAGCATCTTGTGATTCCATTTGTACCTGCAGTATAGACTGTACAACATGGAATTCAAATGATTCTGGCACGAGTTGGAGCTGATTATTTTTTGAGGGGGTATCGTCAATTTTAGTTGTGTAGTGTCATAGTGGCCACTACTATCTGCAATTGCTTCGGAAATGGGTAAGTCGACATATCACATAATTATCCACTTCTTTTACCACACTCTGAAGGATCATTCAATCACGCCGTGTAAGGGTGAGTGCGCTCTCGTTAAACATTTCCTTCCTACCGCGTGCAACCCTTCTGCAAAGGATATCCGA
The DNA here is from genome assembly GCA_022702705.1 of Papilionanthe hookeriana x Papilionanthe teres. Classification (NCBI taxonomy): domain Eukaryota; kingdom Viridiplantae; phylum Streptophyta; class Magnoliopsida; order Asparagales; family Orchidaceae; genus Papilionanthe; species Papilionanthe hookeriana x Papilionanthe teres. Next base: position 10,433,990 of record CM040435.1, on the reverse strand, counting down.
CATTAACCAACACACACACGCATCCAACACCAACCCATGCACCCAAGGCCAATAGAAAAAACACCCAAATCCACCAGAGCCACCGATTTCATCTCCCGCAGCCCACACACATCCAACACCAACCCAAACACCCAAGGCCAGCAAAACACACACCCAAAGCCACCAATTTCATCTCCCACAACCACCAACACACACTCACACACATCCAACACCAACCCACATTCCCAAGGCCAGCATAACACACATACAAAGCCACCAGAGGAACCTATTTCATCTCCCACGCCCACCAACACACACTCACACACATCCAACATCAACCCACACACCCAAGGCCAGCAAAACACACACCCAAAACCACCAGAGCCACCAATTTCATCTCCCACAGCCACCAACACAGTCTCACATACACCAACACCAACCCACACACTAAAGGCCAACAAACACACACCCAAAGCCACTAGAGCCACCAATTTCATCTCCCACAGCCACCAACACAGTCACACACAGCCAACACTAACCCACACACTCAAGGCAAGCAGAAAAAAAACCCGAAGCCATCGTAGCCACCAATTTCATCTCTCACAACCACTAACACACACTCACACAAATCGAACACCAATCCACACACCCAAGACCAACAAAACACACACACAAAGGCCAACATAACACACACCCAAAGCTACCGAGCCACCAATTTTGTCTCCCATAGCCACCAACACACACTCACACACTTCAACACCAACCCACATTCCCAAGGCTAGCGAACACACACTCAAAGCCACCAATTTCATCTCCAACGACCACCAATAAACACTTACACATCTAACACCAACCCACACTCCCAAGGCTAGCGAGAAAACACACCCAAAGCCATCGAGTCACCAACGACCACCAATAAACACTTACACATCTAACACCAACCCACACTCCCAAGGCTAGCAGAAAACACACCCAAAGCCATCGTAGTCACCAATGACCACTAACACACACTCACCCATATCCAACGCCAACCCACACACCCAAGAATAGCAAAACACTCACCCAAGCCACTAGAGCCACCAATTTCATATCCCACGACTACCAACACACACACATTGTATTAATCCATCGGTCATGAAGAATCACCTTATAATTGAGGCAATATAAGAGCTTTGGACCGAAATCCTTAGCATGCTCAGCAGATCTGCCAAATCTCTCCCGCAAATCGAGAGCAGAGGCAAGAGCAAGGAGGCGCCGCTAGTGGCTCGGGTCGAGGGTAGAGGAGATGTGGTGGCAAGGGGTAATACCCGAGTGAACGAACACAGGCCGTGGGTCCGATCCCGCGTTTACTAAAGGCCCTAAACATTGTTTCAACTCACTCACCCCAAACGCAGGACTCATACAAAACGACGACATTTTGAAAACGCCGCCCGCGAATTTAATCCACCCCAAACGGGGCCTTACTCTTTCACTTTTCACCAACTATGTTGGTTTTATGAATATTAGATGTTTTAAATGAAGTTGTAATAATGTTTGAGAAAAATAGTGCGGATGGTTTGCAACATTTAAACATTCCGTCGGGGATAACATTATGACACTCTGTTTGAAGTACGATAAACACCATGACAATTTGAATTTTTTAAGTAATAAGGCTATTTTGTAAAGACATGTTATAAAGTCTTAAATTATTTTGTATTCATGAATTGGATCAAGTTTTTTGTCAAATTTTAAAATTTAAATTACCATGTAAACATAATTCAGAAGTGATAATGCTGAAATTCAATGTTTCAAAAGAAACTAAAACATATATAAAATCATATAAACTTTGCCTTGGGTTAAGTGTTTCAGCGTGAGATATTTGTTTATTGATTCTTATTTTCAGTTGACAAGCTTCGTGACAGCAACAATACTTTGACGAGTTCTACAAATTCAATGAACGTGAAAAATTATGTTTGGTAATAACACAAAATAGACATTTACTATTTACAATGTCCGTTTTTAACATTTCTTCTATACACATTTTTTGGTTTATAAGCGTAATGGTTAAAGAGAAGAGAACAAATTAATCATGCGAATAAGATATTGAGGAAAAGTAATTTTCCGTATTGTGTCGATCCGGTATCCATTTTTTATGAACTCAACAAATAAGACTCAAGTTTATTCAATCTTGTTTTAATTTTTCTAATGGCAATATATATTTCGAATTACCAACAATCCACACATTTTTTTAGTAATCACAAAGTACAAGTAGAATTTAATCTCTTATTGAAATTGGCAGCAAAATTATACCTTGCGGAGTAATTTATTGCATAAATGCCTTAAAGCTTTTAGTAATTAACTCGGCTTTCATATGATTTTTGACTTGTCACAATTCTTCTAAAAATACATTTGGCACGTAAGCACCAACGTACAAGGACGCCTTCCCCGATCCCACAAACTGAACCGTACGCGGAAGCCTCCTAGCGACTTGGAGGGCCGATTCAGAACGATGAATTGAGGGTCAACCAACCTTCCTTATGTGGATTTATAGCCTTCGTATGAGAGGGGACCCACTCCTAAATACCGTAGTGCTATTTTGCAGTTTTTTATTGTATTTCTGTCAGGACAGTCGTCAGCGTCCCTTGTTTTTCCCTTCTAGGCCTATATCAAAGGGCAGTTGGTGCTACGACTGTATCTCATTCTAAGGTGGTGATTAACTTTCAAGGGTCAAGTAATGCTTCAGTTGTATCTCGCTCAGGCTGTGGTATTTATCTCTGACTTTTCTTGCTCTGCATTCACCCATCACTCTCGACCATCCTTTCCTTGCTGTAGCTCCCTGAAATAGATTCCTTTTGCCATTTTCTGCAGTTTCTATTGTCCAGGCGCCTTCCCCCATTTTACCTCATTGTTATAGCTAGGGGTGTCAATTCGGGTCAGCGAGTCGGGTTCATGCCCGACATAAAAAAGACTCGACCCGAATAGGGTCAACCTGAACCCGACCTGAATAATGAACGGGCCGAAAATTAAGACCCGAACCCGTCCCACACTTTAGTGATTATTCAGGTAATGTTTGGGTTTTCGGGTTCAACTCGACCAGACCCGAATAATAAACGGGTTGAATTCTCTAATCCGAACCCGACTCAAAAAACACTCTGGTCAACTCTAACCGGGATTTTTCAAGTCGATTTCAACTCGTGTTGGCGTGCCGGGTCAATTTTTGACACTCCTAGCTGCAGCCATATATAACAGTGTCTCGATGTCATTCTTTTGTTGTTCTCTTGCAGAACCAGCAGTCAACCATCACTTGTGTTGTTTCTTGCAACCTCCAGCCTTCCTAAACCTTCCTACATAGCTCCCAATTTCCATTCCTCAACTCTGCCATCTAGAAACAGCAAACCTGCTGCTGTCCAGCCGCTCCTAACTCATTGCCACTCCAAAAAAAAATCTCTTCAATCACCGTTATACTTCATCCCAGCACCAATACCTAAGGATGTCAATTCAGGTCTCCAAACCAAAAAAAAAGACCCGACCCGACTAGGGCCAACCCGAACCCAATCCAAATAATAATCGGGTTGAAAAACTAAACCCGAACCCAACTCGACCCAGACACAGGTAACCTGAACTCGACCCATTTAATCTGCAAGCTTTTTTTTTTATTAAAAAGTTATACTTCTAATATTTAACAAGTAGTAACAGGCAAATTTAAAAAAAATTGTTTGTTTATATAATCAATGGTATAAGAGGTCAAAATACAACTAATTTTTTCATGTTTATTCTGGCATGTTCGGCTTCTCAGGTTCAACCAGAACCTGACCCAAAATTTTTACATGTCGAATTCTCAGGCCCGAACCCTACTCAAAAAATATTCGGGTCAACCCTAACCTGAATTTTTCAAGTCGAGTTCGAGTCATGTTGTTGTGTCAAGTCAATTTTCGACACTCCTACCCATACCATTATTGCTGCCACCGCCCCTTCCAAACCAGCTGACTACCATTACCTTGAATCAAACTCTAATGTTTGTGTCATGTCTATTTTTTTTTTTTTTTTTAGAGTATTGGTTCTAATCGCATGTTAGTTTTTCAGTAATAATATTTGTTTTCGTATTTTGATTTGGGTTCACTCTGGTATCACCATTAGTTCTTTTACTTCTTTGTTTTTTATTTAATATTCTGTTTTCTTGAGCTGCCAAAAGAAATCATTGTTGCTTTGCAAAACCTTATTAAATTAGGTACGTGGTTTTCTTCTCAATTTTGGTGCTTACTATGGTACTAGAGCAGCGTTGGGCCTTTCCTTTAATTGGAGGTAATAATTACCCTTCTTACTTCAGCAAGATAAAATAGACATGTTGGGAGTAAAATTTTGGGATATTTACATACCTAGCACATAATTTTTATGTATTTACGTAGTTTGCTCCAAAAATTTTATATTTACATACATAGTACCTTGTTGCTTCAAACGTATGCTATTTTGATGTGATATTAAAGATTTGAGTGCTAATGTGCAAATATGAAAGTTTAGGTGTGAGATATGTATATACAAAAGAGTTGTGTGCTTTGCATGTTAATGCCCGTAAAATTTTTTAAACTTGTCATCTGCAGATGCAATTTCTAAAGCTCTATAACGTTTTTTTTACTGCAGCTCTCCTGTTGCGTTCATCACAGCATTTGTGACATTATTTGCATTCGTCATTGCTATAACCAAAGATCTCCCTGATGTCGAAGGAGACCGTAAGTAAGTTTTTTTTTATAACTAGTTATCTGCATGGAATTTTAAGTCTTTCAATCCTCCAGAAATGTGATGAACGAATCCCTTCAAATCCTTGTACTAGATTCTGAGTTTCAAGCTATATTTACATCATCTGTGGCTTTATCCCAACTGTTTCGGGCCTGCTTATTAAAACCTGCGTTAAAGTTTTTGTTAGCCTGGCCGAACCATTTTGAACCACATCTAACCATGCTTGTGAACCTCAATACAAACTGCACAACTAAGCAGTTGAATGAGAAGCCAGAAGCGCATATGGATGCAGGATGGAAAAAGATGAATTTGAGATGTTTTGATAATAATCAAAACCACTTAAGAACTAAACCACCCCTTCCCCCAGCAACAAAATGTTGCTCATTTGATCAAAGCGAAGAAATTGGCTGACAACACAATCAGTTTTGCGCAAATTTTGTTTGAGATACATTGATCCTTTTTCAAGTAAATGAACCTTCAACTTCAAATCCAAAATTATGATAATCTTGATAACTTAAATCGCATTTGTTGCCAGATGGCCCCTAAGTGCTGCAAAATAATAAAATATAAGGATACTGATTTAGTAAATGCAGGTTTCAGATATCAACTTTTGCGACAAAGCTTGGCGTCAGGAATATAGCGCTTATTGGTGTTGGGCTATTGCTAGCGAACTATGTAACTGCTATTTTCGTAGCACTTTATATACCTCAGGTGATTTAAACAATTTTTCCTGATTAGTTTGATGTTCTTATGATTTCTCGTCCTCTCCCTGCTTATTAAATTGGATGGATTATTACATACATGCCACTCAATTCTTATGTATTTACATATCTGACACCGAAAATTCAATATTTACATACATGCCACCTCACCTATGCAATTCACTTTTTGAAAAATTACAATTGTTGTATTTTCGATGTGATATGAAAGATTTGGGTGCTATAAATGCTAAAAGTAAAGTTTAGGAATTATATATGTAAATACATAGGATTTGGGTGATATCTGTGTAAATGCCCCATTTAAAGAATCTTTAGTTGTGCCTCATTTTTTTGGCAAGTTATTTTTCCCTTTCTCCTCACGGAAGGCCCAATTAATTATTGAAATATGCTTTCTGCCAAAGAATATTGTTGAGTTCATTTATTGCTTGTATTTTGGATACTATTCTTGATATGTTTGATATGTTTTCATTTTTTCCGCAGGCTTTTAGAAGCGGTGTAATGATATCTTCGCATGGCATATTCGCACTAGGGTTGATTTTCCAGGTTATATTTTTCTCTAACATTTTATGGTCTTTTCACTCGTAATTACTTGTGAAATTTGTGTAGCTGCCTTTTTTATTATTTTTCTAGCATTTATATACATAGTACACAATTTTTATGTATTTACATATCTAACACAAAAAGTTTGATATTTACATTTATAATGCTTTGGGGTCATTAAAGCTGTGTTAAACTTTTAAAAAGTTAGTAAAAATGGTATATTTAGTGTTTTTATGTATATCTCTAAGGACTTTGTGATATGTAAAATTCCCACTGCTCTCTTTGAGATTGAAAAGTAGCTCTGTTATTCAATTTGCATGTTTCTCATTATAATGAAATTTGTAATTTCTGTGTTTTTATAAAAGCACTGCTTAAAAGTATTCTCAAACAAATAATCACTCTATATTTCTCTTCTATTATATATCATATTTCTAATCTATTGATTCTGATTCAGGCATGGGTTCTGGAACAAGCAAAGTATACCAAGGTAAAAGAGATACGATTCAAATTTTATATCGTTGCATTTAATCCTCATGCGATACAATTACAAGATGTTTATTAGATCTGATTTCATGTGCTTAGAAACTACATGATGCACTCTAGTACCTAGCAGCAGCTGAATTTTAGTAGTCTATTATTTATATGTATTTATTTATTTATTCTAATAACAAATTTAATATGTTTTTGAAAACACTCAAAATAATTTCTAGGATATTTCGATTCCTTTTAAAAACTATTATACTTTAATTAAATAGTCAGACATATTTTATTTCAAATCAAAACATAAACAGAATAAAATAATAACCAAAAAAAAAAAAAAAACAAAAGCTATCCCAAATGGGTCCTAAATCTGCAGGATCTACACTAAAAAATGGCAGCAGTATGGACATAGTATTCTTATTTATCGTAATTGTTTTCGAATCAGTGCCATGCAGTGACTATGACTGAAGTCCATGAGCTCCACTATTTCCATTATATCATTATTGCTCTATATATGTATGATACGTGACATCAGGTATGGAAATTAAAAATGTTGGATTGCATGAAATGCATTTTTATTGGATGTGAAACTAATAATGATCTACCGATCTAGCTAGAGTAGGGGCATAAGTGAGATGAGCCAACTCCTGAGTCGGCTTTAGCTCGGCTCGTTAAAGAGCTCTTGAGTCGAGCTTATTGACCCACGAGCTTGAGCTAGAGATCAAACTTAAACTCTCTCATCGTGGCTCGAATTGCAGGCTCGCAAGTCGGTTTGATCAGCCGAATTCTCATCATGTCGTTGCCTCTCCGGTGAGCTGCTGCGGCATTTCTTCTCTCCCTCCATCGATCACTTATATGACTTGTCCGGTCAGCTTCTATGGCAATTTCATTTGAGCATGCGAGCGTACTAGTACCATGAGCCAAGCATGAGCTCGACTTGTGCTCCAGCTTGTATTTTGAAAAACATTTAGAAATTAATTTAGTGGCCAATAGGTTTAATAGACATTAAGTCGTCTGATTGAACCCCTATTGGTTCAACATCCCTTCTATGTTCGCACGCTTGCTGTATATGTTGATTTCTAGCATATATTTTGCTTGACATCCCACATTTAGAAAATTTCTTTTTTTGTGCCCATTTTTTCTAAATAATTTTAGTGCAGCATAAAATTGGCACATTTTGATTCAATTGGTGAATTAATATGTTTATGACAGAAATACGAAGCTAGAATAACATGCAACTAAAAGTCAGCATAATATTCATCCTTTGATCATAAACATCAAATTTGTTTTCTAGGACTTTTGGCTTAAGTTTTACATTCACTTACTGTAACTTTTCACTGTTAAAAAAAAATTTCAGATAATTTCTGTAACCACAATGGTATTTCCTGTAACATACTTTTCAAAATTTTGCAGGACGCCATACTGCAATTCTATGGATTTATTTGGAACCTCTTCTATGCAGAATATCTCATTTTTCCTTTAATATAGCCAAAACAAATATAATATTTCATGTCTTTTAACTGTTTCTCTTTATGTTGGCTCTTCTATAATTTGTTGTAAGCCTGAATATTATTTCTTTTAATCAAAGGGCTCACCTATTTGATCTTGATTGTAACTTTGTACTTGATGCATGAAACTCTCGTTGATGCATAATTTGAAGAGTTTTTGTATTTACTTTTTGATACATTTATTGAGACTATTTTTGAAAATTCTACCATTTAAGTAGGGATGATTGCATACATAACCCCGGAACATTGATATTTACTAATTAAACACCCATATACCTATTGGGAATTTTTTTAAAATGAAAAATATGAGTTGTGCTTTTGCCATGAATTTTGATATTCAAGTGAGTTCGAAAAATGGATGAAAGAGGGTTGTTTTGTAAATAGCAAGTCTCGGGTGGTTTGTAACTGGAAAAAATATTGCGTCCGCTGACAACGAAAACGATACACTGGGTTGTATATTCTTTTTTTTCTCCGTTATGCCAGGTGTATCGCGTTTATTGTTTGGACGCAGTTTTCGGACTCCAGACAGAAGTTTTTTTCCTGTACTGCCCCATTTAATTATTATTTCAGAGATGTCAATAGATGCATACATTAACTTTATATGTGAGCTATCTTGGGGTTGATATTGTTTGAATAGTTGTGCTATTTAAATTGAGGGTCATTTGCTTACATGCCACCCATTCTATGTATTGACATGTCTAACGCCTAAACTTTACTCCGCACATTTATGTCAACCAATCTTTCATATTATATAAAAAATATTGTTATTTTAACTTGAAAAAAAAGGCAAAATACATCTTTTCACGTATTAGATATGTATATAGGTAGGAATTGAGCAATTTGTTTGTAAATCTAATTTTAATTAAAAAAAATTTGTAAAGGTAAAAATGTAATTTCGAATTAGAATATGTTAAATAAAAAATTGCTATAAGTTTAGAAATTTATTATTATTTGGCCGTTTAAAAAAAAACTAGATTTTGAGGAGAGAGATTAAAAAATTGTCCCAACAAAATTTGACAATTACGGTCAGTACTCAGCATTAATCTGGGAGCAAACGAACTGTATGCCCATTTTTGGTAGATTGTTTTAATTATACTTAACTATTGTATATCTGCAAAAATTTTGTTCATAATAAGCATGTTAACGATACTAACACTATCAAAAAACCTATCGCATTTTAGATGACTATCTCTTCAAAATTATTGAATCATTAAAGGCTTAAAAAGTAAGGTATAATATGCTCAAAAGAGCGATAGGGTAGTACTAAAAAATCTAAGAAAGGTAAAGAATGTTCAAATTTTGACCCTAGCACGGATCTCGAAGTAACCTTTTGAACAAAGAATATTCAAATATCAATTAAGAGTCAATAAGAGCTCTTATTTCAACAAACTTATAGTCAAATTGATCGGCTTAAAGAGACGGACCCAATGATATCAAAATTGGTCAAATTCGAGTCAAATTAAACTCAAATCGAGCTATTAAACCACTTTTGAAAGTTTTTTAGATATATTTGGAAGGTCAAACGAATGTCAAATCCAACGAATTTATAGTCGAATCAAGTGTCTCGACAAGTCAAATCTAATAAACCTAATATTGCTCAATCTTGACATCGTTAAGACACTCAAATGTTCATTTAACTCCGTCTGATCGAGCGAAACCCTTTGAACCGTCTGATCAATGTGGTTCATATTTCTATAATTGTGTCTAGAACTTTATAAATAGAGTCTCACCCCTCTCATGAGGGGATAAGAGAGCTTGAGGTCTGAGGAATAGCTTGAAGCTTTAAGAATAAGCTGAAGTATAGCATCAGCCTTATTACCGCCGACCACCGTTGACCACCACTTGTCGGCGACCACAGATCACCTCACCGCCCATTTCCTATGACAATTTCCTCCACGCATCGACATTATAACTAAGAAGACTCTGTAACCCTTTCCCGCATGTGGGACAATGAGTTATACTTGCAATCTATAGTGTATAGTGAATCACTTTAACTGGGTTAGACCCCATGGTTTTTTCTCTTTACGGGTTTTCTTCCTAAGCACTTCTGGTGTTTTTACTGGTTTTTTTCCTTTTATCTGAGTGTGTTCACCTCATTTAATGCATCATGAAAGCACTAATAACTTCCTCTAAAGTTCTAGGACTTTTCACCCTTTCATTTATAGTTTCATGAAAACATTAGTATTTATTCCTTGTTGAATGTTTGAACATTTTGTCCAACAATTCTCTTAGCTTGCCATTAGAAGTTCCCAAATTCCATGTAGCAAGCATAATCTTAATTTTAAACCCCACAAACAACTGCTCAATTTTCATCACAATTAGACTAGGTTGTGACACATCACTTGCGGGTGATTTTCCCAACCATCCCTAGTTCCTTTCAGTATAATCAAGTTAAATTGAGGCATTTCATTTGAGGGTGACGTCCTAACCAACGCTAACCTATCTTTCACCACATAAGTTTCTGCATTTCACTTACAAGTAAGATCATATCAAGTTAATTTGAGGGAATGATATTAACAATCATCGATAAACATTAGCGAAAGATCAAGTGATTTTCAACTATAATAAGATTAAATATCTTAGATCTAATATACAAAATAATACAAACAAAGATGAGAATATAACTAATGAAGTTAAAGATGTGTGCTTATTAGTCAAGATGAACAAGCACCATACAGGTACACAGTGAAGAGATAATGGAAGCTTAACTGAACGTACTTAGCAATTAAAAATTAGAATTAAAAAAAAACAAAATGAAGCAAACTTTTAAAGACAATGATCCAAAACAAATAAAAATAAAACCTGTGGCCTTGATTGCCTGAATTTATCATTCCATCCTAAGATGGCACGACCTTTTATAATCCCAAATACAGGTTGCTCTCGCAAACGGATTGTACAATTCCATTTTCATCAACTATCACCATCTCCAATGATGTTTCCTATAAGAAATAATATAATCACATTAGATATTGTAGAAGAGTGTATAAAAATACTTCGCATAACAAATGAAGGAAATTATACAATAAATAATACATCAGATATATAATACTTTTACAGCAAAAAAATTGCAAAAAAAAAAAAAATCAATTCTCCCTTTAAGGATTTGGTAATGAAACATATTAAAAATACAGCGTTTTATGGGGAAAATGTGATGCCTCGTTTCATCTTCTTGAGGGAGTTGAAAAGAGGGAGAATAAGTGAGTAGTTGGGAACACGAAAGGGTACTTTCGTTCAATAAAACAATGCAAATGTTAGATCGACTTGCCTGGAGAGACGAATGGCACGTAAGAAGGATGGAGTCTGACGAGCGCAAGCTAGGGCTTCCCCGTGCATCGATCTAAGCTTAAGACAGCGACGGTAAATGACAACGGTGTCGTTGAGCTGAGGAGACGAGACGCCTGATGAGGGTGGCAAAGCTTGCGGAAGTTTTGGCATTGAGCAGGACGGAGACGGCGACGGAGACGGAGAACCGAGTAGGCCGAACCGGTAGCGTGAGAAAATTATTTTAGCTTTTAGCCAAAAAAAGCTGATTAAATAATTAATTTGTGAGTTTGAAATAGCTGATTTTCAATTGTTTATGTATAAATTACTATTCCGTCTCTGATATGTGATATATCTAAATGATAATGATTTTCAGAATAATCTTTAGTACAGTACAAAATACGCCAACACGTAAAAAAGTGAGTCATTTCATGCATATAACTACAATAACGAGGACAACTAAATTAAACAGCAGGTCTAGAATCACGTTTCTTTTCATTTCCTTGCGATCAATTATTTGGGATAATCTCCTCTCCATAGCAACATCTCTCCTTACTCGATCGTTTTCCGGAGTAAAGTCATCTGTGTCATCAATCCAACAAAAAAAATTGTAATCTTCATGTGCCAAATTTTTGAGACAACTATCAAATCTAATGTCGCAGTTGCCTTCTCTTCTTGATTGGTAATCAATACATTGCATGCCATAGTAGCAGGATGGAACTCTCGAATTACCAAATGCTCGTAAACTCATGTTTCTTATTTTTACAAAACACTATGGTTTCAATTGCCAAAATAAAAAAATAGATATGCAACAGAAACAATAAAAAAATTTAAACAGTTTTACAATAAAAAACAAAAGGTAGTTAAAACACATCAAAAAAGCTGCAATACATGAATTATAAGTCAAATAATATATTATCCTCTTCTAAAAATAAATTCAAAAATGATAAGACTCATATTGACAAAGTTTTATCATAGTATTCTAACCCAATCAGGCCCAACAATAACCATACTAATTCATTAATTATCATCACAATCATTTATTAACTATCAAATAAACTTAATTATAACTAAAAATTAAAGGATATAAAAATGATTACTTATAATTAAGGATTAAAAAATGATTACTTATAATAATAATAGATAAATTGATAATAATTTATTTTTTGTGTCAAATCACCATAAATAAATATTATTAATTTTTTAATGACAATGTTAAAATATGCTTGGCCTGTCAAATAAAGATTGGAATAAGTTCAAAGAAAAGAAGTTAAATTTCCCCCCCACACCCATGCACCGCAAGAAACTGCTAGCCGGCTACTTTTCTCTCCGATTTGGATATAAATATCCGATTTGTTCTTCCAGACCTTCGTCGTAGGATGGCTTTTTCAGCAGCCATGTCCTCTGTTAGTTCTTCAACACTCTATACCCTAAATGCCTCGAGCCATCGAATCAAATTCAAGTTCTCAACCTTCTGCTTATCTCCAATTTCTTCTCTGCGGAATTCGTCTCCACTTATTGCTTCTAGATTGGAAGCTCGAACTTCAGTTTCACAGCGCAGAAGGGTGGCTTGTGTAGGATTTTGGGTAAGATCTATTTCAAATTGTGAAGAATAGAAAATCCAAAGTAATGGGATCCAGATATTTGATACATGTTCGTGGGATGTGGGATTTAGGATTTATAAGATTTACGGCGCCTGAAGATTTATTTTGTCCAAAATGACCGTCTGGAAGGATTCCGCTTAAATCCCGTGTAAATTATGAATTAAATCCATGCGAGATAGCCCCTAAATTTGAATAAAATAAGATTTACTATAACTTTTGTGATTATATATTTAATAATAACATAATATAATTTAATATTAATATACATATAAATTTAATGTAATTTCTCCTTATTTTTAATTCAATGAGTTAATTTATTAGTACTTATTTACATTATTATATTGCAAAAAACTTTAGTTACAACTTATATATTATTGTTTTGGTATAGAATAATTTGATGCCAATTTAAATTTTGTTTAAATACTTATTTACTTTTTATTTATAAAACCTGTTGTTAATAACTTTATATAAAAAAATAAAGTATTCATTTTTAATTATTAACTTCTTTGTTAGTTTTATGTGAAAAATTAAGTACAAATAAAAAATTTTAATTTTATACAAAAGATCATGTACTCATTTCAATTTTTAACTTATTCAATTCTTATAAATAAATTAAATATAAATTAATTATGATCATTAGAAAAAATTAAACAAGTCAAATATGAATACATACTTTTTATTTATATATAAATATATTTATTTAAAAATAAATGAATATATGAAAAAAAAAGCCTCTGCAATTTTTTTCTCTTATTTAAGATGTAAAAAGCCAAATATACAGATGAGGCGTATATATTTTTATTAGTTTTACTGGATTTATTAATTGCCAAAAGTTATAAAAGAAGATGCAAAGTGTTCTTGAATCATGGCTTATTGAAGCTTTTTATTGTCATTATTTAGGGTTTATTTGGGCGAACTTATAAGTTGCGGAAGATTTTTAAAAACGTCGTAAGATCTGTTTTGTTCGCATTTTTCAACGAGACTTATCCGAAAATACGGTTGGATTTTTACACTAAACGTAGGCGCGTGGTCGAATCCTGCGATGACCTGGCCGCATTTTAGAATAAACTGTTTATTTTAAAAGACATAGTCGCCTCAAATGCACCATAAATCGAAACTTCGGCTGCTTGCATTCATGCTTGAAATTGTAATTTATGCCTCTTCTTTAAAGTTAAAATCTAGAAAGAAGTTTAATTAGCCCTAGATAATGTGTGCAGGCTTGTTCCCAAGCTGGTGCTACTGGATCCAATCCTTTGTTAAAGAATTCTTCGGACTTCCAAGATTCATGTTGGAGATTTTTAAGGCCACACACACTTCGTGGGACAGCTTTGGCATACGTGTCAGTGATTCAAATCCTTTATGAAATGTATTCCATATCCATTTTTTAATATTATTTTATAAGGGTGGCGTAAAAGCAATGGTCATTATTGTTTTTTTTTTTTTTTTAGATTCTAAGTTTTAATCCTTTAAAATAACCTCATTGCAAGGAAGAAATATTACATCAAGACTAAGCATGCGGAGTTACATGTAGATTTGAATCGTTAGGAGCCACGTGAAACCCCGACCTCACTAAGAAAAAGACGGAAAATTATACACGCGAACCGACCGACCGAAATGTACCAATATTCTCGCCTCGCATAACAAGCATGAATATTCACGTAAGATCGCTGAATAACACTTGAATAACACACAATAACACATCAATACCACCACAATATCACCTGAATAACGCGAAATAACACGGGAGCATATTTCCGCTATTATAATAACATAATAACACCTCAATACAACTACAATAAATACATGAAGAACGCAGAATAACACGGAAGAATATTCCCGTAACAATGCAGAATAACACAGGAGAATATTCTCTAACACTGCGACATAACTTTATGGGAGAATATTCTCTAACACCACAGGAGAATATTCCCAGAATACCGATAATATTCCCCAGTGTTATTCCGCGTTATTCAAGTATTTTTGTGGTGGTATTGATATGTCATTGTGTTATTATAACACCGAGAATATTCCCCCGAATTATTCCACATTATTTAAGTATTATTGTGATGATATTGATGTGTTATTATGCGTTATTCACATTGCTATGCGAATATTCCGGTGTTTCGATCGTGCCGGGTTCGCGTGTATAATTTTTCATCTTTTCTTAATAGGACTGGTATTCCATATGACTCTCAGAGATTGGAGTCAGCACCTAACTCTACGTGGGTATTCCTCATGTAGTTTTTCTTCCCTTACAAGGCTGAACAACAACTACATACAACAAGCTTCTGCCAAGCACTACTTTGCCTTGAACCTCATGCCCCATGCACACTTTTTAAAGAAAATCTTTGATAGAATCATTCATGTTATTTCCTAACATTTTTTTTTTCAATGGCAGAGCTTTGGCTGTAAGAGTTTTAATAGAGAACCCTGCTCCTATAGATCGGTGGTTGATATTCAAGGCATTATACGCGCTTATAGCTCTTATTTGTGGCAATAGTTACATCGTGGGGATAAATCAGATTTATGACATTGGAATCGACAAGTATGCTTGCCATAATGCATTCTACAGTATTATTTTACCTTTATCATTTCTATGAATATTTTATCGTTTCTTCACTCATCTCCTTTTGCAAAATATTTATTCACATTTTCTGCAATTTGGTGAAAACATTCATACCTGCTTCTTCATGTGTTGCAGGGTTAACAAGCCATATTTACCGATAGCTGCCGGAGATCTTTCAGTGCAGTCTGCGTGGCTTCTGGTCTTGTTTTTTGCATCCGTCGGCTTACTTATTGCTGCATTCAACTTTGGCCCGTTCATTTCTTCTTTATACATTCTAGGTCTTTTCCTTGGCACTATCTATTCTGTTCCTCCTTTTAGACTGAAGCGGTATCCTGTTGCAGCAATTCTTAGCATAGCCACGGTATGTTTTGAGATTACATATTATCCTTTTTTTTTTTTTGTTAAAGCAAGTCATACGAAGAATCTGTTGGAGATATTCTATATCGAGCTTGGTATTACATACTAACTTGATCGAGAAAATTAAAAATAGTTGAGGGCTCATTTGACATCAATTTTATTTTCTATTTTTTATTTTCATTTTTTTTAAGAACATGTTTTAGTATTTTTTTGACGTAATATATTTTCTATTTTTAAAAATAAATCAACAATGGAATTGGCCGGATTGTTCGCTCACCTGAAGTAGTCACAGTTGTCTGGACTATCTGCCCATACGGCACTCCAGTAACTCGTCGCCCATAGCATATGTCGCCGACACGACGTGAGAATAAAGACGACAGATCCGTAATGCAGCATATAACTCGTTCGAGTTCTCGAAAACTCAAGTCATATTCCTTCAAAAATTTAAGAGAGATATGTCAGTCATAAAATTAGATGAAATAAAAATATCATGAATGTTGAAAATAAGAAACAATATTGATAAAAAAAAAATAAAAATCTAATTAAAAAATAGCAGGCGTGAGGACTCAGTGAACTCACCACACCAACTAACGAATATTTCACTATAATACAACACTTGACCTTGTAAAGAAATGAGTTATTAGTTGCTTTTAACCCAAATATAACTAGCCACTCATGTAGTACCGTTTTCGCCGTTTTTTTCTCTTTTTTATTTTAAAAGAAGTCGTGAGATCATTAATCGTCGTATACTTCCTCATTCGAATAAATCTCTCTCGAATCAAATAAGAGATTCGAAGAGGAGATTTAACTAAAAAAGAATGGACATATGACAAAGTCGACAAATAAGATAAGAAAAACATGGAGAGTCTACATGCGCTTTAGTTGCCTTCATCGTATATCACCAAAAAGTCATATCGAGTAACCTAAAAAATCGTTGTTTCGAAAAGAATGGAGGTATTTTGTTGCCTTCATCGTGCATATACAAAAATAAAAAAACATCCATAAACGCCTCATAAACTGAAGCACCGAGAAGAAGAAAACTACTTGGCCGCCTTCATTGGGATTTCACATGTAACACTAACCAACAACGAGCAATAGGTCATCCAGAAGAACTCATAAGGTCCAAAGTTTCATCATGTACCTCACAAACCCATCATATTTATATATATATATATATATATATATATATATATATATATATATAACTCAAACATAAAATAAAGAAAAAACAATCATAAGAAAGTTTCAAATCTAAAAATATTCATAATACAATTGAGATAAAATAAACATATCGATTTAAGATTGAAAAATGTCATCCACTATCTGCCCTCTCAATGTTGCCATCTCCGATGCACCTTCACCGTCTTATGTGTGAGCATCTTGTGATTCCATTTGTAGCTGCAGTATAGACTGTACAACATGGAATTCAAATGATTCTGGCACGAGTTGGAGCTGATTATTTTTTGAGGGGGTATCGTCAATTTTAGTTGTGTAGTGTCATAGTGCGCCACTACTATCCGCAATCGTTTCTGAAATGGGTAAGTCAACATATCACATAATCACCCACTTCTTTTACCACACTCGAAGGATCATTCAATCACGCCGTGTAAGCGTGAGTGCCTCTTGTTAAACATTTCCTTTCTACCGTGCGTGCCCCTTCGCAAAGGATATCCGACATTAACCAACACACACACGCATCCAACACCAACCCATGCACCCAAGGCCAATGAAAAAACACCCAAATCCACCGAGCCACCGATTTCATCTCCCGCAGCCCACACACATCCAACACCAACCCAAACACCCAAGGCCAGCAAAACACACACCCAAAGCCACCAATTTCATCTCCCACAACCACCAACACACACTCACACACATCCAACACCAACCCACATTCCCAAGGCCAGCATAACACACATCCAAAGTCACCAGAGGAACCCATTTCATCTCCCACAGCCACCAACACACACTCACACACATCCAACATCAACCCACACACCCACGACCAACAAAACACACACCCAAAACCACCAGAGCCACCAATTTCATCTCCCACAGCCACCAATGCAGTCTCACATACATCCAACACCAACCCACACACCAAAGGCCAACAAACACACACCCGAAGCCACTAGAGCCACCAATTTCATCTCCCACAGCCACCAACACAGTCACACACAGCCAACACTAACCCACACACTCAAGGCAAGCAGAAAAAAAAACCTGAAGCCATTAGAGCCACCAATTTCATCTCTCACAACCACTAACACACACTCACACAAATCGAACACCAATCCACACACCCAAGACCAACAAAACACACACACAAAGGCCAACATAACACACACCCAAAGCTACCAGAGCCACCAATTTTGTCTCCCATAGCCACCAACACACACTCACACACTTCAACACCAACCCACATTCCCAAGGCTAGCGTAACACACACTCAAAGCCACCAATTTCATCTCCAACAGCCACCAATAAACACTTACACATCTAACACCAACCCACACTCCCAAGGCTAGCAGAAAACAAACCCAAAGCCATCAGAGTCACCAACAGCCACTAACACACACTCACCCATATCCAACGCCAACCCACACACCCAAGAATAGCAAAACACTCACCCAAGCCACTAGAGCCACCAATTTCATATCCCACGACTACCAACACACACACATTGTATTAATCCATCTGGCCATAAAGAATCACCTTATAATTGAGGCAATATAAGAGCTTGGACCGAAATCCTTAGCATGCTCAGCAGACTCGCCAAATCTCTCCCGCAAATCGAGAGCAGAGGCGAGAGCAAGGAGGCGCCGCTAGGGCTCGGGTCGAGGGTAGAGGAGATGTGGTGGCAAGGGGTAATACCCGAGTGAACGAACACAGGCCGTGGGTCCGATCCCGCGTTTACTAAAGGCCCTAAACATTATTTCAACTCACTCACCCCAAACGCAGACTCATACAAAACGACGACATTTTGAAAACGCCGCCCGCGAATTTAATCCACCCCAAACTGGGCCTTACTCTTTCACTTTTCACCAACTATGTTGGTTTTATGAATATTAGATGTTTTAAATGAAGTTGTAATAATGTTTGAGAAAAATAGTGCGTATGGTTTGCAACATTTAAACATTCTCGCTGTGGATAACATTATGACACTCGTTTGAAGTACGATAAACACCATGACAATTTGAATTTTTTAAGTAATAAGGCTATTTTGTAAAGACATGTTATAAAGTCTTAAATTATTTTGTATTCATGAATTGATCAAGTTTTTTGTCAAATTTTAAAATTTAAATTACCATGTAAACATAATTCATAAGTGATAATGTCTGTAATTCAATGTTTCAAAAGAAACTAAAACATATATAAAATCATATAAACTTTGCCTTCGGGTTAAGTGTTTCAGACGTGAGATATTTGTTTATTGATTCTTATTTTCAATGACAAGCTTCGTGACAAAGAATAATACTTTGACAGCTTCTACAAATTCAATGAACGTGAAAAATTATGTTTGGTAATAACACAAAATAGACATTAACTATTTACAATGTCCGTTTTTAACATTTCTTCTATACACATTTTTTGGTTTATAAGCGTAATGGTTAAAGAGAAGAGAACAAATTAATCATGCGAATAAGATATCGAGGAAAAGTAATTTTCCGTATTGTGTCAGCTCAGTATCCATTTTTTATGAACTCAACAAATAAGACTCAAGTTTGTTCAATCTTGTTTTAATTTTTCTAATGGCAATATATATTTCGAATTACCAACAATCCACACATTTTTTTAGTAATCACAAAGTACAAGTAGAATTTAATCTCTTATTGAAATTGGCAGCAAAATTATACCTTGCAGAGTAATTTATTGCATACGAAGAATCTGTTGGAGATATTCTATATCGAGCTTGGTATTACATACTAACTTGATCGAGAAAATTAAAAATAGTTGAGGGCTCATTTGACATCAATTTTATTTTCTATTTTTTATTTTCATTTTTTTTAAGAACATGTTTTAGTATTTTTTTGACGTAATATATTTTCTATTTTTAAAAATAAATCAACAATGGAATTGGCCAGATTGTTCGCTCACCTGAAGTAGTCACAGTTGTCTGGACTATCTGCCCATAGCGGGCACCTGTAGAACTGTCGCCCATAGCTATGTCGCCGACATGACGTGAGTAACAAAGACGACAGTCCGCAGCGGCATATAACTCGTTCGGAGTTCCCCGAAAACTTGAAGTCATATTCCTTCAAAAATTTAAGAGAGAATATGTCAGTCATAAAATTAGATGAAATAAAAATATCATGAATGTTGAAAATAAGAAACAATATTGATAAAAAAAAAATAAAAATCTAATTAAAAAATAGCAAAGCGTGAGGACTCAGCTGAACTCACCACACCAACTAACGAATATTTCACTATAATACAACACTCGACCTCGTAAAGAAACGAGTTATTAGTTGCTTTTAACCCAAATATAACTAGCCACTCATGTGTACCGTTTTCGCCGTTTTTTTCTTTTTTATTTTAAAAGAGATCGCGAGTCATTAATCGTCGTATACTTCCTCATTCGAATAAATCTCTCTCTCGAATCAAATAAGAGATTCGAAGAGGAGATGAACTAAAAAGAATTGGACATACGACAAAGCTGACAAATAAGATAAGTAAAAACATGGAGAGTCTACATGCGCTTTAGTTGCCTTCATCGTATATCACCAAAAAAGTCATATCGAGTAACCTAAAAATCGTTGTTTCGAAAAGAACAGAGGTATTTTGTTGCCTTCACCGTGCATATACAAAAATAAAAAAACATCCATAAACGCCTCATAAACCGAAGCACCGAGAAGAAGAAAACTACTTCGCCGCCTTCATCGGGATTTCACACGTAACACTAACCAACAACGAGCAATAGCAGTCATCCAGAAGAACTCATAAGCGTCCAAAGTTTCATCATCGTACCTCACAAACCCATCATATTTATATATATATATATATATATATATATATATATATATATATATATATATATATATATATAACTCAAACATAAAATAAAGAAAAAACAATCATAAGAAAGTTTCAAATCTAAAAATATTCATAATACAATCGAGATAAAATAAACATATCGATTTAAGATTGAAAAATGTCATCCACTATCTCGCCCTCTCAATGTTGCCATCTCCGATGCACCTTCACCGTCTTATGTGCGAGCATCTTGTGATTCCATTTCAGTAATGCAGTATAGATGATCGTACAACATGGAATTCAAATGATTCTGGCACGAGTTGGAGCTGATTATTTTTTGAGGGGGTATCGTCAATTTTAGTTGTGTCGTGTCATAGTGGCCACTACTATCTGCAATTGCTTCGGAAATGGGTAAGTCAACATATCACATAATCACCCACTTCTTTTACCACACTCTGAAGGATCATTCAATCACGCCGTGTAAGGGTGAGTGCCTCTTGTTAAACATTTCCTTTCTACCGCGTGCAGCCCTTCTGCAAAGGATATCCGACATTAACCAACACACACACGCATCCAACACCAACCCATGCACCCAAGGCCAATAGAAAACACCCAAATCCACCGGAGCCACCGATTTCATCTCCCGCAGCCCACACACATCCAACACCAACCCAAACACCCAAGGCCGACAGAAACACACACCCAAAGCCACCAATTTCATCTCCCACAACCACCAACACACACTCACACACATCCAACACCAACCCACACTCCCAAGGCCAAGCATAACACACATCCAAAGTCACCGGAGGAACCCATTTCATCTCCCACGACCACCAACACACACTCACACACATCCAACATCAACCCACACACCCACGACCAACAAAACACACACCCAAAACCACCAGAGCCACCAATTTCATCTCCCACAGCCACCAATGCAGTCTCACATACATCCAACACCAACCCACACACCAAAGGCCAACAAACACACACCCGAAGCCACTAGAGCCACCAATTTCATCTCCCACAACCACCAACACAGTCACACACAGCCAACACTAACCCACACACTCAAGGCAAGCAGAAAAAAAAACCTGAAGCCATTAGAGCCACCAATTTCATCTCTCACAACCACTAACACACACTCACACAAATCGAACACCAATCCACACACCCAAGACCAACAAAACACACACACAAAGGCCAACATAACACACACCCAAAGCTACCGCAGCCACCAATTTTGTCTCCCATAGCCACCAACACACACTCACACACTTCAACACCAACCCACATTCCCAAGGCTAGCAGAACACACACTCAAAGCCACCAATTTCATCTCCAACAGCCACCAATAAACACTTACACATCTAACACCAACCCACACTCCCAAGGCTAGCAGAAAACAAACCCAAAGCCATCAGAGTCACCAACAGCCACTAACACACACTCACCCATATCCAACGCCAACCCACACACCCAAGAATAGCAAAACACTCACCCAAGCCACTAGAGCCACCAATTTCATATCCCACGACTACCAACACACACACATTGTATTAATCCATCGGTCATAAAGAATCACCTTATAATTGAGGCAATATAAGAGCTTTGGACCGAAATCCTTAGCATGCTCAGCAGATCTGCCAAATCTCTCCCGCAAATCGAGAGCAGAGGCGAGAGCAAGGAGGCGCCGCTAGGGCTCGGGTCGAGGGTAGAGGAGATGTGGTGGCAAGGGGTAATACCCGAGTGAACGAACACAGGCCGTGGGTCCGATCCCGCGTTTACTAAAGGCCCTAAACATTATTTCAACTCACTCACCCCAAACGCAGGACTCATACAAAACGACGACATTTTGAAAACGCCGCCCGCGAATTTAATCCACCCCAAACGGGGCCTTACTCTTTCACTTTTCACCAACTATGTTGGTTGTATGAATATTAGATGTTTTAAATGAAGTTGTAATAATGTTTCGAGAAAAATAGTGCGGATGGTTTGCAACATTTAAACATTCTCGCTGTGGATAACATTATGACACTCGTTTGAAGTACGATAAACACCATGACAATTTGAATTTTTTAAGTAATAAGGCTATTTTGTAAAGACATGTTATAAAGTCTTAAATTATTTTGTATTCATGAATTGGATCAAGTTTTTTGTCAAATTTTAAAATTTAAATTACCATGTAAACATAATTCATAAGTGATAATGCTGTAATTCAATGTTTCAAAAGAAACTAAAACATATATAAAATCATATAAACTTTGCCTTGGGTTAAGTGTTTCAGCGTGAGATATTTGTTTATTGATTCTTATTTTCAGTTGACAAGCTTCGTGACAGCAACAATACTTTGACAGTTCTACAAATTCAATGAACGTGAAAAATTATGTTTGGTAATAACACAAAATAGACATTAACTATTTACAATGTCCGTTTTTAACATTTCTTCTATACACATTTTTTGGTTTATAAGCGTAATGGTTAAAGAGAAGAGAACAAATTAATCATGCGAATAAGATATTGAGGAAAAGTAATTTTCCGTATTGTGTCGACTCTAGTATCCATTTTTTATGAACTCAACAAATAAGACTCAAGTTTGTTCAATCTTGTTTTAATTTTTCTAATGGCAATATATATTTCGAATTACCAACAATCCACACATTTTTTTAGTAATCACAAAGTACAAGTAGAATTTAATCTCTTATTGAAATTGGCAGCAAAATTATACCTTGCAGAGTAATTTATTGCATAAATGCCTTAAAGCTTTTAGTAATTAACTCGGCTTTCATATGATTTTTGACTTGTCACAATTCTTCTAAAAATACATTTGGCACAGAAGCACCAACGTACAAGGACGCCTTCCCATGATCCCACAAACTGAACCGTACGCGGAAGCCTCCTAGCGACCTGGAGGGCCGATTCAGAACGATGAATTGAGGGTCAACCAACCTTCCTTATGTGGGTTTATAGCCTTCGTATGAGAGGGGACCCACTCCTAAATACCGTAGTGCTATTTTGCAGCTTTTTATTGTATTTCCGTCGTACGCTCGCCGCCGTCCCTTGTTTTTCCTTTCTAGGCCTATATCAAAGGGCGGTTGGTGCTACGACTGTATCTCATTCTAAGGTGGTGATTAACTTTCAAGGGTCAAGTAATGCTTCAGTTGTATCTCGCTCAGGATGTGGTATTTATCTCTGACTTTTCTTGCTCTGCATTCACCCATCACTCTCGACCATCCTTTCCTTGCTGTAGCTCCCCGAAATAGCTTCCTTTTGCCATTTTCTGCAGTTTCTATTGTCGAGGCGCCTTCCCCCATTTTACCTCATTGCTATAGCTAGGGGTGTCAATTCGGTCGCCGAGTCGGGTTCATGCCCGACATAAAAAGACTCGACCCGAATAGGGTCAACTCGAACCCGACTCCGAATAATGAACGGGCCGAAAATTAAGACCCGAACCCGTCCCACACTTTCGTGATTATTCGAGTAATGTTTGGGTTTTCGGGTTCAACTCGACCCGTACCCGAATAATAAACGGGTTGAATTCTCTAATCCGAACCCGACTCAAAAAACACTCGGTCAACTATAACTCGGATTTTTCAAGTCGATTTCAACTCGTGTTGGCGTGTCGGGTTAATTTTTGACACTCCTAGCATGTACCATATATAACAGTTGTCTCGATGCCATTCTTTTGTTGTTCTCTTGCAGAACCAGTCAGTCAACCATCACTTGTGTTGTTTCTTGCAACCTCCAAACCTTCCTAAACCTTCCTACATAGCTCCCAATTTCCATTCCTCAACTCTCGCCATCTAGAAACAAGAAACCCGCTCGCTGTGCAGCCGCTCCTAACTCATTGCCACTCCAAAAAAAAATCTCTCGCAATCACCGTTATACTTCATCCCAAGCACCAATACCTAGGGATGTCAATTCAGGTCTCCAAACCAAAAAAAAGACCCGACCCGACTAGGGCCAACCCGAACCCAATCCAAATAATAATCGGGTTGAAAAACTAAACCCGAACCCAACTCGACCTGCACACGGTAACCTGAACTCGACCCATTTAACTCTGCAAGCTTTTTTTTTTATTAAAAAGTTATACTTCTAATATTTAACAAGTAGTAACAGGCAAATTAAAAAAAAATTGTTTGTTTATATAATCAATGGTATAAGAGTTCAAAATACAACTAATTTTTTCGTGTTTATTCCGGCATGTTCGGCTTCTCAAGCTCAACCGGAACTCGACCCAAAATTTTTACATGTCGAATTTCGAGCTCGAACCCTACTCAAAAAATATTCGGGTCAACCCTAACCTGAATTTTTCAAGTCGAGTTCGAGTTATGTTGTTGTGTCAAGTCAATTTTCGACACTCCTACCCATACCATTATTGCTGCCACCACCCCTTCCAAACCAACTGACCACCATTACCTTGAATCAAACTCTAATGTTTGTGTCATGTCTATTGTTATTTTCTTTTTTAGAGTATTGGTTCTAATCGCATGTTAGTTTTTCAGTAATAATATTTGTTTTCGTATTGTGATTTGGGTTCACTCTGGTATCACCATTAGTTCTTTTACTTCTTTGTTTTTTATTTAATATTCTGTTTTCTTGAGCTGCCAAAAGAAATCATCGTTGCTTTGCAAAACCTTATTAAATTAGGTACGTGGTTTTCTTCTCAATTTTGGTGCTTACTATGGTACTAGAGCAGCGTTGGGCCTTTCCTTTAATTGGAGGTAATAATTACCCTTCTTACTTCAGCAAGATAAAATAGACATGTTGGGAGTAAAATTTTGGGATATTTACATACCTAGCACATAATTTTTATGTATTTACGTAGTTTGCTCCAAAAATTTTATATTTACATGCATAGTACCTTGTTGCTTCAAACGTATGCTATTTTGATGTGATATTAAAGATTTGAGTGCTAATGTGCAAATATGAAAGTTTAGGTGTGAGATATGTATATACAAAAGAGTTGTGTGCTTTGCATGTTAATGCCCGTAAAATTTTTTAAACTTGTCATCTGCAGATGCAATTTCTAAAGCTCTATAACGTTTTTTTTACTGCAGCTCTCCTGTTGCGTTCATCACAGCATTTGTGACATTATTTGCATTCGTCATTGCTATAACCAAAGATCTCCCTGATGTCGAAGGAGACCGTAAGTAAGTTTTTTTTTATAACTAGTTATCTGCATGGAATTTTAAGTCTTTCAATCCTCCAGAAATGTGATGAACGAATCCCTTCAAATCCTTGTACTAGATTCTGAGTTTCAAGCTATATTTACATCATCTGTGGCTTTATCCCAACTGTTTCGGGCCTGCTTATTAAAACCTGCGTTAAAGTTTTTGTTAGCCTGGCCTAACCATTTTGAACCACATCTAACCATGCTTGTGAACCTCAATACAAACTGCACAACTAAGCAGTTGAATGAGAAGTCAGAAGCGCATATGGATGCAGGACGGAAAAAGATGAATTTGAGATGTTTTGATAATAATCAAAATCACTTAAGAACTAAACCACCCCTTCCCCCAGCAACAAAATGTTGCTCATTTGATCAAAGCGAAGAAATTGGCTGACAACACAATCAGTTTTGCGCAAATTTTGTTTGAGATACATTGATCCTTTTTCAAGTAAATGAACCTTCAACTACAAATCCAAAATTATGATAATCTTGATAACTTAAATCGCATTTGTTGCCAGATGGCCCCCAAGTGCTGCAAAATAATAAAATATAAGGATACTGATTTAGTACATGCAGGTTTCAGATATCAACTTTCGCGACTAAGCTTGGCGTCAGGAATATAGCGCTTATTGGTGTTGGACTATTGCTAGTGAATTATGTAACTGCTATTTTCGTAGCACTTTATATACCTCAGGTGATTTAAACAATTTTTCCTGATTAGTTTGATGTTCTTATGATTTCTCGTCCTCTCCCTGCTTATTAAATTGGATGGATTATTACATACATGCCACTCAATTCTTATGTATTTACATATCTGACACCGAAAATTCAATATTTACATACATGCCACCTCACCTATGCAATTCACTTTTTGAAAAATTACAATTGTTGTATTTTCGATGTGATATGAAAGATTTGGGTGCTATAAATGCTAAAAGTAAAGTTTAGGAATTATATATGTAAATACATAGGATTTGGGTGATATGTGTGTAAATGCCCCATTTAAAGAATCTTTAGTTGTGCCTCATTTTTTTGGCAAGTTATTTTTCCCTTTCTCCTCACGGAAGGCCCAATTAATTATTGAAATATGCTTTCTGCCAAAGAATATTGTTGAGTTCATTTATTGCTTGTATTTTGGATACTATTCTTGATATGTTTGATATGCTTTCCTTTTTTCCGCAGGCTTTTAGACGCGGTGTAATGATATCTTCGCATGGCATATTCGCACTAGCGTTGATTTTCCAGGTTATTTTTTCTCTAACATTTTATGGCCTTTCACTCGTAATTACTAGTGAAATTTGTGAAGAATTTGTTTAGCTGCCTTTTTGATTATATATATCACATTTCTAATCAATTGATTCTGACTCAGGCATGGGTTCTGGAACAAGCAAAGTATACCAAGGTAAAAGAGATACGATTCAAATTTTATATCGTTGCATTTAATCCTCATGCGATACAATTACAAGATGTTTATTAGATCTGATTTCATGTGCTTAGAAACTACATGATGCACTCTAGTACCTAGCAGCAGCTGAATTTTAGTAGTCTATTATTTATATGTATTTATTTATTTATTCTAATAACAAATTTAATATGTTTTTGAAAACACTCAAAATAATTTCTAGGATATTTCGATTCCTTTTAAAAACTATTATACTTTAATTAAATAGTCAGACATATTTTATTTCAAATCAAAACATAAACAGAATAAAATAATAACCAAAACAAAAAAAAAACAAAAGCTATCCCAAATGGGTCCTAAATCTGCAGGATCTACACTAAAAAATGGCAGCAGTATGGCCATAGTATTCTTATTTATCGTAATTGTTTTCGAATCAGTGCCATGCAGTGACTATGACTGAAGTCCATGAGCTACACTATTTCCATTATATCATTATTGCTCTATATATGTATGATACGTGACATCAGGTATGGAAATTAAAAATGTTGGATTGCATGAAATGCATTTTTATTGGATGTGAAACTAATAATGATCTACCGATCTAGCTAGAGTAGGGGCATAAGTGAGATGAGCCAACTCCTGAGTCGGCTTTAGCTCGGCTCGTTAAAGAGCTCTTGAGTCGAGCTTATTGACCCACGAGCTTGAGCTAGAGATCAAACTTAAACTCTCTCATCGTGGCTCGAATTGCAGGCTCGCAAGTCGGTTTGATCAGCCGAATTCTCATCATGTCGTTGCCTCTCCGGTGAGCTGCTGCGGCATTTCTTCTCTCCCTCCATCGATCACTTATATGACTTGTCCGGTCAGCTTCTATGGCAATTTCATTTGAGCATGCGAGCGTACTAGTACCATGAGCCAAGCATGAGCTCGACTTGTGCTCCAGCTTGTATTTTGAAAAACATTTAGAAATTAATTTAGTGGCCAATAGGTTTAATAGACATTAAGTCGTCTGATTGAACCCCTATTGGTTCAACATCCCTTCTATGTTCGCACGCTTGCTGTATATGTTGATTTCTAGCATATATTTTGCTTGACATCCCACATTTAGAAAATTTCTTTTTTTGTGCCCATTTTTTCTAAATAATTTTAGTGCAGCATAAAATTGGCACATTTTGATTCAATTGGTGAATTAATATGTTTATGACAGAAATACGAAGCTAGAATAACATGCAACTAAAAGTCAGCATAATATTCATCCTTTGATCATAAACATCAAATTTGTTTTCTAGGACTTTTGGCTTAAGTTTTACATTCACTTACTGTAACTTTTCACTGTTAAAAAAAAATTTCAGATAATTTCTGTAACCACAATGGTATTTCCTGTAACATACTTTTCAAAATTTTGCAGGACGCCATACTGCAATTCTATGGATTTATTTGGAACCTCTTCTATGCAGAATATCTCATTTTTCCTTTAATATAGCCAAAACAAATATAATATTTCATGTCTTTTAACTGTTTCTCTTTATGTTGGCTCTTCTATAATTTGTTGTAAGCCTGAATATTATTTCTTTTAATCAAAGGGCTCACCTATTTGATCTTGATTGTAACTTTGTACTTGATGCATGAAACTCTCGTTGATGCATAATTTGAAGAGTTTTTGTATTTACTTTTTGATACATTTATTGAGACTATTTTTGAAAATTCTACCATTTAAGTAGGGATGATTGCATACATAACCCCGGAACATTGATATTTACTAATTAAACACCCATATACCTATTGGGAATTTTTTTAAAATGAAAAATATGAGTTGTGCTTTTGCCATGAATTTTGATATTCGAGTTCGAAAAATGGATGAAAGAGGGTTGTTTTGTAAATAGCAAGTCTCGGGTGGTTTGTAACTGGAAAAAATATTGCGTCCGCTGACAACGGAAACGATACACTGGGCTGTATATTCTTTTTTTCTCCGTTGTGCCGAGTGTATCGCGTTTATTGTTTGGACGCAGCTTTCGGACTCGCACGTAAGTTTTTTTCCCGTACCGCCCCATTTAATTATTATTTCAGAGATGTCAATAGATGCATACATTAACTTTATATGTGAGCTATCTTGGGGTTGATATTGTTTGAATAGTTGTGCTATTTAAATTGAGGGTCATTTGCTTACATGCCACCCATTCTATGTATTGACATGTCTAACGCCTAAACTTTACTCCGCACATTTATGTCAACCAATCTTTCATATTATATAAAAAATATTGTTATTTTAACTTGAAAAAAAGGCAAAATACATCTTTTCACGTATTAGATATGTATATAGGTAGGAATTGAGCAATTTGTTTGTAAATCTAATTTTAATTAAAAAAAATTTGTAAAGGTAAAAATGTAATTTCGAATTAGAATATGTTAAATAAAAAATTGCTATAAGTTTAGAAATTTATTATTATATGGCCGTTTAAAAAAAAAACTAGATTTTGAGGAGAGAGATTAAAAAATTGTCCCAACAAAATTTGACAATTACGGTCAAGCATTCAGCATTAATCCGGGAGCAAACGAATCCGTATGCCCATTTTTGGTAGATTGTTTTAATTATACTTAATCGTTGTATATCTGCAAAAATTTTGTTCATAATAAGCATGTTAACGATACTAACACTATCAAAAAACCTATCGCATTTTAGATGACTATCTCTTCAAAATTATTGAATCATTAAAGGCTTAAAAAGTAAGGTATAATATGCTCAAAAGAGCGATAGGGTAGTACTAAAAAATCTAAGAAAGGTAAAGAATGTTCAAATTTTGACCCTAAGCACGGATCTCGAAGTAACCTTTTGAACAAAGAATATTCAAATATCAATTAAGAGTCAATAAGAGCTCTTATTTCAACAAACTTATAGTCAAATTGATCGGCTTAAAGAGACGGACCCAATGATATCAAAATTGGTCAAATTCGAGTCAAATTAAACTCAAATCGAGCTATTAAACCACTTTTGAAAGCTTTTTAGATATATTCGAAGGTCAAACGAATGTCAAATCCAACGAATTTATAGTCGAATCGAGTCGTCTCGACAAGTCAAATCTAATAAACCTAATATTGCTCAATCTTGACATCGTTAAGACACTCAAATGTTCATTTAACTCCGTCTGATCGAGCGAAACCCTTTGAACCGTCTGATCAATGTGGTTCATATTTCTATAATTGTGTCTAGAACTTTATAAATAGAGTCTCACCCCTCTCATGAGGGGATGAGAGAGCTTGAGGTCTGAGGAATAGCTTGAAGCTTTAAGAATAAGCTGAAGTATAGCATCAGCCTTATTACCGCCGACCACCGTTGACCACCACTTGTCGGCGACCACAGATCACCTCACCGCCCATTTCTTATGACAATTTCCTCCACGCATCGACATTATAACTAAGAAGACTCTGTAACCCTTTCCCGCATGTGGGACAATGAGTTATACTTCGCAATCTATAGTAGTATAGTGAATCACTTTAACCTAGCTAGGCACTTGCGTTTTTCTCTTTACGGGTTTTCTTCCTAAGCACTTCGGTGTTTTTACTGGTTTTTTTCCTTTTATCTGAGTGTGTTCACCTCATTTAATGCATCATGAAAGCACTAATAACTTCCTCTAAAGTTCTAGGACTTTTCACCCTTTCATTTATAGTTTCATGAAAACATTAGTATTTATTCCTTGTTGAATGTTTGAACATTTTGTCCAACAATTCTCTTAGCTTGCCATTAGAAGTTCCCAAATTCCATGTAGCAAGCATAATCTTAATTTTAAACCCCACAAACAACTGCTCAATTTTCATCACAATTAGACTAGGTTGTGACACATCACTTGCGGGTGATTTTCCCAACCATCCCTAGTTCCTTTCAGTATAATCAAGTTAAATTGAGGCATTTCATTTGAGGGTGACGTCCTAACCAACGCTAACCTATCTTTCACCACATAAGTTTCTGCATTTCACTTACAAGTAAGATCGTATCAAGTTAATTTGAGGGAATGATATTAACAATCATCGATAAACATTAGCGAAAGATCAAGTGATTTTCAACTATAATAAGATTAAATATCTTAGATCTAATATACAAAATAATACAAACAAAGATGAGAATATAACTAATGAAGTTAAAGATGTGTGCTTATTAGTCAAGATGAACAAGCACCATACAGGTACACAGTAAAGAGATAATGGAAGCTTAACTGAACGTACTTAGCAATTAAAAATTAGAATTAAAAAAAAAACAAAATGAAGCAAACTTTTAAAGACAATGATCCAAAACAAATAAAAATAAAACCTGTGGCCTTGATTGCCTGAATTTATCATTCCATCCTAAGATGGCACGACCTTTTATAATCCCAAATACAGGTTGCTCTCGCAAACGGATTGTACAATTCCATTTTCATCAACTATCACCATCTCCAATGATGTTTCCTATAAGAAATAGTATAATCACATTAGATATTGTAGAAGAGTGTATAAAAATACTTCGCATAACAAATGAAGGAAATTATACAATAAATAATACATCAGATATATAATACTTTTACAGCAAAAAAATTGCAAAAAAAAAAAAAAAAATCAATTCTCCCTTTAAGGATTTGGTAATGAAACATATTAAAAATACAGCGTTTTATGGGGAAAATGTGATGCCTCGTTTCATCTTCTTGAGGGAGTTGAAAAGAGGGAGAATAAGTGAATAATTGGGAACACGAAAGGGTACTTTCGTTCAATAAGACAACGCAAAGGTTAGATCGACTTGCCTGGAGAGACGAATGGCACGTAAGAAGGATGGAGACTGACGAGCGCAAGCTAGGGCTTCCCCGTGCATCGATCAAAGCTTAAGGCAGCGACGGTAAATGACAACGGTGTCGTTGAGCTGAGGAGACGAGACGCCTGATGAGGGTGGCAAAGCTTGCGGAAGTTTTGGCATTGAGCAGGACGGAGACGGCGACGGAGACGGCGACGGAGACGGAGAACCGAGTAGGCCGAACCGGTAGCGTGAGAAAATTATTTTCGCTTTTAGCCAAGCAAATGACATAATCTTGAAGATTAATTATCATAGGGCTCCACAAATCTTATGTTTTGTTTGGGGCATTTGTAGCTTATACAAGTTAGCCAAAAAAAAAGTTGATTAGATATTTGATTTGTGAGTTTG
This sequence comes from Papilionanthe hookeriana x Papilionanthe teres, assembly GCA_022702705.1. Lineage (NCBI taxonomy): Eukaryota > Viridiplantae > Streptophyta > Magnoliopsida > Asparagales > Orchidaceae > Papilionanthe > Papilionanthe hookeriana x Papilionanthe teres. The sequence goes on along the minus strand of CM040435.1, from coordinate 10,401,547 downwards.
AAATAGCTGATTTTCAATTATTTCTGGATAAATTATTATTCTGCCTCATATACGTAATATATTTAAATGATAATAATTTTCAGAATAATCTTTAGTACAGTGCAAAATACGCCAACACGTAAAAAAGTGAGTCATTTCATACATATAACTACAATAACGAGAACAACCAAATTAAATAGCAAGTCTAGAATCACTTTTCTTTTCATTTCCTAGCGATCAATTTTTCAGGAATCTCCTCTCATTGGCAACATCTCTGCTAACTCGATCGTTGTCCGGAGTGAAGTCACCTGTGTCACCAATCCAACAAAAATAATTGTAATCTTCATGTGTCAAATTTTCAAGACAAATGTCAAATCTAATGTCGTAGTTGCCTTTCTTCTTGATTGATAATCAATACACTTCATGTCATAGTAGCAGGATGGAACTCTCGAATTACCAAATGCTCCTAAACTCATGTTTCTTGTTTTTATAAATCACTATGGTTTCAATTGCCAAAAAGAGAAATAGATATGCAACATAAACATTAAAAAATTTAAATAGTTTTACAATAAAAAACAAAAGGTAGTTAAAATACATCAAGAAAGCTACAATAGTAAGCTACAATAGAGATTGTTACAAAAATTTAGAAAATATACATCCACAAGTCTAACGTACAACTAAAATAGAAATCATCAATGAAAAATGAGCATGTGATGCGACATAAAATACAGTTAATGTGTTCACCAAAGCATCGGTAAATTTTAATTATATCATCTCTAACTGGATAATTTCAAACAAAAGTAGTAATAATCATCAACAAAATCACTTAGGTGGTTAATTTGTAAATATCAAAATTTATGACGATGTGTATGTAAATTTGATTAGGATGATTTTTAAGATTCTAAATTATTTTAAGATAAATTTAATACAAGAATTATAAATCAAATAATATATTATCCTTTTCTTAAAATAAATTCAAAAATGATAAGACATATTGTCAAAGTTTTATCATAATATTCTAACCCAATTAGGTCCAACAATAACCATACTAATTCATTAATTATCATCACAATCATTTATTTACTATCAACTTGTTTTGAGATAAATTTAATTATAATTAAAAATCAAAGGATATTAGATTAAGGATTAAAAAATGATTACTTATAATTAATAATAGATAAATTGATAATAATTTATTCCGTATGTCAAATCACCATAATTAAATATTACTAAATTTTTAATGATTATGTTAAAAAATACTTGGCCTGCATAACCTTGATGCTTACTTCAATTACTTATGAAATAATTTTTAATTACAATAATTAAATACTAAAAATATAAAATTTTATTTCAGCTTAATTTATAATTAATCAAATCATTCATTAATTAACATTCACTTTGGCCAACCAATCTACTAATTTGTCATGAATATTTTTTAAAACAACTCACAATGCACAAAACTACCTCCACAAAAAAAAATATCTTCAGATTGAAGATGTGGAATGATAACTCTAATTGATCTAATAGCTAAACTTTCAAATTTGCATTTACTCGAAATAATTTCAGATGAATATATTTTAAAAACAACCCACAATGCATATAACTATCTCCATAAAAAGCTTTTTAGATTGAAGAAAAGGAAAGTTAAATGAAATTACTGACTGATTTAACATCTAAACTTTTAAATTTACAATGGCTGAAAACAGTTTAAGATGGATATGTTTTAGAAACAAGCCACAGTGCGTATAATTGTCTCCATAAAAATCATTTTTCGGATCGAAGAAGGGGATGTGAAATGAAATTATTATCTCATCTGACATCTAAACTTTCATAATTGCATTGGCTCGCAACAATTTCATATGAATACTTTTTAAAAACAACCAACGGTGCACATTAGTGCCTCCACGAAAAAACATTTTCAGATTAAAGAAGAGGAGATGAAATGAAATTATTGACTGCTCTAACACCTAGAATTTCAGACTTGCATCGGGTCACAACAAATTCAGATGGATATATGTTAAAAACAACCTAGAGTACACATAATGGTCTCCACAAAAATCATTTATAGATTCAAGAAGAGGTAAACAGAAGACCAAAGCATACGTGGAATATTAAAGCACCAAAACAACATAAATGAACATGCCACCTTAACCAACCAAACATCAAACTATCAACAGGTAAACCGAGAAGCAGATAGAGGAAAAAAAGGTCCAACACGAACCATCAAACCATAATAGTTGACAATATAAGGATGTGATGTACATACAAAGAGAGTCGGCGACAGGAGACGGGAGCGAGAATGTAAGGAGAGAAGGGGAACCAAGAGTTTCACCTAAAACCGCAACGACAGAAGAATGGAGAGGAGAAACCAAAAATAAACGAGAGAAATTTACGGGAACATAGGAGGAAAATAGGGGGCATTGCAATTACAAACACGAAATGGAGACCAAACCACAGAACAAGCCTGACTCCTCTCTTATCAGCTTCCACATTTCCATGAACGAACAACACTGAAAAGCAACAAAAACGACACCCCCAAACGGGGCGAATTATTCCAACCGGAGCACGTACGCAGTGTTGGGTGCGGATTTTTTGGGTATTGGATGGGTACTGGATGGGTATAGATGGGTATGGATGGGTATGAATGTGTATGAATGTGTATTGGATGTTGGGTATTGGCTATTAGGTGAGTATTGGTGAGTATTGGAGGGTATTGGATGGGTATTAGGAGGAGATGCGTGCGTTCTCCGTATGGAATAATGGCTCCCCAAACGGGCCCTAATGGCATTTTGAAAACGGTAAGCAGCAAAAACAACACCCCAACCGCACCTTAATTAAGACCTGGACTTAAAAATATCACAAATTAAAAAAAAAATCTAATTATCCCCATATTAGCATAGTTAAATAATTAATAATAATTTACAATCAATAATCAATAAACTAATTGAATAATTATATTAGGCTTAGTTACTGCAATTAAATAATAAAAAACCTAATGCCCACTATTGAAGCTCAAATCAACCACTGAACAATGATCATCTATAATAAAATTTACTTCAAACTATTTCAAGAATTTTATGACTTAATATTGCATACTGAGTCATCCAAATAACTAAGCATTTACATAATCTTAAATTATTAATAACAACATTGTTGCGTCTTAAATTAGCATTAGTAAAATCAAAACAGCATAATTAATATTCAATTTGTAAGCAGCCTAATTAATTGAAAAAATAATTCAAAATCAATCTCCAAAATATATGAAATTATCCATTTTTTCATAATAATTAAAAAAAAGATATTTTATTCTCAAAAAGAAAGAAGACAAATGTTAGCAAGATTCAATTACCTACTTTTCAATTATGCATGAAAATATATATTTTACATTTTATATTTTTGACATAATATTAAAAATTTGAGTATTATGTCTACAAAGATAAAGAATTGGGAGTTCTGTAAATACATAAAAGAGATTTTTACAGACCAAACCACCCAAAACTTTAAATATTATGTTTGGCCACCTAATCTATATCAGATTTGACTATGCACCAAAGGAAAAAAAAAAAAAAAGCTAAGTGAATTACATATTACCTGCAATGTGAGAACAAAAAAGAGAGTGTTGGAGCTTCGGCATCAGACGAAAGCATGGTTATAGTCATGGAAATAAAAGGTCTTGTATATAAAGTGGGAGAGCCACTTGGAAGCTGCAAAGCAGATCACTGCCATGGAGACCAATGCAGTCCTTACTGCTGCAGAAATCATATTTTGATTGGAAGCAGCCACAACTCCAATCAAGATTAATGCGACCATTGGAAGAGAAATTTTGAGTACTTTCAGCACCTTCAAAGCCGAACTACAGCTGCTGCACAGCACAACATGAGTCCAATACCTGAGACAAATCAAAGAGATAACTTTCAAAGTTTTTTACAAATAAAAACATTTTTATTTTCAAAAGAGTTCCACACAAAATATGATAATAATAGGAGTGTATAATAATATTTTAACAAATGGTAAAGCACAAGTCTTGATAGCACTTTCAAGTGTGAATAATAATAAAAGAGAGTGATAGATATGAAGAATGAGAGTATAATTTAAAATTAAATTTGGTTGGGTAAGAATTAAACTAGAGTGAACAATTTCTGTAAAATATTTTGGGAAAAAATGGATGAGTGAGTATTTTCAAATCTACAGATAGGTTTAAGTGTAATACAAAAATGTATTGTGTGTCCAACATCTCTATAGTAAGTGCTCATGAAAAGTCTAAAGCTGTCTCAAACGTGTTAGAAGTGAGAATATTAAAGCCTTCCACAAAATGTTCGATACGACATGGCTGCCATTTAGAAGTGTCAGGGCTTCATCGCTTAGAGGATACCTGTCCATAAGCTGCTCTCTAGGAGGAGTAGGGGGTAGGTAGCCTAAAGACTTATTTGCCCAGTCAACTTGAGAGTTTGAGTATTTTTTAAACCATCTTCTGAAGGCGGTAACCATGACGTCCGACTTAGTTGGAACAAAACATGCCTTTTCCCAGTTGGAAGGGCCAATCTCAGCAATATATCGCTCCTGTTAATCCAGACTTTGATTAGCACCAATGGAAGTCAAATGTGTTATCAATGATCACTAGTAACACATAATTACCGAGCAAAGTGTCAAAATAGTCCCCTGATTATTTACATGGGAGTCATTCTAGCCCCTGAGTGTTTCAATGTGCTAACTTAATCATCGTACCCTTTACATATGAGTTTAAATAGTCTCCAAAGAAAACTACTTTAGCCCCCATTAGAAGAGCCTTGGGACTACTCTGGGTCTAAAATGCCTCCTGCAAAGAATCAGTGAACCATTTTGACAATTTTCTGCATAATTGCCATTATGAAAGAACGTCAAGAAAAACGAAAAAGAAAAAAAATAAGAGCTACATTTTTTTTCATGGAATGCCCAAAAGCTTACGAGTCATTATCGTATACATGAAGAAATGCATGTAAACCGAGAAAATTTGCAACAACTCGATACCAATGACCTTATAGAAACAAACAAACTAAGTGTTGTCCTAAATTCCAACACGAACGTTCAATACCTACAATTAGGACCAAATATGAATCCTTAAGAGGGAAAATTTTTGGAATAACCTAATTATTTTCTCAAAGGAAAATTTTGCTAGATATGTATTTCAATAATCTTAATAAATGGAATGATGGGAGATAATTCCGAAAACTTATCAACCATCAATATGCTATTATGACAACAAATAGTCGTAGGTAATTCAAATATAAAATCGATAGACAAATCACACCAGGGAGTTGAAAGGACAGAAAGTGGTGTACGTGCCGGTACATTGCTCTACAGTTTGTTTCTCATTTGGCATCCATAAACCTAAAGAACAATTCTAGCAATAACCAGTGCTAATGGAGGACAATAAAATGTACATTCAAGCAAGTATATGACTTTATACTAATCAATGTAGCTTGACAAGCTACAATCATGCACTCCAAAATAATATAACGACAAAGAAGGAACTTTGAATGCAAAGCATACCAATTTTATAAAGTTATCTATCTAGAACTACAAATTGTGAATAAAGAAATGTATGTTATATCCTTTTGATCTAATAAATCAAATGAAACTCAGGGCATGTTACATACACTTCATATTCTGCAAAAACCAAGCATGTCAATGTACAATGAGGTTAAGAGTAAGAAAATTGCGAATATTACATATCTTATTTTATTATGGATGATTTAAAGACCAAAATGTAATCTTGAAGGTATTCAATCCATCTTATATGGCTACTACCATATAGTATTTATAAGATGGTGGTGAGACCTGCAATGCTCTATGGTGTTGAATGTTGGCCTTTAAAAGAGAAGCATAATACTAAGTTAAGTGTTGCCAAGATGAAAATGATTAGGTGGATGAGTGGCTTTACTCTTAGAGACAAAATGCGAAATAAATATATCCGTGATAGGGTTAGTGTAGCTCCAGTGACGGACAAAATTAGAGAGAGTCACCTCACATGGTTTGGTCACACTAAACGTCGACCATCTAACGATCCAATTTGGAGAGTAGATGTTTTAGATTCGACCTATGTTGAGAAAGGCAAAGGTAGACCTAGGAATACTTGGGCTTATTGTATAAAAAATGATCTTAATTTATTAGAATTAAATGAAAATATGACACTAAATAGGACGCAATGAAGAAAAATAATTCATGTAGCCGACCCCACTTAGTGGTACTAAGGCTTTGTTGTTGTTTTTGTTGTTGTATATTTCATGACCTGGAGATCAAAAAAGAGAATGAATTCATTTGGCAGTAAATAATGTTGTTAATATTTAAAGCCTCATTGAAACCTAAATTCCTTATCATGAATAAATCATGTTCGCTTAGCATTATTCCAATTCTCACTAAAATAAGGGATTGGACGATATTCTCATCTAATACTGCCACTTACATCAACTTCAGAACATCACAAAATATCTCAAAAAAATTCTAAATTAAGGAGTCTCAAAACAGCACTTTATCTATTCAGATGCTTTCACAGTAGGCTATCCAATTAAAATTCTCCCTTTTTAAAATACTAGTCAAAAGTTTGGTAATAATACCAAAGTTCTTAATGAAATATCCACAAAATAGCCAAGTCATAAAAACACCAAGCATAAGAGATAGAGGTCGGGTTGGCTGTCAAGTATTGCCTTGATTTTTTAAGGGATATGATTTGAGACCCTTAGATTGATATTGCGAGTCAAGTATTATTGCTCAAGCTCATCGAGCAGTTCATCATGAATAACGACTTGAAATTTTGATAAAAAGTCCAGAACCATAAAATTTATATAATTCTCATAAATAAGAGAAATTTCTTGTGTGACTAACTGTTAGAAAGCGGACAATTAATTTAGGTAAGTTTCATTCCATGGGTTTTTCAGTAACAAATATAATATGGAGAACTCAATGATGGTTCTTTGGAAAACCTTTTGATTGTAAAATAATAAACTTGAAGTGGAATGTGCGATGGTAGAAATCATGGATGTTTGTGTGGAAAACTCAATTTTGCCAGAATCAACAGTAATAACAATCACAACATTAGACGGTATAGTTTTAAGTCAAAATATTGGCCAACGCTCAATAGTCGGGTAAGCAGTAAGTAATAGTTGTGAGTCAAATTTAGAAGCTTATTAAATCGTGGTAAATTACAAAGCATTTTGATTCTTTAAAAAGCAAAACTTTTTCACCGATCAAAATTGTCGATCTCCAATTGCACAGACATCACACTCCAAACTGCACTCTAATTATTATGCTACACTAAGTGTCAAACCAATACTGAAGCATCACTAGGATCGAGTATAATGAGCCACAAATATAAAGAGAAAGAAAACCTTAAAAAAAGTAGACACTAAAATTTATGTGATTTACTTCAATCAAGCCTATGTGCATGAGAGAGAAGGCAGAATATAAACCAATATCAACAAAAATGAAACAAATAAACAATTAAATAAGTCTCGCCAGCCTTTCCAATATCCCAGGTAAACCCGCTCTCACAAGACACAAGAAAACCCAAGTTTTATAAAATAGTTTTACTCAATAAGTTAATGTTCTCGCATGCATTGCAAAGCCACCAAAATTCTCAAACAAAAAAAAAGAAAAAAAAAAGAAAAGCAGAAAGACGAGGGTATATCAACTAAGAAAACAAGAAAGATGTGATAGTGCCAACCCAAACCAAAAAATTTCATCACATATAAATCGAGAAATGCAAACAACCCAAGATACCAAATGATTCTAGAGGAGATTCCCAAAACCCCAATACCTACAATCATATGGAGTAAAGAAAGCAAAGTGCTAGCCGAAATTATTTTTAAAAACCAAAATCAACCATTAATATCAATTCTTACCAAACTGACAAGCACCATTATTAATGAAGTCTCAGTTAGATTAAACCACATGAAACGGTGAGTCCTTCTCAGAACCATAGCTAAGCCGCTTTTTAAATTAACTAAATCTAAAATCTATTGAGGCTTCTCCTGTTGCCTAGGCTTCTCCTCTCGCCTGGGTAAAAGCCTATGGACTTCGTGGTTCAATTTAATATGTAATAAATTATATAAATAGCCCACAATTAATCCATAATATTTAGATATGCGCATCTGTATATGAATGTTAAAAGTCATTTACATGACCTCTTCATCACTTGTTTGGACTACTATTTGCAACAGGATTTATGCAATAGCTCAAACCTAACTGTGGAAAACTACTTTTGTTTAAGCAGTTCAATTTTAATATCTATAATAAGATAACAAAAACAGTATGAAATTTTGGTCCAAACAGGTTTACTAATAGAATGACTGAGCACAAAACAAATTTGGCTATTTGATGATGTGGGAGGAAACCAGAAATCAGGAGAATAATCCTTGTTATTTCCCTTACCTTTGATCTGATAATACAAGGTGTTTATATAGAGGAGATTACAAAAAGAAGAAAAGGAAACTAACTAGAAAAGGAAACTAACTAATTCCCTTGATTTAAGGGATTACAAGTTAATACAAATTAATACAAATTGATTCTTAATTTTTCTCCTAATCTATTTACAGGAGTATAAATCCTGAAACTTCAATACTCCTCAGCTCGAGTAATAGATGTCTTCCATTCTCGACTCAATACAAGATCGTGGAAACTTGAACTGTTTCAAATTTCTGATGATGTGGGAGGAAACTGTAAATCGTGAGAATAATCCTTGTTATTTCCTTGCCTTTGATATGATAATACAAGCGTGTTTATATAGTAGGAGATTACAAAAGAAGAAAATGAAACTAACTGAAAAGGAAACTAACTAATTCCTCGATTTAAGGGATTACAAGTTAATACAAATTAATACAAATTGATTCTTAATTTTTCTCCTAATCTATTTACAGCAGTATAAATCTGAAACTTCAATACTCCCTCGTTCGAGGAATAGATGTCTTCCATTCTCGACTTGAATACAAGATCGTGAAACTTGAACTGTTCAGCTTCTTCATCGAACATCTGCAATTGTTCTCGATTAACATAAGACATACATATTAACCCTTCCTCCGTTTTTCTTCAATGAAATGTCCATCAATTTCGATATGCTTATTCTATCACGTCAGATAAGTGTTATGAGCTATATTAATAATGACTATTGTTATCACGATGAATTCATAGACCCTCCCATTGACTTTTAAATCATCCAAAATGATTCTCAACCACGAGAATTCACATATTCCTCGAGCAATAGCCTCGAATTCCGATTCCGTGATGACCTTGCCACTAAATTTTGCTTCGCTTCTCCATGTCACTAGTGCTATCTCCAAGAAAAGTACTAATATCTCAGTAGTTGATCTTCCGTCCATTAGGAGCCAAGATAGTCAAGATCGGCAGTAGGCTCCGAAGTAAGAGCGTCATTTCTTTCGAACAAGATTCCTTTCCCTGGATTGCCTTTCAAGTAATGTAGTATCATGTAAGCAGCCTGAAGATGAGGTTCTCTTGGATCATGCATGAATTGACTGATCAAACTTACAGAATATGCTATGTCTGGTCGAGTGTGAGTAAGATATATGAGTCTCGCTAACCAGGCCTCCAGTACAATCTTTTGTCCACACTTGGTTCTTTCTTAGCCTCTCCCAACTTATAGTTTGGATCTATCGAGTAGAGATCGGCCTACACCCGCGTCTTCCTCGTTTCAACTAATAAATCAATCACGTACTTTTCGTCGAGATATGAAGATCCCCCGTGTCGAATATGCCACCTCAATACTGAGGAAGATTTAATTTCCCAGTCCTTTGTTTCAAATTCTTTTACTCGCTCTCGGCTACAATTCATGCTTCTTTTTTCATCATTTCCAAATACTATGATGTCGTCCACATGACTAAAAGGGCGATTACTCCCCACGCAATTGAATATTTAATGAAAAGAGTGTGATTATCTTGGCTTTGTTTATACCCAGATTCCTTCATGACTTTTGAAAATCTGCCAAACCATGCTCTAGGAGATTGTTTTAATCCATACAGTGCCTTTTTCAGTAGCACACCTTGTTGTCTGTGTCCTTTTCAAATCCCGGTGGGATGTTCATGTAGATTTCCTCATTTAAATCACCATGGAGGAATGCATTCTTCACATCATACTGTAACAATTGCCACTTGAAGTGAGCGTACCAATGATAACAGGATTCTCACAGTTTTCATTTTTGCTACAGGAGCGAAGGTTTCCTGATAGTCCACCCCGTAAGTCCGAGTGTACTCTTTGGCTACTAACCTCGCTTTATATCTTTCATGGGATTCATCGACCTTAGCACTTCAATGTAAAACTCCACTTACAATTAACAATGTTCTTTCTTTTCGCTTATCAACAATCTCCCATGTTTTATTCTTTTCTAATGCACCCATTTCCTCTCTCATAAGCATCCCTCCATTCCCTTTTCGACAACGCTTCGTATACATTTTTAGGGATGGTGATGGTGTTCAAACTCACAACGACCTTTTTGAGCTCGTGATAGATGCTTAAGAGAGACATAGCGAGATAATGGATAAAGTGATTCCGATCTTACCGTAATTTCATTTCCGAATCTGGATCGGATTCTGGAATCGTGTCTGTTCAGAATTGTCTTTCTCCTCGAATATACCCGAGAAAATCTTGGAAAATTGTGAGTGATAGTGATCGGGCGACTTAGATGTGATTGGTTTAGAGGACTCGTGTTCAACTGGGATATGAGGAGAGTTTGGCTCCTGGGATTCCGGCTCAACAACACGTGCCAGCACATGCGAAGCGTCAATATTTTTTAGTGGTTCAAATGACTCACAAGTACTTATCTTTCATCATCGACATCTCCCCGAAGAGAGTGACTTGGAGAAAAAGGTTTATTTTCTATGAAAGTCGACATCCGCAGAGATGTAAAATTTTCTCAGTAGAGGTCAGTAACATTTGTATCCCTTTTGAGTGAATGAGTAACCGAGGAAAACACATTTGATGGCTCTAGGGTCTAGCTTCCCTCTATGTTGTTTGTCCGAGGAAAACACATTTGATGTTCTGAAGTGAGGGTAGAAGCTATTAAGGACTTCTATGGGGCTTTTGATTTCTAACACACGGGAGGGAAGTCTATTTATCATATATGTGACAGTAAGAATGACTTCTCCCCAATAGGATTTAGAAACATTCCCTCGAAATAGTAAGGCTCGAGTGGTGTTGAGTAAATGCCCATTATTTCTTTCACATTTACCCCATTTTGTTGGGGTGTCTTCCACATGGATGACTCATGGATAATCCCCTGTGATTGAAAGTAAGGAGATAGAATCCGATCAAGTAGTCTCAAGATTGTTCGTTCTAAAACTTTTTATTTTGACTCCAAATTGATTTTGAACCATCGAATGAAAATTAGGTATAATGATCGCTAACATCAGATTTTTGTTTAAGAAGAAAGAGCCGTGTAACTCGGGTGCAATCATCAATTAAGGATACAAACCAACGAGCCCCAGAAATGTTAGGTATAGTGTAAGGTCCACATATGTCACTATGAATCAAATGAAAAGGATGAGAACTTCTTTTATTATTAATAGGAAAAGATACACTGGCTATGTTTAGCCAATTCACAAATGTCACAATGAAATTCAGAAATATCTAATCCTTGGAATAAGTGAGGGAACATTATATTTAAAACCCTAAAAGAGGGATGACCAAGACGCAAGTGATATAGCCAAATGACATCTTTGTTTGAGGAACTTAGGAACGATGAAGACAAGTTTCTCCTAATTTTCTGTGATGGTTCAAGGTGGTAAAGACCGTTCCTTTCCTTAGCAAGTCCAATCCTCCTCCCCGAGTCCCGGTCCCGAAAAACACAATAAGAAGAGAAAAACAACATAACATTTGAGATCATGAGTCAACTTTTGAATTGATACGAGCGTCATTGACGCTTAGTACATGGAAAACATTTTTAAGGATAAGGCTAGGTGTGACATGTATATCTCCAATCCCTGCAACCGTGGCTAAAGAACCATTGGCCACGACAATTTTCCTGTTACTAGGACATGGGGTATACGAATGGAAGAGTTGAGATGTGGGGGTCATATGGCTCGAGTAGCACCGAGTCCATGATCCAAGAGTCGATGATAGAATTTGTCCAAGACATTCATGCAAACAGATTTACTCGAAAGAGCCATCGAACAAGTTCCGTAAGTTTTCTCAAGAGATCCCAACAAGCTTCTTAGCTTCTCAATTTCTTCACCGTCGAACCCTCCTTTTCCCGACTTTTCCTCAATATCGGGTTGCTTCCGCCACATGCGCTTGAGGCCTTTGTTGCCCCCATTCTCGGCTTGGAGGTTTACCATTCAGCTTCCAACACTTCTCCCTTGTATGCCTTGGTTTCTTGCAGTAGATACACCAAAGATTGTCTTTGTTCTCCTTCACTTGTTTTTCTCAACCCGAGTGTTTAGGCAGATCATTCTTCGACTTCTCTTGATTTGACTTTGCTACTAAGGCTGACCCATCCATAGTATGTGATTCTAGCATGACACTCCGAGTTTCTTCTGCTCGGATTAGAGAGATTGTCTCTTCTAGAGACGGCGTATCCTCCTTGCCAAGGATTTGGATCCTCACCTGATCGAATTCAGAATTCAATCCTGCCAAAAAATCATATATCTGATCCTTCTCAATGAACTTCTTCGAGGTGGCCGCATCATCGGGGCATTTCATCTCAATTACCCTATAGCTGATCCAATTCTCGCTAAAGATTTTGCAACGTAGTTGCGTACTCGTGACGATTTGTCTCCTTGCTTGGCGGCTCCGGTCTTGCCTCGATTTCGTACACAAGAGGCAAGATCACGGCCTTCGAGTATGTGCGGTTGATATAGTCCCAAATTTCCTTTGCGGTATTCAAGAACATGCAAGTGTCACCGATCGTCGGGTCCATGAAATCCCATAGCAGTGACATAATTATAGAATCCTCCTCGTCCCATGCCGCAAAGGTTGGATCCCTCTTTTCGGTCCGGCTCCAAGGAGGTGATTAAGCCTCCCTTTGCCATTTAGGTATGTGCGGACGATTTGGGACCATTTGAGATAGTTCTTCCCGTTGAATCAGTTGGATGCCCGAATATTCTGCAACTCTCCAATTTTCTGAACACTATTCGATTCTTCGAACGAGTTGAAATTGCTGGAGACAGTTTCTGACATTGACATGGTGACCAAGAAGTTCGCAGCAATAAAGGCTGCGAAAAAGAAAAAATTCCTGCGAAAAAAAAAAATTTTCCTGCGGGAAAGAGATAAAAGAGATCTCCTGGCTTCTTTATTTTCGGGAAAGAGATCGCAGAAAAAATTCCTGCGAACAGATATGCGGGCTCTGCTGTCGACGCGCAGAGGAATTGGAGACGCGCGGAAGAAGACGGCGAACGTTTTCTGGTCAGAAGACGACGCGCGGAAGAAGCAGACGGACGACGCGACGCGAGGGAAATAACCTGTAAATAAAGGTTGTAAATAAAGGCTGTCGACGCGCGGAAGAAGCAGACAGACAACGCGACGCGAGGGACGCGTTCCGCGAAGTCAGAAGACGACGGTCGTCTTCGAGACCTAGCAGAGCGTCGAGGACGAGGCGGCAGCAGGTCGCTGTTCGGCGCACGAAGGAACCTGGACGTCGCGGTTCAGCTGCGTTCGGTGCGGAGCATTCAGCGCGCGACGAAGCGGTCGACGAAGCTTTCGGACGGCGAACGTTCAGTGCGGTCGCTGCGTTCGGTGCGGAGGATGAGTTCGGACGAGCAGCGGAAGAGGCAGAAGAAGCCAATCGACGCGAAGGAAGAAGACAGAAGCAATGAAGGCTTCCAAATCCCAGAAAAAAAAATTTTTTAGGTCTCTGATACCATGTGGGAGGAAACCAGAAATCAGGAGAATAATCCTTGTTATTTCCCTTACCTTTGATCTGATAATACAAGGTGTTTATATAGAGGAGATTACAAAAAGAAGAAAAGGAAACTAACTAGAAAAGGAAACTAACTAATTCCCTTGATTTAAGGGATTACAAGTTAATACAAATTAATACAAATTGATTCTTAATTTTTCTCCTAATCTATTTACAGGGTATAAATCTGGAAACTTCAACAGATGATAATCTAAAAAAATAAATGACTAGGCCAATGGTATCTAACTTCTAATTAAAGTTGGTCCACTTGACTAACAAGCAAAGCAAGCTTAGATTTCTATCACAACAATAATTTACGATGGTAACCGAGTGTTACCTCTACATGGAGGAGGTGCATATCAGAATCAAGGATTAAATTTTGCCCAACATGAAACATCCAGCGTGGAACAATTTGATCAATCCAAACAGAAAAATTTCTTGGGAAGGACCAAATCAATCTGCTTCTTCCAGCACTAACTGGAATGCAGTAGACAACAATATGAAATCTTCGTTGATCCTGTAGTAATGTAAGTGATTAAAGGTTAATAAGAAAATTTGAAGATATTACAAGGAAAAACAGAAGAAAAAAAAAACTAGTCAGAATAAAACATTTTAAGAAAACTATACAGCTACCGCTTTGTTGTCGGAAGATGAAGCGGATCCATTATTAGACCCCGAGGGAGGGAACATATGCAATAAACAAGGAGCAACAAACTTGCCGTAACCAAATTCCTGTTTTGCAAGGAAGCCATTGATATCTGATTCCTCTACCGTAATCACTATAGGCACACCTCCTTCACGATCTGTGAAAGTTTGTAATTTCTCTATTTTAGAAAAAAAGAAACAATAATTAAAGATAGGGTGAACTGTGCACAAATTGGTGATGAATAAAAAGCCAAAATATGTTTTGGAAAAGAACTTTCACAACTAGAGGAACTACTCTTTCAACAGAGAAGAAAAAATCAAGAATAAATTGAGTTTATAAAATCATTCAAAAGACATCAAGTAGATCAAACATAATATAATAATTTGCTGAGAAGTGCATATCTGGTAAGTGATGAGGGCGGTTTAGAAACTCTCATTATTTTGTGGTGTGAATATCGTACATGAGCAGGGTCCATAAGATTCTCAATCAGAATTTCATACCTGAAAGGACAAACAATTTATTTATCAATGCGAAATTTAAAATAATATGCCAAACATCACAAAACAGCATAAACTAAGCTGAAGTTTATAAAAAGAAAAAGGAAATATATATATATATATATATATATATATATATATATATATATATATATATATATATATATATATATTCTGCAAAGCACTCTCAAATGGGAAAAAAAAAAAATCACAGGAAATTGTAAGAAGTATTCAAACTTCTAGATCATTGACTAGCAGGTCAGCTTAACAATGAAACCGTGAAACCAGTGTATATGCTTAAAGGAAACACAGGATTAATTAAGCTTCATTAAGATGAAAACTAAATCAACCAGAGGAAATCAAAGAGGGATAGAAAAGAAAAAAAGACAAGAAGGGAATGGGAGATGAAGAGAACTAAAAGAGGGGTGGAAAAAGCCTAGTCGGACAAATACTGTAAGGGATAAGAGAGGGAAAGACCAGGCAGAAGGGAGGATGGGTTCAAGAGAAGAAGACAAGTGCTCATTACAACCTGAGCTCCCTTTTCATAGTCAGAACTTTGCCTTATGTATTGCTGAGCAAGTGTTAAACTCAAATACCATCAATTCATTTCAGATTGGAGAAATTGATCTAATAATATTAATCAGAGAAAAAGGACAAAAGCAAGCTACCTTTAGCAGCAAAACGTTACTTTAAATCAGGCATAAGTAACCACCTACAAAAGATTTATTAAAAACTTTTCTCTACAGTAATTAGGATGTGACGCACAGTTTTTAGCTGGCCCCTCAGCAAGAGAAAAAAAACCATTACTCACATCAAGTTTAGGTTATGAAGTTCTCCTTAGTTCTAAAAAAATATAACATACAATTTACATGTAAAATAGCATATTTTCATCTGATAGAGAGCAACAAGAGCATACATTGCTAACATTTTTAATGCAGAATACATTTCCCTATCTATAGTTGCGTTGATTTAATCCTATTAAACATGACTGTTCAATGTTAATTTGAGGAGCAGAGTATACCCCAGATGACCAATCATTGCCATATTTTCTAATTTTCTTAACAATTCTGCAATGATACGTGATGGAGGTCTTCATGCATAGGATTTCCTTGATGAGAATCTACAAGGAGATGCATGCATTCAAATTTGCAGTTCATAAAAACTAAATGCAAACAATTATTCATTCCAAAATCAAGAAAAAATAAATAATTACTAGTCATCTAACAGATAAAACAATTGGGAGTTTGAAACCATCAAATGCATATATTAAATGGAAATTAGAAATTTGAAAACATCAAATGCATATATTAAATGGAAAATCAAATTCAAGTAAAATGTCTTTTACATGAGCTAAGAGAAATATTCATCACTAAATTCACTAACGATTGACATTATAAAAAAAATAAAGGATAAATAGGCACCACTATACTACCACCTAATCCCAAAAACATTGCATAACAAAAGCCACAGCCAAAGAAGTAGATCACAAGAAACCAAAAAAAGAGATCCCATAACAAAGATATCTTAAGGTTGCAGAAACTATCACAGGACATGGGTGACAATAGGCTAGAAAGTGTATGGGACAGAAAACAGCAATAATATTAGAAAATCCCATAAAAGAGAAGCCCACCAGGCGTGAGTAATAAGGCAAACATTGAACCAAATAGAGAACTACACGCCAGTCATGATGGGAGAATGAGGTGAATGGATTCGAGCTTACAATCACATGTCAATATGTCCAACTTCAAAAAATTTAACTACGATGAATTATTCGATTGATATTTATCAGGCAAACATAACCATAATTGTAAATCCTAAAAAGTTCTTGGATCATCACCTATACCCTTATATTTTCACATCATAAAATAACTTCAATATCTATCATCGATAGTGAAAATCATTTCTTTAATAATAGCTCCAAAAATAAGACAAATAAAGTCTGAAAGTTGTGTAAATTAAATGTTGAATATAAGGAAGGCAGTGAATTTGGCTCAAAAATGAAAAACCTCGCAAAATTTGAAATATCCCTTAAAGTCAAGGATCTGAAAAATAAACCACACGCACCTCAAATAAAATTTGAATTAAGTCGAGAATAGATTAGATCGAGGCAAATTGAATCCATTTGAAATGCATATACATGTACATATGAATGCATATACACACATATTTATGAATAAATTTAGATTTCAATTAATGCATACATATTTTTATCTACTAATATAAATATAAATCCAAATATGTGAGCATATGAACTTATATTGGATTTAAATTTGTCTTAAAATATCAAAATTGATCGAGATTAAATCAATTTTTAGTTTGGAATGAACTCAGATCATATATAATAAGCTATGTAAAACTTTAATATAGATTGGATTATGCAAACTAGTAAACAAATTGGCTTGAGACTGAAGCGAATGAACTTGAGCTTTCAAGCGGGTCTTGACCCAAAATCAGATCAACTGAAAATTAGATTATTGATAACCCTATATGTGAATCCCAAGAAAGATTATAAGAAAGAAGAATCCAATATTTTGGTTGGTGATCATGATATAAAGTCAAAAAAAAAAAAATTTAAAAAATGGATCAATACAATAGTTTTATGGTATTTCTAACTAGTGGCTTGTAAGTATCCATCCTAATTTATTTTATGACTACATAACTATAGTTTTCTAGTAGTTAATTTACTTGGGAATTTTGTAGAAAACCATTCAGGGTTTAGATAAATTATTATCTTAACCAATTTTGATTTTCATATATCTCCAATTCTCATTATGCAAACGTCCTATTAATGATTGCATGCAAACAAATAATGAACGATGCACTCGATATAAAACATACAATGCAAATGTTGAAAATTAATATGCTTCATCATGGACAAATACATTAAAATTAATAACTAAAGCTAAAGTTGATCAAGGTTTATGTTTATTACGTTTTGCAGACTGTGGTGGCAAGGTAGGACGCCAGTAGTGCAGTAAGGCGGCACAGTTGTAAATAAAGCAAAGGCTGAAGGCTGAGAGGTGGAGGAGGATGGCCGGAATAGAGATGACAGTAATTGGGAGGGATAGAGTCGCAGCGGTACAAGAGAGGTAATGAAGGTGGCAACGCGGTGTCGGTCGCTGAAAGCTTAAAATTTGATTTAATATATATATGTATATGTATATGTATATTGATTTTGAAAATAGAACTTTAAATTTTAAAAATGAGAATGGACGAATCTCATTCGTTTAGCAGTTTGAATGAACGAGCGTCATATTGCAAGTAACGCATCTATTTCAAAGAATAGACACTTACTTGACAATATCGCTCGATCAAATAAACCACGAAATTCATGACATCCGTTTCAGTCATGAACGCTTATGTGGACCAATAAATTCCACTATTTAATACGAAAAGAATTAAATGTAGTTTATATTATACTGGTTCATAAAGCCTCCTATATAGCGGCAGTTCTCTATAGATCAATTACCCCTCAAATGACCGCTCACCCGAGAGAACTCTCGATTTAGATCGAGCTCTATCTTCATGGATTCGAGGTAGGGTTTTTAACGAGTGTGGTAGTAGGAAGTTCGATAGGTGAAAGCGCGATATGCGAACGGTTATTTCAGAAGTCGAAAAGAGAGGTAGGGGACGTCACAGACCTCGAGGAGAACCTCGATGACCTCCCAGACTATCATAATGTTGGACTTTAAATTTTGGAAATGAATTTATTTTAGTTTTAATCCCTCCAATTAATTATAGGAATTACATTTACATAATCACGTGATTATGCAAATAACCTAGAGAGTAGAAGGATTTATGTCGTATCGGACGACGACCCAGGAATCCTAAGCGAGTTAGGGCTTATATCGCACAACAAGTTGTCATGAAAGCCTAAAAGAACGGTGAGGATTTATGTCACACTAGTGCGGACTACTCGAAGTCCTATGACTATTATTTAGACTAGGGATGGTTTCATTGATGTCGACACGGGTTTCTTATTGAAGATGGTTGTGCTGCCCACCGTGCTCCAAGCTCCACGTCGTAGCAAGATCGTAGTTTGAAGGTTTAAAATTATTAAAAGTGGATATTCAATTTGTTATATTTGTGTTTTGTTTCATTTTATTATTTCCCCTTTATTATTATATTGCAAACGTGAGTGTGTGCTACAATGATAGGAGCAGTAGTAAAAGAAAGCAGTAAAACAGATATATGTTACGCTAAGCAGTAAATATGCTACACTAAGCAGTAAATATGCTACACTAAGCAGGAATACATGCTACGAGAAAGTAAAACATGCTACGACGAAGCAGGTACGAAAGAAAAGTAAAGCATGCTATACTGACTACGACATATATCTTACGAGAAGTAAAACATGTTATACCGACGTAAGCGAAGACTTAAGGAAAGTAAAACAGTCTACGCTAACGGATATATATCGTGAAAAGTAAAGCATGTAACGTAGTAAAAAAATGTTGCAAGTGTACCGTAGGCGCTGATTACCCGCGGCGTATTGTTACTTGTTTATTATTACCACTTATTGTTTTCCTGCAGAAAAGGTATCAGTACAAGAGAAGAACAAGAGTGAACGTAGTAAGGAAAACCTGACTAAGTAGGGATACTACCGTACGTGCAGGAGAAGCAAAGTGTGAAATCCGAGAATAAATCGAAAAGAAAGACGACAGGAGAACAAAGAAAATCGCGAAAGAAAATAAAGAAAATAAAGAACCTCTATGGAAAACCTCGAAGAAAATCACGAACAAAAACAAAACAAAGTCGTAGCGAAAACCACAAAAAAACACCGAAAGAAGAAACTCACAGATGTCCCGCTAAACTCACGGCGGACCATAAGAAAGTCATGGGGCATCTGAAAAAGGATCGTAAGCATGGTGACGGGGAGGACTCAGAGCTGGACTGTGTGCTTCTCAATCTCGGACAAGAGCTACCGGACCGACACCCTACAGAGAGCAGTCCTAACCTCGACTCGAGCAATTAACCGTGGACCTTTACTAATTTTCATTCATTTTAGTTTGCATGCATATAAAATTTTATAAAAGGTAATTTTTTTTGTAGGTAGAAATTTTGTTGCAAAAGTATTTTTTTTATAAAGTAGTACAGACCACAGGCTAACCACCCTAATCGAACTAGGACTACTAACAACTTAAGGGTATTGATGGCAACAGTCTCGCCAAGAATTGGCGAATAGTATCGTCGGTCCCATGCCGCGACTCCAATGGAGATTTTACGTATTAGCAAAGGGGATACTATTCTAAATCCCTATTTTTTAAGCACACATAAGCATTATTATCATTGTCATAACCCCAACCACCCTACTTACAGTCTTGTTTGATGGCCCTACATATAGCCAAAAGGGGCTATATGTGCACACCTACACGTCCCCTGTAGGTGCGGACTTATTGAACCAAGAAGCAAGAAGAAAAACAAGGGACGAGGGTAAATAAAAGGAGAGAGAAGAAAGCGACCTTACCTAATGCAATTCTCAGAAAAGAGGTGAACCGATTTCCAACACCGCGTCAAACAAGTCAATCACCTCGACTCCCGACCGTCCTTACACGACCTACAAAGACATAAAGAAACGTCGGCACTCTTGAGAGGATGAGGACTAGAATCCCAGGAAAACACTCCTTTTCCCAAGTAATGCTAGAGAAAGAACGAAAACAGATATAAAGTCATCGACAAGGCCCCGCACTCTAGGCCACCGCTAAAGAAAGCTAGACTCAGCCAGAGAACACAACTCTGTAAAGCCAACACAAAATTCCGATGCAAATGCTAAAACTCATGGTCACAAATGCCACGAATACAAACCCAACAAATATTGTAATTTGAGCCCTCAAACATTATAATAAAAGTTCATCAAAGATTAAAGCGCAGACCCAACATAAAGGGAACCCGAGCCCACCAAAAGGGCCAAACCGAGAGCACTAAAAAGGGCAAAACCAGCCCATTCAAAGGGAAAAACCGAGAGCAGCAAGGGGGCAAAACCAGCCCATTCAAGGGGCAAAACCGAGAGCAGCAAGGGGGTAAAACCAGACCATTCAAAGGGCAAAACCGAGCATTACAAAGAGTAGGAAAATAGCCTAACCTAGGCAAAACCGACCATTTAAAGGGTAGAAAAAATGGCCCAGCTAGGGGCAAAACCGAGAAACAGCAGGAGGCAAATCAGCCCAGCAAGGGGCAAAACCGAGAGACAGCAGGAGGCAAATCAGCTCAGCCCAAACTCAAAACGGAGCCAAAACCGCCCAACTGAAACTCAAAGAACAGGGCAAAAGAGAATCGAATCACATATATAAAAAGCTCACTTAAAAGGAAGTTTCACTTTTCTCCCACAACCTCTTTTTTTTTTCTTTTTTTTTTTTACATGCCAAATACCACAGGCTAGTTGCTAGGAAGCAGAAAACAGAAACCAAAACAAGCCCCCAACTCAAGTGCCAAGGGGACAACCGCAATACATCAAAAACAAGCTCTCGAGTCAGGGCCAAGACAAACAAAACCGAGACCTCACAAAGCCTCAAAATACAACTCCATGTAAGAATGAATCCGACTACTCGAATTAAGCATGAGACTAAAACAAACACCTCCATATATTCCACATAGCAATGCATAGAGCCACCATATACTTAATACGAGAACAAACGTGAGACTTTCCAAATTAAATTAAAACTTCTTCCTAGCATACCATTTTTGTAAAGAGGAGCTACAAGGAGCAAAAGCCAAGCCCCATACATGCATATAAAAGAATCAAAAGGCTCCTCTGTAATTCATAACAAGAGTGAGTGAAGAGCCTCATTCAAAACATTTGCTAGAGGAGCAAGTAATTTATTAAGAGAAACAAATTTACCACATGCTTGCAAGATTCAAATGAACCCTTTCAACATCTCATACTTGCTAGGACTGAGTATAAAACCCCATTTTATCATTTCAAGCTAATAGAGAAAAAGAAAAAGGAGCCAAAATCAAGCCCTAGCCCCACCCCTTTAAGCAAGTAACCGCACATAGGCCTTAGAACATACTTATTTTTTTATTCTCGACATGCTTCAAGTAAGAAACGTGCTCAAAATAAGACTATGATAAGCAAGCTAACAAAATCCTCCTCACAAGCATATGAATGCCCCACCGAGAGGCTAAACAGGGAGAAATACACCAAAACCGCAAGCCACAAGGCACAACCAGCCAAACCAAGAGAAAATAGAGGAGGAGAGTAAGGAATGTTACCAGTTAGGTTGAATAGCACAAAGAGAAAGAGGCCGGGTAAGCCAGCCGGCAAACCGAACCCACTGCCGAGCAACTCAAGCCTCGGACAAACCAACAGAGAAAAGTATGCAGCACCTCTTCCTCCTCCTTGGCTAGGGCCAAGCTTTCTTCAAGCCCAGAACACACACTCACACAAGAAGAGAAGAGCCAGATAGAAAATAGCAGCACCTCCTCTCAAAGAGAAATCCACCAACCCTAACCCTCTCCTTAAGAGAGGTTTATATATCCAGCTCAAAAGAAAAAGAGGCCACGCATACCTACCTGGAGAAGTCGGCTCGAGTGGAAGGAGGCGGGAGAAGAGGCGACAAATGTCGCAGAAAAGAGTGGTGACAGGAGGCGAGAGTGGCGGCATGGAATGCCGAAAGCACCTGCTGCGAGCAGAGCCAGGGGAAGTGGCGAGAGGCAATGGGAACCCCGACCGAAGTCGCGGGAGCCAGGGCGAGCGGGGTTTGATCGGCTGGGAGGCGCGACCGAGAGGGAGGAATGAAATAAGGCTCGGGCGCGTGCGTGTGTTAGGGAATTAGGGATTAGGGAAGGAAAATAGGAGTTTAGGATTTTTTTTTTATTTCATTTTAAGTTAATATTTTATTTGAATTTTTGCCGATTCGAACAAAATTTGACCCCGCACGAAACCATATCAAAGTTGGTATCCTTCCCAGCCAAAATCGACGTTCCGAACGCAATGGCGCAGTCCGTTTCGCGATCCGAGGTTGTTCGGACAATTTCGTCGTCGGTCGGGTCAAAAGTACGTTAAATTTGGTCCCGTTTGAATTTCGAGCTTGCTGTTAAACGTCTCGACATTCTGACTTTGATTCTGGTCCGTCGCGGAGAACTTGAAGACGTCGAGGCCGCAAAACGAAGAATTTGTGCGCAGTGGTGCAAGAAACGTGCACAAAGCTGTCCTAAGGTCCGGTGGTCCTATGGGAACTCAATTTGAACTCCTAACGTCAATTCCAACCTGCTATGAGCTAGAGGTACGAAATTTCGTCCGGGACTCCAAAAGAGTGACAAAGTGGCTTCAAGCATTCTAAAACGAGGTAGGCCCACTGCTAGGAATCTAAGATCGTCAGGGAAGCTCCTAAGGCTAGAACCCTAAATCCTAGAAGGAAAACTAAACCTCGACAAAAGTAAGGTCAACACGCGGGGGATGCGAGGGACTACCAGACAGCAAGAGGACGGCCGTCCGAGGCGGCGACAGCGAGGATAGGCGGCTGGAATTGGAAAACTGTAGTGAAAACAGCAAATAAAATCTATTTAGAGTCAGCTACAACGAGGAGGGATGCGTGGTACCGAAGCGGGAGGGATGTGGAGGAGTTAGGGAACGATAAATACCGCCTTAAGAGAGATACAACTTGAGCATCACTCAAAACTTGGAGGAGAAACCATGCCTATGAACGAGATACAATTGGAGCACCACTCGCCCTTGGATACATCCCTAGATGGGAAAACAGGGGACGTCGGTTGTCCAGACAGAAACACAATCAAAATCGAAAATCCAAATCACAAGAAACAAATATATAGTAATAGGATAACTAGGAGTGGGCCCCACTACTTGAAAGAGGTGGTACTTCCCTTGGAAGAACCGACTGGTTCTCAATACACTAATCCAGACAGTCTGGATGTGCCCAGACGCAATTTTGCGCCCCAACACTCATGATCATGTATCAGTGCAGGAGATGCTCCCACGTCAGTCTCCCGAAATTGGAGGAGATGCGACCTCATTCATCGAAGTTTTTATCTCCTCGCAATATAAATTTAGGTCCGCCATGTTGAAGTTAGCGGAAATGTGGTATGTTCCCGGTAAATCAATCCCGCGAGATCTTTCAAGCCAAAGCACATCCTGGTATGATAAGTATTCATCCTCTTTTGGCACAACTTGAGTTAGAGTTGATCCACTCAGGCACTTATAGTGCTGTCATAACCCAAACCAGCTATCAAACGCAAGTCAGCTAAACAATAAGCATCTTTAGCACCAGTATCAAATTGCTAGGACGTTTTAGAATGCTAAACAAGCTATTCCTTCTGAAAGGGTAAAATTTGGAGTGCAAACAGGAAAAGAATCATATATCCATTTCTAACTTGTCAGAGCACAGTACGAAAGTATAAGATAGTATAGAAATTTTAGGTGTTCTTTGGGATGAATTTAGGTATTTGCCTTTTGTTTTTGAAAACAAAAAAAAAAAGAAAACAGAAAAAAAATGTTTGTTTGCCCGTTTTTTATTGGTTTTCTAAATTTATTTTTAAACAAAAATGATGTGTTTTTAAAAAAGAGAAAGCATGATAAATGTGCTTTCTATGTTTCGAAAACATATTTTCCACGATGAGCCCTAAACTGATCAAATCCTGATCTCTTATCTTCTCCCCTTCCCTTCGCCCCTTCAGCTTGACTGCCATTGTAGGTCCTTTGGCCTGGCTTAGCTCTCCTCTCCTTTCCTCCTTCAGCTAGCGACAAAACTCTCATCGCCGCTCCTTCATCCAGCGACGCTAATGTTCGCTCCTTCGACTCTTCTTTCCTTTCATTTTTTGATTTCTCTTCAGTCATTCGGCTTTCATAACAAGGACAATGCCAAAGGATGCTTTCTTTTATGTATTCACAGGTTTAATTAATTTTTTTCAGTGTTTCCTCTATCTAGATCCAGGGATTTGATTCATTTTTTCCTATTTGCTTGTGTTTATCATTTCCACCTCTTTGACATATTTTTAGAGCTTGGTATGTGATGAAAAAAACAGAAATCTCAGCATTTTATTATATTTATGTAGCAATGTTTAAAGAACTATATATGTAAGTGTTTCAAGTGGGTGCTAATTTTGTATATAGCAATGTTTCACCTCCTATCAATGTAATTGTTTCAAGTGGGTGCTAGTTTTCGATGTAACAATGTTTCAAGTGTTATCAATGTAATTGTCCGTACTAGGGGTCTAAGTGAGTCAAGCCGACACGTAAGCTAGCTCGACACGTGGCTCGTGAACTGAGCTCAATGAGCTAACAAGCCAAACTCAAGTTAGCCTCAACTCGACCGATTAGGTCGTGAGTCGGCTCGGTTAAAAAAAATATCAATAAAAAATATATTCAAAACATGTTAAATTTGAATACTTTATCTTTAAAGTATTTAAAAGTATTTAAAAATTAATATTTTGTATTTTATATTAACTGATTTATTAGTATTTCTCTCATAATTGCTCATTTTATTTATCATATTATTATAAAACTACCTATAATTAATATTATTTTCTCTCTTTTAAATCAAACTCTCAGATTTAAGCTCGAGCTTGAACTCAATAAATTTATTCAAACTCAAGCTCAAGCTCAGCTCGAGCTCGACTCGAATTGTTTAAATCCCTAGTTCGTACTTCATGTAGCAATGTTTCAAGTGTTATCTATGTAATTGTTCAAAATTTATGTTGATGGAACAAGTTGGCTATCTATGTAATATGTAATTACATGTTCATTTTTGCTGGTAGTGGGATTTTTTTTATATTGAAAACAATCTCATGAGTTTATATTTTGTTAAAAGACAGCATTCTTGGATGTGGCAAATTTGATATTATTGTTGGAACATTATTAGTATTTCTATATATATGAAATGCAACATATTATAATTAAATTGTTTTCGATGAGTTTTTATGTCTTGGGCTCTATAATTGTTGAGTTTTTAAAAATCTGTTGTCAATTCAACTTATTTAATCATGAAAGGGTTGTTTGACCAGCTAATCAAAACTCAAAATTATTTTGGTACAAAATCCACATTTACATGGTTAGAACCAGTAATATTTCTAGAAAGAGCAAGGTGGAATAAATGTAAAAAGTAAAATTTAAGTGACATTTATGTAAATACATAAATAGGTGATTTGTATATAAATAACGCTTATGTTTACATATTTTTATAAAAATGTTTTTAATAGAAAATTTACAAACAAACATATTTTTTATTTTTTGTTTTAAAAAAAAAAAAAACTATCACAGTAACAAAGATGTTTTTTTAAAACAGAAAACAATAATTAAATAAAAACAAAACAAAACCAAAATAAATAAATCAAAAATTAAAAAGATAGAAAGCGATCCCAAAAAGGTCCTTAGCAGCATGTTACCCGTAAGAAATATCTCGAATCCCCATTAAGGAAGCGTATGATGGATCATCGAGTTCTGAGATATAAGGAGGTTTGGAATTCATCAAAATATTTTTGTGTGGAGGTTTAGTACTTGGCCAAAACCACACAATCTTATTCTGCACGGTGCAAGGGTAGCTAGCAGCACAAGCTTTACTAGAAGTATGAACCTGTAAGGAGTAAAGACAAGAAAATCTCGTATTAGAGGTTATTTAATATGCTTCAACAGAATGAAAGCCTGAAGAAAGAACTTTACCTTTTTAATCATTTTGTTTAGGATTCTATAGTTGGGTATGTATATATTCTTCGGTTAGCATTAAAGAGAACCAAACCACACTTGATGTTTAATTGATTATACAAAAACATTCCGAGACCACACTTCCGAGTCATGGAAAAAAAAATATTATTCAATCGACAATGGAAGGCTGCAACTATTCATATTGATGTGACAAAAAATCTGGATATTTATTTCAACATAGGTATTTTGAGTAATTTCAGTAAGTTGAACGTATTATTTTATTTTATGTTATTAAGTTTGTTTGCAGTTGGTTAGTAATTCGTTATTTTATTGTTCAAACATGAGGTCTGTCTATCCAATTAATCTTTCCAGTTCACTTCTAAAAATCTATAGCTATTTTTCATCCTGTATTTGTCTTTTAAAACTATTTTACTGTGAATCAAACATGATAGAGATTTACAAAGTCACCGCTCTTCCATACTTTTTTACCAAATATTAATTTAGTAAAGTTCCTATGAAATGTCTTTCTTAAACAACTATCCAAAGCAATCTAAATTATATCGCACAGCCTACAAATCCATAAAAGATCCCATCAAACAGATCTAATAAAATCTAAATAAGAAGCTTGGCTGAACATTACTTTCTTTTACCATATATTATCCAGAGTGTTGCTTTATACCATATTAGAGGGAGTCTTTTCTAAGTATGAGGGCTAAAATCATCATTGATCTCACTATTCATGGAATATTTCTAAATACATGTGAATAGAACGGTTTTTATACTCTGATAGACCCATTGAATTATTAATTTTGTATATTCCTCCTTTGAACTTGTGTGCATGCGCATCAAGTCTTTGGGGAAATGTTAAAGAGGCAACGCGTGTTAGGCGTCCTGATTTCTTAGCAATGCTTGGTGGGACACCCATGATCTCATGAACTGCAATAGCGCTACTGTTTTTTCAGGTGAGATTAGAAAGGGATAGGAATATAAAGGATGTATTTCAGACATCGCACAGATAAAATACAATTCTTTTCAATTCTTCCATCTTTCCTTTCTTGTACCTTCTTTTTCAGTCTTGTTCAAGTACTTTCTTGGGTCACTGTAAGTATTTGTTTGAATAAAATTGGATGAATGAATACTCATTTTTCAAACCTTCAAGTTTATATATATATATTTTTTCTTTTAAAAGCAATATAATAATATTTAAATAATGGGAGATAGTTTATTCCGTGCTATAGTAAAATACAATAAAACTTTAATGCGAGTGGTAAAAAATGAAACTGATTACAGCCAAAACAGATTTAGGAACTGAGCTCACATAAATTGAACAACGCTCACAATTGAAAATTAACAACACAGCACAAAGGAACACTCTAGGGCCAGGGGAAAATGGTGGGCTGTGATCGGAATGGCAGAAGCGGGGCGTTGGAGGTGGTAGGAAAAGGACAGGGAGGTTGTTGGATGTAGCCGGAGGAGAGTTTGCAGTTGGAGAGGAAGGGTCACAACGAAATTGGGGTTGGAACAGGCGGGGTGGATTCACGACATAATCCCTTTAGAAGGGGATAAGGGCGTTAAGGCAGTGTGGCAGCATCGGGAGCAGTTTTATAGTCGAGGGAAGGAGTCGGGTGGATAGGAAGTCAGCGGGAGACCAGTAAGCAGAATGCAATCTGGAAGATGGGTGCGGCGAGCAGGGGGTTATAGGGGTTCCAACAGCCCAGTAGGAAGGGGAATCAGGGGTGGGCGGTTGAGAGCATGTGAGAAGGAAGCTGTGGAGGGGAATATGAGAAGATAGATATCCCCGCAGGATCGAGTTACAGTAAGAGCACCCCTTGAATCTTTGAAGAAGATCACCACATCAGATGAATTAATGTCGGAACACCTCCTCACTTCGGATACAACCCTAAAAGGGGAAAAAAGCCGCTGATGGAAAGCTGAACAGAAATCTTAAATAAAAAAAACAAAACAAAATCTTAGGAGAGCAACACATAAATAAAAGATGGATGGGCGAGAAACAAAAACAGGAAGGCGGAATAATTCCTGCACAATAAAACACAGGGAGTGGGTTTAGCCTATTGTTGTTCCAAGCGTTATCCAGTTGCACCGGTTGGGGCCGGTCGAACCCTAAGCCCCCACTTCAGTCTCCCAGGTTGGGGGGATTGATGTGGGCGCCAAAACAACGCTCAGGCGTGTGTGCGCTGAAAACGCCCCGAAGCGGGGCGCTTTGAACCCGCGGGGGGCTAGAAACTCCACGAAGCTTCACGTAGGCAAGAGCGAAGCGGAAGTGAAGCAGATCGCAAACTCTCGTAAGAG
Source organism: Papilionanthe hookeriana x Papilionanthe teres (assembly GCA_022702705.1). NCBI lineage: Eukaryota > Viridiplantae > Streptophyta > Magnoliopsida > Asparagales > Orchidaceae > Papilionanthe > Papilionanthe hookeriana x Papilionanthe teres. The sequence goes on along the minus strand of CM040435.1, from coordinate 10,372,643 downwards.
CAGGAGGAGGCACGAAGCAGAGGCAAGATCGCAAACTATCGTGATCCGGGAAGGAGCATCGCGAGGCAACCGTTTCAAGGCAGTGTTTTCTGGATTCTTTTGCCTTCCTTTTGTGTGGGTTTTTCCCTTCCTATTTTTCTCCAATATGAGTCTATAAATTGATGTTTTTTGTGTGTAAGGGTCAGTTCTGGTTGTCTTGTCGTCAAACCTCCTGTGTGGAGTCCCTTTCCCTCTTGTTAGGGTTGTATTCGGTGACACATGGTGCTCTTGCTATATCCTGCTTTGATGTGGTGTTGTATCCTTCCAATATCCTCTACTTCATCTCCCCCGCCATTCTCCTGCCTCTCCCCCCCAGCTAATGAACACTCCCATATCTCTCCAACACCCGGCCGCAACCTCTACTCCCTCCACAACCTTATTTTTTAGCTAACCTATAACCAACCATACACCATCCCAAGTTACAAAAACAATCACTCAACCTTCCCCACCTTTCCCTACCACCCCACTGACGCTACCACCGCCTTAGGATCTCTTCCTACAGCCTTAACGGGAGATTAGTTTACCATTGTATTTAATTTACGTTTAAAACATATTGTAACCCTATTTCTATATTAATAAAAGATTGATTTTTGTGTTCCTCTACATCAAAACTAGTTATGGTATCATGTAGTATCAGAGCTAGTCCTCCCATTCTAAGGTTTCCTAGCATCTGCCCTTGCCCAATCCACCTTCATCAATTTTTATTTCTTCTGATTCCCAACCCTAGCCATGTCACCGTGGAGAAATACATCAGAATGACGAGGAATATCTACCACGTTGTTTTGGTATCCAATATCAAAGAAGACCGAGAGAAAAGAACCCTTATGGAGGTCAAAGGGACTTTAGTATTAAGATGAACGTCCCAAAATTTGAGGGACGCATGGACCCCGATGAATTTATCGATTGGCTGCAATCAGGCGAAAGGATCTTCGAGTATAAAGATGTGTCAGAAGACAAACAAGCCAAGCTAATTGTAATTAAACTAAAAAAGAATGTCTCCCTATTTTTGGAAAATCTATAAAGGCAAAGGAGAAGAGAAGAAAGTGAGAAGATGAAGAAGGCAATGCAGAAAAAATACATCTCACCGCAATATCGCGAGGAAATGTTCCTAAAAATCCAAAACTTACAGCACAGGATCTTTCAGTTATTCACAGCCTAATTTTATCACTTACAGCTGAAGTGCAAGCTGACAGAGCCAGAAGTCTGATTCTTTAGGGGTATGAAAACGACCTTCAGCAATGTGGTACAATTGCAGTGGACGTTAGGGGACGTCCAGGCCCTAACCTTAAAAGTAAAAAGACAGAAGAAGCAAAGTCAGCAACAACCTTCCTTCTGACACCATCTTCAGCTAAGCAGTCACTTGCAACTTCTACAATTGATAGACGTATCTCGCGAGGAAATAACAAAGGCAGACATGGAACTGATAAGACTAATCATAGTGGGAAAAAGTCAGAGAAAGGTAGCTACCTAAATACAGTTCCGACCAGAGAATGTTTCAAGTGCCATGGCTACGATCACTATCTTCAGCTACCCAACAAGTTAAGTCGTCGCACTCACAGATCAAGACGTCGTCGAGGAAGTCGATGAGGAGTATGAAGATAGTCCGGAAAAAGAGCTTCAGCTCCATGGAGACGAAGGAGAAGCGTTAGTCGTTCTACTGTCGTTCGAGCCAGAACGGGACCAATCATGAGTTCATGACTAAGGCATGGTATTTTTCACACCAAATGCATCTTTAAGGGAATGGTCTGCAACCTAATCATTGACAGTGGGAGCTACAAGAATGTGGTGTCCACGCTCATGGTGACAAGTTGGGATTGAACACGCAGAAGTATCCTCAATCATATTCCCTTGTTGATTTTTCCATCGAAGACCAACTACAATAACAAGTATGGTGCGATGTGGTTCATATAAACGCCTGCCACATTCTATTTGAAAGATCTTGTCGTTCGGTCGCAAGACTCAACACAATGGGTTCAAAAACACTTATCTTTCAGAAAGGATGGGAAACATATCGTTTTGCTACCTGCGAAAAATACAAAATGAGGGAGCGATACAGAGTCAGCATTAGTTTCTTAGGCCACTTTCTGCAGTCAGTTAGAAAAGCCTCTGTAACATTGGCATTAGTCCTCTTGGAAGAAAGCGATGACGAAAGAGAGGTATTTGCATTACTGCAACCATTACTACAAGACTTTCAAGATGTTATGACTGACAACTTACCGGATGGGTGGTTACCGCCACTAAGGGACATCGAACACACCATACATCCTATATCAGAATTCGCATTGCCAAACTGACCAAACTACAGATTGACACCTATGGAATATGAAGAGCAACAATGACAAGTGCGGGATCTCATCGCTAGTCCAAGAAAGCACTAACCCGTGTACAGTTTTTGCCCTGGTGGCACCTAAAAAGGAAGAATTGTGGTGGATGTGCATCGACAGTCGAGTCATCAACAAGATTACCATCAAGTACTAATTCCATATACCCCGCTTGGATGATTTCTTAAACCAACAACACGGACCACTATCTTCTCCAAGATCAACTTGCGCAGCGAATATCACCAAATACAGATGATGCCAGAGACGAGTGAAAGATCACCCTCAAGACACGGGACAGATTTTATGAGTGGACCATTATGACTTTCGGCCTATTGAATGCACCAATCACTTTCATGAGATTAATGAACTAGGAACGTCACATTGGAAAGTTTGTCATTGTCTACTTTGACAACATTCTAGTACACAACAGGTCAAAGAAGGATCACTTGCATCACCAAAAGGCAGTATTCAAGGCATTGCGAGCTGAGCAATTATATGTTCATCTGAAAAAATGTCACTTCATGACAAGCCAGGTATGTTTTATGGTTTATCGTATCCAATGCATGCATTCAGAAGGATCCCACAAAAATAGAGGTCATTATAAGCTGGATCACCCCGCAATCGTTCCCCGGGCTGCGGCAATTATTGGGGTTAGCATCATTTTATTGGAAATTCATTAAGAACTTCAGTACTATCACCTCCCTGCTGACATAACTTTTGAAGGGGTTTGTTTGACAACAGCAGCCCAAGACAGTTTTGACACTCTAAAAAAAAAGGTGACTCGGGCATTCATTAGGAACGTCAATACTAGTAGTACCATATTTCAAACAACTTTTCGAGGTAGAGTGTGATGCCTCTGGCATTGGGATGGGAGCAGTGTTGAGCGAGGTAGAACACCCCATCACCTTCTTCCATGAGAAGTTGAATGATTCTTGGAGGAAATATTCGACATATGACAGAGTTTTATGTCATTGTTAGGGACCTAAAACACTGGAGTCATTGCAAATTAACGAAAGAATTCCCGCTATTTACAAATCACGATGCCCTAAAACTACTCAATAACCATAGCAAATTGAATAACCGGCACGCCACTTAGGTGAAATTTCTAGCCTCCTTTTAGTTTGTGCTAAAAGACAAGGCTGAGCCATAACCGTATAGCTGATGCACTAAGTCGTCAACATCTATTGATCACATCCATGCAAGCTCGAGTTGTGGGCTTTGAGGCAATAAGGGATCTATATGAAACATACTAAGATTTCAAAGATATAGGGAAGCAATGTCAGGAGAAGCCAGAAGGGCAATATTACCGCACAGATGGATACTTGTTCCAACAAAGTCATTTATGGATTCCCCGGTGTTCATTAAGAGAAGCCATTGTCCGGGAGAGCTACAACGGAGGATTAACAGGTCACTTCGGCGGGGAAAAGACCCTCACCATTGCAAGGGAGCTTTTTTTGGCCGAAACTAACGAGAGATATAGAGAGACATGTCAAGCAGTGCAAGATTTGTCACCTGGCAAGGACAAAGGCTCATAATGCAGGATTTGTACACGCCACATCCAATACCAAAGGCACCATCGGTCAACGTCAACATTGATTTTGTGGTGGGACTCCCAAGGACCACGGAGGACAAGGACTTCATCATGGTTGTGATAGAGAGATTCTCTAAGATGGCCCACTTTGTAGCCTCTTCCAAAACACTAGACGTCCCTCACATTGTCGATCTATACTTCAGAGAAATTGTACGATTGATTGAAATTCCCAAGACAATCACCTCCAACAGAGATGTCGAATACCTAGGCCACTTATGGAGGGCACTACGAGGAAAACTTGGCACCAAACCCCAATTCAACTCGGTAGCTCATCCATAGACAGGCAGACAAACAGAGGTAGTAAATTAGGGCCTCGGTAATCTCCTGAGGTGTTTCGCGACAAAAAATATAAAACAATGGGACCTTATTCTAGCCTATGTTGAGATCGCCTTTAACCGATCCATCAGCCAAACTGCTCGACGAACTCCCTTTGAGATTGTGTAAAGACACAATCCGCTCACGACACTATGAATTGGTGTTGCTCCTACCATCAACAGAAACCAGCAAGGATGTCACAGAATGAGTTCGCAAGATTCAAAAGCTCGATGAAGATGTTGGCAAGGAGATTGTTCAGCATTACCGTAAATATCAGACAAAAGCCAATAAATTCAGGAATAAAGTATCATTTCAAGAAAGCAATCTCATATGACTTCAATTGAAAAAGGAGAGATTTTTTGTATGATCATTCGACGAGCTTAAGCTGAGAGCAGATGGACATTTCAGAGTACTTTAGAAGCTGAACGACAAAGTTTATAAGATCGACCTCCTGGGGACTACAACATTTCAGTCATGTTCAACGTCGCAAACTAAACACCATACTTTAAAGAGTCTGGGGCTTCAACAAATGAGGTCGGAGCTTCCCCATCCCAGGAGACTGACGTGGGCGCTAAAACAGGGATCGGCTACGGGCTGCTTCGAACCCGCAGAGACCAAAAACCCCGCAAAGCTTCGCGTAGGCGGGAGCAGATTGACTGCGAGGCAGATCGCGAACTCTCACGAGGGCAAGAGAAGGCGCGAAGCAGAGTCGGGATCGCGAACTATCGCTATCCGAGAAGGAGCTTCGCAAGGCTACTGCCCCCAGGAAGTGCTTGCTGGATTATTTTGCCTTTCTTTTGTGTGGGTTTTTTCTTACCTACGTTTCTCCAATGGGAGTCTATAAATTGATGTTTTTTGTGTGTAAAAGTCAGTTCAGGTTGCCTTGTCTCGAAACCTCCTGTGTGGAGTCTTTTCCCTCCTGCTAGGGCTGTAGCAGACAACTGGTGGTGCTCTGGATATATCTTGTCCTGATGTGGTGTTGTAAAATTTCAATCTCCTCCACTTCTTCCTCCCAACCCTTCTCCTACCTCTCCCCCTAGCCGGCGACCACTCCCATATCTCTCCACCACGTTGTCGCCACATCTACTCCCTCCACAACCTTGTTGTCCAGTTTACTTACAACCAACCAAACACCATCCGAACCTATCCAAACAACCACCCCGCCTTCTCCCACCTTTCTCTACCACCCGCCGACGCCACTACCGCCTTCGAATCTCGTCCTACAATCTTAACGAGAGATTAGTCTACTATTGCATTTCCTTTCCGTTTGAGTCATATTGTAACCCTACTTCTATATTTATAAACCTTTGCTTTTTGTGTTCCGCAACAACCTAACTTGTTTCGGTATCAAGGAGTTTTGAATTCAGTCGTCGAAGCTTACGAGCATCTACTTAGATCCCACCGACGACTACACCATCCCCCAAGGCACTTGAGCATCTTTTCAAACTTACAAGCAAACATCCATATTGGCCCAATCTTCTGGAAGTCTGCTACTGAATTGAATTGAGTCTATGTGTCTCGCCTCTGTTGTTGAATACTCCCAAAGTCATCCACTGTCGGCTTAACCAGATCTCAAGTTGGGGTAAAATGAACCTCCCAACATGTTGGTGGCACTTGTGGTAAGGTATCTACCATGATATTCTGAAATGTCCTTTGTCAAGCTTGTCCCGTGTTGAGTTAGTTTCTCAGTACTATCATCCTCTGTTGTTACCAAAACTTGCCCCATCGATGCGGCTTTGTTGAGTTCTGAAACGTCGTGGTCTTTCATCGCCTGAAGGGAAAAGACCACGGCTTTGTTGGGTTCTGAAACGTCATGTCAATTTTATCTCATGGCATGCCTTTATATTAAAAGATTTGTTTAATAGTTGTAATCAATCAACAGATTCATTTGGATCTATACCTCCATCAAATTCTGGTATATCAACTTTGATTTCATATTCTCTATGCCCTCCAACTGATTTCTCCACTCTAGACCTCCTCTAATAGTGGATTCTGAAACGTCGTGGTCTTTCATCGTTGTCGGCCAGCTTTTCCGTTTCGAATATAATTTTTTAAAATTTAATTTGGTAAAAAAGGTATGCAATTTTGGGTGAAAGTAGTATGTTTTAATTTTTGAAAAATGAGATCAAAATGATCTCATTTACCCAATAGTTTGCATAATCGTGTGTGATACCACGAATAATACATCTTCTCGAAAGATAAGTGTATCTCGCGGCGGTGAACCCAATCGTACAAACTAGAAGGTTTATAACATCCGTTTGGCCTGCGAACATTTTATATGTGACCGACAAATTTTTATATCTAATATAAAGATTATATAGGGTTTATTTTATCCGGGTTCCAAGTTCCCTATAAGAACAAGACCTTATTATTAATTACATCTCAAATGACTGAGGTCACTTGAAAAAACTTTCGATAATGATCGGTGGTTCTGTCTTCAAGAATCTCAAAGTTTAAGTTTTCACGATATGACGTAGAAAATCAAGTGGGAATAGCTCAATGTGGAACACTTATTTCCATGAGTCGAAGAGATGAACGGTAGGGGATGTCACGGATCTAAGGCAAGCCTCAGTGACTTCCCACCTATCCTATTGTAAGGATGCATTTTGGAGAAATGTTTATTAAGTATTTCAATCCAGCCAATTTTATTATTTGGGACTTACACTTGTATAATACTTGATTATGCAAGTAGCCCGCAGAGATAAGAGTACGTCGTACCACACGACAACCTCGGAACCTAAAGCGAGTACGCTATACAACATGGTTTCACGGGAGTCTAAAGGTGTGAGATTATACGTCGCACCGAGCGAGCTACCTCCAAGTCTTATTGGTTGTTATTTAAACTAAGGGAGAGTTTTGTTGTTGTAGACTTGTTTGCTCTCTCAAAAATGTCCTTCTGCATGTCCTCGTAGCGTCGCCCACAATGTATGCTCTTAGCTCCTCGTTGTGCTGCCCACGAATTTAGCTCCGAGTTCGTTGTTGCAGTTGTAGTAAATTTGCAATTTCAATGTTTAGGGTTTATAGTCTTGCAGTGTGTATGTCAAGTTTTGTTGTTATTCTTTTGGTTTTGGTTTCAGTTTTAATTTTCTATACAGACTAAGAAAATTGCAAACAAATAAAAGGTACTTGAAAAGTAAAATGTTGTAAATAAACTGTAAAAACGTACATGGGTATCTGCAATTGTTGTCTGCTTTGTATTGCAAGCATAGTATGATTCACAGGAAATTTAAATAAACAGACAAGAAAAGTAAGCAAAGCGAGAAAACCCAACACAGAAGTCGGAAAAAAAGAGTTGTAGAAATTACAGGGAAAACTCGTTGTCATGTATGGAAGATCGGAACTGGGTGTAACACATCGGTGAAGGTGGGGGCTCAGAGTTGGACTGTGTGCTTCCCGACCTTCAACAAGAATTACCAACCCAATGATCTACAAAGGGGAGGCCTTAACCTCAATTCAAATGATTAACCATGGACTTTTATAAGTTTTTATTAGAAGAATTCTTTGATTTTCATGTAAAAACTGTTATTTTAAGTTTTTATGCAGAGTTCTTGTTAACAAGCAAAAGAAATTTTTGTTTTTTTTTTGTAAGTATTTTGTAAAGTAGTGTAGTACACATGCTAGTCACTCAAATCGGGCTAGGACTACTGGCGATCTAAGATCGTTGGGGAAAACAATCTCACCAAGAGTCGATGAATAGTATCATCGGTCATTTCTTCTCCTTTAATAAGGGTCTTTGAGGTAGTAGATACTATTTTAAATATTCTCAAATCGTATCCCTCGTTTAGCACAAATTAGCATTATCGTCATCGCCCTAGCCACCTAGACCTCAGACTTATATCAGTCTGATGATTCACGTGGCATTAACAAATGTCCTCAATTGTCACGAGGATATAAGTGTAATGTTCAAGCTCAAATCGCGGTGCATTGGGTTTCACTATAAGTTAAGTCATGGCGAGAATTCTATTATTTGATCTAATTAAGGAAGTGTGAACCACGTCTAGGTGCATCCTCATGTTTAGTGTCCTAATCAGTTTGTGAACTAGGTTCAAGTGTCCAGTCTCATCACTCATTTGAAAATTAGGTAGATAAACTCTCACATAAAGTGTGCTCTTAAAATCTAGGAAGCCTACACTGAAAATTGGATGAATGAACTCTCACCTAGGGTGTGCTACTAAAATCTAGGAAGTCTAAACTGAAAATTGGGTGGATGAACTCTCACCTAGGGTGTGCTACTAAAGTCTAAGAAATATACGTTGAAAATTGGGTAGATGAACTCTCACCTAGGGTGTGCTCCTAAATTCTAAGAAGCCTACACTGAACTTTGTGCTTGAAGTGATTTAAAATGACTACTCCTCAATTGCGTATTTTCCAACTAATCCTCAAATATCCCTAAGTGTCTTCCAAATATTTAAATCAGGACTTTCCATTTTCGACTTAACCGTTTAACAAAAGAAACAAAACAAAAAAAAGAATGTCGGCTCACTTCCAAAACTAACAAAGCAAAAGGGGGGAAACAACAAGTGAATCGGACTAAAAGCGTTTAAATTCTTTCAACAACTGTAAATAAATCGACCCCCAGGAAGAGTGCTTAAATTTATTCCAAAACAGTGTTTTGATCGGGCCAAAAGTTCTCTGATTCGGAATAAAAAAGAAGCTCAAAAGTCACCAAATAGACTCAAAAGGTGCAGCCCAAAAGCCACAAAACAGAACCAAAAAGTACATCCCATAACGACACTTTCAATAACTCTAAAAAAATAGGCAATTAGTCAAGAAATCAGCCCAAAATCGGCATCAAACATGGCATTTGAAGCCTCAAAAATAACAACAATTAAGGCTTCTAAAGAGAATCACAAATGTTCCCAAAGTATGTACGCTAATCGTTGTTTCCATAATGGAACCCAATTTCAGTGAAATGCAATTAAAGGGACTTTGCATGCACACACTCAATCCCTACATATTCACATACTCATCACCCAAATTTTGATGTTTACATACGTACCACCCTGACTATGCACGAGAAAGTGCATTCCGTGTTTAAAAGTTGACATCGTAATAAGTTTTATGTGATATAAAAAAGTTCGGACGGCATAAATGTAATGAGTAGGGTTGAGCTAATAGATACGTAGACAAGTAAGAGATAAGTGGTATGTACGTAAGAATTGAATCTTGGGTGTTGGATTCATAAATACATAAGAATTGAGTGCTACAAATTTGGAAATTCCCCTCTTGAATTTTAACATAATCATGAAGCAGCATTAATGTCTTTGAGCCACCATTAACAAGCGCATCTCCTTCGTTCGATTTCTTCTACTCAAGTGACTTGGGGACAACAATCCGAATTATATGTAATGGATGGCCCATGAACATAGATTAATGTGTTAATATAAACATTAGATCAATCCGGTTACAAAACCTTACCTAACCATAAAAAAAATGATTACCATTCATGGGCTTAAGGCAGAAAATATTTACTTCAAGTTCTTAATCACGTCCTACCAACAATCTCAATAGCCGAAGCATGGTATTAGACTGATACAAATAGTGCAATTGTAGAACATGCCAACCATTTTAACTTTTTTTTTTAAAAAAAAAAGTTTGGCTGAGCCACAACCTCTTATATTTGCATGCCAGTTATATATGAATCATATCATTGAATGAAAACAAGTTCTGCTTGATGTTTCCACTTGCTGTGATATCCAAATCCAAACCGTCCTCCACAATCATAACCGAAAGTAGAGACAGATGATCAACTAAACATAGAAAAGTGCATTTCCAATAACCTTCCTGTATTTTTCCACAATAAAACCAACAGCGGTGCTCAAATTTAAATAATGCAGTAACAATGGAAAAGGGAAGCTCATAAAACCAACCAAAGCAATTAGGATAAGGCTAATGGTGACGAGTTTAATCGGTATGAAGGAATATTTCAACAGCCAGCTGATTGTTAGATTCCGGACAACACTTGCCAATAAGTGACACACACTTACCTTGGGAGTGCAGCAGAGGATGTCGGAGGAGCTTCGGCGTCGGGTGGTTTGGTTACGAGAGTATGGTGTGAGGGGTTCGGTGTTGTCGAGAGAAAAGGGTTGTGGTGCAAAGAAGAGGAGGTTTTTGTGGCTTCCATCGAGCGAGGGAGGAAAACTGGGGGCATGATCGAAAGGCAGGCAAGTGTTCTTTTGGTGCAGAGAGGTGAGTGGGAGAGGCGAGTGAGGATTTGCGGTGCAAAGAGGAGAGCAAAAGCGGTCAAGAGAGGGGAAGGCGAAGCAGGCGTGTGCGGGTGAGGCGAGCAATTTCGATTGAGAAAGGGGGAGTCGAGCAAAGTTTCCCTTTTTTTTTTGTTTTGGTGGAGAAGGAGCGGGAGCGGGATTTATCGCGAGGGAGAGAGGTGAGCAGGTGAGGGGATTTTCGGCGCAGGGAGGAGGCAAGCAAGTGAGTGGGGGTCTTCAAAGCAGAGGGAAGAAGCGAGTGGGAGGGTTGCGGTCAAGACAAAGAGGGAGCAGTAGAGGCGAAAAGGAGCCGAATTTTGGTTCAGGCGAAGCAGGCGAGTGTGGGTTTCAGTGCAGAGCAGGAGAGGCGAGCTGAGAGGGAGGAGGGAGTCGAGTGAGTAGGGCTTCTGGTGGTCGCACGAGAGGAGCGGGGGTTCCGGTTCGCAGAGAGGGAGCGAGATCGAGCAGAGGAGGAGCAGGTGAGGCGAGTGGGAGAGTCGAATTTCCTTCTGCGTGAAGGAGCGGGCCTCCAGCTGGGGAGGAGCAGGGGCAGAATGAAGGAGGAAAGGGAGTCGAGCGTGATCTTTGTATTTGGGAAACTCTAAAAGGTCCATTAAGTTGTTTTTGGCGGGGAATTGAATGAATTCAATTAGAGCAGCCAACCTAATTGGAAATTATTAAATTTAATTAAGAATTTCCGCGAGGTGATTTTAACTTTAAAATTTCAAATTACAAGTTAGGTTGTCAGCCCGACCGAACATAATTGGGTTGTATTCAGCCCGAATCAAACCCAGGTTAAGCCTAAACCCACCTCCTTTAATTAAATTTAATACACATCGATTTTTGTGCAGTTTGTTGGTGCGCAATATCATAGCAATATGGGTGTCTTTCCTAGCTAAAGTCGGCGTCCCAGACGCATCCGGCGGTTCAGAACATGTAAGGGGTTCTCCAAAGATTCGAGGGGTTCAGAACATGTAAGGGGGAAACAGTGGAGGGAATAAGAGAAGATATGTTAGGGGTGGGCGGTTCAGAACATGTAAGGGGGAAACAGTGGAGGGAATAAGAGAAGATATGTATCCCCGCAGTATCGAGTTACAATTGGAGAACCCCTTGAACCTTTAGAGAAGATCACCACCTCGGATGAGTTACAGTCGGAGCACCTCCCCACCTTCAATACAATCCTATAAGAGGAAAAAAGCCGCCAAAGGCAAGCTAAACATATCTTAAATCAGAAGATGAAAAACTAAATTCAAGGACAACAACACATAAATAAAGGATTGATAGGAGGGAAACAAAAATGGGAAAGGGGAAAAATTCCTGCCCAACGAAAAGAAGGGGGCCAGTCCATCTTCCTGCTGGACCGAGCTTTCTCGTGTTGAACCGATTGGGGTTGGTTCAACCCCAAGTCCCCTATGTCGTTCACTAAACAAGTAATTTGATAAACATCTTAAATAATTTTATTAATAAATTCTTGTGAAATTTTAAAAATATAATTAGAATTTCCTATTTACGTATTATTTTAATTTGATCACTTTATTCCCAAATAATAAAATAAATGAAAATTGAATTTTGAAATTAAATGAAATCTTGATTAATAACTTGATTTTAAATATTAATCGTAATCAAATTTTGCCTGACTCGCCTGCTCTTCTCTCCTATGCAAAAAATGAATATGAAATTCTTCATCTCATTCGCTTGCAATTTCCTCCGGCACAGAAGCATCGATGCTTGCTCGTAAGTTATGTGTCGCTCAACCTTGCCGCTCTAGCATTGTCTCTCCGGCACCAAAAATGCCTTGTTGTCACCTACTTGATCGCTCATGTTTTGCTTTGCTTCTTCCTCTGACGAGCCTTCCTGACACTCAATATGCACGCACTAGTTGCTCATCATCTCAAGTATCCAAACACAAGTTGAAATCGCCCTCGCTTACATCTCTATTTAACTCGTGCGACATAAACAATCATCTAATGGATTACAAATTTTTGAAGCATTACAATAACGATGGGTTGACCAGTCAAAGTTGACCTAACATCCAGTTGCACTAAGGATAACGCCCAAAACCTATTCTATTAGTAATTGTTAGCCCACATTTGTCAGTTCATACTAAAAAGCTCTTTCCCAAATCCATTTGACATCTCTCTATAGACAAAATCTCTACTAAGACTTATATCAATCCTTACAACTATACTATTCACCTATGGGTAGCCCTTGCACTTTCAAGCAATCTAACTTGATGGCCGAGATCAATAAAAAATCCTTCAATTTTAGTTGAGCTCAAGTTGCATATTTCCTAAAAGTGGTGGTTGCCTTTAGAATAATACAAGGCAATGCCAGTCAACAAAATAATTGATGTTTTTATCCATTTTTGTTCCTCCGATTCAATTCAAACCCCAGTTTACATAGGTTACCACAATGCCAAATAAGAAGTTAGATTAGAAGGGTAAAAGCATTTAAGACGGAACTTCACTAACTTAAGCCATTCTACCGTCCTACCGTTTAAAAGCTGCTATATTCCCATATACTCTTTCACCTGCAACCCCATCATTTCTGCTGCCCTTCTAAAGTTAATTTTCTTTTCTTGGCCCTAAACATTAGAACTTGAAAAGCAAATTGAAGATGGTTGTCTATTTTACAACAAAAGGAATAATAATTTGTATTATTTTCAAAATTAGATACTTGCAGCACTGAGAAAAAAGAAGAGGTATGAACTTATGTCTATAATCACGGCAAATATTTTCATTTGCAATGCACATTGAAGATTATATAAACATGTGATTAATCTGTAATACAACAAAGAAAAGAAAACCAACTCTTTTAAAAGGAACTAGGGCAAAGCAAACCTTAGGATTTCTTAGAGGCTAAATATGCTAACTAGCTATGTTAAGGAAATTCCTCACGGTTTATTAAACATGATATTAGGTATAGAGGTATAGAGAAATGTTAAGGATAAATTTATGGTATGATCACGCCGATATCTTATTAAATATATATATGAATGAGAAATGTTACAATTTCTTCTTCCAATCATGAATGTCCCAAGAAATCGAAGTAAGGCCTTCGATCAATATCTTTCTAACTTGTTCATTTTCTTTATTGTTCGAGAGTATAGGCTAAGAGTTTCAAGAACGTAGACCATTTTTTTAGATAAATACCAAAAATATAGTTAATTAAAAAAAAAAAACCACATTTGAACTATAGGGTTTTGAGAAATTAAAAACCCAATGACACTCTTTTAGTATTGGAATTGCAGTAGAGGTCTCTAACCAATCATTTAGAGTTAGAATGGAAGGATAGAACCTCGAACCAAAAGCAACAGTTGGCTCCCTCAAAAAGTGCTTCTGCAATTTCTTTTAAGATTGAAGGTCATGAATTGAACTTCAATAGTTATGGTCATGGTTAAAATATAGTTGTAATTTTGAAGCACTATGTGATAAAAGAAGATGTAGATATTTAAAAGGCAAATTTTTAAACTACAATTAGACTAACACTAGCATATAAATCTAAGATTTATAGTCGGTTATAGAGTAGCTGTATCTTATCGACAATCATTGATAAGTTAGCTGATCTAGATAAACCGTTTGATTAACAAACGATCCTGGATAAGTTCTGGTTGATCTGTCATTGGTCATTATGAAACAATCGATTTGCATTGCTTCTGAAAATGATCATTCTGCACATGTGCAGTAAAGCTATTTATAACAGAATTGTCTAATCAATATAATTGATGAACAAGAAACAAAAAAGGAGTTCAGAATTGTATAGAAAATAAGCTAAAAACCTCACTTAATGGATGACAACCTTAAATGGGGAGATCCGTTTTCACTTCCTATTATGGTTCATGAAAAATTACAAAATGCAAACATCACTCACTATTAACATGTTATGTAGCAGAAACTACGGGAAATGATGACCTTCCATTTTTTTTTTCAAAATCTCAACTCACTGTTAACAAATTAATCTACCAAAGGAAGTGCAGGAATTACTGGAACAGTTTGCAAATATTATGCTTGTTGAACTCCCAAAGCAACTTCCTCAATTCAACATCAAATTGAACTGATTCCAGGACTAGGCTTACCCAACCTTCCATACTACCAAATGAGTCCAAAAATGAAACATCTATCCAAGACACATCTTTATGGAAAAGCAAAGAAAAAAAAAGGGACTTATCTCTAGACATCAAAGCATTACAAATCTTCCGCAAGTACTTTTTTGGAACCTTAGGGTTGTTCGACCCTTGCTGAGAAGGAGAGCTGAAAGGGAAAAAAATGCTTACCGAGGAGAAAAGAATTCAGCCAAATGCGGGAAAAGAGTTCTTGATTGGGCCCAATAAGGAGGGAGGAGTGGCTAGGGCCGAAGGAGGAAGGACCACGATAGCTAATTCGAGAGCATCTGAGTAATTAGGATGCGAACGAACGCGGCCTGCAGGGATCATCCTGTGAGCCACATCTTTGACAAAAATGAAACACGACTTTGGGAGAAATGGCGGCTTTTTCAAAACGCTGCCCAGAGTTATAAGATGCCCGAAACGAAAGAATATTACATCAGGACTCCGCACCTAGAGTTACGTGCGGAGTCCAATCGTTGGGAGTCATGTGAAATCCCAGAATAACACGGAGGAATATTCCTCAATGTTACTCCGTGGTCAGCGGTGTTTTGCTGAATAACGCGAAATAATACGGAGAATAATCCTCCGTGTTATTATAACACCGGGAATATTCTTCTGTGTTATTTTGCATTATTCAGATGTTATTATTGTTGTATTGATGTGTTATTGTGGTAGTGTTACAATACCACCACAATAACACATGAATAACGCGGAATAACACGGTTTCTCCGTGTTATTCCGTGTTATTCAGTCAAAACACCGCTGACCGCGGAGTAACACAGGAGAATATTCATCTGTGTTATTCGTATGTTATTCTGAGTTATTTCGGGATTCCATGTGGCTCCGAGCAATTGGACTGTGCACGAAACTCTAGATGGAGAGTCCTAATGTAATATTTCTTCGCCCGAAACAGACCCTAAGGGACTAAAGAAGTCATTTATAATTAAATTAAGTGAGATTATTAAAATGGATGTGTGGCAAAACTTAAAAATATAAAAAACAATAATAATTACATAAGATGAATGTTATTACATCATCGCCGATTGAAAATTAATTTTTGCGAAACATAAGTAGGTTGTTTTAACGCAAAAATCCTAACAAAATAAAATCCTCACAATATTCATTTTGAAGAATCATTTTTTTGCCAGGCAACAATGCATTGCACTGCTATATTAGCAAGCAATAAACCATCAAAAGACCCCTTATGCGCGCGAACCTCGGCAATTTGAAAATCAGAAGGCGACCGTTAAAATTTAAAAAAGAGATCGAAAGAAACAACCCACCTGAGGGCCATCTTCTGGCGCCTGAGGGATGAGCTCGCAGCTACCAGCGCCGTTGAAGCACCAGCCATGGTAAACGCACTGGAGGCGGCCCCAGCGATCGATACGCCCTTCGGAGAGCGGAGCGAGGCGGTGGGGACATCGATCATCGAACACCCTCCATTGCCCCTCCGCCCTGTCCCACCATAACACCAGGTCTAACCCTAGCACCCGCAACGCTCGCGGGGCTCGCTTGTCGAGGTCGCACAACGGCGCCAATGGGTACCAATGGGAGTACCAATCGAACTTTTCGGAGGAGGCCTCGCCGGAAGAAAAAGGATCTGCCGCCGGAACGGTGGTGGAAGGGTGGTCGGAAGTGGAGACATGGAGTTTATTTAGGATTTTGCGGGAAAGGTGGGATTTTGATCGGGTGTGGAGGGGGAGTTGAAAGCTGAGATGAGGAGGGTATGGTTTAGGGTTTGGAGATTTGGGGGATATAAAGGGGTGAAGGAAGCAAGAAGAAGAAGGGAGTGAAGCGAAAATAAGAGCATCCATGGAAGCTGCATCACGCATGAAGAGGAAGAAGCAGCTATTTTTAAACGGATGGTGGTGTGATAACTAATGAGTAAGCTGAATTGATCGAGAAAATGTGTGGTCACGAATAAGAGTGAGTTGGGCGGGTCGGGCTTAACGTTGGGCGGGCCGTTGACTAGTCAAAGTAGGTTTAGACCAATTTCTATATAAAAATTCATAGTTAAGCACGCCCACACCAAAACATCCGGCTAGGCTAGGTTGGCCTACGGGCGTTACAAAAATTCTTTGTTAGATGAAATGAGACTGAAGATCTCTCTAATCATCACATTTAATGAATAATACAATCTAAATAGTACAGAGAAAAAATGAAAACTAATTTTGCATCTATTAACTCAAGTGACATAGAATATCAAATGAGATGACGAAAGCCAAAATATAGGATGATAAATGGCTTTCTTCAAACTCTTAAATCTCTCTCCTTACAGCTTCCCGCTCTAGCCTCCACATCCTATGGACGTCATTGCAGCTCACCACAGTAATCTCCATGACCAACTACGATCAACGTGGTCTACAACTCATGCAGCTCCCGACTCCAGTTTGTGCAGCCCACGAACATCAACACGCCTCCTCAGTATGTCATATGTGATCGCCTATGGCCAACGTGGTTTGTAGCTAGTGCAGCTCCAATCCAGCTCTTAAAGCCTGCAAATGTCAGCACAACTCACCATCTTGACTACACGACCAACTACGGTCCTATGTGGCTCATAGTTGGCGTAGCTCCCGACTCGGACAGCAGCATTTTATAGACGTCATCGCAGCTTATCATTATAGCCTGTGTGAAAAACTACGACCAAAATGGCTTGCAGCTTCCTACTATGTCTTATGTGGGCAACGGACTCTCCTAAGACAAACATATATTGACCACATAGACAATTACTACCATGAATTTTAATTATGATCTATATAATATGCTAGCGCCACTTCCACTATCTATAATATTTACGGCAAGTTGTTGCCTCTATAGCAATTGACTACAACCATTATAGCATGTTATCATTGATAACTATATACATTACAAGCATACTACGACTATGATTGATGAATTATTATTATACATTTACCTTAATCATATTTGTAATTTCATCCTCTCTAACTATAAAAAAGTGCGGACTCGTGCACTTAAAATTACATATTAGATTATTTCAACTAGGTCGAATCTCATGGTATTTCCCCTTTTAGGGGTTTCCACATAAAAATGGTTGTGTCTCGTCGTGTTTACTTATCTTCAGTTAGCTAAGTGTGTGATGGGTTTTAGTGCAACGCTAAGACGATAATTCATTGCTTTACTAGTGTGGACTTTCTCGTGCACATTAATCGTGAATTTAATAGTTAAAAATCAATGGGTTGACTTGCTTATTCTGTAGAAAGAAGAAAGTATAGCGTTATGTTTGTAACCCAATAAAAAATTTATCCCATCACAATAGAATTAGTTTAAAATGCATTGATATAATTAATTAATGTTTGAAGCTTTATTACAAGTTTCAATAATTTAACTTTAAAAGGTGCATCATTTTGTATTTAAAAGAATTCAATGCTTTAATTTAATTTGATAAATAGAAAATCAAGTTAATTAATTTATTTCAATTTACGTAATGTGATGATTGATCTGGTGACTTCATAAGTATATATTTTTAAACCCTCACATTTATTAACATTGTTTTCTAATTTTTTCTTTGGATATTAATTTGTTGTTTTTTCTTTTTTTTTTTTTTTGCTTGTGCATATGAAATAAAGTTGAATATATAAAAAATTTATGCCTGGCGGTGACACAATTTTGAAAGAAAATGAAGTTGTGTCATTTCATATCACATTTAGTTGATTTCAACCAACACATGATGCAAAGTAACTCATTATTTTAGATTATTAATCACAAGACGTCCACCCCGCTAAAGAGGCGAAACCCATAGAAAGTGATCAATATGGAGATTCTTGAAGATTATTGTCACCTCCTATGTGATGTGTTGGGCAAGTTCATCACACGCACTTCTAAAATAGATGACATGCACCAAAAGTAAGTCTCCTTTTACTCTTCTGGATTTTATTTTTTTTATTTTTTTGTCATTATGTTGTTATAATGTTGAGGCACACGATAATAACATACAACAAGTGATATGTTTAATTATGTAGTAGAAAAACTAAAATATGTAATACAATAATGTTGTAATGAAGAACATATGAGATAAAATCATAAATAATATATAATGAAATATAAAAAAATATTAAAATATTAGATTAAAATATTGGGGTTGAGTTCAGTGCCTAAAACAATTGTGTATTCAAGAAAAGAAAATGTAAAATAATGGTCTTACTAGAAAAATAATGTGCTAAAATATACACAATACAAATAATGTCGTATAGGTGCATTCCTGACTATATAATAGCAAGTCCGACAAATAAATTTTGATAATGTAATTAATCACGATACAATGTGCACTATAATATGATTTCACGGAAGAAAAATATGAAATACGACTATATCATATTGAAAAAAATATATATAAATAATTCATAAAGAAGTTTTATGCTAAAATATAAAAAATTACAATTAATATCAAATATGTGTATTTCTAACAATATAATAGCAAGATCGAGTAACAAATCATGAAATAAAACTTAATCACATTATAAAACATGCACAACAATATTGTTGTACTGACTGAAATAATGAAATATAATTATGTTGTAGTCAAGAAAGTATGAAAAAAGTCCATTAATATGACATTAGTGAAGACTAAAAATGTTATAAACTAAAAGATTAGAATATTAGGGCTAGATATAGTGAATAAAATATGAAAAAAATTATATTTAATATTGGATGTATGAGTTTCTAACAACAAGATTGGAATAATATATTTTGATAAAAAGCTTAATCCCATGATTAAATGTGCATTGCTATATGATCGTATCAAAAGAAATAATGAAATACAACAATGTTGTATCAAATAAAATATGAAAAAAAATCTATAAACACGATATAAAAAAATACAAAAAATGTTCTAAAATAAATAATTAGAATGTTAGGGCTAAGTGTAGTGCCTAAAATTTTGTCGTGTTCAAAGAAAAAATAGTGAAATAATGGTTATATTGAAGAAAATTTATGTTAAAATAAAAAAATTGTATTTAATATCAAACATATGTATTTCTGACCATATAATAACAAGCTTGAACAATAAATTATGACAAGAAACTGTCAGTAGTGATGGGAATCTGATATTTTCTTAGGTTGATAGTGCAGATGATGAAATATGTAGCTTGAGTTTCAAATTGAGTATATTAATATTTCTCATTGTCGTTGTACTTGTTTTTATCTTTTTTTTATTTGTTTTGCTATTCATGAGAGTGTGAGTAGTATGTATTGCATCTATGTTTGCATTTTTAATGTGATATGTAGTTGTTTTGCTGTGTTATTTGATATGTCGCTTATATCTTTATCTATTTTTCTCCTTATTCAGTTTTGTTTCTAATAAGATATTCTGAATAAGCTCTCTCAAACAGTCTCAGCTTTCAGGGACAGTTTGGTCATTAATCCAGCAACAGCTACAAATAAACTATTCTGAATAAGCTCCCCCAAACAGCAAGCCAGCTTATTCTGATAATCTGCAGATTATCAGATTATCCGAATAACCTGCTTATCAGCAGATTATAAATAATTCACAGCTGCCCCAAACAGACCCTTAATCTCATGATAAAATGTGCACCACAACATGAATGTCCTGAAAGAAATAATTAAATACAATTATATTATAATGAAAAAAGAAATAAAAAATTCCTTAAATAAGATATAATGAAGACTAATAAAGGTGTAAAATAGAAGATTAAAATGTGAGGGATAAGCCGGCTGCCCAAAACATTATTTTATTCAAGGAAAGAAAGGCGAAACAGTGGTTGTCCTCAATAACAACTATATGCCAAAATAAAAAAATACAATTAATATCAGATACATGTGTATCTAACTATATAATAACAAGATTGAACAACACGTAGATTTAATTAAAACAACATGAGTTTACTCGAATAAATAATTAAATATAACCATGTCGTAGTGGCAAATATATGCTCTCAAAATACCAAAAAAAATAAAATCATATATAAATGTTTTTAACGTAAAACATTATGTTTGGCCAACACATTATGATCAAAAATTTAATCTAAAGAAAAAATGAGAGCTACAAATGATTGCATCTAAGATAAATATGAAGCATAACATAAGGATTGCGAATGAGAAGATTCTATATTGGACAAAGTATTGTATTTATAATTAATGACGACTCGTAGAGGTGAATAATGATTCGTAGAAGAGAATGTTTTTTTTTTCTTCTCGAAAAAACAGTATACTTAGAATCAATACAGAGTTGTCAAATGCTGATTTGTTGATGAGAAACATGATTGATGATGATAGAGAAGAGAAATACATCATAAACTTTGATACAAAATCAATGTAGAGCGACAACGAGAAAGACTGTCGCAAAATATCGAAACCCTAAGATGGTGTTTGGTTGTAAATCAGATTTATGTTTAATAAGATATATTTAATCCGATAAATCTAAATTACACGAAAGATAAAAGGAGTTCGCACGGCGACGGGATAAATCCATCCGGTGAACGGATTAACTAAATCTAAATTTACATCAACTTACGACAGAACGTGATGAAATTCAATTTAAAGGAGTGTGTGTGTATATATATATATATATATATATATATATATATATATATATATATATATATATATATATATATATATATAAAACTGAACTTAAATTCATGGCTAAATATGATAATAAGTAAGCCGTGAAAGCCCACTAAAGATGAAATTTGAAATGTGCAAAAACTCTGCATTGGCCCAGTAGGGTTGGAGAACTCCGCACGTAGAACTACGTACGGAGTCAAACGAAATCACGACACGTGGTACGTGGCAGAAAAAAATACACTGTAATTCAGGGAATATTCCCCAAGTGTTATTCTACATTATTCAAGTGTTATTCTGTTATGAGAATATTCTCGATTTTATAATAACACAATAAAATAATACATAATAACACATGAATAATACAAACAAACACGGGGGAATATTCACTGCGTTACCGGACTAATTTTTTATTTTTTTTCCACGTTCTACGTAACATGATTTTATTGAACTCCGCACGAAGCTCTAAATACAAAGTCCTGATGTAAGGGTTGGGCTTCTCATACATTAATGAATTTAATTAAAAAAACAAATTGGGATCAAGTGTGACCAACGCCGATAGCTGGTAGTCGGCTGTGCTTATCTCTCCGATTTATCGAGCGGAAACACCCGTTGGGGCTTGCTCGGGCATTTCCACTTGCATATACGATTTGATCTTCTAGATCTTCTTCGTCGGATGGCTTTTTCAGCTGCCATTTCCTCTGCTAGCTCTTTAACAACGCATACTCTAAATGCCTCTAGCCTCCGAATCGAATCCAAGTTCTCAACCTCCTGCTTTTCTCCGATTTCTTCTCTGCTGAATTCATCTACACTTATTGCTTCTAGATGCGGAGCTCGAACTTCAGTTTCACAGCGAAGAAGGACGGCTTGTGTAGGATTTTGGGTACGCTGCATTTTTAACTGAAAAGAAGTGAAGAAATCAGTTTTAGAAAATTTTGATATCCTCATATGCGCTTGTGCTCTTTTTAGTATTGACACTGCTTTCATGTTGTTTGGATGTTTATTGATGTCACAGTGAGTGAATATAATGGGTTCCATACAAGTCCTCGATACGTTATACAGAAATTTATCAAACCAGTTACTGATGTCAGTGCAGTTTTTTGAGTAGGAAACTTTTAGGGAGTGTTTGAGTGCAAGTAGGATTTAGCGTTCCTCAAATCCAAAATCAGTTAAATTCATCTTACCACTGGATTTGGTAAATTAGGTGTTAAGTCAAATAGAAGGCAAAATGTGAGGCCCTAAGGTGCTTTCTAGCAACAGATGAGATTTAAGGTATTAAGATTTAGTAAAATCTCGTAAATCCGGATCTTCTAAATCCTGAATGGGTTGAATCAACAACAAATATATTAAATCCTGTAAATCCAATAGAACTATTTGACAATTAGTTAAAGGATTTAAGAAATTGTTATCAGCGTTGGAGACAATGGGAAGGCCGCGAAGTTGAATCTCAAGCCCTGCGAAGTTAAATCTACTTGTTCGTGGGATTTATGATTTATGGGATTTACAACCAAAATCAATGGAATCCGGATTACGACACCCAGGAATTTATTTTGTCCAAAATAACTGTCTGGAAGGATTTCGCTTAAATCCTGTGTAAATTTAGGATTAAATCCATTGCCAGATAGCTCCTAAATATGAAAATTCATAAATCCACGTAACTCTTGCATTCTAGAGTCTGGCTGTATTTAATAAATTTGGTGATAAATCTTATGAAAAGGCACGGCCAAACACTCCCTTAAAATTAAATTCAAGAACATGTAAATTTTTATTTTCAGCAAATTTATAACATCTAAGTGAGATGAACCCAATGGTACAAATAGTGGCCCGTATTTAGCTCCAAGGAGCCGAAATTAAGCACTAGAATTATGATTCAAACTTCAGTTATAAATTAATTGGTCAAACTTGTTATGCATTTCAATTAAATTGGGCATCTCGACAAGAAAAATTTAACGAGGTAAAAGCTCATTTGATTTTGAACTCATTAAAGCATTTAAATTCTAAAAAAAATATCTATTAAAATTGAACAAAATAATCAAAATGATATTAAAAAAATTATAAATAGAATTCTATTTTATATATAAAAAATGAAAAATTCAAAGTTAAAGATGGAGCAATGTTAGGAAGATCTCTACCCAATGATTGATGTTGATGACAATCATCAACAACTATTATCACCTGATTTGCATCATAATATTATTGTAATCTAACTAACTCTGTTCGATTATGATGTCTTTGCTATGTTTGTCTATCTATTATTACTTAAAACTGATGCCCATCGACAGCAAGGCTCATGCTTGTTGACTTCATAGCCATGTATCGCTCATAACACCAAGGCACATTGTCAATATAGCCTATCAACAGCAGCTTTGAATATCAACTTCCATACCAAGATTATACTAGACATCTTGGCCAATGCTCTCCTCCCCTCAAATTAAACTGACCTAAAAAATCATTACCGATCTCATAAAGATAATACTAGTATAATATGGCTCCTCCAACTTCCACCATAGATTCATCTTCCACAGGCACGCCATCTACATTTATCAACGCCTTTCTCAACTGCGGGAAGGGCAAAATTTGTAGGATACGACATACGTTAGTGGAATTATTTTAATTTGATTAGATTCCAAGATTTTTTATCCTTCTTGGATTTTCGCATACAAAAAATTTGGTGCCACTTATAATCTTCTTTTATTTGTTTGTTTACTAGAACTTTGTATAAAGCTAAGCCGTTAATTACTCTCGACTCGTTGTTGTGAATTTTTTAGCATGCAACTAAATCGTGAGTTTGTTTTCTTAGTTGGGAAATGTGCTACAATTTAAGAAAAATAATGAGGAGAAATGATGAACCAAAGTTAAGTTTTTTTTTTTTTTTTTTGTGGTTCCGAGATTACTTAGCAAATTCACATATGATACCCATATAGTACACTGGTTTATGAATTTATAGAACACCTAAAAAAATATCTTATATTAAGTATAAAAATACTTTTATTTCAAAAGTATATCAGATATTTTGATAAAATGCAAAAAGTTCATTAAATCATGCACAAATCTCGATTTAATTTCAAATTCGAAAATGTCAGAAACTAAATTCATGATTATTTGAACTTGGATTAAACCTACACAAATTGAATTTCTCAACCAGACAGACTCAGAGACATTAAAGTGAACCAATCCTATTTCAAATGAGCCAAAACAGGCAATTGGAGTGTGCCTGCAAACTGGAAGAAATAGGGTCTATTTATGGATCTCTGGAGGTACATTCTGGCTATTTCTATAAAAAAGCTCAAAACACTCTTCAGATGGCTCGGAATGACCTCCCTTGATCACATAATATTTTTAAGGTTTATGACACTTGATGAGAGCCTCAAAAGAGATGTTGGTGCGCTAAGATGCTATTCGAAGGAGTTTAACAAGCTTGACTCTTGTTAGCGTGAAGTGGCCATGCCTGCAACCTGGAAGAAGTGGAGATGGGAGCTTTGTTAGATGGTGTTAGGACCATATGGGATAACGAGTTTCTACTTTTGAGGCATTTCTGTGAGAAACTAATTGCCCAAAAGATACATATGGCTCTTACTCATATTGTCGCATTTTTTTTTGCTTCTTTTCATGACATGAACATGGAGACCATTCTCTCTGGCGTCTTTTCCTTGATTAAATATTTTTTTAACTGTTTTGCGATGCATATTTTTATGAATATTTAATATTATTTTTTTTGTAGGAAGTACACCTATTGTAACTTTAGCTCATCAAGGCACTTATATTGCGCAAAATGTCATTTTGTCATGCTACTTTGGAATGCTTGATTTTTGACGCCTGCATCTTCTGCTTTACGAAGCACATGCTGCATTCCCTCTATTCTCTTGCTCTGTCTCATCTGTCTACTTGATTCTGCAAAGTGCAATTTTTTTTTGGGGCATTTACATACATAGCACCTAATTCCTATGTATTTACATATCTAACATCTAAACTTAACTTTTTTACATTTATACCACCCAAATCCTTCATATCACTTAAATAATACCACCATTTTAACTTTTAAATAGCGAAATACACCTTCATGCATAGGTAAGGGGACATATATGTAAAAAACTGAAGTTTAGGTCATAGATATGTAAATACATAGGAATTGAGTGGTATGTATGTAACTCTTCTTTTTTTTTTTTTTTGGCATGCGGACACTACGTTTTGTTGATGTCACCTTGATTGTTGTGCTTTCCAGCTCCCACTCTTCAACATTGTTTGCAAACATTGACAGCAAATGCAATAATTACTTTTTAAGGTAGAAATATATGAAAAAAGCCTTTGCAATTTTTTTCTCCCATTTAAGAAATAAAAATCCAAATATACAGATGAGATATAAATCTTTTTATTAGTTTGGCTGGATTTGTTACTTATTAATTGCCCAAGTTATAAAAGAAGAGGCAAAAGTGTTCTTGAATCATGGCTTGTGGAAACTTTTTATGACCATTATTAAATTGGAAGTTCGGATGTTTGCATTCATGCTTGAAATTGCAATCCATGCCTCTTCATTAAAATTGAAATCTAGAAAGAAGTTTAATTAGCCTTAGATGTATGCAGGCTTGTTCCCAAGTTGGTGCTACTGGATCCAATCATTTGTTAAAGAATTTATCTGACTTCCAAGATTCATGTTGGAGATTTTTAAGGCCACACACAATTCGCGGGACAGCTTTGGGATCCGTGTTAGTGATTTAAATTCTTGATGAAATGTATTCCATATTAATTTTTCAATAATATTTACTGAGGGTGGCATGAAAGCCATGGTCACTCTAATGCTTTTTTTTTTTCAGATTCTGAGTTTTAATCCTTTCAAGGGGCATTTAGATAGATACCACCCAGTTTCTATCCATTTACATATCTAACGCCTAAAGTTTGTTTTTTCTACATTTTCACCACCAAAATATTTCATATCACATCAATAATATCACTATTTTAACTTTTAAATAGTGGAATACGCCTTTTCATGCATAGCTATGATGACATACAAGTAAAAATTGAATTTTAGGTGTTGGATATGTAAATACATAGGATTTGAGTGGTATGTATATAAATCTTCCTCCTTTAAAATAACCTCCTTGCAATGCTCGAAAACTACATACATCAAGCTTCCGCCAAGCACTGCTTTGCCTTGAACCTCATGCCCCTTTTTTTAAGATAATCTTTGCTATAATCATTCATATTATCTCCTAACATTTTTTTCCTACGGCAGAGCTTTGGTTGTAAGAGCTTTAATAGAGAACCCTGCTCTAATAGATTGGTGGTTGATATTCAAGGCATTATATGGGCTTATAGCTCTTATTTGTGGCAATGGTTACATTGTGGGGATTAATCAGATTTATGACATTGGAATCGACAAGTATGCTTGCCATGGTGCATTATACAGTATTATCTTTACCTTTCTCATTTCTATGAATACTTTATCATTTCTTTATCAGCTCTTATCTCCTTTTGCAAAATCTTTATTCACATTTTCTGCAATTTGGTGAAAGCATTTATACCTGATTCTTCAAGTTTTACAGGGTTAACAAGCCATATTTGCCGATAGCTGCCGGAGATCTTTCAGTGCAGTCTGCGTGGCTTTTGGTCTTGTTTTTTGCTTCCGCCGGCATACTTATTGTAGCGTTCAACTTTGGTCCGTTCATTTCTTCTTTATACGTTCTAGGTCTTTTCCTTGGCACTATCTATTCTGTTCCTCCTTTTAGACTGAAGCGGTATCCTGTTGCAGCATTTCTTATCATAGCCACGGTATGTTTTAAGATTATATATTATCCAATTTTTTTGTTAAAACAAGTCATACGAAGAATCTGGTGGAGATATTGTATAATGAGCTTATTATTCCAAACTAACTTGATCGGGAAAATTAAAAACTGTTGAGGGCCCAATTGGCATCAATTTTATTATCTATTTATTATTTATTATTTTTTTTCAAAGAAACGTGTTTTAGGATTTTTTTGGGTATAATTTATTTTCCTTTTTTAAAAATAAATGAACTCTGTTTTAAAAACACTAAAAAAATGTGTTTAAATAACAGACATTGTAACCAAACATATTTTATTTCAAATCAACACATAAAAAAAACAAAATAAAAATGAAAAACAAAGAAGAAGAAAAAAGTGATCTCAAACAACCCATAAAAAAATAAAAGATAACAATAAAAGATAACAAATTGATGGCGCCTTCATCAATGCATTCTTATTCTTTCATTTTTCACCAACTACGTTGGTTTTATCAATATTAGATGTTTTAAATGAAGTTGTAATAATGTTTTTGAGAAAAATAGTGTGGATGGGTTGCAACATTTGAACATTCAGCCAGGGATAACATTATGACACTCTGTTTGAAGTACGATAAACACCATGGCAATTTTAGATTTTGAAGTAATAAGGCTATTTTGTAATGGCATGCTATGCAGTCTTAATTTATTTTCCATGAGCAAGCTCATGATTGAACTTGAATTATTGTAATATTTGTTATGATAAATGCTTACTGGTATGATTAGAACAGGACTTTTAATTTTTAACACTAGCTAATTTTTTCGGATTTGAACTCTACTTCAAGGAGTATGAAAATAATAGGTGTATCTATATTACCTATTAATTATTATGAACTTAGAAATAAATTGTATTATATACCATTGTAACGTCCACTGGACAGCTAAACACAACCATTCCACTGTTGATATTGACCTTTTATAAGTTTAGTGTCTATGCCATTTTGCATCCTCATAGGCAAAAAGAAAAAGATCAGAAGTTGAAAAAATCAAGGAATACTAAATGAGGAGCAATTTAGCGTGCCATTCAATAATTAAAAAAACACAGCCATCTTGTTAATCCATATAGAATTTTTTTTTAATGAAATTATGGAATTCTTGTCATTGTATAACTACTACATTTTTGTTTCTAAATTAAAGCAATAGAAGTTAGAATGGTTAGAAATAAACAGAAGTCTATGTCATTATATTCAGTCCATAATTCATAAATGATAATGCTTAAATTCAATGTTTCAGAAGAAACTAAAGCATATATGACATCATTTAAAATTTGCCTTGGGTTATGTGTTTCAGAGTGAGATATTTGCATATTTATTCTCAGTTTCAGTTGACAAGCTTTGTGACAACAACAATATTTTGACAATTGTACAAATTCAATGAACGTGAAAAATTAGGTTTTTAATAACATAAAATAGACATTTACTATTTACAATTTCCGTTTTTAACATTTCTTCTATTTCACATTTGTTGGTTTTTATTAAGCATGATGGTTGAAGAGGAGAACAAATTAATAATGTGAATAAGATATGGGGGAAAATTAATTTCCCTTGTTCTGTCAGTCTAATATCCATTTTTTATGGACTCAACAAATAAGGCTCAAGTTTGTTCAATCATATTTTCATTTATGTCATGGCGATATATATTTCAAATTGCCAACCTTTTTTATTAATCACAAAGTACAAGTTGAAATAATCTCTTATTGAAACTGACAACAACATTCTACCTTGCAGAGTAATCTATTGCATAAGTGCCTTAAAACTTTTAGTGATTAACTCGGCTTTCATATGATTTTTGACTTGTCACAATTTTTCTAAAAATACATTTGACACGGAAGCACCCTCTTGCAAGGACACCTTCCCATGATCCCACGAACTGAACCGTACGCGGAAGCCTCGTAGCGACCTGGGGGTCGGTTCAAAACAATGAATTGAGGGTAAACCAACCTTCCCTACGTGGGTTTATCTCCTTCCTGTGAGATGGGACCTACTCCTAATTTCCCTTGTGCTATTTATGTGCTTCTGTCGTGTTTTGGTTGCAGTCTTTTATTGTGTTTCTATCAAGATAATCGTCGGCGTCCCCTGTTTTTCCCTTCTAGGCTTGTATCAAAGTGCAGGTGGTGCTCATTCTGCTTCTCATTCCAAGGCGGTGATTAAGTTTTAAGGGTCGAGTGGTGCTTCGACCGCTTCTCTCTCCCAAGGTGGTATTTACCTCCTATTCTGCATTCGCCCATCACTCTCGGCCACCCCTTCAGTGCTGCAGCTGCCCGGAATAACTTTCGTATGTTGTTTTCTAGCAGTTTCTATTGTCTAGCTGCCTTCCCCCATTTTACCTCATTGTTGCAGCTAGGGGTGTCAATTTAAGTCATCTTGTCGGGTTCGAGTCCGACTCAAAAAAGACTCAACCCGAATAGGATCAACCCTAGCCCGAATAATAAATGGGTCAAATATTAAGACTCGAATCCGAGCTTGACCTTCTAACCTAAACTCGACTTGCACTTTCGTGCTTATTTGGGTAATGTTTGGGTTTTTGGGTTCAACCGAACCCGACGCTTATAATAAACATGTCTAATTCTCTAACCCGTACCCGATTCGAAAAATGTTCGGGTCAACCCTAACCCGGATTTTTCGAGTCAAGTTCGGCTTCTATTGGCATGTTAGGTTTTGACACCCCTAGCTGCAGACATAACAATGTTTCGTTGCCGTTCTTTTATTGTTCTCTAGAACGAGCCGACATCCACCACTTGTGTTGTCTCTTGCAGCCTTCACCCTTTCCTAACCTTCCTACATAAATTCCAATCACCATTCCTCACGGCTGACATCTAGAAACAACAAACCTAGTGCTTTCCTGTTGTCCAACCCCTCCCTACTGGCTGCAACTCCCAGAAAATCGCTCCAATCACTGTTGTACTTCATCCCAGCGCCAATACCTAGGGATGTTAATTCGGGTCATTGGGTCGAGTCCAGGCCCGACCAAAAAAAAAACCAACCCGAATTTGGTCAACTTGAATCCGACCCGAATAATAAACGGGTCGAAAAACTCAACCCGAACCCGACACAACCCAGGCACGATTAACCCAAACCCGACCCATTTAACCTGCCTGCTTAATTTTTAATAAAAAAATTATACCACTAATATTTAACAAGTAACAATATATAAATTTAAAAAAAAATTGTTTATATATGACAATCAGTGGTATAAGAGTTAAGAGTAAAACTATTTTTTCGTGTTTATGCTGGTCATGTTCGGGTTTTCAGATTCAATTAGAACTCGACCCGAAATTTTTTACATGTCGAATTCTCAGGCCTGAACCTGACTCGAAAAATATTCGGGTCAACCTTAACCCAGATTTTTCCAGTCAGCTCGAGTCGTATTGTTGTGTCGGGTCAATTTTTGACACCCTTACCCATACCATTATTCCGACCACCAAAACCAGCTGACCACCATTACCTTGGATCAAACCCTAGTGTTTGTGTGTCATGTCTGCTGATATTTTTTCTTTCAGAGTGTTGGTTGTAATTGCATGTTAATTTTTTTGTAATAATATTTATTTTCATATTGTGATTTGGGTTCATTTTGGTACCAACATTAGCTTTTTTACTTCTTTATTTCTTATTTAATATTCTGTTTTCTTGAGCTGCCAAAAGAAATCATTGTTGCTTTGCAAAATCCTGTTAAATTAGGTACGTGGTTTTCTTCTCAATTTTGGTGTTTACTACGCCACTAGAGCAGCGTTGGGCCTTTCCTTTAATTGGAGGTGATAATTACTCTTCCTACTTAAGCTAGATAAAATAGAGATGTTGGGGTAAATTTTGGGATATTTACATACATAGAACACAATTTTTATGTATTTACGTATCTTACTCCAAAATTTTCATATTTATGTAGATAGCACCTTGGTGCTTTAAACCTATGCATTAAAATTTGTATTATCACTTTTAAAAAGTAATAATACTGCTATTTTGATGTAATATTAAAGATTTGAGTGCTAATGTGCAAATAGGAAAGTTTAGGTGCGAGATATGTAAATACAAAAGAATTGTGTGCTATGCATGTCAATGCCCCTAAATTTTTTTATAGATGTCTTTTGCAGATTCATGGAGAGACAATTATTAATGCTCTGTAACGTTTTTTTACTGCAGCTTTCCTGTTGCGTTTATCACAGCATTTGTGACATTATTTGCATTGGTCATTGCTATAACCAAAGATCTCCCTGATGTCGAAGGAGACCGTAAGTAAGTTTTTTTTTTTTGATAACTTGTTATCTGGATGGATTTTTAAGTCTTTCAATCCTTGAGAAATGTGATGAACGAATCCCTTCAGATGCTTGTACTAAATTCTGAATTTCAAGCTATATTTGCATCATCTGCGGCTTTATTCCAACTGTTTCGGGCCTGCTTATTAAAACCTGCGTTAAAGCTTATGATAGCCTGGTCAAACCAATTTGAACCACATCTAACCATGCCTCCATGCTTGTGGACCTCAATACAAGCTGCACAACATAACTGTTGAATGAAAAGTCAGAGGCGCATTTGGATGTAGGATTGAACAAGATGAATTTGAGATGTTTTGATAATAATCAAAACCACTTAGAACAAACCCACCCATTCCACCAACAACAAAATCCTGCTCATTTGATCAAAGCGAAGAAATTGGGTCACAACAAAATCAGTTTTGCGCAAATTTGGTTTGAAATACCTTGATCGCAATCGAAATTGCAGAACCATCCTTATTCAAGTAAATGAACCTCCAACTACAATTCCAAAATGTATTGATATCCTTAATCAAGTATTATTGGGCATCAGGCAAGGTATGCGATTACATATAATGACTTGTGCCCATTGGAAACTTTGATTCCACAAAATTATGATAGATCTCAATCATTCCCTTTTTTTGTTGTAACAGGTTTGGTTTTTTACTTGATTAAATAGTTACTCTACTTTCTTCAATCAAGAAAGTTTTAAGAGCACCTTGTTGCTTTTCCATTACCATAAAAGTAATAGGAAGATTTAAATAAAATAACACTGAATTCCTATGTATTTACATATGTTACACCTATACTATAATTTTTATGCACATACCACTTTACCTATGCTTGAATACCAATAGTTAAAATGGAGGTATTTTTTATTGTGATGAAAAACATGGGTGGTATAATTGTAAAAAGTAAAATTTTGTTGTTAGATATGTAAATACGTAAGAATTGGTTGGTATGTATGTAAGGGGCTATCTGGTGACTGATTTAGAGCGGGATTTAAGCTAAAGGTCTGTTTTGGGCAGCTGCCACTTATCCAAATAATCTGCTGATCAACAACTTATCCTGATAAACTGGCTGACTGTTTGGTTTGTACGTTTGGAAAACAGCTGTTTTGCAGTTTTTGCTGGATAAATGACCAATCTGACACGTAACTATTGTGGTGTTTGTAACAAAACTGCAATGTCTACACATTAAATCTTTCAGAACCAATAAAATCTCTTCAGAACAGTACAAAAGAGGATATGCACTCACTTAGTAGTGAGTATCAATAAACCTAATAAAGAAGAATAAATAACATGTTAAAATCACAAGTAAAAGAATGATAATATTCATTTTAAAATGTATAAACATGTCACGAGCAACGTTATCCGGTTGGGGCACCAGAGAACCCCGAACAACACTGTGCGGTTAGGATACCGTCGAACCTCGAGATACGTTCTCCGGTTGGGATACCGTCGAACCCAAGAGCAACATTTCTTTTTGGGATACCATATAATTGACCAGACTGTCTGCCCATCTGAAAAACTTGCAGTCGCCCGGTTTTTCTGCCCACCTTGGGCACCTGTGGAACTACCGCCCGTAGCTATGTGAACGACGTGAAATGAGTAACAAAGATGGTAGTCCGCAACGACATATTAAAGATTACCGAAGATCACCGAAAACCTGGAGCTCATCATCCTGTCATTATTAAAGAGAGAAACGTCAGTCATAAGATTAGATAAATTATAAAAAAAACGTTCAAATTGAAAATAAGCAGTATTGAATCAAGAAACAAAAATCTGATTAGAAAAAATACTAGGCGTGAGTACTTCGAGAGTCCAAAAGGGCCAAAGTCTCATCATGTATCTTAGAAGACCAAAAAAAAAAAATGAAACATAAAATAGAAAAACACCAAAAAAAGGCAGGTGTGAGGGCTCATAAAACTCGCCACGCCAACAAACGAATCTATCACTATAATATGACAGTTGACATTGTAAAGAAATGAGTTCTTGGTTGCCTTTAATTCTCATATAATCAGTCTCTAATGTATCACATGTCCCAATCACCAAAAAAGGCTATCCAGAGTAGCCTAAAAACCTGCTAACCGAAAAGAGCAAAGGTATTTGGGTGCCTTCACTGTTCATATACACAAAAAATGTCATCCAGAAATACCTCAAAACCTAATCCATCCTGAAGAGCAAAGCTACTCGGTTTCCTTCATTGGGATTTAACACGCCGCAAGAACCCTCAATGAGGAATAGACCATGCAGAAGAATCTATAAGGTCCAGAGTCTCATCATGTATCCTACAAACCCACAAAAAATAAAAAAAGGAAGAAAAAAACATATAAAAATCAAACATAAAATAAACAAAAGACAATCACATTAAAGTTTCAAAGCAGATAAACAACTTATGTACATTAAGAAAACATAACAAAAACATCTAAAGCAAACAAAAGCAACACATAATAACTATGTGTTGCTTTTGAACGACGTGAAATGAGTAATAAAGATGGTAGTCCGCAACGACATATTAAAGATTACCGAAGATTACTGAAAACCTGGAGCTCATCATCCTGCCATTATTAAAGAGAGAAACGTCAGTCGTATGATTAGATAAATTATAAAAAAAACATTCAAATTGAAAATAAGCAGTATTGAATCAAGAAACAAAAAAAGGTAGGTGTGAGGGCTCATAAAACTCGCCACGCCAACAAACGAATCTATCACTACAATATGACAGTTGACATTGTAAATAAATGAGTTCTTGATTGCCTTTAATTCTCATATAATCAGTCTCTAATGTGTCACATGTCCCAGTCACCAAAAAAGGCCATTCATAGTAGCCTAAAAACCTGCTAACCGAAAAGGGCAAAGGTATTTGGATGCCTTCACTGTTCATATACACAAAAAATGTCATCCAGAAATACCTCAAAACCTGATCCATCCAGAAGAGCAAAGCTACTCGGTTTCCTTCATTGGGATTTAACACGCTGCAAGAACCCTCAATGAGGAATAGACCATACAGAAGAATCTATAAGGTTCAGAGTCTCATCATGTATCTTACAAACCCACAAAAAATAAAAAAAGGAAGAAAAAAACATATAAAAATCAGACATAAAATAAACAAAAGACAATCACATTAAAGTTTCAAAGCAGATAAACAACTTATGTACATTAAGAAAACATAACAAAAACATCTAAAGCAAACAAAAGCAACGCATAATAACTCCACAGCATCATTGGTCCGTAAAGTAACGCAAATAGTCAACTCGGAGATCGGGGTCCAGCTGCATGAACATCTCTCTGCGTGTCGTCATGTAGAATACCTTATCCGACTTAAGGATACATATCAATAACTCGAACAAAGTCACGCACGGAAAGGTCCCGTGAAGTACTGGCCTGACTTTTAAATGATTCTAACAGTTCTTTTATTGAGCTTTTGATGAAAACTACTCATTCCTCTTTTCTTTTCTCAAATTTAGGCCGCTTTAACTGGCTTGTGGACTCCTGCTCCCTCTGACTTGGGTTGGGGACTCCACTAGAATCACCTAACGACTCCGCCTCAGACTCATCCAATATGCCTGGTCACTTGGGGTGAATGCATGAGTTCTCATTGCAACAACGCCACTGAACATACTGTCCAACTTATTCTCTAGAACCAGATCAATGCTACTGACTTTGAATTTCTCAGTGATTGAAACTGCCTGCAACAAATGAATATTCAATTAGTTCTAGCAGCTTCGTCGTAAATACAGTAAAATGAGAAACATTCATTGGATATGTTATTACCTGTAATTTTTTTGCCCACTAAGCCTTCGGAGTATCTATTTTTCGCTTCACGGGATCCCAACTCAATCCTGTGGATCCCCTTTTCAGTTCTATGTGTTCCATTCTTTCTTTAATTGGTCCCACTTGTTCTTAAATTTCATTATATCGTAATCCCTTCTTGTCATTTCCTTGAACTTTTTCATGAGATTTTGCCACATTTTTTTTGTTGAAATAGGTGGTGATTACCCAGTTCTATCTCTTTCAAACAAAGGTTGCAAAAAATAGTAGTGACATCTCTATCCCGCACGGCTGATGTTCTGACCTCCTTGTTCTTACTCATTGAGTTTCTTTAAAAAAAACAAAGCGATATAAGAGAAAAAGCACAACAATAAAATCATGACGGAAAAAAAAAACAAACAAATAAACTTCTAACAAAAGAAAACACTTTAAAAAACAACTACTGAAGGTCATACTTTCATATTTACATCCACAACCAACTCATACACTCATAAGCCAGGAGAACACACCAAGTACACCTCACACAACCACCACGAACTCACACACCGAAATCCAAGAGATCACACCCAAGCCACCCACGCATCCACCACAAGCAATCCACCACACCCTTGCAACCTCACACACCCACCACCAACTCACACACTCAAAGCCAGGACGTCACACCCAAGACACCTCACACATCCACCACAACCACCACACAAGCACGCCTGACACACCCACCACCAACTCACACACCCAAAGCCAGATGATCACACTCAAGCTACCTCACGCAGCCACCACAACCAATCCACCATACCCTTGCAACCTCATACACCCACCATCAACTCACACACCCAAAGCCAGGACATCACACCGCCAACTCACACACCCAAACCTAGGACGTCACACCCTTGCAACCTTACACATCCACTATAACCAATCCACCATACACAAGCCACTTCACACACTCACCACCAACTCACACACCCAAAGCCAGAAGATCACACTCAAGCTACCTCACGCAGCCACCACAACCAATCCACCACACCCTTGCAACCTCACACACCCACCACCAACTCACACACCCAAAGCCAGGACATCACACCGCTAACTCATACACCCAAAGCTAGGACGTTGCAACCTTACACATCCACTATAACCAATCCACCATACACAAGCCACTTCACACACTCACCACCAACTCACTCACTCACAGCCAGGACATCACACCCAAGCCATCGTAAAGGAGCATTTGCATACATACCACACAGTTTATGTATCTGCATACATACTGCGAAATTTCTTTGCATGTATAGGAGGTAAAAGAAAATGGGGTTGCAACATTTGTACAAAAAATGGGCATTGACATACATTCCACCTAATTCTTATTTGTGAAATTGCGGCGTTTCATTCACACAAACCAATTCTTATGGATTTACATGTCAAAAACCTGAAATTTACTTTTGACATTTGTACCAACCAAATCCTTCATATCAGATAAAAAATATCACAAACTGTTGCGCATGTTAAATTAAGGTGGTAAAACTGATAGGCACCAAAGTATCATGGTAATGCTAACAACAATTTTAGGGGCTGTGAAATCATTTTTTCCATATTAGAAGAGAACGACAGAGAGGATAAATGCCCTAACCAGAGAGGGCAAATGCACCAACCAGAAAAATATTCAGGAGAAGAAAGAAGAATCTCATTTACATTCTCACATCCAACGGATGAAGCCCAACCAGAAAAATATTGAGAAGAAGATTAATCGCATTAACATTCTCACATCCAGCGGATGAAGCCTAACCAAAAAAATATTCAGGAGAAGAAGAAGAATCGCATTTTCATTCTCACATCCAGCGGATATGAAGGAGAATCTCAGAGAGGTGAAGGAGAATCGCAGCAGAGAAATCAAACCTAGGGTACGGGATGAGTGACAGTAGAAAGGAGAAGGAGAACTGCCCAGATCAATTCAGGAGAAGGAGAATCGCAACAAAAGATGGCACGGGGTGAGGGACGGTAGAGTGGAGAAGAAGAATCGCACCAGATCGATCCAGGCTTGGAGAATCGCAGGAGAAGAATCGAACGAGGGTAGCATCGCGATAGGTAAACGAATACGTGTGACGCGGGTGCGTTCCGCATCTAATACAAATAAAAAACAACATATCCTGAAACATACACCAAACACACGAAAGAAACACCTGCACAACATTTTGAAAACGCACAAGCCACAAGTAAACTGCCCCAAACGGACCCTAAATCTTGCCAGACGGTCATTTGGACGGAATGAAAGCGTAGATTTGATAAATCCTGATTTTGCGGATTTAGGCCGTAAATCTTGTAAATACCGTAAGTGCTAAATCCCGCAGGGGATCGAGGTGGATTTACACTGAAGTTTCCAAATAGTTTGATAGATTCGTGGGATTTAGAAAATTTTGTTGCTATACAGTTTTCCATCCAGGATTTAGTAAATCCGGATTTAGAGGATTTACTAAATTTTGATAACTTAAATCACATATGTTACCAGGCAACCCTTAAATGCTGCAAAATAATAAAATATAAGGATTCTGATCTTGTAAGTGCAGGTTTCAGATATCAACTTTTGCGACTCAGCTTGGCGTCAGGAATATATCACTTATTGGTGTTGGGCTATTGCTAGCGAACTATGTAACTGCCATTTTCGTAACACTTTATATACCTCAGGTGATTCAAACAATTTTTTGCTGATTAGTTTGATGTTCTTTTGATTTCTCGTTCTCTCCCTGCTTAATAAATTGAATGGATTATTTTCAAGAAGAAGATTTACATACATGCCACTCAATTGTTATGTATTTACATATCTGGCAAAAAAACTTCAATTTTTTACATACATACCTTACACATGCATTTCACTTTTAAAAGTTAAAATGATGGTATTTTCGATGTGATATGAAAGATTGGGGTGATATAAATGCAAAAAGTAAAGTTTAGGTGTTATACATGTGCAAATACATAGATTTGAGTGATATGCGTGTAAATGCCCCCTTTCAAGAATCGATAGTTGTTCTTCATTTCTTTTGCAAGTTATTTTCCCATTTCTCCTATGGAAGGCCCAATTAATTATTTAAATATGGCTCTGTCAAAGAATATTGTTGAGTTCATTTATTGCTTGTATTTTGGATACTATTCTTGGTATGTTTGATATGTTTTCCTTTTTCCTGCAGGCTTTTAGACGCAGTGTAATGATATCTGCGCATGGCCTGTTCGCATTAGGCTTGATTTTCCAGGTTATTTTCTCTCTAACATTTTATGGACTTTTCACTCGTAGCTACTTGTGAAATTTGTGAAGAATTTACTTAGCTGCCGTTTTGATTATTTCTCACGCATATAGAGTGATTGTTTGTTTGAGAATACTTTAAACAGTGCTTTTATAAAAACACTGAAATTGCAATTTTCATTTTAACGAGAAACATGCAAATTGAATAACAGAGAAACTTTTCATTCTCTAAGAGAGAAGTGGGAATTTTGCATATCACACAATTCTTAGTGACATACATGTCTAACACCCAAACTTTCATAGGTACATGCATAGCACTCAAATCTATAACAATAAAAATACCACTTTTACTAACTTTTTAATAGTTTAATACAACTTTAATGACACCAAGACATTATAAATGTAAATATCAAACTTCTGGTGTTAGATATGTAAATACATAAAAATTGTGTACTATGTATGTAAATTATATATCTTATCATATCTATATCATATTTCTAATCTATTGATTCTGATTCAGGCATGGGTTCTGGAACAAGCAAAGTATACCAAGGTAAAAGATATACCGTTCAAAGTTTATTTCGTCGCATTTAATCCTCATAGGATACAATTCCAATATCTATATTAGATCTAATTTCATGTGCTTAGGAACTGCATGATGCGCTCTAGTTCCTAAAAGTAGCTGAATTTTAGTAGTGTATTTTTTATATGTTTTTATTTATTTATTCTAACAACAAATTAATATGTTTTTGAAAACACTCAAAATAACTTCTTAAATATTTTGATTACTTTTAAAGTCCTTGAGCTCCACTATTTCCATATATATGTATGATAGGCGAAGTCAGGTATGGAAATTAAAAATGATGGAGTGCATGAAATGCATTTTTATTGGAGGTGAAACTGATAATGATCAATTGATCGTGCTAGAGTAGGAGCGTAAGTGAGATGAACTAACTTGTGAGTCAGCTTGAACTGGGCTCCTTAAAGAACTTTTGAGTCGAGCTCATTGACCCACGAGTTTGAGCTAGAGCTTAAACTCACTCATCGAAGCTGATTTGTTGGCTCGAAAATCGGTTCGATCAGCCGGATTCTCATCATGTTATTACCTTTTTCGGTGAGTTGCTGTGGCTTTTCTTCTCTCCCACCATCGATAACTTATATGACTTGTCTGGTGAGCTTCTATGGTGTTTTCATTTGAGCCTACTAGTACCATGAGCCAAGATTGAGCTCGACTCGCGCTCGTGCTTGTGTATTTTAACAAACATTTAGAAATTAATTTAAAATAGTTTTAATATTCATTGAATCGTCTGATTAAACCCCTATAGGTTCAACATCCGTTCCAATATTTGCTTGACATCCCAGATTTAGAAAATTTATTTTTTGTACCCAATCTTTCCAAATAATTGGCACATATTATTCAATTGGTGAATTAATATGTTTATGACAGAAACATGAAGCTAGAATAACATGCTACTAAAAGTCAGCATAATATTTATCCTTTGATCATGAACATCAAATTTGTTTTCTGCGACTTTTGGTTTGAGTTTTACATTCACTTGTGGTAACTTTTCACTGTTTAATTATTGGGATCTCTTGTAAACAATAAAATTTTCAGATAATTTCTGTAACCACAATAGTTTATTTGCTTTAACATTCTTTTCAAAATTTTGCAGGACGCCATACTGCAATTCTATCGATTTATTTGGAACCTCTTCTATGCAGAATATCTCATTTTTCCTTTAATATAGCCAAAACTAATATAATATTTCATGTATTTTAACTGTTTCTCTTTATGTTGGCTCTTCTACAATTTGTTGTAAGCCTGAATATTATTTTTTTTAATCAAAAGGCTCACCTATTTGATCTTGATTGTAACTTTGTACTTGATGCATGAAACTCTTGTTGATGCATGATTTGAAGAGTTCATGCATTTGCTTTCTGATGCATTTATTGGAAGAATTTTTGCGGATGTTGTCCGCAAAAATGGCAGCGGATCTCTGATCGCGGCAGAGAGAGAGAGAGAGAGAAAAAAAACAGCGCGATCAAGTGTATCGCGGCTATTGTCTGGAGGCAACACCATACGCAAAAAAATCACTCCATTTATTGGGACTTTTTAAAAATTATACAAATTTAGTAGGAATGATTACATACAGAGTTCCCAGAACATTGACATTTACTGATTAAGCACCCAGATGACTATTGAGAATTTAACAAAAATGAAAAATTTGAGTTTGTGTTTTACCATGAATTTTGATATTTAATTGGAGTTTGAAAAATGGATGAAAGAGGGTGGTTTTGTAAGCAGTAAGTTTCGGGTGGTCTGTAAGTGCCCCATTTTAAGTATTACTTCAGAGGTATCAATAGATGCATATATTGACTTCATATGTGAGCTATCTTGTGGTTAATTGTGCTATTTAAATTAAAGGGCATTTGCATACATGCCACCCCACTTATGTATTGACACATCTAACTCCTAAACTTTACTCTCTACATTTATGTCACCAAATATTTGATATTATATAAAAATTATTTCTATTTTTACTTAGAAAAAAATGGTAAAATACATCTTTTCATGCATAGTTAAGCCAAGTAAAAATTGAAGTTTACATCTTAGATATGTATATACGTAGGAATTGAGCAGTTTGTTTGTTTGTAAATCTGATTTTAATAAGAAAATTCTCTAAAGGTAAGTATAATTTTGAATAAGAATTATGTTAAATAAAAAGTTGCATTTAAGTTTAGAAATTTATTATTATTTGGCTGTTTAAAAAAAATAGATTTTGAGGAGAGAGATTAAATAATTGTCCCAACAAAATCTGGGAGCAAA
This sequence comes from Papilionanthe hookeriana x Papilionanthe teres, assembly GCA_022702705.1. Classification (NCBI taxonomy): domain Eukaryota; kingdom Viridiplantae; phylum Streptophyta; class Magnoliopsida; order Asparagales; family Orchidaceae; genus Papilionanthe; species Papilionanthe hookeriana x Papilionanthe teres. Next base: position 10,331,651 of record CM040435.1, on the reverse strand, counting down.
TTAATTGTATGCCTACTTTTAGTAAATTATTTTAATTAATAAAGAGAAGCAGCAGAAGAAGAAATCCCGATCACAAAAAAATACATGATAATTAGCCACTAAATGCATCACATAAAGTAGCAAATCTTCAATTGAGATAAATTTCTAAAAATATGTTGACCTAACTACATTTTCTATATGATAAATGGGCTGTGGACTATGAGCTATTATAATACCAAAATATGTGTGAAAGACTTGAGGTGCGTTTGGGGCAGTGGTACAGTGGCGGTGTGGTGTCGCACCGCAGTTTTTCCTATTTTACAAAATTGGTTTTTGTCTGCGTTTTCAAAAAGCTGCAGCTGAAAGCTGTGTTTTCCCATCCGACCTAACTACCTGCAGTGGCTATCAGAAAGCTACGGTCTAACATTTTCAAAAAAAAAAAAAAAATTTGTAATAGTTACCGTAACTTTTTTAACAACAGTTTCTTCTTTAACGATTCACAACTATTTTTTCAAACAACTGCAGCTGCCCCAAACAGATCTTAGAGGGTAAAGGAGCAACAAATATTGTTGCAATAACCACCAAGGTAGTTCGTGCTACAAATCCCATCAAATTAATTCCTAACATCTTGATTAAAATTTTTTATAGTTAAATTTACAATTAAGTATTTATGAGGATTAAACAGGTTTAAAAATAGACAAGCATGTATATTTTTCTTCTTAAAAGATATCAATTAAAAGATTTAAAAAAACTTTGGCCATATGTATGGCTTAAAATATCTGAATCAAATTTGAAAAATTTACTGCCTAAAGATCATGGCTGAGATTATAGGATGTAAAATCAAAAGAAAATGATTATATTAAGAATATACTAATTCAAAGTGACACAACTAAATTAAAAAAAATTCTATATAAGATTACATATCTTAGCAAGGAGTCAAATCCAAGTATCAACTAACTTAATATGTGCTTGTAGATAATGCAAAATTGGTATACTATAATGGTATTTAGAAATGTTTTTTAGTAGGTTATATTATATTCGATGCTAACTAAACCGATGGTAGGCTAGGGCAAATTATTCTAAAATGTTTTGTGGGCCATCCACTATAGATAGCACACCAATAGATGTAGATCAAACAATATGGGAAAAAGATGAAGCATATGTTTATATTAAACAAGCAAATTATATACCATCAAATCAAAATTAGATGATTAAATATGGAGTCTGTAATGAGATCTTATGATTGTATGTCTAGACCAACATTTAATGAACATATATAATGTAAAGTGAACACGACCAAGAAAAATTCAATAAATAAAAATTAAGGCACCCCGTACTTATGGAAATTAACTTGGTCTTACCATGGCACCATTCAAGTGCTACCATAGTGCTTTACAGAGTCATTTTTACGAGCATCCTACGTTATAACATATAAAGTTCAACTGTGAATGCTTTGATTTTTTAAAATTTATGAGGATTCACCTGAAATTTTCAAAATTCTCAAGATTGGTGAAGTTCATTTTGAATATCATTGAAATTTATATATGTTTTGAAGTTAAAAAATTGAAGATTTTGAAAGATTTAAGTTATTTGAAAGTCAAATTCAAGAGATGTGCTTATCTAGTGCTAGAACAATTTTGGACATATGCTCATGTACATAAAATGAATGTTTTAAAACATTTATAAAAATAATTTAATTTTTTTTTAAACTTCATAATTATTATTGTAATTATAATAGTTTGAAATTGTTTTAAATGAAATGGGAGAACCTAAATAATATGAAAGCATTCACATGTTCAAGATGAAGTTTAGATTTAAAAATATTAATTAGCAATGGAAAAGATGCAAATATTTTTTTATTTCACTCAATTAATCTATTTCCTATAACCAAAAAGAAAAACTAAAAATTAGATTTTGTGCAAGGTTGTTTTAACTAATCACACAAAAAAAAAAAAAACTTAAATGATTAAAATGACATATTTAATGAGTTAAAATTTATTGAAGAATATTTAGAATAATTGTTTATATTAGATAATTAAAATAGTAGTTATTTTAAACATGAAGCATTTGAAAATGCCTCAACCAATATCAATAAAATTTATGTAAGCTTAAAACAACAACAACAATAATAACAACAACAAGAATAATAATAATAATAATAATGATAATAATAATAATAATCATATGTGGGGAGCTTGCTATGGGCCTATTGCCTAAATAAAATTTTGAAAAAATTAAAGATGCTTAATATATTGGCAAACATCTCCAAATTTCATTAAAATGTTTAAATTATGAAAATTAATGAGAAATAAAAAAATAAATTCAAGTTTTTTTTAATAATTAAACATAACAAATTACCTCCAAAAGTTGAGAGAGAGAGAGAGAGAGAGATTGCGGGTAACACCATGCTCCGAACACATTTTTTTTAAATTTTAACTCTTAAATGCATTTACACATTATTATGAATTAAAAAAAAATAAAATTAACATACACATATCCATTATAGGTTTCTTTCGGGCGGCTGTGCCGATGCGACGCAGCAACGTAGTTTTGTTTGTTTAGGTATAATTTATTTTGACAACTTTTTAAAAAAAACTATTGCTGAAATCTTTGTTTTCCCAACGCTCCTTTGTAGGTGTGGTGAAAATTTTCTAGTTGAGATATAACTTTTTAATTGTAATAGTCACCTCAGTTTTTTGAATATCAGATTAATTTTCAGTAGCTTCACATCTATTTTTTAATAAGGTGTAAATGCTCTAAATTGATCTTATTTTATTAGATAATTTCTTTAAAGCCCAATTTAATTTGGTTTGCTTTAAAAATTTAAACATATTTACCTAAAAAAAAAGGAGTAATTTATAACTTTTTACTTATAAATCAAATATCTCTATTATACTTATTATCATAACAAATCGATAACCTACTTATCATAAAAAAATAATAAATCGATCCCTCTTTCAGTCTACGCTCACCTCAACTCCTACCAGGCCCTAGTTTCCTCGACCAAATCGCATCGTCTGGGCCCGAGTTTCATCGCAGGAGCCCGAGACTGTGCGACTGGGAATTATGGCCGCCGGAGAGAAGGATTCCGGCGGCGGTAGCCATCACCTTTCGACTCCGAAGCGCGGCGCGCACTACCTGGCAAAGTATGTACTTCGTGGTGGTGCGATCATCCACGCAGTTCAAGGCCATCTCCGCTCTCCCACCTCCGATGACATCGTATTCGGAAAGGTATCACAACACGTATTCAATTTGCGTTTCTGTCGTTCGTTAGCTTCATTTTGATTCCGTGTTTTGGAATTTTGAGAGCATTTATGCAAGTGGGTGGTTGCAATGGTATCAATATATTTAAAAGAAGATAAACATGAGGGCTGGATTATAGATGGTATAGGTTTTTTATGAGGATCATATATCTTTAGCAAAGAATGCATTATTTACTTCAAGTTCGAGCTCATGCGTGAAACGGCGAAGTGGGATGAGTGTTGTCGGGATATCTGCACGAATTGTCTTTTTCAGTGCTTCTGACAAATTTTCTATGCCATTTCTTTTACTCCCTTCAAAATCAATGTAGTTTTTTGACCACATATGTTGAAGTTAATAAATTGTTTCGTTGGTGAAACCATACCACTTCATTGAAGTTGACAAGTACGTGGTTCAAAAATTGGTTTTTACATGGCACTGGTTAGGTGATTTTGTCTAAACACTGCACTGGTGCAAGTCTGAGGTCATGATTGATGCTTTTACTTTACTGTCAAAAGTACTTGAAATAACCTTGTGGTTTGGACGTGGAATCAAATAATTTTTGTTCATGGAATAACATTGTATGCAAAGAAAGAATTATTGTATGTTTTATGTGCTGTTGTTGTTGTATGATGTTTCAGGAGACATTTCTTAGCGTGGAGATTTATGAATGTTACATCTGCTCGTATTTGAATGTTCCTATACTCATTCTTAAGTGGAAGACCAAGATATTGTCAATGCCCTCGAACTTATATGAGTTCGGCTTACAGAAGAAGGATAATTATTTCAATTCTTTTTGCTTTGATCAGAGTTATTTGTATTACTTATGATTTCCTTCTTTATATCTCATCCTCCTTTCATAGTGAAACTGCAGAATTATGGGTTATACGAATACAGTGAAAAATTTGTCTGCATGAAGAACAACTTGGAAGACAATTCGAAGGTGTAAAATATGGTGGGCAAAGTGAGAATAAAGGGGAATCGGAAAGGGAAAGTGCACAATTTCTCTCATTCAAAAAACTAGAAGTGGGATTATTAATTTAATCAAGAAGCAGCAAATTGGCAAGCTAATTTGTCAAATAAGCTAAATTGGCAATGAAAATGCGCCATTAATGAGACTTTGGATATATGGTGAATCGGTGATATTTTCTTCACTTTCTCATCTTTTTACTCAAGTTAAAGGCATTGTTTAAAATTCCAAGGACATAATTGAGAGTAATCATTTAGTGAATTTAAACTTTAGCAATGCATCACATTTTAGGTCCTAAATACTGCACACCCAAATGACTTAAGATATGATTAAGAGTTGGAACCTTAATTTTATGGCATAATTATAATGCCAAAAGCTAAGTAGAGCTAGCCCTTGCTCTTAAGCAAGTGAATTCAAAATATATAATGATATAATTGTTAATAGTACTTAAATGTGGATTAATCAGTAAGATATGGATGCTAAGAGTTGAATAAAACAAGGTCAAACACAAAATGTATGATTAAAGAAAAAGCTGAAAATAAAGAAAATGCAATTAAGAAGATCTAACCCATCATTCTTCGCAGTTGATTAGATCCACCTGTTAGATGGGCAGAATTTTCAACATTTGTAAGGATTTAAAAAACAAGAATTTGGGCATACAAATTGCTTAATTGATGTGGCTCAAACTATTGATTATCTCCTTAGCTAAATCTTTCATACCCAATAAATTTTTTTTCAATAAAATATTTTATAAACCAACAACTAAATTTCAAATGAATTCCTAAGCAATTAATTGACAATTTTATTATTTAAACTCAAAGTAATAATGAACATTTATGCTATAATTATATATGCAAATCAATATCAAGGAATATCCATTAGATTGACATTACCATAATATCTTATTGTATTAGCCTCGCTTAGTGGTTTGATACTAAATGAAGATTATAATAACTCGTTGAAGTTTGTAAATCATTTTCATGAGGGTAATCAAGCCCATAAACTTTGCAAATCTTAGATAAAATTTTCAAACCAACTTTTAAGAGAGCACTCTCAAACAGGAATGATACAACAATGCCTTAATGCGTGCGACCACCTTCAAGGTGCATTATTTCTTGGCGACGATCCACCATCATTTGTTGAATTCTAATTCACTGAGAATTGTCTCGAGCAATCAAACTATAACTTGATGGATTCCAAATCAAAATCTTATTCAAGCATACATTTAAACATACATGTATTTAGTTTATTCTCTCAAGATAATTTTTTAATAGGGGATTTGCATACATACCATGCAATTCTTCTATATTTCTAGCCTTAAATTTTAATATACACTTATATAGCGTCTAAATATTTATTTCACATGACAAATGCCACTAATTATAATTCTTTTTTAAAGTGAAGTACAATTTTTATGTATAAGTTTTGAAGTGATTGTGACATTTAAGTGTTATATAATTAAATATTGAAGTTTAGGTCTTGGCCAAGTAAATACATACAAATTATGTCGTATGTATATAAGTGCCCACTTTTTTGGGAACGTCGAAACCTCGCGGTCGAGATTCATCGTTGCTGACATCTTCGCGGTGAAACAGATTCAAATAATTGTCGCAACCTTCTATTCGACTTTCGAGGTCACGGTCAAGGGTAATGTTGTTTTGGGTCCCATCGTCCAACTCGGCCAGTCGTTGCAGGCGACGGTTATCCCGTTGTATTTCTTCCTGGGTTGGGTCTGACACGTATCGACGCGCGACATGACTAGGGTTTGCTTTGGAAGGGGGGATGGAATGAAGGAAACGAGAGAAAGAAGGAAAAGACAAGAAAAAGAAGGAAAGGAAGCGGGAAAAGAATTAGGGTGGTTCTCAGAGTGGGAACACCTGGACGATACACCTGAAATCAGAGATGGATCAACACCGTTTGGCAATCATCAAACAATAATTATAAATAAGATGGGAATAGAGGCTAAATTAGGTAAGTAGGGAAAATTTGTAAGATTATAGAAGAGTGTACCGGAAAAGACAGGAATTTGAAATACAACCCTAGTAGCAAGGGAAGGATTAGGAAGGGGAGAAATTAGAGTAGGAGATGGAGAGGGGCGGAGGACATGGAGAGGGCGGCCCCAATTAGTTCTGGCCATTTTGGTTCAGCAGGAAGCCTAGATCGATCATGCTTGTGTCGCTCCGAACCTCTAAGCCCCTCGTCAGTAGGAGATGAGTTGGACATTGTTAAAACCCTACACCAACTCCTTCCTTTATATTGGAGATGAAATTGGAGATTGTGGTCCTTATTGATCTAACCTAGTTATTGAGTTTGCTTGTGTCTTTCCAAAAGTCGCTTTTTAGGTTAGTATTATATAATGTTAAAGTAATTAGAAATCTAAGTTGTTTTTTTGTCATGACTCGACTTGAGACTTGTAATTAACTAAGGCAGGTAAAGATGGTTGGACGATGAGAAATAAAAATCAATATATTTATTTTCTATAACTAACATTTAATTAATGCAAAATTCATTACAAAAATTAAATTAAAGCAACACAGATAAATTTATCTTATTAACGGTTGTCCGCGTAATCTATAAACATTTTCCCTTCTATCGCTCATCTTCTGAATCACTTAATTAAACTTGCAATATTAGTTTAACAATAGTGAGCTAATTTTAGACAATAAATACTCATGCTCCTAGACTGCAACAACACAAGAAAAAAATAATAATATACATGTCAGTTAAAATTTTAATAAATCAATATAAAATATTTGATAGTTTATGAATATGATTAGTAATGACATTTCATGTTATTTAATATATCAATAACATGTCTCTATCATTCTTTGCCCGTACAATCGTCACAGGGATACTATCTAAAAATTGTATCCGTTAAAGCACGTTAATATCAATATCATTTTTCATTTACATGCACAAGTACCTTGACGCTTTCTGGCTAGTACCATAAATGGATGAACTCCATCATAACCAATGATGCATATGTAAGGATACTATAACAAACAATACATAGTATTGTTTCCTTCATTCTCATTCGTATAGCAGTCAATATACTTATACATGAATCGATATCTATTATAATGTAAACAAAGTTGAGTATACATATATAATTGTAACAGTATGAACAAAATTTAATAGAACCATTAATCATGGGTATGCAGTGCTATAAATATAATAATAATGATAAGTGCATTTGGTTGAGATGAAACAAAATATTATTATAGCATAAGAATATGAGTACTCGCTTTGATGTTTTCCACAACTTAATTTTTTTGCCTTAGCTCATGCAATGAGCACCTATTATATAAAAATATACATATGAATAAAATTTTTATCTCATTACTAATTATTCTAATTAACTATTATTAGTTATTTTTTTCTTAATTCATTATTTTAATTTAGTTTATATTCATTCGTCTTTAATTTTAATTATTTTGTTATGATTAAACTATAAATCTTTCAATTTTAAAATTTTAATTAAAACGTATCTTAAAAATTCTTCTTTTTTATTTTAGTCTTAAATAACTTTAGTTCACTAATAATCATATATTGAAATTATAGCTATTTTAGTTCATTTAATTACTTCATCAATTCTCCCTTCATTAATTAACAATGCTTTCATCTAAATCTTTTTAGATTTATTTCTATGGTTACTTAAAATCATAAATTACTCAGTTTCATAATATATCAAAATAAGTTAAAAAAAAAAATCTAATAAACAACTCTATTGACGGCACAATAAACTAACAAAGTTTTCTGCGTTTTTGCTAAACCCTTGTATTAAGGGTTAGTTTTCTCTTGGATTTTTTAGAGCTCGCATAAATCAATTCTCCCAACATCCTTAAAGCGCCCGTATGGGTTATAATGAGGTGAATTTGTTCATAGGAACGTGCATATAGCCATATATTTTATGGATTTATTAGAGGCTAAGACATGCGTGGAGCTTCTTTAAGATTATTATGGCCATATCTATGATAGTCATTCGCTTGGCTAAAAGCTAACATAATGGGGCTTACGGACAAATATTTTTCTCACGCTACTAAGTTCGGCCTACTCGGTTCGACCTCTCGCACCGCTGCACTGGCGCCGTTGCTTGCTCAATGCCAAAACTTTCGTAAGCTTTGCCACCCTCGTCAAGCATCTTCTCTCCTCAGCTCAACGACACCGTTGTCATTTACCGTCACTGCCTTATCCTTTGATCATCAGTCTCCTGCCTTCTCACGTGCCATTCGATTCTCCAGACAAGTCGATATCACCTTTGCATCGTTTTATTGAACGCAATTACCCTTTTCCCGGCTACTCACTTACTCTCCCTCGCTTCAACTCTCTCAAGAAGATGAAATGAGGCATCACATTTTTCCCATAAAATGGTGTGTATTTTTAATATGTTTCCTTACCAAATCTTTAAAGGGAGAATTGTTATTTTTTTTTTAATTTTTTTTTCTGCAGTTTTTTGTTGTAGAAGTATTATATATGTGATGTATTATTTATTGTATAATTTCGTTCATTTGTTATGCGAAGTATTTTTATACACTCTTCTACTATGTCTAATGTTATTATATTATTCTTTTTAGGAAACATCATTGGAGATGGTGATAGTTGATGAAGATGGAATTGTGCAATCAGTTTGCGAGCAACCTGTATTTGGGATTATAAAAGATCTTGCTATCTTAGGATGGAATGATAAATTTAGGCAATCAAGGCCACAGGTTTTATTTTTATTTGTTTTGGATCATTGTCTTTAAAAATTTGCTTCATTTTGTTTTTTAAATTTCAATTTGTCATTGCTAAGTACGTGCAGAAATTAATTTTTTCAGATGATAGGAAAAGATCTATTGGTGGTTCTTTCAGATTCAGGAAAGCTTTCTATTCTTGGCTTCTCCTTGGAGATGCACAGGTTTTTTGTGCTTCACATTCTTTTTGAAGTTGTGAATATTTATTTATGGAGTTTATTCCATTGGTCCCTTTAGCATGGCATGCAATGCAGACAATATTTCATTAAACTCATCATTAAGGTCTATTTTTCTTTGTTTATTGCATAGACCTTATTCCGTTTTGTAATTCTTAATTAGGATGCCTTATCTTCCATAGTGCTCTTTTTAATAACACTTATTATTTGGGTGAGTTTGACCATGCAATCATCGATAAATTAATTCCTACTTTGACAGTTTTCTCCGAATAAAAGGAGATGGTTATTAAGAATGTTTGCATTGCAGGACACGAGAAGGATATAGATTAATTGATAGATGGATGGGGGTTTTGGGAGGGGAGGGGGAAGATGGGGTGGGGGTTCTTGGAGTTGGAGGGGTAAAAGCGGGTGGGGGTTGGAGGGTAGGGAATGTATATATAAATGCTTAGATATTAATATAAGTTAGAGTGAATGATCGGAATATTAGATAATAGATTAATTTAGTTTTTTTTGTTTTTTTTTAAATTGGTTTAGCATTATATCAAATATAATGTGTGGGGTAACCATGCAAACTTATCTTATGTCTATTTCCTTTTAACGGACATGTTTCATTTAATACTTGCTGTGTTGTTTTAGGAAGTTTTAGTAATAAGAGTTTCGGAAAATATTTATGAAATGTTAATATTAGCTTATTAGTTTGTTATGAATTGCTGATGGAACCAATTGTGATTGATTTATTTTTGCTATTTATTATGTGTTTTATCAAATGTGAGATTGAGTTTTATAAATATTTATATCATTTATCGTATCTGTATATATACTTCAAATAAATGATAGTGGCAGCTTTCAAATTTCCAAATCCTCAGCCATCCGTTTCATTCTCTCATTTACTTCATCACCAACTTTCTCATGGCTGTTAATATTTAAACGATATTGAATTTGTGGCCAATACTTTTTCTTTTATAACAACCTAAAAATTCAAAAACAACAATTTTCTATTACAACAATCACGCAAACCGTGGTCAACTTTCCATTTACAACAATTCAATAATTCAAAGACAACGACATTACAATTTTATAGTATAATTAGTTCTAGATTTTAAAATTAAAGTCTTACTTTTTTGTTCACTTATTATCTTGATAATCATTGTACCACTATTTCTGTATAAGTCCATATTTTTTATTAAAAAAAGATAAAATTCAATAAAAAAAAACTCCCATTTTTTACTTTCCTCTCTCATTATAATTTTAAGGTGGTATCATTGTAAGCTGACAAGTAATTTAATATAATGTCTCTCCTAAAAGAATAGTCCTTCACCAGTTGTGCAAACTAATTTCAATCTAACATGAATGGCAAAATTGTATTTGAAGAACCCAAACCCTATGGGCTTTTCGAATGACTGTTAAGACATAGCTATGTACCATTTAATTGGTCTCTTCATTGCTAAAGATTAGGGCAATGCTTATCTTATTATAGTTGGAAATCACTTGATCTTTCGCTAATGTTTATTGATGATTGTTAATTTCATTCCCTCAAATTAATTTCATAGGATGTTACTTGTAAGTGAAATGCAGAAACTTAAAACAACTGTGGTGAAAAATAGGTTAGCATTGGTTAGGACATCGCCCTCAAATGACATGCCTCAATTTAACTTGATTATGTTGAAAGGAACTAGGGATGGTTGGGAAAGCCACCCGCAAGTGATGTGTCACAACTTAATCTAATTGTGATGAAAATTGAGCAATTGTTTGTGGGTTTTAAAATTAAGATTATGCTTGCTACATGTAATTTGGGAACTTCTAATGGAAAGCTAAGAGAATTGTTAGACAAAATGTACAAACATTCAACAAGAAATAAATACTAATTGTTTTCATGAAACTTTAAACGAAAGGGTGAAAAGTCGAAGAAGTTTACAGGAAGTTATTTATGTTTTTGACAATGTATGAAATTAGGTGAATACAAAAAGATGTCTATCCCTTGTTGGTGCTGTTAAAGGAATGACTAATGGGTTTGAAATAAGTTGCTATCCCTTTTTCTTTCCTATTTTTTTCTTGTGGAGATGGAGATGGATGATAGAGAAATCATAAAATGGAAGTGGAGTGTAAAATGGGGATATTGAGTGTTGTCATGTCAAACTATCAAGTCATCAATATAGATCTATTCAAGTGACCATTAAACACCAAAGTGGAGGAAGTGGCTTTCACCACCACATAGTAATAGCTGTATTTAATACAAAAAATAGAAAGAACAAACATAAGGTTACCCAACCCCGATGGAGGGAGAGAGATTCAAAATGGATACTGAAACCACATACTTCATTTGCTCATTAATTTTCAATCATATATTGAGATACATGAATGTTACAAATTAGGTCACATTATTAAAATAAGATTACATGAATTCATATCCAATCCAATTTCACCCGAAGCTTATTATATAAATTAAGGGAGGGGAAAGTAGTTATATGAACTAATGTCAAAATATTAGATATTTAGAGGTTTTATTCAAGTTAGATACAATAGAGGCAAAAATGGAAGATCTATTTTGAAAATTATGATATTAAAAAAGAAATGAAAATGTTATTTTGGGAAATTGTTAAATGGAATTTCTGGAAAGAAATTTTTTTTGAAAGAGTGAAACCAAATAAGAATTTTTTAGTTGACTCGTACAGAAAATATGAAGTTGAGCTTACTTTTAGGAATACCCATCTATAATGTTGAATATTTAAATTTATATTAGATACCTATTGAAATTGATATGAGGGATACTTTAGTTGTTTAATTATTAATTCTTTTCAATGGATTTGTGAAGACTATGAAGATACCAAGAAGGATAATTTTGGTGCTCCATTTTAAAAACAAATGAGTATTTAAGATTGGGGTAGTTATAGAGAAATCATATTTATGCATTATATTGTAAATTTAACAGGACTTTGAGAATTATGCCATTTTTTGGAGAATCAATTTGGTTTTCTGTGAGGATGACTCATTATAGAAGCAATTTTGGACTATTCATAGAGACTAGTGAAATTACTTTTGTATGATTTTTATTAATGTTAAGAAAATTTATAACGAAGTATCATAATAATTGATTTAGTATGCATTAAAGAACAATGATGTGTGATCTTGATAGTTTGATAGTATTGATGATAGATGTATAATAGTATACTGGCTAGCATTAATGGCTATTGAGTGATTAAAGCATTTTTAATCATAATAGGTCTGCATCAAGGTCAACATTAAGTTTGTATTTTTTTTACCTTTCAATAAAAATTCATGCAAAGGATATTTAAAGTGAGGCATCTTGGTGATTTTTAATGCCAATATAGTTTTAATCGGCGAGATATCTATTGAGATTAATGTTAAGTTACAATAATCTAGGCAAGATTTATAAGGTGGTTGATTTTTTTTATCGTGGAATGTTTAGTGCATGACCTGAAATTTCAATAGATGCAATATCAACACTTATCAATCAATATAATTAGAATATAAAGTGGTATCTAGGAATGCTGAATTTGATCATCTTAGGTCTTTTGTACAACGAAATCAGGATAGTTGAGAATTTAACTTCTAGTGTAAGTTCAAATTATTAAAATCAAGGAGTTCCTTAGTATTATTATATGATAAGAGAACATTATGGAGAAATACTGATAAATTTTATAAAATTAAAATTAGTTTTGTTATGTTGTATGACTCTTATTTGGGCAGTAAAAAAATTATAATATCTTGTGTGACAATATTAAAGATTTAAGATGTATGCTTTTCATAACAAAGAAGGCTAAATTAGAGAATAATTTTATTAGAGGGTTCGTTGGGATAGCTCTTATTTAAATATGAGATATTTGAATTTGGATTTGTACATTGAAGAAAAAAAACTGCACTTATTAAATGAATAGATAAAATAAATGTTGAAAGATTATAAAGACATATTTTTAGACTTAATGTGACTAGGTTATAAGTTATCCAAAAGGATTGGCAACGAAATGAGTAAACACCTAATGCAATGCTTAATTGAAATAAATAAAAAAAAGATGATTTATAAAGCCGACCTTGAATATTTGGGATAAGGTTAATGATAATGACGATGGTAATGACAACAATGACGACGATGATGATATACTAAATTTTTGCATACTAGTTATAGTCTTTTCTCCCAAAAATTTTCACCATTAATCTAATTTCCTTTAAGGCTATCACGACACGCCTAGGGTTTGAAATACTAAAACGGTAATAGACAATCAGACAAAAATTTACATACTTTTGCTGCTAAAAGATATATCAAAATAAAAATTTCATATATATATATATATATATATATATATATATATATATATATATATATATATATATATTATTTTGATGTTATCTTTCCAACAAATTAAAACAGCTGCTACAGCATAAAGTATAGTGAATCAAATATACAACCATTCTACTATTGTTAGCTAATCATCCAATTCACATAAATAGTTTTTACTTATAGCTTAACATTTGCGAATCACAAACTTCTTTCTCCCACTCATTTAATTTTCAATAACTTGCCATGTGATATTGATTAAATAAATGGTGAGTTATAAATGCATTTTAATAGGTATTTTTATCTCTAAATTGCATTTATATAAATGAATTTAGAAAAAAAATTAATATATATGCTTATCATAATAAATTTACTAGTAAAGATCTTTCAACAATCTATTCTATTTGAAGATAATGTAAGAAGTTTTAATACATTTATTAATAACATGACTTGATGGAATTATATTATATCTTTAACTTAATTGTTTCATTTTTACACAGTACAATTTTTTCATAAGCAATGTGTACTTATATCATTTAAAATACTTCGACTTCAGCATTATTTTTGAAACCTGTGAATGGATAATTATCTTCCGCATGGGTACATTCGTATACCCCTTCAAGTAGCAAAGGGCATGAAGTCTATTAGCCATCATGCTCATATAAACGTTTATATATTGATAATTTCGTATGCATTCTTCATAACATTTAAAAATTAATAGCTTTTGACAATGGATAATGTTTGACTTGAGATAAATAATTGGAGCATGACAACTCAATTTCATTCGATCAACATGACTGATTTTTTCTGTCATAAAGATAAATCATAGATGGGTTTACATTAATGGTTGAGTGAACAAATATATATATCAATTAATGCATTTGATTTAGTATTATTATTTATAATTTAGAAATATGAGTACCCACCTCAATTTTAGACTTGCCTTACCTCCTTAATCCGTAAACATTGCCTTTATTAATTTATTACCTATAACAAATTATATAATAAAAAATATAACTATTCACAATGTCTGTTACCTATTTTTTTTTCAATAATTATCATATTTCTCTTCCGTCTAAAATATTAATATATGTACATTATTTCAATTAATCTCGCATTTTATTAAATAACTATTTTGTTACTAGCCTTTGAGATCTTCAATTTATTTTATGATGCAGCATTAAAATTTAATTTTTTTGTTTTCAATTTTATTAAGATTTATATTTATTTAACTATTATAAAGTTATGATTTATTAAAACTTCAAGATTAAGCATATCAATCTCGTTATTCTGTCAAACTAAAGGTCAAATAATTTTTGAACGAAAATTCCTATTTTTATGTGGCCTAAATTACTTTCTTTCCCATTCAAAGCTCTAATATATTTTTTTCTTATTTATTGTTGAGCTCTAAATTAAAATATAGAATTTTGATTTTATATATAGTAAATTAATATATAATGTTAAATAAAGTCTCATTAAAAGTATAGTCCCTAATCTTATTTGCCATCAACTTGCCCAATCACTTGTTGCTTCTTGCTCGATTTGATCATCTTCTCTCACTCTGTCTAGCTCTCTCTCCTTCTCTCTCAAAATCACTTTTTCTCTCTTTCATGCACTTAAATTTTCCTCAGATGGGTGCTCTTCACTTTGCCATGCCGGCTGTTTGATTGATCCCTCTTTGGATTGCTCGATTTTGTTCACTTTCTCTCTTGGTGGCTTGCACACACTGTGCTCTCCCATACTTTTAATCGTCTATTACTCTTCAACCTTGCTCTCTCTCACCTGCTCTCTTGATTTCTCTTGTTGGGCTCCGATCCATTCCCTCTCCTTGTTTGTAATAAGGATTTGACTAGTTTTAGGGTCCAATTAATTGGTGATTGCTGGTTCAAAATTTTTCTTTGAACTAGTATTTTCATAAGAGTTTAGCATATCTCATTTTTTAGAGCTGGTGTTAGACCTTGCCAATCCACATCAAAAATCTATATGAAGCATCTACATAACTTGTACCAAGAGTCATAAATGTGATATTGATGCTTGTTATAATTTTGTTACTATGATTTGAACCATAACTACTTCTAAAGTGCGTAAATTATTTATCATATATTTTACTTTGATGATCTTAACCTACCTTTGAATCTTTTTATATGCGCACCATGCTCTTTCTTATGGTATTCAGTTAATTTCTTCCTAATTGTGATGGGAAAAACTTCCTTTCTTCTTATTTCCAGTTGAAGTATATATTACATATTTATACACACTCCCTACCCTCTAGATTAGGAATAACTCCAATATAAAAAAGATTTTGTAATTAGATCTCCTCTAATTAGATTGCTTAATATCAAGTTTCCTAATATACAAGCTTTCTTATATAAAAGATTTAGATTTATCATTTTCCATAACACTCCCTCTCAAGTTGGAGCATAAATATTTATCTTGCCTAGCTTGTTACAAATATAAGTGACCCTAGCTCGATTTAGTGTCTTCTGAAGAAATCCCCTAATTGTTCTCCAATCTTCATATGAGTTGTAGAATTTAGATTTGTTGAGTTTTCTATCGAATAAAATGACAATCTATCTTAATGTACTTAGTTCATTCATGAAAGACAGGATTTGAGGTGATATGGATTGCAGTTGGTTGTCACACAACTATGTTGGAACTGCCATCTTAAAACCCATCTTAGTCAAGAGTTGGGATATCCACATCAATTCACTTGAAGCTTGTGCCTTCACTTGATACTCATATTCAACACTGAATCGTGACACTACACTCTTTCGTACTCTTATAGGAATAAAATTACCACCAACAAAGATGCAATATCCAGTAATGGATCTTTGATCAATCTTGAAATTTGCCCAATTTGCATGAGAGAAACATTCAATATTTCTATGCCTATGATCTTGATATAAAATACCTTGTTCAAATGCTCCTTTGAGGTAGTATAATATTTGTTCGAAAATTGACCAATGATGGATTGCGGAGGAAGACATAAACTAACTTATAGTGCTAACTGAATACATAATGTAGGACGAATTACTATGAGGTAGTTTAATTTTCCCACTAATTTCATATACCATTCAAGATCATTAAAAAACTCTCCATCCTTGGTAGCATCAGAGTACTGCATGGAAGTTTTGCTAACAAATCAACAAACACTTCTGTTGAGATAGAAAGATATCCTTCTTGTTTCTTGATACATCATTTCCCAAGAAACACTTCCAAGCACCCAGATCTTTAATGATGAACTGATTTTGAATAAATAATATCAATGATGAGATTCCCTGCACATTGTTTATAGTAATAATAATATCATCAACATAAATCACACTTTGAATGATTTCTTAAACATATTGCTTATAAAATGCAATGTGATCACTTTTAATTTTATGCATCCCAAGCCCTTCTATTGCTTGGTTAAATTTTCCAAACCATGCTCAAGGCCTTTGCTTCATTTCATATAATGACTTCCAAAGACGCATACTTTCCTAGACTTCCTTTGAGCAACAAACTTAGGAGGTTGCTCAATGTATACCCCATCTTAAAGATCACCATGTAGAAAAATATTTCTTACATCCAGCTGGTGCGGGGGCCAATTATTCATTGCAACTAAGGACATCAGTAGACGAGCTGAAGTCAACTTTAGTTACCAGAGAGAATGTGTCAAAGAAGTCGATTCTATAAGTTTGAGCATAGCCCTTAGGAAACACTTGAGCTTTGAGTCGAGCTACATGTCCATCTGACTGAAAAATAACTATAAAGACCCACTTACAACCAATATCCTTATTTTCAGGTGGTTCAACTAACTTCCAAGTTCCATTTTCAATTAAGGCACTTATTTCATCAAACATTGCCGCCCACCACCTAGAATGGGATAAAGCTTGCTGAACTGGTCTTAGAATATAAACATAGTCAAGAGAAGTAATAAACAAGCAAGAATTGGAAGATAACTGATTATTGTTTAACACAAGAGGAAATGAGATATATGTATTGGTGTTTACCTCTTGGAAGAGCAATAAGCAAATAAAGGTCACTGGGAGGAGGATCTACTGAGGAAGATGATATTTGTGTCAGAATAGGATAAGGCGAATGAGGTCTTCTCAAGTAAACATTGGTGATATGTGGTTTAGGTGGAGGCATTGGAGGTGGGAGTATAGCAGGATCTGAACTTATGATGTGGTATAATAATAACTTATCAATATCTTTCGAGGATTTAAACACTAATGAGACAAAAAAATGTTGTTTGTTTATGAAAGGTGGTATCAATATAAATCATATACCGGTTTAAGAGAGGGTAAAACATTGATACCTTTTTGGCAAATGAGAATATTCTAGAAAGACATACCTTAATGATTTAGGGTTCAATTTAGAAACTTGTGGATGAGTATCTTGAACAAAACAAGTAGACCCAAATATGCGTGGTTTGATAGGAAAGAGATTTAGTTGAAAATAAAACATGGTAGGGTATCTGGCTTTGTAGAACAATAGAAGACACTCGATTGATAAAAAAATACGTAGTAAAAAAGCTACATTAACCCATAATTGTTTTGGCTCATTCATTTGAAACAGAAGAGCTCTAGCCGTTTCGAGAAGATGCTTATTTTTCCTTTTAGCTACTTCAATTTGGGATGATGTCATATACTTCTAAATGGGTGTAGAAAATATTCTTTCGCATTGTCACTTCTCAGAATCTTATCCAAAACATTGAATTGAGTTTTAATTTCATCATAAAAGATTGAAAATGTGGCAGTATGTCACGCTCCTAAAAGAGCTCTTAAGAGAGGTGGGCAGCCTAGGACTTTTATACTGCTTTTCGGCCCTACACCTAGCCGATATGGGACTAAATGTCCCTGATATTCTCCTCCACCCAATCACGTGACGCCTTAGTTACGGATCGGTTCCACCGAAAGCCCTACATCGTGGAGAGTCCCCACACCCAGCAGACAGTACCCCGCTCTGTTACCACTTGTCACGCTCCCTAAAGAGCTCTTAAGAGAGGTGGGCAGCCCATGACTTATATACTGCTTTTCGGCCATACACCTAGCTGATGTGGGATTAAATGTCCCTGACAAGTAGCTCAATATCTGATTTCATAAAGTACCCAAGTTAAACGAGAAAAATCATCCACAAAAGTGACAAAATATCTAAATCTATTAGATAAAATAGAGCAAGGTGGGGATACATCAGAATAAACCAACAGGAACTATAATTTACTTTTTTATTAACTTTGAGAATAGAATTCAAATGATAGTGTTTAAAAAACTTAGACGACTCAATTCAAAGGTGATAACTGCTGCAATTGAGGGTACAAATTTTTCAGCATTGATAGTGATAGTGTCCTAATTTGCAATGGAACTCAAAAGAAGATAACGTGCTAGAACTAGCTACGCGTCGAGGTACCTTATCATTTGAAATTTATTGTACCCCAAGATTCTCATTCTTTACCAGTTTTTTTCTTCGTAATAAGATCTTTGAGTAGATAATGATTGAAAAAGAATAAGATATAACAATTAAGAACACGTGTAATTTTGCTAATAGAAACAAAATAAAAGCGAATTGAGATACACTGAGAACAAAAGTTAGAGGTAATGCGGGTGTAATATTGATGGTGTCAGAACCAAGAACATTAGAGGTAAATTCATCCGCTAAAGTGATGAAAGACATGTTCTTATGAAACGTAGAAAAAAAATTTGGTTTACCTATCATGTGATTTGTAGCAGTAGAATCCATGACCCCTTGTGTGGAAGAGGAAATAGGACAAGTGTCAATGTTACCTAACTCAGCAAGGGCATTGATAAATGGGGTTTGTTAGATGTTTCCAAAAAAATTGATGATCTTAGCATATTCATCTATAGAGATCGATAGAGTCTGATTCAGAGAAGTCTCATTAGTAGTGATCATGTGAGCTGACTACGATTTAGATATCTCGGGTCCATTGTTCAAAGCGACGGTGATATAGATGGGGATGTTAATAGAAGAATTCAGGTTGGTTGGTTGAAGTGGAGGAATGCGTCCGGCCTATTGTGTGATAGAAAAGTACCGCTTAAATTGAAAGGAAAATTTTATAAGATGGTGGTGAGACCTTCAATGCTCTATGGTGCTGAATGTTGGTCTTTAAAAGAAAAGCATAATGTTAAGTTAAGTGTTGCCGAGATGAGAATGATTAGGTGGATGAGTGGCTTTACACTTAGAGACAAAATGCGAAATGAATATATCCGTATAGGGTTGGTGTTGCACCAGTGACGGATAAAATTAGAGAGAGTCGCCTTAGATGGTTTGGTCACATTAAACGTCGACCACTTGATGATCCGATTAGAAGAGTAGATCTTTTAAATACAACTTATGTTAAGAAAGGTAGAGGTAGACCTAGGAAAACTTAGGTTTATTGTATAAAAAATGATCTTAATTTATTAGATTAAACGAAAATTTGACACTAAATAGGACGCAATGGAGAAAAAGGATTCATGTAGCCGACCCCACTTAGTGGGATTAAGGCTTTGTTGTTGTTGTTGTTGTTGAACAACTTTTGATACGTTCTCTTTGTATGACCAGATTCATGACAGTAATAACACACAACCTTTGACCTTGATTTTGATAATTTAGAGTTTCACTTTTGTAGCTGTTATGAGACGGGTTTACTGATATCTGTATTTTTTTGACTAGTGAGGCTCTAGATTTGTTGTACGAACGTGTCCTGAGAACTCTGAATCATACGTAGTACTCTAGTATAGGCTTTCCTTAGAGAAATACATCCAGGGTCATATAAGATCTGTGATTTGACAACTTTATATTGCGTCAAGGCTAGCTAGAAAACTCATAATAGCCATTTTTCTCCTTGAGCTGTTGAATCCGGACATTGGTAATGAAGGGCATTGGTGCATTCAATTCTTCATACACATGTTTAAAGTGCATGCGATATATGTTATGTGACTGATCCTGTTGTTCAGCTCGGTAAAATTATTTGCATACATCAAAGATTCAAGAAATATTCTCTCTCAGGAAATACAAATGCCGTTTCCTCAATCACATCATTAGCACAGTCGTAATGAGTAATATGACCAGAGTGATCTTGTTCGATACAATTATGTATTTTTATCAATAGCTAGGCATCCAATCTTGAGAATAATTCGACTCAATCTTAACCTAAGGATTATTAATGGGGTGACTCTCTTGAAAATATTTCTTCAATAGAGTCTTAGAGTTTTATTCCAGTAAAAATAATTTATACCATTTAACTTCATCCGTAATGTTAACCACTGATGAAACCAAACCTGGCACATGTTTATTCCTAATATACAAGATTCAGATTTATGACTTTCCATAACACTAATATAAGCAAATAATATATGAAGATCAATTCTCATGGTACCTCATTGACTTCACGAAGTCTATCAAATGACATAAAATCCTACCTATAGAAATTTATCTGCAGAAAATAGCGAATTTAGAAATACTATATATTATTATGAATTAGGCTGTAACATCAGGTTCATCATGCAATTTACCATTGATTTGAGTGTAGTGTTGGGGAGGGAGGGTCCTTCAACTTGGTTTTGCCGTTTTGCAATTTAATCAATCAAGAATGTAGCCAGGCCTCCCTCACATGGATCTTTGCACACCTGTGTTGCTGTTGTTTTTTGGTGGCCCCAATGGTGCTGAATACTTGAATACCTTATTCATTAGCTCTCAAGAATGTCAAAAGGAGTCTAATATTTTCCTTTCTCATGGTGAGTGACAAAAATGACCATCTTGTAGATTTATTCATTTTCAATTTGATCCAAATTCAATAATTATATTTGGTAAGTGCATATTATAGTTAACTAAAGTTATATGCTAAAAATTATAACCTCATTGTTTTGCGACCCATTACATTATGTAGGTGGATTTCTGAAGAGCTAGTGTGGCTGTGAGTATTAATAGGACGGAGGGATTGCATTTGCATTTTGCTCTCCTTATTGACCACAGGGGCCAGGCCATTTTTTTTATAAAACTTGGCATTAAAACAGTTCATATAAAATATATGAGACAAAAGTACGAGTTTGAAAATTGGTGGTCCGAATGGTTATATCTCAGTTCAGGGTCAGCCAGAGAAGATGGTTGTCAAAGTAGAGAAACGTTTTTATTCATGACAAGAAAGTGTAAATTATTAGAACATTTTTTCTATTGGTCTGAAGGGGGGCGAAAACATTTCTTTAGAGCCACGGTATCAAAATTGTGAATATTCAAAATGTGGGACTGCTGTGCAATATAGATAAAATCAGGGTACATAAATGCAATTTATCGGTTTTTTTTTTCTCTGGTAACCTCTTTCCTCACATGGACTGTAGTTGAATAAGATTTTGATGTTTTGGAAAGTTCTTTACTTATTTAAACTGCTAAATTCTAGTTGCCATGTAGGTTTCTTGTTTTGAACCATATACAATTGTCCAAGCCAGGGAATTCGATACATCATATTGGAAGAATGCTGGCTGTTGATCCGGAGTAAGTTTCAATTGTTGTTTTAGTTTTATTTTTTTATTTTTATTTTTTATGTTAGTACTTGCTTTCAGTTGAATGATGATCTTTTCTAGAAGAGTTCTCTTAGTGCATTAAAATTTTGCTCTTATTTTTTAAAGACAATCACAATATCTATGTTTGCTGTATATGATAATTACACGTGGATAAAATTATTGCTTTTATCGCACCTGCTTCTTATTGATACAACTAGTAAAAAATGATATTATTTTGCTTGTAATGATTAAAAAACATATGTTATTCAAACTTTGAATCCTCATGTCAATGTTTTGGTTGACTTGGTGAGATGAGCTCAAAAGATTACAACTTCATTCTTTATGTTAATAATTCATATATTATTCTCTGACTTGATTTTTTCAGCACTCTTGCTTTACTACTAGATAACTTAATTGGTTTGCCAAAAAGTTTTATCAATCTGGTCTCGAGCTTATTTGTTAAGCTGGATGCGTATATAAAGTTAAGGAACTAGTTCATTTCTTATTATAATTTTATTCACTCCATTTAAATTTTTGTACATTGATTTTAGAATCCAAAGGAAGTTGTCTTTAGAAGTAATATAATACCCAACCTGAATTTTTATATTTTAAAATGTATGCTGGATGCCGGTTGTCGAGCCTGTTTATTTTTTATGAACCATTTTATGGGCGTGATCTGCATGAAGCTTCAGGTCATTGGAAGCTCTGTTTAGATTACGTTGTTGCACATCTTGATCATTTGATGCAAAAAGACTGGGACATTGTTGTGGAAATGTATATTTTATCTTGCTTCTCTGTGTATAATCTCTTAGAAACTATGCATTGCGAGCTAACGCTTGTATTTAATCCTCATTTCATGAGCATTTCATACCCTTGAGAGTGGGAAATTTGCTCCTATTAACCTTTTTTAATCATTTCATCTAGAAAAAAAAAGCAATCTGTTTCTCAATTATATTTTTGCCATTTGATCCATTAGTGTGTTCTATTTGATAGAAAATATTTGTTGGATGCTAATTTATTTCTGATAGATTTTTATACATGAAAGGTCCATTAGATAATGAACTATTTGTTCTAAATCATATGAGGCGATGAGTCAACAACAATGGAAGTGCTTGTCGTGAGGGAGGGAGGGATGTAAATGCCAAATCTTGCTACTAACTGCATATCGTATTTGTTTTCTTTTCTTTCTCAACATGGGGTGGGATTGTTTGGGATTGTCTTACAAATCATTTTTATCCACTACAGAAGTTTCTGTCTTATCTTTATGTTACAAGAGAATGATTCATAAAAATATAAGGAATTCTTTTGTCCTTCATGGATTGTATTGAAAAAGGAATTTTTCAATTGCGAAATCGTTTACATGAAAACATATAATTATATAAAGCAGCACAAACATAGTTGCTAAACCATATATGAGCTAAATACATAAATATAAAAAACAGTAGGGCCATCAAAGTTATTTTGTTTCAACTATGAAAGGAAGGTGATAAATGGATCTTTTAAGTTTTAACATGAATTGTTTTGTGCTATCTCTTCTTTTAAATTGAAAAAATTCTATGGTATGAAGATGAGGAAAAGTAAATTATATTGGACATGTATGTAATGCTATCGTTCCTATATTTCTACTAGAACGCTTGATATAAATATGATATTCCCTGAACTTAAATATGTTTCAAGTAATTGCATACTGGAGTATTGGGTTTGATGCGGCATTGATGATGTAGGTATGCTGGCTTAATTAGCAATAAACAGTGGATTGTGTAAAGTGTCAGAATAGTCCCTTGACTATTTATATGAGGCCATTTTAGTTCCAAAGTCTATAGAAGTGCCAAATTAGTCCTCAGAATTTTTAGATTGGGGCTAAAATAGTCCTCCGTGGGACTATTTCAGCAAAGTCTAGGGATTAAATTGACTCTTTTGTAAAATCTGATACTAAAATGATCCCTGCAAAGAGTTGAGAGACTATTTTGACACTTTCCTCACAGTGGATTAGATGCTCTAAATTGCTTATTAATTTTAAGCATCGTAGTTCATAAAATAAGATAAAGAACTTTGATATCCTCTGCTTAAGTTGAAAATGTTCTATAATTGGTACGAACTAATTTAAGGAACTCATATTTTTCTTTGTAATTTAGATTTACTTTTAGGAATTGGCTATATATATATATATATATATATATATATATATATATATGTATATAATTGTCGGGATTCAGCAACAAAGGCAACTATTGCAGGGGATCTGTTTACTCTTTGGCTTTGATTGTTCAATTGATGCCGTCTCCAAGTTACTGAAGGCGTAGGATTTTACTGTTAAAGGCTCTTTGTTTACTTCATCGCTTCGATTGGTAAAAAATTAATGTCTTCCTTGTTTTTCTCGAGGCATGGGATTTTTGTTGTTCTAAGATTTATGATAAAGCAAAATCTAGTTCGATGGGAGTGAAGGTTCAAAAACTTGTTTTATGGATGATTTGTGATTTTAATTTAATTATTGATTTGATCAACAAATTTGAAGCTGCTTCTGATAGCACAAATCTTCTTTACTGCATCTCTGTTTCTGTTGAATTCTTCAATTTTTTTTTCTTAAACCTTAAGCTTTTCTTTTTGCAGTGGCTCTTTTATTGCAGCTAGCGCATATGAAGACCAATTTGCTTTATTTTCTATGTCCACACATCTTGGAGATAGCATTGTTGATGAGGTGATCTTTTCTATGTAGCTATTACTTGCATATCACTCGAATAATACATTAGATATTATTTCAAAATTTGAAGATATTCCATGTCCTAATTTCAGAAAATGTTCTATCCACCAGAAAACAAAGACGAAACAAGTTTTGTAAAGGATACTATGAGGACAAACATTTGTGGCACAATTTGGAGCATTTGCTTCGTTTCTCATGGCACCGACCATTCAAGCAAGGGGTTTTATCCCATACTGGCCACTATAATGCATAGGTATTTTTTTTATTTTTTGTTATATGGTTTGGGATGTCAAGTTTGATTATCTTGATCATAGCTGCTGTCCTTGTTATTACTTGAAATTTAAAATTTTTACAACTGATCGTTGTAATAAATTCCAGGAAAGCAAGGTTAAGAAATGAATTGTTGTTGTTTGGATGTACCATAAGTACGCGTGCTATTCAATATATATCCTCGTACCCTGAAGTTGAAATTGGGCCATTGGCACTTAAATTATCTGCTGTTCCTCATCTTTCTGGATTTGCAGTTGTGTTTAGAATAGATGATGCTCTCCTAACGAATTTTAGAGACCCATATTGTATACAATGTGTTCAAAGAATAAACTTCGGTTCACCCAGTGTAATTGAAGAGCCAGATTTTTTTCAAGATTCTTCTAGAGGTATGGATATTGATGATGAAGGAATGTCCAGTGTGGCTGTTTGTGCATTGCTGGAACTGAGTGATTCGGCGGCTGCTATGGCCAAAGATGATCCCATGAGTGTTGACAACGGTATGGAAGCAGCTTCAACTTCCAAGCATGTATGTGCCTGTAGTTGGGAACCCGTTGTATCAGCGAGTGCAAATTTGGTCCTCTGTTTGGACTCCGGGGAACTGTACGTCCTTGAAATTCATTCAACGATCGAAGGTATCAGAGTTGATCTATCCGAGTGCCTCTACAGAGGTTTGCCCTGCAAGGAGCTTTTATGGTTGAAGGGTTGTTTTGTAATGGGACTTGTAGAAATGGGAGATGGTTTGGTTCTTAAGTTGGATGATGGAGGCCTTGTGTACAAGAGCAACATTCAGAATATTGCACCAATCTTAGATTTAGCTGTTGTTGATGACCATGATGAAAAGAAAGATCAAATGTTTTCCTGCTGCGGTATGAGTCCTTCAGGATCATTGAGAGTTATAGGTGCTGGTTTAAGTGTTGATAAGCTTGTGAAAACCCCTCCGGTTTATGAAGGAATAACTGGCACATGGACATTAAGGATGAAACGGGGCGACCCTTATCATTCATTTCTTGTATTGTCTTTTGTTGAAGAGACAAGGGTACTCTCAGTTGGCTTAAGTTTTTGTGATGTAACTGATGCCACTGGTTTTCAGCCTGATGTATGTACCCTGGCTTGTGGTTTGGTGTCTGATGGCTTGCTGGTTCAGATTCACAGGGCAGGTGTGAGACTGTCGTTGCCCACTACAGCTGCTCATGTGAGTGGTTGCCCCCACTTAATACCATTTAGCACCTATTGGTGCCCTGATAATGTGTCTATTAGTTCAGCTGCAGTGGGACATAATGTGATCCTTATAGTTACTTCTAACCCTTGCATTTTGTTTGTTCTCGGCATAAGATCATTATCAGCTTATCAAAATGAATTATATGAAATTCAACATTTGTCGTTGCAGCATGAGGTTTCTTGCATATCTTTACCAGAACAAGAAATCAAATTTGAGCAGCTTTCATCAAATTTTCATTTAGCCAAGAAAGATAATCAAGACGCTGTCTTTAATGGAGATGGATTCAACATTACTTTTGTGGTTGGTACCCACATACCATCTGTTGAGATTCTCTCTTTTGCACCTGATCAAGGCTTTAAGTTCCTTGCGACTGGGGCAATTACAATAGACAATGCGCTTGGAACACCTTTAAGCAGCTGCATACCTCAGGATGTTCGGCTCGTGTTAGTTGATAAGTTTTATGTACTTGCCGGCTTGAGGAACGGAGTGCTACTTCGGTATGAGTTGCCTCAGACCTCAGTTCCATCTCCTTCCTCGTATTATCCAACAAAGCTTGGGAACTTCAGATCTGTTCAGTTAGAATTGATTGCAATTCGACGCTTTGGTATAGCTCCTGTTGTTTTGGTTCCTCTACAGAATTCGCTCAATGCAGATGTAGTTGTGCTTTGTGAAATGCCCTGGCTTTTGCATGTTGCAAGGCATAGCATTGTTTATACATCAATCTCTTTCCAAGCCGCTACCCATGCAACCTCGGTGTCCTCTTTTGATTGCCCAAATGGAATTTTATTTGTTGCTGACTCCTGTTTGCATTTGGTAAGATTTCCTTATTTGATAACTTCTGAGGATTCATCTTTTTTCTTATCATGCTTTTTAAAGGTCGAAAATTTACAGTTATTTTCATCAGTTAAGGAATTGGTTTTGTTGGTGCTTATATTTTCATAAAGAAGAGGGTTCTGATCTATTTTTATTAGGTAATGATGGATGTATTTTCTTCAATGTATGACGGTTTTGATCAGTAGGTTGGTGTCAGCTTAGACTTTGTTTAGTTAGGAGTAAGCTTAGGAGAAGAATATGATTAACTCTAGAAATTTAAGCCTAAGCAGATATACATTCTGTATATTAACAGAACAATAAAGAACAAATTATGAATTTGGCTGCACGTGATTCAGGGGCCGTTTGGTGTGGCGGTTTTACTACGGTTCGGTTTGGGGCCGCGGTTTGGGCTGTTTGGATGCTACGGTACAAGGGCATTTTGATAAATCCAATTGAAACGCAGGCCGCTTATTTTACGCGGCTGCGCTTTTGTGTTCCTTCTGTGACTACCCTCTTGTTTCTCTACGGCTCCCTCGACACGACTATTGCCCTAATTTTTTTTCTCTCGAACCTCTTGGATCCGTGGCTCCGGTGGCTAGACATTGTTTCTGTTTGTCTCTTGTTTGTTGCGAGTGCTTGTTCCGATGACTCTTACATACTTGTACCTTTCCTCTCTTTTCTTCTGCTCGATTTGGTAGTTTTGTGCACTATGTGCTCTATGCGATGGCTCCCTTTCTTCGGTTGGTGGTTATTTCAGTGAGATTCTATTCTCTCTTTCCCATTCCCTTCTCTTCTTCAGCTTGGTTTGGTGGTTGTGCGCATTATGGGCTCTGTGTTGTAGTCCCTCTTCTACCACTCTCCTCTGTTCCAGTAATCTTTGCCTTACATATTAGGTGGCTTTATGATTCTGCAAATGGTAATGTGCAATGGTTCTTGGTTTGGTTGTTGGCTTCCTCTCCCCTGATTTCTCTCTTTGCTCGATTTGGTGGTTTTCAGTTTGATGTGCTCGGTTGATGATTTTGATGCTTCATGTTGCATCCATGTTGGATTTTGTTTATGATTTTGATATGCTCGGTTGTGATGCATATCAACCGAGCATATCATAGATGATTTTGATTCTTTATGTTGCATACATAAAACTCGGTTGTGATGTGCTTGGTTGATGATTTTGATGCTTAATGTTGCATTCATGATGCTCGGTTTGATGCTTCATGCTGCATCCATGATGCTCGGTTTGATGCTTCATACTTTATGTTGCATCCACGTTTAAGCTTGCTCGGTTATGTGGCTTTATACTTTTTGATGCTCGGTTTTTATCATATAAATGTTTTATACTTCGGTTGTGATACACTCGATGGTGGTGGTGTTTGCATTTGAACGTTCGGAACACATGGTGGTGTGATGGTTGTGGATGTGCAGGTGTGTTAAGTGCTTGCCCGAATTGTGGTTGAGGTGTTTAGTGTTGTTGCTATGTGGGTGTTATGGCGTGTGATTTGTGGAGATGGTAGTTGTGGTGTGATGTGTGGATGTGTGGTGTGTAGTGCATGTTGGCTCTTGGGGTTTTGTATGACATGGGCATATGTGTTAAATGGTGTGTGGATGTGTGATGTGTGGATGTGTGATATGGGGATGTGTGGTGTGTGGATTTGTATGTGTTGGTAGATGTGTTTGTTTGTGAGTGTGGTGGTGGTGGAAGGTGTGTCGTTGTTGGTAATGGTGTATGTATTTATATCTGGGTGTTAGTGATGACAGATGTGTTTGTGTATAAAAAGTCAATGCTGATGATTTGTGTCATTCTTTTTTTTAGCTCTCAGGGTTTATGTTAATTATTTTTTTCATTCTAGTATGAAAATGGTTAAGACTAATGAGGCCCGTTCATCTGCGATGTGAGATAAGGATACAAAGATAATATTTTGTGAGCTTTGCCTCAAGGAGGTCGAACTGGGAAATAGGCCGATACTCTATTTCAACAAGGAAGAGTGACAAAATATTATTAAAAAGTTGAAGGAATGTACAAACAATGAGTATGATATGATGCAGTTAAAAACAAGTGAGATCAACTAAAGAAGGATTGAAAAATCAGGAAGGAATTGAAGCTAGGATCAATGGGCTTGTGGTGGGATCCAGTAAAGCGAATGATTGATGCTTCCAAGGAGTGGTAGACAGAGAGACTAACGGTGATAATTTTGAAATGTCCCTCATTTTTGTCCCCACTGCGACGAGGTTTGGTGGCATCCAAAAAAATATGGGACAATGAAGGCTCTGACCTGAACCTCCATGAAGTTGAGTCCATTAGCCAGCCAAAGCGTCCCCGCATTGGAAAAAAATGGTAGTTGCTTTCTTTAGAAGCTAGATCTCACAATTGGTGGCTGATGCACTAATGACCTCGACTCATCACATGCAATTTTAGTTCAACAAGTTATGCGAATTCTTGAGATAACTTCAGATATTTACGAGGACATGTCGCTATATTTGTCTTATATGAAGTTGTTTGAAGATTTGAACTGGAGAGATGTTTTCATGAAGATGACCGCTTACCGTAGGGTGGCTTACGTTATGTTCATGAGCAGTGATGGTTGATTGACACTTTTTTTATTAGATTCTAGTGAAGCATTCATATTTCTATTTGTTTATTTACTTTGGATATTTTTATTTGCTTATGCTTTTTCATGCTACTTTGGATATTTATGTTGCGTTAGACATGCCACTATATTTTAGAGTTTTTTATTCGTCGTTTTGTTTTCTATTTACTTCTATAATGTCATTTGCTTATGTTGGTTTTGTTCATAACTTTATATGATTGTAGCTAATTCATTGATGCTTATGTTTTGGCCACTTCGATATTGAAATTCATGAATGCAACTAAAGAAAGACGCAAAAAGAGAGTTGCAGCCGAAGTATGTTTGATGTAAGATTATTATAACTCGTTCATACAACGCTTTTCTTTCATGTCATCTTCATATTTTGGCGACAAATGGACTGTAAAGTTGATTACGGGCCACCTAGTGAGGTTTAACAATATGTTTCGAATGACACAGACGATATTCACCGATCTGTTGAAGGAATTACACAGAAATCATGAATTTTATGTCTCATCCATAACGACTTTACGAGAGGTGTTAGCAATAACCCTCAGCATATTATTACATAATGAATCAATGCAAGGAGCTATAAAATGATTTCAACACTCTTTCAAAATGATTTTTAGATACTTGTAACCCCCGCAGAGATTTCACACGATGCGCGGTATATGTCATACTTGAAGGTAACTTATCATATTTATTATATTCAATTTTTATATGAATATCGTAATTACGTAAT
The DNA here is from genome assembly GCA_022702705.1 of Papilionanthe hookeriana x Papilionanthe teres. Taxonomy (NCBI): domain Eukaryota; kingdom Viridiplantae; phylum Streptophyta; class Magnoliopsida; order Asparagales; family Orchidaceae; genus Papilionanthe; species Papilionanthe hookeriana x Papilionanthe teres. The sequence goes on along the minus strand of CM040435.1, from coordinate 10,301,452 downwards.
CATTCGTTATCTTTTCAGAATTGTATTGGAGCAATTGATGGAAAATACTTTGATACACATATTCTAAATAATGAGAAAATAGTATTCATCGGCTGTTGTGGTCCTCGACGCAGAATTTCATGGCAGTATGTGACTTGCACATGTGTTTCACTTTGTCATTGTCGGTTGGGAGGGTAGTGCACATGTTTGTTACATTTTCAATTCTACAATCAAATACAACTTTCCACATCCATCCACAGGTTCACTTTGAGATTGAACCACTCCTAGTTTTGTTTTCTTCAACACTAATTATTCAATTAACATATGGTAAATAATATTTGGTCGATGCTGGGTATCTATTGCAGTGAGTGTATCTCAAGTCATATCCTAATATGAGATACCACATACCTATTGAATATTCTTTGTTACGTGGTGTAATTAAGAGGACTTTTGGTTTTTGAAAGTAGAAATATGTTATACTTCACGATATGTCATCTTACCTTTTCCCAAACAGGTGTAATTCTGATTGTCACGATGACTCTTCACAATTATATTCGATGACATTCTTCACGCCACGACATCGTTTTCCGTAAGATGGACGAGGATCATGCGCATGTCCCTGCCGAGGCATATGAGTACCATCTTGGACAGTTTGTCACAGGCCAAAAAATGATGTTCCTGAAACCTGCACTCAGGATGAAGAGTGTGCAAGCGAGATGACAGAGTTGAGTGAACGAATTACTAATGCAATGGTTGGAAGATGATTGGAGAGAATATTAGTTTTTATTTCCATTAATTGTAATTGTTGTTAAAGACATTCGGTATTTACAGTTCATGTTTATTTTTGTTTCACATGCATTTCACATTTACTGTCTTTGTTTTTTATGCAAGTTGTATGTGTTTTTTTCTTTTCGCATTTCTTATTTTTTGTTTGGTGGGTTTTGGAGGTCTATGATGAGACGTTTGACCTTATGGTTTCATCTGGATGACCTGTATGTCACTATTGGTTGGTGTCACATGTGAAATTCTAATGAAGGCAATCAAGTTTCTCTCTTTTTTCGGTGTAACGATTTTTAAGGTTCTTCTGGATGATTTTTTTTATGGTATGCATATGTGACACACACAAGTTGGTTTTATGTGGGTTGAATACAACAAATAATTTTTTTTTATAAGTTCTGCTATCTTTTTGTAGTGACTGATTCATTGGTTTATATACTAAGTTCTTTGAGACATCACAGCTGTGTAAAACTTTAATTAATTACTTATGTTATCAATTTTTACTTGTGCTATGTTTAAGTGTATGTTTTTTTAAGCATTCAGGAAAGATGAACTCGAGGATTTTTGGTACCTTGAGTCAGTCGTGCTTTGTACCATTCCACCTTCCCTTCTAGAGTTTTCTTCACGTAAATATTCACTTGCACCCAACCGTCTTTTTCCTCATTAGCAGTGAAACTTTCTCCCTTGTTCGGTTTTATTAAGAGCCATAATCTCTTCATGCATAGTCGTATTCCACTTGGTATCCTTCTTAGCAATCTCCAACACTTGGGTATAGAGACAATGTCCAAAGATGTATGAATGCTCCATGTAGAGGTGTTATATTAGAATATAAAATAAAGTTAATAATAGCATGTTCCCACCCAAAACAATCAGAAGGATGTCTCACATTACTGCGATAAGTCTTTAAACTTTTGGGTTAGGAGGAGGAATCATATCACCTGGATTTTCTGAATCGGAGCTGGATAATATAGGTGTCTCAAGATTTGAGGAAGATTGAGACAAGAGACTAGCTTGCACTGGTGGGACTGTAGGCACCATTCCCTCATTTTGCTTCCTTCTCCATGCATAAACCCTTAGCTCACCTTCAGCTTGAATCCCATGACCTCTCGGTTCACTCTTATTTTCGTTTCCTTAACTAATTCATACCACATCACGAAACAAGGCTGTGCTCCCACGTGTACTACGCTCACCATTGCTACTCACTTCCCTTACTTTTTATTTCCAGTATCTGGCAAATCACTGAAGGGTGAGGTCATCTCCTGGGCATAGTATAGTTTAAATTCTTTAAATGACATATCCATGTTCACAAGCATTCTCTTCTTTATTGGGTTCCAACAGACGTACCCCTTCTGGGTAGCATATTGACTTATGAAGACACATTTTACAGCTTTAGGATCTAGTTTCTCTTTTGATAGTCTGTTATCCTTCACAAAACATAACATCCAAACACCTTCAATGGGAGGACCCTGCTATTATCTTCTTTCAACATCTGACAAGGAGATTTTCAATTCAACACCCTTGAGGGCATCTTGTTGATCAATTAAGCAGTTGTCAAAACTGCTTGGCCTCGTTAGTGCTTTGGTACATTCATTACGATCATCATGCTTCGGGTTATCTCTAGAAGGTGTTTATTCTTCCTTTGTGCTATTCTATTTTGTGTCGATGTGTATGGACATGTGGTTTGATGCTGTATCCCTTAGGCTGACAAATATTTTTCAAATGCTTTGTTAGTATACTTGGGCTCGTTTAGGGCAGCTTATAACCACGGACGGGGCTTTGAAAACGCCGCCCTTGTGTTTGTTTCGTGCGATCGGGGAGATTAATGGAAAACGACGTTTGACATTTTCTAATAAACGCGGCCACGGGTTCGACCCCGCGGTCTGCGTCTGGAATCCACTTTGCGATGTTTTTTCCTCCGGTGCTTCTCTTTGTTGGGAGCAGGAGGAGAGGGAACATAAGACTGAACGATGGCCGGTGTAGTGGAAGTGGACAGGGCTTTGGCCGCAGGAGGAGAGGGAAAGTTTTGTTGCGCATAGGAAGTGAAGGGACCAGGCTATGCATCGCCGCTCGAAGCCATGTAAGGGCCTCACAAGGCTTTGATCTACGTCACCTGCGTCCATAAAGGTGAAATAACCGGCAACTCCATCGTCTTTGTATATTTGCTCAGTTTTTATGTTTGCTGTTTTGCATAACATTCATAATTCAGTTTTATTTTTTTTTGCCATTTTTTGGTGGTATTGTTTGATTTGAGCTATGAAATGGAGATCAGATTCATCGGTATAGCTCCTTAAGAGCGAGAAATAAAAGGAGGAGGTTTCTTGAATTTGAATCATGAGCCATTGCGGTGATTTTCATTGCAAAGTTTCTTTTTTTTTTTACTCATTGTAAGATTTACATGCATGCTTCACAACTCCTATGTATCTACACTTTGATATTTACATTTATACCAATTTACCTGTGGAAGAAAATGTGCATTTCATTATTAAAAATTAGTTATATTGGCATTTTTGATGGGATATGAAATATTTGTGTAATAAATATAAAAAATCAAAGTTTAGATGTTAGATACATAAATTCATAAGAATTGTGTGGTGTGTATGTAAATGCCTCTTTATTTGTGAAATTTACATACATACCACCTAATTCTTATTTATTTACATATCCTACATAAAGTTTGGTTGTTACATTTATAACACATTGATGTCATAAACCTATGCGTGAAAATGTATATTTGACTTCTAAAAGCTAATGATAATGGTATTTTTGATATAATGTTAAACATTTGAGCGTTATTTATGTTAATATGAAAGTTCAATTTTAAATATGAACTTTGTGGTATGTATGTAAAATGTATTAAATGAAACAGTTTGTCGCAAACAATATTACTTAATAGATGCAGAATTGTCATTTATCCAGAAACAACTGCAAATCAACTATTTTCAAACAACACAAATCAAACAACTAGTCAGTTTATCCGGATATGTCGCTGATAAGCAGCTTATCAGAATCAGCTGGATTATTCAATCTCAATAATTTCACTGTTACATCATATTGAGTATGGATTGCTTTGTGATTGTCTTTAAGGCAAGCAAACGCATCACCCTTAATTTTTTTTCAAATCTAACCAAGTAACACGAGAAAAGCAATCAATAAATGTCGCAAAATATTCGATAACGATTTATAGTATTTGTGGAACGAGGTTTCCAAACATCAAAATGTATCAAGTCAAAAATATCATAATTCCTAGAACTGGTACAAGAGCTCCTAGTAAACTTACCAAACTCAAACATCACAAACCAACTTTTTTTTATGTCTTGTTATACAAAAAAAGATACAATCGGCTCAATAAACTAAAACAAGTGTGTCTAATTCTCAACAAGTTGCTATGTGAGGAAGGTGATGCGTGTTGTAGCTGAAACAGTTGGGCTGGCTAGAGGGATTTCTTCTAGTCTTTTGAAGTGCTTCTTGTTATGAGCCTCCTTTATACTGACATATATAAGGGAGTACTTGATGTTGCTGCCAATGTAGTGATAATTTAATTGAAGGATGACGGGAGAAGATAATAGTCTTGGTGGGTGTTTTGCTCTTATTTGGCTGCTGCTTGATCATTATCATCTTCATCTGCTACTAATTCCTCGAGTGGTCTTGAGTTTCTAGTTTTCTTTACGCAAACCATAATGCTTGAGCTTGGGCAAAGGACTAGAGTTGTGTTCTTGGAGTGATTTGTAACCCTCCCATGGAAGTTGAACTAGAAATTATTCACACAATTTTTTATGGGGGACATGACGTGAAATACCCAACCGCGAGTTTAGCTACATTATCGAACCACAAACGATATCAAGGGAGAACCAGTCGTCCGAATTTCTATTTCATCCTGGATTTTTTTCATCTTTAACTTAATTATTATTCCTTCATTTCCTTTTTTTCTATTTTTCTTACTTCTAAGTAGGATTTTACTTGGGATATTATTTATATGTTAATTTCTATTTTGAGGGGATTTTTTATTTGATTTATGTTATTTGGCGTTTTTTTCTCATGGTTATCTCTATTAGAGTGTTGTATTCTTAGATTTATTTCAGACAGTGTGTCTGTAACCTGATAGGATCGAAGTGTTGATCTCCCTTAGATGTTTGGAGGCCTCCATTATCGTTCAACTCACAGTCAAGTGTTGTTCGCAATTCGTTGTTCAGTTGTTTTCCATGCTGTAATTTTAGCTGAAACCCTCCTGGATATCCATGCCACACTATTCCGTGTTTTTCCTTGCTATTTTTAGGTGGAACAGCTGCCGAACGTCGTCTATTCTCCAAATATCGTGGATCACTCATAATTTTATTCCCCTACCATTCCTCTAACTCCTTGACGTCGCTTTCCAAACACATTCTAAGAGCCCTAGATTGGTATCGGAGCTTGGCAAATCCTAAATTTTTGGTGATTTGTTTTTCATGCCCCAAATCTAAAATTTCAACAACAGAAAAAAAAAAACTACAATAGCCTAAGCATCCGTACCGTAATTCCTAAATTTTCAAAATTCAACTTTCCTACCTCCACCAAAAGTTCATCCTAACACATCACACAAACCCTAAACCTCAACCAACCTTGAATCACAATGCTACATCCTTCGGAAACGTGATTGGAAGAAAATGACAATGTCGCGGAGGAAAAATCCACAAAGAGGTTTCCAAAAGCTTAATTTGGAAGATATTTTGCGAGAAATCCTCCATATGATACTGAGGCTCGCTGCCTTCAAGAGAAAACAATCCGGTGGGGACTCCTGTAGCCACAACAATGACTTATCAGATTGAGAAAAGGAGGTGAACCCTTCCATCAGACAGCTTTCAGTGACGAAGAACCGCTACCTTGACGATTCAACATGGAATATCAGAGAAGCCAGGAACTTAAAGTAAAGATAGATTTTTTTTTTATTTTGACGGTCACGGGGTTTTAGAAGAATTTATCTGAGTGATCTAGACATTAAAAGTGTCTTTGAATACAAGAATATTCTAACGAATAGAATTGCAAAGCTAACCTTCATTAAGTTAAATAAGAGTGCATCTTCGTTATGGGAGAACTTGAAGATTCTTTGATATCGAGAAGGGAAGAGTAAAATTAGTACTCGGTTCAAGATAAAATGAGTGATGCAGTGCAAGTACCTATTAGTTCATTACAAGTAGGGCATATTCTTGAGATTTCATCAGTTGCACACCAAGATCTCTCAGTAAAGGAGTACACATTCGAGTTCAAACAATTTATGTTGTAGAGTTGGCTAGTGGATCCCAATGAGAAGATCATAGCTCAATATCTGAGGAGATTGAGATTCTCTATTGGCAACATGGCCTGTTACAGTCCTATTGGACATTACAAGATGTTTAGACTCTAGCTTTAAAGGCTGATAGACAACAACATTGAACGACCGTCACATCTTACAGGTAGAGTTCAACTCAGGATAAAGCAACAAAATACACCCAGTGGGGCATCCTAACCAACCTCGCCAGAGGAGAATACAGTTCAGAGTGGAGAACAGTTGGAGCCAACCAACGCTTTTAAATTTATCCCAACCAAGCTTCAGGATTTTGGGCACATGTCGGCGTTGTTTTGGGTGTGGACTGCCCGTAAGAAGCTGTCGGTCGCCGAAATCGAAGTCCCGTCGCCCGCTTCAGAAGGACGTTTTAATTTACATATACATATATAATTTTTGAAAAATATGAAATCAAACTGACCCCATATTGTAAAGAAATAGCTACACCTCAAGACCCGTATTTATCCCGAAAGATAAACACAAGACTTGTGGGTGAGAATCGATCAAATAAACTAAGAAATACATGACATTCGTTTGGTCCGCGAAACCATTTTATATGCCGATAAATTCCCCTATTTAATATGAAAAAATTAAATAAGGTTTATTTTAAGCTGGGTTCGGAAATGTTTCCTATAAGGGCAAACCTCTATAGTTAATTAGGTATTAAATGACCGAAATTACTTACGAAAACTCTCGATAAAAATCAGGAAATATTATCTTCAAGGAGGTCAAAAGGATAGAACTTTTCAACGAAATCGGATAAAGAGGTGTGAAATGGGATTGGTTCAAATTTGGAACATTTTATTGTAGAGTCCAAAGGAGGAAGAGCTAGGAGATGTCGGAGATCCTGAGGCAAACCTCGGTGACTTCCCAAACTTTCCTATGGTTTGGCTTAAATTTAGGGGAGAAATTATTTAAAGGTTTCATCCTGCCAATTTTATTTAATTAGGGCTTATATTTGTGTGAAACAATCACACGAATAACCTAGAAGATATAAGGATTTAGGTTGTGACGAACGACAACCTCGGAATCCTATAACGAGTTGGGGCTTATGTTGTATAACAGAGCTATACACAAGCCCAACAAGAGGTTGAAGATTTATGTCGCACTAGACGAACAACCTCGAAATCCTATGAATTGTTGTTTAATTACTAAGAAATGGTTTAAATTCGACAAGATACGTTTCTATTGTTGAAGATGGTCAAGTCGCCGCACCACTAGCTCCAAGCTTCCTCATGCGAAGAGGTTGAAGCTTTAAGTGGCAAGTCATGATGTCAAATCAGGCGGCCCTATGGTTGTGGTTTTCCTAAATTCTATGCGAGCATGTTTAAAGGTCAGATATAGATGCAGAAGATATATAAGACATGAAAACGATAAAACATGCAGCAGGGAGTATGGTACAATGTGCTAAAAGAACAATAGCAGGTACGAAAAAAAGTGACATGCTGTAAAAATAAACAAACCTGTATACCTGGGAGATCCGTTATTTTCTTAAATGTGACGGGCTGGAATGCATCACACAAGTGAAAGCTAAGCAGAAAAAGAAATATCGTCTGGAAAAACTCGAGAAAGGACGGTGAATGACTCACGGTAGAAAACTCGGGAAATAAACGAATAACAAAATAAAATCATCAAAACCTCTGGAAAGTCTCAGAAAAAGGACGAGTGCTTCATCCGAAAATCATACGAAAAATCCGAAGAAAACCGCAAACACTCTGGCTCGGACTAGCTCGAAACCGCGTAGTAATTCTCGAGGTCGTCGAAGCGCTACTTCGTCACCCGAGTGTATAGAGACCGCTACTCAACTAGAAGAGTGTCATACTAAACCTAACTCAGGAGGGTGTTCCTTAACCCAATACTGATGATCAATAAGTGGACAACCAAGTTTATAATATAGTTTTAAAATTTATATTTTTAGCATTCACGTGGATTTCAGACATACAAAAGAGAGTTTATATTGATTTTGGTTGTAGTGAAAATATATTTTTGTTGTAAATATAGTATCCGTTCTTATCAATTTTTGAAAATTAGGGTTGTCCACGAGTCGATCATTTCGTCGGGTGTAGGATCACTAACAATCCTAAGAAGGTACGGGTGCCCCGCTCGCCTTATACGGCGAATGATACCGTTATCCTACGGTTCACCGGGGCCCTGGAGCGGGTCCTGGTGTCGTAGAATGGGATATCATTCCACTCTACCATCGGTGTGCCTTTATCATCAGCACCCTAAGCCCCAAAACAAAACGAAAACCAAAGCCGAGAAAAACAGTGAAAGAACGTAAGTCAAAGAGCAAAAGGGGAAGGAAAAGAGACTAAACCCTCTTCCAAATCCAATTTAAAATAGGAGGGGCCAAACTGTAGGAGGATTGACTGCAAAACGCCCCGAAATAAGCGTTTGAAAAGTTTTCCAAATCTTACACAAGAAGTCAAATAGTAGTAAGCTAAGAAAATCCGCACTGGTATTTCCAAACCCCTAGATATTATAAATTTTCAATTCCCATGTAATTCACAACTCAATCATGCCTCACAAGTGTGAAATCCTCCAAGAAATCCAAGTAGAATGTCACGACCAAGACTGGACAAGGCCAAAGAGGCTCACGGCCAAGGCAACAGGGGTCAAGGAAGCTCACGGCCAAGGCAAAGAAATAGAAAAAATAGTTTCTAAGAAAGTGAATGAACAAATTCATAAATCGTCCAAATCAGCTCCAATTTTCTCAAGCAAGGCATAGGAAAGATTACCCCAAAAGGTACTTCTCATACACCTCTCCCCACACGCAAGCTAAGGGGACATTCAAACCATCGCAAAGCACATAAAAATATTCATCACATAACCATAGGACTGAATTAACATAGGGCTGAAATCGAACCAACACAAGGCATAAACCCGAGCCACCATGAGGCTATAACCGTGCCAACACCAAGCTACAGCCGGCCCAACACAAAGCCAAGGTAGGGAACAACATCACAGGACACCACCGAGCCAGTACAGGCCCAAACCCGAGCCACAGTATGGCTGGAATCAAGCCAACACCAGGCTACAACAGTCCCAACACAAAGCCAAAGCAAGAAGTACCACAGGAGCAAAACCGAGCCCACATAGGACCAAAACCTGAGCTATCACATGGCTAAAAAACAAGTTCCAACTCCGAGCTAAAACAGGGACACAACAGGGGTAAAAACCAAGTCAATATAAGGCTAAAACCGAGCCAACATTAATTTACAACAGAGAACACAGCAGGGCCAACAAAACCGAGCCAACATCCAAGCTAAAACCAAGCCCAGCACAAAACTGAAGAGAGGGGGCATAGCAGGACTCAAAGACCGAGCCACACCCAAGCTAAAACCAAGCCCAACCATGATTGAAACCAAGCCCAACATCAAGCTAAAGCAAGCTTTTCAAAAGCTTAATAGATGAAATTTATAAATTTGAAACATAGCCTTAGCTTGAAACTGAGAAAAAGGCTAAACTTAAATCACAATAACATCTTCATGCCTCTCATATATCAAACCATAAAACTATCACATGCTTGCAAGCAAGAATAAGCATAGTAACATTTCAACTCCTCATAACATGCTTTTATAAAGGGCTAAGATACAAGGAGCCCAAGGACTAAGCTTCCATATATTCAAAACATAGAGCCACCATATGCTTCACATAAGAACAAGCATAGAACTTTTCCAAATTAAATTAAACTTCTTCCTAGCATGCAATTTGGTAAGGAAAAGCTACAAGGAGCAAAACCGAGCCTCACATCCGTATAAAGAATCAAAAGGCTCTCATAATTCATAGCAACAAGAGTGAGTGAAGAACCCTATTCAAAACACTTGCAAGAGGAACTAATAACTTGCCATCAAAACCAAATCTACCACTTGCTTATATTTCCATTTTTAACATGCTTAAGTAATGAATCTTCCTAAATAAGGCTAAAATAGTAAGCTAGTGTCGGAAAAGTAAACAGAGCGAGAAAACCCGACATGAAAGTCAGAAAATAAAGAAAACAAGTCGTAGAAATCGCAAACAAAACTCGTAGTCACATATGGAAGATCAAGACTGAGTATAAGACATTAGTAGAGATGGTGGGCTCGGAAATGGATCAGTAGCTTCCCGACCTTGGATAAGAGCTGCCAACCCGACGATCTGCAGGAGGGTAGTCCTAACCCAATCCAAGCCGATCAACTACGACTTTTATATATTTTATGGTTAAAAATTCTTCGATTTTCATGCAAAGTTATTTAAGTTTTTATACGTAACTTCGTTAACAAACAAAATAGATTTTTATTTTATATTTTGTTTTTTTGTTAGTATTTCGTGAAGAAGTATAGTCACAGTGCTAGTCACTCTAATCGTCTGTAGATTACTCAACGACCTAAGATCACTTGGAAACAATCTAACAAAGAGTCGGCGACATAGTATCATCTGTCCTTTCCTCTCCCTTTATGGAGGTCATCGAGTAGGAGATACTATTCTAATTATCCCTCGTATCCCTCGTATAACGACACATAAAGCATTATTATCATCGCTCGCCACCTGACATCTCGTACTTATACTCGGACTCGATGTATCCATATGTGGCTAAACAAATGTCCCTAATCGTGGAGGATCCGAGTAGTATTGCTCAAGCTCGAATCCGTGCAGTTGGCTTTAATATTGGTTCAGCGCATTTTATGAATTCCACGATTGATTTAATTAGTGGAAGGCGTAACTAAGCCTCTGGTGCGTCCCCGTGTCTAGTGTCTCGAATGGTTCGTGAATTCAAGATCGAGTACTTGGATTTCACTATGTATTCGAAGGTTAGGTGGATGGGCTTTCACCTAGGCGCGTGCTCCTAAAACTTAGGAGGCTTATGCGCCGAGGATCAGGTGGATCGAGCTCGCCACAGGGCGTGCTCCCGACTCTATGAAACCTATGCTGAGAATTAGGTGGATGGGCTCTCACCTAAGGGTGTGCTCCTAACTTTAGAAGCCTATCGCCGTGAATTAGGTGGGTGACTCACCTGAGGTGTGCTCCTAAGTTCTAGAAGCCTCAGCTGAAGGTTAAGTGGGTGAACTCTCACCTAGGCGTGTGCTCCTAACTCCAGAAGCTCTACACTCTAACTCGTGCTTGAAGTGACTAAGAGTGATTTACCCTTCCTCAAGTTAAATCGAAATTCCACTTTTGTGACTTAACCGTTAAAATAAAAGAAACAAAACAAAAGAAAGAAAACCGACCCAAAATAACAACATTTAAAGTTTCCATCAACATGTGAATCGGTGATTAAATGATGCCCAAAATCTTCATGAAATAAGCTTCAAACAACACTTTTGAAGTAAAAAAAAATAATAATAAAAAAATAATAAAATAAATAAAAAAAAATAGTAATTTCAAAATGTCCCAAAAACCATTTCGAAATGCTTTAAACAACCACAGCAAATTCAAATGCTCCAAATAACACTTTTAAAGCTCCAAAACAGTAATTTTAAAAATCTCCACACAACCATTTAAAAGAACCCCAAACAGTAATTTCAAAGCTCCAAGATAGTATATAAATCAGCCTCCAAAGAAAGGTGTTTAAAGCTCCAAAAACAGTGGAAAGTGCAGCCCTTAAATCCCTCTCCGAGTAGCCAATGTTTTGAGCTAAGACCGTGAAGGTGCTAGCAAACTTTAAGGCTTCCCATGAGCTGTCTAACAACAAGTTTTATGAAAAACGGGTTCATCCAATTCAACACAACTAAATAGGTTTACATACACATCACTTAATTCTTATGTATTTACATGTATGACACCTAAACTTCATGCTTTGCATTTATAATACAAGTATATTTCACACACATCACATTGAAAAAAAAAAAAAAAAAAAAAAACTATTTTAAATTTTAAGAGATAACATGCACTTTCAAGCATAGATAAGATGGTATGTATCTATAATTGAAGTTTAGGTGTTAGATATGTAAATACATAAGAATTGATTGGTATGTGTTTATAAATCTTTCAAAGAATTTTTTTATTTTTTTTTATTTTTATTTATTTTTTTTTTTTTTTTAAGAAAGCAAAGTAGCAGCATGAGTTTTTTTTTTAATAACAATGGTATAAAGAGCCGTAGGAACTGAAGCATTTTACATGGGGTTCACTAGATAACAATGCAACTCAGGCATAGAACTGGGAAGTATATTACTTATTCACATTATAGCATGCTTTAACAGACTACATCTCTTAGAAAGATGTTAAGTTATTGCACTGACCTTGACTTGAATAAATTTGGATCTGGGTGGGTATGTGACTGCTTATCAGGGCTTAAGGGCGTGCTACCAGATTGAGAGCCGACTCGTGCGTCCCTCAGAGGAGAAAAGGGGGTTTAAGCGACTGCTATGAAGCTTGACCGAGAGCTTGGGGATCAAGAGGAGCTCGCGGGGATGTCGTGCGTGAAGAGGCGTGGTGTTTGCTGCGGTGTCGAGCGCTAGAGGGCAGAGAAAGCGGAGGCGAGTGCTGCGGTGCAGAGAGGAGGCGAGGGTGAGCCAAGCATGCAGAGGCGCTTCGATCACGAGCGGGAGAGGGGGTTTCAATCGCGAACGGGAGGCGAGATCGAGAGGTGCCGAATGTCGCAGGGAGGAGAGGCGATGGTTTGAGTTCGGTGCAGCGAGGCAAGGAGAGACGAGCTGGTTCGGTGCAGGGGGGAGGAGTCGGCTTCCGTCTCTAAGAGCAGGGGCGAGCGGGTCGTGAGGGCGGGAGAGCTGAGGAGGCGAGCGGGATTCAGAGGAGCAGGGAAGGTCGAGCGGGGCTTCTGTGCGAGCGTGAGGGAGAAGGGAGCTTCGGGATTCGATCGAGAACCAGCGGGTGAGAGGAACGGGGGCAGGAAGATGAAGGCCGAATCTCGATTTGTCCAGTTGAGCGGGATTTGTGTCCCGCGCCTCTCCCATAGCGCGTTACGGGACAACGTTGGCGCGGAGAAATTAATAATTTCCTTCCTGCGGACGATTTAATTGGAAAGTAATAATAATCATATATTTTTAATTAATACCGGTTTTAAATAGTCCGACTCGAATTTTAAAATTTAAAGTTCGAAATCTAGGAGGCGATGCTCAGCTCGAATCGAGCTCAGGTCGAGCTCGGACCCGCGCCACCGCTAATTAAGAAATTGCGCACCAATTTTTGTGCTAATGGCTCGCGCGCGGAACCATAGCAATATGGGTGTCCTTCCTAGCTAAAGTCGACGTCCCGGACGCATCTATGTGGTCCGTTTCGTCAAACGAGGTCGTCCGGACAAGTTCGTCGACGGTCGGGTCAAAAAGAGCGTCAAATTGCGGTGTGCGGAGTGCTCGAGCATTAAGGGTTCACTGAGGCGTGCGATCCTGTGGGAACTCATTTTCGAGCCCTCTACATGTTAGTCCTAGCCCTAGCAACCGAAGAGTCGAGTGCTTGGGACTACTCATGCGAGGTCTCTACAAAATGAGTCAGAAGTGGTTCGAAGCTCTATGGGAGGTGGGCTCCATGACTAGTCCGCTAGGATGGTCGATACGGAATTCTAAAGCTAGATCCTAGGGTCTAACATGAAGAAAGCTAAGACCTCACTAAAAATGAGGTCAACAAAAGGACCCCGATAGGTGTGGTGTGCTGGAACAATGCACACCGCGCGTATGCGTTGGCCGAGCGATCAACAAAACCAAAGAATCTGTTTAAGTATACATACTTAGAACAGATCGAACGTCGAACCTGGTCCGAAAAAGGAATTTGAGTTGAGGTTCCCACTTGGGAAATCCCAACTCAAGGAAAGACAAGAGTGTAGAATTTATGAGTTTCCGCTGGGGATGAAAGGATTTGCAATATGATGTGTTGTTTGGTTTAATTGTTTGTGATATTTGTGTTTCTTTGTTGTCTTGCAGAGATTGTTATGATTGTGAGGAGTGTTGCAGTTGTAAGTGAATGGATTTGAATTGGACATATCATAAATGTGCAAATATCTTTGAGAAAGGATTAAGGTTAAACCTCTCCCAAATGTGCTGAGAAAGAATAGGAATGAGCCTATTTCCAAATGTCTTTGAGAAAGAATAGGAACGAGCCTATTCCCAAAATGTGCTGAGAAAGAATAGGACTGAGCCTATCCCAAATGTCTTTGAGAAAGAATAGGATCGAGCCTATCCAAATGTCCGAAAGAATAGATCGGCCTATCCGAATGTGCCGAGTGCTGAGTGTTGGGCTTTCAAATTTGAATATCGTTTTGACTTGTTTTGTGTTGATATTGTGTTAAGAAATTTGAAAGAGTCGGAATCCCTGCACCGACCCTGAAATTTGAATTTGAAGGATTTCGAAGCCTTAATATCCATCAAAGGGGGTCTTACTCCTATCCTCGAAAATTTGAATTTGTTGAAATAAAAAAAAAAGATTTGAATTTGAAGGAATCAGAAGCCTTAACATCCGTATAGGGGGACTCACACTGATCCTCGAAGATTTGAATTTGTAGAAATAAAAAAAGATTTGAATTTGAAGGAATCAGAAGCCTTAACATCCGTATAGGGGGACTCACACAGATCCTCGAAGATTTGAATTTGTAGAAATAAAAAAAGATTTGAATTTGTTACATTAGGAAGGAAAGCCTTAACATCCGTTGAAGGGGGGACTCGCATCCAACCTAAGAGGTAACGAAAGAATCGGAAGCCTTAACATCCATTATAGGGGGACTTATACCGATCCAAAAAGAAAATTTGAATTTATGGAAGACCACATTAGGAAGGAAAACCTTAACATCCACTTGGGGGGTTTTACATCCATCCTAAGAGGCAAGGAGTTGGAAGCCTTAACATCCATTAAAGGGGGTCTTACTCCACTCCACAAAGATTTGAAAAGACCACATTAGGAAAGAAAACCTTAACATCCACTTGGGGGGTTTTACATCCATCCTAAGAGGCAAGAAGGAGTTGGAAGCCTTAACATCCATTTAAGGGGGTCTTACTCCACTCCACAAAGATTTGCAAAGACCACATTAGGAAGGAAAACCTTAACATCCATTTAAGGGGGTTTTAAATCCATCCTAAGAGGCAAGGAGGAGTTGGAAGCCTTAACATCCATTTAAGGGGGTCTTACTCCACTCCACGAAGATTTGATGAAAGACCACATTAGGAAGGAAAACCTTAACATCCACTTGGGGGTTTTACATCCATCCTAAGAGCGAAGGAGTTGGAAGCCTTAACATCCATTAAAGGGGTCTTACTCCACTCCACAAAGATTTGAAAAGACCACATTAGGAAAGAAAACCTTAACATCCACTTGGGGGTTTTACATCCATCCTAAGAGGCAAGGAGATTGGAAGCCTTAACATCCATTTAAGGGGTCTTACTCCACTCCACAAAGATTTGCAAAGACCACATTAGGAAGGAAAACCTTAACATCCACTTGGGGGTTTTACATCCATCCTAAGAGGCAAGAAGGAGTTGGAAGCCTTAACATCCATTTAAGGGGGTCTTACTCCACTCCACAAAGATTTGAATTTATGAATTTGTGAGAAATTTGTGGAAATCTTATGGAACTTGTGGAATTTAGGAGAGTTGTGTCAAAATGTCAACTGAAAGAAATAAGATTGAGGAGGAATGCCAAGGGACTAACATCCAACTCAAGATCTGATAAAAGAAAATGTCCTTCTGAAAAGAGGTGCAGTTCCATATCAACGGAACCAGCTAACCCTCATTCACACCGGACAAAAGACAAGGAAGAGCTGGTTCTATGTAGATAGAGCCGGCTAACCTCGTCCGCACGAGGAAGAGGACCCGTAGTTCTATGGAAGGAAACTTTGGGCCGAGAGAAGCGTCGAGGAAACTCAACCTATCCAGGTCGGAATTCGAAGTCTGAAAATTTTGATTTTGAATTTGATTCTTTTGATCGTTTTGATTTGATGCTGAGTTTATTTCTTTTGTTATGCTGTGATGTGATTTTCATTGAAATTTTGTGAGTTTTCTGTTGTTGCATTGTTGTTAGGATTTGGACCCAGTTCTAGACAAGTATGACATCGGTGCTCCTAGAAACAAGACTGTCTTTGGAACACCATGATGCGCAGTACTTCTTGAGGTGTCATCCTTTGACTGAAGACATGTGCAAAAATAACTCATTCTTTAAGGTACTATCAGAATTGTATTCTTTCAAGTACACATAAAGATGTGCTATTTATAGGGACATCACAGCTCGAAAAGCTGTAGCTTTGTAGATCCGTGATGGCAGTCATCATTTCTTTATCACCGATTTGTAGAGAATGTTCACACTGTCTTTGGGCAGGAGACGTGTGAAAACAACCCATTCTTTATGGTATTATCAAAGTTGTATTCTTTCAAGTACACATAAAGATGTGCTATTTCGAAGGACATCATAGCTTGAAAGGCTGCACTTTGTAGCTTCGTTGTGGCAGTCGTCGTTTCTTTATCACCGACTTCGTAAAGATGTTCACAGTGTTTGAGAAACCATTTTGATACTCTTCGTGGAGTAGAATCCTCTGGGCATTGAAAGATAAGACTTCAGGGTAGCATTTCCATTAATTTGCTAATAACATAGGCCTTTCTTTAGTCCTTTCTTTCTGGGCATAAGTAGATTCAGAATTTAGTTTATGTGATTTAAATATTTTTCATCTCCGAGGATATTTACGAGACAATTAATAGTCGATCAAAAGACACAAGATCACTTAACTCTTTCCCGAGTATAATATCTGAAGAATTTCCTTAAGAGACCTTTCAAGTTTTATCAATTCGGGGAGAATTCAAACACCAATTTTTGATTGCTCACCACAAGCTTCTTCCCAGGGAGCCTCATTTTTTTTTTTCTTTTTTTTTTAATGGAGAATTACGATATCTGGTGAAGCATGATTTAAAGATTTTGAATGTCTAAATTGAGACACCAATTTTTGATTTCATGTCCACCTCAAGCTTCTTCTCAAGGGATTTTTTTTTTTCGACTTTTTTTTTTTTTTTTTTGCTCATTTTATTTTTCAGGAATTATCGTATCTAATAAAGCATAATTTAAAGATTTTGAATGTTCGAACTCCATCGATTAACAATTCTCGAAATATTTCTTAAGACAAATCCTGAGATATTATAACTCATTCAAAAGTCAGGACCCAGTCACTTGACAGAGGATTAAAAGTCTCGTGATATCCTTAGTCGATTACTCGTATTATGATCACACCGACTTATCTTGAATTTCACTTAGGAGCCCGTCCGAAATTTTTAAAGTGAAGGACCCAGTCATTAGGGTATTAATTTTATTTTCCTCTGAAATCATAATTTCATCACAATTCCGAAATTTTTTTTTTTTTATCTTTGATTACCCCTTTCTCAGTTGTCTTCCTGTTGAGCTTTGGACATTTTGTTAACCATGCTTTCCAAACATTGAACAGTTATGAAAAGAAAAACAACTTTATTTATTTTATTGCGGTGGGAGGGAAGGGACATACAAGCATTGATACCATTAACATTTATTTCAAAAACAAAAGTAGTACAATAGTAATCAAGAGACGTTTCATTCTTTGTCAGCTGCATCGGTGTCAATTGGAACACTGGTATCGACCGAAATCATATTGATAGAACCTTTTTTAGGTTCTTTTCAAATATTCTTTCGGGATCACTATGCTCCCATTCTTGACGTTCTCCTCAAGCCAATCTTTGAAAGTGAAACAATCTTTTATGGTGTGTCCGATCAGCCTATGATATGGGCAGTATCTTGGATGATCTTTTTCATCAACTTCGTCTGGTTTCTTCGGTTCAGGGAGCTTGAACTCGAGTTTCTTTATCAGAGTCGGGAACATTTGTTCTACTGCTTCATCCTTGAAAGAATATATCTTGTTCAAACGATTCTTTATGTTCGGGGGTCTCCCCCCATCTGTTGGATAAGATCCTTGCTGAAATGATTGCTGACCATTCTGCCGAGGACGTTGATAGATCTGTCGAGACTGTTCAGCTTGTATCTGTAACGTTCGCTTGCCCTTACCAACCACTGCTATTGTCCCGTATTTCTTCTCAGACATCTTCGATGGCTCTAGCTTCCCAGCTTTCTCAAGAAAACCAAGTTGCTTAGCTTCTTCTTGGAGATTCCTGACCTTGTTAAGCAGTTTCTCGAATGTTTTGATGGTGAATCCCTTGAGTAAGAAACCCACTGGACCATGAATGCTCTTTAGAAGTATTTCAACTGCATGTTGCTCTTGGAGTTGTGGCTCACATTTCATGCTCAAATTTCTCCATCGCAGAATATAGTCCATCAATGTTTCGGCTGGCTTCTGCCGCTCCACCACGAGATCACCGATGGTGATATGGTGTTTAGCTCCAGCGAACCGCTTAACAAAGAGGTCTTCCAATTCTGCAAATGTTTTCACTGAGTAATTGGGTAGTTCGGCGTACCAGTCAAAAGCAATTCCTGAAAGACTGCTCACAAATTGACGACACAACAATGCATCACTACCCCCGCGTTGCAGCAACTTGCTCGGAAGTGTGCAACATGTCGTCGGGGTTTCCGTCCCATCAAATGTCTTGAACGACGGTGGTACGAAACCCTTGGGGTATTGGACGGCATCAAATTCCTCCGGATAGGGTCTACCCTTTAGAATCAATGCCCCTGCTTTTGATTGAGCTAGGGCTTCTCTCACCTGTTGTTCAATCATTTGTTTGATGTCATTTTCTGGTATTGTGTTATGGGTTGACTCTTTATTTTCATTCGCGATGTGAATGATCTCCGGCTGATTTTCTTCTGAGAAGCTGCTTTCGGAGATCGAGGACGACTTCGAAGTGAGGCTCATAGCGATGCTCATCTCCTCCATCTGTTTTCTCCATTTGCTGATGATTAGCTCATCCCTTTGTCGGATGACTCTTTGCGGCTCATCATCGGCGTTCTCCTCAGGCAGGCGATGGAGCATCACGCGGTGATGATGAAGCTCCGGTCTCGATAACAAGGATTTCTGCGAAATCTTCCATCACATAATCTGATGGATCGTAGGGTTCATCACCTATATCTTTTCTTCGTTCTTCAGACAGTCGTGCAATGTCGGCTCGAAGCCTTTCCAACGTAGCCTCGATCGAGTTTCCTTTGATAACTTTAAGGTCAGTTGGAGGTTTTTTATCAACATCATTTTTTCGTCGAGTACTGGTGTAGTTATGTAGAAGTCAAGTGAAACAATCGGCTCAACCGAAATCATATTGATGGAACCTTTTTCAGATTCTCTCGAATATTCTTTCGGGATAGTTATCCTCCCATTCTTAAAGTTCTTCTCAAGCCATTCTTTAAAGCTGATACAATTCTCTATAGTGTGTCCGAGCATTCTGTGGTAGGGGCGATAGTTGGGATGATCTTTTTTGTCAACTTCCTCCGGCTTCTTTGGTTCTCTTAATCCGAATTTAGGATTCTCGATTAAATCCACGAACATCTTTGCTACTGACTTCTTCTTTAAAAGAATATACTTTGTTCAATTGCTTGGTATAGATGAACCCCTGTCTTTCATCTATCCGGTCCGGCTCTCGCTGGAATGATTGTTGACTATATTCTCGAGAAGGTTGGAAATCCTGCCTCGGTCAATTGTCTTTGTCAACTCCTGTCACTGTATCAGATTGCTCTTGAAATGTCATCATTGACCTTGGACCATTATGGAGAGATGGTGGTGGTAACGTTGTGGCAACCTTATAGACTCCATCCTCTCCGTAGGTAGCAGACAACTGGTGAAACCTACTCCCTCTGAGTAGAGGTGAGGCCTCACGTAATCCTGCCTCATCCGGTCGGAGGACGGTGTCGATAGTAGCCAGCTCTGCGGCTTTTGCCTTCTCGGCCTTCAGAGTCTTCCTATTGCACCTCATTTCCTGTGTTTTAGTCAGTCGCACAAACTTTGAATTGGACCCAATCTCGAATACGGAAGACGGTGGGGCAAAAGCATTGACTGACACTTCTTCATATAGAATCTCCTTCCCTTTGTTTAGCGGAGCAACTAGTGCAGTAGCGGTGAATCCGGTGGTAGAAGGAAAAACAGTCCTGGGAGCAGTCCCAACATTCCTAGTGGCAGATTTTACAGCAATGGTAGGGTTCTTTTCAACCAACACTCTTTTCGGAGAGGGTAATTCCTTAGCAGACCTCAGGTTGAATTCCACAACAGGCTCGACGGACTTATCTGTTTCAGATTTCCTTACTGCGACGGCGACATCCCCAAACTTGGCTTCAATATCTTCGAATCCTTGCCCAAACTTAATGACCGCCAAGTCAGGCAGCTCGCTCTTGCTAATAACAAACTCCATTCCGGTGGCGAAAGAAAAGATCAACTTTGGTGAAGACATTGTTCCTGTCATTTGAAGAATTTCCAAAAGGTCAGTGATGTCCCATGTTTTTTTTTTATTTCTAATTTCGCGAAGGTACTCGAAGTAAACATACTTGTCTTGTGAACTCGGGTAGCACTGTGAATTTATTCATGTGAATTTTATCTCAAATTTTTGTGTTTTGGTTGGAGCTTAGATGGAGGATTGTGAGAGACAAATTTCAATTTAACTTGTTCACAACAAGTCAAACTCAAAGAGGAATGAAATGTAGGACCCGGTCCGAGATTGGAAGGAGTTTAACATCGCATCGAACTCGTTTCGATAAACCGCTCCTAACCTACCACACCTATCGGGGGTCCACCCCACTAAACCCTAAGGATTCCTGAACCACTCTGTTTAATGGTGATTAAACAGATGACTCCGAAATCCAAAAGAGTTGACTATACTGGCTCAAAGAAGAAATGAGCACGATATGTCAACGAAGAACAACGATCGGCCCGCGAGGGACATGGGCACACTCGTCGATGTATGAAGACAAAACCTCCCGATCGAAATGGAGAGGAACTAGTCCCACGGAGTCGCTGAAATTTGTCGACAGCATTTTTTTTCTTTTGAAAGATTTAAAATTTGGTGATTTAGTTTAATATAAAAAATGTATATGATTTTGAAAATAGTTTTGAAAATAGTGTATTTTAATTTTGGAAAATGAGACCGCATGGATCTCATTTGTCCAGTAATTTGCATAATCGTGTCTGATGTCACAAATGATACACTTTCTCGAAAGAGTAATGTATCTTGCGACGGTAGACCCAATCATACGAACTAAAGGACTCGTGACATCCGTTTGATCTGCGAACCTTTATGTGTGACCGACAAGTTCCCCTACCTAATAGAAAAAACTAGGTAGGGTTTATTTTACCTGGGTTCCAAGTTCCCTATAGAGGCAAGCCCCTATAGTTAATTACATCTCAAATGACTGGCGTCACTTGGAAAAACTCTCGATAATGATCGGTGGTTTTGTCTTCGAGAACTTCAAGCGTTTAGGTTTTCACGGTAGGATGTGGAAAAGCAAGTGGGAGTGGCTCGAATGGGAACGATTATTTACGTGAGTCGAAAGGAAAGAGAAGGTAGGGGATGTCACAGATCTGAGGCAAGCCCCAGTGACTTCCCAACTATCCTATGATGTGGCTGCGTTTTGGAGACGATGTTAATTAAATGTTTAATCCTGCCAATTTTATTATTTGAGACTTACACTTGCATAATACCCGAGTATGCAAATAACCCGCAGAGCTATGAGGGTTTACGTCGTACCGTACGACAACCTCGGAACCTAAAGCGAGTTAGGACTTACTGCTCGCGCAACACTGTTGCACGAAGCTCAAAGAGGAAAGTGAGGGTTTACGCCGCGCGGGCGAGCTACCTCGAAGTCCTATATGTTTGTTATTTAAACTAGGAAGAGTTTTGCTGTTGAAGATCCTCTTGCTGCTCGATCCAAGCTCCTCGTTGTGCTGCCCACGGAGTCAGCTCCAAGCTTCTTGCTGAAGTAATAATCCTAATGTCTAAGGTTCAAGTGGTTTTGTCAAGTGTGTTCCAATGCTTTGGTGTCAAAGTTTGATTTTTGTTTTGGTTTCAGTTTCAGTTCAGGTTTTGCATGCAGAGTAGATATATTGCAAGTGTATAAAAGGTACGTGAAAAGTAACTTGCAGTAAAATAAATTGCAGTTGAGTAATTTGCTGGAAATAAACTGTAAAAACGTACCTGGGCATCTGCTACCGTTGTATGATTTGTATTGCAAGCATGACATGACTTGCAGTGGATTTAAATGGACTTGCCGGAAAATAAGCAGAGCGAGAAAACTCAAATCACGAAAGTCAGAAAGAAAAACGAGTCGTAGAAAGCACACGTAAAACTCGTAGTCACATATGAAATATCGTAAATCTCGTAGTCACATCAGTAGAGGCAGGGGGCTCAGAGCTGGGCTGTGTGCTATTCGACCTTGAATAAGAGTTACCGACCCGACAATCTATGGAGGGTAGTTCTTAACCCAATCCAAGTGACTAACCATGGACCTTTATATATTTTATAAAAAAATATTCTTTGATTTTCATGCAAAAGTTGTTTAAGTTTTTATTTAGAATTTTTTTTTTGATAACAAGCAAAAGAGATTTTTTTTTTTTTTTATTTTTGTAATTACTTTATAAAAAATAGTAGAGTCCACAGGCTAGTCACTCTAATCGTGCTAGGACTACTGGCGACCTAAGAGCGTCGGGGGCAATCTCACCAAGAGTCGGCGAATAGTACCATCGATCCTTTTCCTCTCCCCTTATGGAGGGTCCTTGAGGTAGGAGATACTATTCTAATTATCCCTCATATCCCTCGTATCCCTCGTTATAGCACACATAAGCATTATTATTATCGCCCTCGCCACCTAGACCTCAGACTCACACCAGTCCGATGATCCATATGTTGCAAAACAAATGTCCCCGATTGCGGGAGGATTTGAGTGTAATGCTCGAGCTCGAATCCGGTGCATTGGGTTTTATTATTGGTTAAGTCATTTTAGGGAATTCACGATTGATTTAATTAAGGAAGGGTGAACCGCGCCTCGGTGCGTTCCCGTGTCTAGTGTCTCTAACGAGCTTGTGAATTAGGGTCGGTGTACTGAGTTCAGCTGTGCATTCGAAGGTTATGTGGATGTGCTCTCACACTAGGGTGTGATCACCGAAGTACTAGGAAGCCTGCAGTAAAGGATGAGTGAATCTCGCACTAGGGTATGCTCCTAGCGTTTAGGAGCTCATGTTGTGGATTAGGTGGGTGACTCTCACACTAGGGTGTGCTTCTAAAGCGCTAGGAAGCCTTTGCTGAGGACTCAAGTGGGTAACTCTCATCTAGGGTGTGCTTCTAAAGTCTAGGAAGCATATGCTGAGGATTAGGTGGGTAACTCTCATCTAGGGTGTGCTTCTAAAGTCTAGGAAGCATAAGCTAATCACGGGCCTAGCAGGACAGAGAAAAGTCTGCAACTGGTGCTGTTTGATTCTTGTTGATGGATTTGTCCAGTTTACGTGTTTGCTCCTATTATGCTATTTAACTGTTTTATTTATAAAGCAATTGCTTTCTTTCTTGCTTTCTTTAACATTTGTCATATTTGTTTCATCGCAACTAATTCGGCAGCTTGAACTTGGTCATCGGAGAAGACTTAATGTTGGCAAGATCTCAATTGAAGGAACTCCACGAAAGGTATTATACCATAAAGAAAGTAAGACGTTGCTAATATTGAGGACAGGACTTCGGGACACTTCATTCTCATCAGATATTTGCCGTGTGGATCCTTTTAATGGAGTAATGATATCAAAATTCTCATGCGAGCTTGGTGAAACAGCAAAATGCATGCAAATAATGAGAATAGGATATCAGCATCTCTTAGTGGTTGGGACCAGTCAGTGTCCTGGTCGGACTATCATGCCTAATGGTGAAGCAGAAAGGTACTGTTTTCGGTATTTGTCATGCTTTGTTAGTGGTAATTGCTTATGGTTGTGGAATTCTAAATTGTAAGTAATTGATGTTTTTGTGTCATCAATTCTGTGCAGGATATATTGGTTTATTTCCATATAATTCCTGAATATTTTGTTCATATTGTCCTTAAGATTTCATTCTTTTCTTCCTTGCTTTATGTATTAACAACCAAAACTCAAGTCATATATGTTCTAAAACACTTGAACAATCATGTTTACAAAGTTACGTTGAATTTGAATTGCATTATTTATTGTATAGTGAGCCTTGTCCTCGAGCTTATTCAATAAATTTTTATTGCTCGTCTGACGTGATAATTTTGTGCATAATTTACAGTACAAAGGGACGGCTAATCATATTAGGCTTGGACCATGCACAAAATGCTTCTGAAAGCAGTTCATTGTCCTGTTACTCTAATTTTTTATCACCTCGGATTCCTTCCCCCTTGCATGAAGCTGTCGGGCATGCAGCTGAAAAGTTATCAAGCACCAGTGTTGGTAGCAGTCCAGATGATTGGAGTAGTGATGGAGTTCAAATTGAAGAAATGGAAGCTGGACATTTCAGGGTGATCTATCAGAATCAATTGCCTGGTGCCGTTCTTGCTGTCTGCCCATTTCTAAACCGTTATCTATTGGCTTCCTCCGGTAATATTGTAAGTTTTCACTGCTGCATTAGGTAATGGAGGTATATTTGTAAAGGGTTGCTAATAATTTTTAATGCTGTTTTTAACTTTCGATAATTATTTCTGTTTTCCAATACAAGTTACGAAGTACTGTTTTTTAACTCAGCGGTACCCAATGCTTAATATATGAACATAAAAAGCCATTCCTGATAGTCGTCACTAATGAACAATCTTTGTGCAGCTGAACGTCTTCTGTTTTGTGACTGATAATCCTCTGCGGCTGAGAAAGCATTCCATGACCAAGACACGCTTTACCATAACTTGTTTGAATACATGTTTCACTAGAATTGCAGTTGGTGATTGTCGCGACGGCATTCTTTTCTACTCTTATACAGATGTACGGTGTCCCTGCTAAACCTGAATTCACATCAATCATTTTTATTGCCTTGTTTAATTATTGTAAGTGCATGGCACATTATTATAATATTTTTAGGAATTTTTAATTGGGCCTGGTAACCTACCAATTTGGTTCTTTTTATACAGGATCTTAGGAAATTGGAACAGCTTTATGCTGACCCCGTACAGAGATTGGTTGCTGACTGCACTCTACTAGATATGGACACTGCTGTAGTCTCGGACCGTAGAGGGAGCATCTCAGTTCTGTCTAATGTTGATGACTTAGATGGTGCAGTATTTCTTAAGCTGAAGTTGAATAAATGTGCCTGTTTATTTATGTTTTTTCATCCTGATAGTTAATATTACAGAATTTACTCTGAATTTACTGTCTCTTATTTTGTAGTGATTGGTAACTAAATTTTTGCTTGCTGATGATGCGGATCTTTTAAGTTTGCAGTCATTGAAAGTGCAAATTGCTTGCATTGTAACAATTATTTTAGAAATTCTACTTTGTAATTTTGATTTTGAATTTTGGTTATAAGCAACATGTTGTCTTAGCTGGAGTCTATATTTACCTACCTATAATGATATCCTATTTCTAAGGCTATCATTATGTTATTTGTGGGATTTTTGAAGTTTGTTGTCCTATTCTATTTGCAGGGCTTTGTTTACTATAGCCCTTTTTTAAATATTTTGTTTCTGCGATTTTATTTGCTTGGTTACGGGGATTTTGTTTTGGGTTATTATTATTATTATTATTTTTATTATTATTTTATATTTTGGGTTTTATGGTTCTATTATGCAGATAATTTTTGTAGGGTTGCTTCTCATGTTTGTAGCATGCTTGATATTGTTGTGAATTATTTATTAGGAATTTGCAACCTTTGCTTCGTATGTCTGATGATTCGGAATTGTATTTTTATTATTGTGTTTTAAATTATTTAGATTATTCTAGGTTTTGGCTATTGGTGTCTCCTTTGGTACTCAAGCAATTTGTTTCTTAGGCATTTATTTTTTAAAGATTCCACGAGGATTTTAAATAAATATTGCCGCTGGCCATGTAGTGACGCAGGAGATTACCGTTAACGTGGTACTGTAGCTGTTACTATAACACAAACACGTTACTAGCTGTTACAGTAATTGCGGGTCCCCCTTTCTTATTTGATTACCTACCTTATTTATCACATTCCACTTCTATCCCAATTTCAAGTTGCTTCCTTTCCCATCACCTCTCCTTTATTTATTGCCTTTTCCTCTACTTGCATAATCTACCTATTAACCCCTTCTTATTTATACATGTTGTTTGCTAAGATTAGGACTATTTTTTTATGAGTGCAGATTTCTGAGTGCTGCCTTTGAGGCGTTCTTTCCCTCCGGTGGTTGTATCCGACAGCGAGAAGCGCTCAAGTTGTTGCTTGTCCGAAGTGGTAACCGTCTCCGAGAATCTGGGTGGTGCTCTGGTTGTAGCTTGACCCCAACGAGATATGTGTCCTTCTGCACCCCCCTCTCTGGTCCCCTTCCAGCAGCAGTAAACTATCTTCTCCACTGCGGCACCGGCCTTCCAGCTGCCTATTTGCTGTCCCTACCGCCTGCCGGCCACCCCACTAACATTTCCTGTTGTTGTTCGTGGCCTCCAACAGCTATGTTGTTGTCGCTATCCCATCCCGCACCTTCCAGATTGATGTCCATTCTGTTGGGTGTTGTTCCGACCACTGACATCTTCTAGGTTGTTGTCCACGCTTCCGAGGGCTGTCCCGACCCCCGCCGACCTCTTCCAGGTCACTGTCCACCATCCTCTGCACCATCCTAGCAGGCTGCCTTCCTCCAGCTCCCTTTTGGCAGGCCGCCGATAGTCTCCAACACATCCCAGCAGGTTGCCCTTTATCCAACTCTCTTTCAGCAGGCCACCGACCATCTCCAACACCTCCAAGTAGGCTGCTCTGTTGCCTCCAACATTCCACCCGCTGTGGTAGGACTAATTGGAGTCTATATGTCGCGTCTTTATGATTGTGTTGTTATATTTGGCGTTGTTTGTTTTCTTTTAGAGAGTCTTTATTTGTAATCGTTGGAAGTTAGCAATATTATTATTATTATTATTATTATGGTTTGGGCTTTCCTCCGGTATTATTTGGTATCAGAGCTAGCATCACCCTAGTTCTATCCTAGGATCCCTAGCATCTGCCTCTACCCAAGCCACCCCCACCAAAATTTTTCTGCCTTAAATGCTTCGATGAATAAGTTAGAAGCTCTCCCAACCACGATAGATTGACACGGGAGCTTACCGTGGATGCGGTACTATATCTGCTACAGTACTGCGATATGCTACTGTAGCTGCTACAGTAATCGCGGATCCTCTTTTTTTTTATTTGATTCCCTACCTTATCTACCACCTTTTAGTTCTATCCTAATTTCAAATTCTTTCCTCTCCTTTATTTATTGCCTTTTTTTCTACTTGTCTAATCTATCTATTAACCCCTTCTTATTTATACATGTTGTTTGTTGAGGTTAGGACAGTGTTTTTATGAGTGCTGATATTTGAGCGTTGCCTTCGATGCATTCTTCCACTCCGGGGGTTGTATCCAATTGCGAGAAGGTGCTCCAGTTGTAGCTCGTCTTAGGAGGTAACTGTATCCAAGATTCCAGGTGGTGCTTCGGTTGTAGCTCGACTCCGACGATATATGCATCCTTCACCCCACCCACCAACACCCCACCCCACCCCACCTCCCCACAAACTATTCTGTGCAGCCGCACCGACCTTCCCGCTGCCTACCTGCTGTTCCTACCTCCAGCTGGCCACTCCCATCACCTTCCCTGCTGCATTTCACCACCTACCTGCTGTATCTACCTCTCGCCGACCACCCCAATCACAATCCCTGCTGCTGTTCGCTGCCTCCAGCAGCTATCCTGCTGCCGCCATCCCATCCCCGGACATTCCAGGTTGATGTCCATTCTGCTGGGTGCTGTCCCGACCACTGGCGACACCTTGCAGGTTGCTGTCCACCCTTCCGGGGGCTCTCCCGACCTCTTCCAGGTTGCTGTCCACTGTCCTTTGTACCATCCCAACAGGCTGCCTTCCTCCAGCTCCCTTCCGGCAGGCCGCCGTCCATCTCCAACACATCCCAGCAGGCTGCCGTTCCTCCAACTCCCTTCCAGCAGGCCATCGATCATCTCCAACACCTCCAGCAGGCTGCCCGGCTGCTGCTAACATCCCCACCTGCTGTCATAGCCCTATTTGAAGTCTATATGTTTTGTCTTTCTGATTGTGTTGTTATATTTGGTGTCGATTGTTTCCATTAGGAGAGTAATTATTTGTGATCGTTGGAATTCAACAATATTATTATTATTTTCATTATGGTTTGGGCTTCTCTCCGCTATCATGTAGCTTAGTGGTGACGTCATTTCCTGCCTTAGGTGATGGTTGGGGTTCGAATCGTAAAAATAAGGTATTTAAGTCATGTGAAGAAAACGAGTCCATGCTTGATAAATATCTTATTGGTTGTGCAAATTTTTATCCTTTCAGATTTCTAAAACTTAATTAAATGCAATTTTGAATATCTTTTGGAGAAGCAATCTCTTTACCTTTTGGCTACGTTCTCTCTTCTCTCCTCTTTTCTCTCATTTTTTGAAAATATTATTAAAGTTTGTCCGATTTTTACAGTTTAAATCTCTTTCTTTTTGCATGAAATCTTAATCACTTGTATGATTTCTTACGATCCTCAACATTCTTCTTCTTAGTTTATAGTATAATTGAATATATTCTCACATGAATTAGATTTAATTTTTGTATGTTTCATCAAAAGTAGTAAATGGTAAAACATTAATAGCTTGTTTTTTGTGCACATTGGTTGTTAATTGCAATTGTAACTTGCATCTAAATCTATACTGCATTTTAGTAAAAAAAAAAAGAAAATCCTAAAACCTTTAACTTCCTACATCAGATTTGACATATTAACTTAAGGTTATATGACAATGTCTTTTAGGAGTAGGATTTAATGTTACCACTAATTAGCAGGTCAACAAAAAAAATGCAATTTGAACAAAATAGCTATAATTAGTTAAGAATTTAAACATAACTGTAATATATTAATATAATGTTCTAGAATTTGATAGGATGTTAAGCTCTAATCGTGTGGTGTTTTCAACGACCAAATGCAAACTGCCAATTAAAATCTAGCATAATTCTTATTAATGAGAAGGAAGATAACGCTAATATTTAAAGTATTTTTTTTAATTTTCTATTCATAATGATACTTTCTTATAGAATTGGAACTGTTGAATTGCAAACAAGATCATGACACATGGTCTATAAGATGTAAGGTTTAATATCATTTAATATTTATGTCCTAATTGATATACAAACAACCATACCCATTATATCATCATTAATTGTTCTTAAAGTAATTGATCAATCTATATTATGAATTTCTACTGCATCAT
Organism: Papilionanthe hookeriana x Papilionanthe teres; assembly: GCA_022702705.1. NCBI lineage: Eukaryota > Viridiplantae > Streptophyta > Magnoliopsida > Asparagales > Orchidaceae > Papilionanthe > Papilionanthe hookeriana x Papilionanthe teres. The sequence continues at coordinate 10,272,198 of CM040435.1, read as the reverse complement.
TACAAAAAGTTTGATAAGGAGTATAGAAATGATTAATAATGTTATTGATCCTCATTGTGGCCTATATCATTATTGCACTCTTTGCCGAGCAAGCAAAGTTGATGAAGCTAATCACTAAGAATAACTTTTGAGTGGAGGCAAAGAGATTTATTTGTGCATCGGTACAGACTATTCAATGCACACATACACTTACGAGAGAGAGGCTTCAATTACTTAATTATGTGAAGTTTATGTAGGGTGTTCTTTTTCCATTTATGTGTGTCGTGCTTTGGCTATTATTTCTCAAGCCACTCACAATGTTCTACTCCCTTAAATATGCTACAGTTCATTAGGTTAGGTTATGGATTATAACTTAATTTACTCCTTGTGGGCGTAGGGCTTAGTGTTTGGGATACAACTTGTTTGAAGTGATTATACCTTATTTCTAGACTACCAAGATGTATATTTTATTTATGTAAATAGAAAATGCTGGAAATGCAAAAAGAGTAATGATTATATGCTTTCTAAAAATCCACTTTCTGATAAACTAATTATATGCAAAAAGAGTAATTCCGGAAATGTTCTAGGAGTTGATGCCTTTTTGTACTACTTATTGGCGACTCATTTTCTTTTTGCTCCTTTTATTGACCACTTTCATATTTCATTTGTTTACTTTATTAATTGAAAGTATGTTTGAATTTTTCTGAATTTGTTAAAATAATATACACACATGCCAATGTAACCTATAAATGAAAATCATGATAAACTAAAAATATGAATTAAATAAATATGAAATGTTTGAATTGTAATTCATATAATCGTAAAGTTTGTTCTTCTAAAAATTGAAAAATAAAAACTCATTTTATACAAATTAGTCTTTTAGAGGTATAATTAAGTTTTCTTTAAAAATAGTCTTTTACTGCTCTTTTACTCTTCTACAGTTTTGTCACGTTAATCACCATTGTTTCATTTAAACCAGATTGCTTTTGTATAATGAGCATGTCTTTCAGATTTTTATAAACATAAACAACTTGTTCTGCACGTGTTGGGTTGTGTCTTGTCCTACATTTGTCAAACATTACATATCTGGTATTATAAAGCATTGTTAAGTTTGTGAAGCTAATGTTCTCTTGTTTCAATGTGCAATATATGAAGTGATACCAAAGTTAACCCAAATCACAATAGGGAAAACAAATATTATTTTTGAAATTCAAATATTGACTTACAATAAAACAACTGAAATAGAAAATAACAATAATCACAATACTACAAAAATCGAAAGAGTAGCTGACACGACACAAATACTAAACGAGGTGGATCTCGAGGGGGTGGTGGTTGATGAGGGTTTGGAAGGCAGTGCGGGGGTGGAAAAGATGTTTGGCAAGCAGAAAACAACAAGGCAACGGCTTCCGCTGTGGCCGAACAACAAATAGAAAGCCAGGGGACGATGCGTGAGGGCTGTTCAGGTTGATGGCAACAAGGAGGAAGGGTGGAAACAATGGAGGCTGCAATGAGGATGCGGCTGGAAGCGGGCTGGTGGCTAGCCGACTAGTTGGGGAGGTTGCTAGGAAGGCTGGGAAGGGGTTGTAGTTGATTTGAAGGGTTGTGTGCTCTGTTGGGAGGATGGCAACAAAGGCGACTGGCTGGAGGTGATCGCAACTGGTTGGCACTTGGAGTGTGGAATCGGGTAGCAGTCTGGGGATGGAAAGACGCCACTTCTGGATGTGTTACAGCCGGAGCACCTTCTAGCCTTTGGATATAGCTCTCATACAGAAAAACAGGATGTCGTTCACCGCCGTTACAAAAATCTGAGCAACAACTACCCAAACGCACAACAAACAACACATATATAGACTTAAGGTAAAGAGGAGTGGGACCCACTCCCAATGAGAGGGAATCCCAAGATTGGAAGAACCGATCGATCCCTTCTATGCCTGGACCAAATCAGTCCAGTGTCGGCAATTGTAACCTTTTTTTGTGTTTGGCAAACAACACCCTGCGTCAGTCTCTCAGGGTTAGAAGAGCTTCAACCTCATTTGTCGAAGCTTGTGTCCTCTTAATATAGAGTAAAATCTGCCACATTGAAGGTAGCGGAGCTGCTATAATCTCCCTTGGTTGAGTGGTCTTTGACTGCGGTTCGAGGAGCACCTGGATCCTGCTGGCAACTGCACTTTCCCCCAAAGCACCCGAGGAATTTTCCCTAATTACGAGCAAACATCTATATCAGTCCAACCATCTTAGGGTACTATGTTCAGCTGGACGGGAGTTCCATGTCAAATGTATTCTGTTGAATTCTCCAAAAGCAAACCAAGGTTTGCTCAACCTGATTTGAGGTGTGGACAATTTGAATCTCCCTGAATGGTGGTGGTCAAGGTGGTCAGGTAGCGAACGTGATGTTCTGAAACTATTTCAGCGCTAGTTGTTTTGTGTCTGATACCGACTCTTATTTCTCGTTGTTCTTTTTCATCACTAGGATCGATCCTTTCGATGCTTCTATGCTGGCAAGGCACCTGCAGTTTCAGACGCCATAAAAGGTAGAAGTATTATGCTCTTGCCTTATTTGGTGAATGAGTATGTGTTCCTGTGCCTATCATGTTGAGTCTTGTGATCATATTGTCACGACCTCCCTAACAAAATGTGGCAGGCATCCATGGGCATCACATCGTACCAAACATAATTCTGCAACTGAATCTAAATCGAATACTCTCAATCGAAAACTCCACTAAACACCATCTGTCAATTTTGTTCCCATTCTCTTTCTTCAACTATGTCAGAAAGTATGGTTTGGGATGTCTCTGAGTTTTGATGCTCAACTTATCCACAACCAGTGCTGATGCCACATTCTTGTTGCTACCTCTCTCAATGTTTATGATGCATAATATTTTCCTTCACGGTGCAACTAGTGTAGAATATGTTGCGGAGAAGCCATTGTTGCTCCCTTAACGCCTCAGTCTGAAGGATTCATCAAACCACAAACATCTCGCCCTCATCTGCCTTCAGTTGCTTCCTCGCGCTAACTTCCTCCACTGCCCCTGCCCGGCGAATGATACAACTTGGCTCGTCTAGTAAATTGGAAGCCCTGTTTCCGAAATCTCGACATCTTGACTTTTTTTGGTTGAGACTGTAGTGTGTGTGCTACTCTTTTCAAGGTAATTTTCACTCGGAGTGGCTTTGTCTTGTTCTTGACCAACTTTCTCCACTCCCCAAGGCGTGCTCCTCATGAAGTCTCTCACTATTATTGGCTGCCTGATTGCGGTGGTCGTCTGCTCTGCTTCTGCTGCTTTTCCACTTTCAATGCTAAGGTTTGTACACCCCTTGATATCTAATAGGTTTTCAGTTGGACCACATTACTGATGGTGGGCTTTACGCCTCCTAAGTTCCTGGCTATGGTGTCTTCTGGCTTCTCAGCTCACACTTCAATTTAAGTTGTAAAAATTTTGTTATGTTCTCTTCCACTGATAGCTCTTTCTATTGCAGGTAGTGGAGTTTTAAGAAAATATCCTGGTGGTAGTGCGGGGATAGGTACTATTGTTGCATTGCATTCTTCATTTTCTACCAAGAAGTGATTTTATCATTTATTTCTCTTTGTCTCTCTTTCTTCATATTCTCACAATACAAAGATGCTTCTTTTTTAACTTGGTGGCGGTGAGCTCCACTCTTCTGTCATTAGACACTTTCTTGTATTCAAAGATCCGGTCAACAATCTACATCCACTCAAAGAAATAGTAAGTCGATAGATCCACCTTCATTCCCAGATATCCGTATCCTCCAATAGACACCTTATCTCTGTATCTTCCAACAAACATCTCATCTCTATATCTCCCAACTAACATCACTCTTCTATATTATCCAATAGACACCTCTACCGACCTCTTCTTATAATGTATCCAGGAACGTCATGGTCGACCCTCCTCTCCATTGAAATCCTCCCTACAAAAGGGATTCATATATTCTTCTTGATCTCTTGCTCGAATTTCACTATTATGGTTGACGGTAATCCTGTCCGCGGTTCTTTCTCAATGGCATCGAGCCTATGCAGTACTTGGTGGAAATAGTTGTATGTCTTCCATGGTAGGTTCTTGATTAGATTTCGACAATTATCTCCACTGTGATGTGGTTAGATTTGGGTGTGGATAGGTGGAAGAAGGTGTGTAGGGTGGGTAAGAAAAAAGTTTCAGTGGACATATGGGGGATGCTAGAAACCTAGGATGGAATAGAGTTAGACAAGTTCTGATGTCAAATGATACCGAAGTTAACCCAAATCATAATAAAGAGTAATATTATTACTGAAACTCGAATAATGAATTACAAACAACCAACCGTAATAGGTAATAACAGCAATAACGACACCATAAATCGAAATAGCAACAGACATGACACGGACACTCAGCGAGGGTGGATCACGAAGTGGTGGTGGTGGTCAGTGAGTGTTTGGAAGGTGATGCAGGGGTGGAAAAGACGGTTGGCAAGCAAAAAACAACAAGACAATGGTTTTCCCGATGCCTGACAGTAAGCAGACAGCCGGGGAATGATATGTGATGGTTGTTCGGGTTGATTATAACAAAGGGGAAGGGCGGAAACAGCGGCTACTGCAAAGAGAATGTGGCTAGTCATCTGGTGAGAGAGGCTGAGAGGAAGGCTGGGAAGGGGTGACAGTTGATTTGGAGGGTTTTGTAGGTTGCTAGGAGGATGGCTGCTGGCTGGAGGCGATAGCACCAGGTTGGTGCCAGGAGCGAGGATCCAAGAGGAGGTTCTATCACCGCTCTCACTTATCCTAAAAGGTTTCACTGGGATATCAGCCCCAACGTTTGGCCCAACGGTCTTAGATTGCATCTGAGGGAAGCCTCTTTTGGTGGCGTATCTTAAATGATACGATTCTAACTAAGGTTTTGCTCTGTAATAGAAATCTTGGAGATGAGGTTCAGTGGTCGTGGGGTTGTGCGGAGATGGAGGATCGCTTGCACATTACAACGTCATGCAAAAACACCATGGCTTTCTTCATGGTTCTTGCTCAATGAGGAGTCTGCATTCTAACCTTTAGCTATTTTGACAATCTCTTACTCTGAATGAAGAGATAATAAGGAGCACATGACAACAAAGAAAATCTATGCCAGCAAGGTCTACCAACTGTGGCGGGCCAGAACAGAAAAGTTCATGGGCGACAATTTGTAACTCTAATGGTGTTGGCCTTACGGAGACATTTGCTTTCTCCATTCGAGAGCAATGGGGCACTTCCCGCTCCTTCGGACCATATAATGCATCACATTGGTGCCCCCCCTCCCCCCTCCCTCAGGATGGATTAAAGCAAATGTCTATGGTGCTTGGCTACCCTGTGTGGCGAGGGTTGGAATGATCATCCGTGATGAAGTTAGGAATTGCTTGGTGGCAGTTGACCAACATTTATTGCATTGGGATCTCTCCCTCATCAAATTGGAGGCGGTCTAATCATTGATACTTTGCTCGAGTTATGGATGAAAGAGTTGAATGGGTTATCGAAGGTGATAATAGCAATGTGATAGCTGCTCTTCAACAAACTATGGACAAAGCTTCATGGCGCCAACCGACCCCTTTTGATCTTTACATGTCTTTTTTGACTTGTTTGCGACAATTTCTTCTCTCATATATGTAGATCTAGTAATGGTGCAGCTCGTACTTGTGCAAATCTTGCTTTAAAAAATAGTTTTGTCATTAAGAATATTGATGATAGTCATCCCTTGTCTGTTTTAGTCGGGATGGAAGTTTTTGTGAGCCTGCTACTTAGTGGCCATTTTGCTAAGTTTTGGGGCTGTTTTTTAGCCCGTTTTGTACCTTTTACTTATCTTTTAATGCAAAAAATGCACACATTTCAAGGAGTGAGGAATCGGGGAGTAGTTGGGGACTGATATGCTCCACCTTAGGACAAGTTACAAATGGAGCATCTTTTCACCTTCGGACACGGCCCTCGGAGGTGAAATCCGAACGCCAGTGGCTTTCTTGAAATAAATATGAGCAAAAATTGTGCTAACACACAACAAACAACACATATATGGACTTAGGGTAAATAGGAGTGGGCCCCACTCCCAATAAGAGGGAAACCCATGCTTGGAAGGACCGGTCGATCCTTCCTGTGCCTGGACTGAATCGGTTCAGTGGTCGCCAATCGTGACTGACCAAAGACGCCCCACATCATGAAGCATGCAATTCAAATGAAGCAAATGGTTAATATTATAACCTCATGTATTTAGAGGGCATGCAATGGAATCAACATTTACTTTGATTACTTAATAATTTTAATAATTTTAATGTGCATCGTAAGGTCATCTAGTTTGAATTTTGATGACAATATGCTCGTAAATAATACTCATGGAACCTTTACAAAGCTTCTTGACCCTAGCGGGAGGGCGCAGTTCTCTCGTGTTCCAGACGCCTTAACTAATCGATCTAGTCATGGGAGAATCGATCAACTCTTCCACAGGGATTTGGCGTCTCCTTTTAATAGAGGTTCAAACCTAATTATCTAGGGCTTATATATTTAATTCATGTGTTTTAGATTTACAGTTTTTGTGTTGTTTTTGTTCAGGACAATCATTGATGTCTTTGTGTTTTCTTCAAGAGCTATATCCGAGGGTTGAGTGGTGTTTTGTTTTATCTCGTTCCGAGTTGGTGATTTATCCTTTCCTAAATCCTATACATCCCTCCTACTTCACTGCCATACATTCCCCCTTATTGCAGGCTGCCCCGACGATGGCCCTTTTGTTACTATTTCTGCAGTTCCTTATTGTCCAGCCATCCTCCACGCTGCCTCACCCTCGAGACAACACTCTCTTTGTTGTTCCACAAGCCCAAACATTCTGCGTCGCTGCCGCCGTTATTCCCCCTCGTTGCTGCCACCCTGAACAACCATTCCTGGTTGTTTTGGTGTTGTTCCAGCCACCCAAAACCATTCCTTGTATCAAATTCCTGCTTTTCAGCCCTCTCCTTGTTGCCACAGCCCAAAACAACCCACTTCTTGTTGTTCGGGCAGTTTCACACCTTCTCTTTGCTGTCCATCATCACCCTCTTATTGCCACCCCACCATCCGACATGCAAATCACCCTTTACTACCTCTCCGGATGTCCATACCATCACCGATCACCACCACCACCACAAGATCTATCCTATTTTGAGATGGTATCATCATTTGTCACACTTTCATATTTTCGTGTGTCGTGTTGTTATTTCATCTTTTTGTTTGTTCGCTGTAATTGCGTTAGGCTTTTCCGGTAATAATATTTGTTTGTTTATTATTGTTTGGACTAACTCCCGTTTCACTTGCACTAGAACTTGGCTAAAGATAATCTTGGAAATCATTTTGTAGAGAATTCTATTTATTTAGATTTTTTATTTTTTTTATTTTTATTTATTTATTTTAAATTAAGCCAACACTCTTATGGATGATAACCTTTTCTAAATTTGGCTGCATTACTTTCTCATATTTTGTATACTTGTGTAATTTGTTGGAGGCTTGCGAACAACTTTTAAATATTGAGGTGTGGTGACGTTTGGTGTAGAATGATTTATATTATCTTGTACGGCTCACCTTGTTTGGGTGAAATATCTATGAACTCTTATGCCATGCAGCAGTGTCCAATTTAACTTTAATGTGTCCAAATGACTAATGATTACAGATAATCATGAGAAATAACTTAGAAACCTATTATTGAAAGGTAGGTTATCATCAAACAAGCATATGATCTATAAAAGAAAGAAAGTAGATTAGGCATTTCATCCGTGGATGGAGAGAAGATTTTGGTTATATGACAAATATTATAGTAATTTGGAAACTGTCTCTGAAGAATCTCTTTACGAATTGAAGATAATTGATTGAGTGTCTTTCTTTCAATATGTGCATATTTGTATAATCCTCCAAAAGGATTTTATAAGAAAATATGAAATCACGGAATAGAATTAGTTATACGGTAGTTATAAGAGCCTTCAGATTGATGAGTAGGCGATTGAGAACTGTTGAATCAATTGGGCAGCGGCGAAGGGGAAGGAATGAGTGGAAAATATGAGTCTGTCCTGATTGGCATAAATTATGTGGAGGCTTCTGAACTGCAAGTAGGCATATCAAAATAGGAGCCAAATGTACTCTGAAGATTAATGTCCATACTAACTAACTAACAACAACAAGAACAACATGAATCTTTCTTCTCCATTGCGTTCTATTTAGTGTCATATTTTCATTAAGTTTTAATAAATTAAGATCTTTTTATACAATAAGCCCAAGTCTTTCTTGGTCTACCTCTGCCTTTCTTAACATATGTCAAATCTAAAGCATCTACTCTCCTAATCGGATCCGCAAATGGTCGACGTTTAATGTGACCAAACCATCTAAAATGACTCTCTCTCTTTTTGACCGTCACTGGAGCTACACCAACCCTATCACGGATATAATCATTTTGCATTTTGTCTCCAAGTGTAAAGCCACTCATCCACCTAATCATTCTCAGCTTGGCAACACTTAACTTAGTATTATGCTTCTCTTTTAACGGCCAACATTCAGCGCCATAGAGCATCGCAGGTCTCACCACCATCTTATAAAATTTTCCTTTCAGTCTAAGCGGTACTTTTTTATCACACAAAAGGCCCGAAGCATTCCTCCACTTCAACCAACCAGCTTGACATCCTTGTCTATATCACAATCACTTTGAACAACATACCCGAGATATTTAAATTGTTCACACCTTTTGATAATTTGATCGCCCAAAGTTACACTTATATCACTAGAGCTACTACCACTAAAATTACATTCCATGTATTCAGTTTAGTTTTACTCAAATGAAGGCCTTTAGACTCCAGTGTAGACCTCCATAAATCAAGTTTTTCCTGGGCTTTTCCACTCATCTTATCCATGAGAAGGATACCATGAGCAAAAAGCGTACACCAAGGTACATTCTCTTGTAAATGTCCCGTAAGAGAACATCCATAACTAAAGCAAAAAGATATGGGCTTAAAGCCGATCTCTGATGTAATCCAACAGAAATAGGAAAATATTTGGTTAATCCTCCATCAATTCAAACACAAGTAACAGCTCTAGTTTACATATCTTTAATAACTTGAATATAATTCATATCAACACCTTTCTTCTCGAGAACTCTCCAAAGGATATCTCTAACTGCTAATGTCTATACTAACTAAATTTAAGATTATTAATTTCTTGCATCTTTCATGCAGTGTTAGTGTATTTTATTGCAGAATACTAATTCTCAGTAATCTTCCACAGTCTTTAACAACTTTTTACATTTTTTTAGTTCTACTTTTTTATGTTTTAAGCAATCGAACTGATTTTGGAAAATAAGGCTGAAGTTAACTTCAGTAACGTTGGTGTATTGCCCTCTTATTAAATTCTGATGAACTTTAATCTGCAAGGATAGAGTAACTGAATGAGGTTTATGTGTTTAAATATTTTTAGTTATGATTTTGGCCTTGATGTTGGTTTTGATACATTATATTTAAGTGTTCAAATATTTTGAATTTTACAATTTGATGTTTAGGTAGTTCAGCAGGCTTTAGTGGAAAAATGGCTGACATTAGCTTTGTGTAAGTTTCATGTCGTCTTGATAAAGTTTATTGAACTTTAATCTGTAATGATAGGCTAACTGAATGAGATTTAAGTTTTCAAATATTTTTGGTGAAGACTTCTCGCTTTGGTGCGGGTTGTTATGTACTAACTATTGAGAAAAAAGATAATTCTTCATTTCCCATAAAAAAATCCAAAAATTTTGGGATTTTTTTGTTGCCCCAAACGTATGTTACCCAATCAAAAAGGGTGGAATATCTTGTCATTCTATGTTCTAAGCACAAGAAACTTGGAAATCTCAAACGTCAGGAGTAAAGAACTATTATTGAAAAAAAAAATCTTATCCTTGTAGAACGGCTGTTCCCTTTTCCTTCAGTCCCACTTCAGAGTTTAACAAATTTTTTGTTCTTTGTGCAAAGTTGATGGAAATGCATTTCGGTTGGTTAACATTGGCCTGAATTACAAATTTATATATGCTCATTTGTTGTCTCATAGGTAGTGAGAGTCCAGAGAAGAACCTGTTAGTAAATTGTTCCTATTACATGGGAGAATCTGTGATAAGCATCCGCAAGGTAAATAATCTATTTGATTGTGTTGATAAATTTGGATCATTTTCTTAGTTCTAAATAACATTTTAATTGGGAAATTTACATATATAGCACACAATTCTTATTTATATACATATCTCACACCTAAATTTTATATTTACATGCATAGCACTTTTGTGCTTTAAACCTATACATGTAAAGGTGTATTTCACTTTTAAAAAGTGATTATAGTGCTATTTTTTTATGTGATATTTAAGATTTGAGTGCTATGTGTTTAGATATGAAGATTTAGGTGTGAGTTATATAAATACATTAGAATTGTGTGCTATGTATGTAAATGCCCCTTCTTTTGGAATTGATACCATCTTAACGGGCTAGGCATGTAATCTTTAAGTTAGTGGAAGTCCACTTTTGGTGATGTGTTGCCATTTGGAGTAATTGGAGACTCTATAAACTTCTTCTTGCACAAGGCTTTTCTGTATGTTTATATTATTAAATGATTCCCAATAATGAACATATTATTTGCTGTACCTGCATGCTTTTTAGGCATAAGAACCTAAAGATGATCCTTGCAATTCTTCCTTGTTCTTGTGGGGCGGTATTTTGGAGCAAGAAAGTAGGGGAATATACCTTGGGATAGCAGCTTTTACATTTTTTTGAATGCGTGAATGAATTGGAAAACCTGACGAAATTTTGTTCTTCACTGAATTTTTGCTGATACTGAATTGCTCATACTTGAACTATATATTGGGATATATTTTCCTTGAAATTTTTCTAGCGATGTGATTGGACATTTTCTCTTTCTTAACATAAACCTGAAGCCATTAACTCTTTGATGGTTTTGTCATTCAGTCCTTCAAAGCATTTTGATCGCTTGCTTATGTCTGGTTTAAAGTTTGGAAATTTTTTTTTGAGATAAAGTGGACCACAGTTTGTTGACCCCACTTAGTGGGATAAAGGCTTGTTGTTGTTGTTTTTGATAAAGAGGACCATAGTTCTGAAGACTTTGAGATATGGTGAGAGGGAAGGGAAAATAATTCTTCGTCACTTAATCATTGTTTACTTTTTTATAACCCGCGAATGAATTGGAACACCTGATTTAATTTTGTGCTTCACCGAACTTTTGTTGATACTGAATTACTCATAGTAGAACCATAAATTGGGATATGTTTTCCTTGAAAATTTTCTAGTGATGTGATTGGACATTTTCTCTTTCTTAACATAAACCTGAAGCCATTAACTTTTAATGATTTTACCATTCAGTCCCTGTTGACCTCATTTTAGTGAGGTCTTAGCTTTCTTCACGTTAGACCCTAGGACCTAGCCATAGGAGTTCCTTACTGACCATCCTAGCGGACTAGTCATGGAGCCCACCTCCCATAGAGCTTCGAACCACTCCTCGACCCATTTTGTGCGAGACCTCGTATGAGTAGTCCCAAGCACTCGACTCCTAGTTGCAGCGGCAAGGACTAACATGTAGAGGGCTCGAAAATGACTTCCCATAGGGACAGACGGTCTTAGGTGAACCCTTCATGACTCGGATTCGCGCGCACCATAATTTGACACTTTTTGACCCGATCGTCGGCGAACTTGTCCGGACGACCCCGGATGACGAAACGGACCGCACAGATGCGTCTGGGACGTCGACTTTAGCTAGGAAGGACACCCATATTGCTATGGTTCCGCGTGCGAGCCGTTAGCACGAAAATCGATGCGCATTTTCTTTAAATTAGCGGGGCACTCGTTCGGACTCGGCCGGGTTCAATTCGAGCCCGACATAGGTTGAACACGAGCCGGAGGCTATTTCAAATTTTAAAATTTTAAAATTCAAATCAATCACTTGATTCCCTCTCAATTAAACTTAATTAGGGATTATTACTTACCGAATGAAGCTGTCCCAGATCGGAAAGAATTCAATTCCCCGCTCATTGCAAACTTAACGGCTATGAGAGGCGCGAGGCACAAATCCCGTTCAACTGGACAAATTTGGACATTCGGCCTTCATCTTCCTCCCCCGTTCCTCTCTCCCGTTGGTTCTCTCTGGATCGTCCCATCTCCCTCACGCAGAGACTCTCGCTTGGCTCGCCTCTCTCGGACGCCCGAATCGGAGGTCGCTCCCGTCTCTCTTGCTCGCCTTCTCCGCACGAAGTCGCTCGACACACCGCTTCGTCTCTCGCCCCTCTCGCGACACGAAGCCGCTCGCCCGCTTCACCCCTTTCCTTCCTCGTACACGAAGCCCGCGGCCTCCCTGTTCCCCGCGACAGAAATTCTGCTCGCCCGCTTTCTCTCGCACCTGCTCGATCCCGCCTGCGCATAAAAACCTCGCTCACGCACACCTCTCCTCCGCACCGCACGAAAGCCACTCGCCCCTTCCTCGCTCGACCGAAGCTCCCCATTCGGCCCCTCCGCGAGCCTCCCTCGCTCGCCTCGCTTCCCTCTCCCGATCGCCTCCATCGAAGCTCCGCACGGAAGCCTCGCCCGATCGACGCCTCCTTCTCGCACCGAACGAAATCCCCGCTCGGTTCGCCTCTCTCGGACGCCGAACCGAAGGCCGATCCCGTCTCCCGCGCCAAAACCTTCGCTCGCCCCAGCCCCACTCTCCCACTCGCATCTCCCCGCTCGGTTCGTCTTTCCCGCTCGACTCGCCTCTCCCTCTACGGCCCGAAGCTCTCCGGCGACCGGGTGCTCCTCCTTGCGGTATTTGTGCCTGTGAGTTGGCGATTACCTCCAGTATCTGAATTTTTTTTTTTTTTTTTTTTGGATTAAATATGATGTTTAACTTCTAAGCAATTTGGTATGCTACTCTTTTACTTGTGCATTCCATAATCTCTGCCATTCTATTTATATTTAATCCCAAAAAGCTAGATCGAGCTGGATATGCCTTGAGAAAGTTGATGTATCATTTGCACATGCAAACCAAACTTATAGGATTTGTTTAACAAATCAACACCTTTGAGGTTGGAATTAAAATGGTGTGATTTGTTCTTTTCTAACTTCACTTGGAACGATTAAAGGCTAAGACAGCAAGTTGCTATTTTTTTTTTTTATGGTGACATTTACATGCATACCACCTAATTCCAATGAATGAACCCATACTTTACTTTTTTACACATATACCACTCAAATCTTTCATGTCACATTGAGGTTATTAAATTATATATGTGAATTCATAAGGAGTATGTGATGTGTATGTAAATGTTCCCAATTTATTTTCACTGCTATACTCATGTATTTTGTTAGAATGGGTGCCTATGGTGCCATGCTTTACTATCACAGTTGGTTTCTGCGTTACAACTTTAATTGGAAATGCTTTGGGTTTGGTTTAAAAAAAAAAAAATCTGAAATTGTGCAAGTTGGTTTTATGCAAATTGGGAGTTTCATTTGACTTGACTTCATCTGAATGGGGAATCCAATTTTTGCAAGTTGGTTTTATGCGAGTTGGGAGTTTCATTTGACTTGACTTCATCTGAATGGGGAATCCAATTTTTGGGAATGCTGGCCTATGTTTTAGAGTCATTACGGGTGTCGATTTTGAGCTATTTAAGTGATGATTTGGGGCGATTTTGGGACTCGATTTATGATCGTTTTAAGTATAATTTTGCGGCTGATTTTGGAACAACTTGGGCACGATTTTGGGCCGATTTGGGATCTTTGTATTCGTTGTTTTGGAAGAGATTTTGGGCTGATTTCTTGGTTGATTGTCCATTGATTGGAGTTGTTTGAAAGTGTTGTTGTGAGCCGCACTCTTGGGCTCGTTTTAGTGACTTGAGGGCTACATTTTTGGGCACCATTTCATGGCTCTTGGTCTTTATTTTTCGATTCTATTCGGTGGCTTTTTATGCTTTCTTTTTGTTTATGATGAATTGGAGAACTCTTGGGTCGATCAAAACACTTGTCTTGGACTAGATTTAAACAATCTTCTTGGGGCCGGTTTAGTTACAATTTTGGGAAAATTTAAACGCTTTCCCGGTCGACTCACATGTTGTTTCCTCTCTTTGGCTTTGTTAGTTTTTGAAAGTGGGTCAGCCTTCTCCTTTCATTTGTTTTTCTTGCTTTTGTTAAACGGTTAAGTCGTAAAAGGGGGAATTTCTGATTTAACTTGAGGAAGGATAAGTCACTTTTAGTCATTTCGAGCACAAGTTAAAGCATATGCTTCCTAAACCTTAGGAGCACACCCTTAGGTGAGTCGCCCACCTAACCTTAACTGCAGACTTCCTAAACCTTAGGTGCACACCTTAGGTGAGAGCCCATCCACCTAATTCACAGCATAGACTTCCTACACCTTAGGTGAGAGCCACACACCTAAATCACGACGATAGAGCTTCCTATACCTAGGAGCACACGCCTAGGTGAGCCACCCACCTAATTCACGACGCAGAGCTTCTTAGGCCTAGGGATTCATCATAGGTGAGAGTCTGTCCACCTAAGCTTCGAATGCACAGTGAGACTAAGTACCTGACCCTAATTCACAAACTATTTGAGACACTAGACACGGGGACGCACCGAGGCTTGGTTCACCCTTAATAAAATCAAATAATGGAATTCCCCGAAATGGCTTAACCAATAATGAAACCCAATGCTCCGGGATTTGAGCTTGAGCATTACACTTGAATCCTTCTGGCGATTGGGGACATTTGTTTTGCCACATATGGATCATCGGGCTGGTATAAGTCTGAGGTCTAGGTGGCGAGGGCGATGATAATAATGCTTATGTGTGCTATACGAGGGATACGAGGGATAATTAGAATAGTATCTCCTACTCGAGGACCTCCATAAGGAGAGAGGAAAGGACCGATGATACTATTCGCCGACTCTTGGTGGGATTGTTGCCCCCGACGATCTTAGGTCGTCAGTAGTCCTAGCACGATTAGAGTGACTAGCCTGTGGACTCAAATATTTTTTTTTAAAAAAAATCTCTTTTGCTTGTTAAAAAACAAAACTCTGCATGAAAAACTTAAACAACTTTTGCATAAAAATCAAAGAATTTATTTCTTATAAAATATATAAAGGCCCATGGTTAGTCACTTGGATTGGGTTAAGGACTACCCTCCTTAGATCGTCGGGTCGATAACTCTTATCCAAGGTCGGATAATGACGCATAATTCAGCTCGAGCCTCACGCTTTTCCAACGTCTTATACTTAGCTTCGATCTTCTATATTTGATTACGAGTTTTGTTTGCGATTTCTACGACTCGTTTTCTTTATTTTCCGACTTTCGTGTCCGGTTTTCTCGCTCTGTTTACTTTTCCGACAAGTTTATTTAAATCCACTGCAAATCATTCATGCTTGCAATGCAAATCATACAACGGTAGCAGATGCCCAGGTATGCATTTATATTTTAAGTACTGCAATTTCATTTGTCAACTTTACTGCACTTTACTTTCCAGCAATTTTATTTACCAGTAATTACTTTACCCTGCATGCAAAACTAAAAAAAAAAAAACAACAAACTCGACATACATACTTGACAACAATTTGAACCTTAGACATTAGGGTTGCTTATTTCAAATTGGAAGCTCTGAGTCGACTCCGTGGGCAAGACAACGAGGAGTTGGGTCGAACAACGAGGGATCTTCTTCAAGAAAACTCTTCCTAGTTTAAACAACAAACATATAGGACTTCGAGGTAGCTTGCACGCGCGCGTAAACTCTCACTTCCTCTTTAGAGCTTCGTCGGCAAGCTGTTGCTAGGCAGTAAGTTCTAACTCATTTTGGGTTCCGAGGTTGTCGTACGGTACGACGTAAACCCTCTTATCTCTGTGGGCTATTTGCATAATCGGGTATTATGCAAATGTAAGTCCCAAATAATAAAATTGGCAGGATTAAACATTTAATTAACATTTTTCAAAAACGCAGCCACACCATAGGATAGTTGGGAAGTTACTGGGGCCCGCCTCAGATCTGTGACATCCCCTACCTTTTCTTTTCTTTTCTTTAGACTCATGGAAATAACTGTTCCAATTTGAGTCACTCCCACTCGCTTTTCCACGTCCTACCGTGAAAACCTAAACCCTGAAATCTCGAAGACGAACCACCGATCATTATCGAGAGTTTTCTCAGTCGACACTAGTCATTTGGGATGTAATTAACTATAGGGCTGCATCTATAGGAAGCTCGAACCTGCAGTAAAATAAACCCTACCTGAATCTTTCTATTAGGTAGGGAAGCTTGTCGATCACACATAAAGGTTCGCAGATCAAACGGATGTCACGAGTCCTTTAGTTCGTATGATTGGGTCTACCGTCACAAGATATATTACTCTTTCGAGAAGGTGTATCATTTGTGACATCAGGCACGATTATGCAAATTATTGGACAAATGAGATCCAGGCGGTCTCATTTTTTTAAAAAAAATTAAAATACACTACTTTCAAAACTACTTTTCCAAAATTATATATCTTTTATATTAAACTAAATCACTAAATTTTATATCTTTAAAAAGAGAAAAAAATGCGGCCGACAGTCCCCCAAAGCATTTTGATTGCATGCTTTTGACTGGTTGTTCAAAGTTCCGAAATTATTTTTGAATAAAAAGAGGACCAGAGTCATGAAGACTTTGACATATGGTAAGAGGGAAGGGAAAACAATTCTTCATTGCTTAATCATCTCAAGTCTGGACATACATATTTAATGTATTGGAAAAACATGTAAGGCGATACTATATGCCAAAAATAAGAAACAAATTTAATGCACGGCATCGGAATTTTTGCCTAAATATATGAACTTGTTAAAGGAATAAAATAAATGTGCTTAAATTAGTCTGTTAAACAACAACGGCTGCGTGCTAATATCAAGGAATCTGCTTCTAACCCGTGCATTAAATAGGTGAATGGATAGCTGCAGCAGCAGCCTAAAGCGTGTGCAGATATCGGTCCTTTTTCTTAAAAGTCAACCTTTGAATCTTGAAATGATATATGCAGCTGGCTGCATAAAGCACGTGCAAAAATATGTCATTCAATCAGAATAGTTCTTGAAATATGTTGGCAAATAAATCCACCGAATTTGGGGAAGTGTTCTAGGCAACAGTTTTCCAAATCATCTTAGGATCTGATTTTCAACATCCCCCATAAGTTGGATAGTAAATGTTTGATATTCCCAGCTTGTTGATTAGGCTGTCAAAGTTGCTTCTTAGCCAATACTTGGTGAAGATGTTAGCAATTTGTAGATGGGTTATAGGAGAGAAATAACCCCATTTCCGACAATCAGCTTTCACATGTTTATTTATATCATGATAAACAAGATTCTTTGCATCACTTGTTGCTACTTGGTTACCACCACGTAATTTTATAGGTTCTTTATGGTTTGACAACTCATTGAGGAGACACTTTAGCCAAATATCTTCACAAATGTTTCGGGCCACATCCATAAACTCATCTTCTGCACTACTGTTGACCATAGTGGGTCTTGTCACAAGATTACTCCATATAAATGACATTAAGATCATTCTCCAACCCTGCCCAACTAGTATTTCTTAACACTTCAATCATTTAGGTATCTTAATTTTCATGTAACTACATCGTTGTATTCTTCAGTAGGGAAATTCCTGAATCAGCTTATAAAGCTTATAGAAAAGCAATTATCAAGCATAGCTCGAGTAAGATAGATGGGGTGTTGCTTCTGATACTGACCTTTGTCAAAATGAGCAATTTTACTTTGCCCCTTGTGTAATATTGGGATTCTTGGGAGTATCAATTGATTTGTAGCCAAACATCTTGTTTCTTCTAATAGAACATGAATAAATTTGTATTGTGTGTTAATGATCTATTACAAGGTGAGTTAACTCTTTCTTCCTATTTCATTTTGGTGAGATAAATTAATCAAACTTCTTTGGAAGATTTACGTACATAACTCTTAATTCCTGTGCATTTACATATCTAACTTTCAAACTTCAATTTTTGCATATATGCCATCTTACCTGTGCATTAAAAAAAGGTATTGCATTATTTAAAAGTTAAAACAGTTAAACGTTTTTTTTTTTTTTTTTGAAAGATTTTGGTGGTATAAATGTAAACAATAGAGTTAGGTGTAGATATGTAAATACATAGGAATTGTGTGGCAATTACCATTTGTTTCACCATGATACTTTCCCTACAGCCACACTCTAATCAGATTTTTTTGTTTCTTTCTTAACATTCGATGTTATTATTGTTGTAAACAGTTTTGTAATTTTATTTCAACTTAGGATATTATTGTTATGTTTTGAAAGAATGTGTAGCGCAAGGAACTGTGTGATGGCTGCAATGTATATTTGCAGGGTTTTTTCTCATACAGACCTTCATTGGATGACTTGTTGAATGATTTTGATGACACTGACATAGCCTGCAAGTCTTTAAGTAATAGCGTTGTGGCAAGCACACTTCTTGGAAGTGTGCTCCTCCTTGTTCCTATTACAAGGTGAGTTAACTACTTGTTCCTATTTCATGATGAGATAAATTAATCAAATTTCTTAAGAAGTTTTACATACATAACTCTTAATTCCTATGTATCTACATATATAAGACCTAAACTTCAATTTTTGCAGGCATGCCACCTTACCTATGTATTAAAATGTTTGTTTTATTATTTAAACTTAAAACGGTTGCATTTTTTATGTGATATGAAAGATTTCAGTTGTTAAATGTAAACAATAAACTTTAGATGTAGATATGTAAATACATAGGAATTGGGCAGTATGTATGCAACCCAACTTTTTATCAACTTGAAGTTTTATTGTTTTTAGTTATTGTTTTCTGTAAAATATCATTAAATAGTTTTAGATTTTTTTTTTGTAACGATCATAAAAAATTGTTATTTTGTGGTAAAGCTAATGATGATGATCGATATAGCATATTCCAAACTAAAATTGACATAGAAATACTCTTACTTATGTTTGTATTTTCTTTCGAATTCATTTTGTGGTGATCTCCTTTAACTGGATCGATTGAAGAAAATTTCACGGAAGCTAATGACAAAGAGTTAGACATTACAAATATTATGCGAATAATTGAACTTTGATGCAAGAAAAAAGAAAATAAAAATAAAATTAATTTTATAATAAATCTGGAAAAAGCTAGCCACACTTTAATATAATTAAAACCAAGAAGAGAATGAAAGACAAAAAAATATTAAAAAATAAGTGTCATAATTTTACTAGATATCCTCTTATAGAATTTCAAATCTCACATCTGATGGAGTCGCCTTTTGTTGATATTTATATCCTGTTTAGGGAATTGTGGATATGCTATTACGTTCCCTTATTCATTTTTGTGTTTTTAATTTCTTTCATTTTTATCACTATGATTTGAATTCCCCCCAATTGTATGAGGGTTAGTCTAAACCGTATATATATTTGTTATCTATGAAAATCATGAGAGTTTTTCCTCTAAATTCCACATGGTATTAGAGCTAGGGAAGAAATTGATACCGGAGTTAACTCAAACTACAATGCAAGACATGAATTTATTAACTTAAAATGCAGTTATAATGATGACTCAAAAGAAAGAAAGACACTGTATAAATCAATACATTACAATAAGACTGAACACATAAAGGCATAACAAGCTCGACGAAGAGGGAGCCCGAAGAGTGGCGGCAGTGAAGGTCGGAGCGATTTCGGGTGAAAGTAAGCCAACGCTCGTTGAGGCGTCGAACCACAGCTGGAAGAAGGGGGAAACTTCATCGAAGTCTTGAATCAGGAGGCGGTGGGAAAGGCGCCCAAGGCAGAGGAATGAAGGCACGAATGGCGGCCGAAGCTAAGGGGCAGAGGCACAGACGGTGGCCGGAGCCGAGGGACAGAGGTACGAAGGGCAGTCGAAGCTAAGGAGCGGAGGTGAAGGACGACGGTGAGCTGCTAGAAGGAAGTAAACAGCGGATGGAGGCGTTGGGATGGTCTGACGGAGGCTACGATCTACTGGGAGTGAGGCGACAGGAGGAGGTGCGAGCAGAGGAGCATTCAACGGCGATGCTGGAAGAGCAGCAGGGAGTTGCGATTGCAGGAGGCTGCAATGGAGGCATCTGGAAGGGGCAGTAGGGAGCTACAACTGCAGGGAAGCTAAAGTGGAGGTGTCTAGAGGGGGCGCATGGGATTTTGACTGCAGGAATGCTGCAATGGAGGCGTTTGGAAGGGACAGCTGGGGGGTTGTGCCTGCAGGGAAGCTATAGTGGACTGGGCAGCAACCTGGGAGGCACAACAAAGAGAATCGGGCGGCTGTAGGCAATAGGGAGGTAGTCGGTGGTGCAGTAAGGTGGTTGGAACGACTGCGGACTGCGGGGCTGCATGTGGGGTCGGAAGGGCGAAGATAATCACCACCTTGGACGGGGTTTTAGCCGGAGCACCTTTCTCGTCGTCGGATACAAGCTTCGGGAGAGGAAATATTAAAACAAAACTGAATTTAGATTTCAAAACAAAGACTCCTAAAACTAGACACTCCATTGTCTATTTATAAAAGACTTGACCCAATTTACTAAACATTTAAATTAAGAAAGGAGAAAAAAGGAAAATCAAGATAAAAAATTTTAGAATAGGTTTAAATTAAAGAAGTAAAATAAAATCAATATCTCAGATTTTAGGAAAAGTTTAAATTAGAGAAGAAAAATAAAATCGGGATTTAGGTTTTTAGGAAAGAATTTAAATTAGGAAAATGCTTATGAAGGAAAATAGGAAGAGGAAAAAAGAAATGGAAAAGGAAGGCAGAAAAAGGAAAGAAAAGAGTAGGATGGAGGGGACAGTGGGGTCCCCTCCAAGAGGACCGGTCGGTCCAGCTGGGCTGGACTTGTGCCTAGCTGGTCCCTCGTGAGCCCTGCGTCAGAATCCTTAAATCACTCCTGAGTCATTAGATTCGTTCTTGCAGCCTGCAAGCCCTCCACGGCTCCCTGCTCCCTCTCCCTACCAGTGTGTAGCAAGGCTTCCGCTGTCTCAATTTTGCGTTGTCCTGCGCAAACTTCCGTAGTCCCACTTTCGCGTAGGCTTCAGTTTCCCACAAGCAGCTACGACTCCCTCTGTTTGTTCACGCAAGGCAGCCCAAAGAGATAGGAATCCCAGAATCTTCTCTCTATCTTGTTAAAATCATAATTACTTGTCTCTGATTTTCTGCCTTCGGTTTTGCTGCAGCAATCGACGGCGCCCGACTAGGTTTGATGTCTCTCGCCCGTGGAATTTTTATTACCTGTCACAATCGGGTCAAAACACTCATCTTTGTGGTAGAAAACATGTATCAGCGACATAATTTTTAGTGGAAATCCTGTGTATGTGATGAGTAGTCTCTCTCTTCATGAAAATTGTGCTGCTAAGACAATTTATTTTTTAGTGAAAATATTGTGTTGACAACAAATAGTTCTCTTCAGTGAAAATTTCGTGTTAGCAACAGACAATTTCATTTATAGTGGAAATCTTCTATTGATGACAGATAGTTTCTTTCTTCAAGTTGAAATCTTGATGATGATCAAATACACAATAAAAACTACTTCCTCTTCAGAAGTTATGTCTGAATCCGAACCTAAGATTTTTGGTTTTACAGCTTTTGAAGTCTATTCCTGTATCATCAATCACAAACTAAATAGCAACAATTTTCTCTAATGACCTCAATTTGTGTTCATGTACATCCGAGGTAAAGGAAAAGATGATAATCTCACTGAAAAAATTGTGTCCCAGAAGTTACTGATCCTAAATATCAAACATGGAATATTGAAGATCCCATGATCATCTCATGACTTGTCAACTCCATGAGTATGAAAAATTGAAGAATAAATTCTTATGTACAAAACGACAGAAGTAATTTGGGATGCCGCAAGGGAAACATATTCAAGGGTCAACATCTCTGAGTTGTTTGACATTGAAACTAGATTACATGACCTGGGATAAGGTGAGTTGAATGTTACTGAATATTTCAATATTCTTTCAAAATATTTGTTTCAACTAGATATGCATGAAACGTGCACATGGAGGTATTCATAAGACTACCTTTCACAAAATCATTATTGAACAAATGAGAACATCAAGCTCATTATAAGACTCAACAAGGAACTAGATCACGGGGAGCTAAACCTCTTCCCTCAGTTTGTGAATCCTTTACTAAAGTATTCAGGGAAGAGAGTAGAGGAAACTCATAATGGCAACTCATTTCATTACATCAAATGTTGATAACTCGGCTTCACTCACAGATCATCACATGACAACAAATCAAAGTGGAGTATACTGTGGTGTGAACATTTGTAAAAAGCTTGGTCATTTGAAGGAGAAGTGTTGGAAAACTTATGAAAAACGTGCAAATTAGAAACCCAACAAACTCAAAGGTGATGGGAAAAATCAAGCAAGCACAACATCAAAGAATGACAAGCCTCGTGAACATAGTTTATTCATTAAGGAATAACTTGAACCTCTCCAAAGGCTTTTGGGATAATATTCTTCTACTTGCCTTCTAGCACATCACTCTATTAGTAAACTCACTATTGACTTGAAGTGTGTTACTAAATTCTACCAGGTGATGAACTCATGAAGGGTGATTGACAGTGCTGATATGTATCAAGGATTATATCTACTCACTTGGACTCGCAATTCAAAAGGACAATCTCATCATTCACAATCCTTCGAGTCAAGTCATATATTTGAGTCTATTTCTCATGAGAGTTATGTTATGACATTTTTATCTTTGGCATTCTAACTTCTGTTATATTGAAAAATTGTATTCCCATTTATTTTTCAATAAAAGCCTAGTTCGTATCAGTGTGAAATTTGTCAACTTACTAAACATACTCTGACAAATGTACCCAGGCCTGAAATACAAACCAACACATCCCTTCTACATGGTTCATAGTGATATTCGAGGGCTTTCAAAATAAAAAATACAAATGGGGCTATGTTTGTCACCTTCATTGATGACCCCACTAGAACCACTTGAAACTTTCTCGTGAAGAAAAAATTTGAAATTGCTAGTGTACTTGAAACCTTCTACAACATGATTCTTACCCAATTTCAAACCAAAATCCAAATTCTCAAAATCGATAAAATAACATACTACTGCAACTCCACACTTGGCCTTTATCTATCAAAAAATGACGTCATTGATATACGCACTTGTGTTGATACACCCCACCAAAATGGTGTGGTTGTGAGAAAGAACAATCATCTCATCGAAGTAGCCCTATCTATTATATTCACTAACAATGTATCCAAACACTTTTTGGGCGATGCAATTCTCACACCTACCTATCTCATAAATAGAATGTCTGACAGAGTGCTAAACTTTAATAAATCTCTCAACATCCTTTTGAAATCTTACCCACATATTCAGTTTTTCACTGCTAAGCTACCACCAAAAATTTTTGGTAGCATCACTTTTTGTTCATCTACATCAACCTAATCAAACCAAATTTGATTTTAGGTCAATCAAATGCATCATTGTAGCAACTCTTAAAAGAGAGATGTATAAATGCTACTCTCAAGAAACAATCACAACTTCATGGATGCCTCTTAAGACTAACCATATTACCTCAAACTCACCTCCCTAATATCCTTAATGAAATCACTATTGTCCCCACTATCATAAATCAACCTGAAAATGAACATATTACTCCACTAAAGCCTTTCACAGCTCCCACCAAGAACCAAGAACTCCATGTGTACACTAGAAAGAAAAATTCTAGTGAGCATGAAATGGATAATATGTAATATCAGGAATGTAAATCACTATAACCAACTCAACATGGCACAAATATTCACACCGATGTTGAGTCGACATGTCATAAACATGAAGAGGAAAAAGGAGTACAAGAATGCACAAAATACTCGCTAGAATAATTTTTTACATATAGGAGATTATCATTTTAAAAATCTTTTGTTCGGAGCTTGGATAATGTGCAGGTCCCAGTTTCAATTCAATAAGTCTTATCTATTTCCGCTTGGAAAAGGGTTGTGGAAGAAAAGATTTTTGCTCTTGAAAAGAATGATACTTGGATCATAACAATTTTGCTACCTAGGAAAAGATGTGTAGGGTACAAATTGGTATTCACTGTAAAATAAAAACCATATGAGAGCATAAAATGGTTTAAAACAAAAGACTTGTATTGAAAATGTTCACTCAATCTTATGAAATCGACTACCGGGAGACATTTGCACTAGAGGCATAACTTACACAATAACAGTATTAGTGTCGTGGATTGTCAACCATAACTGACTGTTACAGTAGCTAGACATTAAAAATGCATTTATTAATGGGGATCTTGAGAAAGAAGTATATATCTCCATAGTTAAAGAATATCACAAATAATTAGCTTGTGAGCAAACTAAAAAAAATGATTGTATGGATTGAAATAATCTCGTAGAGCATGATTTGTAATATTCACCAATGTGCAGGTCCCAGTTTCAATCCAATAAGCCTTGTCTATTTCTGTATGGAAAAGGGTCGCGGAAGAAGAGATTTTTGCTCTTGAAAAGAATGATAGTTGGATCATAACAATTTTGCTACCTAGGAAAAGATGTGTAGGGCGCAAATTGGTATTGACCGTAAAATACAAACCATATGAGAGCATAAAATGGTTTAAAACAAAGACTTGTATTGAAAAGTTCACTCAGTCTTATGGGATCGACTACCAGGAGACATTTGCACTAGAGGCATAACTTACACAATAACAGTATTAGTGTCGTGGATTGTCAACCATAACTGACCGTTACAGTAGCTAGACATTAAAAATGCATTTCTTAATGGGGATCTTGAGGAAGAAGTATATATGGAGATATCTCCATAGTTAAAGAATATCACAAATAATCATCTTGTGATCAAACTAAAAAAATGATTGTATGGATTGAAATAATCTCGTAGAGCATGATTTGAAATATTCACCAACACTATTCTTGTCAATGTGTAATATCAGTGTCAGGCTAAGCACACTTTATTTATGAAATCAAATCAATACGGTATGATAGTCATTTTTTATTGTGTATGTAGATGACATTATTCTTACAAACAATGGCATAAGAGAATTTTAAACTATCAAAAGATAATTTTTCTGTTTGTTGGAATTTCAAGATATTTCTTTGGAATGGAAGTAGCTAGATCCAAAGAAGGCATTGTCATACCTCAGAGAAAATATATCCTTAACTTATTTGTTGTGATGCAGACCAACATATACTTTTGTAGATTCCAATCAACGAACATAAAAAAAAGAGTATAAACTCTTGTTGTAAAAGGGAGGTATCAAAGGCTTGTGGGAAAACTTATTTATCTGTCACATATAAGCAATACCATAGCTTTTTCTGTGGGTGTAGTGAGCCAATATATGAACGATTCAAAATGTAGATTATTTATAAGCGGTCTTTTGTATCATATTGTATCAAAAGATGACTCCATGACATGGATTGATGTTCAAGAAAACTGAAAACCGTGATGTCGAAATCTTCACTGATGCTAGTTGGGTAGGGGAACTGACTGATAGAAAATCTACCACAGGTTAGTGTTTATTTGAAAACCGTGATGTCGAAATCTCCTACTCTTGTCATAGTTTCTCTAAAAGGGCCAAATCCGCGGCAGGAACTACATGTGCTGCTAGCAGAACAGCCCTATAAAATCATATGGGAAGCTGCCAATAGAAATTGGTGAAGGAACCATAAGAGAAATGAAAGATAACTACCTAGGAAGGGGCTGCAGAACAACCCAAGGAAGGACCTGCCAAATAACCATAGTAAAAGGCCCGCAGATACTAGCTGCAGTTAGGGATATAAATGAGTCGCGCTTGAGTAAGACCAGTGTTTGATCGTGTCCTGCTCATTTGATTTTTTTTTTTGGTTCAAAATTGGCTCTTATTCGAAATGACTTGTGAGTGGTGTGTTGGTGTTGAGCTCGATTTGAATTCATTTGTAATTTCAGCTCGTGATTGGCTCGAATTTAGCTCAAATAATTTATTAATTACATAAAAATTAATATATTGGTAGGAGATTTAAATAGACATGTTAGTAGAGTGGTAGAAGTCATGGTAGCTATGGTTTTGGTGTGATTAATGAAGAAGATAGAACTATGTTAGATCTTGCTTGAATTTAAGATTTTATTATTGCAAATATTTTATTTAAGAAAAGAATTGAACATATTATTACTTATAAGAATGAATCTAATAACACATAAATTGATTATTTTCTTTTCCGAAAAAGAAATCATCGAGAATGTAAAGATTGTAAGGTCATTTCAAATGAAAATTTAATACTCAACATCGATTATTAGTTCTAGATTTTAAGATGAGGAGTTGGAATATAAAAAATATAATTTTACATTGTCTTAGAACTAGATGAAGACACCTAAAAGACACAAATAAAATTATTTTATGTGTAAACTACAACATTTTAATATTTGGGATGTTCATGAAGAAGTTAATTCTATGTAGAATAAAGTAACAAGCACTATTAAACATGTGGCAAAAGAAGTACTTAGAGAATTAAAAGGAAAAAATTGTATAAATAAAAATAAGTAGTTGTGAAATAATATTGAGAAAAGATAAAATATAAGGAGTCTTTGCTTACCATTCAACGTAGGTGCTTGAGATTTTGATTAACTTTTTAATGCAGTTGTTGTAAATACGATCGATCTTACTAATCTTAATAAGGTTAATAATAATAAAACTTTTAATTTTAAAAGGAAGTTGAGGAGACTTTAAAGGAAGCTAAGTGTGAAATATCAGTAGGATCTGATGATATATAGTAGAAGTGTGGAAATATTTAGGAGATTTAGGAATTTCTTTGCTTACCAAAAATTTTTTATATTATTTTAAAAACTAAAAAAGATGTTTGAGGACTGAAAGAGTATTTTTGTCTTATTTTTTAAGAATAAAGTGGATGCACAAGTGTTCAAATTATAGAGAAATTAAGTTAATGTGTGATGCATAAATTACGGGGATAATAATTGAACAGAGGTTAAGACGTGATACAATGATTTCTCATAAATCAGTTTGTATTTATATTGATGGAAGATATACATTTATTAAGAGGTTTAATGGTGAAGTATTTGGAGAGTAAGGAGAATGTAGATTTGATTTTTTTTTATTTAGAAAAAGCTTACAATAAGGTTCCAAGACAAGTTCTTTGGAGAGTTTTAGAAAAGAAAGGTGTTGATATGACTTATATTCAAGTCATTAAAGATATGTATACTAAAGTTGTTACTTGTGTCCGACTAGAATGAGGATTGACAAAGTATTTTTCTATTTCAGTTAGATTATGTTAGGAATCAACTTTAAGCCCATATAGTTCTGCTTTAGTTATGGTGCACTTACTAGATATTTGCAGAAGGATGTATGTTGGTGTATGTTTTTGGCTGATGATATTCTACTTGTCGATAAAGAGTAGAGATAAAATTCAGGATAAACTTAAGTTACGGAGTTCTACATTAGAGTCTATGGCTTTCGTTTGAGTAGATCTAAAATTGAATACATTGAATGTAATTTTAGTAGTACATCTAGTGACAAAGTTCTAACAATGGGTGATCAAATCATTGAAAGGTGTGAACGTTTTAGATCTCTCGGTTCTATTATTCAGAGTGATGGTGATATGAGTAGAAGTCAGGTTGGATGGTTATAGTGGAGGAATGCATATGACATATTGTGTGGTAGGAAAACACCGCTTAGACTTGAAGGAAAATTTTATAAGATGATGGTGAGGCTTGCAATGCTTCATGGTGCATAATGTTGGCCTATAAAAAAGAAGTATAAAAACTAAGTGTTGCTAAGATGAGAATGCTTAGGTGGATGAGTAGCTTTACTCTTAGAGACAAAATGTGAAACGAATGCATCTGTGAAAACATTGGTATAGCTCCAGTGGCAGACAAGATTAGAGAGTCATCTTAGATGGTTCGGTCACATTAATCATCGACCATCTGATGAACCTGTTAGGAGAGTAAATGTTTTAGATTTGACTTATGTAGGTGTCGGCCAGCTTTTTTTCGTTTTCGAAAGAATATAAAATTTAGTGATTTAGTTTAATATAAAAGGTATATGATTTTTGAAAGTAGCTTCGAAAGTAGTGTATTTTAATTTTGAAAAATGAGACCACCTGGATCTCATTTGTCCAGTAATTTGCATAATCGTGTCTGATGTCACAAATGATACACCTTCTCGAAAGATTAATTTATCCTGTGACGGTAGACCCAATCATACGAACTAAGGGACTTGTGACATCCGTTTGGTCTGCGAACATTTATGTGTGACCGACAAGCTTCCCTACCTAATAGAAAGATTAGAGTAGGGTTTATTTTACCCGGTTCCAAGTTCCCTATAGAGGCAAACCCCTATAGTTAATTACATCCCAAATGACTTGTGTCACTTGAGAAAACTCTCGATAATGATCGGTGGTTCTGTCTTCAAGAATTTCAACGTTTAGGTTTTCACGGTATGATAGGAAAAATCAAGTGGGAATGGCTCAATATGGAACATTTATTTTCAGGAGTCCAAAAGAAGGAAAAAATAGGGGACGTCACAGATCTGAGGCAAGCCCCAGTGACTTTCCAATTATCTTATGGTGTGGCTACATTTTGGAGACGATATTAATTAAGTGTTTGATCCTGCCAGTTTTATTATTTTGGACTTACACTTACATAATATCTGATTATGCAAGTAACCCACAGAGATAAGAGGGTTTACTTCGTACCGTACGACAACCTCGGAACCTAAAACGATTTATGACTTGCGCTGCGCAACACGGTTGCACAGAAGCCTAAAGAGGAGAGTGAGGGTTTACACCGCGCTGGGCGAGCTACCTCGAAGTCCTATATGTTGTCATTTAAACTAGGAATGTTTAGCTGTTGTAGAATGACGACGACCTCCACTTGCGGTTTGCTCCTTGCTCCTCATCGTGCTACCCACGATGTATGCTCCAAGCTTCTTGTTGAAGTAGCAGTCCTAAGGTCTAAGGTTCAAACGTTTTACCAAGTGTGTTTCAATGTCTCAGGTTGTGTTGTTGTTTTCAGTTTTGCATGCAGAGTAAAGTAAATTGCTGGTAAATAAAAGTGTTGGAAAGTAAATTGTTGGAAAGTAAATTGTTGGAAAGTAAAGGGAAATTGCGGTACCTAAAATGTAAATGCGTACTTGGGCATCTGCTACCTTTGCATGATTACTATTGCCAGCATGGTATGAATTGCAGTGGATTAAATAAACTTGTCGGAAAAGTAAGCAGAGCGAGAAAACTCAATCACGAAAGTCAGAAAAATAAGTCGTAGAAATCACACGTAAAACTCGTAGTCACATATGAAAGATCGAAATTGGGTATAAGACATCAGTAGAGGTGGGGGCTCAGAGCTGGACTGTGTGCTTCCCGACCTTGGATAAGAGTTACTAACCCGACGTTCTACTGGAGGCGAGTCCTTAACCTCAATCCAAGTGACTAACCATGGACCTTTATAAGTTTTATAAAAAGAATTCTTTGATTTTCATGCAAAAGTTGTTTAAGTTTTTATTGAGAGTTCTTTTTAACAAGCAAAAGAGATTTTTATTTTATTTTTGTAAGTATTTTGTAAAGTAATAGAGTCCACAGGCTAGTCACTCTAATCGTGCTAGGACTACTAACCACCTAAGAGTGTCGGGGGCAACAATCTTACCAAGAGTCGGTGAATAGTATCATCGGCCATTTCCTCTCCCCTTATGGAGGGTCCTCGAGGTAGGAGATACTATTCTAAACATCCCTCATATCCCTCGTATCCCTCGTATAGCACACATTAGCATTATTATTATCGCCCTCACCACGTAGACCTCAGACTTACACCGGTCCGATGATCCATATGTGGCAAAACAAATGTCCCCAATTGCCAGGAGGATTTGAGCGTAATGTTCAAGCTCAAATCCCGGTGCATTGGGTTTCATTATTGGTTAAGTTATTTTTAGGGAATTCGATTATTTGATTTAATTAAGGTAGGGTGAACCAAGCCTCGGTGCATCCTCTTGTCTAGTGTTTTGATTAGTTTGTGAATTATGGTCAATTACTTAGTTTCACTATGCATTCGAATGTTAGGTGGATGGGCTCTCACCTAGGGTGTGCGTCTAAGGTCTAAGAAGCTTGCAGTGAAGGTTAAGTGGGTGAACTCTCACCTAGGGTGTGCTCCTAAGATCTAGGAAGCCTACACTGAAGATTAGGTGGGTGACTCTCACCTAGGGTGTGCTCCTAAGGTCTAGGAAGCCTACAGTGAAGACTAGGAGGATGGGTCGAGGAGAGCGTAAGACGCAAGATCGAGCAGGTGAGGGTATTCGGTACGGTGCAGAGGAGAGGCGAGGCCTTCTAGCGGGCGAGGGAGGAGAGGCGAGTCCTTCTGGCGGGCGAGGGAGGCGTTAATGTTCGCAGAGAGGAGCGAGCTTCGGCTTCTAGCAAAGGAGAGACCGAATCGAGAGGCGTCTGGGGTTCTGCGTGAGGGAGACGCGTGGAAGAGAGCGGTTGAATGGGGCTTCGGTGAGCGTGGTCAAGCTAGAAGAAGCGAGCAGGTAAGGGTGAGCGTGAGAGAGCCCCTAGCAAGAGAGGACGAGCAGGCGTTGTATTCCTGGTAATTCCAAAGTGTTGTTACGCTGAGTTTGGCGGGCAAATAAATGACTTCTATGTATGGAGAGGCTCAATTGGAAAACCATAACTCTTAATTATATTCAATTAATTGTGAGATTAAATTGTTTATTTGAATTTTGAATTTGAAATTTTAGATCAGGAGAACTGAGGTGATTAGCCCACATTCAACCCGGCTCGAACCCAAATTGAACCTAGGTTAAGTCTGAACTTGAGCCTCGCTAATTAAAAAAAAACGTGCATCGATTTTTGTGTCGTTCGCTCGCGCACGGAACCATAGCAATATGGGTGTCCTTCCTAGCTAAAGTTGACGTCTCGGACGCATCTGTGTGGTTCATTTCGTCATCCGAGGTCGTTTGGACTAGTTCGTTGGTGGTCGGGCCAAAAAAGTGTCGAGTTGTGGTGTGTCAAGTTTGAGTCATGTAGGGTTCACCTAAAGCTGTATGATCCTATGAGAACTCATTTTTAGGCTCTCTGCATGTTAATCCTTAGCCCTTGCAACCAGGAGTCGAGTGCTTGGGACTACCCATGCGAGGTCTCATAAAAATGAGTCTAGAAGTGGTTCGAAGCTCTATGGGAGGTGGGCTCCGTTACTAGTCCTCTAGGATGGTCTGTAAGGAACTCCTACGGCTAGATCCTAGGGTCTAATGTGAAGAAAGCTAGGACCTCACTAAAAATAAGGTCAACAGTAGGTCTAAAAAGACTTGTGCATGTTGTATAAGTATTGATCTTAATTTAATAGAATTAAATGAAAATATTACACTCAATAGAGTACAATGGAGAAAAAGGATTAATGTAGCCGGCCCCACTTAATTGGATAAAGGCTTGTTGTTATGTTGTTGCATAAAAAATAATATAAAAATATTATAATAAGTGTTATTTGCTCATTTTTTAATTAATTTGAGCTAAAACCAGTCAAACACGATCGAATAGTGGTTTGTTTGTGTTCGGCTCATTTTATAAATTGAGTTCAAAAAATTTGTTGTGTTCGGTTCGCTTGCTTAACGGATGAATTGAATATGAACCACTTAACAAGCTGAACATGAGTTTGTTTGTTCCCGAACGACGAGCTTTTTTGACAGTCTTAGCTGTGGTAAATAATCACAAGGACTCCCAACTACATAAAATAGAGGAAGCTACCACTGCAACAATCAATCTCAATCTATTTAAGAAATAGATATGGGTTGAAATAATATTCTTTTTGGCTTATTACAGCCGTCTGATCTGCCTTAGTTCAACTGTTCTATTAACTTAACAATGAATATGAGACCTACGGTCCTAAAGTTGATTTTTATGAGATTGGACTTTTATTTATTAGGACATTCTTGCATGTCACATTTGTAAATCTCTCTGTATGATTTCTGTTTATTTTGTGAAATTGCAGTGAAGAACACTCTTTGTTAGAGACTGTGCAAGCCAGGCTTGCTGTTTATCCTTTGACTGCTCCTGTTCTAGGAAATGATCATAAGGAATTCCGTGGACGGCTCTCAAAGGTATGAGAAAACTTCTAAGCTCTTATACTTGATAAATTGATGGAATATTTACATACATACCACTCAATTCTTATTATTTACATATAGAAAACTTGAAGTTTAATTTTTACATACATGCCATCTTATGCGTGAAAAAGTGCATTCACTTTTTAAAAGTCAAAATTGTGCTATTTTTTTATGTGATATGAAAGATCTGTTTTTAAAAAGTAAAATTCAGGTGTTAGATATGTAAATACATAAAAATTGGGTTGGCATGTATGTAAATGCCCATGCCCTAATTCTTTTATGTTATCATAACTAATTCAAATTTAAATTAATCATGACCCAAAAAGGATTATTCATCATAACTTCAAATTAATCTAAAAATTTAAATCAAATTAAATAAACATTAAATTTTAAAAATTAAATAAATTGAACGTGCATAACTTTCATTCTAAAAGAAATAGAGAAGCATCCTCAGTAAATCTTTTATTTTTTCCCCCTTTAGGTTTTGTGTAGTATTTTTTTAACATGTTTGAATGCGAAGTGCAATCATTTTCATCATCATTAGACTTATCCCAATAATTTGGGTTCTGGATCATATTTAAAACAAGAATTTTAAAATATTATTTATTGTAAAACTTGGTTAAAACTTGGTTCATAAAAGGGAGGGAGGGAGAGCTTTTTAACTGAAGGTTATGGAAATCTGATCTATATGTTGAAGATTCAGTAGTTACTCATCAACCACTTAACTGATTCATGGCATTCAGATTTATGTAATCTAACTATTTTATAATTGGAAGATTTACATACATTCCACTCAATTCCTATATATTTACATGTATAATACCTATACTTCACATTCCACTCAATTCCTATATATTTACATGTATAATACCTATACTTCAACTTTGGCATACATACCATCTTACCTATGCTTGAAAGGTGTATTTCACCTTTTAAAAGTTAAAATGTTGGCTCATTCCTATATATTGACGTATCTAACATATTAATGTCAATATTTATATACATACCACCTTACCTATTCATGAAAATCTGTAGTTGTACTTTTTAAACGTCAAAATGGTGACTCAAGTCCTATCTATTTACATATCTAACACATAAATGTCAGTATTTATTTACATACCGTCTTACCTATGCATGAGAGGTGTATATCACTTTTTAAAAATTAAAATGGCGACTCAATTCCTATATATTTACGTATCTAATCAAACTTCTAAACATGAAATTTTACATACATACCAGCTTACCTATGCATGGAAAGGTGATTTTCACTTTTTAAAAGTTAAAAATGGTGGTATTTTTTATGTGACATGAAAGATTTGCCTGGTATATCTGTAAAAAACAAATTTTAGGTGTCATGTATGTAAATATATAAAATTGGGTGGCATGTATGTAAATGCTCCTTAAATATTTAGGACATTTACATACATGGTGCACCATTCTTATGTATTTATGTATCTCACACCTAACCTTTCATACTTACATATCTTTAATATTACATCAAAAAAAGCACTATTATCATTTTTTTAAAGTTAAATACACATTTTCATGCTATTTATGTAAATATGTAAGTTTAGGTGTGAGATGCACAAATACATAAGAATTGTGTGCTGGGTATGTAAATTTCCCTAAATATTTATCAATCAACACTGCTGATCATCATTTGTGATGATGCAGGCTGGAGTTCCCACCATGCTTGATGGAGACATGCTCCTCCAGTTCTTGGAGTTGACTAGAATCCAGCAGGAAGCCGTGCTCTCTCTCCCCAGCTTTCACAGCACAAATGCTTCTTCCTCTTCTGATTCACATCCTCCTCTCTCTGTGAATCAGGTCGTTCAGATATTAGAAAGAATCCATCATGCGTTGACCTGAAGAGTTGACTTTCAACCCTTTAAATGCTTCTGAGTCAAACCAGAGTGAAATTATTGCGGCTGTTAATGCTTCGGAGGTTTTTATTTTTTATTTTTTTTCTTATTTTTTTCCGGTTGGTGTTTGTCTGTGTTGGATATTACTATAGCAACATAATGCAGTACAAACACATGCTATACAGAGTTGAGTTAACATCCATTGTATGATCTGAAAAGATGGCCTTGAAATGGCAAATTGTATTATTGATTATTTATTTTAATTTGTAACATTTATAATTTTTTATTTTTTTCCTTTTGGTATGGTGTAAGCACTGATTGCTCTTAGTTTATTGTTATCAGTAATGCAGCTGTGTTAACTTATTATTATTTTTATTTATTATTTTTTAAAGTATTCCTTACACAAACACACATAAATCACACTGAAGGAATAGAGTGTAAGATAATGGGATAATTGTTGTGGTCTCTTGGATTTGTTTTATTCATAAAATGATTCCAGTTTATATGGGAGATGGTACAATGTCTGAAGTCGTACTTTAATGGGGGCGTTTACAGGGTTATTGTTGATATCTTATATGTACCAGCTTATTATGGAGGTTGCAGGTCATCCAGGTTGTTGCCTTGTTGGTCTTTCGGGCTGCAGGTCATCGGAGCTATTGATCGTCTCGACTGTGTTGCCCAGAGATTTAGTGTGATGTGTTTTTGTTATGCACATACATACCCTATAATTCTTATCTATTTACATGTCTGGACATCTAAAGTTCGATATTTATGTTTATAACACCTTGGTGTCGTTATTTTGTGCTTAAAAATGTTTATTCAAAAATATTGTGATTGTGGCATTTTGTATGTGACGTCAAAGATTTGAGTGGTATGTATGTAAATATGAATGTCTATGTAAATAGATAAGAATTTTGTATTAAGTTTGTGAATGCTCTTTTAGTTATTGCTCTAAAATGTTATATAAATAAATATCAAAATATAGGTGTTAGTTATGTAAATATTTAAGGGAGTGTGGTATGAATGTAAATTTTATTTTTCTATTACTCTATTATAATTATTTACTCCAATAAAAATTCATTATTAGGAAAGTAAATAGAGTTTTAATTGACAGTTAAGTTAAATTAACAAACGAATTAGGCTTAAAAAATAATTGCCGCTCTATTTGATTATTTTAGTTGATCGTTTAATCGTACTTAATTAATTTTACCCTTAAATAAGCAAAAAAAATTAAGCCAGATTTGCATGCGTATAACTCAATTCCTATGTATTTACAAATTTTTTACATATATGGCATCTTATGTTCTTAACTATGCATGAAAATGTGTATTTGGTATTGTTGTGTGATATGAAAGATTTGGGTGGTATAAATGTAAAAAGTAAAATTTAATTGTCAGGTATGTAAATACATAGGAATTGGGTTGTGTGTATGTAAATGTCTCAAATTTTAAATAAATTTAGCTATTATTATTGATGCTTGCTAGAAAATTGGCGGTTATAGAGTAGCATATTTTCGTCTTAACTTAGTGCGAAGATTCAAAACAAGCTTAGAAGAGAGAAGAGAAATAGTAATGACACAATAAGTTCTTACGTGGAAAACCAGAAAAGAGAAAAATCAGGGGTCTTGGCCGAGCTGAAAAATTTTATTATAAAAAGATGATTACGGCTGCAATTACGTGCCCACAAGCGGGAAAGGGTTAACAGGCTTCTCAAGTTACAACATTGATATACGGATGAGTTTGTTGTAGGAACAGGCAACGACTAATAGCGATCGGTGGCCACCGGAAGATGTTGATTAACAGCGGTCGGCGGTATTCGTTGGGAGACAATTGACAGTGGCAAGGGTGGTGTTGAACTTCAGCTCCTTCTCAAAGCTTTAAGTTATTTCTCAAGTCTCAAGCTCTCATCTCATCTCTAATGAGAGAGGTTGGACTCTATTTATAGAGTTTTGGATGCAATTAATGTAGAAATATAAATCACTTTAAACGTAGGGCTTTTCTTAATCAGACGGCATTTGATGGACATTTGAGTGACTTAACAATGTCGGAATTGAGAGATCTTGGTCTCGTTGAATTCATCTTGTCGAGACGCTCAGTTTGACTATGAACTCGCTGAGTTCGACATCCGTTTGACATCCCAAATGTGTGTAAAAAACTTCTAAATATGGTTTAATGATTTGATTAAGGCTCAATTTGGTTCATATTAGATTAACATTCGTATCATTGGGTCTGTCTCGTTGAGCTGATCATTTTTGACTAAAAGTTTGCTAAAATAAGAGCACTAGATGATTTTTAATCAAGGTTTGAACATTTCTTGCCTAAAAGGTTGCTTCGAGATCCAGTCCTACCTCGACATTCATGTCGGTTGATGGAGATTTGTTGTAGGTGTATAATTATAATATAATGTTAATATTTATTAATAAAGTTAAACAAACTGAGAAAAACAAAATCGTCTAATTGGAGATGATTTAATGTTGGTTTTGTTTATCCGAAAAATTTATCCTCTGAGTTAAGTATGGCTCACCTCACATCCAGACGAGCCACATCATCATCGATCGCACAACGGTTCATTCGAAACGTTATTCGGATGTGAGTACTTATTTATTCTTTAATAAGAATAAGTTGAAATAAAAAATAATTAACTTATTTTTGCTATTATCTTTTATAAATTGAGATATTACTATTTATTTTATTCATTATTTATTTTTTATAAATTTTTTAGATTATATTTCATTATTATTAAAAAGTGTTTGCATGATTATTAAAAATATGGGACATTTACATGCCTACCACCCAATTCTTATTTATTTAGCCCAAATTTTTATTGGCATTAATATTAAATAAAACTTTCATATCATATAAAAATATCATCATTTTTTTAAAAAAAATAAAAATATATATTTTCACGCCTAATAGATATTACATATATTTATACACCTAAATATTTTAGGCGTTCAAAATAAATGTAAATCTTTCTAAAATTATATACCTTTATTATATTTTAATGTCAATGATAAAAAATAAGATAAAATTTTTTAATTTTAAAAATAATCATAAAAAATTAAAATTCATTTCAATCATTTTAAAGGTCATAAGAAACTCATAATTTCAAAATCAATATGGGTTTTTATAGCCGTCGGATGATGGTCCCCAGTGGGCAACTTAAACGGCTCAGATTTATTCAAACGGAAATCGTAATCGTGCTGAGAACTTGGACAGAGCTTTTTAAGGGAATCCGAGCCCTCCGCTCGCCAGAAACAAAGAAGCTTCGAGAATAGAACGGAGGGATTTAGAGAGCGGCAACTCGTTTTTTAGGGTTTGTACCGAAGTTTCGACCTAGCTTTTGTGGTATGTTTCCTTCGCCTCTTTCGTCTTCCTCTTACTGTAATGTATTCTTTGTTGTCGGAGCTATTAGGGTTTTGTATGATATGGTTTCTGCTGTCTCTCTTTGCACTTCTTGTTTGAATGATTGTGATTATGGTGGCGTCCTAGTGAGGTGCGGTAGGGCTTTTTGGATTTTAGGGTTATGTGTAGGATGATAATTTGTTTGATCTGGAATTATAGATGATAGTGATTGTTGGATCTGTTTCTCTAGGTTAGTATGGTTGGTGTGTTTTACTAATCTTTGGCTTAGGCGACGTTCTTTAAAGAGGGGTTTGGCTGGGATTGATCTTTGAAAGTTTTTTTTCAAATATGTAGTGAAAGGAAGAAGTAAGTTGAAAGTAAGTTGTACCTGTATATGATATTGTTGGAGTAGTATTTTGCATCCGTTTTGATGACTGATTTATAATGTATGGTAAGACATTGATTTAATTATGTGGTTCTTCGAAGAACTACTAATACCTTGGAATTTTTTTGGGAATTGGAAAGACCTGAATCATGAAATTCAGTGGGCTTAATCGAAACCTTGCTTAAGTGGTTTGGTCCGTACAAGATAATCAAAATAATAGTGAATACAACCAATTCTCATTGGAACCATGATCATAAGCATGCTTTAATCGAAATGAAACAGGAAAAAACACTTGATTCATATTCCTAATGAGTTGTTTGGCAGCTTCTGGGATTTAATTAATCAGGATTTACTAGGTCCTTTATCCTGATGTGGTTAATTCCTAAGAGCTGCTTTGGTGTAGGATTTGCTAAATCCTGTTAAATTTTGTTGAAATCGTTTCTTTTAGGATTTAAATTTTATTAGTTCAATTTAATTTTTTTTGTTCATATTATTAGTTGTATTAATCATTGATTAATAATTTATTAAAATAATAAATCATTGATTAGAATTTTTAGGTTAATTACTTGATTTAATTGAACTATTAAATTTCTATATTTCTTGATTGAGTCGGTTAGTTGTTTAATATATGTTAGGGTTAGCGTTAACTGATAGTGTCGTTATGTGTGCTGTTTGACCAGATATTATGAAATGTGCATGCTGTCATGCTTTCGATATATGTTTTAGTAAAATATTTAACTCTCCCTACTTTTGTTGATTTTAGTTGAAATTTGATGATTTTGGTTTATTTCTTTTCAACCTGATTCATCCTCTACACGTTTACTGTGCTCCATGGATTATTTTTGTGAATGTGTTTTAGTTTGCTTAGTTGTTCAAAATTGAAAATTGTGGTTGGTCTTCCTGTGGAATAAACTCTATTAGTAGGATTACTGCTTTATAAAATCATTTCAACGTGGAGGATTGGAACTTATTTATAAGCTTCTGGCTTGTTAGATTTTGCAGTTGTCTTTGCTTACAAAGTTGATCTTAGAAAATAGGAGTCAATATATTTTACATTATTTGGCACATGTGCTACAGGTTGATTTATTCGCAGAATGAGGGGTAGAGGGTACAGCTATAGTCCTTCTCCACCAAGGGGTTATCGTGGAAGAGCTCGAAGCCCGAGTCCAAGGGGCCGGTATGGTGGACGTAGTAGAGACCTTCCTACAAGTCTTCTTGTAAGAAACCTTCGCCATGATTGCAGGTTTGTAATTTTGCTATTTGTGCGTGTAAATTAAACACTTGAAATTTTTGTTCCTCAAATAGTTATCTAGAAGAAGTTACAGTAAATTTCAATGTTTATTTTGTTTACTTTTTGTAGTTCCTTCTGTATTGTGATACTAAATGCCTGGATTGTGTAATTTGATTTTTTACTTGGTTTTGACATTTCATGCCCATGGCTTTATTTATTTAATTAATTATTTTTTATGTTACTTGGGATGCATATTTGTAAGGTTAGTTATATATTCATTGTAAAAGCTATAGATTGGCACTGAAGTAAGTCGGGGTTCTATTAAATCCTATTGTATATCATGAACAATGAGGTGATTTTAGATAAATCTTCGCTTGTTTTTGTTGCAGGCCCGAGGATCTTCGTAAGCCTTTTGGGCAGTTTGGTCCTCTCAAGGACATTTATCTTCCGCGTGATTACTACTCGGGGTGAGCATTTTTTTTTTTCTTTTTTTCCCCCTTTTTTTTTTTCTGTAAGTTTGGGCACTTGACGATCGAGCAATATAAAGCTAATTTAAATATTTTTTGTCACTGTATTTTTCAGACAATTGAAATTGTTTTTGTTCCAATGCTGTGGCATACCATGATCTTTCCAAGTCTCATTTTCTCCACTTTTTACTATGTCACCCCACCCCGCGCTCTTTTTCTTTTTATATATATATAATTCTTTAAACTATTGCAGAATTTGGGGAATGAGGGGTGCGACGTTCATTAAGCTTGCATTCTTATTGGGCGTTATTTTTACAGTCCTAATTAGTGTGTAAACTGCATTGTACAATTTTTTTATTAAGGCTGTTGAGATCTAACAGTGAAAATAAAGATTTCAAGACACCAGTCAAGTCTTAAGAGTTCTATTCAAGAGGATGTAAGTATTTTTTGAAGAGAATGGCTGGTGAAGGGGGAAGGAAATGGGTTTGAAGTTTATAATTTTTGAAGATCTTCAAGTCTTGAAGAATTTCAAGTCATCTTTAAATCTGAAGAGTTCAAGCTTAGCAGCCAGGTGCCTGCTTTACTTGATTTGCATGAAAAAATAACTGAAGCATTATTTGCTAGTGGTCTTCTATGTTTTTTCAGGATTGTCTCAACCTTGAAGATCTTCCATCAACATTTGCATGTTTTAAATTTATTACAAGAATTCTATACATGTTTTTTCTCTCTTTTTCATTTTCAGAGAACCTCGTGGTTTTGGCTTTGTTCAATACGTTGACCCTGCTGATGCGGCAGAAGCCAAATATCAAATGGATGGTCAGATTCTTCTTGGTCGCGAGTTAACCGTTGTATATGCAGAGGAGAATAGGAAGAAGCCGTCTGATATGAGGGCAAGAGAGAGAGTCAGGTAAC
Organism: Papilionanthe hookeriana x Papilionanthe teres; assembly: GCA_022702705.1. Taxonomy (NCBI): domain Eukaryota; kingdom Viridiplantae; phylum Streptophyta; class Magnoliopsida; order Asparagales; family Orchidaceae; genus Papilionanthe; species Papilionanthe hookeriana x Papilionanthe teres. Next base: position 10,231,941 of record CM040435.1, on the reverse strand, counting down.
TTCAAAGATTTATTTTTTATGTACATTTTTTAGGGTTATTTACATGCATACAACACAATTCTTATGGATTTACAAATCTAACTCCCAAGGCTTTATTTTTACATGCATAAAACTTAATCTTTAACATCACATTTAAATTACTGCAGTTAACAACTTTTTAAAAGTGAATTACATCTTTTCATACATAGGTTTATAACATTAAAGTTCTATAAATATAAATATGAAAGTTTAGGCATTGTGTGGTATGTCTTTAAATTTACCTAATTTTTAACATGCTATTTTTTTAAATTTATTATTATTTTTAGAATTTCTGAATGTGGCTTATATTTTACTTATCCCTTTCTCTACATCTTTGTTTTGTACGTTCGGTATCTATATATTTTCAAGTTGTGATTTATAGTTCCTCTTCCATACGAATTTTCTTTTTTTTTATTTGCAAAAAAGTAAACTGGTTTTTGTACTTCATACTCATTGTTGGATAGTATATTTGAGCGTGTCTCTTACCTGCTTTGTGCATTTTCTAGAACTCTGCAATTGCTCTATCTGTACTTTGTTCCATTGGTTGGATGCTTGCATGACTAGTAAAAACATGCTGATTTGATAACGAGAATTGAATAAATCCTGCTACGTGTGGAATTTTTTTTTGAGGAAGTGAGGCATTATTCCTGCTAGGTGCATTTGTGTAATGCCTAATGTTTGATTTTTTACATTTATACGACTCAAATCATTAATAGCACTTAAAAAATCTTTCTATTACCAACTTTTTAAAATTGAAAAGCACGTTTTCATGCATAGTTAAAATCTTATAAACATGCATCATAACATAACATCCATTTTGTTGGCCATGCAGTTTGCTCGTGCATCACATCTAAAGTTTGCTAAATTTTATTTGCTTGTGTTGTTCTGAACTAACAGCAGACCGTACGGATCTCGGAGGTCACCTCCACGCTATTCTCGTTCAAGGTCACCACCAGCTCGCCATCCTTCGAGATATTCTCGTTCCCCTCGCCGTCCAAAGTCTCGCTCTCGTAGCCCCGTTTACCATCATTATTCCCCATCACCATCTCCAAGGCATGGACGACGGTCCAGGTAAACCCTAAACCCTAAACTACCAAAAAGTTGAAACTGTTATTGTTGACTCCTTTCCAAAATGTTGCGGACAGAACTGCTTCTCCTGAGGATCCCCGAACTCATAGGGAAAGATCTTTCTCCCAATCTCCTTATGCTGCCGGGTCGAGGAGCAGGAGCCCCATTCAGGAGGAAGATGATGATGCTGAATACGCAAGGAGGAGCTCTCACAGGGAAAGATCCCGTTCTTATAGCCAGTAAACAGAGAAAGTGTGGCCTTTAATAGCCGAGTTATTTTGTCTCAGGATCCTTTTTTATTCAGACTAGTGTTTCAGTTTTAAGATAAAGGCAATTGTAATGAATATGTTGCAATATACTCTCCCGCCTTCTTCGAATGATTTAGATGTTGGTTGGCTCTGTACTGCAGATTTCTGAGGGTTAGCTTTGATATGTTAAATGAACTCGTAGTCTTTCTGCTGCTTTCTTTTTTAGTCTTTATTTTTCTATTTCTTGTCTTGGTTGTATGTGGAATTATCCTATCGAAACGTTTATATTTTATGCCCTCATAAGAGCCGTTTATAAAAGATAATTCATGTATTTGCATGCCTTTTAGGGTCTGTTTTTTTATGAATGTTTTATTGTAGTTTGTTTTGCTTCACCTGAGAAGATTGCGATATTTCTATTTTGAAGGTGTGAAAGGATAAGTTTTGTTTCAATTTTATGATAAAATTGATCATATTTGATGATTGATTATTGGTAGGCTTCTGCAAATAAAGATGAGGTAGCGCCTCCATTTGGTGGCTTTATCTGGTGACCTTGATTATGTTGCCAAAGTCACTATCATTGATTGGAAATTATAACAAAACTTTTTTTTTCTTGCTACAATCTTCAACTTAGTGGTATGATGGTGACTGACACTGTCCCTCCCATATTTTTACTCTATGGGTTATATGAAGGCAAAAATCATAGGGCCTGACCAAATTAAATTGATTGTATCATAGCGTTATTTTTTTGTCTTACATTGATAAAATAATTAATAAACAAAAGTATGTGTGACTTGCAAACTGAGTTCCTTGATGAAGTAAAAGTCTTAACGTGTGAGCTATCATAAATAAATCACAAGTGATTTATCTATCCCGTTCTCTTTGTGGAGGTGGCTCGAAAAGCAGAGAAATATGTGTTGGCTTTTATAAGGAGAACTGCTAATGTTGTTCGTGCTAGAGACTAGTATAAAAAATTGTGTCCAGGACATATGATATTGTTAATTTCATTAGAGGTCGGCCGTCTTGTTAGAATTGAGGTATCTCAATATGGGTGTCAATAATGCGGACATTAACTTTATTGTAGACAGCAAACATTCACATTAATATTGATGATGGGTATTGATGTTATTCGCAATGACTAATGTTAACTTTAATGCTGATAGTAAGTGTTTACTTTATTGGCCCCAACAAGCAATAACAAGTGTTTGCATTTTGTTTTTATGTATCCATTAGTGTTAATGCCAACAATGTGTCCACCATATTAATAAGGATATTAATCTATATTGGTAACAAGTTGTTGATGGTGCAATTCAACCTTTATGTTGATGACAATTATTAAATTTATTGACAATGAAGAGTCTTAACATCAGTGCTCATATTTGCTGTGAGCTTTATTGGTAATGATATGCGTCAAAATTAGTGCCGATGAGAAGCATTAAACTCGTTTGTGATTGATGGCAATTATTGGTTCGCTGACAGATCAAATTTAGAATCAAAGGACAATTTGGGCGTCCTTCGAATCAAAATCCACTCATTATGTATTATTGTAACGTAGGCCCCACGGTTGCCTGTGGAAGACCACATTTAGCCGTGCTAATCAACATTAGCCGCACTAATTAATATCAAAGGTCGCTAATAAATAATCAATAAAAAAATTATTAGTATTAAATGTTCATTTATTAATATAGATTGTAACTGCATCATCAAGGATTGCAAAAAGAAAAGGGCTATTTAAATGCATACCATACGATTCTTATGTATGCCAATGCCCTTTTCTATAAAAATAGCATCATTTTTATCCATAGATTGGATGCTTGATGTGTAAAAATGAGATTTTGAGGGTGACAGAGATAAAATTATAAGAATTGAGTGTTGTGTATATAAATTTCCGTTAAATGACTAGGATATACTAATTAAATATTCTGCTAATTTCTTTATAAGAGCAGGAGCTGGTCTTTACTAAAGTGTCGCTTTGGCTTCTATGGAGTCATCGTAGACTCCAAAGGTCACAGCATTTTACAGGAATCGAATGAGAGAGCTGAGCTCTGTGAGCTCGGAGGCTTGCTAGGGTTTGTCTTCTTCTATCCTGCTTACTAATATTTGATTTCTTCTAAGAAGAATAGCTGCATTCAGGTGTTGTTCGACATTCTCTCTTCTTCAGTGTGCTATCACCGTGGCTTTGTATTTAGGGTTTTTTTATTTTTTGTGTTTGGTAGAAGTGGATACATGAGATTACTCCCTCATTCTGCGATTTTTGAGATGAGAACATTGCTTTTAGTTGAAATAGAAATGCCGGGAGAGGTTTTTGTAGGGTTAGTTTTGTGAGAGATGGGATTTTTGGAGAAGGGAATGTGTTTTATTTATTTTATTTTATTTTCATTTGGAAGTGTCTGGCATTGTTCACATTTTTGTCTGAAGAGTTTGTGTTCGGTTATGATGGTTGGAGTTCGACACTAAATCACCGCGTAGATTCTGCTAATACTTTGTTTGGGGGGGGAGTAGTTGGGCACATGAGGTTGGTTGCGGGCTCGTATCATAGCCTCTGGCCAATTTTATAGATATATATATATATATATATATATATGCATATTGTAGGACTGTGCAAGAAAATCAAAATGTGGCAGGTTTTGTGGCGTGTTAGGTTGCCAATGGATTTACTTGCAACAGCCATGTTTTCTGTGGTTGAGTAGCTTTTTAAACTTATTGAACCTCAATGTAAATTCTCGATTAGTTTTAAACTACTCTGTCAGTTCTATTATCTGCTTCATTCCAAATAATGATTTGGAATTTATCATTTTCCCTTCTTGGTTTACTGCTTTTGATTCATCTAAGAAGTTCTATGATAGTTTGGCCACTAAACTGTATCAAATCTCTGGCTGATAACTCAATAATTTAAAACTTTGAAGAGGAAAGTAACCTCTCCAGTAATGTTTGTTTATGCTTTTAGTTCCATAGTCCTCTAGGTGTCATTCTAAAAGGTTACACATGTTTTTTAGTAAAATTTTTATCTGAAACAGGTCGGATTGTTAATTAGTTTTGTATGCTTAATGATTCTATGACAACCTTAATATTTATAGATCTAGCATTGTGGTAGAAATAATAGGATTTTAAATTCTTCAATGCTCTTTGGAGTTTGTTCACACCTTTAATTTTATGGACTATGTAGTTGTTAATTACTGTTTAATTAGATTTACTTCTTTGTTTCTTTCAGTTTTACTACTTTAGAACATGTGTGAATCCCATCCCATGCGTCGTTGTAGACGGGTTGCAATTTTAGAGGATCCCGCCCAACCACTTGCTATAATATGGAAAAGAAGTGTTCTTCTGCTCATCTTTTTGTTCTCAGTTGTTTCAGGTATTCAATTATATTTTCTTATCTTGACAACTAGGAAAGATTTTTAATTCATCTTTATTCGCAAGCAGTTGGGAGGTTTTGAGGATGTTACACTTATAAAAATTAGCTTTAATATTGACAAGGTTACATCTTTCAACAATTTGGTTTTTATTATTTCTATTCTTTGTTTTTTGAGGTTCATTCGTTGGGATTAACATTGCTCTTCTTTCATAATGACAAGATTACATCTTTCAACAATTTGGTTTTTATTTTTTCAATTCTTTGTTTATATTGGTTCTTTCGTTGGGATTATCAATGGTTTTCTTTAATATTGACAAGATTACATTTCAACACTTTGGTTTTTATTATATCAATTCTTTGTTTATTTAGGTTCATTTGTTGGGATTAACATTGGCACAGACATTTTGAATTTACCATCCGCGCCAAGCATAGTTTCCATCCTCCAATCACATAAGATCAAACACATACGATTATTCGATGCTGACCACCAAATACTAGCAGCCCTTGCAAACACGGGAATAGAAGTAATGGTTGGTGTTCCAAATGATCAATTACTACGGGTAGGAGAATCTCAATCAGCTGCAGCTGACTGGATCAACAGAAATGTTGCAGCTTATCTTCCCGGAACCAACATCACCTATATCGCAGTTGGAAACGAAGTCCTCACCACCATTCCTAATGCCGCTCTTGTTCTTGTTCCTGCAATGCAATTTCTCCAGTCTGCTCTTCTAGCAGCTAACCTGAACTTTCAGGTTAAAATTTCTAGCCCTCAATCTATGGATATGATTCCCAAATCCTTTCCACCATCCACGGCCACTTTCAATTCAACATGGAGCTCAATAATGTATCATTTTCTCCAATTCTTGAAGAATACGGGCGCCTCATTCATGTTAAATGCTCAGCCATACTATGGATTCGTGAAAGCGAATGGTATTTTTCCCATTGAATACGCACTTTTTCGTTCTCTCAATCCTGATAATCAGATTGTTGATCCCAATACCCTTTCTTCGTATTCAAACATGTTTGATGCGATGGTTGATGCTGCTTACTATTCTATCCAAGAACTAAATTTCTCTGGGATTCCGATTATTGTGACGGCTTCTGGTTGGCCATCGAGTGGCGGGGACGACGAACCATATGCTAATGTTGATAATGCGTTGGCTTATAACACAAACCTTGTTCGACATATACTCAATAATTCCGGGACACCCAGTCAACCGAATAAACCAGTCAATGTATACATCCATGAGTTGTTTAATGAAGATCTCTTGCCAGGGCCTCTTTCAGAGAAGAACTGGGGATTATTTTTGCCTAATAGAACGGTTGTATACGCTCTAGATTTTGAGAATGCAGCCAATGGTAGTGCGGCACTATCGGGGATGAGTGGTGTTTTCTGTGTGGTGAATTCTAGTGCGAACCCGAAAGATGTGAAGCAAGGACTGGACTGGGTTTGTGGCCCTGGTGGTGCGAATTGTAGCGCCATCCAGATTGGCAAGCCATGTTATGAAGCTGATAATATTGTTGCTATAGCTTCCTATGCTTATAATGACTATTACCATAGGATGCAAGCAAGTGGCGGAACGTGTAACTTCGATCAGACGGCCATGATTACTACAAATGATCCCAGTAAGCTCTCTTATCTTTTGTGATTTCATCATTTCAATTTTTTGTGAAAGTATATTTTGAATCTGAATGAAAAAAATTGCGCACTGAAGTTATGGAATATAGTTGTTTTTTGCTTATGGGCAGTGCAAAATCCTTCTGTTGGATTTTGATTGAGTTTTAGTTGGGAGTAAAGAATGCATTGTTTGTTCACTCGTGCTCGAAAAGGATGCCATTTTGTTTAGCAGAGCTGTAGAGCATTTGCAGGAAGTTCTTAAAATTTAGTTATTAGAATGCTTAAAGTGTAGTTTGTTAAGTTTTTTGCTTCCATTTTAGTTTAATGTTTGGAGTATCTTTTGATTGAGTTCCTAAAGCACATCTCATATTTCCTCCGAGGGGTTTGATTTTTTGTTCAGGATTCTCACTTGATTGTATATGGACTTAAAACATGCTGTCTAAAATAATGATTTTGTTTTCACTCGAATTTTGTGTGAGATTAAAATCATTATATTTGAGGGGGGTTTGAAGGTTTTCCGGGTTCAAATACAATAATAATTTCTAATTACAATCAACCAAATGATAGAATCTTGTAAATTTCATTTTTTTTAATCATATTTTGGAACTCCAAACAACCAAATAGAATCATAGCTTAGAAAACCGGTCGACTGTGAACTGGCCGGAGGTCCAATTCCGGGTGGCCTAAAATCGTTCCTGCATTGAACAAGAATGAACCGACGGTCCAACCGGTAAACCAATTTATTTTTTTAATGCTTTTTGAGAGATATTTTTGGATTACAATATTTGATTGCTACTCTTCTTTTTGAGAGTCAGTTAACTTAGTTGTTTAAGTTCAAATATTATTTTTATTTCATGATATATTTTTTGTTCTACACATATTATGGCTTTATTATGTCATTTAGGTTATATTTAATATTTTTTATATTTATGGCATCACCCTGTCCAATTTCTGCTTAATTGTTGAATCTTGTACCTTCTCCTCTTTTGATTCATTATCCCGTCCAATTTTCAAAACCTTGCTTAGAATAGGGAAACAAGTTGGAGATTTGTTGGAAAAGCAGTGAGATGTAAGGATTATTATAAATGACTGAAGAATTCCTTGTGTTTAGGTGTAAAGAAAATTTCTTTGTTTGAAAAAATCATTGAAAAAAAAATTTTTAGACCTGTATGTCCCATGTTTTTAAAACTATAATTTCACATAATCTACTGCTTTAACACCAAGTTAGTTTTATCTTAATAATGGTCAAATTGCATGATTTTTTTTCGTTACTTTTTCATGCGTACATTAATTTAAGCTAAGTAACTACCATCATCACCCACTTCATCCAAGCCCCCGAAGGCTAGCATGATACTATTAAAAGCTAATTTTTGATCAATCATTGTCGTTTAGAGTATCATGATTTCATAAGTCCAATGCTTAAATGTTTTATAGCTTTAGAAAACATCAAGACATCAATACAAATGTCATTGTTTGAAGTTGTCATTGTTTAAAATGATATTTAATATCGCGCTTTCTACTTGATTCATTTTTTCTATTATTAATATAGTGTAATAGGGTTTGAGTGAGGTAAGCTTTAATAGAGATTAAAATAAAATAAAATAATAATATATATATATATATATATATATATATATATATATATATATATATATATATATATATATATATATATATATATATATATATATATGTGTGTGTGTGTGTGTGTGTGTGTGTGTGTGTGTGTGTGTGTGTGTGTAAAAAATAATAATATTAATAAGTAGAATGACAAATTAAAATATGGAAATTTTATAATTAACGTATGTAATTAATTAAAATAATAATTTATTTTAAAGTTTTATGAATATTATGTTTATGTTAAATTTTCATTTTTGAAAAGTCGACGTCAGGGCAAATCTTATCGAATTAATCATCATTGAGCTGAGTACTCGTACTTCTAATATATGGTAATATTTTAGTTCTTCTCGATTTTTATGCATTAGTGGATAATGATATTTGCACACTTTATTTTGATTTATATATTTTTTTATTAGTCACATTGTTATGAATGTTTATAGCTACTTAATATCGTGCATTTGTATATGTTATATATAATATATTAAATTGAATGTGACGAGCATATAAATAATATATTTATGTTGATTGTTTGTATGTGCATGACTGATTATGATGGAGTCACCATTGATGTTACTAGTGAGGCCCTTTCACGTATATGAAAATGGATATTGATATTGATGTGTCTTAATTGACACAATTTTTTGACGGTGCTCCTGTGATGATTATACAAATATATAATGATATTGATATGTTATTTATATTGTAAGGTTCTTTGAATAATATTAAATATTTTTATTAATTTATTAATAATTTTGCTAACCTGCATATTGTTTCCTTTTCTCTTCTATTATTGTGGTTTTCAAGAATGAGTATTCATTGGCTTGTTTAGCTCAATTATTTTTAAAGTACTTTTTCAGGTTAATTAAGTTATTAAAAGATGAACGATAAATAAAAAAATGTTTATAGAAGATGCGGACAACTTGTAATGAGGTAATTTTAAATATATTGTTTTAATTTATTTTGATTAGTGTCTCTTCATTTGTTAAATAGTAACTGAATATAGAAAATTTAATTCACAAGCCGACCGTCTTTTCTACCTTGGTTAATTCTAAGCTTCGGGTCGGATCGTGACAAAAGTGGTATTAGAGTCCAATGTTTAGGATTAATTAATTGAATATTAACGAAATAGTCAATAGGATAATTATAATAATTTTTTAATAATTATAAAAATGAAGGTTAACTCAAAGTAATAATTATTATCCATTTAGGCTTAGTGATACACTCGAAATTATAGAAGAAAATAATTTGATAGAAAACAAAGAAGTACAACGTATTATAAATGTGAACATGAATGTCTTGCCCCAAATGATGGTGACAATGACTCAGTTGATTCAAGTGTCGAGATCGCAGCCTATCAGAAGTGATGTAGTCACTGTGGATAAGTATTTGAAGATATTTCAAGATCTGCGTCCACCTTTGTTTTAAGCGAACTGAATATCCAATTGATGTGAAGAATTGACTAATGAGGATGGAGGAAATACTAGATATCATTGCTTGTCCGGATGTAAGAAGAGTATTGTTGGCGACGTTTGTGTTAGATGGAGAAGCTAAAAAATGATGGCGCGGGTAGAGTCAAGTCAAGCTAGGTGACATATCTAATATGATTGTTAATTGGGAGGAATTCGTGGAGTTTTTTAGAGAATTGTTTGTACCCTTATTAGCTCAAAGATGGATGACGGACATTTTCATCAACTTGAGGCAAAGAAAGAAGACGGTCATGTAGTACAAAATAGAATTCACTACACTATTGAGGAATGTGCCACAGTTGATCGCTACTGCAAAAGGAAAATATTACAGATTCCTTTCAGGATTAAATGATTTGATCAGACGGTCGTTGATACGTTTAGGTATCGATAAATAATCGATATTAGTAGAACGAGCTAGAGTGGAGATCGACCATCAGCTTACTCAGAAGCCTAAAGAGATGCATAAGAAGAAGGCTGCAGAGTAACATGTAGATCACTCAGAAGGATCCAATGAGAAGAAGTTCAAGAATAATTCTAACGGAGCTAGCAGATGTACGACTCATGACACTGGAGTTACTTGTGCCAAATTTGGAAGACAACATAAATGTGAATGCTTAATGAGCTTTAACACTTGTAATTGGTGTTGTCAGTCTGGTCATATAGCGACATATTGTTCATCTCTTGGCCAGAAGAGTCTGAAGTTCATAATGGATCTCTTTAATAGAATACTACAGGTCGACAAAAAAAATCGAATCCGCAGCCTCAGCTTCTACCCATGGTCAACCAAGGCAACCGTTTCAACCTCGTGTATATTCCCTTACTCATAGTGAGCCTAAAGAACCTATTGGTGTCGATGGTGATGAGGTATGATTGGTTTGGTGTTTTCTAGCATGTTTTCATGCTTCAATAATTATGTGTTCTGAGGTATAGTTGAGTAGTCTTGTCTTGAGTATTTATCTTTATAGTGATTACTTATTATGAATGTCCAATAGTTTCCTGGATAACAAATGTCGCCTTGTTAATGAGAAATAACTTGAGGTATGTTTATAAAATTCAATGATGGAATTTTGTAAGTGGGGAAGATTGTGAAATCTACGAAAAGATGAATAAGATGAGGTAAGGAGTCGGAAGCCGAAGGCAGGGAGGTGAAACGGGAAGTTGAATGGTTATTTTCGTGTATAAATGATGCGTAGGAGAGGAGGTAATCGGCGAGATCGACTTACTCGCAGCGTGTGAAGGAGAGGAGGTCGACGCAGAGAAGGGGGCGGTGTCTCTATCTGGTGAGGGAGAAGACCTCATCGAGCATAGGAGGCGCTGCCATCTCTGTCATGTGGAGTCAAAGCAGGTGTCGATTTCCAGCAAAACTTGCTTTGATTAAAATTGAGGGCAACATTAGTGGTTGACGACGACATCTCTGTTGAGTGGAGGAGGCGGCGTTGGTACCTTCCAAAGGAAGAGGAAGCAAGAGGAAGAAAGCTCGTGCGACAGAGTCGAAGCCGAGCTCTTGAGCAGAGGTCGCATCGTGCGCAGAGGGAAGTTTTCTCACATGAAGTAGGGTTCGAGCGAGGTAAGCTTTAATAGAGAGAATAATAATAATAATAATAATATACTAATATATATATATATACATATATAGATGTATATGTATGTATGTATGTACAGAGGGAAGTTTTCTTGCATGAAGTATGGTTCGAGCGAGGTAAGCTTTAATAGAGATAATAATAATAATAATAATAATAATAATAATATATTAATTTATATATATATATATATATATATATATATCTATGTAAAAAATAATAAGGATAATGAGTAAAATGACGAAGTAAAATACGAAATTTTTATAATTAATGTAAAGTTAATAGTTAATTAAAATAATAATTTATTTTAAAGTTGTATGAATATTATGTTTATGTTAGGTTTTTATTTTAGAAGAGTTGATGTCATGGAAAATTTTATCGAATTAAGTTTCATTGGGGTCAGTACACTTACTTTTAATCTATGGTAATATCCCGGTTCTTCTTGATTTTTATGCATTAGTAGATAATGACATTTGCTCAAACTTTATTTTGATTTATATATTTTTCTTTATCGATCACATTATTAAGAATGTTTATAGCTACTTAATATCATGCATTGATATATGTTATATATAATATATTGAATTGAATGCGACAAGCACATGAATAATATATTTATGTTGGTTGTCTGTATGTGCATGACTGACTATAATGGAGTCACCCATTGATGGTACTAGTGGGGAACACTATGGTATCCGTGCACGTATATGAAAAAGGATATTGATATTTTTGTTTCTTAGTTGACATAATTTTTACAGATATACAATGATATTGATATGTTATTGATATTGTAAGGTTTTTTGAATAACATTAAATATTTTTATTGATTTATTAAAAATTTAACCGATATGCATATCGTTTCTTTTTTCTTTTATTACTGTAATCTTTATGTATGAGTATTTACTGGTTTGTTTAGCTCACAGTTAATTTTAAACTAATTTTTCATGTTAATTGATTAAAAGATGAAAGATAAACGAGAAAATATTTATAGAAGACGCGGATAACCAATAACAAAGTATTTTAAATATATTATTTTAATTTATTTTGATTAGTAACTCTTTCATTTATTAAATAATAACTGAATATAGAAATTTTAGTTCACAACTGTCGGCAAATTTTTTAGATTTTAAATTTAGTTCACAACTGTCGGCAATATATATAATTTTAAAGGTTGCATTTGATTTTTTTAAAAATAATTTTAAGTTTGAAAATTTTAAGATATGAAATCAAACTGATCTCACATCCCAAATAGTTTATATAAACGAGCACCGCGTCACAAACCGTGTATCTATTCCGAAGAATATACATATTGCTTGATGATGAGACTCGATTAAATAAACTAGAAGATTTGTGACATCCATTTGGTCTGCGAACCAATTTTATAAACCGACAAATTTCTCTGTTTAATATAAAAGAATTAAGCAGAGTTTATATTACATGGGTTCTTAAAGTTCCCTATAAGGGCAAGCCCCTTTAGTTAATTACATCTTAAATGACGGGAATCATTTAAGTAAACTCTCGATATGATAAGTGGTTTTGCTCTCAAGAATTTCAGAGTTTGAGATTTCAAAGGATTGAATTTTGGAATTTCAAAAGGGATTGGATCAAACTTGGAACAGTTTATTTTTAAGAATCCAAAGGAAGAGAAGTAAGGGAAGTCACAGACCCGAAGTGAACTTCGGTGACTTCCCGACTATTCTATGATTTGGCTTCAATTTGAGAGAATTATTTAATGTTTCAATCCTGCCAATTTTAGTTAATTAGGACTTTTATTTGTATGATATAATCACACAAATAGCCTTGAAGATGTGAGGGTTTATGTCGTATCAAACGACTACCTCGGAGTCCTAAGATCGGTTAGGACTTATTGTGTATAACATGATTATGCAAATGTTTAACGAAAAATTGAGGATTTATGTTGCACTAAGCAAACTACCTCGAAATCTTATTGCTTTGTTATTTAATTCTAGAAAAGGTTTAGCTGAAGTAGACACAATTTTTGTTGTTGAAGATAGTCGTCTGCCCACCGTGCTCCAAGCTCCTTGTTGTTGCAGAGGTTTCGTTTTAGAAAGTGACAATCAAGAGATGAGAGAAGTGTTTTGGTTTAGAGGTTGAAAATTGAGATGACTTAAAGTTTTAATTAAAAAAAAACTTAGAGTTGACTAAGTAGAACCGGTTAAGATCCAACGGTTCCATCATCCCGGCACCACTATTTTCATCGGATTCACTTAGTCTAAATGAATTTGCTAAACCCAACGGAATGAGTTATACACCTTCATTTAGATCATGAGACATCTCATTAGCAACACGTGGGTTACATCATCCGAGGGATTCCCGATCATCCAACGAGACGTTTTAATTTTAGTTGTAATTGCAGTTTTATTTTTGTTGGTGATTAAATTTTGAGTTATTTAAACATGTTGGGTTCAATCATTTTCATGCATTTGTAAGTACAGGAAAGTAAGACATTTAATAAATCGCTGGATGTAAATTGCAATAAACTTAAAGGCATACCTGGTGGGCACTCCCGTCATTTTCACCTGCACTTAAAACACATGTTAAGACATTTATATATTTACAACAGATGCCTAGGTAAAGCTAAGGGAAGGTTCTTGTTGTCTACCAAAATTCTAATCCTATTGCTAGTCACTTTCTATGACGTTACAGGTTCTTGTGTTTTGTTCAAGGATGATTTTCATCATCAAAGAATAATGAAATCTCACTGTTCTTTTGAAACATCCCATCAAGTTAGAGAAGTGCTCGGAATTGAATTCTGACCATCTTCCTAAATACTTTAGGGATCATTTTGAGTTCAGCTAGTTTTATTGTGGCGATGAATCACTCATTCAGGTTATTTTAATGTTCTGATCTTATTTAACTCTTGCTCAGTGAGTTTGGATGTTTGATTATCTTATGAGTAAAGTGACATTTCATTTGATGCTTCATTTGAGAGTTTTAAAGGTGACAGCCTTTAGGGACAAATTAGTTCACTAGAGGATTTAACCATTCTTAGTTAAAGTTGGATTGATGGTTTCAAAGTGATTTAGTTCCATATGTTTTAGGTCATTTAAGTTGAAAAAATATCTTTTGGTTCAGTTAAGTTTTAATGACTTGAGCTTGTTGTAACTTAATTATGATTTTTTTTTTAATTAACTTTTAATTGGTTTAATTTTAATGCCTTGATTATGAATTGTTGTTTTTTTAAATTGACCTTAATATTCCAATTTTGTTTCAGCCTTGGTTATGGGTGATTTCAAATTAGTTTTAATATTTTAAGTTATCTTAATTTGATCTTTAAATCATCTTTGCTTAACTTAAGTATTTTTAAGCTTTTAATTTAATTATAAAATTTCAAGATTATTCTTTTTTTTTAACATTATTTGTCACAGTTTCATTTAATAAAAGTTAGGTGTTGTTTGATCAATTCATTGATTAGGGATTGAATTTCAAAGAGTTAGAATCTTCCTATATTAAATCTCTTAACCCTGATAATTCATTTCTTAATTAACTTCCAAAGTTTAATGATTTGATTTATTAAGGCTTCTCTTTTAAATGTTCAAGGTGATTAATGGGTTTCTACCCCTTAACTACTTTAGTTTCAATCATCCAAACGGAAAATTATGATAAAATATTTTACTTCTCCCTCTGGTTAAGCCTAAACCTTAATTAAGGTTAAAGTCTTTTAATTACCTTAATGCCCTCTTAACTTGTTCATCTCATAACTCATCAAATTAAGCTCAAATGAATTTTGTGTCACCTCACTCACACAAAATAAAATTTGGAAGGATCTCACCCAAATGAAGTATGATGTTGTCTGTTTTGCCCGCCTTGGAGTAGTTTCACAATCCTTCAACGTCTTAACCACGATTGGATGTACCTCGCAAAAGGCGCACAGAGAAATTCGTATGAGAATTGGTCATTCAATTTGAACACATGAATATGTGATTGTAATTATAAAGGTACAAAAAGATTTGAACTACATAAGATTGTTTCAAGCATGCTTATTCCCAAATCCGAAAATTACATATAGGATATATCTTTTTTTTTACTTCAAAAATGTGAAGAGTCATAACATGCTAGATGGGATAAACCATCACTTCCACAAGACACATGCCAAACTTTAAGGATTTTTTTGCCAACATGAGATGGAGCACATTAAAATATTCCAAGTATAGGTGCCAAACTTGAAGATTCATAAGTAAAGAGAGATTCACATTTTTGCATATGAGTTTCATATGAAGAATAAAAGCAACATTTCAAATCCTAACCATAGAACTTGACATTTTGGTCTACAAGAGAAGTCCCAAAGTTTAAGCACATATCTCATATTGACATGAAAAAGAAGGCTTCAAAAGCCACATCCAAATCTTAGCATATGAGAAAATTTCCAAAAGGGCTAAGCACATATTTCATACTTTAACATGAGAAAGAAAGCTTCAAAAGCCAAGTCATATGTTTACCATGTAAAAGAGAGCTTAAAGATCCAGATGTATGCTCCAAACTCTAGCATGAATATGAAGTTCAACCTCTCCAAATAACTATATTCCCCTCATCCTCTCATGCTAGGCTACCATTGTAAGCATGAAGTGCTAAAAGAGTAATCATCGACACTAAGAAATTGATTGAATGAGGGCCAAGCAACAAGCCCAAGCAAACCTCTCCACATTTTCAAAAATCACACCCCGAAACTTTTCACATTTTCAAAAATCACACCCCGAAACTTTTCACATTTTCAAAAGAGAGCTATGTCAAGTTTTAGATTTTTCAAATAAGCCACCCGGAATCTCTAAATTTTCACAAAAGAGTCATGCAAAGCTTTTCAAATTTTCACATATAAGCCATCCAAACTTCTCAATTTTTTTTTTTTACGAAAATAAGCGATACAAAGCTTTTCAGGTTTTCACATATAAACTACCCAAACGTTAAAAATTTTGCAGGTGAGCCCTCCCAAACTTTCAGATTTTTACAAATAGGCCACCGAAGTTTCAGATTTTGCAAATAAATCATGCAAAGCTCTCAGATTTTTACAAATAAGCCATCAAACCTCTTCAGATTTCGCAAATAAATCATGCCAAGTTCTCAGATTTTATAAGAGGTTTCCACGCAAAATTTCAGATTCTATAAAAGAACTTGCCGTAAGGTTTCAGGTTTTACAAAATAAAAACCCAAGCCTTTCAGATTTTGTTAAATCAAGGGGAATGATTTCAAATGCGACAAGGGGAAGAAGCAAATATTTTAAAGTTAGCTGTGAATAGTTTTTTTCCCATTCAATACAATAATGCATGCAACATGCCAGCATAGCATGAAGAGTAGTTGCAAAAATGATGCCTAGTCCAAGTCAAACATTCTTTTAAGTTAGTAGATCATGCCAAGGCCAAGTGTAGGCAGAATGTGGAGCAAAGCTAACGCTTTTCCCAAGTTATTGGGGGTATAATATAACTTCAAAAGATCATGTGTTTCACCCAAAAAAATGTGTCTTTGCTTGAATTTCATCTCCATATCAGCATCAAAGTTGCAGAACTAGAATTGCCATCATTTCATGATTCACAAATCAAAATTGATAGTCACTTTGCAAGTGCAGTTCTTGGAACAGAAACATCTTTCACAACAACAAGAAAAAAAAAAAGCCCCTTAAAAATTTAATTCTAATTCAACAAGGATCAACTCATCATCTCTCATCATCTTTAGCGCTATCCTTATTTTTTGTGATTTGCAATTTTTTTAGTCATTTAATAAATTAATTATGGGATTAGCAATTTGAATTCTCATTTGTTATACAGTTTTGTTAAGTGTTGTGTGAGATGTGATACTTCTTTAAAATCATTTTGAATAAATCTATCAATATAAGCTTTTGTCTATCTCTTTTCTACAAATCTCTGACATTGATTTTTTTCAGTTCATCAATTGGATGCATTTTTTATCATCAGTTGCAAGTGTTTAAACTATCTAAATTTATTTGTAGTCATTTTTATTCTCAATAAAAGTCACTCCAATCTTCTTAGTTTTGCCTTGGAACCTTTCTTATTTACGTGACAGTAAACTTAGATATTATTGTTTTTTTTTTTATTATTATTCATGCAATAGTATTGATGTAATTACATTTTTATAAAATCTTATCTTTTTCCTACACAAAACTATGAAGATACTTCTCCATTTTAACTAGTTTGATTTAAATATAGAAGTTATGTGTCGATTATTTGTATGATTTTAAGTATTATCCGTTAAAATTATGTAATATTTGCAAGCTATGTTTTACTAATAATAACGCCTCAACTTCTAAATATTTTCTTCCTGTAATTTAATTTTTCTCTTATTTTAATATATACCTTACTAATTATAACTATGCCATCTGTTAAAAAAAACCACTAATGCGCCCGCTTTGAATTTTTTCTAATAATATCTCCATAATCAATATAAAAAGATATGAACTCATGTTGATTCTTTATCATACCTATAATAGTTTAAATTTTTGATATTTCATAACCATTTCTAGTACTAATCAATGCTTCATCATGTATATTTGTAGTAACATCAATATATTTTTGACATAATTTTTTGTTTTTAACACACTAAATTAATTATGGTGGTATTGGATCATTTGCCTTCTCAATATTGATAAATAGAATTTGAAGATCATTTACTTTGTTATCTATTCTTCTCCATGTGTCCTCTTGATTAAAAAGAAAAAAGAAAAATTAATTGATCTTCCTTACAAGAAACAATGGGTTTTTTGAAATTGTTGTTATTTTTTTAGCTTATATTTATTTTTCTCTCGTAGCTTCATTATATGAAATATAATTGATTTCTCCAAAACAACATAATTTTAAATGTCATCTTTATTCTTGAATTTTGATCTTAAAATATGTTTTTCTCCGATCACTTGATATTTTAATATTCAAAATTTCATTATAAATCAAATCATTGTAATATCCTATGTAACTTTACAAATCATAATAGGCATTTCATATAGATTAGAAGCCTTATCTTTATGCATCTTATAAAAGCTAACTCCAATTTATTTTGTTAATAAAGCTATATTCATAATAGGCATTTCATATAGATTAGAAGCCTTATCTTTATGCATCTTATAAAAGCTAACTCCAATTTATTTTGTTAATAAAGCTATAATATAATTCATTATATTTTTCATTATACATTCAAAAATAAAGTTATCTTTAACTATCTCATTTAATACTTCGTTGAAGTAACATATTCATCTTTCAGTCCATTCTCATCTTAAACAATATCCTACTAGATTTTATTGTATCTATCATTTATTACTTATCTTTGCTTCTCTATATATGTGGAAAATCAGAGAAGAAGAAAAATAATTCTGTATTTTCTTACTTTGAATTGGTAATACAAGTCGTTATATAGAGGAGATTACAATGAATAAAAAGGAAACTATCTACCTAATTCCCTTGATTTAAGGGATTACAAATTAATACAAATTAATACAAATTGATTCTTAATTTATTCTCCCAATCTATTTA
The DNA here is from genome assembly GCA_022702705.1 of Papilionanthe hookeriana x Papilionanthe teres. NCBI lineage: Eukaryota > Viridiplantae > Streptophyta > Magnoliopsida > Asparagales > Orchidaceae > Papilionanthe > Papilionanthe hookeriana x Papilionanthe teres. The sequence continues at coordinate 10,213,478 of CM040435.1, read as the reverse complement.
CAGGATAAATCTGGAAACTTCAACACTCCCCCTCAAGCTGAGGAATAGATGTCTTCCATTCTCAGCTTGGATACAATATCGTGGAAACTCGAACTGTTCAGCCCCTTTGTTAGAACATCGGCTAGTTGTTTCTCTGATGGAACATAAGACATACATACTAACCCTTCAGTTTTTCTTTGATGAAATGTCTATCAATTTCGATATGCTTTGTCCTATCGTGTTGTATAGGGTTATGAGCTATATTAATAGCTGACTTGTTGTCACAGTAGAGCTTCATAGGACCCTCCCGTTGGACTCTTAAATCATCCAAAATAATTTTCAGCCACAATAATTCACATAATCCTTGAGCAATAGCCCTGAATTCTGATTCTGCAGATGACCTTGCAACTACATTCTGCTTCTTACTCTTCGGATCGTGAGGATGGCCGGAATACTTCGTATCAACAGATAAGATACTCGTCAATATGGATTAGATCCGAAATTTGTTATGAAATTGCTCATGAAATGAGCATTCTCAATATTATGCCTTGAAGAGGACTCGAACCTCCACGCTCTTTAGCACGAGATTTTGAGTCTCGCGTGTCTACCATTTCACCATCAAGGCATCTTGAAAGTGAATCGTATTCCATGAATATGATATCTATCTAGTGTGATATATGGAATATATGACAAAGATGGAGTGTTGGAGTATTTCTATCGATCGGTCATGTCATATAGGCCCGAGTCAGACATCAAATTGCTTCGATTGGAATTATCCGGAGGATACCTTCTATATATCAAACTATATATCAAAAAGATGTAAAATCAAACCTCTTTCTCGATTCAAGAGAAGCCCAAAGAAGTGAATAGGGTACCCAAATAATGATAGATATGTCAAAAGCGGGTCCAATTACGCCTATTCCTAATTCTAAATAGAATGTAACGACGTAGGGATCCATATGTAAACAGAGTATCTATTTACATACGCTCGAATGACCCCTTCTCATAATAAGAATGTAAATAAATCTATTCCTACTGCAATAATTCTTGCTAAGAAGAATGTCCATGTTGTGGCAATTCCACCCAGAAGGTAATGGGTTACTCCTACAGCACGCCCTTGTACAATACTCAAGGCTCTAAGTGCAGGTACAGGAGCAACTTTTAATTTGTTATGAGCGCAAACGATGGATTCAATGAGTTCTCGCCAATAACCACGGCCACCGAATAGAAACATTAAGCCGAAAGCCCGGACAAAATTAGCACCTAAGAAAAAAAGACCATATGCAGATAATGAAGAACCATAAGATCTGAATTACCCGAGATGCTCGTGCCCATAAGAAATCTCGGAGCCATCCATTAATAGTAATGGAACTCTGTGCAAAGTTACCTCATGTGATATGAGTGACCATGTCACTAGGTTGCCTCCAAGAAAAGTACAATATCCTGTAGTAGATCTTTTGTCCACTAGGGAGCCAGCATAGTCAGCGTCGGTGTAGGCTTCCAGAGTAAGAGCGTCATTCCTTTTGAACAAGATTCCTTTTCCCGGATTGCCTTTCAAGTAATATAGTACCCTGTAAGCTGCCTGAAGATGAGGTTCTCCTGGATCATGCATGAATTGACTGATCAAACTTACAGAATATACTATGTTTGGTCGAGTGTGAGCATGATATATGAGTCTGCCAACCAGCCTCTGGTACATTCTTTTGTCCACACTTGGTTCTTCTTTAGCTTCTCCCAACTTATAGTTTGGATCTATTGGAGTAGAGATCGGCTTACACCCAGTCTTCCCTGTTTCTGCCAATAAATCAATCACGTACTTTTGCTGAGATATGAAGATCCCCTGTGTGGAATATGCCACTTCAATATCTAGGAAGTACTTCAATTTCCCCAGTTCCTTTGTTTCAAACTCTTTTACTAGTCTCAGCACTAATTCATGTTTCTCTTTTTCATCATTTCCAAGTAATCTATGATGTCGTCCACATAGACTAAAAGAGCGATCACTCCTCGCAATTGAATGTTTAATGAAAAGAGTGTGGTCACCTTGGCTTTGTTTATACCAAGATTCCTTAATTACCTTTGAAAATCTGCCAAACCAAGCTCTAGGAGATTGTTTTAATCCATAAAGTGCCTTTTTCAGCTTGCACACCTTGTTACCCTTCAAATCCCGGTGGGATGTTCATGTTGATTTCCTCATTTAGATCACCATGGAGGAATGCATTCTTAACATCATACTGTAACAGTTGTCATTTGAAGTGAGCGTACCAATGATAACGGGATTCTCACAGTGTTCATCTTTGCTTACTGGAGCGAATGTTTCACGATAATCCACCCCGTAAGTCCGAGTATATTCTTTGCTACTAACCTCGCTTTATATCTTTCAAGTGATCCATCAGCCTTGTACTTCAATGTAAAAATCCACTTGCAATCAATAATGTTCTTTCCTTTTGGTTTATCAACGATCTCCTATGTTTTATTCTTTTCTAATGCACCCATTTTCTCTCTCATAGCATCCCTCCATTCTCTTTTTGACAATGCCTCAGACACATTTTTTGGGATGGCAATGGTGTTCAAACTCACAATGAACCTTTTTTGAGCAAGTGATAGGCACTTAAGAGAGACATAGTGAGAGTGGATAAAGAGGCTCTGATCTTACCATGATTTCATTTTCAGAATTTGGATTGGATTCTTGGAATTGTGTCGGTTCAGGAACGGTTTTTCTCCTTGAATACACCTGAGAAAATCTTGAGAAATTGTGAGTGATAGGATCGGGTGACTTAGATGTGATTGGTTTTGGTGACTCGGGTTCAACTTGGAGCATGAGGAGAGTTTGGTTACGGGAATTTCGGTTCAACAACACTGAGGCCGGCACATGCGGAAGGTCAAGGTTTTTCGATGGTGGTTCAAAGGACTCACAAGTACTTATCTTCCCTCATTGAAATCTCCCCGAAGAGAGGACTTGGAGAAAAAAGATTTATTTTCGTGAAGCTGACATCTCGAGAGATGTAAAATTTTACGGTAGGATGGTTGTAACACTTGTATTCCTTTTGAGTGGATGAAGTAATCGAGGAAAACACATTTGATGGCTCTAGGGTCTAGCTTCCCTCTATGTTGTTTGTGGACATGAACAAAGACAGTACACCCGAATATCCTAGGTGTGAGGCTATTTAAGGTTCTGAAGTGAGGGTAGAAGCTATTAAAGACTTCTATGGGGCTTTTGTTTTCTAACACACGGGAGGAAGTCTCATTTATCATATATGTGGCGATGAAGAATGGCTTCTCCCAATAGGATTTAGAAACATTCCTCGAAATAAGTAAGGCTCGGGTGGTGTTGAGTAAATCTCCATTCTTTCTTTCAGCTACCCCATTTTGTTGGGGTGTCTCCACACATTATGACTCATGGATGATCCTCTGTGATTGAAAGTAAGGTGATAGAATCTGATTGAAGTAGTCTTTAGCATTGTTTGTCCTAAAATTTTTTATTTTGACCCCAAATTGATTTTGAACCATTGAATGGAAATTAGGTATAACAGTGCTAACATCGAATTTTGTTTAAGAAGAAAGAGCCATGTAACACGGGTGCAATCATCAATTAATGATACAAACCAATGATCCCCAGAAATGTTAGGTATAGTGGAAGGTCCCCATATGTCACTATGAATCAAATGAAAAGGAAGAGAACTTCTTTTATTATTAATAAGAAAAGATACACGGCTATGTTTTGCCAATTCACAAGTTTCATAACGAAATTCAGAAATATTCAATCCTTGGAATAAGTGAGGGAACATTATATTTAAAACCCTAAAAGAAGGATGACCAAGGCGCAGGTAATATAGCCATGTGACATTTTTGTTCGAGGAACTTAGGAAAGATAAAGATAAATTTCTCTTAATTTTCTGTGATGGTTCAAGGTGGTAAAGACCGTAGCAAGTCCAATCCTCCTCCCTGTGTCCTGGTCCTGAAAAACACAATAAGAAGAGTAAAAAATAACATAGCATTTGAGATAATGAGTCAACTTTTGAATAGATATAAGACTTGTTGACAGTTTAGGTACATGGAGAACGTTTTTAAGGATAAGGCTAGGTGTGATATGTATATCTCCAATCTCTGCAACAGTAGCTAAAGAACCATTGGCCACAACAATTTTCCTGTTACTTGGACATGGGGTATAGGAATGGAAGAGTTGAGATGTGGGGGTTATATGGTCTGTAGCACCGGAGTCTATGATCCAAGAGTTGGTATAGAATTTGTCTAAGACACTCATGCAAACAGAATTACCTGAAAGAGTCATCGAACATGTTCCAGACGTTTTCTCAAGAGATCCCAACAAGCTTCTTAGTTTCTCAATTTCTTCACTGCTGAACCCCCCTTTTTCTGAATTTTCCTCAATATTTGGCTGCTCTGCCACATGCGATTGAGGCCTTGGTTGCCCCCATTCTCAGCTTGGAGGTTTACCATTCAGCTTCCAACACTTCTCCCTCGTATGCCTTGGTTTCTTGCAGTAGGTACACCAAAGATTGTCTTTGTTCTCCTTCACTTGGTTTTCTCTACCCGAGTGTTTAGGCAGATCATTCTTCGACTTCTTTTGATTTGTTTTTGCTACTAAGGCTGATCCATCCATAGTATGTGGTTCTAGCATAACACTCCTCCGACTTTCTTCTGCTCGGATTAGTGAGATTGTCTCTTATAGAGTTGGTGTATCCTCCTTGCCAAGGATTTGGATCCTGACCTGATCAAATTCAGAATTTAATCCTGCCAAAAAATCATATATCCGATCCTTCTCAATGAACTTCTTCAAGGTGGCTGCATCATCAGGGCATTTCATCTCAATTACCTTATAGTGATCCAATTCTTGCCAGCGATTTTGCAACAGAGTTGCGTACTATCTGACAGATTTATCTCCTTGCTTTGTGGCTCCGGTTTTCGCCTTGATTTCGTACACAAGGGCAGCATCACGGGCCTTCGAGTATGTGCGGTTGATGTAATCCCAAATTTCCTTTGCAGTATTCAAGAACATGCAAGTGTCACTAATCGTTGGGTCCATGGAATCCCATAGTCAGGTCATAATTATGGAATCCTCCTCATCCCATGTTGCAAAGTTTGGATCCCTTTTTCCTGATCCGGTTCCAAGGAGGTGACTAAGCCTCCCTTTGCCCTTTAGGTATGTGCGGACGATTTGAGACCATTTGAGATAGTTTTTCCCGTTGAATCTGCTGGATGCCCGAATATTCTGCAATTCTCCAATTTTCTGAACAGCATTGGATTCTTCGGACGGGTTGGAATTGCTGGAGACAGTTTCTGACATTGACATGGTGATGGAGGGGAGAAGTTCGTAGCAATAAAGGCTGCGGGAAAAACTCCTGCGGGAAAGAGACAGAAATGCCCGTTCCTGTTCGGCAATAAAGGCTGAGGAGACGTTCCTGTTCCTGGATAATCCAAACGGCGCGCAGAATGTCGAGAAGGTCACGCAGGAAGGAGGCGCTGGAAGCGACGGCGAGTTCGGCGCAGATCGTCGAAGATGTTCGCGCAGGAAGGAGGCGCGGACGACGGCGAGTTCGGTGCAGATCGTCGAGGGTGTTCGCGCAGGAAGGAGGCGCGGACGACGCGTTCGGCGCTACGGCGAGTTCGGCATGGACGAAGCGGATGAAGCTTACGACGCAGACGATGCCAATTGACACGAAGGAAGAAGACAGAAGCAATGAAGGCTTCGATTTAGGGCTCTGATACCATGTGGAAAATCAGAGAAGAAGAAAAATAATTCTGTATTTTCTTACTTTGAATTGGTAATACAAGTTGTTATATAGAGGAGATTACAATGAATGAAAAGGAAACTATCTACCTAATTCCCTTGATTTAAGGGATTACAAATTAATACAAATTAATACAAATTAATACAAATTGATTCTTAATTTATTCTCCCAATCTATTTACAGGATAAATCTGAAAACTTCAACAATATATATAGTTCATTTTTCCCTATTTTAATAACAAACTTATGATACAAATCTTCCAACGTAATCATTATTGTTTTACAAATTACACTAGTTATATGCCTATTAGCTTTCTTGTATTCATTATACATATCAATAATATTAAATTTTTAATCCTTAGTCTTTTCCTTAATAATCAGTTACACTTCATCAATTTATTTCTAAATCTCTCTTTATATTATGATGTCAAGTTTTTTTCCTAGACTGCCCATCTGATATAAAAAAAAAAATAGTTGTGATTTAGTGAGTTAACTTTTGTAAGCTGTTCAGTATTCTTCCCATTTTTTTATAATTTATTCTTTTAATCATTCTTTTAATTCAATTTCAAAAAACTTAAGGCATTAATGATATTCATAATTTCTTCACTCTTCACTCAATCATTAACTCAAATAATCTAAAAACATTGATCTTTTAGTTCTTTATCCACTATGAACGAAATTCCGCTTTTATAACCTCTTCCAATATTTGTTGTTGTAAAGTGTAAACTAGTCTGATTGGTTAAGGGTCTTTGAATTTTTCACCAAGATCTTGTGCTTTGTTCTCACCAACACCATAATGAACTAAGTTTTGAGAACTTTGTTGTGGGCAGAAAAATTCCATTATCCTTAAATTTTTCTTTTCCTTTTTCTTTAGGTTTTATATAAATATTAATTTGAATCTTCTTCTTATTATAGTATTCACCAATTTCTGTCTTATTTAAAGTTCTCAACTTTTATGATATACATCTAATCTTAGATTTAAATATTTAGAGCCCATACTTATTTTTCACCTAAATCGGGTCAACTTGCGACGTGTCACTTAATGGTGGCATCCTACTCCATTTTAATGTGTTTTTTCATTAGAATCAAGTTAAGTTGTATGCTATTAAGGTTGGCATGCTTCACGTTATAATTAGGTTAGGTCATGAAGCATTGCTTCCCGGTAGGGATGTGCATTATTTGTTCAAAACTGAAAAATCTAACCGAACCGAATAAGTTTGGTTGATTTGGTTTGATTCCAAAAATATATTTCGGTTTTTGGTTTATAAAACCTCAATATCCAGTTTTCGGTTATTAGTTCGGTTTTGTGTTTCATTTAACCGAAAAACTGAATTTTTGAAATTTAATGGAAAAATTCATGAGAGCCAATTGATATTATACATCTAAGATATGTAATTATTAAATTTTATTCATAACTCAATTCCAACTAATAACTAACTTTTGGTTCAAAACCAATCCGTTTAAATCTTATTAAATTTCAGTTTAATCTTGGTTTGGTTTTATGAAAATTTTGATTGGTTTGGTTTTTCATACCAGGGAACGCTAATAACACAAACAAAATTCAAATTTAAATTCATTTCATTATATTTGATGTGAGTTTTACAATTAGTTGTCAATTTGACATCAAGTTTCAAAATTTCATATTTGGGTATGAACTAACAATGATAGTGATAAAGAAATGACATCTGATAATGCTATTTCAAAATAAAAGTTCATTGTGACAGAAAATCTGATTTAAGAGATGGAGAAATGGTAATGATTATGATTTGTCATACAAAGAGGCTCATCTATTGTTAAAAGCAAAAATTGTAGCTTAATCATATCAAAAAGCCTAGCCTAGGTTGACAAATATGTTGGCTCCAATGTTACGTTCATCAAAGAAGTCGGAGGTAGGTGTGGCAAGCTCTATTCAAGACAACTCGTGTTAGCCTAGTTTGACGAATATGTTGGCTCCAATGTTACATTCATCAAACAGTGAAGTTGGAGGTGAGCGTGGCAAGCTCTATTCAAAACAACCAGTGTCACAAAAAATTTGTAGCCTAATTATATCAACAAGCCTTGCCTAGCTTGAAGAATATGTTGGCTTTAATGTCACATTCATCAAACGGTGAAATTGGAGGTGGGCATGTTGAGCTCTATTCAAGACAACTCGTGTCACAAACAATATATATATATAGCTAGTGTGCAAGTTTTGGCCAGTTGGTTGGTGGGGTTCATTGTAAGTCCCTTTAGGTCAGGGTTTCGATCCTCCGTGGCGCGTGATCCTCGAATAATAGCACATGACACAGACACCCATCATAGTGCTCTAGTGCAAAGGGACTCGGTATTTGGTGCCCACCGGAATCAAATACAGATTCTTTTAAATATATATATATATATATAGCTAAAAAAATCCCAGTTCTTTCTTCATGCTTATACAACTTGTTATTATGTTTCTTGTACTAACATATTGTCTTTCTTCTTATATTGCAGGCCATGGCTTGTGCATTTTTTCAGGGAGGTAAGCCTAAATGATCTCTCATTAATTTCATGACAAAATTGTAATCATAATATTCTGTCTAAAATTTAATCAGGATAAGTTTTCTGTAAGCATAGTAACTGACATTCTATGTTACATTCATCCCAATGATTATAAGATGGGGCATTTACATACATACCACACAGCTCTTTTGTATTTACATATCAACTCACACACTAATTTACATTCTAAATTTCTCTTATAAAATTCAAGAATTCATCTTGACCAAATTAAAGTCGGAACATCTTAAATCTGTTTTCTTAATTCTTATGAACTTCTAATTGATTATTTATATGAGTATCATCTTCATTGCATTGTTTTTTATTTCTCAGCAAGGGGTTGAACTCCAGCAGAAGCAGAGGTACAGGATCTGATCTGGAGAGCCCTTTGAACAGCATAACAAAAACTCAAGTTCTTCCATTGCTGCAACCATTCCTTCTTATATTGCTCTTATTGTTCAATTTTTAGCTTAGCTTTTCACTGTTCATCAGCATCAGTTTTGTAGAACGATATTCTTTTTTAAGATGACAATTTTCAGTGATTTATTTTGTTAATATTAAATTTGAGTTGTGGCATTCAATTTATATCTTAGATTTAATTAAACACATGCTATTTAATTTCTATTTATTCACACATTTATTTCGCATTTTCAAGCTAAAATAGTGATACTATTTTAAGTGGTTGGTATAAATATAGGAAGTGAAGTTTAGGTGTTGGATATGTAAATTCATATGGTATTTATGTAAATAAACATTTTTAATAAATACATTTGTTCTAAGTTTCTGCCATGAATGTATCTTCTCATCCTCCTATCTTAGGGGAAAAATTTTGTTTATGTCAACCGTACGCAGGAGTTGCGTACGTAAAAAGGTACACGGGGGTTACAAGCGGGTTATAACCCCCTTGTACCTCTCGTGTCACTCCCGTGTAACTTTGTAACCCGTGTAACTTTGTAACCTACAAATGGATGAAACAAAAGCGCGGGTTACAAGTGAGTTACACGGGAGGTATAAGGAAGTTATAACACGCTTGTAACCCTCGTGTAATCTATTAAGTACGCAACTCTGTGTACGATTGACTTACTCAAATTTTTTCCTATTTTAAGACAGTGCTCTCTAAGATCATCGATTGTGATCATTTTATTCACATATTCTTTGCCCCTACAACATTCTCATTCTCATGCTGTCATTGCTCCTACTGCCCAAACTAAACAAGACTAGTCAAGCTCGAGCCGCACTATACTCGAGCTCGACTTTTGAGATACATGATTGGTTCAAGCTCGAGATTGACTCAAGCTCCTAATTTGAGCTCAAACTTGGCTTGTGGCAGTTACGCTTGGCTCGAGATTGGCTCTAAAGTCAGACTTTGAGTTCAATTTTGAAGATTTGAATAAAAATGTAAATTAAAAATTAATGAAGTACTAAAAAAATTATTTTATTTTCAAGGTGTGAGATTAATTAAGAAAATAACTAATAATTTAATTATTATATTTGAGCTGAATCAAGAGTCAAGTTAAGCTAAGCTCTTGTATGATAAATGAGATCGTTGTTCAAAAAAATCGAATATTAAATTTCAAGCTCATTTATTGGGAAAAAAATTACGTACGTCAACCGTATGCAGCTCGTACGTAAAAATGTATACGGGGTTATAATGAGTTTACAAGCGTGTTATAACCTCATTGTATCTCCCATGTAACTCACTTGTAACCCGCGCTTCTATTCCATTCATTTATACACGGAGGTACAACGGGGTTATAACCCTCTTGTAATCCTCGTGTAACCCCCGTGTACCTTTTACATACGCAGCTTTGCATACGGTTGACGTACGCAAATTTTTTCCCATTTATCGAGCAACGAGCTAATTTGTTATAAAAAATGAATTTTAAAAATGGTATGAGTAAGTACACAAATTAAAAAATAAAAAGGCTTTACCTAAAATACCATAAAATTTTTATATATGTTTATGTCCATTACCTAAGATTTTATATTTATATGCATAACACTCCAATTTTTAAAATTACATCTAATATATTACCATTCCCAAAATTTAAAAGTTAAATACATATTTCATGCATTAGTTTATCGTTTTAAAGTGTTATAAATATAAATATTAAAGTTTAGGTGTTAGATATGGTAATACATAGGGATCATATCCTATATATGTAAATATAGATTCATCTAAAAGTCAAATAAACACAAAACGATACTTTCTTTTTTTTTTTTAATAAACAAAATTTCAGCTTATATTTTTCACTTTAATTAAATTCTTAATAATTTAAAAAATCGCCTAAATCCTAATTTTGTAAATAGTAATTTTTAGAGTGTTGTGTATATAATTATCCAAATAAATATTTCAAATATAGTAAGAGTAATCTTGATACCCTACACTCACGCGGGAGAAAATATTATTTCAGGACTCTTGCACGTAGAGTTACGGGCGGAGTCCAGTGAAATCGCGTCACGTGAAGCGTGGCAAAAAGAAAAAATTCGCTCAGTAACGCAGGAAATATTCCCCCGTATTATTATGTATTATTCAAGCGTTATGATGTATTATTCAGGTTTTATTGTGTATTATTCATATGTTATTCTGTTCTGAAAATATTCTCGGTGTTATAATAACACAATAACACATTAACATATCAATAATACATGAATAATATATAATAACACCTGAATAATATGGAATAAGACGGAAAAAATATTCTGTGTTAACAGATTTTATTTTTTATTTTTGATATGTCATCAACAAAATTTCATCATCTGACACGAATCTCGATAAAATCTTTTGAGCAAGAAACATTCAAATCTTGATAAAAAATCATCCAGAACTCCGATTTCAGCAAACTTATAGTCAAACTGATCGACTCGATGAAACGGACCCAATGATATCAAAACTAGTCCAATCCGAGTTAAATCAAGCCCGGATCAAGTCAATTAACCACTTTTAGAAGATTTTCGGACACATTGGAAGATCAAATGAATGTCGACACTAGCAAGCCTATACTCGAATCGAGCGTCTTGACAAGAGGAATCCAACGAGCCCAAGATCACTTAATTCCGACATCGTTAAAGCCATCAAATGCCCCTTAAACGCCGTCTGATCGAGGGGAGCCCTCTAAGCCGTCCGATCAAAATGGTTGCATTAATTGCACCCAAAGCCCTATAAATAGACCTCAACTCTCACATGAGAGGGGGGGAAGGAGAAAGGAGAGAGTTTGAAGTCTTGAGGAGAAGAAGCAGCTTTGCATCATCGCCGACCGTCGTTGATCACCGCCGATAGCCGTCGACCACCTCTGATCGTCGTGAACCTTCACCGATCGCCGTGAACCACCGTCGATTGTCATCAACCACCATCATCAGTATACCGTCAGTCGACGTTGTCATTTACATCATATAATTACCTTTTCCCGTCTGTGGGACGAAGGATTTCTGTAAACGTTAATCAATAGTGGATTCTCGCAACTGGGCCAGGCCCCGTGGTTTTTCCCTTTACGGGTTTTCCACGTAAAAACTTCTGGAGTCACTGTTTGTTTCATTTTCATCTGTGTGCGTGCTGAAATCTCGTACAACGCTAAGACGATAATCTGCTACTCTACCGCCGTGAATTTTCTAGCACGCATCAGTTTGACGCCGTCTGTGGGAAACTCAATCCCACAACAGAAGTACTTCTTCAATTTCCTACATGGCAAACGGAAACGATACTCGGGACAACGGAGCAGCTCGCTCCAACACCCATCGTTCCAGGAATCTGTCACGTAGTCAATGGCGATATGTTTCTTCATCTTCCCGTCCTAGAACACGCTATCCTACCAACGAGGGGGTTTCAGGTCCTTCTATGGAAGAACGCATGCGAAGAATGGAGGAAGCTCAACTGCAGATCATACAATTTTTAAGTGGGACCCAACAACCGCCGATGAATGAAAGTCGTCCACCATTGAATCAGCGTCCTATGAGAAACATGCCCGGAAGAAGTCGTACCAGCCCCCCTCCCCATGAAGGAACACTTCCAGTACCAGGTCGTGATGCTGAACTCTTAGACACTGCAAGTTCCACCCATCCATCTCATGCAGTTCACCTAACACCGCCACATCTCGCTACCATTCCAAATGATGTCATCCGTAACGAATTACGTCGCCTCGTCCGAGAAGAGTTCCCCATTGAGAAAAAAGATCGCTTCCACACTCATCATAACATCAATGAATCTTCTCCCTTAGCGAATGTAGTCCTCCAACTCCCCATTCTAACTGGCTTCAAGCTGCCGAACATTGACGCATATGAAGGGATAACTGATCCCTATGAACATATTGATCATTATAGAATCATCATGCACATTCAACGTGCCTTTGACGCGCTTCTATGTCAAGTGTTCCTCGCTACTCTTAAAGGACAAGCTCGGACTCGGTTTTACTCTCTCGTAGGGGCATTGTAAACACCTTTAACAAGCTTGCCAAACTATTTGTGGAACAGTTTATAGCAAATCGAAGGATCATCAAGGATTCATCTCATCTCTCAGAAATTCGTCAAAGTGAAGGAGAATCACTCAAAGACTACTTCCGCAGGTTTTCTACTGAAGCCCGTCAAATTTCAGGAGTAGATCCAGAGTTGCTTAGGGGAGTCTTTCTTGGGGGACTCCGCCCAGGACCCTTCTACTCATCACTCATGCGAGAGACAGTTCATTCTTATGCTGACCTTGTGCACCGTGTTGAGGCACAAATCTCTGCAGATGAGGCCATCATTGCTCACAAGGAACAATTTGAGCGATTGGGGGGCAAGCGTAAGAATAACGTTGAGGATACCAAAATTTCACAGCAAAAAAAGTTTAAACCACAGCGGATTCATGAGCAACGATCAGAAAAAGAATACACGCCACTCAACACGTCTCGTGTTAACATCTTAATGGCCATCAAGGATGAAGATACTGTCAAGTGGCCAAAGCCATTAAGAAATCCAAATGGTGGAGACCGGTCTCGATATTGTCATTTCCATCGTGCAAAGGGACATTCAACAGAAAAATGTTTTCAATTAAAGGAAGAAATTGAACGTTTGATACGCCAAGGACATCTGGGTCGCTACTTACAAGAACAATGTGAGGGAAACCAGAAAAGAATCGTTGGAATTATCAAATGAGAAGTATACTTCCAACTCATCTTATCTGAGTAAAAACTGGCTTATAAACTCTTAATTTTAACAAAATCTTCATGTGGTTTTAAAATTTCATTTCATTTAATTTTTTTTAATTTTTTTCATGAAAGAATTTTGTGTAGAAAGTCCTCTTGATGAAAAGAGGTGTTATACCCCTAGAAGTCGAGCCCAAGAGGCAAGACTCGACGGGAAGATACGGTACTCCTAAATGCAAGACTCAATGAGATGCTACCATGGAAGACGAGCCCAAGAGGCAAGTCTCGATCGGAAGCTAGTAGTGGACAGGGTCCTCACTAGAAAGACTCCATGAGAGCAAGTGGTTGACAGGGTCTCCACTCAAAGACCTCAGAAGGCACAGGTATACTCAAAGACCTCAGAAGGCACAGGTACACTCAAAGACCTCAGAAGGCTACAAGCCTCAGAAGACACATGTACACTCAAAGACCTCAGAAGGCTACAAGCCTCAGAAGGCACGGGTACACTCAAAGACCTCAGAAGGCTACAAGCCTCAGAAGGCGCAGGTACACTCAAAGACCTAAGAAGGCTAGAAGCCTCGAACGGCAGACATATGCTCAAAGACCTCAAAAGGCTACGAGCTTCATAAGATACCGGTTCAAACTCCTTTAAAGCATAAGTCTGAGAGGGTACAATCTCGAAAAACATGAACCACAAAAAGACTTTCGAGAAGCCACAACAATCGTGGAAGACGCAAAGAAATACATTGTCATCATCTACAAATGTCACATCAAATGATTAAAAATGTTACAAATATCAACATATAATTGCACAAGGGCTGCAACAAATCAATTCATCGTCAATTACAATCGAATGTGCAAGAGCGGCACGGGAATCTCCTCCAGAATATGTGACATCAAGTACAAAATTTGTGATGTTCCGCCGCAACGCTTCGCAGCAACACCCCGCAACGACGCTTCACTGCAATGGGTCGCTGCGACACCCCGCCGCAATGATCCATCACAACACAGTATGTAGCGACGCGTCACCGATATGCCGCAAAGCTTTGCAGCAATGCTTCGCCGCTACACTTCAACGTAACGGTATGGCGCGACACTTCACGACAATGGTTCGCCGTGATGCTTCACCACAATGGTATGCCGCGACACTTCACCACAACGGTATGTTGCAACACTTAGCCGCAACGGTACGCCGTGGCGCTTCACGGCAACGGTTTGTCGCGATGCTTCACCGCAACAGTATGCCGCGATACTTCACCGCAACGGTATACTGCAACACTTCGCCGCAGCACTTTGCCGCAATGCTTCGCTGAGACACTTTTCCGCAACGTTGCGCCGCAACTCTGCACCGCAATACTTTTCTGCAATTCTGTGCCGCAACTCTTCGCCGCAACTCTTCACCGCAACTCTGCACCGCAACACTTTTCCGCAACTCTTCGCCGCAACTCTTTGCTTCTCTGCAACTCTTCTCCGCAACACGGGATGACTTTCTCCTTCTCCTCACTTGTGATTCTTCCCCTCATCCATGGTCTCTATTTATAGGCTTGAGATAAGACAAAACATTTAAAAATAATAATAATGATAACTTTTCATTTCATATTCCTTTGATCTTTAAAATTCTACATTTATAACATGAAATTAATTGGGATCATTAAATGAAAAAAAAATTTCATTTCATATTCCTTCTATTTTGACCTTTCAAATTCTATATTTATGATATGAAATTTATTGGAATGGTTAAAATATATTTATATATTGTGTATTCCTTTTGATTTAAATTCCCCAGCCGACCTATTCATTAAAAATTGAATTTTAGCCTCTTCAAATCCCATCGTTTCACCTTCCAATTTCGTCGACTGGCCTTCCCGCCGTCTGCCTCTTCGTCATTTTGCCTTGATGCTTTTTCATTGAGGCCATAAGAATTATAGGGCATAATGCAATGCTTTGGGTCATTCTCACGTTGGATAACGTAACTAAATTAACCTCAATTTTGAACGCTTATAATTATTCAGCTCTAAAGTATAATATAACTACAATATATATATATATATATATATATATATATATATATATATATATATATATATATATATATATATATATTCGAATTTGAGTATTTTCGGACGTCAAAAAAGGGTCTCGCCCGAAAATAGGGGGGCAATTGATATGTCATCAACAAAATTTCATCATCTGACACGAATCTCGATAAAATCTTTTGAGCAAAAAACATTCAAATCTTGATAAAAAATCATCCAGAGCTCTGATTTCAACAAACTCATAGTCAAACTGATCGACTCGATGAAACAGACCCAATGATATCAAAACTAGTCCAATCCGAGTCAAATCAAGCCCGGATCAAGTCAATTAACCACTTTTAGAAGATTTTCGGACACATTGGAAGATCAAATGAATGTCGACACTAGCAAGCCCATACTCGAATCGAGCGTCTCGACAAGACGAATCCAACGAGCCCAAGATCACTCAATTCCGACATCGTTAAAGCCATCAAATGCCCCTTAAACGCCGTCTTCGATCGAGAAGTCCTCTAGCCGTCCGTCAAAATGGTTGCATTAATTGCACCCAAGCTCTATAAATAGACTCAACTCTCCGCATGAGAGAGGGAAGAAGAAGAGAGAGTTTGAAGTCTTGAGGAAAAGCATTTCGCATCATCGCCGACCGTCGTCGATCACCGCCGATCATTGTCGACCACCTCTCGATCGTCGTGAACCTTCACCGATCGCCGTGAACCACCGTCGATTGTCATCAACCACCATCATCGATATACCGTCGATCGAGCGTTATCATTTACATCATATAATTACGCTTTTCACGTATGTGGGACGAAGGATTTACGTAGAACGTTAATCGATAGTGGATTTCACGACTCGGCAGGGCCCGTGATTTTTCCCTTTACTGGGTTTTCCACGTAAAAACTTATAGAGTCACTGTTTGTTTCATTTTATCTGTGTGCGTGCTGAAATCTCGTACAACGCTAAGACGATAATCTACTACTCTACCGCCGCAAATTTTCTAGCACTCATCAATTTTATTTTATTTTTCGATCTCGTGGAAGTGACGCGGGATTTCACCAGATTCCGCCCTGATGTAATATTTTTTCCTTACGAGGAGCTCTTTACACGCGCAAATGGACTCCACTGACACAGAGCAACTGGCCTAGGGATTAGTTAATGTCCTCCACGAATCTACCATTTTCCGGCGGTGGAGGAGGCGGCGGTTTGGGTGGGAGCGGGGTCCGACCATGGCCGTCGACCACATCCGTGTCATCGTCAGGGAAGAGGATTCAGAAAGAAATGATGGAGCTGAACGCCGATCCGCCTTCGGATTGCTCTGCTGGCCCTAAAGGCGACAATCTGTACCACTGGGTCTCCACAATCATTGGCCCTGCTGGTAACTTTAAAATCTTAAGAGACTTGATTCTATATTTTTAGTCTTCTTTTATGTTGATGATTCGTTATCACACTACTTTTCTTCTTTACTCGGTTTGAGACCATATTTTTATTGTTTGCAACAACAAATGTTGATAAGGGTTGCTAATTTTTTCTGGGAATTGAAATTATTTGAAAATAGGTCTGATTTTAGTTGGCTTGAAATTGAGCTTAATTTGCTTGGAGTGAGGGATGAATTGCTCGAAAATAGTTTGTTTAAATCGAGACCAACTTGATAGATATGCTTCTGCGTGCTGTGTGGCAGAGGCCATGTTGTTTGAGAGAGAATTTATTAATTTTGCTGGGAGCAATGACGAATAGTTATTTGTAATGTAAGGTTTCATATCATACTAATTATTTTTAAGAAAACAATGGTAGATACCACCTCCTCTTTCAAAGTGTTGAGTCTTGCATGACAATTCTAAAGAATATAATTGTCATCCTCCATTAAAATAAGGGAAAGTTACTTCTGAAAAAAAAATTGATGAAAATGGAACAATGATATTGCTGCAAGAAAGAAATGGCAGGAAAAATTATCATATGGTGTGCATAACACTGTTGTCATAAATAAGATAGAATTTGAATGAGACTGCAAATGAGTTCATGTATCTTTAATGTGATGGAAAGCTACGGTCATTGATTTAGGTGTGATTTTTGAACTGCATGCTGATTGTTTTTTTTTTTGGCATAGTGGAATGTTGTGGCCAAAACGTGACTTGCGATTTGGGAACAATTGTCACTGGAGCAGTGACGACTTAGTAGTAATGATGGATTGTGAAAATGGAGAGGTTGAGTGATTGGGAGTCAAGGATGCATGATTCTTAACCTCAAAAGAGGCGGAATCGTGATTGAAATTTTGGAAAGGGATGTTCTTGAGACATTTATTGGGAAAGCGAATAAAAGTGAGGGATTTGATGTTGTTGTAGCTGCAGATTTGTTAATAGATTGGAAAGGAATTTACTGTCTCTAGGGGCAAATTTTTTTCATGGAACTATTGGCAGAATTTGTGTGGAATCTGGCTGGCTATTGTTGCAAGACTCTAGTTTTGGCTTGGCACAGTGAACTTGGTTTTAGTTTTGGTTGGATTAGATAGCCAAGGCTTTTTTGAACTAAGTTGGCATTGTACAGTGTGCAGTTGATGGAGTGCCTTTTTTCTTGCATGATTTTTAACACGCTGATTGGCAAGATGCAATTTCATGATGGATCTTGATGAGATGGCATGGGATGGATTATGAAGTCCATGTGGAAATTTTTGGATGTGAGAGGTGTAGTCGGTTGATGCAAGAGATGAACCTGGTTTCTTAGCGGAGGTTGAACCTAGTTTCAAGGCAGAGATAGATTTGAGAGACACGATAATAACTAGATTTGTTATTGTTTGAGAATGGAGGTGGAATTAACAACGAAAGCACCAATGATGTGATCCTTGATCCTAATCGAGCCATGCAAGCTTAGTAAAGCTCCAAAAAAAAGTAAAAGATAAAGAGTAAACATACTCATTATTAATCATATCCTCATTTCTTCAAACAGTGGGTATTCATAAAGTACATTGCCCATTTTAAGCTAAGTAATATACTAATTAATCACATTTAATTGCTATATTAATTACAATTGGGTTCACGTCATAATCTCTCCCTGAGCCTGCATAGGCACAAGTAGGTTTGGTAATGTTGTCCGCAACTTGAAACTTGAAATGACCTTAATTGAAGCTCACCCCCTTGAATTAAATTCAATTTAACTTGAAATCAACTCGATGCACGATATATGCACATATTTATATATATAGCCACCTGTGTATACACATAGATATATGCATTCACAATTACATAGCATTATACATTGGTTCCAACACACACATAATTGCATTTTATATAAATATTTATAAAATTTGTAGTTTGTACTTGCATCGAGTTGAAACTTGATTCAAAATGTAGAATTTTTCACTTGACTCGAATTGGAACTGAAATCCTTCATTTTGAGTTTATGCCAGCTCGTCCAAATTTGGCTCAATATCACCTTTCAAGGGAGCTCCATGCATTGAATAATCCCATTTTAATTCTTATGATGAGTCTTTTAGGGCTCTCCTGTGAGGTGAGTTGCTTTGTAATTTATGGTGAGTGGTTTTGATTGTTTTTGAAATTTGCAACTATAATGTTATAAGAATCCTTTTATTTTTAAAATGCAACTATATGACTGCTAAATTCTTTTTGGCTATGTTATGGTTTATTTTCTTTTTTCAGCCAAGTAATAAAAAGCCGTAGCGAGCATGAATGGATTTGCATTGGATTTATCATAAATTCAGCCAAATTCGAAAAATAGGGGAGTTTAATCAGACACTTACCTGAATCCATTTTCTTCTCCGCGGTAACGAAACCGCAGATTTTATAAATCCGATCGACATATGGATTTAATGGATTTGAGGAAGGCCTCATCATTTCTTGTCACACGGGAGTAAGAGACGCGCTTGTCAAACATTGCAAACGGATTTAACTTGATGTAACTTAAATCATGCCAAACATTTTTCTGCATTTAACACATCTTGATTTAATAAATCTAAGATTTACATGATTTACTAAATCCTATTTAACTTGATCTTCGGTGCAGCCAAACACTCCCTTAATCTCACTTGATTTCTGGTAGTCTGCCTAATTATTTTTTGTTGGTAAAACTACATGGACGTGCCATACCTTTCCTTATTTTATTTCTTTTTTAAATGTTTTGCAAATCTGTTGTGAATCTATGATTAAACCTATACGTAAGAATTACAGTTGAGAATGCCATTCTTGCACATTGTTTACTATTAGTGATAATTCTATGCTATTTCCTAGTTTTATAATTTCTTTTTGATTTCTTTTGCTCTGATTTATTATTATTATTATTATTTTGTTGTTCATTTATAGGATCGCCATATGAAGGTGGAATATTTTTTCTTGACATTACTTTTCCGTATGATTATCCCTTCAAACCTCCCAAGGTACAGCATTTGTTATTTATGAACTGTATTTTAGATATTATGCACTTTGGGTTGCACAGCCATTTACTTTTATTATTAGATTTGCTTCGTCATAGTCGTTATTTCTTTTCTACATTGGTTGTATTTTGAAAATTGCACCTTTCGCACGCCTGACTCCACCTATTGAGTGTTGGCTGGCTTGTGCATCTTAAAAATTGCGCCTTTCTCCACACTTTAGCCCCCCTACAGAATTGTCACTTAATATCCTTAAAGTATATTTTTCTCTGCTCATTATTGAACGACATTTTAAGTTTATTTTGTTTAATATTTTTTATGCTACCTCTATTTGTATTATTTGTGGTGTGGCCCTTTTTCATCTTGATTCATCTTCTGCTGTTCATTATACATGCCCAAATCATCTAAGTTTATTTTTCAATGTATGAATTTCGACAAATGCTACTTCTATTCATCTTCTACTGTTCAGTATACATTAAACAGTGCACCAAAATTTTTTTTTACTACTATTAATTTTTCACTTGATTTCCTCCATAATCTCCTTCATGGCCTTTGCCTATGCGGCATTACGCCTGCTCTGTTAACTTTGTTGCAAGTTGTAGAACTTGTAGCTACTGTCACGCGTTATCTTTGAAATGTGAAAACATGCATTTTTTTCACTGTCACTCACATGCAACATTTAAAGAAGGAAACTATTTTTTGCTTGATTTCTCCTAAATCAAATAAATACATCAAACATATGGGTGAAGTCTAATATTAGTTCATTTTCATTTAGGGGCATTTACATAGATTCCACCCAATTTCTATGTATGTACATATCTAACACAGAAATTATACTTTTTACATTTATACCACCCAAATCTTTCATATCACATTAAAAATACCACTATTTTACCTTTTATAAAATTCACCTTTTCTTGCATGGGAAAGGTGGTAAATAGGTAAAAATTGAAGTTTAGGTGTTTGATTTAGATATGTAAATACATAAGAATTAAGTGATATTTATGTAAATCACCCTTTCTTTTATCAGTTTCTGTTTTATTTCATTTTCATCTCCTCTATCTCAATTTCATCAAACCAAACAGTGAGTAAGCTTTCCCTGTTTATAATCTAAAGAATGCGAGTGTTTGTATCCAATAAATATTGATATTGACATAATACCAATGCGGCAGTCACTAGCATTCATAGCTCTACAGTGGCATGCTGAAAAACTGCTAATATTCCACCGAATGAAATGACAATTTTTAATATTCTTGAATTCGTGCACTAACTACTTCAGAAGTGGATTGACTCACTTTCTTTATTCTCTTTTTTTTATTATTATTGGAAGATTTGCATACATGCCAACTCAATTCCTATGCATTTACATATCTAGCACCTATACTTCTATTTTTACACACGTGCAACCTTACCTATGCATGAAAAGGCCTATTTCACTTTTTAAAAGTTAAAATGGTGGTATTTTAGATGTGTTGTGAAATAGTTGGGTTTTATAAGTGTAAAAAAGTAAAATTTAGGTGTTAGATGTGTAAATTCATAAGAATTGAGTGGTATGTATATAAATGTCCTTATTTATTTTAATAATGTATGATGATCTAGAATCTTTTTTTGATCATTTATATTCTTTATGTAATTCAGGTGGCTTTTAAAACGCGAATATATCACTGTAATGTTGATTCAGGTGGCAATGTGAGTTTGGATATACTGAAGGATAGTTGGAGCCCTGCTTTGACAATTTCCAAGGTGCTGCTAGTCATCAAATCAATTTTCACCAACCCTGATCCTTGTATGTCGTGTATACCTGTTAATCTCATTCTTGTGTTTCGTTTTAGGGATATTTTCATGCATGCCACACAATTCTTATGTATTTACAAATCTAACCCCCAAACTTTGATATTTACACTTATAACACCTTGGCGTCATAAACCTATGCATGAAAACGTGTTCTCTCACTTTTGAAAGGATACCAGAAGAGGAAGCCCAAACCACAAAAGAAACACAATATTATTGTTGAGCTGAAAGAGCTTACAAATACGACACTTGGAAACTAAGAATTACCGACAAACAAACACAAAAAACATAAACGATAAAATATATTTGCTGGATACGATGAGGACGGAAACTGCGAGGCAGTGGTATGAGAGGGTTGTGGTGGCAGAAACAGCGGGAGAGGGTTGCAATGGTTGTGGGACTGTTGGACAGGGTCGAGGAAGAGCAGGAGGGCTACAATGGGTGGGAGGAATGTTGGACGGTTGCTGGGGAAGAGCAGGCGGGCTGCGGTGGTTGGAGGAGTGTTGGACAGCTGCAGGGGAAGAGCAGGAGGGGCTGTGGTGGTTGGATGAGGGCAGGTCGATGATTTGCAGCTGGAAGGAAGAAGCGGCGGTGGCTGGAATGATGGAATGACAGCAGGAAAACAGACGTACGGTAAGATAAATGGCCTCCTCGGGATCGAGCTACAGTCAAAGCATCACTCGAACTCTAGGAGACGGTCATCACCTAGGACAAGGGACAGCCAAAGCACTTCTCCTTCGGATACAGCCTTCAAAGGGGAAAATAGAATGATGGTGACTATCCAAATACAACGCTAAATTCTTAAGCAACAAAAAGCCTCCTCCCCTTAGCAAAATAGCCCCTATATACAAGAGAGATTAGGACTTACATTAAACAATGATTCTAATTAAGAAATATAATATAATAGGCAATATTTTAAAATAAGGAAGAGAATAAAGATAATAAGAATTTATAATTTATGCAATGTTTATAATAGAAAGAATTCAAAATGGGTAAACACTTATAAAATAATAGAAATTCAGAATTGGCTAGTGCTAGGAAGGAGAGATGAGAAAAGGAAAGAGGGAATAGGAGGAAAGGAAAGGAGGGAAGGAAAGGTGGTTGGGGGGGGCGGGTTGGCAACCCTCCCCCCCTTCCACCCCCCTCCTTGAGGACCGGCTGGTTCCTCTCCAAAGCCCCACATCAGTATCCCGAGCTCATTTGTCGAAGCTTTCGGATCCTCAAGTGCGGTGTCAGATCTGCGACATTGAACATTGTTGAATTGTTGCAGTCCCCGATAGATCAATCTTGTAGGCATTATCGTTCCAAAGCACATTTTGGAAAAATAGGTATCCCTCCATCTTTGGCACGCCCTGAGCCGGAACTGTAGGTAGGCTAGTATCTAGCTATTCCAGGGGTGACTTGCTTCTTCCATTCCTCGCAATTGGCTAAGTGCAGATGAGGAGCTGGTATGGGAGGAGAGATAAATGCTGGGGTGAAATTTGTGGCAAGTTGCACCCAACTCACTAGCATATCCTCAGGAGAGACCTCTTCTTTACTGAGAGAACATGGTTCCTATCCGATAATTCGTCTATTACAATGTTGGGATTCACCTCTTCTGCCATGACATCTAGTGATGGGTACTATGTTTGACTGAAAATAACCTCCGAGTAATCTTCTGTAATAATTCCGACATGGCACAAAATGGCCCTCATTTCCGACACGTTGGAGCTCCCTCTGTAAGGATAACCCAGGAAGAGGTTTATAAGTCTAAAAAATCTACAATGCTCTGATCTGTCGTGGTCCTGTATCGGTGATCGACACCTCAAACTCATGCCCTTTTTGGATATCCCAAGTTGGTTTTGAAACAGTAGCTTGAGATACCACCACTTCATCCTCTGCATGAATGCTTATTACATCAAAGTCACTACCTT
The DNA here is from genome assembly GCA_022702705.1 of Papilionanthe hookeriana x Papilionanthe teres. Classification (NCBI taxonomy): domain Eukaryota; kingdom Viridiplantae; phylum Streptophyta; class Magnoliopsida; order Asparagales; family Orchidaceae; genus Papilionanthe; species Papilionanthe hookeriana x Papilionanthe teres. The sequence continues at coordinate 10,190,004 of CM040435.1, read as the reverse complement.
TTCAAACTGTTGTTGTTACCTTAGCTGGAATCTCTATCTCGGGGTCAGCTGGAATTGGTGGCGTCTCTTTCTTGTTGGCATATTGCCAAATCAGAACCCGTTTTAATAGTCATATAGATTTTTCAAGCATTACTCCTCATATTATTTCAGCTTGCTCCTATAATTAATATTTTAAATATTTTAATAGTAAAAGCCCTTGATACTCATGAGCTTTTGGAAGTATTATGAAATCACAATTATGTCTCTAATCTTATTTAATCAGATGGCTCATAATTTGTCAGTTTTTAGACCATTTGACGCCTAATTAACAGGCATTTGAATGGTAATCCTCCTATTGGTCGGCCTCGAAGATGATCAACCTTTGGGTCGGTTGGTCTTTGATAGATCGGCCTCTTGATCGTCATCTAGTTGGTCGACATCCTCAATTTCCATTGTTTCAGTCATCCCTATTCCGCTTTTGTGAAATCCGTCTTTTGACATATGCCTTATTCTGAACTATTAGATCCATGGAAGATTCTGTCTATGGTATTTTTGCTTTACAATCACAAATTCTGAAAATTCAATTAAGATGGTTACTAATTTTTGTAAAAATTATTGTAAGATTATTATGAGATAACATTTTCAAAAAATATTTTGAGCGCTATAAATTTTCTTGATTTCAAAATGATCAGATTTCAACCCCCTTGGTAATTATATTATGATATATTCCCTATATAACAATGCATAACATTATACTTTGTAAAATATCATCTAACCGTTAAAACGAAACCTTTATTTCAGGAAGGTCAGATTTCTCTTTCCTTCCTATTGCATAGTCAACTTCGTTAGCAATGGGTGTAAAGCCGATATTTTCATGCATAGGTAGGATGTCATATATGTAAAAAAAGTAAAGTTTAGATGATAGATATGTTAATACAAGGAAATAAGTGGTATGTTTGAAAATCTTGCTAATGATAATAACGATTGCTTTCTTTTGTAGATAATCCACAGGTTTCCAGAATTGCTCGCCTGTACTTGACTGATAGAGCGAAACATGATCAAATAGCTGCAGAGTTTACCAGGCGTTTTGCCCGGTAAAAATTGAATGCTTTGTATTTCAACTTTTACTTTTTACCGGAGACAGTTAATTGGATGAGAAATATTGAGTAAATGAAAATTTGGCTTCTATACTGAATATTTTGGTAGTATTTTAAAGTTATATTTTATATTATAATATTTTATTAATATGTTGTCCATTTTCATTTAGATAACTCTCCATAGATGAAGTCTACTGAGGGACTGTGGCTTGAGTGGCTTTTAAATAATGTGCTTTGGCTTCAGTAAATTTCTTTTCTCACAAATGTTATTGATTTGCAAATTTTTTTTGTGCTTAAATTTTGCTTAGTTTCTTTAACAATTTCAATTAACATTTTTTCTTGTAGGGCTTAATTCATTTTTCTTTTGCCATATAATAGAAGTTTTCATGCCTAACAGTCATTTTTTTTATGTTTTTCTTTTTTATCTAAGAATAATTCATTTATTTAAAAAAAATATTTAAATCAATTTTTAAATCTTTTGAGTATTTTTAATTATTTTTTAAATACATTACTATCATTAAATATATCTTATTTTTATTCAAAGTATAAATAAAATAAAATAAAATTGAACAAAGTTAAAAATGAAAATGATCTGAAACGATCTATGGGCTGTTTTGTTTATTGAAAAAGTAATGTAGTCTAAAATGAATGTAACGGAGAACTGATGTATTGTATTTGAAATACATTTGTGTTTGCTTTATTTTTAAAATAAATGGACGATTTCATTCTAGGGGTTACTGGCAATCGGCGGCAGATGATGATAGGGAACATTTTATATAGAGTTGTATATTTGAAATTTGTTCAAATCATACCAATTTCAAATACACAAAAAAAACTATAAAATGGATTCTAAGTGCATTCCTATTTTATGCTGCATTAAATTTCTTGTAATCAAATGTTTGAATTTTCAAAATTTCTGCAAAAAAATATAAAATACACTCTTTCTGCAGCCAACCAAACTGCCGCTAGGTAAATAGGATATGTTATGATTGTTACCTATGTAATATCCATTAATGTCTTATTTTATTATAAAATACTTGTGTGTGAAATCCTGATAATTTGTATTTATATCATTAAACTTATAAGATGAATCCTTTAGACATTTTTATTTTTGATCATATATATATATATAATGTTCATATATATTCACGCTTCTAGTCAGATGTAGTAATGCCAAGTAGTTGTTTCCAAGGTTCCATTAATGTTTATTTTTTAATCATTTTTTGTTGTAGGTGATAAGTAGTTGATCAAAGCAAAAGTAGATAATTTTAGACTTGGAAGAGCAACGTATAACTGATGTCATTTATTCATTTGACCTGTGGATAGGGTAAAAAGGAATTCATTACTATTCATTTATTTTTGACTAGTTCCTATGCCATATATTAAGTATATAATTATCTAAGTTATTGATCAATTTTTATAAGTGATTATCCAATTAATTTTGAATCTAGAGGCCAAAAATATTGCATTGAATAGGAGTGCATGTTTGATGTGAATTAAGATAAATAGGAAGACTCATAGTAAGAATTCCAAATTTTAGGTGAAAATTTTTCATTTTTTACAATAATAATAAAATAAGAGAGATTATACTGAGATTTTTATGAAATAAAAAACAAATATGGTTGATTTGATGCATGTTTGAAGGTCCACTGCGATAAAGTAATGAATTGTCGTCTTGATGTTGCACGAAAATCCAACATACATTGTTAATTAAAGAGAAATAAGTAGGATGAGACATCTAGTCTTTTTACGTGAAAAATACTTAAAATGGGAAAAATCATAGTATCTAACCTAATTGAAACAATCTACTTTGATGGTGAGTACATGGGTTCACTCTTCTTCAAATTAGGGAAGATGGAGTAACAAAGTTGATCATTATAAATTTACTGTAGTAGTTCATCGATAATAATTATAGTTTGGCTATAATAAATGTAGTTCTCAGTGGTAGCAATTTACAAGGGTCGTAGTCAATTATTATATAGACAGTAGTCTGCAATGAAGATTGCTGATGGAGATCGTAGTGACAGCTTGTAGTATCGGTTGTTGTTGAAAGTCATGCTAGTAGTTGGCCTTGTGGGTCGAAGATGGCTGTTTTATGACCATCGTTTGACCACAGGGCCCGTAGAGAAAACTACAAGATATATTTCGTACGTATGTTAGAATCATTGTTATATTTAGTTTGACATAAGTGTAATATATAATAAACCTATCAAATTATTTTGCACTTATCTCAATAAATGTTCACTAACTTTTAATACTTCACGTGCAAAAATTTAAGTAGGATATCCAAAACTACTAATGTATTTGACTATATTAGCACTAAATTTAAATTTTTTATGCGACTGAAAATTTGAGAATGCTTAGGCGTGTGTATAGTTATGACAAAGTTTCCCCAAGATCCTGGAGAAAATTATCAATCACGAGATTTCTTGTAAATTGTCATTATTTTATACTTGCTCTCATAACATTATCTGTTATATTAAATAACAACAAACATGAAAATTTTCCAAATGCCTTTCAAATGCCAATGACTATAAGTGTTTAATAAATTATATGTATGTATATTTATAATAATAGTAATAGTAATAATACTGTAATTAATATTTTGAATTTAATTAAAATAACTTCATCATTGTTTGAGCAGAACATACCATCTCATCTTTCGTTAAACAAACATATGTTAACAAACAAACTGGCATCAACGGTGAAAAAAACTCAAACCGAAGGAAACCATTTTCCTCTAAAAGACAAATTGATCAATAAATCCTAAAATCTCCACATTATTTTCTTCAGTGTTCACCTTTTTTCTGGATTGACAAACTGTGAAAAAACTGACATTTCATTTAAATCATCCAATTCCACTCTCATTTCATTAGCGTTTACATCTCCTTCATTTGGCAAATTAAGAAAATCACTGCTGTTCCCACTCTCATGAGAGCTCACTCCTCCAACTTCATAACTCTCTTGCAACTGCAAAACAAACTCAAGGTTCCAAAACACATCACCATGGCCTGCCAATCAACTCCTTGCCCCGATTCACACTTTTCCGCCATCTCCACAAACTTATTTAAACATTCTAACTTAATCTTTCCATTCAGGAAAGGTTCTAGAATCTCAGTAATTGTACCCTTTCTTTTATCATGAATTGCCCAATCCAAAAGCCTAACTTGGCCGGTGTTTGGCTGCAATTGAGATTAGCGTTAAATAGGAATTATCAAATTCGATAAATCCTTCTACGGAGCCTTAACATAGATGAAGGTTATCAACCGCAAAACAAATCTTTTAAAACGGACTCCTATTCAGATTTATTAAATGTGGATTTACAGAAAGCGATGAAACACAAAAAAATTAGATTGAACCGAGCTTCGGATTTAAGTTTGATATATATTTTTTTTTATGTTTGCTTGGATTTAAGTTAAATTCATGCCTAAATTCTTTTAATAGTATTTAATTGTTGTCTCCTGAAGTGTTCAGGACCAAGATATCCAAAGCTTCCTTTCGCCACACTGTTTACATGAGACTGGTTCATTGGGGCGATCTCCAACAGCCCAAAATCAGAAACTTTGGCCATGAACCTCTCGCAACTCCTATGCAGATCTCTAGCCTCTGTTTCCAGGACAAAACATGCTTGTCTGTTTTATAAAAATGTTCTCTTAGTATTCCACATTCGTAAATTAGACACATTTTATTGTTATCTCTAACTCATTCTGGAGTAGCACCAACTGCTTTGGATTCAGTCCGGCCAGGGCGGACCCATGTAGGAACTAGAGGGGCAATTCTCCCACCCCACCCCAATTCAGATTTTGATTTATATGGGAGGGCAATTTGATTTTTTGCTCCCTCTTGAAATATAAGTTTCCTATTTGTCGCTCTAGCCTCTCCCATGTTGGGTCTAGGAGGGGCATAAACGAAGCAAATGTGATGATATCAACAACTTTTCGTGTGTTCTGATTATTAATAAATATATCAAAAACTCTCTGGGCTTACCTTAGCAAGCTGAATTTCACAGAACTGGAGTCTCCCCACGTGAGTGAAGTTGCTGTCGATTTGAAAAGACCATTAGAGGTTATATTGGATTCATAAATTAACAATTTTTCTCTAATGGGAGACAAAATTGATCATGAAATAAAATACAGAATTTGCTATTTGTTGAGAAAGTTGGAGAGACGAAGAAGAGCCCAAGACGTTTGGAGATTCTTTTTTCCGGGAGAAGTCAATCTGTGGTTTAGGAAGAGAACGTATAATCTGATTTGAAGTTGAATGAAATTGATGTTTGTCAAATTATGTGAGATTTATGTAGAGTTTTGGAGGCTTGGGGCGACGGTAGTGATGGCGGCGGCAATGGAGAGATGCAGGCGGTTGGCTTCGGAGTGTGGCAACTGCAGTTGGAGTCAGGTACTCTCTTCTATCCTTTTTTTTTTCAAATTCTCACTCAAATATTAAAATTCATGATAAAATTTTAATCTATATTTTTCACTTTTATTAAATTCAACAAAAAAAAAATGATTGATTATGCTGAGATTTTTATAAACCAACAACAAATATAGATCATATTAAGTTTGGGCCCAATAATGTTTTGATTTTGAAATCAATCATCACAATCAAACAAAAATAACAGTTCACAAATAATATTTATAAAAAATCACAACAGATCAAAGTGAGTAAAATGACTGCCAAGAAATAATATGAATAAAGTCTTTAATAAATTATTTATATATTCAAATTTCACTCCTCATACATTTTATTTTTTAACGAGTAAAGTGTCAAGAGCGGTCTCTGACTATTTACATGGAGTCATTTTAGTCTCAATATTTATAGAAGTGTCAAAATAATTTTCAGAATCTTAAATTAAAGAGAGTTATTAGAACTCAATTTCAGAATAATTGAAATATTTTTGCACTTCTATAAGCTCTGGGTCTAAAACGGCCCAATGTAAATAATCAAACACCATTTCATATTTTATTCATTATTCTAATAATAATAATTGAATTTGAGATAAATAAATGCTGCTTTTGTTGAATTCGTGTCTCAAACTCGAAAAAATATTGAATCAGGATTCCTGCAGCAATTTTGCATCAGGATTTAATAAGGACCTGTCACTTGTACAAACAGACACCTCTCATGTATTAAATTAATTTTTTTTTTACTAAGGGGGTTTGCCTGTACATGTGGCTAGGGGTGTAAACGAACCGAACACGAACGAACAGAGCTAGTGTTCGTGTTCGAAATATTCGAACACATCATTGTTCGTGTTTGGTTCGTTTAAACAAACTGAATAAAAAAAATTGTTCGTGTGCGTCTCGTTTGCTTATCAAACGAATCGAACACGAACTTCCTCACGAACCGAACACGAACTGTTCGCAAACAACGAGCTTTTTTTGACAGCCCCAGCTTTGATATTATACTTCCTCAAAATGAAGCAAACTGAATAAAGCGTTTAGGGTTTTGTTTAGGGTTTTATTTTAATATATAGTATAGTATATTAATTATAATATTATAATATTTATATTAATATAATTAAAACTATAATATTATTATTGTTATTAATAGTTTATGATAGATTATAATTTATAGAAGTTTAATTATTTAAAATATGATAAATTTTTATAATATATAATTAATTTTAAAATATCATAAATTTTTTATATATAATTATTTTATATTATTTTATATTTCGAAACAAAAATGAACCAAACACGAACAAACACATCACTGTTCGTGTTTGTTTCGTTTAACAAATCGAACGAAAAAGATTGTTCGTGTTCGTCTCGTTTGCTTATCGAACGAATCGAACACGAACTTCTTGGCGAACCGAACACGAACTGTTCGCGAACAACGAACTTTTTTGAAAGCCCTACAGGTGGCTGACCTTGATTGGAGACTTGATGCAATGTAATATTTTTTGCGTCAAACTCACATGGTCTTATCAATTTAAAATTTCTAATTATCTCCAGTGATTTGCTATAATTTTCAAATTCTAGGATTATGATATTCATATTTTGGCAAAACCTAAATCGTGGCTTTATTTTGGCATCAAAAGCAATGCTCATAATTTTTATATCTGTAATGTTTTAATCTTATAGATAACACTAAATATTCTTATGAATATAACAGCAAATATGATTCAAAACGTCTGTCAGATTTCTGTTTTTTTAATTGTCAGTTCAAATTTTAGCAAACTAATTAATATTTATTGTACTCTATGCTCTTGAATTTTTAAATAAAATAAATAAATCAATATAAAAGCACTTCTGTTTTGATTGAGAAGTATACAAATAAATAAAATAAAATAAAATAAAATATTTGAACATTAAGACATATAAAAGATAAAAGAGGGATTTACATGCATACCCTATAATTTTTATTTATTTATATATATGCCACTTTTTTTATACATGAAAATGTGTATTTCACCTTTTGAGAATTAATATAATGGTATTTTTTTCATGTGATGTGAAATATTTGAGTTGTATGAATATTAAATATAAAGTTTAGGTGCAAGTGGGGCTATGATCGAGCTGAGTCAAGTAGAGTATATCATAGTCTGGACTTGGCTTGATACAATTATCAGTTGTTCATGTTAGGCTTGAGTTTGTGTCGAGCTTTCACATGTTGTTTGAGATAGCTTGAATTGTTGTTTGAACTTGATTTGTTTATGACAAATGAACGAGTATTTAAACGAGATAATAAATGAGCAAAAAATTCAAACGAGTATCTAGATTTTCATATTAAGAATATAAATTTTACGAATCTAAATAAATAAACAATTGAATAAATCAAATATTTTGTATGTGATATAAGGAAATAAATTTATTGGCATGTTGTCATCTAGTGTCTATAATAGCTATATTCCCAAAAGAATTAATTCTAATCTAGAGAAAAATATATTCAAACAAGAGCAAAAACAAAAATTTAAATGAACTGATTTAACGAATGAAACTCATAATGTGAAATTACTCATCAATTGTTGAAATAATTGAAAAAAATCAAAAGCAGTCTAGTCTGTCAAACATAATAAATAAATTTTCAAATAGTTAATAATTAATAATAAAATAGTTATATAATTAAGAAGTAATCTAAAAATATTATTGATATAATTATATATTACAATTAAATTTATAATTAAATAAATTATAGCAAATCAAATTTAATATAAATAATATATCATATATGATACGAGCTATATTTGAGATTCATATTGAGTATTTAACAAGTTGTTTGTTGAATAACAAACTAATTTGTTCATGAACAAAAATTATTTACTAATTTAAACGAACGTGATGAGTCGAGTTCGAGTTCTAGTCGTTCATCGAGTGCATTCGTTCATTTACTGACCGAGCTCCAAGATGTGTAAAATGGGTATGTGAAGCCCTGCAAAAATAAAAATATTTCACTTTCATGTTTCCAATATGAAGAAACGTTTTCTTTTTAAAATAATAAATAATATATCAAATTTAAAAAGTAATTAGATTTTTTTTTATTCACTAACATGAACTTATGTGTAAAATCCTAATTTTATGGTTGAAAATAAAGCAAATAGTCTTAGGCTAAAGAAAAAAAGAAAAAGACTAATTTTTTTCCCATGAAAAGTGAATTTAGCCAAAAAGTAATGGCGTGAGAACAACTCCACCCTTCCACCTAACTACAAATGCCTTGTTCATCCCCACCACTACCTCGGTGATGCTAAGTTCTTTGCCGCCATTATCAAAATAAAAGCTCGAAAAAGTTAAATATAATAAGTAACTCGAACAAAGTGTGACGGTTGTCCACTATTTCTTCATAGGATGTTAGTTAGTCTGCATGTTGAATCATAGTCACCCATCGTGTTGAATCATAATAAATTGTAGCCAGTATTCTTGATTAGCTCATTCTCTTAAAATATCACCTATTCATGTATGAGGAGGTACAATGTGTGAAGTTACATGTTTTTCTCTACTTCGCTGGGGTGTTACAATGTATTTTAGGTATTTTACACATGTGAGACTATAACTCGGCTACCTTCTAGCTTGGTCGACTGAGCTTAGTAGCTTTAGTTCGGTAAGGCTTACTTGATCTACTATGTTGAGTTGGTGTTGCCGTCAATTAATCTTATCTAACTTGGTGATATAACTGCTTTGGTCGGCTGGGTGCTGTTGATCGGTTGAGCTAGTCTAATTATCAAACATTGATCCCTGAATGAGCAGCTCCTATCGATATAACGAGACTAGGACATCGAGCAGAGGGTGAATCACTGTGACACAATGGATAGCTCATTCTTGATGATTGGGACCTTCGGGATGTTTGTGGACTTGTTATTATTGATTCTTTGCCTTTGATGAGGAATCTCATGAACCCCTATGAGAATACCTGTGACACTATATTCATTCCCCGAATCGGATTGCGACAATAGGTCGACCGATGCCTTTGCTCAACTTGATTGGCCTTAGTTTTTGGTTTGGGTGGTTTACACCCAATCTTCCCCCAGCCCCGATTCAGAGGTTTGCATCCGGTCAAGTGAGTCATTTTGGTCTTCCTTCAGTGGGCTCTCCTTCATTGTACTTATTTTCTTCTAGGACATTGGATCTCATTGGAATTCATGATGACACATTCCTGAAGTACATATTTTATTTCAATGATTCTCTTTCTTCTTGAAACTGATGATGTATAAGTGAATTAAATACAAAAGTATGTACCTTTTATTTTGTAATCAATGCTTTAGTAATTGAAATTCTTAGATTTATGTGTATGTGATTCCTGTAAATAAGGCAAGATGTGGCACTTTTGATATTCCACGTTTGCTCTGTGTCTTTTATTTAAGCCAATTGACTTCTAAGCTTTGTCATTGCAAAGCAGTCGTACAATCCTCTTGAGCTCCCTGACAGGGAGCACTTCTTATTGAATTTGAGATGTCGAAGTGGTAGCCTTGTTCAGAGGGTGAGAGGAAGAATAAATTAGCTGTTAAAAAGAATAAAGCAGGCACACCATGTAGAGTCGTCCGACTCGCTTCACGATTCTCAGATGAGGCAGGATAAGACGGATGATGGAGGTAGAGCGGATGGTTATGTTGTTGGTCCATCAACTCAACCTTCTATTGTGGATAGGGGCTTGCACACTGAAAAATTTGTGCAAGAGGCTGTTGATGCTTTGTGGCTGCTTAGGATGCAAGAAGTTGTCATCGCCCAGTCGTTATCTGGTGAGAGTGGTGTGTCGATTCCACTGTTTGAGCTTGATCAACTATTTGGTATGAGCAGATTCAATCTTGTTGGTCATGTTATAATTTTCTCTCTTTTTTTTACTTATATTGTCCTTTAGTGCGGCCGAGCCAATACAGATCGATGACTCGCCTTTTGTAAATGCTGATCAGGTTCCGACTACGGTGTAGGTACCAGTAGCACAAGCGCAGGCTAGAGGCGAGGAGGATGTTGTTGACTTTCTAGGTAGTCCCCTTGAGACCCGCAGAGATGCGATTGATGGACACAAGATGTCACCCATATCGTTGACCCGACACTTGAACGACATGGATGGCTCCTTCACTCGAGCTGTTGGGATGCAGTGAGAGGAGTGGATAAAGAAGTTGTGGGAGGAGTTAGTGTCCCTTTACCTAAAGCAGTCGAATGTTTGGGAGGCATACTCAGATCCAGATCGAGGAGGACCGTGTACCTAGGCTTAAATTTGGTATAGAGTTCCTCTATAAGAAGCCACTTCAGCGAAAACTCGTCTATGACTAAATTTAGAGTATAACTTATAATATTTTAAAATAGATTGCTTTCCTTTTCTTGAAATATGCTTTGATGTTATAACACATTCTCTAAATTGATGTACAGTTTTGTGGGATGGTTTTGCTTCATTTGTTACCCTTTATATTGGGGCTAAGGATTGATTCTTACATTGTGCCTTTGACTCTCTCTTATCAATTCCCTCAACTTCCCAAAAGTTTTGCTCTTCTGAATTTCGTGGTTCATTCAGATGGCTCTGAAGCATTCTCCTCAATTCTTCAAGTCGGTGCTTGTGGCCGAGAGATCAATTATGATACTGGTGGAGGTAGCCTTTCTGCAAGGTATCTGTGCGTTTTAGTCCGCCATACAACGACAAACTTGTTCAGGGATGTTCTTGATTTCTACCAAGATCATTTTAGGTGTGGTTTGTGGCTACTAATTTCTTAAGAGCTTTGAGCTATCTTTAATCATTATGGAGTCATCCCCACTCAAAATTTGTTGAAATGTATAGCGACCATTATGTCATATGTTGTTTATTACAGTCAGGTAAGGATCTTGTGTTTAATGAAGCTTTTTACTTAAGTGTTCTCTTTTTGAGTCGGCTCAAAGTGTTATGCACAGTTTGGCCCGTTCACCCGGTTCGAGTTGTTGGGCATAAAAAACAAGATAAAAATGAGAAATTGTGCTTCTTTCTTAGCTCTTCTTATAACAACTGGGGAATTCAAACCATTCCAACAAAAGGAGTGTATAAGAAGAAGACAATTGTGAACGCTCGGATCTGAGGTGATGCAGTTGACATTGAAGGAAAGTAGCTCTCAGCACCCCGTTACATCGAGCCAGTAGTGTTAATTAGGTATTTTTGTCAGAAAGGTTCGATCATGATATAGAGGTAATGTGAGCAAAGTCAGATACACGACAAGCTAAACAAGAGGCTGATGAAGTTGTCTAGATTGCTAAGAAGAATTTATAAGTGAATGTTGCTCTGCCCACCCAGAAGCAGTTGAGAAAAATAGAGTTTCTATTGTTTGAGGTGGTTGATAACTCAACTTTTAGGATATATTTTTGGTTGGTTTCGACATGTTACCGTCTGTCTCAAGTCTTATACTTCATTGTCTCGATTACTTGGTTCGCTCATCACCTTGGATGCGCCACACTTTTCCCTATACATATTAAGCATATTTTGTCACTGCCTCGTGATGGTAACCATTAAAACTTGCTGCTAAGGTGATTTATTCACAACCTACCATAGATCGTTTCATTAATTGCTAGGGAACAACTTCTAGAGCATGAATTGTGCCAAGTTAGCAGAAATTGGTTTTTATCAATGCATAAGCATTAACGGTTAGTTTTCACAGGTAATGATGACCGGGGAGTTAATAGTCGTTGTCAGTCGTCTTTAGATTTTATCGATTGAACATATTGTGTCATTTTTTTATAGATTGGATGTCATGTGTCGTTATCAGTTTTGATACTCGAGCTTTAGTTCCTCGAGCGTAGCCTGGATACTTACGATATCTCGAATGAAATCCCTGAGTTTCTTGAGCATTAGTTGAACATGGGATCGTGCACGTAATTAGCAATATTTTATTTAACAATTTATTTATGTAATCAATGACATGGTACAATATTTGAAATAAAAAAAGACCTTCATTTTTTTTACTCGTGATGGTATAAAGATTTTTCCTAAGGAAAAAAACTTCTTTATGTCGTCTCTGTTTCATATTTGAGACTTCTTTTGTTGTGGGTCTTCAGTTTGTATGCAATGAAGCACATATGCAAACTTCGAGCATATCCTCCTACTGTGACAGAAGTTCATAACTCCAGAAGTAGCAATATCATTGTAATCTGTCAGCTAAGTTTTTTCCTCCAACATGGCTTTCAAACTTTTGGAAGGTTATCTTACGGAGAGTATCTTTCGTCTTATTCTTCTGCATGCATCTAAAGTACAATGACGTGACTAACCTCCGAAAAAGCTTATGTTCAATCAAGAGATATTGTGCGGCTTTAATTTTGAACATCCTTGAGTCTGTAACATCTTCTGATTTCTTCCGAATCTCAAGGTTTTTAATGTAATGACCCATCCAACTTTTTATTTCTTCGGTATCCAATTCCATTATCTTTGGTTCTTCAATGGTAGGTTTGGGTATCTCCTTCCCCAAGCGGATGCACTTGGATAAGAGGTTGGCTACTTGGTTTTTCTTCAGGCCAATCTGCTCGGTTTTAAAATTTCAAACTTCTCAATATCCTTTTTTATGTCATTCTAACATTGAATTCTTGTTTTTTTTCTAATTCACCATCAGTTGTGAATCAAATTTTACAAGGAGATATGGGTGCCCATCTCATAGACAAGCTGAAGTCAGATGATTAATGCTTTATATTATGCATGGTTGTTAGTGACCTCAAAACTAACCTCAATCGAAGAGTAAGGTGCTCTCCAGTTAGATTAGTCAAAGCGAGACCTTGTCGCACACCTTGGTGTCTTGATGCACTGTTTATGTGCAATATTCATACATGGTTCTCGATTGGTGCTCCTTGCTTGGTGCACTCAACTTAGAAAAAACTTTTAAGAAGTTGGTTATTGCCTACGCTTTGATCATAGTCCAGGGCATGTAGAAAATAGTTCCCAAATGACAAAGTGTTGAGGGATGCCAATTGGTTGTAGCTCATGTGTCGGTTGGTGTTTTAGTTGTGCATGCTTCTAGCGCTGCTCGCATCTCCAAGAAATTTTTTTGGAGTCTTTCTAAAGTGTCGTCCAGAAGTAGCAGTATCGTTGTACTCTCTTCGCTAAGTTTTTTCCTCCAACATGGCTTCAAACTTATTGAAGGTTATCTCACAGAGAATATCTTTCGCCTTATTCTTCTGTGTGCATCTAAAATACAATGACGTCACTAACCTTCAAAAGATCTTCTATTCAATTAAGAGATACAGTGCCTCTTTAATTTTGAACATCCTTGCGTCGGTAACATCTTCTGATTTCTTCCCAGTATTAAGGTATTTAATGTAAGGATCCATCTAACTTTTTATTCCTTCCGTATCCAATTCCCTTATCTTTGGTTCTTCAATGTTAGGTTTAACCACTCTTTAGGGTATCACCTCTCCCGATCGGATGCACTTGTCTAAGAGGTCGGCTACTTGGTTTTTTTTCAGGCTAATTTGCTCTATTTTAAAGCCATCAAACTTCCCAATATCCTTTTTTATGTCATCCTAACTTTGAATTATTGTATTTTTCTAATTCACCACCAGCTATAAATCAATTTTTACAGGGAGATTTGGGTGCCTATCTCATAGACAAGCTGAAGTCAGATGATTATAGCTTCATATTTGGCATGGTTGTTAGTGACCTCAAAACAAACCTCAATTGAAGAGTAGAAGTGTTCTCGAGTTAGATTAATCAAAGTGAGACCTTGTCCCACCCATATTTGTTTTGATGCATTGTTTATGTGCAATGTTCATATATGGTTGTCGGTTGGAGCTCCTTTGCTTGGTGCACTTGACTTTGAATAATATGTTAAGAAGTTGTTTATCGCATACGCTTTGACCATAGTCCAACACATGTAGAAAATGTCAAATTTGTTGATTTACACTACCAACTTGAGCAACCAATATGAATACTCTGATCAAGTAAAACAAACTTGAGCAGTTAATCAATGATGACCCAAACTGTATGAGTCTGGAAGTATGGTTGAAGTTAGCGAGTGGAAACAAAAAGAGCAAACATTAGCAATGTACTTGGGTTCAACACCTTGGAGGATGCACTAATGTAGTGTAACATAAAATGTTTTCCAAGCTCCACCTAGACTTGGACAGAACTAATGACTTCAGGTTTAACCGCAAGTACAGAGAAAACTTTTCATTCTGAAGAAGCGATGGAAATGTCAAGGATTCCTTCAAAATTTTGAATGCCTGCTCAAATTCTTCCGACCAAACAAAGTTCTTCGCTTTTCTTAAAGTATTGAAAATGTTGCACTTTTATCGCCAAATTTGATATTGAACCGGCTTGGACTTGCAATCCAACCGATCAATTTATGTACATTTTTAGTATTCTAAGGGTATGACATATCGAGTAACATCTATACTTTCTCTGAGTTAGTTTTTATTGCATATGTGTTTAAGAGGTTATTGAGGAATTTGTTTGTTGACACTCAAAAAGTGCAATTGAGCAAGTTTAACCTCATGTTAAATTTTAAAGGAATTTAAAGGTTTTTTTTAGGTCTTTTATGAGTTGTTTGACCATTTTGTTTTTAACTAAGACATCATTCACGTATACTTCAATATATTTTTCTCTTTTTTGCTTTTAAAAAATTACATCGTCAACTGTTGATAAGTAGCCCCGGTCTTTTTAAGCATGAATGGCATTACATTGTACTAAAATATATTCTTACTTCTTATAAAGGTTATTTCTTTGTATCGGTTGGGTGCATCTTTAACTGATAGTTACTATAGAAGGTGTTAAGGAAGCTCATCTCTGAGGGGCTGACAACTAAGTCCATCGATGCATTGATTCTCAATAGAGCGGAAGACCCTGCTCAGGAAAGTGCGGGATGAAGTTGTATTCTTCGATCGATATATGATTTTTTGTCATCTCCAATAACTCAGCTAAGATTTTCAATTGTTGTAGGACTAAAGCGTACTAGAACATACATTCCTTTAGCCTTTAAGCTAGGCCAACATATGCTACTGTGGGATCCAAATTCCACGCATTTAGCATCTCATTCAATATCAAAGTAATGAACGAGAGGTAACTCTCGTTTTGCCCTTACATGATACACAAAAGGGACTATGATTTTTTTTTTTTTTGGTAAAATCTAAGTGCTCATAAACTGTGTCTTGAATATTCACTTGAAGTCTGCAAATGAGGCAATCACCCTTGGTGACAATTTGTTGAACCAACCAAGATTTTACTTTCTTAAGCAGTGAAGAAAAGACGGCACTTTAGTCTATCAGTGACCCTCGGCAAGCATATGGTTGACTTGAAGAAGGTGATGTGGTCAATTGGATCAGTCTTGTAAGATACCAATGCAAGGATTATGAACATCTATATGGCCCAGTGTTAGATATATGCCAAGAAGGCGCATTCTCAGACTAACAGGTTTCCTCATTGCGCCTGAACTACCATCTATTGGAATCTCATTCCCTTTCCATAACAAAGGCCACCCTTTGTCCGTTGGGCACCGATCCTTCCTCTTAAGGGTACTGCTCCTTTGCACCAGCCAATGCCTCTCTCGGTTGTCGCCCATCATCAAATCATTCAACTCTTAAATCAATTAGCTTATGAATTCTCGAGCACACATCATGTTATCAGCGTATATGTTGTGATTTTCTTCTTTATGTCTTACTTTTCTTTTTGTCAATTGAATGATTTGCACTCACCGATTCTTTTAGGATGTTTAATCTATATATGTCAGTGAATCACATCTCGATGGTTAGAATGTAAGACAAGAAAGAGAGAGAGACAGAGAAGTGTACAATAATGAAAATTAATCAATCTTCTCGATTAGTTTTTTTTTAATATATAAAATGATCCCTCTATTTATATGAGAGGGGTACAATATGTGAAGTTACATATTAGCTACCATTTTAATGGAGGCGTCATGAGGTATTTTTGGTATTTTATGCATGTGATCGTGTGGTTAGGCTAACTTCTGGCTTTATTGGTTGAGCTTGGTAATCTTCAGTTTGGTAAGGCTTCCTCAATTAGTTATGTTATGCTGTCATAGTCGGTCAGTTGATCTTATCTGACTTCGGGTTACTGGATTGCTTTGATTTGTCAGATGTGTCAATTTACTATGCTCAATCGAATATCAACATTGATCCCTATATGAGGAGCTATTGTTGCCAAAACGAAGCTAGGTTAATGAGTAGAGTGTGAATCACCATAACTTAATAGATATCTCATTCTTTGATGAGGAGGTCATTCGAGATGTTTGTTGCCCATGTTATTGCCAATTATTGACCCATGATGAGAATCTCATAGGGTCCACAATAGGCAGGTTAAGGCCCCGCTCGACTCGATTAACCTCAGTCCTTGGTTCCAGTGATTGCATGTGGTTGAGTAAGTGGGTTCTTTAGCCTTTCATTAGAAGACCCTCCCTCATTGTACTTCATTTCTTCTATGACATGAGATATCGTTGGGAATTGTGCTCATGGATTTCTAATGTGCACATCGAGTTTATAAAAATGTAATATAGCTCAAAGATTTCTAATATGGTAAAAAAAAAGATTTCCACGAAAGTTATTTTTAACCTCATTAAAATTAAGTGGACTAATTTGATATTTTTATATCAATGTGACATTTTTAAAAGAAAGTACTTAATTTTGATACATTGTGGGTAAAAAATAATTTAATATATTGAAAAAATTTGATTTACCCTAAATTAATTTGGATTAATATGTAACTGACGTTGATAGAGTTGGATGTTAAGCATAATTTAATATAGTATTATAAAAATGGCGAAGTTTATTTTTTAATGATAATACCAGGAGAACTCTCCCTATAAGAGCATTAAGTCAACTATAATATATTTGAAGGCGAGCAATAATGCCCTGAGGATGAAATCCTATAGATATAGCTAAAGTGTCCTCAAGTTGATTCCCTGTATGAACGCTAAGAGCACATTGATATACGAGCACATAACTCATTTTTATCAAAATAGTTTTAACTTGTATAAATGAATTCATTTTTCAGATAAATGAAACATACACTTATCTTTTAGAAATAAATAATGCATACTTTTATTTTTTTTCCGCACTCCACTCTTAATGAGTTAAGAGATTCGTGAAATAAATTTATATACCATAAAAGACTTACTGAGTTGTCAATCTCCCGAGCTGATAAGCTGATGAGTACGAGTTATCGTTCTGTCGAGCTGATAAGTTGATGAGCTAACAAGTTTTATTACATGAATAAATATCATATAAAATCGTACAACATTACATGAAACTGATTGACATTACATAAAATAACTTGACATGACTTCAATCCGCAAAATATGACATAAAAATACTAGATAGTCTTAATATTATATATAATTATATAATTTTATCATGATAAAATAACATCCTAGTACTTATAAATATGAGTAAAATATAAAAAAAAAAGAAAATAAAATGAAAATGAAATTAGGTCATTCTTTTCCCACAAAATGCTCATCCTCCTAATTTTTTTCTCCTGTTATACTCAATGCTAGTAGGATTTGAACACAACACACAAGCATTACGAGTCCTAGGTCATAAAATGATTTGATATTTTTCGAAAAAATGCAATGCATGTGTTTTAATGATTATTTTTAAGAGAAATAACTAATTAATTAAATTAAATTTATCAATATTTTAATTGCCTAAATATAAAAAAGTTGATTTGGGGTTTTAATTTATAGCCACATAATTAAGCTAATATGATGTATGTTATGCGCATACAAAATTTAATTGAGTTGAGTTTCATAATTTTTTGAGATTTGATTGTGCATAAAATAAATTAAAAATCCTTTTGCCCATTAAATTTGAATACATATGTTCAAATTTTTATGATTTTTCAACAAATTCGTATTATTCAATTACTTCCTTTTAGACGGTACAATCTATTTAAAAATTACGATAAATTTTCTATCATAATTTAATAATTTGTGCTTAATATACTATTTACATTCCTATTATTAAATTATTTATATAATTAATATAAAATTAAATTTAAAACGAGATAAAATAAATTGATTGCTAAAAACTAAATAAATAGAAATAAGAAAAATATTAAATATAAATAATAAAGAAATAAATAAATATATTTGTCATTATATATACATTAAATCCCACGTAAAAAAAAGATTAAGAATATACTAAAAGTAGAATATTAAAAAATTATTTTATTTAAAAAATCATTTGCTTTTAATGACTTGAAAAAAAAAAATAAATTTATAAATATTACATGAGGACTCTACACTTAGAGCTACGTGCGAGTCCAAAGAAATCACGCCACGTAGTGCATGGAAAAAAAAGGTTGCCCAATAACGCAGAGAATATTCCCTTATATTATTCCACATTATTTATGTGTTATTGTGTTATTCAGGTGTTATTTTATTCTGAGAATATTTTCGATTCATAATAACACAATAATACATTAATAACACATGAATAACACACAATAACACATGAATAACACAAAATAACATGTGAGAATATTCCATACATTACTGGATAAATTTTTTATTTTTTCTTGTCACACGCTACATGACTTGATTTTATTTGACTCCGCTAATAGCTCTATGTGCGGAGACACTGTAGCCGTGCTGCAGCTACCACAAGTCCCACTATCTGGTCCCAAAATTCTGTCCTTCCATCCCTTGACAAAATTTTCTTTAAGCTAACCTGCCCTCAGCCTCGGAAAACGTTTCGACCAATCCAACAGTCAATATCGCCCTCGTTCGCAATCCAACGGTGTTAAGCGCCTCTCAAATATTTCATTCATGCAAAATCGAATTTTGGGACGACGGACTTAACGTTTCGAGTCGGAAAGATATTTTTCGATGGCAAGAGCTTTTTCTTTTTAGGGTTTCTTCTTTTTTCGCGCTCCCATCTCTACCTCTCAATCAATTGAAGGGTTTCTGTGCGGTTCCGTCCTTCTTTCTTCTTCTGTTTCTGGTACACCGCCCGCATCTCCGTGGACCAGCTTTAGATCTCGCATGGTAGATAGTTGTCGTTTGAGGTGTTTTTGATGTATGATTTGGTTTTTTTTCGCAGAAAAGTGATACATTAGACTTCATACTGGAATTGTTTCTTGGATCTGTTTGCGGTTCCGTGCGTTGTGTTAGGGAGTAGGTTTGAAGTCGGCGTATCTTCTTCCAATTATGCGATCATCATGGGCTGATTCCGTCGCGAACGCCGAGAACTCGGCGGGCGCGGTATCTGGAAGCAACACCACCACCTCCTCCGGCGCTGGTGCTGCGGCGGCTTCTCGCTCTGAGCGAAGTTCTTACGTGCCTCCTCATCTCCGTAACCGTCCTCCTGCTTCAGATCCACACGCTTCTGCTCAGCCCGACGGTGGCTCTACTGCTTTGAGGCCTTCAGGGTATCCCGTACCTTCTGGTGGTAGTCGTTGGGGAACCGGTGGGGGTGGCCATGATGTCGGCCGCTCTAGCTACGTAGGCGGGCGTCCGTTAAGTGGTGGTGGTGGGTGGAGCTCCCGGACCGGTGGTTGGGACCGAGGTAGGGATCGGGAAGTCAATCCCTTTGGAAATGAGGATGACAAAACAGAAGCGGCTTTCAGCGACCAGCAGAATACTGGGATCAATTTTGATGCTTACGAAGACATTCCGGTCGAGACCAGTGGTGATAATGTGCCGCCTGCTGCCAATACCTTTTCTGAGATTGATCTTGGATCGGCTTTAAATGAGAACATTAGGCGATGCAAATATGTGAAGCCGACACCGGTGCAGCGACACGCAATTCCAATCTCTCTAGCAGGAAGAGATCTGATGGCTTGTGCACAGACGGGATCTGGAAAGACAGCAGCTTTTTGTTTTCCCATTATAAGTGGGATAATGAGGAGCCCACCCGCACAGAGACCTAGAGGGGCTCGAATGGTGTTCCCACTTGCTCTGATTTTATCGCCAACCCGTGAACTTTCTGTCCAGGTATGTTGATTTGAGTTCTTGTTGGGGATCAAAATTTTTGGTTTACGATATTTTTTTTTATACTCTCGTTGCTTCATATTTTATTCACAGATACATGAGGAAGCTAGGAAGTTTGCTTATCAAACTGGTGTTAAGGTAGTGGTTGCTTATGGCGGAGCCCCACTTAATAACCAGGTTAGTAGTTTTTTTTAGGTTCATGTTTAGCCGATTGAATCAACAGTGTATGGCTCAATATTTTTTTCTTAAAAAGCTGCTCTCTTTTTCATAATCCATCATTTTGTTCTAATCAAGCTTCGTCTTTTGGCATTTTGTTTCGGCTGAATTTTTTTGGCATCAATAGCTTCTTCCATTTTGTTTGAACGATGTTTCTAGATTCACTAGGCTTGGGTTGCAATGCGTCGATTGTTTGTTGCTTTGTTTTATGGAAGCAATGTACGAATTAATACACACACACACACATACACACACACACACACACACACACACATATATTTCATAACAAGATGATTTTTTTATTTCACTGACACATTTTGTTCTGATTTTTTTATCTCACTGACACATTTTGTTCTCTCCTTTATATTTGATGCATTAATTTTCTTTCTGGCTATCTCTTGTGACTACTACGGATGATTTCCAGATGTATAAACATTATGCTGTTGATGCATTATTTGGAATATTTCACCAATGAAGATACATGAGTGCTTCTGTAATGGCACATCAAAATTGCTACAAGCTTGTCTACTGTCTTATATTGCCCTGCTTTCTATTGGCAGTACTATCTTTTATTTTCCTGTCAATTAATCAACCTTTTCTCAGTGTGACGATTAAGTAACTGTTTTTTAATATTTGAATTACTTATTTTGCACCAAAGGCCATTTAACTTTTCTTGATGATCAACAAATACGTTTGTAGTCAGTCTTGTATGCTTGTTATTTGCTCGTATGAATTTGTTTTACATGCTCAGAGGGCACCCATCTTAACCCATCATTATCTCCATTTTGTTTGTGTATGTGCTTTCTTTTTTTGGATTATAGGTTATCTGAAGGGTTTAAAGTTTCGCTGAAATAGCTAGCAATATTTTTTTTTGCGCTGTCAAGCCATTTGTAGTGGTGATATTGAGTCAATTCGGATGAGCCAACCTGAACGGGAAATTTAAGATTTCGGTGTTGACTTTGGCAAGTTTGAGTCAAGGCAAAGGTGATTAATTGTAATTTGAAGATTGAGCTGATTCAAGTCAACGCGTTAGTCTATTTTAACTTTTATTTTTTTGTTACCTTGATTTTAGGCAATTCCATTTGGTTGATATTTTTTTAGGAATTTTAACTTCTTTGAACACTTCCTCTTACTTCCTAGAACTTACCTGTTGGTTTTTAAGTCTCAAGCCATGTTATCGGCGTCAAATTTATATTCTGCTCGTTTATGAGTTGGACACAAGGCGACAAAGTGAATATTCATGCAATTCTTTTGATATCAAATGCCTTATGTTATTGCGATAATGTTGTAATCTTTGTATGGTCATTTTTCATTCAGACCCATTCATTCTTACTTTTCACGATTCATTGATTGCAACATTGACTCGACATGAACTATTTAAACTCTAGGTTGTTGCCTTGCACCTTCAACCTAAAGTCTATGATATTTGCCTGTCTGTTTTGTTCGAACACCGAATGGAGTTCCCTGTTACAGTGGATGTTCACTTTCCCATGTTTCTAACCTCTTGTTGTCTTATTTCTATCATTGTAGCTAGTCAAGGAAGTGTTCTTTTTGGTCTAGCAGCAGGTTTCATGTAGATTAATTTTTTGCCTATAACCACTATCATATGTTTGTTAGAAAACTTTCAACAATAGATCCCTCGGAAGAAACTCTCTTCCGTATTTTCGTTGTCTCTACCCGAACCTACTTTTGATGGTCGAGTCCTTGGCTCTGATAATGTTTCATTTGGAAGTTATTATTTATGTGAGAGATGTTTTCAACCATTAACTCACCAGTCATCTCCAACTAGGGTTGGTGCCTCGTGAACTAGAACAATTGAGCAAATGCTATTTTTTCCACTGTTATCTGAGAATTTTTTTCATAGTGCTGGATCTTTTGATTGTTGGTATCAACACAACTGAAGACTTCTCTTAGGTACATTTACTTGACTTACTTTTATCTTGCTAGTTATTTTATGGTTCTTTCTCTTAGCTTTCATCCCCTCCCCATAGGACTATCAATTTCATCTGTCTTGGCTTGACTATTTGTGTGTCATCTTTACTGGATCAACATTTGTATATTTTGATGACTTTTACTTTTTCTAGCCAATTTAGCATTTTTTGGTTGTTTTCCTAAGGAGCACGAATAAATTCATTTCTTTGACTCTTGTCATGTTACAAAATGACTAAAATTTGTGTCAAGATATCCTGACACAATTTGTATCAAGATGGTTTTAAACCTGTTAGTTTTGTTGTTCGATTAGTGCATGATAAGCTCATAGTATGAATTATTAATCACAAAATAAATCTAATTGATTAAAACTAATCATGGTGCAAATTCTCTTAAGATCTCTTGAAGCAATAAATTTTTCTGTTACAATTTTACATTTTGAACAAATTTCGATCGATCACATTGGTTTTATAGCTAACAATACTTTGAAATTTTCTAGCTTTGAAAGTCAACTCTTAAGCTGTGTAGTCTTTACAACCTTTTTTTGAATTAGCCATTAATGAATGTTAAAGTAATTGTTCGTCACCCTTTCCGACTCGCTTGCTTTTTTTCCTTAGTGCAAGAGCAATTTTGGGTTGAAGGATCACCGATCTCCCACTTCTTTCTCTAGCGCAGTGCAGTAGAACCCCATCCTATTGGCAGGGCTAGCTTTCATCCATTCATTTTTTTTAGTACACCTTTAGACATCTTTTACTCTGAAGAAAAATCAAGCTTATGACCTCACAAGCATTCTTGGTCACTGTTTCCTTGTCGACCAAACCCACTTTCAAGGTTGCATAACTTTAGTTTGCTCAAAAAGCCCCCTTGTTTTTTTTTACTGTTGGAAGAGGAGCATGTAGCATTGAACACTTTAGTTACATTTAATAAAATTAATTTGTTTAAATTAAGCTAATGATCATTCTAGGTAACACCAAATTGGGATAGATGCGGTTTTAATACTAACAATGAGTTGTCTATTGGAATTTCTAATCGTTACCAGCCTTATGGCACATATCATCATGCTTTCCTTGTCATTATTTGGGTTAGGGAAATATAGTTGTAATGAAAATATGGTAGTCTAAATTTGGGCACCTGAATTATCAAATGGACCCCTCACCGAATTATCAAATGGACTTACAATGTGGAACTTATGTAGCAAATATAATACATCAGAGAAAATAATTTGCTTTTCCTGCAAGTGACGATTATCAATCATTGCTCAATGTTGAAATTTCTAATCTTTAACAGCCTGGTGGCATACACCACCTGCTTTCCTCGTTGTTAGTTGGGTTGGGGAAATATATTTTTGATGAAATTTGTTTGTCTAAACATGGCACCATAATTATCAGTTGGATATTCTATGTGAAGCTTACGTAGCAAAAGATAATACACCCTAGAAAATAGCTGGGTTTGTAGATGATGGATTGGCTACCGAATGATTGGATGACTTCTACTCCACATTTGTGTGGCCATCTTTGGTACTCTATGGTCCCCAACAGCTAATGTGCATCAAGCTTTAACAATGATGCATGGGCGGTTCTAGTTGTGGAAACTTATTTTTCTTTTTGTTGTCAAACAATGCTAGCTCTCATGATAAGTATTTTTGTGCTTTCTTTTAAGAAAATTTAAGATGTTCTAACTAATTATTGAATTGTATGCTTAATCATCAACAAGCCATAGTATTGAAAGTTTTCTAATATGCTGACCTTTATGTGGTTTGGCAGTTGGGTCACCTCTTTTTGAATCTTAGATTTTCAGGTAAACTTATAGGACACTTCGTTGGCTATAAAATCCTTTTATAGTGAATTGAAAAGTGTTTGATGCGATTATCTTTTCAACAAAACTGACTGTTCTTGTCATTTTGTGAATACAATTCGAGTTACATCACTATTTTTTAAGAGTTGTCCACTGGTGTGGCCAACTCAATAATGTGCGCCCTGGGTGTTGTTAACTTGTTCAACTCGCCTTAAATTATAGGAAGGTCTTGCTTTGGTTTACTGGATCCATTGATAAGGGGGCCATCAATCTCAATTTCACGGATCACTTACGTGAAGCTACTATGAATATCAGCTGCATTGACTACTCTTGATTAGCTGGTTTAAGACAGGCCTTGCTTATTGAGTAAGTCAACTAGAGATTACCCTTCTAAATGATAGTGGGAACCTTACAGATTAGTTTAATGATTTTCGTACCAGCTTAATGCCTCCTGACTATGTCTCATTTTTTGATTGGGTTCCGTACACTAGATTAATCCAGGCCACCCAACTAGCAACAATTCTCATCGAAATTGATTTGATGGAGCTCCTTGACTTTGACATAATTTAGACCGGTCAGTCTTTAATTTTTGCAGGATCCATGCTGTTGGTGTTATCAAAAAATTGTAACTGAATCCACTTCAAGATGTGCCACCTTCTAGTTTACCTTCATTAGAGAAAATTTTCAAAGTTTTAAAAATCTTTTTTTGTTTTTTGACTCGTTATTCTTGCTGTTCCTTCTACCCAATGGTACCCTACTAAGACACTCTTGATAATCGAGGGAAATGTAGGATAGTTGACTTGGTTTATCTGCTTCAGGCACTTTCCATGTTCTCCAACATCAATCACATTACTGCCCCATTTCTCTTCTAGCCAACATGATTTATTTCACTACATTTCTTAGTGAGCAATAATGAGAGCATGTTTACGACAAAAAGGTTTTTTAAGAACAAGTGCCTCATAAAATAACAAAATGTAATAATAGACGGCAAAAAGGTTTTTTAGGAGCAATTGCCTCATAAAGATTTTAGCTTCCAAGTTTAGTAGCCCTCTTTGCACCATAATAGACCATACTTAACACTTTTACTACTTCTTACTTTGGGAGAAGCTGAAATTTTTTGTTGGTCTCCCTTTTTCATTGTTAGGGCGATGCAACTCTATCATGATTTTTTTTTTTCGGACAATCGATTGATTAACTTTGATGATCTTATGCTTGTAAACTCTGTCTCAGGGCTGGATTCAACTCATTGTGCTGCCCACCAATTATCTTTATTAGGGATGGCGTCTTAGGTCACAACAGTTTGTTTAAACTCATTGCTTATTTAACTCGACAATTACTTGTTTGCTTCTTTGCCTCCACTTAGAGCCTATTCAGGCTATGTCAATTGGGGTGAATTTCTATTGGTTAGCTTCTTTGGCCATTGGTTGTACGACACAATTGCTGGCTTCTTTTAAATGTAATAGGTTGGTTTTGACTGTCCCTATTAACTATTTGTTTATCATGCTTTCAAGCATTCGGTTGTGTTCTATATGGGATAACTGACATCATTTGGTGAGGCTTGGCTGTTTCCTTTGTCCTGCCAAGACCATTCCTTGTGTGTCTTAATTCAACTCTATTCTAACATTTCTAAGTTGCCGTCGTGAAGGGTCCTCACATAACTTGACTAATTTAGCTAATAACTTGTCACCAAATTTTAGTGTCTATTTAGAGCCAATGGTCCCTTTGTGGGATGATGGCTTTGTTGTTGTTGTTGATCCCACAATCTTTCTCATCCTTGATTGTCATCTTCCATGCTGACAAAGATTGCTTATAGCCTTCCTATGAACAACTCAGATTTGTTTGATTTTAGACGCCTCTATTGTTCCTTTTAAAACCTATATTTATGAACTTTTTTGCTATGTGGCCCACCTACAATCTAAGTTGAATGTACTTTAAGCTTGAAGTTCATGGGGGACGGCCATGTATCCTCTACATGCATGATGCAACTAGCAGCCATGACGTGAAACAACAGGAGTCATGTCATTTGTTAGCAATGACTATCGGCTCTCAGATCACCAATTAGATGGGTTTTTAGCACTATAAAAGCCTTCCACCTCTACATGCTTGATGTAATTAGCAGCCAGGACGTGATACAACAGTAGTCTCATGTCATTTGTTGGCAATGACTATAGCCCCTCAGATCACCAATTAGATGGGTGTTTAGCACAATAAAAGCCTTCCACCTCCGCCAGGCAAGGTGGGCGTAGGGACAATGCTTTTGTTCCTATTGCGACATGAATTTTGCCTGGTAGGTGAAGAATGACTTCTTTTCCACATCTGTTTTATCTTGTTATAGTTGTCTTCTTTACTCTATCTGAACTTTGGAATATATTACAAAGCTGAATTGTTGAAATTCTGAATTGTTAATGCCTTTCACCTTCTTTCTCTTTTAGTGGGATGTGATAACATTTTTTGAGGTTATTTGCCACCACCTTTAGGAAGCATTTATTGACCTCATCTTTTTCTTGTCATCCCACTTGCTCCCTTCTCCACAAATAGGAAATATCTCAGGTCAATTGATGTGTCCTTAGCCCCTTAATTTTGTCATGTGGCACTATTTCATTATAGACGCTAGTTTTTGCCATTGAAATCGTGTTTAGCTTTGCTGCACTGAATCCTCTCAATGTTGTTGCTTTGTCACATGAAGAACCTGGATAGTTTCCTTTAGTGTCACCTTCCGCACTCAACATCTTCTATAGGAATTCCTAAAACTTTATTAGCTTATAGTTTACATCTTTAAATTTTTTTAACATGACCTTGAGCATATGATGTTATTGCAACTCATTAGCTATATATTTTCAAAACTTCAAGCTTTAAACTTATCATTGGTCAGGCAGTTCATTACATATTTAGTTCGTCTCTCTTTGGGAACTAGTGTAAATTGTCAACTCCCTCCAGGAATTTGTTGTTGCAAATTTTGCTGTGTGGTTGCTTGGTCCCTCCTTGACCTTATAAAATTCCATGTGATGAGAAAAGTGCCAAAACCTATAGTTTCTTAGGGAGCTAATTTAGTCCCAGTGTTTATAAAAACACCCATGGTTTTTTTAGAGAGCTATTTTAGTATGAGAGTTTATAAAAACTTCAAATTTTTTCTTAAATTTTTTAAATATTGACTGAAATAGTTTCATACTCTTTTGAAAATGTTATTGTAAGTGTGAGGATTAATTTGACACTTTTATAGACTATGACTAAAGTAGATCACTATAAATAGTCAGTGGATCCTTTTGATAATTTTTTCCTCATGTAACATTATTTCTCTAATAAACACCTTAAGTTAACTAATTATATCTACTCATGCTGCTTGCCGTGGTTGAAATCAAGGGTAGAATTGCTCCTCGTGAGGCTCAATAGTACCTTTAGCTGTGACCATTACCGTAGATTTTTGACCTTCGTGTTTCCTATTTGTGGAACTAGATACCAGCAGTTAGGACGGGATTTGAAAGCAATTTGCAGAGGGAGAATCCAAGTGGAGGGAAAATTAAATTTGAAAGAAACTGAGTTGAAATTTCATTCCCATTTAGTGATGTGGTTGTGTTTATTGCGACACTTCAAAGTAATTGTATAAATTTTAAATTACACAAATAACAGCTCAAGACATGGAAACTAAGCTTTTACAAACGAAAATAAACAAAGGATTAATATAACTATCGCCATTTTGATTTTTATGGCACCAAGGCACCAACAATATTAAGACTTCTCTTACCTTTCTCAAAAAATAAAAGCAAGGTTGAATTTTGGAGGTTAGAATTTTTGACACAATTTTATTTGTTGAAATTTTTTAGTCTCCATGATTTTATAAGCCACTATCTCCGCAAAGGAATGGAAATTTGCATCTATATAGTAGATTCTTTTACAATACATCTGAATCTTGGGGTGAAATACTATCTATTAAGTATCACACAATACATACGTTAGTGTTATCGAAGCACAAAGCACAATGCGATGCATGATTATATTTTGCTTTGAAGTGCAAACCGCAAAGCGAAGTGGCGCTGTTGTATACGAGAGCACTACTAGATTATATAAAATACTAATATATAAATGCATTCATAAACAATTATAAAACATAAAACATGATTTAAAAGTTGATATAAAATATTAAAAAATGCTGTATAATGCTTTATTTGAAAACAAATATTGAATATGAACCTTCAAATTAAAATTTCAAATAAAATTTTAAAGTTTGATTTAATAATCAATAACTTAAAAAGTGCACAAAAAAATGTAACTCAAATCAAAATCTAAATTATAAAGCATAAATAAACTATTAAAGTCTTAAAATTTCATAAAGAGGGTAAAATAATTCAGTCGTCTCTTTTTTATTCGCTTAATCTCTTTCTCCTTCAGGAAGAATATTTTCATCTTCAAATTGTTTTTTCTCATATTCTTCATCTTCTTGTGAATAAATTTCATATTCTCTTTCTGCATAGGAGAAGTGGATACATGTCGAGATAAAATCGCCATCATTTTAGATCAATTTCCCTTTGTTTTCACACGTGTAAATCTTATAGATCATCTTCGATTAACTTTTCCTTAGATCTCTTCAATTTGCCTCCAAGTAATCAAAATTTTGCTCACAATCATCATCCATTTCTCCAATCAACCACTCAACTATCATAAATTGGATCCAAACTGATTAGATATAATTTCTCTCAAATTTTTTTTTTTTTAAATCTTAATTGTACTTTATGGAAACGTGCTTTTGATCTAATTGATTTCTCATTTTTGTATTAATCTATTAAATAATAATAATAATGTATATAAATATATAAATTATTTAATATTTTTAAAATTTATAAATTAGTAATACCCGAAGATTTTCTAATTTCTCTTACAAACAATGGCACCACAAGTCAATTATAATATTGGGTTGATGCACTTTACATCTTTCACTGCTTTAAATATAAGCTCATGTTAAACATAATTTCTTCACTGATAATAAATTCAAAATTTTTTTTAATTATATATGGAGCTTTCTTATCTCTATTGCTGTTGGCGTACTCGGTTGTAAAAGGACCACTAGCATGATTATATATAGAATTTTTTTATCTATTATCATTCTTTATTTGGATCCTCTACTAACCTGGTAATAATTGCATATGTATACACTTTCCATCAATTGTGCATCTAAATGTATCCTGAACTTGTTCTTGTAAAAAAATTTTGGATTAAGATAATATCCAATTTGATTTAATGATGGTCGAAGTTGGCACATCCATCTATGGTCAATAGTGCAAAACATTTGTTCATAGTTCTTTTCATTTGCTTTAAATGCACTAGTGATTGTATCCTTGTTTTTGTCAACTGCATCATATATCTAACATATTGCAGCTCATAAATATAACTTATTGCAAGTTGCTTATCATCGTTTATTAATCTTAAAATCTTTATAATTGAACTTGTAACCTTTAAAGTATAAGACGTGCCATTCTAAATGCCAGTCTTAAGAATGATCTCCTAGGACATTTTTCTTTATAATCAACTCTGAATCTGGACTTAGTCCATTTCTTCATTTTTTTTTTTTTGAATTTATTTTGCATGCATATGCTGACAAGTGTGAGACATGAAGTTGCAAAATATGTGACTTGCGGTCTCTCCAATTATACAATATCAGTATTTTTCTTATCAAGTTAAGAACAAGTCCTTGATTGTGTACGTAGTCAGTTAACCCAAGTTTTTTTTTAAATTTTATTTTTCACTTCACCCAATGCCATCTAACACAAGATCAATGCAATATGCTGCATATGGTGTCCATTACTTGTGCGCCGTTTTTCTTCATCAACATTTAACTTACATAAACGAAAAAATGTATTTTGTTAATTTAAAGAAAACTAATTATATATGCATGTAATAGCAAATAAAATTATTTATAAACTAACATAAGATCATTGCAATGTGCTGGACATGATGTCCAATACTTGTGCGTCATTTTTTCCATCAACATTTAACTTGCATAAACAAAAAATGTTTTGATATTCCTTAATAACAAATAAAATAATTTATAAACCTGCAAGAATATAGCTGGAGTGATTATCTGTAACAACTGGAAGCACATTTTTTCTATTTGTGAATCTAAGAATTCAAAATAATTCTCAGTACTTTTTAAAATTTCAAATGCATTTATAGGCTAAGAATATAATGCATAAATGTGAGCTAGCTAAAAAATAATAATAGATCATTCTATACGATCAATCCATCCATCATACATAAGAGCATATCCATTATCTTTAGAATTTTTGTGATCTTCTGTATAATTCATAGTTGACTGTAATCCTTATCAAGTAGAAGAACTCTTTAACTCATGAGAAGTTGGCGGTCGACGGCCTGATACATATTGTGCAATTTCCTGAACCATATTATCAAAACTTACTAATTTCACTGAATCAAAAGAGATTCCTGTTTGATAAAATCACATAGCAATGTATTGTATAGTTCTTTCTAAGATATTCTTATCCACATTTTCTTTAATTCCTATACCCGTCTTATATTTCTTCCTAGCAACTTCTTTTCAGGTTCTTTATATAAGAAGTTCTACATTGAACTTCTTGTTATAGATATGTTCATTCTCTGACCCAAAACTTGATTTAAATGCTCTTTTACCACAGTGAAAAGACGGTTGAATATATGCTTATTCTATTATATCAACCATCTATTCATTGTCCTCTATGTTCATTCTCTGATCCAAAACTTGATTTAAATGCTCTTTTACCACAGTGCAAAGACGGTTGAATATATGCTTCTTCTATTATATCAACCATCTATTCATTGTCCTCTATTTATAGCTTTATTTGATTTTTTTTACTCGCATACAACTCTTTTTTAACATCCAAAGATACTTTCTTCCATTTGATAACATTCTTTCTTTTTGACATATTGTACAGAACAATAAGGCATTTCTTAGTTTGAGATATACCTACATTCATCTGTTCAATAACAAGGTGCACCTTGGCTCGAGATTCAAACAAATCAGCCATACTTAAATTAATTTCTTGACAGACAAATTTTTAATTAAAATTCACACAATAACAGAGAATATCCTTTATTATGAAGCTCTATTAAAATGATAATATATATTTTTAATTGGACATGTACTGTGGAAATAAATTCTCTTCAACCACATTATCAAATGAATATATATATATATATATATAATTTTTCATATGTTTATTGATATAATAATAAAAGCTATGTAGTAGCTCCCAAGTGAGTTACTATATAGTAGCTCCAAATGCAAATTTGATTAATAATTAAATAAACAAAAAAAATTATATATATAATTAATATTTTGGGTATTTACATACATACCACTTAATTCCTATTTATTTACTTTTCTAACACCCAGTTTTCACTTTTTACAGTTATACCATTCAAATCTTTTATATTACAAAAAAAAAAAAAACCCCACTATTTTAATTTTTAGATGGTGAATTTTCGCACATGCCAACAATTCCTATGAATTTACTTATCTACCCAAACTTTACTTTTTACATTTATACCAACCAAATCTTTTATATCACATAAAAATACCACCATTTTTTATTTTTAAAAATGGAATAGACCTTTTCATGCATAGGTATGTTGGCATGTATGTAAAAATTGAAGTTTAATGTTAGATATGTAAATACATATGACTTGAGTGGTATGTGTGTAAACCTTCCTTTTTAGAAAGTGAAATACTTTTTGTTCATGCATAGGTAAGGTGTTATGCATTAAAAATTAAGTTTTTGTTTTTTTAATGTAAAAATTAAAGTTTAGTTGTTAGATATGTAAATACATGCCACTTGAATTTTAAGTTTTTAAATCTTTCTTTTTAAAATGCGAAATACATTTTATTCATGTATAGGTAAAATGGCACATACACAAAAGTTGAAAATTAGGTGTTAGATATGTAAATACATAGGAATTATATTGTATGTGCACAGATCTTCCTCAATTTTTCTATATGAAAGAATACAAATAAAACAACAATACAAAAAATTCTATAATTAATATAAAAAATACTAAAAATTCTATAATTAAAAAACAACAATAGAGAATAATATTAAAATATCAAAAATTATAAGTAGGTTATAGACAATAATTTAAGTTTAGATATTAAAAAATATTAAAAATTATAGAATAAAAATCGACAAATTCTTTAAATCAGCATAAGAAATAATTATTATTAATATATTTTTTTTTGTGGACAATTTAATGTTTTGTTGTTTACCTACTGGCTTTTCGATCGAGTCTATATTGCAATACAAGCTTTTCGAAGGCTGAAAAAACATTAAAAATGTATTTACCACGATAGATTTTTGGAACAAATTCGAAGCCGCATTGCTCCACTCTAGTCAATGAGTACTGCAGTCGAAGCGGCGCCACTAGAGTCGATGATAGCAGCGACGTTGGTTGAAGCTCGTTGCTCTTTCATTCCCTCTTTCATCTGAACCGGACATATCACACCCTTCTTTGCTAGCTTCAACTCTTCGAAGCACGCTCACGTGGGAAGTGCATGCTCTGTGTACAATTGTCATGTGAATGCAAGGCGAATCGGCTATCATGGGCGTGTTGTTGTTTTGTGCCTGGAGCGTGCTTTTAAAAACATCGATGCTCGCATGTGTGAGAACTGATTTAATTAATAATTTAGAAATTAATCATTTCATCCACGAGTTCTCTTTGATGTCTTATGATGCGCTGATTGAATCAACTTCAGTTGCAGACATGGCTAAAATCGGCTTGCTAGCAATGTTTTGAAGATCTTATGTAACTTTTAAAGGATCCTCTAGTATCTAAACTTACTTCGAATCTCAATCTAAATCTACATATTTTGTAGTCAAATATCTTGGAATCACTTCCTTCTGCTGAATGGATGTATGCCTTACATTTTGATGGAAAATTTTAGTTTAGTTGAGATTACTTCTTTTTAATACTTCTTTCTTTGAAGCTTCATGCTATGAATCTTGGCTCTTGTACTATTGGAATTTAATCTTATACATTCATTTACAACTCTACTCTCAATTTTCTTATATATATATATATATATATATATATTGTTATAGTTATTGTTTTTGTTTGCTTGTCTAACAACACATAGGTACCATCTCTTCAAGCATGGTTTGCTAAATTTTTTCTTTATGCACTTTGCATTACTTATTTATGGGAACTTGGTTTATTGTTTGATAGAAACATGTCACAAATGCATTGTAATTTGCATCTGCTTGCTCATATCTTTATGGTTCTTTAATTAAATGCCTAGGTCTATCCCTGGCATACAAAATGTTCTTTTTTGCATTCTTTTATTTAGGCCCTTCTAGTTTTACCTTAGTTGACTCTTGATCATTGTTTTCAGAATATGTGTATATTTTTTTCTTTTCTACCGTTGGTTGCATTTTTTGGGCTGTATCATTTGCCTTACTTTGAACCAAAATTTTCTAGGAGAAAATTTTCTTCATCATTTAAAACAAAATCCTTGTATTTAAAAAATTTTGGATGATATGATTCTAAACAAAAGCTGTTCTCCTTCACATTTCAGGGCTTTCCGATGAAGATGTATTTTTGAACCTTCTGTTTTAATTTATCCTACGTAATAAGAGCATAATAATGCTATCAAATATCTTTAGCCTGTTTTAGACTTCTAGTTGTCCAATTCACCTTTCTTATGGGGTTTTGAACTCAATGTCAATAGAATTGTATCTTTCAACAAACACTTGCCCATCAAGAGTCATCTTTTTGTAACATTTGGCTAGCCCATTTGTTGAGGTATCAGCCTTAGTGTGGGATGTGGTGCCACTCTATGAACGAACCCAAATTCACCTTTCATATGAGGTTTTGAACTCATTGTCAATAAACTTATATTATTCAACGAACATCTTGCCCGTTCAAGATTCTTCTTTTTGTAACATTTGGCTAGCTCATTTGTTGGGGTATCTGCCTTAGTGTGGGATGTACCCATTCAAGATTCATCTTTTTGTAACATTTGGCTAGCCCATTTGTTGGGGCATCAACCTTTGTGTGGGATGTGGTGCCACTCTTTACTCTTTGCAGTACTCCATGAATTGATTTGAACAGAACCCAAATTCACGTTTCTTATGGGGTTTTGAACTCAATGTCAATAGACTTATATTATTCAACAAACATCTTAACCGTTCAAGATTCATTTTTTGTAACATTTAGCTAGACCATTTGGTGGGGTATCAGCTTGTTGACCTCGTTTTTGTCGAGGTTTAGTTTTCCTCCTAGATTTAGTATTCTAGCCTCGGTAGCTTCCCCGACGATCCTAGATTCCTAGCGATGGGACCCACCTCGTTTTAGAGAGTCTGGAGCCACTTCTTTACTCTTTGAAATCCTGAATAAGATTCCGTACCACTAGTATATAGCTGGTCGAAGTTGACGTCAGGAATTCAAATTGAGTCCCTATAGGATCCCTGGACATTAGGGCAGCCTCATGCACGTCTTACACACATGGATGCACAAATCTCAGTTCGCGGCCTCGACGCCTTCAATTTCTCTGCAGTGGACTGGAGCTGGAGTCAGAACGCCGAGACGATCGACATCAAAGTCAGAATTTCAGAAAAATCTGGATTCGACGCACTTTCGGCACGACCGTCGACGAGGTTGGCCGAACGACCCCGGATGACGAAAGTGTTTGCGCCGATGCATCCAGAACGTCTATTTTACCTAAAATGGACGTTCGATTTGCGACGATAGCCTGTCGGGGATGAAATTTGTGAAACAATTTTTATTATTCTTATAATAATAATAATACTTATAATATTATTATTATTATTATATATATTTACACATATTTCTCCCCTTTCCATTAAATCCTAAGCCCTATGCCTCCTCTCCCGTTCGATTGATGCTCGGCCTCTCCTGTGCGCACGATTAGGGATTCGTTTCCTCCCTCTCCCGTGCTCGAGCGAGTCGCCCCGACCATTTATGCTCTTCCCCATGCTCGATCGTATCCTCTGTGACCTCCTTCTCGAGCCGCACGAACTCACCCCCATTCCTTATCCTTGGCTGCGACGACCTGCGAACCTGCGGCCACCTGCGGCTATCTGCGACCTTTTTGTCGCTGCTGTCAGGGCTCTCTCCACTTGTGCTCATCTCCTGTAGGTATTCTCAGCACTCTCTCCTCCTTTCATTCTATAAATAGGCCCTATTTGGGGCGTCCCTGGGGTTGGCCGAATTTTCTAGAGAGGGGGAGGTGTTGTTGGTTTGAGGCTTGGATTTTCTGCTCCTTTTATGTGTTCTACATTATCTAGTAACTCATTTTCTCTCATTTGTCCTTCTCGGTTTGGCCTAGTGTGGCTTGTGGCTTGTGGTTTTAGCCCGTTCCTCCCTGTTTGGCCTCTCGGCTGGACATTTATGTGCCATGGCATATTTCACTTATTTGCTTAAATGGCTGTTTTTTTCTTTTCACCCTCTAGTAGCATGCTAGTTTGTTGTTATATTAAGACTTAGGGGTGTTTTACTCTTTGAAGCATGTGAAGTATGAAGATTGGCATGTTACTATCTTTTTCTCTTCCAAGGTTCAAAATATTAAAAATGTGGCTTTGAAATTATGCTATCCCTCTTTATAAGCATGTTGGATATCCATTTTGTGGCTTTACATTTGATCTTATCTAGTGTGAAGTATTGAGAAGGCTCATTTGAGTCTTGCAAGCATGTGGTAAGTTAGGTTTTGAAGGCATGTTACTACCTACCTCTTTTCTTTATGTTTATGGCAAATTCAAAATATTAAAAGTATGGCTTTAGGACCATGCTAGCTCCACTTGCAAGTATGTTGGGATGTTTAATATGAAGCTCTTCATTTACTCTTGTTTGTTGTGAATTATAGGAGAGCTCATTTTGCTCTTTTATGAGCATGTGGAGGCTCAGTTTCGGGCTCCTTGTAGCTCAGCCTTAATGAAATGTATGTTATGAAATTTTTAGTAGGTTTGGAGGGCATAATGGTTTGTCTTGGTAGCTTAGCTTGGCTTGGCTCTTTATAAAATGCTCTTCTCTTCTCTTTATCTATTTGTTGGAGAATTGTCTCATGCTTGAAATGGTCAAGTTGGAGAAGGGCCAAAATGTGCTTTTGTTTAAAAATATATATATAAGATGGCTCTATGTTATGGCATTTAAGAAACTCCCGGATTTTTTTTTAGCCTTTGTAAGGCTCGGTTTTCACTTTTAGGAGGTTTGGGTGTTAGTCATGTGGGAGCTTGGTCTTTGGTTTCATGTTGTGGCTATGTTTCAAATGTGTAAATTTCGTATATTAAGCTCTAAAAGGTTTGTTTTGGCTTGGTTTTAGCCTTGCTGTGTTTTTCTTGCTTTGGCTTTATGCTGGGCCTGATCCCAGCCTTGTGGTGGCTTGGGTTTGGGTCTTGTGCTGGCTCGGTTTTAGCCCTGCTGTATTTTCTTGTTTTGGCTTTATGTGGGCTTGATTGTAGCCATCTGGTGGCTCGGGTTTGGGTCTGATGCTGGCTCGGTTTAGCCCCACTGTGTTTTTCTGCTTTTGCTTTGTGTTGGGCTTGATTTAGTCTTACTATGGCTCGGGTTTAAGCCTTGTGTTGGCTTGGTTTTAGTCTTGTGTTTTCTTGCTTTGGCTTTATGCTGGGCTTGATCCCAGTCCTTTGGTGGCTCGGGTTTATGCCTTGTGCTGGCTCGGTTTTACCCCTGTTGTAGTTTACTGCTTTGGCCTTATATTGGGCCGGTTTTAGCCTCATGCTTGGCTCGGTTCCAGCCTTATGGTAGCTCGGGTTTTTGCCTTGTGTTGGCTCGGTTTCAGCCCTATGGTGATTCAATCCCATGGTTTTGTGTTGGGCTGCATTTATGGCTTTGTGATGGATGATTTTATACCTTGTGATGGTTTGGATTCCCCTTGGCTTACTTGTGGGGAGAGGTGATTGAGAATCATTATCTTTGAGGAACCTTTCCTATATGTTACTTGAAAGGATTGGAGCTAAGTTGAGGATTTGTGAACTTGTCCATTCACTTTCTTATGTATTAAATGCCTTATGTTGGGATGTTTCTCCTTTTATGCTTTCGCCGTGAGCCTCCTTGGCCTTTTCCCTACCTTGGCCGAGAGCTCCTATTTGGATTTATGGGAGGATTTTACACTTATGTGATATGTTGAGTTATGAATCAAGTTGGGAGTTGAAAAGTTGCTATGTTTGGGGTTTGGAAATACTAGCAGGAGTCTTTTCCGGATCACTTCTATTTGGTTTATTTTGTAAGGTTTGGAAATGTCCCAAGCCATATACAGGGGTGTTTTAGACTAATCCTCCTACCGTTTGGGCCCCTCCTTTTTTTAAATCGGATTTGGAGGTGGGTTAGTCTCTTTTGCCTTCCCCTTTTGCTCTTTGACTTGTTTTCTTTCGCTTTTCTTCATTTTTTTGTTTTCGTTTTGTTTTGGGGCATAGGGTGCTGATGATAAAGGCAGATCGGTGATAGAGTGAAATGATATCCCATCATACGACACCAGGACCCACTTCGGAGAACCGGTGAACCGTAGGATGACGATATCATTCATCGCTATAAGGCGAGCGGGACACCTGTATCTTTTTAGGATTGTTAGTGATCCTACACCTGACGAAGTGATCGACTTGTAGACAACTCTAATTTTCAAAAATTGATAAGAACAAATATTATATTTACAACAAAAAAAATATATTTTTACTACAATCAAAACATCGATATAAACTCTTTTGTTTGCCTGAAATCCACGTGCATGTTAAAAATATAAATTTGAAAAATATATTATAACTTGGTTGTCCACTTGTTGATTATCAGTATTGGGTTAATGAACACCCTCCTGAGTTAGGTTTAGTAGGACACCATTCTAGTCGAGTAGCGGGCTTTATACATTCGGGTGACCGAGTAGCCTTCGACGACTCTCGAGAATAACTACACAGTTTCTGAGCCTAGCCCCGACCCGAGTGCTTGTGGTTTTCTTCGGATTTTTGTATGATTTTGGTGATCACTCGTGGTCCTTTTTCCGGGACATTCCCGAGATTTTGATGATTTTATTTAAAATAGTTATTTAATTTTCAAAGTTTTCTACCGTGAGTCATTCGCCATCCTTTCTCGAGTTTTCTGGACGATATTTCTTTTTCTGCTTAGCTTTCATTTGTGTGATGCATTCCAGCCTGCTACATTTAAGAAAATAACGAATCTTTCAAGTATACAAGTTCGTGTATATTTACAATATGTTACTCATTGTACCTGCTACTGTTCTTTTTAGCATGTTGTACCATACTCTTTACTGCATGATTTACTGTCTTCCTGTGCCATATATCTTGCTATACACTGTACAACCTTTAAACATGCTTGCATAAGATTTAGGAGAACTACAACCATAGGGCCACCTGATTTGACATTATAACTTGCCACCCTGAAAACTTAAACTCGTCACATAGAGTGAGCTCTGAGTCTAGCATGGTAAGGCGACGCTCATCTTCAACAGCAAAACATATCTTCACCAACTAAACCTTTCCTTAATGATTAAACAACAATCCATAAGATTTCGAGGTCGTTCGCCTAGTGTGACGTAAATCCTCAACATCTTTTTGGGCCTTTGTATAGCTCTTCTGTACAGTATAAGCCCCAACTCGTTTTAGGACTCCGAGGTTGTCGTTCGTTATCATCTAAATCTTCACATCTTTTAGGCTATTTTTGTGATCGTTTCACACAAATGTAAGCCCAAATTAAATAAAATTGGCAGGATAAAATCTTTAAATAATTTCTCCCATAAACTCGAGCCAAATTATATGATAGCTTGGGAAGTCATCGAGGTTCTCATCGGGATCTGTGACCTCCCATAGTTCTTCCTCCTTTGGATTCTACAATAAATGTTCCAAATTTGAACCAATCCCCTTTCATACATCTTTGTCTGATTTCGTTGAAAAGTTATATCCTTTTGACCTCCTTGAAGATAATATTTCCTGATTTTTATCGAGACTTTTTTTAAGTGATTTCAATAATTTAAGATGTAATTAACTATAGGGGTTTGCCCTTATAAGAAACATTTCCGAACCCAGCTTAAAATAAACCCTATTTAATTCTTTATATTAAATATGAGAACTTGTCAAGAATAAAGTGGTTTCGCAGACCAAACGAAAGTCATTTATTTCTTAGATTATTTGATTGAGCCTCACCCTCAAGTCCTGTGTTTATCTTTCGGGATAAATGCATGTCTTTAGGTGTAGCGCTCTTTCATTAAGCGGTCTGTTTAGAGCATTGCGAAGTTATCCAATAAGTGAATCATCCCGATAAACTGTTGATTAATAATTGATCTGGATAAGCTAGGATCGTATTGTTGGTTATGTGCGTTTGGAAAACAACTCTTTCTGGATAAATGATCATTCTGCCCCCTGTGCATATATTATAATTTAATTTTGTAATTTTATATAAAATAAATAAATGCTATTATATAGTTAATACTAATTAATAAATAAATTATATAGTTGTAGGCATAAATAGGGGTGTAAACGAACCGAACACGAACGAACAGAGCTAGTGTTCGTGTTCGAAATGTTCGAACACATCACTGTTTGTGTTTGGTTCGTTTGCTTATCGAACGAACACGAACTTCCTGGCGAACCTAACACGAACTGTTCGCGAATAACGAAGCTTTTTGATGCACTTCTAGCTTTGATAGGATACTTCCTCAAAATGAAGCAAATTGATCAGGTATTCCGTACACATCAGGTAACCTATACTTCCTCAAAATGAAGCAAACCGAATAAGACGTTTAGGGTTTTGATTAGGATTTTATTTTAATATTATGTATAGTATATTAATTATAATATTATAATATTTATATTAATATAATTAATACTATAATATTATTATTGTTATTAATAATTTATCATATATTATAATTTATAGAAGTTTAATTATTTAAAATATGATAAATTTTTATAATATATAATTATTTTTTAAAATATGAAAAATTTTTTATATATAATTATTTTAAATTATTTTATATTTCGAACAATAACGAACCGAACACGAACGAACACATCACTGTTCGTGTTTGGTTCGTTTAACAAACCGAACGAAAAAAAATTGTTCGTGTTCGTCTCGTTTGCTTATCGAACGAATCGAACACGAACTTTTTGGCGAGCCGAACACGAACTGTTCGCGAACAACAAGCTTTTTCGACAGCCCTAGGCATAAACATCAAATTTACATTCACGAATTTTTTTATTGTGTGATAAATTTACCTATTATTTATTTAAATCATATAATTTACTCAAATAATAAATAATAATGAATAAATAAATTAGCTTCTTTCTCCTCTCGCTCGAGCTCCGATTCTTAGCTAAGCTCGCCGGATAATTTCCATGGAAGCTCGATTACTCCGTTCGCTAAGCTCGCCGGATAATTGTGATCTTATCGCTAAGCTTGTCTTCCATCGCTAATCGCGATCTTATCGCTATGGCTTCGATGATGAAGGCGAGGATTTAGGGTTTTTGGGCGGAGCCGATGGAGGCAAGAGACGAAGGGGGAAGGAAGAGGAAGGAAGAAGAGGCACCGGAGAGGAAGGAAGGCCGATTCAGACCGAACGTGGGGGAAGGAAGAAGAGGCACCGGAGACGGAGACGGAGACGGAGACGGAGATGGGAGACGGGAACGGGGCACGCGAAGAGGAAGGAAGATTCACACCGGGCACCTCGGCGATCGAATGCGAAACTTGGGTCACGGGGTAATTTCTCCCGCATACGCGATGAAATACGCGGCCCGCGGGAGTACCCCCGCGGGCGGTGTGCAATACAAAAAATAAAAAAACAGTTTTTAAATAATTTGTGATAAGTGCAAACCAAACGGTGCGGGTGCGTTTTTAAAAACGCCCCCGCACATATAAGCTGCCCCAAACGGGCACTAAAACTATAAAAAATATGGGGTCAGTTTCATTTCATATTTTTCTAAAATTATATATATATATATATATATATATATATATATATATATGTGTGTGTGTGTGTGTGTGTGTGTGTGTGTGTGTGTGTAAATTAAAACGTTCTTCCAAGCGGGCGACGGGATTTCGATTCCGACGACCGACAGCTTCCTACGGGCACTCCGCACCCAAAATAACGCCGACACAGCTTTAGTGTGGGATGTACCCATTCGAGATTCATCTTTTTGTAACATTTGGCTAGCCCATTTGTTGGGGTATCAACTTTAGTGTGGGATATGGTGCCGCTCTTTGCTTTTTGTAGTACTCCATGAATTGATTTGAACAGAACTCAAAGCCATTGTTTTGTGCGAGTTTTTTTGACCTTTTTTTCTGTTTGTGTTTCTAACAAAATTATTCACTTCAAATTTTTCAAAAACTTCATTTTCATGTTTTAAGAATTATATCCACAATTTTCTT
Source organism: Papilionanthe hookeriana x Papilionanthe teres (assembly GCA_022702705.1). Lineage (NCBI taxonomy): Eukaryota > Viridiplantae > Streptophyta > Magnoliopsida > Asparagales > Orchidaceae > Papilionanthe > Papilionanthe hookeriana x Papilionanthe teres. Next base: position 10,148,289 of record CM040435.1, on the reverse strand, counting down.
GAATGCACATAATAAATGTTCCTTAGTTTTATGCTCTGAAGTGAAAGATTTACACGTGATTTTTTCACTCCAAAGTTTTCATAAGAATTCAAAATTTCTACGCTTTCTTATGGAATTTTTATTTGGGCGATCCTTCTGGACCTATTGAGCTTTATGTTAGGCTCATAATTTTTGTGCCACAATTTGGTTCCATCAGTAAGATTGCAAGGCCATGCTTACACACTCTCCAACTGTATAAATTTACCTTGCAATGTATACACACCATTAAAACGATGAGCTATGCTACTTTTTGATTGAGAGACTCAAATTTACTTCAGTTTGGGCTAATACGATAGGAGCATATTGAGTCTTGTTTCCACTCCTTGCTTGGATTAGAATCTGAGATTGATAGGACGTCAACACTTCATATCTTTTATACATTGTCTCAATCTCTTTTTGGGTTTGTATCTCATGTTTGAGCTTTTTTTAATCATCACCTTTATTATGACAGAATGCTTTTTCTTTGTGCATCTGACTTTGATCTTGAATTTGTTTATGAGTTTCTGCTCCCATTTTCTTGATCCTCTGCACACTGTATATGACTGTCTTGACTTGATTTAGTATTTCTTTTAATTTCTTTTAAATTTTGAAGCCGTTTAATTTGTTGAAAAAGTAATGCAATGTAAAATTATTGTAATGCATAAGTAATGCATTGTATTTGTAATATTTTTGAGTTGTTTGTTATATGATAAAATAAATATAGAACTTCATTCTTTTTTTTTTTCTTTTGGGTTTGAAGTAGCTTGAATTGATTATATTTTAAAATATACAAGGTATTAATAGCAGGTGGTGGGCGACGTCCAACAGCTGCGACTAGGGGAAGCCATCTGTGGCAGTGAGTAAGAGGTTAGTGGCAGCCGATGAGTATTGGTGATGGCGGTCACAATGGCGAGGCTAGCAGCTGATAGTGAAGGCAAGCGACGGCGGGTGGGCGACGACAATCAACGCGACCTATAGTATTTTACACTAATGAATGGTGTAAATCTCAAATTCGGCCAAACTGGCTGAATTTCATATTCAATTAATATGAATTAAGGTGTTAATGTCAAATTCTTTCATAAATTACACTGTATTTGTAATTCTTCATATGAAACAGTTAATTTCCTAAAATCCCTATAAAAGAATTGTAGTACATAGGGGTGTGCTTTTCTCGTGTTCGTCTCGTTAAAAAATACCACTGTTCGTGTTATTTGCTATTTTATATTTTGAACAAGGGCTGATCGCGAATAAGGAATCGTTTTGATAACCCTAATCAGGCAACCGTAGGATGTTAAGGGTTGTCAAACTGAGATTTAAATTTGATTATTTATTTTAAAACATCATTTTAGTATAATTTAATATATTTTTATCCTATTTTTTAGAATTAATAATTTTAATTAATTATAAATCTTTGTTGCCTTGTGTTCAATTAAATTTTGCAAAATTATATTCATCAGTTATATATATATATATATATATATATATATATATATATATATATATATATATAATTTAATTATTTCGAGCCTAAATGTGCTAAACACAAAGAAACAAATTTTTTCATATTCGACTCGTTAACTTAGCGAACAAATCAAACACGAGCTTCTTAACCAGCCCGAACCTGAACTGTTCGCTAACAACGAGCCGTTTGACAGTGCACTGAAAATCCTTCCAATGAAATAACCCGTTGGTGGAAACTTTTGCTTTTGTCATGGTCAATAAATCCTTTTTATTATTTCGAGCCTGAACAAGCTGAACACGAATAAACAAATTTTTGTTCATGTTCGACTCATTTATATATCGAGCACAAAAAAAGTTGTACATGTTTGACTCGTTAACTTAGCGAACGAATCGAGCACGAGCTTCTTAGTGAGCCGAACCTGAACTGTTCGTGAGCAACGAGCCATTTTAATAGCCCTAACAGCACACTGCAAATCCTCAAATGAAACAGCCCGTTAGTAGGGGTGTAAATGAACCGAACACGAACGAACAAAGCTAGTGTTCGTGTTCAAAATGTTCGAACACATCACTGTTCGTGTTTGGTTCATTTGCTTATCGAACGAACACGAACTTCCTGGCGAACCGAACACGAACTGTTCGCGAACAACGAGCTTTTTTGACACTCTAGCTTTGATATGATACTTCCTTAAAATGAAGCAAATTGATCAGGTATTCCGTACACATCAGGTAACCCATCATACTTCCTCAAAATGCTCCTCAAAATGAAGCAAATCGAATAAGGCGTTTAGGGTTTTGATTAAGGTTTTATTTTAATATATAGTATAGTATATTAATTATAAATTATAATATTTATATTAATATAATTAATACTATAATATTATTATTGTTATTAATAATTTATCATATATTATAATTTATATAAGTTTAATTATTTAAAATATAATAAATTTTTATAATATAAAATTATTTTTAAAATATTATAAATTTTTAATATATGATTATTTTAAATTATTTTATATTTCGAACAATAACGAACCGAACACGAACCGAACACATCACTGTTCGTGTTTGGTTCGTTTAACAAATCGAACGAAAAAAATTGTTCGTGTTCGTCTCGTTTGCTTATCGAACGAATCGAACACGAACTTTTTGGCGAACCGAACACGAACTGTTCGCGAACAACGAGCTTTTTTGACAGCCCTACCCGTTAGTGGATTCTTTTGTTTTTGACATGGTCAAGAAATCCTTTTTATTAAAGTGATAAAATGTTCTCATCTACTTGGAAAATGACCTTGATAACATTAGTTGCACAATCTTCATACTTTATTCTGACTCCTATGCTTTTCAAATTAAACTATTCAGTTAAAATAGTCTACTTGCTTATTCAAGTGTTTGGAGGTCCTCATTTGCGATGTATACAATATCTTTCCAAGATATAAAATTATTGGCTGCAGAATATTTTGTGATATACAATATTCCAAAATACTATAGTGTTAGAGATCCAGTACTTCCCTTCATGAACTTTGCTGAACACTTTTTGCAATGTTTCTTTGAACTTCATGATCACCTTCATTGATAGAGCAGCTTCCATGCCTTGGTGAACCAAAAGTATCTTTTTTGTTTTTTTCGAGTTTGGAAGGCTAAAATAATTGAGACCAGCGAATGTTTTATTCTTAATATTGGTCTTCAAATTCTTTATATTTTTATGCTTCTGCTCCCTTGTTTGGGTTTGATTGCTACTTGCAAACAAAGATTGCTGTACTTATATCTAGTCTAGATAGACTAAATGATAGTAACAGGAAGAACCATCTTTCTCCTTTTCATTCTATCATTAGAGCCTTGTACTCTCCCGGTATTTTCAGTGTAGTAGTGTTTTGCCAACAGATATTTAATTAATTCATTATGCCTGCTTCCGGAAGCGTACTCTAGTTGCTTCTCATGTCCGCTCTATGTTATTGCAATGAGGCACTGAACTAATCCTTGAGAGCCTTGGTAGTGCCTCCTGTCATCGGCATTACTTTTGCTCTTTATTCTTTACACTTTTTTTTTTGTCTGGAACCTAACAAAGGAACATACTGCAAGTGTTGTCATCGCAGTTCCTCACTTGGTGTTTACTTGAGGTAAGGTTTCTACACCTAGGCTCTTGCACGCTGTCTTTGTGTGACCATCTACATGTAATTTTTTTGGAACAGGAATCCAAATATCTTGGAATAGAAAAGGAAAAAAGATAAGAATGGAGAGAAATTTACAATGAAAAAAAATAATAATAAGTGTCTTGAGAACATGCGGATAAGGATGAGAGTATGTTTATAATCATGTGTTGAGGTAATTGTGCCTTCACTCACAAGCAAAGAAAATTTTAGAAATTCTTGCAAAGAAAACTAAGGAGTTAAAGGATTAATACAAACACACCTTTAATATACTGTCTAGTTTGCACCACATCATTTGTGAAATGATCGTCCATGTTGATCTTCTTATTGGAAACGTCAACTCCCTTTACGTTTGCCTCTATATGGGAGATAAAATCCACAGCCTATCCCTATTTTGCTGTCCATTTCCATCCCTTGTGATGTGCACATTTGTATCCCTATTTTGCTGTCCATTTCCATCCCTTGTGATGTGTCCATTTCCATCCCTTGTGATGTGCACATTTGTATCCCTATTTTGCTGTCCATTTCCATTCCTTGTGATGTGCACATTTGTTGTAGCTCTCTACTAGCCACCTTTGCCAACATGTATGCCACCTTTTTTGAAGGATCAATAAGCTTCACAAAGAATACTTTTTTGCTCATCCTCTCTGTTGTTCTCAACTTCTGTTATAGCTTATTATCCTCTCTCTCTTCTAGGCATCACCCTTTTTTTAAACTTAGGTACCTTATTGCTCAATTGGAACAAGTTTAAAATCAAACTACATTTTGGAGCTATATCACAGAAGAAACCTGCGAAAATTTGTTGATTTGAAGAAGAAACACTGCTTGAGAACAAAGGAACTCTTCATTTTGTGACTACATAAAGTATTTATAGTACCAAAATGATGGGGAATTGTAAAAGTAAGTTTAAAATTTGTATTCAGTATATGTAATGTTGTTTTTCAAGGGAAATGCAAACAAATGGTTGATGTTAGCAACCAAGCGGTTTGAACATATGATAGCAATTGAAAAAACCCATAACCACACTTAGAGAGCTTCCCTTGATTGGGGAAATGTAAAAGGTAGTTCCAAATTTGTATTAAACATATGTAATGCTGTTTTTCCATGGAATTGCAAAGAAATAAATGGTTGATGTTAACAACCAAGCGGTTTGAATAAATGGACAGCACTTTAAAAAACTCATGACTGCCCTTGATTGGGGAAATGCAAAAGGAAGTTTAAAATTTGTGTTCAATATATGTAATTCTGTTTTTCCATGGAAATGCAAAGAAATGGTTGATGTTTACAACCAAGTGGTTTGAATAAATGACCAGCACTTAAAAATACTCACGACTGCCCTTGAAGAGCTTCCCTTGATTGGCTTAGCGGACATTCTGTTTTGATCTTGTCAAGAGAACCAAAAACCTCTTTGGGAGTCGTCAGTTACTATAGTTAATTTCTTTGATTATGTTAGGCACTTTTTCAGCCTCAATTCAATGATATAATCAAGTAAATAGCAATCAACTCAATTTGTTGTGGACTGACTTGACCTTACACTCAACACCCAAAATTTTCATTTTTGGAGCACTACTTTAGAAGTATTCTTCAAGTGCACTGTTACATGCCATGTGATCTCTCACTTATGCAATTAACCCCGCTCGCAACACAAGGCTGTCAGCTTCTTCTTTGTATAATTGGATTTTAACTGATTAAGTTAATTCATCGCTGATGGTTTTATCCCATTCAAAGTTTGTCCTCAACCTCTGAATGTCAAGTTTTCCTTTCTAAAAAAGGAAAAAAGTTTTACCGCTGCGTCAATAATATCATTCCTGTCTTATTTAAATGTAATATAAGATGTTTTCCTGTGATTTACCAGTGGCCATGCTATAATTTTTTACGATTAAGCAGTCTTATTAGCCATTTCCAGAATGTAGCGCACATGGTCGAAATCTATAGGGGTTGGTTTGCGTTTTGCAGAGTAAATGTTCTTTGTATGTTTTTTGATTCTCACACCTTCTCAATCTATAAAAAGATCAGGCGAATGAAAAGTATTGAGAAATTAGATTGAATAGTTTTAATCTCTAGTTTGAGCTTATCATTGTTTGACAATGCATACAGCTGTGATATAGAGTCTGTCATGAAGTAAAGGGTTGTATTAATTGTGTATTTTTATCCATTTAATTGGAAGAGGAATTTTCCTTGTATAGAATTTTTATTTCATTTGATGCTACTCAAGACATAATTTGATTCCTTTATGGTAGGAGGATAATTGATTCTTAAGGTTTATATTTGTAAAGCAACATAAACCTGCTTTTGTTATTTCTGAAGGGCCTGTTGATCTTCGATTGAATACTTTGACATGTGAAAATTTTATTGAACATAATGTATTCATCTAGTTTTCATATTGACCTCTCTTGCAATTTCTTGAAAATGCATAAGGGTGATTGTCAACGAACAGCCATGTGGTGAGAGTATTAACCGAATTCTAGATATTTTAGTCAATAGAAGATTTAATGATGCTTGAAAACATGAACATTCGTTCATATGCTGTATACTAAGTTCCTAAACTTTGCAATTTGTTTGGAGCTTTATTAGATAAGCAGTGTAGAGTGCAAGCGAAGTGCTTTGAGAGAAACTAAACAAAAGATAAGAACGCTTGAAAGTGTATTATTTATATTGCTATGTGCTTTGCCTCTTCAAGTCATGCAGTTTAATTATTATAAGGGATCTTTTATGCTACAATTTCTACCTTTTTTGTTTTTTATTTTTTACTTTTTTTCCCGGTAGTTCATATGCCTGTGAATTGCATTTGTGGGAGGGTTTATGAATGACTGGAAGAATCTAAGAAAAACATATTAGGTTTTCTAATGGATGTATTGAGGCAGTTAATTTTTTTTCTAAAGGTTTACACCTTAAACAGTGAGTAAATTAACTTTATTGGGTTACAAAGGGGCCAGATCGCAGGAGTTGTTTTTATTGGACAAATTTCTAGCACTTGGATCTGTGTAGTATGAACCAGAGTGTTTTGGATGTCCAATGAAAATACCTTTTTGGATTTCTAGATCTAGGGCTAGAAGAAGGGATTGGCTCTTGCAGTTTAGATTCCTGCAACATAGGAAGTTGCAACATGAATAAAATAATAGAGAGATTAGCCATTAGGTTTGGAGGAAAAGGATTATTAAAAAGGAAGAGATGAGAAAGGGACCAAAACTGATTTTGTGTGTGGGTGTGTGGGAGATGAGTCGGCAGGTATCAGAGGAACTGAACTATATATATATATATATATGATGGGGAACTAATTGTTTGCGTTTGTGTATGTATGATGAGTGAATATAAAATTACAATACTAGATAAAAAAAGAACGGCCAAAATTGCTGTACAAGTCACATCAAAAGAATATAAAACTGAATTTAATGGATCAGTCAGCTCAGCTATGCACTATGCACAAATAATTGACATTGAAACGTGCAAATCAACTCTAAAATATGTAAAAATTGTGTCCATCTATATGTTTTAATAATCCTGCAACTAATTGACATTCATCTATAGCCACAAATGAAAGGCAATGCATGCACTCGATGAGGAATTGTTCTAAAATGATTTATTAATTAACCTCAATGGCATAAGGGTGCATCACAAAACAAAATTAAATTCAAATCAGTGTGTGTGAGCAAACGTGTTGGTGCATTTTAAAAGTTAACATGCATTTTGAAAGGCACACCCGCAATCAAACTTTATTCAAGATGACGAGACACATTGTTGTGATAATCATGAGCGGAGACCGAAAGGTGTGCACATGCACCAGGAAATATATCAAACATTAAAAGTAAACTCACATGCATTTTGACAAGCATGCAAAGCTTGAAGATTGAAATCAAGATAGTTTTGTTAGACTTGATGCATTATTTTATGAAAATTTAAGCCTAAATTATGTTATTTGGAAAGGTGTGCAGGTACTATAAAAATACATCACTTTGAAAAGCTTACAAAAATTTGCTTTCAATTTGAAATTCATCATGTTGCACATGGTCTACTGGGCCTCCATGCTTTAGCGGTGAATTTAAAGTCCCAATGTTCTTGTTTGATTATCATGCACAAAATAAGATTGGAGTTGGCAACGTTAATGATCCAATATTCTTATTTGGAATTAGTTTAGTTTCCTTCAGTCTCTTCATTTAATTATCTTATACCTTCTGTGATTTTTCCCTCACATTTTGGAAATTGAAATTGTTCTTATGCTTTTTCCCCTACTTAATGATGTTTGCAGGGCAATCCTTTCAATGTTGATTTCGAAAATATTTTTTGTAAATTTTCTGGATTCTTTCTCGGCAAAATTTTTTTCATTTCTGCAAATGTTAGTTCTTTTTAATTTTTAGGTCTGTTTTTTTCTTGCTTTCTGGGTGGGTTGGAATGGTTCATGCTCCTTCATTTGATGCAGATGAACAATTAAGATGCTATCTGTGTGATTTGATGGGGAATTTTGTGCGACTACTTTTCAGGATTCTTTAGTGTGATGGTCTTGTCAATCTCATTTCAATTGCTTTTGCAAATGTCAGCGCTTTCTATTTTAAAATTTTTTAGTTCTATTTTTTACTTTTGTTCTTCCTATAGTTGTGGGCTTCTGAGTAGGTTGGGATGGTTTGTTTTCCATCATTTGATGTAGATCAACATTTAAGATGCTAATTGCTATGCTTTCTTTGAGAATAGTGCTTTTGTTATGATTCTTTAGTTTGTTGATCTTATTCATATCCAATGATGGCGAGGCAATAGGCCAATAGAATACCACATTCTGTTATTTTATAAAAATGATAGTGTTTTAGTGTTCTTTTTATAATTTTGTATTGGTCCTTTGATGAGAACAAAGTTTTTGGATAGCATCTTATTTAGTTTCTAGTAGGCCTTTTAAAATTCAACGGAGAACCGCTCATATATATTTTGAGAGAATTTTTAGATCCACCTCCTTCTTTCATGCTTAGATGACAGTCAATTTTTTGTATTATCTCCCATATTTGCTGTCCTCACGCTCCATTAAATCACTAATGGTATCCGCCCGAATATATAATCTAACCATGATAATTTTTCAAACCAATTGGAACTAGCGATTTTATATCAAAATATGATCTAGAGTTGACATGGACAATGCTTATGAAATTCAGACCAAGTTTTTTGAGGCAATGGAGTTCTGTTTCTTATTAATGTATTGAGGGATGATGATTTTTTGCATTAAATAGTGAATGAATGTATTGTTTTGGGTTAGAAAGCTACAATGATAACAAGTTTATGTGTTGGATATTTTTCTATCTGTTGGCTATGTGATGTCTATCAATTTGACCAAAAAAATTTTCAGCTCTAATGTTTGAGAAAAGAGGGATCATTTGCTACAATTTAATTACCGGCTACTGTAAGTTATAGAAGTCGGTAGTATTCTAACAACTTAGGTCAACCATAGTGCTCAGACAATAGGAAAGTCAACAGGGAGAGGAAAAATCAAAGGATCTTGGAGTAAAGGAGTAAATTTTGGAAATGTAATTCAAATTTCTTTGATTGTTTCAAAGAAAATGATCATTTTGACATTTTTTTTTCTTTTTTGTAGAAATTTTCTTGATTATATATATATATTTTTTTTATTGTTGAATTTTCCTTTAGTTGTCTCTAATATTTCCATTTATTCGTAGTCCAAGGACTCAACAGAATCACCATTTTGTCGTAGTTCACGGGCTCCATAGAATCACCAAAAGTGCATCTTTTCTGGCCTCTAATTTAACCATGGAAAATTCCACATTAGTTGGAATTATTGTTTGGATACCAACATATAATCTTTGATTGACAATGGATAAGGATGATGGAATTGGTAAGAAGCATCTTAAGATAAAGGAATTTTTTTAAGTTGTAATGTATTGTCGGATAATGCATTTCTCCTTTTTTTTTCCTTAAATAGTGAGTGACTGTTGGATAAATTTCTTGTTTTTGGTTACAGTCTCATAGCCGTAGTCATCATGTCATATCGAATCAACAATGGGATCCACACGAGTTTTTAATATAACCATGAATTTTGTTCACACTGGATGGAGCTGGTGCTATTACTGAAATGTGATCTAAAGTTGATATGGATAATGATCAAGGAAGTGGCACGGAGTACATTAAAAGAGATGATATGGATTATGATTAAGGAGGTGGCATGAAGTATATTAAGAAAAGGGAATTGTGTTTTATCAGTAATGTAGTAAATGAATTTATTGTTTTTGGGTTTCAAAAGGAGTGGGAATCAATAAATTTGTATGTTGGACAGATTTATAGTGATTCAATCTATAAAGTGTGCGACTAAACCTAAGCGTTTAGCATTTAAGTGTAGTACTGATGCTGGAAGAAAAGGTAGAAATAGCCAACTTATTTCAGGTTCTACAACTTAGTTTCCTGTGATTTTAAGTGATATAAGTCAGCGGCGTTCCTAGAAGGAAGGTTAGCTAAAGTGCTGATAATAGGTAGAGGAAAAACTGTTTAGCATTGGAGGGGAGGGGGAAGCTTTAGAAATGGTAATTTAAATTTTCTTTCAATCTGAACTTCATTTAAGATTACAAACTTCATGTTTATTTATAGAAATCCAATATAAGTTAAAAAATTAATGAAAGTTTGAAATAAATCAGAATGTAGCTAATTCTTGATTCTCTCTTTAAATTGTTATTTAAAAAAAACGAGAAATAAGAGTGAAATTTGTTTACCCTTTAATTCTCTTGATTATTCTTTCTTTGGTGACATCTTCGCTTAAAGATTACAAAATTGCAATTTTGTAACTAAGCTACCGTGACTTTTGTCTTTACAAACTCATCCTTACATTGTTGATTTTTTAGAAGTTTTCTAGAGCCTTTGATTGATTAGTCTTGTTTGTATGATAAATTATATAAAGATCCGTGCTTCCACAATCTTTGTGCAACTGCTTTTGAAGAAGGCAACAATCCTTCTAAATTTAAACTTTCAAATCACCTTGAAACTTGAGTGGAGCCATTCTTATCCTTCTTTTTTAGCTCACTTATTAACTTGAGAGTCAGAGTATCATCACGAGAGTACACTCTTTGGGGCAGACACATTTTTCTTTGGATGTGGATATGTAGGAAGTGAATGATTGTGTCATGATTAACATACTCCTAAGAACTATTCTGACATTGTTTTTTTTTTTTTTTTGACTGGTAGCAAGAGTTTACCTGTTATGACCATGCTTTGGTATTATTCTATTTTTATTACTTTTTTTCTTTATTATTTTAGATATACCATGTATGAGAATTAAGATGCACTTTGAATTGTATGGCTCTCTTCCTAATTGGCATTTATTTATAGCTTGTAAATTTTCCACGTCTTTATTTTTCCGAGGAAATGATCTTCACTTTTATGTTTAAAACTTTAAGTGCTATTGATGCGTCATTCATATTATTTATTATCACGTGTCACTAATCGAACTTCTACCTATTTAAGCATAATTTTATGACTTAGTATTATATATACTCGGCTCGATGGAATAGATTTAAAACTTTGGAGAACGAGAAAATTTGTGTCTTTGTGCATTGTACATTGATCATTGGGTGGTATTATTTGATTTCTATTGGCAATTCGTCTGCGGATCTTTTATTTTGAGATTTACTGCAGCAACAGCCATACGATTAAACTATAGTAGTGCTTATGGTTGTAATCATTTTATGGCCCACACTTTCCTCCCTCACTTTTCCCAAAATATTATAAGGGAACTAGAGATGTTTACATGCTAAATCAAGCCAGGCTACTTATTTGTGCTGTCATTTGTTCATGTCCGTACCTCACCAATGCAGTCTATAGACTCAAGCTTGTGCTCAGTACTTGCACATACATACCTTCATGCACTGTCGCACAATACAATAAATAAAAGCAATTAAATTGAATTCTGGATCTTAAATTTATACATGGTTTTTTGTTGCTTGGATGAATTATTGAATGGTGGATTCTTTGCTCTAATCTTTATTGTGCATTTTGTTCATAGCTGAGGGACTTAGAGAGGGGTGTTGATGTACTTGTTGCAACTCCTGGCCGATTGGTTGATCTGCTTGAAAGGGCTAGAGTGTCATTATCAATGATCAGGTATTTAGCGCTAGATGAAGCTGATAGAATGCTTGATATGGGGTTTGAGCCACAAATCAGAAAGATTGTGGAGCAGATGGATATGCCTCCGCCAGGTCAAAGGCAGACTATGCTCTTCAGTGCCACTTTTCCCAGGGAGATTCAGGTTGATTTATTAATTGTTCATTTCATATTGTCAGTCATATTGGGATTTATGCTTCTTATACGTATCTTTATTGGCATTTATTATCACTGGTCTGAATTCAGTTAAAATAAGCTCAGCCTACCATTGAGTTCTAGAATTGAATTGATCAATGAGCTTGCAATTTTATTCATTGGTGAGCTTAATGACTTCTTTCACCAATAGTTAGTTTCTCTAATCGGCCCATTTCAATATGTACAGGTTCCATTGTTAAGAAGTTCTTAATTAGCGTTTGTTAGCTATTCAATTTTTTCATAGTTTCAGCAGTAATTTTTAGTGCTGATGCACTTTATGAAGAAATTTGTGCTTATTATGTTTTCATTGTTGGCTTAAGGACCGTTAAGGACTGTTTTAATTATCACATGTTAAACTGTGAGCTATTTAACGTTGTTCGCCAATGAGTTTGGCTTTGTTTTAGAAATCTCCCTTGCTTCTTTCTGTTTCAGAAAAAAAGTCATTTATTCATTTGGTAACTTCTTTGGTTATGATTTTTAAAAATGCTTTTAATAAAACTTCATTTATTCTATTTCGGAATGTTATTTTTATTGAAATTTAAAAAACTGCTTTTCTTAAAACTGTTTTTTAAACAAATTTTTATAAAATTAAAAGCATAAAGAAACAAAGCCTTAATGAGAGTTTTTATGGTCTATTTCGTTCTTGAATGAAATTACTAGGCAATAATTGGTCATGTTTGATTGGTCAGATTGCATACATTTTCTTTCCTAGTAAGTTGGTAGCTATTATTATTATTATTATTTTATTTTTTTTCGTTTGGTTCTTTGGAGTATGCTGATGAATATAACTTTTTTGGTTCTCTACTTTGTTATGGTTCCTCACGTAGAAGATTAAAAGGGAGAAATTATCCCAAATTGTTCATTTCAAGTAGTCAGCCTAAGTTGATTGTAGTCAGTGGGCACTGTTATAAAAGTGCTTTGAGGATGGTTCTATGAGATTCTCCGCTGTCCCATGTGTTTTACCATTTCTCTTTGTGGCATGCTTTTGATTGTGTAATTGGATTTATAACATGAATACTATGTATTTACACAGGCATTTACACAGGCATGTTTGCCATAGCATCTGCACAAGATCTTTGTATTTATTGATTACTTGTATTTGGATTTTATTTTTTGCTTAAAACAAAATATCTAGTAAGCATATTTTTTTGATAAAACATCCATTCATGCTTGCATTTAATGTATTTACATACATGGGATGGGTTCCTCTATGCAACCAATCAAACTTATTGATGTTCCTTCATGTATGACTATATTTTGTGGCCACTATCAAATTTTCTTTTGAACTTTTCTTTTTAATAGTATTATTATTATTCGAGGCATTCTGTTTTTTTATTGTTGTTTTTTTCAATCTCTGGCTCAGATAAGAAAGATTTGATTGTTGATACAATGATGATTTGTTGTTAAATCTAACCTTCAAACTAATGAAAGGAATTTGGATTTTATACAGCTGACCACAAATAGTTCGGACTAGGCTGAAGATGATGAATGATTAAATTTTAGCAGAAGAATGAGAAGTTTCTTTTGTTTGGGTGCTTTTATTGGGGCATTAACACGCATAGACTTCAATTCTAATGTATTTATATATGACATTCCCAAACTTTCATATTTACATGCATAGCTTTATTATCACATCAAAAGGTGCTCAATTACTAAAAAGTGAATACACCTTTTCATGCATAGATTTAAAACACCAAAATGCTATGTACCTAAATCTGAAAGTTTAGGTATGACATGTAAATGCATAAGAATTGTGTGCCTGATATGTAAATTTCCCTTTTTTGAATTGGTGTGTCAACATCTTTCCTGATGTCATGTGGACAGCTGATGGTTATATGCTTGAACTTTTATCTGCCTTGACAAGTTTATGACTTTTTGCTGTAGAGACTGGCTGCTGATTTTCTTTCTACAAGTAGTTAGGACTAGGCTGAAGATGATGAATGATTAAATTTTAGCAGAAGAATGAGAAGTTTCTTTTGTTTGGGTGCTTTTATTGGGGCATTAACACATATTGGCTGCAATTCTAATGTATTTATATTTGACGTACCCAAACTTAAATATTTACACGCATAGCTTTATTATCACACCAAAAGGTGCTCTATTACTAGAAAGTGAAATACACCTTTTCATGCATAGGTTTAAAACACCAAAATGTATGTATGTAAATCTGAAAGTTTAGGTGTGACATGTACATACATAAGGATTTTGTGCTTGATATGTAAATTTCCCTTTATTGAATTGGTGTGTCAACATCATTCCTGATGTCATGTGGACAGCTGATAGTTATGTGCTAGAACTTTTATCTGCCTTGACAAGTTTATGACTTTGCTGTAGAGACTGGCTGCTGATTTTCTTTCCAAATACATCTTCCTTGCTGTGGGAAGGGTTGGTTCCAGCACTGATTTGATTGTCCAGAGAGTTGAATTTGTTCAAGAAACCGAGAAAAGAAGCCATCTTATGGATCTTCTTCATGCCCAAAGATCAAACGGTGTGCAAGGGAAGGTGATATCTCTTGATTTATTTTCCTGTAAAGCATGCTATTGAATCTCACGGATAATTTATTTTCTAGTTTCATTTACCCTTTGTTATGTTTTTCTTTGTTGCTCATTCAAACTTTTATTTCATGTTTATTTTGGATTTTTTCTGTATCTTATTAGAACTCTTTTTTAGTTTTACTTCTGCTTTAACTGCTGCAGCAAGCATTGACTCTAGTTTTTGTGGAGACAAAGAAAGGAGCTGATTCCTTGGAACATTGGTTATGTATGAATGGATTTCCTGCGACTTCTATTCATGGAGATAGAACACAACAAGTAAGATATCTGTTCCTGTTACTATTGTCAGGCATCTGCTTAGCAGATCATTTGATTAAGTTTGATGGCATCTAAATTCCTTCATATATGCTCTTATTCTTGTTTGGCGGGGTATTGATGATTCAAACATCAAGAAATCTGTTAATGTGGGTGTGTTTTCTTGTGATTCTTATTTTCACTTAGGAAAGAAGGAATTTGATACAATTCAAGCCGATTTTTCCACAGAAGTCAGGGCAAATGAATTATTTATTGCATGAACATCAAACAACCTAAATACATAAGATAATCACCAACAATTTGAGAGGTAGGACATCTCTCCCAAACCCTAACCCTAACCCTAACCGTAAGGCTCAAAACAACAATCTTTTGCATAACCTTAACCCTAAATATATTAGGCGATTTATATTAAACAATAATAAATAATTAAAGACTAAATTTTTTCTAAGGCGTTTGCGTAACAATACTCCCATACCAAAAATACACTTGTCCTCAAGTGCAAGAGAGAAAATTGTTAGTGGATCCAGTTGTATGGCTCCCCACATAACAGTGCTCCCCTCCGAAAAATACGCCCTCATTAGTTTGAAATGCAGTATTGTGCATTTTCTTCAATCGTATCCGAATCTTATGGTATCATGAATTGGGAGTCAATTTGGGAGAAAACTGTAGCCCCAAACTACTCATTCAGTACATCATCGATCATTGAAATATCTACGAGCTCTCTATTATGTCTCTTCCATGCTATGCAACTCAATTAAGAATTCCAACCCCGTGTTCTGAATTGATCCCACCAAAGTCTTGAGGATAACCGAAGTCTTGCACAAATTGGAATCACCATCAAACACCACCATCTTAGTCTCCCTCTTAAATACTCTACAGTGTTAAAATCAGACACTTACAAACTTCTACGCTCTTCTCAACCTGTCTCGTTCCCATTATTACTTCTTAATTGCTTTCCTGGCAGAAGGCTGCCACAACAAAAGACATTGGTGTGGTTGGTGATCCATGCCACAATCCTTCCCGTTGATCTTTTCTGACCCCGAATTGCAGGTCATCTCGTTGCAGCTGCTGCCACTCATTCCGAACCTCCACGTCGCGTCATTACCTCGGGATGCTGGCGCTCGATTCCACTCCATATTTCTTCGCTTAATCCCACATGCTTTAGTTCATTCCAACTGTTTGGATGTCGTGCGATTTCTTCCAAGTGTGGTCGTTTGAGTTTGTTCCCAACTCCTAGATTTTGACTACTTTTGTTTGCTCCCGCCTTCCGGATGCCGTGTCATTCCTTCCAAGTGCTGCCTCTCTTGTTTGTTTTTTATTCGTTCACTTGATTGTGTGGCACAAAATCCGCCTAAGGCAGCGAAGTTGCCCTGATGTTGCATAATTCCTTCATATCGTTGTTGCTCGGGTCCAATTCATATGCCCTAACTCGATTTTGCGGCGGGCGGCGGTGTGTTTGAATGAAACTCCATGAAATTAATCATTTCTTCCATAACTTTGAATCTCCCATCCATGGACGAGCCACACCTCTATGGCTGAGAAACGCTAATCCTTTTTCAGATCTGATTTAGTTCAACTCTTTCTCTAGTATCTTCTCCAAATCATCTTTTTTGTCGTCATTACTCCGGAGATGGTTTTAGAGCTCTTTTATAGTGTGATCCCGTCGTTTGGCTTTCCAGCCGTCTCAATTCGCGACGGTATCGCGGCATGGTTGTTGCGATTTTTGTTTGATTCCTCGGCAATCTCGAGCACGACTTTATCGCGATTTGAACCACCAGGATCCTGTGTGCATTTCATTCATGTACGCTGCAATCCTCTCATTTGGTTTGCCAGCCTTCACAAATCACAACTGTATTGCTGCTCAATTTGGTCATGACCGCTGCAATCTTGTATGCTTCCTCAGCTATCTCAATTGCGTCACGATGGTGACTTGCTAAACCTGCATGCTACGATCCTTTCTGTAGGCTGTGATCCTAATTTGCTTCCCAAATTGGATGCTCTAATACCAATTTAATACATTCCAAAGTGATTTTTTCACAGAAATTAGGACAAGTGAATATTTTCTTGCAAGAACCTCAAACAACTCAATACGAATGCACCTGATACATACCTACAATTTGAGAGAGATGCGTTACAATTCGAAAGCTATGAAATTATTCCCAAACACTACCTCTAAGACTCAAGACAACATTCTTCTGCATAACCTTAAGCCTAGACATATTTGCCCAAATTATCCTAAATAATAAGAAATAATAAAAAATTAAATTGCCCTTGAGCGATGATGTAACAAATTTTTTTTAGCATATATCTTTTTTTTTTCCCTCTTCAGCGGTCTTCTGTTGATTTTCAATCAACTCAAGTCATTTTTAATTGTAAAATCGGCGGGCATCTGACGTTGCAATACTTGAAGGGGTTGTTTAATATGATTACCAAATTGAGCATCTTAAATTTAGATTAGACCTGATAATCTTAAGAGTTGCGTTTTTGGAGTTGAAGGACAGTTTTATTTTTTAGCGAAGTTTTGTTAGTGATTTTAGATAGCAATTTCCAAGGAGTGGCGTTAACTAGTAAGTATTATTATGCTTTGATTTGTATGTTGTTGTTAGTGCTATTTCTTTTAAGAATGTATAAAATCTCCATGGTCATCTCGGAAGCCACTTTGCTCTTACCCATAACCTGGTTGGTTGCTTGCAACAACAAACCTCATCTTTTATGCAAAGTTGGTTTTGATCACGTTCAAGTCAAGTCAGGTTCAGGCGTGTTTTAGGCTGAAACTGGCATATTTTTATTTGAATCTGTAGCCCTATACTTATCTTCTCCACTTGTTATTCCATATCTTAGGGCTTATTTGGAATTTTTTTATTTATTGTAGAAACATGTTTGTTTTTATATATTTTGCATGTTTCTGTTTTTTTAGAAAATAAATTGACTTGTTTTTAAAAAATTTTGGAACATCTAAAAGTTGTTTGGACTGTTTTTAAAAATTTTGCATGTTATATCATATCTTTCTTTCTTTTTTTTTTTTTCTCTTTTTTTTTTTTTTTTTTTTTTTGGTTTAACGCAGGATAAAGGCTTGTTGTTGTTTTGTTGTTTAACGTAGGAACGTGAGTATGCTCTCAGATCTTTCAAGACTGGTCAGGCTCCAATTTTGGTGGCAACTGATGTTGCAGCCCGTGGCCTCGACATTCCGCACGTGGCTCATGTGGTAAACTTTGATCTTCCTAACGACATTGATGACTACGTGCATCGGATCGGAAGAACGGGGAGAGCCGGAAAGTCAGGTTTGGCGACTGCCTTCTTCAACGATGGCAATGCCTCTTTGGCCAAGCCGCTGTCTGAACTCATGTCGGAATCGAACCAAGAGGTACCACCTTGGCTAACTCGGTATGCATCTCGTTCTCCTTACATAAGCGGCGGTCGTAATCGGCGCTCAGGAGGAGGCCGCTTTGGTGGGCGTGACTTCAGGAGGGACACATTCGGCAGGGGAGGCGGTGGCGGTGGTGATTACTATGGCAGTGGCGGCGGTGGTGGTTATGGCGGTGGAGCGTCATCCGGTTATGGTGGCGGTGGTGGTTATGGTGGAGGCAACACTGGTTCAGGGTTTACAAGCGCCTGGGACTGATCCTTTGGTAGCATGTCTTTTAACACTGTATTTTTGTCTGTCATTTCTTCAGATTATATATTCTTGACTAGGGTTTAATATCACTGAAGATTAAGGTATGGGGGTAATTGCCCCCACCCCCTCCTCCCTTTTTGACTTTTTAAGTTTAATGAGTAATGTCTCCTCTTATTTGGCTTCCATTGTTGGTTGGCTGTATCTAATGTTTGGTTTGGTTGACCTGGTTCCCAGTTTTTTAAATAATAGTTATGACCGTTGTCTCATGTGTTGTAATTTCTTTTTTTGTTTTATATATAAATTAATTATTGAAGCAAAATTCCCATATTTGTCTGCAAAATTGGTAAAAGAGCAGTCGCCCTAATAAATTCTGCCACAGATTTATGTAGTAACTATATTGAAACATGGCTGGTGAATCGAGTTGGGAAGATGTTGTGGATTGTTTTTTTTTATTTTTTTATTTTTTACTAATTGTAAGAAGAAAAAACTTCACTATGCAGTTTACTACATTAGGTTTTCTTCGAAAAGCTGCACGACTTCGAAGTTGTTGTAGAAGAAATTGTTGTGCAAATAATTACTTTGGCTATTATTATTCTTTTTTTAATCTTGAAGAAGCGAGACGGCCAGACGGGAGCTTTTTGGTAGTCACTGCACTTGAATCAAGTTGTAAAAGAGATAAATGAGTTACTCGTACTTTTATATTCTATTTGTTCACAACTAAGGTATAAATGAGTCGTGTCAAGCTCGAGCCGCTCTTGACTTAAGTTTGAGTTTGAGCTTGATTAATTTTATTGTGCTCGAGTTTAAGTCTGAGTTTGTGTTGGCTAGTGAGTCAGCTTGTTTAATGCAAAAGAGATAAAATGATTTTATATTAAGTTGGTTAATATAATGAATAATTAGAAGATAAATAATAAGAAATCACCTAATAATATACAATAAAAAGTATTATATTCTTAATATTTTTAATATCTTAACTATAAAATTTTGAAATTTAATATGTTTTGACTATATTATTTGTTAATATTTGTTTAAACGAGCTAACTCATAAGCTAATGAGTCTGATTTTGGGTTGGCATGAGCTTGACTTGTTAGCTCATCGAGCTCAGTTCACGAGCCACTTATCGAGTTGAGTTCGAGCTGGTTCAAGAGTCAGTTTGACTCACAAGCACCCCTATTAACAATAGTCTAGTAAATATAAAGTATGGAAATTTAAATACATAACACACAATTCTTGAATGTTAAGATTTCTAAAATTTGGTGTGATTAAGCTATGCTTGACAAATATATTTCTTCTACAAAATATGGTGATATTTTTTACAAGATGTTAAAATTTTGATTGCTGTTGTTATAAATATGAAATTTTAGTTGGTAGATATATAAATACATAAAAATTATATGGTATAAATGTAAATGGCCTAAACGGGTTGGAACCGGGCTGTTCGGGCCAAATCAACTTGTTGTAGCCTCAACAGTTCCCTACGTAGGGTTTCTATATTCCAATTCAGCGCGGAAAACCATTTTTTCTTGTTTTTAACGTTAGGCTCTGTTCTCTTAGAAACAAATCCAGGTTTCTGATTCAATCCTAGGTCAGGTCTGCCCTTTTTCCATTTTTTTTCTGTTTTTTTTTGCTCGAGAGGACTCGTGTTGGATCTCGACTCATGAAAATTAATGTTATGCGCACTATATATTTTTGGTTTTCTTGTTTAAATTTGTAAAGTTACTTTAATTCATTCCGAAATGGTAGATCTATCTAAAGATCCTTGATTTCATTGAATGCAGAATTGTTTTCAGATGAGATCTGTCATGTGTTTGTTCATTGTTGTTTGTTTTTGTTTGATTTCATAATTATTGATGTGAATCGGCTTTTTCTTTTTTGTTTCGTTCGCATTTTTGTAATTGATCTATGTGGTTTATTGATTATTTCCTTTTGGCAGTGTTGGCTTTAGTTCAAATTTCCTTTCCTGTTTAATTATGTCGATTGCATTTTGATCTTCTGCTGTCCAGGTAAAGAAAGTTTTACTGTCCTGCTGATGAAAGAATATTCGGTCCGGAGAGTGTCAACTTGTGGATCTCTACATTCGGAACTACGCAGTTTCTCAAGTCTTTTTGTTGAGCTTGTGTTGTAGTATGTTTATACTTTTTCTATCCTACTTTTTCCAGTGAAATAATATTAATAATGGAAAGATACATCAACCATGTCAATTTTAGGAGCCTATCACAAATATCTTGTTTTTAGAGGAGAGTATAACGTGGGAAATATCACAAATTACAGCATGACTTGAAAATATAATTATAAAAGGGCTTGTTAAATCCGTCAATTAAGTATTGAACTTAAAAACATAGGTATGCAAGGAGAAGCTAGCAGTGAAAGTTAGGAGTTAAACTATAACATGAAGCAAGCAATTTCTGCATAACAACATTCAAATATATAAAAAATTTTTAACTCTAAAATTTCATTTATTTTGGAACGATGACATTCACTGATATGTTAAGCTGAATGCTTGGAGCTAAAGAGATGCGTAAATAACTAAAAATATCACTACACATACCAAATGCAGAATGGAGAAAAAAACTGAGTCTTAATATCCCTAATTTAAATAGCATTAAAAAAACCATCCATGAGCAGTGAAAAACATGGATACAAATTAAACTAAAGAAATGGGAAGGGAATGTGAAATCCAACCAAAGTTATTTACCACAAATTTTGATGCTACGAGGAGATATTGTCCAGTGGAAGATCAGCACGAGGGTTACTCTTTTAGAAATAATTAATTCAGAATATTAACTGTATTCTTTGACAAAATGTAATTTTCATCACTATAACATTCAACGTTTCAACACAAGAGAAATCACACCTAAAACTCTTAATACTCTCCAATCTGTAACTTTAGTTGAAGCTAGTAAATGTAAAACTAAGAGGAAAAAAACCATGGAATGAGCTCAAGTAGGGAAGCTACAGGATAATTACCCAATATAGTGGCGATACATATAGGTATGGCCTCTATAAATAAGGTGAGTTATTCTTCCTTCTCTTCAAGCTTCAATATGCTCGTTTGCAAACCACCTGGTATTTAGTACATCATCGAGTCCAGCACGGTCTATTACAACATCACTCTCGTTAATCATAATTTCATCCTTGCAACGTTAACGCAAAATCTTTGTGACATTTAAATATAAGACTACTTTATAAAATAAAAAAATATGAAAATTTACTAACATCTCAGTGTCTTTGGAAATACATGCATTGATCACTTCCTGCATTCAAGAGGTATCCGTGTTAGGTCGGGAAAATCGATGTCTGCCATCGTGGGACAAGGCTACAAAACCTCAATACTTGAAATATATGATGTCAAACTAGAAGATATGGGACACAGTAGAAAGAGTTATTTTTTAATACTTGCATTTCAAGATGTGGCTCCTAGTTGTCTGCATGGACACTTTCTCTCTGGATGTCTTGTTGACCTCTTACAAAGTTGACATTGTAAGCACGAGAGATTGAACATCTTTTATTGTTTGTTCCACTTTATCAGAATCTTCATGTAATGTTTCTACAGCTTCTGTTATTGGTTGTTCTTCCACAATGGCTAAAGTATGTAAAACAGGTGCTACTATTGGTTGTTCACCAATGACTATAAGTATCTGCATCTTTTATTATTGTTTGTTGACCCTTTTCGACTTGACTATCCCGAGCAACTTTATTATTATTTCCTCAACTTTCCAGTGACTGAAGTATCTGTGTCTTCTGTTATTGTTTGTTGGCCCCTTTCGGCATGAATATCTATAACAGCTTTTAGTATTGTTTCCTCTGAATCTTCAGTATGTACAAGCAAATCCTCAGCCCTTACAGTTGGAGCATCTAAAACATCTTCTGGATGATGTTGTTCAACATCTTTTATTGTTTTTCTTCTCTTAAACTCAAATGTAATATACGGGGATCTCAATTTCCTCGTCTTTCTACTTTTTTTGGCATTAACCCTTTGGATTAAACTGCAAAGAGAGGATTGGTGTGTTTCTTTTTCCTTTAACTCATTTTTTTTATGAATTTTTATTTTTTCTATTTTCTTAACCTCAGTCTTGAGATCTGATACTGTGTCTTGATTCTAGAAATTCTATAAAAAAATTTTCCCGAGCTCCAAGTAACTGGATTATTACTTCAAGGTCTTTATTGACTCCTCCATAAGTTGGCTTTGGGGTGATATCACTTGGAACAGTTGGTCCTACACCATAGGATACGGGTGAAGGTGGAGTGAATTAAGTTTCAGGGTGTGGGAATAGTTTAACTGGACTGGACAATCCTTCGTGTAGATTAGCAAGAAAATGAGTGCATTGGTTCATTTACAGCTCTTTCTTTGGAGTATAATGATGAATATAGATTTTTTGGTTTTCTACTTTGCTGTTGTTGCTCGAGCAGAAGATTAAAATTGAAAATTATCCCAGATTGTTGATTTCATGTAGTAGGCCTAAGTTGATTGTAGTCAATGGTCACTGTTATAAAAGTGGTTTGAGGAATGGTTCCATGTGATTCTCCGGTGTCCCATAGATTTTGTCATCTCTTTGTGGCATGCTTTTGAGATTATGTATGTGGATTTAGAACA
The DNA here is from genome assembly GCA_022702705.1 of Papilionanthe hookeriana x Papilionanthe teres. Lineage (NCBI taxonomy): Eukaryota > Viridiplantae > Streptophyta > Magnoliopsida > Asparagales > Orchidaceae > Papilionanthe > Papilionanthe hookeriana x Papilionanthe teres. Next base: position 10,125,365 of record CM040435.1, on the reverse strand, counting down.
TGAATACTATGTATTTACTTGGGCATGCTTGCCATAGCGTCTGCGCAAGATGTTTGTATTAATTGATTACTTGTATTTGGATTGAGTGCTTCAAAGGAAATATCTACGAATGCGTTTATGTATTTACATACATTGGATGGGTACCTCTGCCCAGCCAATCAAGGTATTGATGTTCCTTCATTTATTGACAATACTTTGTTTTGTGGCCACTATCAAATTTTCTTTTGAAATATTTTTATTAATAATAGTATTATTATTCGAGGCATTCTGTTATTTATTGCTTTTATTGTTGGTCTCTGGCTAAGATAAGAAAGATTTGATTGTTGATACAATGATGATTAGTTGTTAAATCTATCCTTCATACTAATGAAAGGAATTTAGATTTCATTTATCCGACCTCAAATAGTTCGGATTACGCTGAAGATGACGAATAATTAAATTTTAGCAGAAGAATGAGAAGTTTGTTTTGATTGGGTGCTTGTTTTGGGGCATTTACATGTATAGCCTGCAATTCTAATGTATTTATGTATCTCACACCCAAAATTTCATATTTACAAGCATAGCTTTATTATCATATAAAAAAATGAACTATTACTAAAATGTGAATTCACCTTTTTCATGCCTAGACTTAAAATACTACAGTGCCATGTATGTAAATCTGAAAGTTTAGGAGTGAGATATGTAAATACATAAGAATTTGTGTTTGGTATGTAAATTTCCCTTTATTAAATTGGTCTCAACATTTTTAGTGATATCATGCAGCTGATAGCAATGTGCTAGAACTTTTGTCTACCTTGACACGTTGATGACTTTGCTGTAGAGACTGGCTGCTGATTTTCTTTCCAATTACATCTTCATTGCTGTGGGAATGGTTGGTTCCAGCGCTGATTTGATGGTCCAGAGAGTGGAATTCGTTCAAGAAACCGATAAAAGAAGCCATCTTTTAGATCTTCTTGTTGCCCAACCAGCAAACGGTGTACAAGGGAAGGTGATTTCTCTTGATTTTATTTTCCCGCTAAGCATGCTATTGAATCTTAGGGATAATTTACTTTCTAGTTTCATTTACCCTTTGGTAAGTTCTTTGTTGCTCATTCAAACTTTTATTTCATGTTTATTTTGGATGTTTCCTATTTCTTATTATAACTCTTTCTTGTTTTTTTTTTTTACTTCTGCTTTAACTGCTGCAGCAAGCATTGACTCTAGTTTTTGTGGGGACAAAGAAAGGAGCTGATTCCTTGGAGCATTGGTTATGTGTGAAGGGATTTCCTGCGACTTCTATTCATGGCGATAGAACACAGCATGTAAGATATCTGTTCCTCTTATTGTTGTCGGGCATCTGCTTAGCAGAGCGTTCAATTAAGTTGATGACATCTAAATTCCTTCATATATTCTTCTATTCTTGTTTGGTGGGGTATTTATGATTCAACCCCCAATTAGGAGATCTGTTTATCTGTGGATGTTCTTTTGTGATTCATTCTCGTCACTTAGGAGAGAAGGAATTTGATACTTAGGAGAGAAGGAATTTGATACGATTAAAGCTGTTTTTTCTACAGAAATTACGGTAAATGAATATTTTATTGTGACATCAAGGGCAAATGAATATTTTATTGTTACGAACATCAAACAACTTAATACAAATACATGAGATAATAATCTACAATTCAAGAGGTAGAAAATCTCTCTCAAACCCTAACCCAAAGACTCAAGATAACAATCTTCTATCTGACTTTAACCCTAAACATATTAGCCAATTTATACTAAGTAATAATAAATAATAAAAGACTAGATTGCTCTTAGGTGATGGTGTAAAAATACCCCCCTCCGAAAAATACGCCCGTCCTCAGGGTGGAAGAGAGAATATTGTTAATGGATTCAATTGTATTTCTCCCCATGTAACAATACTTCCCTCCCAAAATGGCACCCTCATTAGTTTGAAATGCGATATTGTGCACATTCTTTTGTCGTATCCAAATTTTTTGGTACCCCGACTTCAAGTTAATCTAGGAGAAAACTGTAGCCCCAAAAAACTCATTCAATACCTCATCGATCATCGAAATATCTACCAACCCCCTATTATGTGTCTCTTCCATTTTATGCAACTCATTCAAGAATCTCAACCATGTGTGCTAAATTGACCTCGCCACGGTCTTGAGTGTTACCAAAGCCTTTCACAAATTGGGGTTACCATCAAACACTTGTATCTTGTCTCCCTCTTAAATACTCTGCAATGTCAAAATCAAATCATTACCAACTTCCCTTCTACTCTCGACCTACCCGTTCTCCTTACTACTTCTGAATCACCTTTCGCCCGGAAGGCTGCCACGATGAAGGGCACTGGCATAGTTGGTGTTCTAGGCCACTATTTTTGACTTGATTTTCTCAAGCCCTGAATCACATGTCATTCTGTTTCACCTGCTGCCACTCATTCCAGACCTCCAAGTTGGTTCATTACCTCATGGCCGAGATCTTATTTAGCTCAACTCTTTCTTTAATTTCTTTTCTAAATCATCATTTCTTTTTTTTTCAGCCATTACTCCTGAGACGGTTTTGTAACCCCTTTATGTCGTGTTCCCGTCGTTTAGCTTCCCAACCTTCTCAATTCGCGACTGTAGCGCCGCACAATTTAGTCACACCCATTGCGACTTTGCTTGATTCCTCAGCAATCTCGAGCGCGACTTAATTGTGATTTGAATTGCCATGATCCTGTGTGCGATTCATTCATGTACGCCACAATCATCATTTGGCTTCCCAGCCTTCTCAATTGTGATTTTATTGCCGCTGGATTCTGTCACGCTGCTGCACGTGTCATCCCGTTTTAGATGGCAATTTTCAAGGAGTGGGGGTAACTATTAAGTATTATGATATTTTGAACAGTACGTTGTTTCTAATGCTTTTTCTTTTACGAATATATAAAATCCCTATTGTCATCTCGGAAGCCACCTTGCTCTACTACCCATAAACTAAGCTAAATTTGTTTAATATCACCATCGGTACCCCCATCTTTCATGCAAGTTGGTTTTGATCACGTTTGTCCAAGTCAGGTTCGGGTGTGTTTTGGGATGAAACTGACAAATATGTAACTTTGTAGCCCTATGATTCTTGTCTCCACTTGTTTTTCCATATTTTAGGGCTTGTTTGGGATGTTTAAAATTTTTTTCTTTTATTTTAAAACATATTTGTTTATTACATTTTTTTTATGTCTATCTTTTTTTAAAAATAAATTGACTTGTCTTTAAAAACATTGTCAACATTTAAAAGTTATTTGGAATGTTTTTATTAACTATGCATGTTATATCATATCAAATATGTTTTGCTCTAAATTAAATCATAAACAAATCAAAACAAAAACAAAATCAAAAGGGATCCCAAATGGCCCCTTAATATATGTAATATTTTGTTTTCATCATTCTAGTTACTGGGAGATTTCTGTTTCCTTAAAAAATCATTTGATCATGCGTGCAACATGTTAGAAATTTATTTTTATTCTATGATGTTAAATGAAAGTTGAGTTAATAGGAGGGGAGCAATGAGGATCAAGTTTGCCTAATTCTTAGCTGTTATGTTTGTGATGCGGAGCCTCTGTTTCGCATCTCTGGAATCAAGAATCTGGCTGGATGCGAGAAGCTGTGATTCAGCTGCAATGCAACCGATTGCATCACCTGAATTTTTCTATTTTCAACATATTTTTTTATTTTTTAATTTATTTTTTATTCTTTTATTTTCTATTTCTTTGTTTCCTATTTCTCTATTTCCAATTAATTTATTTTCTATTATAGAGCTATTTATCTGTTGTTATTTCCTGGTTTATGAGCACTTCTAGCTATTGTTATTTGAGACGTAGTTCTCTATTTTATGTTCTCCAGAGTTTTGTATCTCTTTGCCGCACATATCTCACCGTTATTTTCATTCCCTTACTATGACGCAATCACATCCTCGCTAGATCCACTTCCCAAACACTTTTTAGATGCCCTAAAATGGTATTATTTGGTATTAGAGCCCGAAAAACCCTAAATTTATAGGGATTGGTCATTCCTATTCTTAAAACAAAAATCCATACAATCTAACCTAAGAGTCCCGTTAAAAAAAAAGAAAATGCTCATTATCCATTTAAGCTAACTCTAAATCATATATTTATTTTCTGTCAGAACTTCCATTAGAAGAACATGACATTATACTGCTAAGGAGAAACCCACAATAAGGTGTTCATGAGTTCATTATGGAGGACATGTAGTGGGAAATATTCAAACTATAGCAAAGACTTGTCGCATTTGAGGAGAAAGAACTCAGAGTGATCACCTGTAGCTACAACAAGTGAATTCCTTCTATCAAGTAGCTTCTTGTGAGGAAGAATGAATATCTGACGATTTGACATGCAATATCAGAGCAAAAGCTAAGGTTCTGGAGTGAAAATTGACTTGTTAAGATTTTGGCGATCTCATGGATCCAGACAAGTTCTTTGAATGGTTTCAAACAATGGACTATATCTTTAAGTATAAGGACATCCCACCTGACAAAATGGTAAAATTAGCAGCCATCAAGTTAAAGATGAATATTTTTGTTTATTTATTTATTTATTTTTTTGGATAAGCCCTAAGGGCTCATATATTAAATCTGAAAAGATACAGATAGGTTGTGTGAGTGGGCCTAAAAGCAAGCTCATCCCACACGCTACAACACACACAAAATCCCAAAAAGAAAAGATACAAAAGCCCAAAAAGAAAAGGTAAAGATGAATTCTTATTTATAGCGGAAAATTTTGAAATAATTACACCAAAGGAAACAATAAAATCAAAATCTTTTCCAAGATGAAAAGGGAAATATAATGCATATTTTTGAGCAAAAAGATCTCTTCTTAAAGGAGTACACAGCTGAGTTTGAGCAGTTTGTATTGCAGTGTGATCTAGTGGAGCCTGGGGGGAACACTATAGCTAGTTATTGGGGATGATTGAAATCGTGCATTGGCAATGTGGTTCAATTACAGCTTTATTGGATGTTACAAAATGTTCAGACTTTAACCCTGAAGGTAGAGAGACAACACGACAGAATTAGGTCCACACCACTCTTCAATCAAAGTTTAGACATCGATCTAGCAGTATGAGTACACACCACCCTTCAATCAGAGTTTCATGATCTCTGGCCTTTAGTTTACTCCCTGAATTGGCCATTTTTGAGCGTACATGTCATCACTCCAGATTGAAATGAGAAGTTTTTCAACAATTTTTGGAAGGTAGGCACTATGTAGCAAGCTGAATTTGAAGTTCCAATTAAGTTCATCATTGCACCCATAGTCAGACGGTCAAATAGGAGAGATGAGCCACAACAATGTAAATCTTTTTAGGTGCTTCGTGGAAAAGTCATCTGATAGTGGGATCCAGGTCTTTCCAAAGAAGAAGAAAATGTTTCTCCTAGCTCGGGAGGATGACGCGAGCATCTATTTCACAATTCTGTTATAGTGCAATCAACCAATTAACCTGAATTGTTCATTTTATTTCTTTTTTGATTTTTTTCTTATTCTTTTATTTTCTATTTCTCTATTTCTAATTAGATTAGTTTTTATTAGAGAATTATTTATATATTATTATTTCTGATTTAAGAGGACATTATTGAGTTTAAGGTATGATTCTTTGTTTTATACTTTTCGGAGTGTCGTATCCCCCTCCAAACATCATTTGACAGCTCCATATTTGCATTCCCTTACCACAACCACATCCCGACTTGAATTACAAACTCCTTCTAGGAACTCTATAACGGTATCAGTTTGTACGGCCCGTTGATGTTTGCATTGATATAAGGTTGTTGTTTGTTCTTTGAAGAATCAAAATCTTTGAATCGTTTTGCTCAAGTAATTTGTAGCTTCATTTTCGATTACTGGCTTGAAATAATGAACGTTTTGTGCTGATGCTATTAATTTTATTTTCAACATGTGTCTTCTAATGCGATTAAAAATATAATTCTTGAGTAGTTTGTTGGATATAATGGTTATAGAAAGGTGTTGCTGTGAAAATTTCTTGGATTGTGATTTTCAAAGGTTCAGGAATAGTTTTATTGAGGTCCTTCATCTCTCGGGAAAAATGTCTCTTTAGTACAACCTGAGTTTTCTGAAGTAGATTGTTTATGCAATGCCTGTCAATTTTTGTTATTACAGAATATATTCAAGTTCTCTACTGTACAAAACCCCCAACTCATCAAAGCTTATTCTCCTTCCCGTTGAGGACTGATTATTCTTTACTTGTTTTACTTTCTCAATCCTTCCCTTTTTTCTCCTTTTTTGTTTAATGCAGGAACTTGAGTGTGCTCTCAGATCTTTCAAGACCGGCCAAACTCCAATTTTGGTGGCAACTGATGTTGCAGCCAGTGGGATCGACATTCCGCAAGTGGATCATGTAGTAAACTTTGACCTTCCTAACAACATTGATGCCTACCTGCACCGGATCGGAAGGACTGGTAGAGCCGGAAAGTCGGGTTTGGCGACTGCCTTCTTTAACGAAAGCAATGCCTCTTTGGCCAAGCCGCTGTCTGAGCTCATGCAGGAATCGAACCAAGAGGTACCTCCTTGGCTAGCTCAGTATGCATCTCAATCCTCTTATGGAGGTGGCGGTCGTAATCGGCGCACGGGAGGAGCTCGCTTTGGTGGAGGTTATGACGGTGGAGCGTCATCTGATTATGGTGGTACCTCTTGGTTCTAACTTTAGAAATTTGAGTTTCTATTAAACTAAAACAAAAAAAAAAAGGGGGGGGGGGTGACTTCTCAATTCAGCTTACTAAGGGTCTGTTTGGGGCAGTTTGTGCATTTCAGGATAAGCAGCTTATCCTGAGACGCGGCCTGCGAGTATACCACGGGGGTCGACCCATGGTCTGCATTTAGTGTAAAAAACTCAAACGCGGCAGTCAGCGTTTTCAAAAATGCGCGAAACAAAGGATTAGACAGCATTTTCAAAAACGCCGCCGCACTGTAAACTGCCCCAAACAGACCCTAAATTAGGTTTTTTTTTTTTTTTTGGTGTCTGCAACTTTTAAAATAATCTACAGTAAAATTGTTGCAAAAGAAACCGATGTGTAAAGAGCTATGGTGGCTATATGTAGTTTTGTTAAAAGGAGCACTAAATACACTTTGATAAACATCAGAGCGTTTATATGTTAAGTGAATTCATAAGAATTGAGTAGTAAGCCCATAAAACTTCCTTTTAAATTTAATTTTTCATAACTTTTAGGGTGCCTTTTGGACAGTTGTTTTTGTATGAAATGTTGTTTAAAAACTTGTGTTCTAGAAGTGATTTTTCTATACATTATGTCAAAAAATTCTTCCAAAGAAAAAAGAAAAATGAAAACAGATAAGAGGCATAAGACAATGAATTCTTTTTTGATAGAAGGCGTTATTGCGGGTTGGAATGCAAGTGGCTCGATTCAAACAGTTGAAATCCCGGTTCGATTCTGAACTTGGGCTGAAAAGCTGAAACAAACGCTCCTTTAATTTCAATTGAAAATAGCAATTCAATGAGATCAAATTAATGCTTAATGAAATGCCTTAAGTTTTGCAAGTCATTCTCGCAATGTTTAAGGTCGTACACAAGTCGAGCTTGTGCGAGCCCAAGTTTGACTAGTGTTCGGCTCGGTAATATATCGAGGGTTGTTTGTGTTCAATTATTGTTCTCAGTGAGCTAAACACGAGCTGTTCGCGAACAACGGATTGTTTTGATATATCTAATAACACAGTCGTCAGGATGTTTGATGGTAATGGAGAAATTTAAATCTTATTATTCATATTAAAATATTGATTTAAATAAAATTTAATATATTTTAATTTCCCTTTTTTCAATTAATGATTTTAATTGATTATAACTCTTTGTAGCATTTTAATCAATTAAATTATTTAAATATATATATAATTTAATTATTTCAAGAAGAGCAAATCATCACAAATAAATAAATATTTTTTCGTGTTTAACTCATTCGCTAGATCATGTATTTAACACGAGTTACGTAACAAATCATTTTGACAGTTCTAATAATCTTCATTTCTTAGATTTATAAATAGAATATAAAAAAATGTAGTCGAAAGAATTCTTAAACATTATTCCTTAGAACTATTCATTGAGAAAAAAAAATTACAAAAATAACATAAATATAAAAAATGAATAAATTAATAATTAAATTTTTTTCTCCGAAAATTTAGACATGGGGATCTATTTGGCCAAATTGCAGCCTGCATTGGCTCTCAAATCAACGGTACAAAATTCAACAGCTTAAAAGGGGTATTTTAGTCATTAAGATTACAACGTGGAGTTAGGGTTTATCACCGGTTCTTCGCCATCGATATTGGCGGCTATAAGAACAGAGGTTTGAGATTGGCAGAAGAGCTTTTCTCCAATTGACAGGAGGAAGAACGAGAAGGAAGAGGTGACGAGAGCCGTTGACGGTCGGCGTTCTCTTGGTGAGTTTACTCGTGCAACTATGCTTTTTCTACTCTTCCGATCTTTCTCTTATTCTTCGTTCATTTTTTTTTTCTTTTGAATCAACCGCTTAGGAGATTCGTCTTTTTAGATTTACCTGCAGTATTAATAGATCTGGTAATCCTATAGTTTACGGTTGTTTGACGTTTGGTCTTACTCGGATTGAAGAATTTTTTATGATTCAGGCTTTCCTTTTCGTTAACTTGTTTTGTTTCTTATAAATCTGAAGTCTTATGTAGTTTTGGGATGTTCTGGATGTTTTTTTTTTGGGGGGATTCATTTTACGATTTCTGACGAAACCATTGGTTGGCTCAAGTTCTGCGTGGTAAGCGCCCTTTTCTAGCTTTTACGTAGTTAGGTTTTTTCTGTTGTCTTAGAAACAAACACTGATTTCTGATTCAGTCCTAGGTTTACTCTTCTACTTTTTTTTTTTTTTTTGTATTTTTGTTTCTGAGTGGACTCATGTTGGATCTCGACTCATGAGGATTAATGTTATGAACGCTATATTTTATTTGTTTTCTTCTTTAATTTGTGAAGTTATTTTAATTTATTCCGAAATATTAGATCTATTTAAATTCTTTGGATTTCATTGAACGCTGAACAGCTTTTGGACGAGATAGGTCATGTATTCGTTCTTTGTTTTTTGTGTTTGGTTGATTCCACAGTTATTAATGTGAATATGCTTTTTTTTTGTTCCATTAGCGTCTTTGTAATTAATTATTTTCTATTAGCAATGTTGGATTTAGATCAAATTTCCTTTTCTTTTTAATAATTTTGGGTGTATTTTGAGCTTCAGCTTTTCAGGAAAAGAAAGCTTTACTGTCCTACCGACTGCCAATTCCTGCTTCAAAATGCAGAATGAAGAGGGTCAACTTGTGGATCTTTACATTCCCAGGAAATGGTATCTTTTATTCTATCCAATTTCTGGTGCATGATCTCTGTTTGTTTTATATATTACCGTGATTTTAAATTCTATTTATATTGGTCTTTGGTGTCTGATATTTTTTTGGAAATCCATCTGCAGCTCTGCAACAAACCAATTAATTACGGCTAAGGATCACGCAGCAGTCCAGATTAACATTGGTCATTTGGACGAGCACGGAGTTTATACTAGGACCTTCTCCACTTTCGCGCTATCTGGATTCATCCGAGCTCAGGTTGGTGAACTTCCTTTTAATTTCTCTTTAATTTGCTTTTAACTGAACTGCTGTTTATAATTTCTTACTGCTGTTAATTCTTTATTGTGGTTTAGGACCTTGTCAGTTGTAATTGTAATTTTACTACTTTTTAGTGTATTTAATTCTTATTTAACTTTTGGGGCATTTACATGTATACCACCCCAATTCCAATGTATTACTTACCTAACAACAAAATTTTTTTTTTTTTTTTTACGTTTATGCCACACAAATCACTTATAGGTTGTTTGGTTTGTTGAAAAAGTATTGCCGTACAAGCTGAACGCAATGCAGCAGTAATTATTTATACTTGGAATATTTTTTAGCTATTAGGTTCACGGTGAAGTAACTGTACAACTTTATAATTTTTTGTTTGGTTTGAAATAGAATTAAAATAATGGATTTCAAACTTTTTGAGGTATTGTATAACTTATTGGCGATTATGGTGGAAGGCGGAGGCTGTGGTGGCGGCAATGGCAATGGCTCGTAGGAGTGGCCAGAGGTGGTGGCAATCCACAACGGTCGCCAAAGTTAGTGACGGAAGTTGGTGGTAGTCAATGACAATGGTTGCCAGTTACGGAGACCGGCAGCGGTGGCTGAAGATGGTGGTGATCGGCAATAGTGGTCGGAGGTGGTGGCGGACGGCTATGGCCACGGTCGATGGTAGCAGCTTAGGGTGGTGGTGGCTACTGCAGCCAATGACAACACTTAATAGGGCCGTATATCTGGAATTCAGTTAAATCTATCGAATTTCAAATACAAATAAACTGAACTAAGAAATGAATTCTAAATTCATTCATATTTTACACTAGATTTAAAATTCATCATACCAAACACCAGAAACCTTAGGAGTCCTATAAAATGAATGTATTGCATTCCTTTTACTGCCAACCAAACAACCCATTAAACTTTCAAAAAGCGAGGTACACCTTTTTATGCATAGGTCGGTGGCATATATATATAAACTGAAGTGGTCTTATATATGTTAATATATAAGAATTGAGCTGTATTTTTGTAAAAATTCCTTGTTGGGCATAAAATATTCGAAAGTTGATGGTGTAAACTGTTGTCTTTTTACTCGAAGGGATGATTGGAGATTACATAAATCTATTTAGACGATGCTTCATTGCTTTGCTTGATTACGTGTCATGCTTTAACCATTGTACATAGATGCCCTAGGCTTTTGAAAATCTAATGTTCTGTAATTTGGATGACCCTTTTCATATAAACCCTTAATAAATGCATCTGGCCAATACAGGGCAGAAAAAATACATCTGCCCAAATTTATTGAGAGACTAAATGCATATGAGATACTGTCCTGATTTCTTTCAATTATTATTTTAGGTAAATTTCAAAGCCATGTGATTTTAAAAGGTTTTTTTTCTCACATTGATTGGGTTTCTGTCAGTTTTGAGCATAGTTTTACCTAGTAATATTTAATTAGTGTTTTTACCTACATGCCACATAATTCTTGTATATTTATATCTATCATTCAAACCTTCATATTTACATGTATTGGACTCAAATGTTTAATATGACATCAAAAGTATTACAATTACTTCTCTTTTAGAAGTAAAATGTACCTTTTCATGCAGAGTTTTGTCACCAAGATTTTTAAGTGTAAATATAAAATTTTGGGTGTTAGATATATAAATACATAATAATCATATGGTATGTATGTAAGTTTCCCTTTTTAATTTAGAAGTATTTACTTACATATAATAAAATTCTTATGTATTTATATATCTCACACTTAAATTATCATGACCCGGCTTAGGAGGTTGAAATTAAGGTGTAAACTGACAGTCAGACCAAGGAGAATGATCAAACAGTTTCTTTGCATAATTAATTATAATCAAAGACACAAAAGAATTATTCTATTTCATAAAATTTTAATTTAAAATAATTTATTTATATTTAAATTTTACAACTAACAAAATATAAATCTGAAATGTGATAGCTATCAGTCTGAGCTTTTCAGTGTTTCTTCTCTATGATTCATTTATTACTATAATAGATTTTTTTGAAATTGTTATCAGCTGAAGGGGTGAGTTAAACTACTCAGTGGGTAAAATTTTTCTCAATTATAGTGGTTGTCGTTTTTGAAATATTTTTGTAAAAATACAGTAAGCACTAATGATACCTTGAGCAGGAAAAAAAAAAAGAGCAGTAAAGAAACTAATTTTCTGTTTGTTTTTATTCATTTTAATTATAACATATGTTAGTGGGAGTCACCGTTTAAACACATCCTAAAAGTATGAATCTTTTTTAAAACCCACTATAAAGTTTGACATCTATTTTTGTTTAATCTCAATTTAGCATGGACGATTACATTGCATCCCATTTCAGTACTCTGGATGTGACTTCTTATATCCATGTTTAATCATATTTTATTTTTCTTTTGTTTAAGATTTGGAAAATATAAACTTTTACATTTTAAAAGAAATACTAGAAGCAGTAAAAAGAGTTGCTCTGGTTTTCTTAAATAAATAAATTATTGTAAAATAAGTATATATATATATATATATATATCCACCTGTACAGGTTGTAGTTTGTTAAAGGAGTGTATATCAATATTAATCAAATTTAAATTGTTATTATAATTGTCCTTAAAGAATAGATTGATCCTACGAAAATGAAAATAAACTATAGTCTGTCCAGGTTATAGTTTTTGTTAAACGAGTATATATCAATATTAGTCAAAGTTAAATTATTATAGATGTACTTAAAGAATAGATTTAACCAAGGAAAATAGCAATAAAATATAGTCTGTACAGGTTTGTAAATATGTTTTTTGTTTTATAGTAATGATATTTATTTATGAAAATGATACAATTTTTTAATGTTTTAAGTATTTCTTTTAAAATGTAAAATTTTATGTTTCTCAAATATTAAATAAATGAGATAAAATATGATGTATGTAAACATACGAGGAAGCACCCTCAAATGGTACTACCAAGGAATATAAATGTACTTGTACAGTTTAAATGTAAATGGAAATGTATATCTACCTTTATGTGGTGGGGTTTTGTTGAAAAAAAATTAATTGTATATTTTTAATATATGTTTAGACGGTGTGTCAGTGGCTCTCATAGACAAATATTGTAACTGAAATGAATATAAGCATAAAATTATTTTTTTTACTTTTTTTTATTGTTCACAGTTTTTTACTGTTTACTGCATTTTTATAAAAAAAAAATAGAAATAAAAAATTATTATAATTTAGAGACTTTTTACCCACTGGATAGTTTAACTCACACTTTTAGCTGCTAACATTTTTCAAAAAAAATTGTTTTAAGATATATGATAGGTGGATCATAGAGACTATGTGTAAGACGGCATGAGCTTAAACTGTTAGAAGTTACATTTCAGTTTTTATGTTATATTAGTTGTAAAAATTTCAATATTAATAAATTATGGTAAATTAAAGTTATATAAATAGATTGACTCTTTGTGCTTTCTTTAATTATGAAATGAAATTGTTAGATGATTTTCTGTTGTCCGATGGTCAGTTCTCTTCTCGATAATTTGAAGCTTTTGTGCTAAGCTTATTTGCACGCATAGCACTTAGATTTTGGGGCATTTACATAAATAGCATGCAATTCTTTTGTATTCACATATCTCAAACCCAAATCTTCATATTTATCCACATACCACTCATTTCTTTCCTACCACATCAAATCTATCACAAATTAAATATTTTTGTTCACAAGTCAAATTCACCTTTACATGCATTGGGTAAAGTGGCAGGTAGATATCAAAATTTTAATGTGAGATATATAAATACATAAGAATTTGTTGTTATGTGTGTAAGTTTCCCTTAAATTTTCATTTCACATAAAAAATAGCAGTATTATCACTTTGCAATTGTGAAATGCGCTATTTCATGCATAAATTTAAAGCACCAAAGTGATATATATGTATAATATGCCCTTACATTACTATACTGCACTTTTCTAGTTTTGCATATTCTGATTGTAAGCATAGTCGCCCTTTTAAGACATGAGGTTTAAATTGTTCATAAAATTATTTCTGAAGAGGCTGGTTGGATCTGGTTTTATATTTGCTTATATTTGCATTGAAATGCTTGATATCACATTAAAAATATATATATATATTTACCTTTGTAGTACTGCTTTTTTCGGTTGGCGGGCGTCTATAAACATTCGGTCTATGCCAAGATATTCATCCCATGTTTTTTTTTATCCCCTCATTTAGGTGGTGGCTATTTTCATTTTAAAGTCTTGGAGATGAGAGTTTATTATAGTGTGGGCGGATGAACAAGCCAAAACGTTGACTAAAACTTTCAAAGCACTCACCAACTGTACTACTTTGATACATACAAACAATACAATTTCTTTTTATAAAAATCTCAGTAATTATCAAAGTGAAGCAAACTTAACACATAAGTTGTTCCAACTCTTAAACATAATATGCTTAAATGAGATACTGGCAATTTTGACAATCTAGTAATATTTGCAATTCATAATACTACAAATTCAATTTTTTGAACATCAATCAATATGCAGTATAACTTAATTATAGAAGTATGTTATAGAAGAATTATAAGTTGAATGAGTGTTATTATGGGATGCTCAATTTTCTTTTGATATATATATACCAGTTTTAATTTAAATGGTTCAAGTAATTATATATATATATATATATATATATATATATATATTTGATAAATACAAAAGCTATTTAAATTTAATATTTAAACTGGCTTTACAAATGACCAAATCATCAAAAACACTGAAGCAATTTAATACTTCATAACTGAATGACACAACTTTTGCTTTTTAGATATATAAAGAAGTGTGAAATATGAAGTTGTCTGGTTTAACAAATAACTCCGAATCTGCTTATTTAGAGGCTGATGGAAAGTGCTCTCCATTTATACATATATCCATGCTTTTTAACTATTCTTTGAAATTTGTTTATGATGTCATTTCATGAATCTCTCCATGAAATTTCTGTGTTTGTTTGTTTGTAGGGAGATGCGGACAGTGCTCTTGATAGGCTCTGGCAGAAAAAGAAGGCTGAAATTCGTCAGCAGTAGATGCGGACAAGTAATAATGGCTGGGTGTTCTTGTTATCTTATTCTCTCGTTAGAACCGTTTTATGAGTTAAAATTATTAATGATATGCGCAACAGTTTGAAATTTCGATGCTTCCTGCTGTTTTTGTTTTAGGGCTGTGACAAGAAATTGTTTTTTGGCTGCTTCAGACAATTTTTTATAATTTCTTTTTTAGCATCTTGAGCCTTGCAATGTTTCACTCTCTGGATTTATTTTCCTTTTTGTATTCGCAAGTTTTACATATTTACCATTCAGTTCCTATGTATTTTACATATCTAACCCCTAAACTTTAAAGTTTTACATAATGTTTCCCTACCATGCATGAAATGGTTTTTTTTTTAAATAGTTGAAATGGCTATAATTCTTATGTGATATGAAAGATTCAAGTGGTATAAATATAAAAAAAGAGAGAAGTTTGTCTTGTCGTATAGATAGAATTGGATGGTATGTATATAATTGCCTCAATTTTTAAACGTGGCATTCTCCAATACTATTTTTTTTTAGTTATTATTTTTCATTTAATCTCAACTATTTTCCATTTATTTTATTTAATAATATTTGAGATGTCATTTATCATTTGCATTTACTTTCAGTTCATATTATTTATATTAATTGATTTTTCATGTAAACAGGGCTGTCAAAACAGCTCGTTTCTATTGAACATCTCATCTTTAAGAAGCTTGTGTTTCTATTCTTTCGGTAAGTTAACAAGCTGAAAATATTTGTTTGTTTGTGTTTGGCTTGTTTAGGCTCGAAATATTTTATAATGTAATAATGATAATTTATATCGAAATTTAATAAGAACAAATTAGAATCTACTGCAGTAACATACATCCCATTTGGAACAAAATAGATTAAATTTAAGACATAAATATGACACGTACAATTATTAGAATTGACAAAGACGAGTTTTAGAAATGATACAAAGAGATGGTTATTTAGAAATTAAATAGACTAAATAAATCCCTTTCCACCCTTCATGTTTATTGCCAAATCGTAAGGGCTCTCAATGAAATACCATTAAACCACACCGTGACTGCATGTCTATTCTTCAAACCTGTAAATAATAAAAATAGCAATACTATCAATAATATATTACATAAATTTTGATTTTGACACACATAAATGCATCGATTCGACTTTATAAAATTTAGTATTTAATTAACTTAATAAATTACAAAATAATCATTGATTCATAAGTGCTACTTATAATTTAATCAGATTTAATTAGAATTGATGGTGGTTAATTAAATTGATAATTAATGATCAATTAATAATTAGGCTTGATAATTAACTAATTAAAGATTAATCGTGTCAACTAAGAAATTGCTAAATCTGAATTTATAAAATTTAATAAGTCCTAATAACTTGAATCTTAGAATTTGTGATTACAATTAAAAGTTTTTTTTGTTCTTTTATTTCAAGTTATGCTACTACAAATTTTGTTTCTCTAATTAATTGATTCCTTGCAAATTTTATTTCTCTAATTAATTGGTGCCTTTAACATGTACCACCAATATATCTAACTCCTAAACTTTACATTTTACATTTATGACATCCAAGTCTTTCATATCACATCGAAAATATTATTTTAATTTTTTAAAATTAAAATATATCTTTTCATAACACTGTCATTATCGGGTCATATGAGCCCCGAATGTGAAAAATCAAGGGTTAGTTAACACTGTAATTGCGTTAGGTAGTCAATAGCTAGCGTAAAATTTGTTGAAAATTCATGACATGAATATAGTGAAAAGTGTGCAAGGTCACTCAACCGCGTCTGGGTGTAGTGTCGAATAAGCAAATGTTTCAATATTACGAGTGGATGAATGTAAAGAAGTTAGTCTATGAAATTAAAATTATATTATAATCTTGGAATATAGATACTCTCAATGATAAATTAATGAAATTAGTTGATATTATGATTCATAGAAAGATAAATATCTTGTGTATTCAAAAAACTAAATGAGTTGAAGAAAATGCTAAGGAGATTGACAACTTAGGTTTTAAGCTTTGGTTTTCTGGTAAAATTCGCACTAGAAATGGTGTACGTGTAATTATAGATAAGAGTTTTAAAGATAATGTTATAAAAATTAATAGAGTTTGAGATAGAATTATAGCCCTTAAGATTATTATTGATACTAATATTTTTAATATTGTAAGTGCTTATACTCCTCAAATAAATTTAGACATACGTTCTGAAGATAAATTCTAAAAAGACTGAAGACTTACTACAAATGATAACTCTTGAAAAAAGAAAAATTATTTGGGAGATTTAAATAGGGATGTCGGTAGAGTGGTAAAAAATTTCAAAAATGTTAACAGTGACGATGGCTTTAAAGTGATTAAATAAGAAGGTAGAGTCATATTAGATTTTACTTTAGCGTGTGATTTTGTTATTGCTAATATTATATTCAACAAAAGAGATAAGAATATTATTACTTATAAGAATGGATCTAATAAAACACAAAATAATTATTTTCTTATGATACGAAGAAATCACCAAGAATGTAAAGATTGTAAGATCATTCCAAGTGAAGATTTAAGTACCCAACATCGATTATTAGTTCTAATTTTAAGATTAAAAGTTGTAAAATAAATAATAACAAGATTCATCATCATAGACTTAAATGTGGGTACCTAAAAGATACAAATAAAATTACTTTTATGAGAAAAATTCAAGATTTTAAAATTTGGGATGTTTATGAAGAAGCAAATGTAATGTGGGATGTTTATGAACAAACACTGTTAAACAAATGTCAAAAGATGTACTTGGAAAATCAAAAGAAAAAATTTGATTGTGACACGTATAAATGCATCAATTCAATGATTAAAAAAATTGACCATTTTGATTGATATGCATGTAATTATCAACATTCAAAATTCAAAAACACTAGAAACGCCTAAAATTATTTTTTAAGTGTTTGAAAATTAAAAAATAGAAGAACAATAAAGTATACTAAACAAAAACATTTTAAAAAATAAAAAATAAAAATAATCCCTTCTCCTTGTACATTCACTTGATAAAATTTATTATTTAATTCACTTAATAAGTTACTAATTAATAAATTACAAAATAATGACTGATTGATATGTGATACTTATAATTTAATCAGCTTTAATTAGAATAGGTGGTGGTTGGTTAACTAAATAGATAACTAATGATTAATTAATAAATATCAAAGTATTCCTTCACATTTATTTAGTTTATTAAATTTCTAATTAATTAATAGTTAGCTTGATAATTAACTAATTAAAGATTAATCATGTTTGCCGTCTATGATTCAACTAAGGATTTGCCAAATCTGAATTTATAAAATTTAAAAAATCCTAATAACTTGAATCTTGAATTTGTGGTAGAGGTTCTTCTTATATTTATCTACCGTTGAAATAACAATTATTAATTAATTAATTATTTATTTATTATTATTTCAAGTTATGCTACTACAAATTTTGTTTCTCTAATTAATTGATTCCTTGCAAAGTATATATATAAATATATTTTAGTGCTTTTACATATAGCACATCAAAAATATATTTTTTAATTATTTTTAAATTAAAATACACCTGTTTTTCATGCATAAGTTGGATGACATATATGTAAAAATTGAAATGTAGGTGTTAGATGTGATAAGTATGTAAAAAGGATAATTACATAGAGACCACCCTAAACATTGATATTTATAAATTAACCACCAGATATTGTTTTTTCAACTATGTAGAATTTGAGGTTAGGGTTTGATTTGTAAATAACAAGTTTTCGGTGGTGTTTATGTAATCGCACAAAATAAAAACCCTAATCCACTCTACGCCGAACAAAAGAAGAAAGCCGCTCAAGCTTATTATCGCGATCCCAATGTTCTCAGATCCCGAAACAATTGGAAATAGGAGATCAGGAAACATACCTCAGAGGTAGCTAAGGCTTGCTCTGCAACCAAACCCTCTAATCCACGATACGATCCCTTTCCCGCCCTGCAATGCGGAATCGTCTCGAATGAGGAAAACGGGAGTGATTCGGATAAGAAACCTACCTGGAACTCCAGCTTTTTCTCATCGGGATGTGCAATGATTCCAGTGATTGGAAGCCAGGCGAACAACTTCTTGACCTTGATGCCTTCGAGATCGGAGATCTGGCCAAAGGAAAGCTTTCCCTTCACCGATTTTTCGTAGAAGACAAGTTCGGTGAACTTAACGTAGCACGAAGAAGATAGATCCACCTCGAAGTTTCCACTGCCGCTGAGCGAGTAGCTTATAACGGAATCGGGGAGGAGACCCGGCGGGAGGCCGTACTTGGAGAGCTCGTCGTGTACGGTGGATGCGGTGGCCGATGCGGCGGCGAGGAAAAGGGATGCTGTCGCCGCTAAGAGGAGCTTGCAGATCGCCATTCTCTCTCTAATTTTTGCTGCTGTGAGAGGAAACTGTGGAGGAGACTTTATTATAGCGGGGGAAGAAGAGGAGGAAGAGCGGGAGAGTGGGACCCACCACGTTTCGACGTGTACGGGATAATATTTAAAAAAATAAAATATGAATGTCAATGTATTATTGATAATTGATATAACTAAGACAAATAATTGAGGTTGTGCAGAATTTTTTTTTCTAATATCACAAAAATATTTAATTAGATATATTTGTAACTAATTTTAAAAATAAAAATTGATTGCTCAGTCTTAATTTTAAGTTATTCGGGTATTAAAATAAATATTTTTAATGTTAAAAATTTTTATTAGAGAGTTAAATAAATATGAAATTTTTATGATCGGGTAAGAATCGTAAGATATGATATGGATCTCGAGACAATAATTTGAGCAAAAAAAGTTCAAATTTTGATAAATAGTAATCCAGATCTCTGATTTCAACAAGCTTATAGTCAGACTGACCAGCTCAATGAGAGGAATATAATGACATCAAAGTTAGACAAATCCAAGTCAAAATCAAGCCCCGATCAAGTCATTTAACCGCTTTAGAAGATTTTCGAAGACATTTGGAAGGTTAAACGGATGTCGAATCCGGCAAGTTCACAGTCGAATCCGGTAAGTTCACAGTCGAATCGAACGTCTCGACAAAGCGAATCTAACGAGACCAAGATCACTTAATTTCGACATCATTTAGACATGTCTGATCGAAGGAAACTCTCTATACCGTCCGACCAAAATGGTTCATGCTCATGCCATTATTGCACCCATAACACTATAAATAGACCTCACCCTCACATAAGTGGGGGATTAAGCCTTGGGAGAGAACTTGAGTCTTTGAGAACGAGTTGAAGTCTAGCACCACCGTCTATCGTCGTCAGACACCACTGATCGTGTTCAACCACCGCCGACAACAGTCGGCCATCGTCAACTGCCGCCAACCATCACTGATCATCGTCCCCAGACCTTCCTCAACTACCGCTAATCGTCGTTGATTACCGCATACCACCGCCGATCGTCGTCTACCACAACCAACCTTCGTCAACCACAGCCGATCATCGTTGACCACAGCCCACCTTCGTCGACCACCGTCGAGTAGACGTCATTAGTGAACGTCGTAACTTGGAAAATTTAATAAACCTCTCCCGTCCCAAGACAAGACCTCACCACTACGATCCATGTGTCATATACGACCTACATGGTCAACAGCTCATACAGTTTCCAACTCCGGCCCCAGTGGCCTACAGACGTCATCAATACTCATCTCAACGACTTACGCGATCATCAGCTCATGCAGCTCCCGACTCCAATCCCAGCGGCCTACGGACGTCATTAATACCCGTCAACTACGGTCTACGTGGTCCATAGCTTCCTCAACTGCTTATTATGGCCTACGTGGTCCACAATTACTTACTATGTAAATGCCCTGTTTAATGTAAATTTAACAATAAAAAATGGGGCTTTTACAAATATAGTGCCCTAAATTTGTATATCTAGCTATCCTACACCAAAATTGTATAATTACAAGTCTCATATAAAAAATGATACTCATTATCATATTTTAACAGTCAAATTCATTTTTTAATCCATAGTAGGTGTTATATATGTAAGTCTTCCTCTAAAAAATATAATTTAGTTAAAGATATAGCACCCTAAATATAGATTGTAGGTTAAGAAACCCTAATAAATAAAGCTAAAACAAGTAAAAGAAATCAACGGACCCAATTTCACAACAATAAAACCCCTAAACAAAAAGAAAAAAGATTTTAATTTTTTTCTCCATTCCTCTCCAAAAAATCCCACCTTTTAAAGCAATAAATATAAAATGTCGAAATTACAGAGATCGTCCGTCTCCTTCCGCCGCCAAGGTTCATCCGGCCGAACCTGGAACGATCCGATCGTCGTCACAAGAAACCCCACAAGCATCTCCGCAGCCGCGGCCGCCGCCCCCGGCGCCGCCTCCGGCACCTCCATCAACGCAGAGGTACGTACCTCCGGCCACCCCAGATCGCCGCAGTCCAGGCCAGATACTGTGCGGGCTTCACGCAAGACCCATGTATGCGGCCTGTCAGCCCTTTTCAGACCGTGCATGAGATCTTCGTTGGCGACCCAATAGATTTTGGCCCACGGGTAAAAACCTTTTTTTTTTTTTTGGATTTTTACAGTACAGTCCACCCGAAACATTGATATTTATAAAGTAAACCTATAATTTGATAAAAAAAATGAAAAATGTGGGTTGGGATTTTACCATGTATTTTGATATTTGATTGAGAATTTGAAATTTGGATGAAAGAGGGTGATTGATTTGCAAATACCAAATTTCTGGTGGTATTTATGTAATTGTCTTTTTTTTTGTGAGATTTTCTGAAAATATTGTGGAGATTATTTCTTAGATATATTATATTGATGGTGCCTCACATGTCTCGATCATATATGTCTTATGCTTATTTTTGAGCAAAAATATAGTATTTAATTTCAAAATTAGGGGCACACAAAGGGATAATTACATACACGACACTAAAAATTATTGCTATTTATAAAATTTACATCGCATTGGATATTTTGAATTATGGAACAATGATGTTTTGAGTGTTATTTAATTGCACCTCACTTCTAGAGTTGTATCTAAGGGATGAGCCATTATTCCATACGGAGAACGCACGCATCCGCACGCATCTCCTCCTAATACCCATCCAGTACCCTCCAATACCCACCAATACTCACCTAATAGCCAATACCCAACATCCAATACACATCCATACACATCCATACCCATCCATACCCATCTATACCCATCCAGTACCCAAAAAATCCGCACCCAATGCTGCGTACGTGCTCCGGATGGAATAATTCGCCGAGTGGTGCTCCGACTGTATCTTTTTTTGAGAAGACGACTCACTTTGACTTTTCCTCTCTCCAAAACCTCCACCGCCAGTCCACCACCCACACCAAACCATCCCTACTATCCCAACCACCAAACTACCCTCTCCCTCTAGCCATCCCACAACATCCCAACCTTCAACCTTCGTACCTCCGGCGATCACAGGCCTCCCCTCCTATTGTCATCCCATCGCAACCCGCTTCTGCCATCCCGACCTTTAACCGACTCCATCGAATGCCCCTCCACTCCATTATGTATGGCAGTCCACCAACTCTTGGGTCACATACCTATTCGTATTTGGGTCGCGTCTGTTTGCTATTTCTACTTCTGTATATGCGTGTTGTATTTCCCTAATTTTGAATTCAACAATAATATTTGACTTCTTATCGTTGTTTAGGGATAATTACGATATCGAAGCCATTTGCTTTAATTATAATCACACATGATTAGGAGGAGAGTTCTTTTGTTTTTTAAAATTAATTTTTTAATGAGTAATTATTATGTATTCGCGTATATATAGCACTCAAAGTTTGAAATTTACATTTGTGACACTCTAGTATCATCTTTCACTTTTGAAAGAAAATAATGGTTGTAGTTTATGTGATCTTATAAATATAAATGTTTAGGTGTTAGATATGTAAATACATAAGAATTGTGTGGTATGAATGTAAATGTCCATAAAAATAAAGGACTATCCAGTCATTGGATTCGCTTTCATCTAAAATTACCAAAACAATTAGAAATGTGTAATTTTATGTCCTTCTAAGAATCTAAGCTTTCATCAAACAATATTAAAAGTAATAACCCACATAATAATTGAGTTTTATTATTCATCTAACCACTGAATAAAATTATTTTTATTTCTAAATATCTATATCAAATTCCAACTAAGGCTATTAAAATACTCATCGTTCGAAACAACTTCATAACTTGAATAAAATTTTAAAGCTCGGTTTATAAACGAGTCTAATACAAATCATTTTTTTTTTTAATTTTTTGCTCAAATTAATTAAATAATATTATTGTAACATTTTTGATAGGCCACCAACAAAATTCCAACATTGGGCATGAATCTCAAGTCATTGTATGGATCTCGATATATTTTTTAGCAAGAAACATTTAACCTTTGATAAAAATATCATTCAGTGCTCTGATTTCAACGAATATGTAGTCAAAGTGACCGGCTTGACGAGACAAATCCAAATGTACCAACATCAATCCAATCTAGACAAAATCGAACCCCGGTCAAGCCCTTACACTATTTTTAGAAGCTTTTTGGACACGTTCGAAAGTCAAACGAATGCCGAATCCGACGAGTTTATAACGGAATCGAGTGTCTCGATAAGTCGAATCCAACGAGCCCAAGATCAATCGATTCTAACATCGTTAAGGCACTCAAATACCCATCAAACGTTGTTTGATCGAAGAAAACCCTCTGAGCTATCCGATCAAAGTGGTTCATATTCATGCATTAATCACTCAGAACTCTAGAAATAGAGTCCCACCTCTCTCATGAAGGGAGTGCTTGAGGTTTGAGAGGAGAGCTTAAAACCTGAAGAGGAGCTCGAAGCTTTGAAAAGTAGCTGAAGACCAACATCACTCATGCCACCGTCGACCACCGCCGACCATCGTCAACCACCGCCGACCATCGTCAACCACCGCCGATCACCGTCAACCACCGCCTGCCCGGTCGCCGCCAATTTTTATCGGTCTCCGTTCATTTCTTGCAACAAGTTCATCCGTACATTGACGTTGTAATTCAGGAGACATTATAACCATTTCCAGCCTGTGGGACAAGGGGTCTCAGTAATCATCAATTTATAGTGAATTTTTACAACTAAGTCAGACGCCGTGATCTTCTCCCTTTACGAGTTTTCCATATAAAAACTTCTGGTGTCTATATTAGTTATTTTCTTTTATCTGAATGTGTGCTAAATCTTCTTGCAACGCTAAGATTATAATCTATTACTCTATCACCGCAAATCTTTTAGCACGCATCAATTTTATATTATGATTATTATTTTACTTTACATATATATTATATAATTATTATTTAATTACACGTTACACCAAAAATTCTATATTTATTAATCTGTATAATATGTATTTAACTTTTGAAAAGTATGCGAGTGATAATTTTAAAGCTTTGAGTTCTATGGATGTAAATTTTAAAATTTGTGTAATTGTGTTAGATATATAAATACATGAGGATTGTGTGGTATGCATATAAATGCCCTATTTTTTATGCCATAGTTTAGAAAATCTTAAATTTTATTATTTTTTATTAATTTGAGCTAATTTCAAGCTAAACACAAGTTAAAACGAACTAACAAATTTGAATCAAGCTGAGCACAAACAGGTTATTCACGAACCATTTCAAACCCAAAAGAAAAAAAAAAATCGAACAAATAGAACACGAACAAACACTAGACTCGCTCAAACTCAGCTTGTTCACACCCCCTAATTCCAATTTCATAAATATATGATTGAATTTGAAAGACAGCTAATTTGTTCTGAGACATAAAACATATGTTTGTTCACAAAAAAGCAAAATCAACAAATGGAAATATAACAAAATATGAACATAATCCTAATTAATGGTTTAAGATAATAATAATAATAAAACAATAATTAGAAAATGCAATTAGTAAGCACATAAAAAGCACAAATCGCCGACAAAAGTTGAAGAGAAAGTAAGAACAATACAGCATAATATAATTATTCAAATTGTCTATTAAATATAAAGATTCACAATACTAATGAAGGTGACCATAGTGATTATCTAAGCTTAAAAGAAGTTCCTTAACCATTTAGACCCAATAATAGTACGTAATTGCAAATTAAAGACCTTACAGGAGGCCTGAAGCTCAAAATAGGAGTTGCTTTTGGTCTATATGTTCTCCTCATTCCGTGATTATCATGCCAGCATCTTCTGAGAGCTGCATATTTCAACAAAATATTAACTATATCAAACATCAATCCAGCTGATTATAGTATATAATTTGATGGGTTATTCAAAATTTGAATGGTGGCAAATTTTCAAGAAGAACCAGGAGGAGAATATATGATCAAACAATTGCAGTATCATTTGATTCCTAATTATTGTTTGTGTAGAACAGATAGTGAATCGGTGCTGGCAAGTGTAACATGGCTTCTCTACATACCACTTAACTAATCTTAATCTATAGTTCTTTCTTAAACATTTATAATCTTAATCAGTAATTGAAGATTAGAATGTTTATCTATGCACTTGATCCATCGATTAAACTTCTAAATATGTGGCATCTTATTTAGTCCAAGTGGTTGAGAGCTTTCTCTCTAACTACATGGTCTTGAGCTCAAGGTGCAGAACATATGGCTGTGTAATTTGAGTTTAAAAAAAAAAAAATCAATAAGTTTTTAAAATGACTGAAGCTTTTAACAAATCTTTTCTTCAATCCCCAAAACTCTGAATAAAAATGGTTCAAACTCTTCCAAATGCAGCAGAAAAATCACGTGGAGATGAAGCATATAACCAAGAAGCGATAATAATATAGCAGATGTCAGAAACATTTGCAATGAGAAATTTGCATGAAATAATTGTCATTATGAAGTACTATAAGGAAAAACAAGAGCAAATGTAGGCATGTCTTTCATTAAGATCAGGGTTCTGCCTTTCAATTGTGAAATAAAATCTAACAAATAGCACGTTAAGCATGTAACAGGGTATAATGCCTCCTTGTTTACACCCATATCATATCAATGTCAATGTTATAATGCAGCTATAAACTGTGTTAATGACCGCAAATATCAGCAAAAGTAAAAAAAAAATGAATTTTTAACAAAATAAGAACCTAAAAATCATCACTGGACAGATAGTTCAGCAATCACTCACTTGTAAATGGGATCCAGTCTTATCAGTGAAGATGGATATTTCAAGAGCCCAACATAGATATAACCCACTAATCCTATTCTTGCATGAAAAGCTTTTGAGTTATTTTTCTTCTTTATTAAGTTAACACTGCCGTTGCCGGTCCAAGCCCGGATGTGAAAAGTGGAGGGTTGCGTTAGGTAGTCGACAGCCAGCGTAAAACTTGTCGAAAAAAATCATGATATGAATCCTTTCGATCATTGTGTAAGTGCTTAGGGCGTCCGCAGGCGACGCTACTAGTATGGCTCGAATACGATGGAAAGTGTGCAGGGCGCATACACTGGCGCTCGGGTGTAGTGTCAGTAAGTGAGGGTTCCACATCACGGACGGATGCGGGTAAAGAAGTTAGTCTACGATACTTAGTATTAGGATAGGATCTTGGAATATAGAGTATTCTCAATAGTAAATTAATGGAATTGGTTGATATTATGATCCATAGAAAGATAAATATCCTATGTATTCAAGAAACTAAATGGGTTGGAGAAAAAGCTAAGGAAATTGATAACTTAGTGTTTTAAACTATAGTATTCCAGTAAGAGTCGATCTTAGAAATGGTGTAGGTATAATTATAGATAAAAGTTTGAAAGATAATGTTGTTAAAATTAATAGAGTTGGAGATAGAATTATAAAGACTTAAGATTATTATTGATACCAAGATTTTTAATATTATAAGTGTTTATGCTTCCTCAAGTTGGTTTAGATATAGGCTAAAGATAAATTCTGAATGATTTAGAAGACTTAATACACTTGATACTCTCGAAGAAAAAATTTTATTGGAGGAGATTTAAATGGACATGTCGGTAGAGTAGTAGAAGATTTCGAAATATTCATAGTGGCTTACTGATTATGGAGCGATTAATGAAGAAGGTAGAGCCATTTTAGATTTTCTTATAGCGTATGATATGATTATTACTAATACTTTATTCAAGAAAGAGATGAAGCATCTTATTACTTATAAGAATGGATCTAATAAAACACAAATCGATTATTTTCGCATGAGAAGAAGAGATCGTCGAGATTGTAAGGATTGTAAGGTCATTCCAAGTGAGCAATTAAGTATCTAACATCGATTATTAGTTCAGATTTTAAGATGAAGAGTTGTAAAATAAAGAATACTTAGTGATTCAATATCGTAGAATAAGATGGAGCACTTAAAAGACACAAATAAAATTATTTTTATGAGTAAAATTCAAGATTTAAATATTTGGGATGCTTCATGAAGACGCGAATGTTATGTGGGAAAAATTAACTAATACTATTAAAAAGTGATTAAAGATGTATTTGGAGAATCGAAAGAAAAAGTTTCTATAAATAAAAATAATTGGTGGTGGAATAATAATGTGCAAGAAAAGATAAAATATAAGAAGTTATGTTATAAAAATTGGTTTAAATGTAAAAGCGTAGAGAATCGGGAAAATTATAAAATGGCCGCAGTGAAGTGAAAAGAATAATCGTGACGCTAAAAATTCGCTTTTAGTGATCTTTATAACATGTTAGATACTAATGAAGGTGAAAAATATATGCATAAACTAGCCAAACAAAGAGAAAAGAAAAGTAAAGATTTAACTCAAGTAAAGTTGTATTAAAGCATTTAAAATCAAAAGTCATTTCTTAGAAAAGATATTCAACATAAGTGGGTGAGTTATTTTGATAAACTTTTTAATGATGTCGAAAGTACGATCGACCTTAGTGATCTTAATATCGTTAATAATAATAAAACTTTTCACTTTTACCGTCGCATTAGTAAAAAAGAAGTTGATGAGGCTTTAAAGAAAACCAAGGGGAAAGTCTGTAGGACTCGATGATATCCCAATCGAAGTGTGGAAATGTTTAGGTGATTTGGGGGTTTCTGGCTTACTAAACTTTTTAATATTATTTTAAAAACAAAAAAGATGCCCGAGGAGTGGAGAAAGAGCATTTTGGTCCCCATTTTTAAGAATAAAGGAGATGCACAAGAGTGTGCAAATTATAGAGGAATTAAATTGATGTGTCATACTTTAAAGTTATGGGAGAGGGTAATTGAACATAGGTTAAGACGTATTACGAAGATTTCTCATAATCAATTTGGATTTATGCCTGAATGTGTCTACCATGGAAGCTATACATTTATTAAGAGGTTTGATGGAGAGGTACGAGAGATAATAAGGAGGATCTACATTTGATTTTTATTGATTTAGAAAAAGCTTACGATAAGGTTCCTAGAGATGTTCTTTGGAGAGTCCTCGAGAAGAAAGGTGTTGATTTGACTTATATTCAAGTCATTAAAGATATGTATGCTAGAGTCGTTACATGTGTTCGAATCGAAGGAGGATTGACCAAGTATTTTACTATTTCGTTGGTTTACATCAAGGATCGGCTTTAAGCCCATATCTTTTGCTTTATTTATGGATGGTCTTACCGGCCATTTACAAGAGGATGTACCTTGGTGTATGCTTTTTGCCGATGATATCCTCCCGGTGGATAAGACAAGAGAAAAAGTCCAGGAAAAACTTGAATTATGGAGGTCTACATTGGAGTCTAAAGGTCTTCGTTTGAGTAGAACTAAAACCGAATACATGGAATGTAATTTTAGTAATAGTAGGTTCAGTGACGAAGTGTAACTTTGGGTGATCAAATTATTAAAAGGTGTGAACGATTTAGATATCTTGGGTCCATTGTTCAAAGCGATGGTGATATAGATGGGGATGTTAATAGTAGAATTCGGGTTGGTTGGTTGAAGTGGAGGAATGCGTCCGGCCTATTGTGTGATAGAAAAGTACCGCTTAGATCGAAAGGAAAATTTTATAAGATGGTGGTGAGACCTTCAATGCTCTATGGTGCTTGAATGTTGGCCTTTAAAAGAGAAGCATAATGTTAAGTTAAGTGTTGCCGAGATGAGAATGATTAGATGGATGAGTGGCTTTACACTTAGAGACAAAATGCGAAATGAATATATCCGTAATAGGGTTGGAGTTGCACCGGTGTCGGATAAAATTAGAGAGAGTCGCCTTAGATGGTTTGGTCACATTAAACGTCGACCACTCGATGATCCGATTAGGAGAGTAGATGTTTTAAATACAACTTATGTTAAGAAAGGCGAAGTGCAGACCTAGGAAAACTTGGGCTTATTGCATAAAAAATGATCTTAATCTATTAGAATTAAACGAAAATTTGACACTAAATAGGACGCAATGGAGAAAAAGGATTCATGTAGCCGACCCCACTTAGTGGGATTAAGGCTTTGTTGTTGTTGTTGTTGTTGTATTAAGTTATAATACATGAAAAGGAATAATTAAGATGCCACATAATGGGATTTTGCCTAAGGTGGACTTATGAAACCTTTCTCTTTATAAAAATACTACTCATCTATATTATACATAGCACACAATTCTTATGTATTTACATATCTCACATCTAAGCTTTCATGTTTAAACATAACATTCAAATCTTTAATATCACATCAACAACTACACTATTACCACTTTTTAAAAGTGAAATCCACCTTTTCATGCACAAGTTTAAAGCACCAAAGTGCTATGGATGAAAACATGAAAGTTTAAGCGTGAGATATGCAAATACATAAGAATTGTGTGCTATGTAAGTAAATTTCAAAAAAAAAAAAAAAAGAAAAGAAAAAAACATTTCTCCACCATATTATAAGTAAAATCCCAAGCATAATCAATAAAACAAGTAAGCCCAAGTATTACTCATTTCTGAAAACCACTAGAATCTTGCCAATAAAAAACAAAGGTTCGATTTTTTAGAAGTAGACAAAGAGCAAATAGCTATATTGTCTAAAGGAAAAAGCGCATAAATCTTCATTCCATTTCAGACGTGCCTGTTGCAAAGCCTGCTTTGGGTTTCCGAACACATTTCAATTTTATACTTAATCCATCATTACTGCTCTATGTCGGCCGCTTAAGAGAAAGGGCTTGGGGATTTAATTTAATTTATATATATGTATTGATTTTTAAAAATAACATTTTAAGTTTTAAAATATGAGAATGAGAAAGGACGGATCTCATTCGTTAAGTAGTTTAGATGAACGAGCGTAATATCGCGAGTAACGCATCTATTCCGAAGAATGACACCCTACTCGACAATATCGCTCGATCAAATAAACCACAAAATTCATGACATCCAGTTCTGTGCCTGCGAACCTTTATGTGGACCGAAATAATTCACCTATTTAATACGAAAAGAATTAAATAGGGTTTATATTATCCTGAGTCTTTAAAACTCCCTATAGAGCAGCTCTCATAGTTAATTACCCTCAAACGACCGAAGTCACTCGAGAACTCTCGATTTAGATCGCGGGTTCTATCTTCACGAATTCAAAGGTAGGGTTTTCAACGAAATGAGGTAGTAGGAAATCCAATAGGAGAAAGGCGCAAGGAGGAACAGTTATTTCTGGAGTCAAAGAAAGGAGGGTAGGGGATGTCACAGATCTCGAGGAGGACCTCGAGGACGTCCCAGACTATCCTATGGTTGGGCTTTGAATTTTGGAAAGAGATTTATTTTAATTTCAATCCTGCAAATTAATTATAGAATTACGTTTGCGATAATGTCACGATTATGCAAACTAATCGAAAGATATGAGGGCTTACGTCGTATCGGACGACAACCTCTGAAACCTAAGCGAGTTAGGGCTATATCGCACAGTGAGTCGTTGTCAGGCGCTAAAAGAAAGGTGAGGGTTTATGTCGCGACTGGCGGACTACCTCGAAGTCACTAGGGCTCATTATTTAAACTAAAGAAGGGGTTTTCATTGATGTCGACACGGGTTTCATTGAAGAAGATGGCCAGTCGTTGCACCGTGCTCCAAGTCTCCACGTCGTAGCAGAGGATCACGAACTTAGATTAAAGGTCTTAAGTTAAAGTGAGCGTACGCAGTCGTTTATTATTTTTATTGCAAGTGAGTGTGTGCTGATCGTGGACGAGTAAGAAAAGAACGATAGAACGTGAGCATGCTTAAGCTATGCGTAAGAATACGTCTATAACGAGTGAAACATCTGAGCAGGAGAAAGTATGAGAAGTATAAACATGCTTAAAGATACGTATATCGAAAGAAATGACTTGACTCAACAGGAGTATGTCTTTGAAAAGAAAATACGCCAGTTATGATAACAAGAAGGAAAGTAAAGATCATCACGAGAGATCAGTATGCTTTCATTATCCTCGACGCATTATTATTCCGTTTATTGTTATTTTTTATATTTTTTTTATCTCCTGCAGCAGACTTGTCAGTACTAAAAGAGCAGGAGTAGAAGTAGTAAGTGAAAACAACCTAACTAAACGAAGTACTTATGGTGTGTACAAAGAAAAGAAAGTCCGAAAACTCAACAAGAAAAACGAAGGAAAACGGCGAGAAAGCGAGGAAAATCGCGAGAAGAAAAGCCAAGAAAGTCGAGAAGAAAGAAAAGAAATGTCATAAAGTCCGGAAAGCTCGAGAAACGCAAAACAAAGCAAAACCGTAGAAACCGCAAAAGACCGTGAGAAACCCACAAACGACCCGCTAAACTCATAGCGAACCATAAGAAAGCCATAGGCCTCTGGAAAGAAAGACCAGTAAGCACGGTGGTGTTTCGGACTCGAGCATCGCTAATATCCGGACTTGAGTCGTCGACTACTGGACCGACTTCTCATGGAAAGCGATCTAATCCGACTCGAATAAACTAACCGTGACCTTTATAAATTTTCATACATTTCATTTTTGTTTGCATGCAGTAAAAGTGCCGTAGGCAAGTAAGGTTGCAGTAGTAGTGGAGGTAATTTTGTATTTTTCAAACATATGTATTTTTCTTGTTTTAAAACATTTCGATCCACGGGTTGACTATCCTAATAGTGATTGTGCCTACGAACATTGGATCGTCGGTAGTAGAAACCCCGAGGACGGTCGAACGGTTCCGCTGTTCTCGCTCTACTCTCTACGCAGTCTCTAAGTCGGCGGCCCCATTCTACGGCTCTCGTAATTTTTCTCGTTTTGCGATCTCATCCATGTCCCCACCGCACTTACGACGCTGCTGATGGCCCCACATATAACCCAAATGAGTTATATGTGCACACCTACACGTCCCCTGTAGGTGTGTGCTTTGAGCCAAGAAACAAGGTGAAAACTAGGGACGAGAGGTCAAGGAAAGGAGAATGGAAAGCGGCTCACTTAACACAATTTCGAAAAGAAGTGAGTCGATTTCCAATAATCAGAAAGAAGTGCGAACCTCAGCTACAGGAACATCATGCGATTGAGATCCTACTCAAAAGCATCCATGGGCCAATAGCTTTCATGCTTAAGGGACTCACCATCGAGTCTTTCGACAAGTTACTCAGCAAGGCTAGCAATCTGCAGGAAGAAATCAAGCATATGGATTCATATGAGAATGCCGAGAAGTTCAGGACGACCAAGACATATGAAAGGAAATGTAGAACAGTTACGGTGGTTAACAGGAGAAAGCGACAGTTGCAAATACAGGCCGAACAACCTCAGCAGACCTTCCAACGTCCTCGTCAGAATGCACATCGATCAGTTCAGCAGACGTCTTACCAGACAGATGAGAGGCAAGTTCCAACCATAGTTGATCGATCAAGCGAGGAGATACTCTTTTAAAGATGAAGCGACGAAGAAAGATGTTCCGCGATCGATTAAAAATCCCGAATTCGGAGTTGCCGTAGCAAAGAGACCGGAGGAGGTCGACAGGAAAGGACATCCGAGATATTGTCCATACCACATGTTCGTTGGACATACCATAGATGAATGCTGCAGTTTCAAAGACTGGCTCGAGGAAAACTAAACCTCGACAAAAACGAGGTCAACAAATGGACCCCCAATAGGTGTGGTGCGCCGGACAGGCACACCGCGCGTATTGGTGTTGACCGAAGAAAATCAACAAACCAACACAAAGCCGCCTGAGTAAAATACTTAGGACACTCTATCAATTACTTTATTTCCTTTTTTTTTTACTTTGGGGATTGTTCTAACCTTAGGAAGCGTAAAATGTCAATTATCAACATCTTCCTCACATGAGCAGCCACGGATATATCTGATGCAAAAATCTTACTTCGTAGAGATGTCATAACAGCAATCATTTCTTCCATTTTCTTCTCCATTCTATTGATGTGTTTATCCTTTTATCTTAACTTGTGAACAACTGTTGAGTTGTTTGAAGTACACCACCTTCCAAGACAACAACATCATGATCACTAGTCTCTTCTTGTTGCACCTTATGCGAATAACCTCTCATCTCAACAGCATAGACCTCAGCAAAATTTTAGGCTAATTAGATTGAATCCATAAATTATATTAAAAATCTCTAAGAGTTTCCATG
This sequence comes from Papilionanthe hookeriana x Papilionanthe teres, assembly GCA_022702705.1. Taxonomy (NCBI): domain Eukaryota; kingdom Viridiplantae; phylum Streptophyta; class Magnoliopsida; order Asparagales; family Orchidaceae; genus Papilionanthe; species Papilionanthe hookeriana x Papilionanthe teres. Next base: position 10,092,156 of record CM040435.1, on the reverse strand, counting down.
GATTCAATTCCACCCGGCTGAAGTTAAATCAGTAGTTTTATTTTGTTCAAAATTACTTTAATTTTGATGAATTTAATCCTATCCACACAAAAAACTGGTTTGTGAAGATGAAGGCAACTTAGGAATCTTGTAGCTGCAGAGGATTTGACGTTCTTATCCGTCCTTTTAATCCTCCCCTTTTATTAAAGTGAAATGCTACTCACTCCGAAGCTTCCTTCCCATAGTCATTCGAACTCTCACACCTTCTATTTTTAATCTTAATCCGTTCTTAGGGTTATCAGTTCCCCTCAAAGAAATGAAAAATCAAACGAATTTCAGAGCAAAATTCAGATTCTCATGCCAGAATCAGCAATAAACTAAATCAAATTGAAAGAATAACCCTTACCTGATACAACCCTACGCCATGTTCCGATAAGTCCTCCGACAACCCCTTTTGACATGAATGAACGTTCTTAAACTGTCCGACGCTAAGTTTCTTCGTAATCAGCCCAACATCAAAGTAGATATAATTTGAGGGCGGGAGATCGACCTTGATGGCGTCGACATCGAACCAGATGAAGAAGCGGCGGACTTGGATGCCCTTTAGATCGTCAATCTCGCCATAGCGGATGGTGCCGGTGATCTTGGGCTTGTAATAGACCAGGTATTCGAAGTTGACGTAGCACTCTGCAGCGAGGTTTACTTCAAATTCTCCATTACTCGCCAGGGAGAAGGAGGTGACGGTGTTGGGGAGGAGGCCGGGCGGGAGGCCGAATTTGGGGAGAAGTTCGTATACTGTCGAGCCGTTTGATGGAGTGGATGGCGGATCTGCAGCCGAAGCGGCGGAGCCGGCGGCGAGGAGGAGGAGAAGGAGGAGGAGATTTACAGAGGAGTGAAGCATGACATGAAATTTTAGAGAGAGAGAGGGGGAGGGAGGGGAAGAAGAGAAGAGGGGGAAGACAGCTGCTTTTAATTATTGATTTTTTCTCTTAAACTTTTGTGGGTCAACATATTATTCTCTCCGCTTTATTAATATAAATTTTAATTAAGAAATAATATGATGTATTGTTTATTTATTTAATAAATAAAAATTAAAATATCTAATTTCCTGTTAGGAATAATTACATGAATAGCATTAGAAACTTAAAATATTTTGATAAATTTATAACGATATATTTATAATTTTTAGGACTAATATTTTGATAAATCTTAAGATATTTTATTAGACAACTTATATTTAATTTATTGTTTTAATCTTCTTAGACAATCATTTTAATTATAATAATATAAAAATTAAATTTATCGAATTTTGAAATTATTTACTAAATGACTTCGATAGTAGAACCACGTTTATCATGCCATAGGCAAAGATTCGCATGCGAGAGCCTCGCACTGCAATGTTGACTAGAAGAGTGGGTCCCTGTGGATCCCACTTATCCGGCTATCCAATGAAAATTCCTCCTCGTAAACAACGTCTTTATGCGGGAAGCGCGCCTGCGGGATGGCTCATGTTCAGATAAATTGGCACATGTAAAAATTTAAGTTTAGGTGTTAGATACATAAATACATAGGAATCAAGCGTTATTTATGAAAATTTTTATCATCATTGAATAAAAATTTATTAAAATTAATTTTTAAGATGAAAAATAAATTAATTTTTTGTTGTGTTAATTTCAAAATAAATTTTATTTTAGAATTAAAAAATAAATTATTTGTACCATCACTATCAAAAACTTAAATCGTTTACTGCATACCGCTATTATAATGACTAATATTTAATTTTGAAAGTGACAACATGGAAAAATGGGTATTTTTAAGGTATGAAAATGTCGTTTTAGTGTTAGAATTTTGAAAGATTTACTTACATATATACCACTCAATTCTTATATATTTACATCATTATATAATGATGAGAATTTGATCCCATAAAATGTGAGAAAATATTTTGTTCGAACATCACACGTCTAGACAGCCAACAATCAGTCACTTGTCTGTCATCATATACCTCAATTGCAGGTGATATGATGATCGATGATTGATCGTTCGTAACCGTTGTCCGAGCATACTGTAGTTCCAGGAACTGAATAATTTTTTTCATTATTGAAGAACAGTTTTATTTTATTTTATTGAAATGCAAATCCTTACAAAGGACAGGTTCTTCAAACACATTTTGAGTAAATGACAACATATTTTTGTCTCAAATAAAATAACGTATGCTGCTTTGCAATTGCATGTGAAGTTGCTCCATAGTTTATCTTCGCCGTACAAAGCTGTGTATATATATATATATATATATATATATATATATATATATATATATATATATATATATATATATATATAATGTGTCGTATAAATTTAATAAAGTCAAATTAATATTTGAAGTCCAATGATATACCACGTAATTAATAAATTTTGCTTTTTACATCTATACCACGTAATTCTTTTATATCACGAATATATTAATATTTTAACTTTTAAAAAATAGATGACAGGTAAATAAATAAGGTTTAAGGGTTAGATGCATAAATAGGTAAAAATTGAGTGGTATTTATGTAAACCTTATTTCCTAACCCAAAAAATAAAATAAAATAAAAATCTTTATAGAAAATTTGTCTAATTGGCTAGCTTGACTTGTATTGGTCAAGACAAATTCAGCATCATATTTAAGGAAAAAAAAAAAAGAAAAAGAAAAAAAGATTTCCGTACATACTACACAATTCCTACAAATTACATATCTACATTTAGAGGTGTAAACGAACCAAACACAAACGAACAGAGCTTGTGTTCGTGTTTGATTCGTTGAAATTCAGTTTGTTTGAAATAAACATGTTTTCAAAATTGTTCTTGAAGTCACTATTCACATTCGTTTCTTAATGACCGAATCGAACACGAGCCGAACAAGTACTGTTCATGAACGAGTAGCCTAATATTATTATATATAAATATATAATATCTATATTAATATATTACTAATATAATATATTAAAATATTATTATTAATAATTTATTATATATTATAATGTATAAAATTTAATTTTTTAAAATATCATAAATTTTTTATATATAATTATTTTAAATTATTTTATATTTCAATAACGATTCGAACACGAACGAACGCTCATTTAACTAACCGAACGAAAAAAAAAAATTGTCTGTGTTCTTCTCGTTTACTTATTGAACGAATCGAACACGAACTCCTTGACAAACCGAACACGACTTTTTTGACAGCCCTATCTGCATTTAATAACTTTTGACTGCTGCATTTAAAACATTTTATCCATATACATAAAAAAAAAAGTCTATTTTACTTTCAAAAATTACTAATAACGATAATTTGGTGTAAGATGAAAAAGCTGGGAGTTATAAATGAAAAAAAAAAAAAAGTTTAGACGCTAATTATGTAAATCCAAAAAAAGTTGTATGGTATATATGTAAATGCTCAAAAAATAAATAAAAATAAAAAGCTCCAACGTAATCATATCAACAGATGACAAGTTTCCTCCCTTTGAAACCCTAAAAATAGAATTTTATACACAATAAAATGATGAACAGAAACCACAAACTAATTCTTAAATAATATTACCTTATAACCCCCTACAGAATTTCAAAATCATAAAACAAACCTTCCCAGGTTTCCGCCCTTACAGACCATTCTGCAGCAGCAGCAGAAAATCAATCTTCATGTCCTCAGTTCAAAGAATTTTACAGTGTTCCGAATGGATGCAGAAAATTTACCATATACAGATCCAGATATGACAGAGAAGAAAAAATTCAGCATAATTGCTAAATAAAAAATAAATCAGGACCTAATGGTAAAAATGCAACACAACAGCAGAAGAAATTGAATGAAACAAATTAAAAACTAATTATACAGGGGATCAGTATACAAAGAGCAAAATGCAGAATCAGGAGCTTCCATGTGATCTTACAGATGACATAGACATGGCAGATACTGAGGCTGTTGGGCTGTTGAGGTCTCTCTCCCCATTGCCCATTCTCCCCTTTCCACTTATTTTGCTTATATTTTCTTGAGCAATGTCAATAAACCAGTCATCATGAGGAAGAACACTGCATTTGAGAGTTAATATCAGTAATGTGATTTAAATTTTAACAAAAATAGGGCTTCACTTTAGCGAATTTATATATGCGAGATGAGAAAGAATGCATTAGGAGTATGCATTTACTTGAAAAAGTTTACTTAAAACAAGGGGAGGCATTAATATGTAAGAAAAAATGTGATCTTATTTTTTCTGGCTTGTGCCACATCACAGGATCCAATGAAAGCATACAAGTGAAATAAGTTTGGATCACCAAATTGAACAGGCTTTTAATAATTTTTCAACCATATATACCTTGAAGAACTTCAAAAATCTTTTATTTCATGGATGATGATATATAATAAAACTACAAAGAGAAATTTCCGTACCTAGGACACAATTCGTATGTATTTACATACTTGCACATAAACTTCCATATCTACATATGTGGCACTCTGGTGCTTTAAACCTATGCATGAAAGTGTTTTTCATGTTTAAGAAGTTATAGTGGTGTTATTTTTTATGTGATTGTGGGCTCTGAAGATTATGGTCGCTCCTCGGGATTCTCTTCATTATTTTTGTTTTTGTTGTGTTGAGAGAGTTTTGAAGGGTCAAATTTTCAGAAGACAGACTGAATTGTAGATAAAATACTACCCATAGATTTTGCCTTCCATTTGCGAGAATTTTTTTATCCGGGGTTAATTACCCCTTCCTATAACGGGAGAAAGCACTTTCAATTAAGGTTAGTCATTAAAAATTGAATACTTAAACATATAATTGCAGCAGCCATATAATATTTTAAACTCTAAAATCTATCACTTGAAGCTAAAGCAGTGGTGGGGAATGAAAACGAACCCGATCAAGATCTCAAGGTTCCATCACCCCGGGTCATTGTGGTCCCTGCTATATTTGATCAAATGAGATATTCGACCCAACCTGACAAAAAGATTCTTATTAACAGTCATGAGTTGCATCGTCCAAGAGATACTTGTAAATCTATTTAAGTTGACCTTACCTAACAAAAGGCTTGGTCTATATCAATTGTATCATTATAATTCACAACTCAAATGGTAGAAAGCCATTGAAAATCATACGGGCTGCGGCCGTGACAGTAATATAATTATGTCATTTTGCGACAACTACCCGGTCAAAAGACTCGGCGTAACCGCTACTTTATGATGTTATTTGGCGGCAAAACCACAAAGCAGAAGACTCAGGTCATGTCCATACTGGCATGTGATTGCTTTGATTATGAATATAGGGATGCAGTTGATATAACATTCACTCTTTGTGAGCTGAAATTCAATAAAAAATTTGTCACTCTCGACAAACTGTTACGGATGATGGATGACTTTTTGCTTTTTGTTTTTAGTGATTGATTTTTAACTTAGAAGGTTTGGTTATTGTTTTAAAATATTGATTTAAGAAATTAACCTCTCTGATTGAAATAATCTATCAACTCGGCCATCATCGAAGCGTTAAATATTTTAAAATTTTATATTTGAAGGGCATTTAGTTTTATTAGTTTAGATATTTAGGGTATGAGTCATGTCAACTCTTGTCCTTATAAGGAGGATGATCGGACTATGTGATTTAGACTTATAAATTTATTTTAGAATTTGGACGCTTATTTCAAAATTACTAGACTCCTCAACTCTAGCCTTTGCGAGGAGGAGAATCAGACCGATTGAGTGAGACTTACAAACAAGACGACTGGATTAGCCTACGCAACATTCTCGAACCTAGCATTTGAGCATAATCCTTTCCTTCTTTTCCTCACTTTATTTTGTTTAATAAAACACAACACAAAGTATGAAAATATAAGTGGGGCATTGAATTCGGCTCAATTTTAGGATCAGAATAGGGCTGGATCGAACAATATTTATTCTCGTTTTGAGTTCACATGAGAGAGGTAAAGGAAAAGCACAAGGCTTTGGTTTGGGTCGAACTCGGGTAGGTCAAAGCCTTAACGGGTCGATCTCGTGCTTATGGAGGCACGATAGGGAGGTGCTCTCGGGATTGCGAGGAAGTGGCAACTTCGGTGTGCGGGCTTTACTGCAAGAGAGGGGTAGTTCTTGCGACAATGAAGACGACAACGCCTGCGGCTTGGTCACGTGAACAAAGGAATAGCGAGGCCTTCGATGGGTTAGGGCAGAGCAAGTGGCAAAGAGTGTCCCGACTGTCTGCTTCAGTTTCGAAGGAGGAACGATTGATCGCATAGGCTCAAGTACCTTGAGAGTAGCAACAAAGAAGCGTACGAACGTAAATTTTGCGACACAGGGAAGAGAAGGGAGTCTCGAAGGTTTCTGTACGCAGAAATCCTGTCTTCGCTTTCCCGAGAACAATCACCACGGCTGTATCTTGATGGAAATGGCGCAAAAGGAGAGAAAGGCGAGTCTTCATATGCAGTGATCTCATAGTGTCTTTTGTGGATAACCCTAACAGCAACCGAGAGAAAGTAACACTCGGGCTTTTGACTGGAGCGGGGTAAGGAGACAAGCAAGGAGATTTTCTTCTCCATGGAATTTTTTTTGTAACCAATCCCCCTCCCTCCAAGAGCTTCGAATTAGTTCTTAATAGTAATAAACGGCGGGAGCAATTATTAGGCAGAGCGCCCTTCGATAGGTGGAAGCAGTTGAGGTTTTAGAATTAATTAATTATTTTTTTTATGATTAACAATGATATTAAATATCCGGATACTATGTGTGTAAATAGGAAAGTACAATGTGAGATGTAAATACATAAGAATTGTGTGATATGTATGTAAATGTCATATGTAAATGCCACAACTCAAAAAGCCGCACTCATTAACTAGAAAATGAAACTAAAGCAAATATTAATAGAATCGCCCTCTCATTAACTATAAAACTTGCCTGTCAGGATCCACTCCAGTTGCTGAAAACGCCGCCATAGCTCTGTCTATGATCTCGACAATAACTTGATGAACATGCCTCGATAAGTATCGACCTTGCCCGAATAGGATAACAAACTGCATGTCCAGATAGAACTATCGAAAACAATGGAGGAAAGAATGTGAGTGTTGAATCCATCCGTCGTCCATAGTATTAGAAGAGAGACGCAGCGAAATTTACCTGTTGAAGACCAAGAGGACCGAGAGGTCGAGGTCCTTCTTCGATATCTTCCCAGAAGTTCTGGTCTTCAGAAAGCCATAGTATGACTGTTTCTGTAAGTCTCATCATTAATAATGTTGAAAATCGTTCTCTTCCAACAAACATGTCGGCAGCTATGGCAGACATCCTGTTCAACTTCGCATATAGCTCCTGGATACGACAGAATTAAAATAAAAATTTAAACAGAATGTAACACAATCAATAATCTAATGCATGAGAGGGTAGAAAGATCAGAAGATAAGGGCCAACAATGCCAATTTACAAATAAGCTGGAGTTATTTAAAATTTCCATGTATATATATATATATACATATATATATATATTCCATACTCATCATTATAATATGAGACCTCAAAAAACAATCCCATTGAAATTCTACTAGAATAATGTGTAATTTTTCTCTTAGCTTGAGTGCTGGATGGATGTGTTTTTGAAAACATTGGTGCAATTGAAAACAAAAGATTTATGGGGAGAGTTATCTCTTTGCAAAGGAAAAGCCTAAATAATTATTTGATAACTTCTTTTCTTCTCTCTAATTAAATATCTAATTTTAGTTATTGGTATGCCAAAACGACGGAATATTGACAGATCTAGTGCAAACAAATGTTTCTAATTGTCAATCAAATGTGTGATTTTCTTATGCCCTTAAATTATATGTGATATTTCTATTAGATGGACTCTAAATGATCATTTTATAGATTTTACATAATTTTGATTTCATCCAAACTGACTTAATTATCTAAAATAGTAGTTTGTAACTATGAGTTTGGCTTTGTTTCATTTTTTTTTGTCAATCTCATCATCAAATTGCATGAAGAAATCCTACATCAAAGACTTTATGTATCATCTTTGATAATAGAGCCTCTGGTTGTGTTAAATTATCAACTAGACGTAGGAAAATATAGTTGGATCAATTAATAAAAAAATGAGAAGATAATTTAAATGAAATTGGTTAAGATGTGATGTTAAGTAAATTCAATATAATTGTTCTAGGATTCAACATTATATTCCTGAATTAGATTGGAGGTACAATCTCGAGGGATTTTCAAACTAGATCAATAACTTTATAAATTCCATTGAAATTTAAAATGTCAAATTCCCATGATACCGGATTTAACACACACAATAATGAAAGTAAATATTATTGCTGAAATTCAAATAGGAAGTTACAAACAACCAACTGAAATAGGAAATAACAAAAAACATGACACAATCCCACTAGGGTTGGATCAAGGGGAAGTGGACGTGGTCGGGATGGTGGACGAGGCGGTTGGCTAGTAGAAAACAGCAAGGCAACAATTTCCCGAGCACTGGAAAGTAAGTACGCCACACATATCGATGTCATAAAGCATACCGAGATGATGGCAGCAAAGGGGGAGGGCTGGAACAGTGACTAAGTGGCAGGGAAGTGGTTCAGAATGGCTAGAACGGCAGCCAAGACTGCAAAGGGTTGTTTCTGGTAGCCTGAACGGCAGTGAGGCAGCAGTAGAAATAGATATGGGCAGCTGGAACAACAGCCCAGAGGCGGGAAAGGTAGATGGAACACAGTAACCGCAGAAAACAACAAAAATAGACTCTTACAGGCGACTGCAATTGGGAAGAGGTGGCCGGGAGCGATGTTGGAGGATGCGAAAGGGAATAAGAAAAGATAATCAACACCTAGGGAGAGAGATAGAACCAAAGACCACCCAATCCCTCAGAAACAGCCCTAAACGGGAGAAAAATGGATGCTGAAAGTTAAACCTAAACAAACTCAAACAAAAAACTGACTTCCAAACCCTAATACAACACATATAGAAAAGTACCAAAAAGGAATAAAGGATAATAGAAAGGAAAACATAAAAAGAAGAAAAATGTCCAAAGTAAGAGCACTCCCACGACATCCCAAGAGGTTTAATTAACTAGAACAAAAAAAAATGGAATTTGCTCAATGTTGTTGGTGAAGTTTTGTTATATGAACTAATATGAAACATAAGCTTAATGAACAATATTGACCATTTAGTATATACAAAGACCAATTACATAATTAACTTCACTATATCAAACAATATAACTACTTTCTCTTCAAATGTTATGTATGGATTAAAAGTATTGAAGTAAAAAATTATTTATCTTTAGATTATTGCATTATTATTATTATTTTTTAAAGGTCTTATTAAGGAAATTAAGAATGAATTTCCATACAATTTGCCAAAGATACTGAATAAAACCTTAATACAAATATTAGAGGATAAGAAATATTACAAAGATTTTGTTAGAACTACTAGACTTAAACTTAATATTTCCAAGAAAAATCATTATCATTTTATCTAAATCCGTCAAACATAAACTAACACAAGATTCCTGTAAGATTGACTACAACGCTATAAAAAAAATTGTTAGTAATAAATATTCTTTTAATGGTGAACTATACGGCGAAAAATATTTACAACTACAAGATGATTCTACATCAACTTTTTCTTGAGCTGCCTGCTTCTTAAAAAACATATTAATACTAAGCCTATGAACAAATATAGTCCTAATTTGCAAAAATTGAAATAGATCATGAATCAGAAGTGAGCGCGAACTTTTGATAGAAATTGAATCAATTCTTAAAAGTTAAATTGGAAAAATCAGGTTTATTTTAACTAATGAATCGATCAAGTAATTTGATAATGCAATTCTTGATGACTGCCTATAAGAATTATTCCTATGATAAATAATCAAACTGATTTAGATTTACTTTTGGCTCCTGGTATTTCGATTTTAAAAATTTATAAAAAAAAATTCATCAAGTAAAGTTGTGCAAGAACAATCAAAGGACAAACTACTCATAATCGCCTTTAAAAATTTATGAAATTCAAATTCACTTCTATTTGGTTGAAACCAACAGTCTGTAGCTCATCAAGACTAAAATATATGCAATTTGGATTTGTTTTGCTTAAAGAGCTTCTCCGTCAATAAGATAGACACAATTTAATTTTTACTTTTTTCAAGGTTAAAAAAACTTCATTGAATTTTACAAATATCATTTTTTAAACATCTCAAGCTTTGCAAATAAGTTATAGTGTATTAATTAGTATGCATTAGGAAAAATATTGGTATGAATTTTACAACTTTTTCTTAAACTTACTTATAATGATGACATTTATAAGTAGTTCAAAGTGGTGAATTAAAGATAATTTAAATTCACATTAGGAAATAAAGTAGTGGTTTGTTTAAACCTTAAGAAAATTGTTCACAAGTTACTATGAGAAGTTGACTTCTACAAAAATGATACCATATAAATTCATATAACCCAATTAATAATGATATACTTGAATGTAATAAAAAACATATAAAATCATGCAAAATATTAATATGAATGCCCAAAAGTTAAAATTTTAGAAAATACTTTTAATACTCAGATTTTTAATATATTTGATTTGAATTTACGTTATAAATTGAGCACCAATGCCTTAAATTCTTCAATCTTTACATTTCCTCATTGAGAATTCAATTTAAAATTTTCCAGGAAGGCATACGCAGTTTGTACCACAAGTACTATTGGATTATTAACTTATATCTACTACTAATGTTGGATGAAAAAGAATCATGTGCACTAATTCAATAAGCTTGTTTTCAATGATTCCACTCTGAAGGAAGCACAAAAGTTATGCCCATATTGTTTCAGTAATCTGAAGTGCTCAACTCATCAAAGCCAAACTTTTCAAAGCCGGACAAATTATAAGCAAATTTTAATGTTTAAATTCATGAAAAATGCAGTTATGTGTCCGCTGACAAAAACAAATTGACAATCTGAATGCTAGTGCTATTTTTATTTTAGTTTAGTTTTAGTAGTATTTTATGGTTTTGGTTAGCAGTTAAGTTTTTTTTTTTTTAACCTTTTATTATATTTTCCTATAAGAACTATATGCAACTTTTATGATTGGAAGAATTAAGTTGTTCCCTATAAGGATGGATTATTAAATATTAACAAAGCTGCATATGTAAAACATGATTACATTGACATTTTATCTTGATTATGCATTTGTTCTCCCCTTTCTATGAGTGATGGATCAATATAATTCTTTCTAACATGATGCTATTGGTGATTATAAATTTTTGGAAGAAGTTATACCCATGTACCAGAATGAGATTCGCCGATCCAAGCCTAAGATGAGATATGCAAAGAATGGACAAAATATCCTTATTAGTTTCTCACATTTTACATTATGCAAAAAATTTGTCAATTTCAATGCAAAAAATAAGACTGATATGTTTAATTTGCTCCAAGTGATGATTTTAAAGTGATCAAAACATTAAATTTCGAAAGAAATCAGAGAATGAATAAAACTCATGAATTGATCAAGACTTATACATGAAAAAGAAAACCATATTGTAGGAGACTTTACATAATATCAATGGCAAACAAATCAGTAATTAAAAAAGAAAAGGAAGATAAAGGAGTATCCATGCCTCAATTTGAAATTATCAGTCCGTTTGTAATTGAATATTATTAAATCAAGCCAGCATGGATTTTAATATGCTTCTAAATTTCTAAGGGAGGTTTCAATCAAATAGCTACTTAATTATCTTTTGCACGGATTTTATGTATGTTTATTTTTATCGTAGCAGTGAATTTTTGTCTAAACTTGAAGCTTACGATAGCAAATGTAACATTTGATGCATGGTTTTGGGCATGTCATCATAGATATATATCAAAAAATCTAAACCCTAGGGAATCATGCTTCCCATTATATAGCATAAAGCTCAAAAGAAATCTAATCAATCACCACAATCAAAAGCATATTACATGTATATATCTTCAAAAAAACCTTTTACTATTATTGCATTCAACATTTAGATTGTAACTAACTCTATAAAATGCACCATTCTAAATATGCAGTCCCCTGCTCACAAAGAAGCAGGAGTTTAATAAAGAATTAAGATATAAATACAGGAGAATAAAAAGCGGGTAAAGAAAAAAATAAGAAATCAACACTAACAAATAACTATTGCCATAATACGTCTATTTTGGAATATTAACAATGTGAAATTTAAACCAAAAGCTGAGGCAATAATGCCATCTAAATTCACAAAGCAAAAATTTTTAAGAAACTAATGGGGATCATATAAAATTTTACAGTATAATGGAGCTAACATTTAAGTTAAAACTTCTAGGAAGATCTGGCAGTATCCAAAACTTTAATATAATCTAATTTGATTTTATTTCATAAACTTGCTACAAGTACTGTGGATTCCTCTTTGTTTTCATTCCCTTATGAATTCACAGCAACATATTATCAGAGGGATTTCCGCTGCATTTATTTTTTTCCACTACTCTGCCACTACCACCTGTACTATTTTCAATTTACCAGATAAAGTTGCACTGAAGTGCCATCTAATGACTCCCACTAATTGCTAAGCCTCAAAAATTATTGTGACATCTTATGCTCACGCACTTCTTCCCTACCACCAACCCCTTGTTTATAGTAACAGTCTTCCCATTCTAATTGGTGCGTTAAGCATTTCTATGATTGGATTTACAGTGGATATATTGAAGCTTGCTAATAAGAGAAGATTACAACAAATTTTATATAGTTTCTTATTTTAGGTCATTTGAAAGTTATAAATATGAACCTAAAGCATATAAAAAATAAATGAACATTAAATATTAAAATAGAATTTCAATTTTCCTCTCTTCTAAGTGTCCGTTTTAATGTCAGTTCTTCGTGTGTTACGCACTTGTGGATTACTACATCATAGAGAAACTCCCTATATCAACGTGAAGCTCTATTCTTACCTTTGAGGTGATTTATAGCATTATCATCGTCTTTCAAATTGATTAGTCGTTTGTTTTGCATGATAATTGGAATTTTGCAAAGATACATTATAGAGTTTTCTTTTAAATCATGAACTTGATTAGTTGCTAAATTTGTATATTGCTGATGCTTATGAAATTTCATGAACTACTGCTTAATTATTTTATGGAATTAAAAAAATCATTGTTGTCCTTTTTCGAAGTAAAATACTTTTACTAAAATTATAAATTAGTAGCATGGTAATCGAAACCTTCTACTTTCAACTTGAATCTAACCCTAAATTGCATTAGTATCGATAGACCCAAAACGTCCTAAATCACTGTGGAAGAGAAGGTTGGAATCAACATTGTACTTGATCCTGGTAGAATTAAATCCACTTGCAACAGTAAGAAAAAAACTGTACAAAGTTATTAAAAAAACTAGATAATACAACCTGTTCTCATAAGCACATTAGCACAATTACAGCAAAACAGAATTTTTTTAAAAGAAGAGAAGCTAGAACAACATCAAAGCACATGATTTCTATATTCAGTAACAAAAAATTTCAAAATTTTGCACCAATTTTATCTACGAATTTTTAACTAAAAAACTTGCAGTGCTAAAAGCAAGAGCACTTCTGCTCATGGAAAAGAAAATGCATTTAGAATAGGAAGATTTACATACATACAACTCAATTCCTATGTATTTACACATCTAACACTTAAACTTCAATTTGTATTCAAATATCACCTTGCCTATGCAAGAAAAGGCGTAATTCACTTATAAAAAGCTATTTTTTTTAAAAGGTTGTATTTTGATGTGATATGAAAGATTTGGATGGTATAAATGTAAAAAATCAAAAATATAGGAAGGAATTAGGTGGTATGTATGTAAATGCCCCTTGGAATAATAATTACCAGGAATACTTGAGATGGAGACCACTCAGGTTCTTCAGGATTATCATCCATCCTTAAGTACATTTCCGCGCCAAGATGTGTTTCACCATCCTCTGTGAAGATAAGATCTAGAGCATGCTGCCTGCAAAATGAATCTCTAAGTCTGTCAACAGAGCGCTGCAATTTTCTCTTCCATTCCCTTTGTTCAGGCAATCGATTATGTCTATCGCTCATTTTTTTGCGAGAATCATCGGCCACACTGGTCGGTAATGTGAAATGAGCTTTGCGGCTGCTCGAGGGAGCAATTCTTCAGCTAACAGAGATGCATTTGCCAACAAAGCCAGTTGTTGTGCTTCGGTCTCTGCCAATCTAACAATTTTATTTGCAGAACCTTCCAAATTTTCGACGTCTTCCATTGAGCCTGGTAACGCATTAATTAGTAAATTTACATAGGAATTGAATACTTTGAGAAGGCCATCCAATGTGGAGCTGCCCAACTGCATACTCAAAAGTGGGCCTACATCTTCAAAGAAATCCTACAAGCCAATATCACAAAAAATGCATGAGAGAAACTAGACGTGTGTGGCATTGTTGTAAAACGCCAATTCAAAGAAAATGGATAAACAAAAAACTGTAAGAATTGGGACAGTTGGACAGCCTTGTGTATGTTTTTGCATGGCTTATGTTAGGCTTCAATTTTTATCAGAAACAGATACATGTGTAAATAACAATTTTATTTAAAATTCAAATCCTCAGTCAATATGTGATTATTTTTTGCAGACAAAATAACTGCGATGGAAAATTAAAGAATATTTGAATTGAATCAAATAATTGTTTTTAGAATAAGTGAAAGCAATAGAAACAATAGTTTACGCAAAAAGGATCTTATTTCTTAACCAGCACCAGAAAAATTATTGTATTAACAAAAAGATGTAAAACAATTTTGCTCCTAGAGTACAATGAGAAGGTTAGAATGGTAAGCAGCTCGTAGAAGAAAAAGACATAATAGCTGAGAATTCCATCGACCTACTTTGGTTGGATAGGGGGGAATTGAGAGCCTCACACTCCAACAGTACATAGGCAAATATTCTTCGCTATCTAGTTCAAATCTCTAGGAAAAAATCATCTTGCTAGAGATTGTGAAAAAAAGTCATTTGTCATGGATGCAATAAGTTGGATCATACCTATAAATCCATTTTAACATAAAAAAAAAAAAAGAGGACACAATCCATGTGTCTTCTTCATTCTCTAGTGGCAGATGAGAAAATTTTGAGATTGGATGTATTTTTTTATCCAATAAGAAAATAAAAGAAAACAGCCTTTCGAAGTGCTTCTTTGGCATTGGAACAAAATTTTGATTATTTCTATTATTTCATCAAGCTTAATTTTTTCAGCAAATTCAAATCCACAAAAACCTTGAATCTCTGAAGAAAGAAAAATGTTTTCATCAAGCACAGTGACTACAAACAAAATAATTGGTAACTCTGGATCTAAGAAACTAAAGTGAGTTTGGGCTGGCATTCATGGTTTGTCATGCTATTTCTGGAATTAGAGTTCCCTTCAGCTCAACTCATTCAAAGTTGGGAGAATAATTTGTATGCACAGGACACGATCTATAATTGGGAAACTTTGAATCTCAAGAAAGTTGAAGACTTCTATTGCATTTTCAGCAGACTTATGATATATCCCAAGGAATTAACTCGTACAAAAATATTAATCTCAAGATGTCCTTTTCTTTTTGTAGTCTTTTCCATTGTCCACTTCAGTTTTCTGATCCTTCCTCCATGGTTTTACTTTCTCAAAATCTTGAGACCTTTTTTTCGAAATTTTGCTTGTGGATCTCCACAAGTAATTGGCTTTAATCCAGTCATAATGTCCTCTAATTCAAATTCAAATTTAAAGTACCTAATGATTACAGTTGTCAGTAATTTTAAAGCTTCAAGCATTTCAAGGCACGCACTTGACTTGAATCCCTTGAATGCCAAATTGATTGGGTCAGGCAATCATTTTCATGATTCCAATTTGGTTCCACCAAATCCTAATCAAGTGCAGCTATGATTTCTAATTGGGCCTATAGTCCCTCTAAGTATGTGGATTCAATGACTGCAAAAGCTGCCTCACCGCCAACTGGATTTCCTGACGTCTTTCCACTTCATGGTGATTTTCATTCCATTGTTGGAAGCCCTCTACCAACTTGGAGCTCTCTCGGCATTAAGTCCCCTCTTTTAATGTTGTTAACATATTAAAGTTTTAACCTTGCTTCTACAATCCATAAGCTTCCATTTTGACTCCTGAACTAATCAAGTTTAAAATTCTGCAACACAAAATTCTTCTTTAAAAAAAAATCTTAAAAAGCAATTGGTGTAGCCCATGCTGGCTTATTTACTTTAAAGTTCCCTTTCCTCATAGTTGAATTTCTTCCGAGTATTTTAAATCCAAAATTTTCAAAAAAATATCCCAGAAGAAAAATTATCATTCACTCAACGTGCAGTAACATTAGAAAAAGTAATTTTAATGGGCATAAATTTATATTTTACCTTAAAATCAAGTTGACAGATTTATCACATCCTCTAGCTGACTTATCATACTATTTAGCAGATTCATGTGATGTGTTAACATCGGATGATTCCTTTTTCATGATTAGTTGCTTAATTTGATTTTCATGGATCAATTCTCTTGAACTCAAACTGTTCTTATGAATATTGTAACTTGGAATATTCATGGATTAGCATCCAAGAACAAAAGAAGAGCTTTTAAGAGGGGATTTTAACAGAATTTTAGGACACATGTTCAAAATTGATCATTACTCTCCCAATGTTCATACAATCCATTGGAGGCAATTATATTAATAACTAGGCTTCTCTTAAAGCATGTAACAAATTCGGTGGTTCTCTCTGTATTTGTTGCATTCCATAGAGTGGTACATTTTCTATTACTATTTCACTTTCTCAAGATACCTAAAAGTTTGAGTTGGTTCTTCCTACAACGTATATGATCGGTCCAAAGATTTGCAAATAGTTCCAAACAACCTTTGGATTTCATTATCGAATTTGCCAGCTTCTTTAATTGTATCGACCCAATTATATCTAGAAGATCCTTCACATGGTCTAATAATAGAAAAAACAAATTGAAAAATTTGCAAAAGTGGATCATTTCCTTGTATCCACTTATTGTGATGTTCTTTTCCTAAACAGGAGACAAAAGACTATTAATATGTTTTCTTTTTAATCAATGCTCAATCATTTTTTATTTTTAACCTCACTCCAATTCCTACTAGTCATATTTTAAAATTGGAAAACAATTATGATGGACTTAAAAAATTACTTAATAGCTGCTGGAATAATTGTTCTTCTAATGGAGATAGGTTTAAGAGCCTTGTCATACAATTTAGACTAATAAGAAGACATCTTAATGGTTGAATAAAAAAAACATCATCACATTATCAAACAATAAATAAACTTAGTAATATTGAAATCAAATCTGACTCTCGTTTAGCATCCTACCAAAACTTTGAAGATCATAAAAGGGGTACAAAATGGATCGACAACAAATTCAATGCAGAAGAAATTTATTTAAAAATCCAAAATCAACTGCCATCTTGAAGGTGATAGATCACTTATTTTTTCATAAATTTGCCAAGGTAGAAGGAAAATCGATCTTATTCATCAGATTTGAAAATGTTTGAGGATATATTCTATGAACTCCCGGGCAAGCTTGAATTATGATATGAACATTTGTCTTATTGCCAAAAATGATAAGATCTATTTTCAAAATAATAGCCAAAACTTTAGCAAATAAACTTAAATCAAATTTTCATGATTTGTTTGATCTTTCACATGCTGTCTTTATGAATGTAGAAATACATTTGACTGCGTCGTTATGGCACATGGGATAACCCATTCCTCCATTGGAAAAATGAATAATCCTTGCATTCTAATATAGTGGTGATTATGCTCAAATTTTGGCTCATAAACATATTATTCTCCCAAGGCTCAAAATTAACTTCCTTGAATCATCTTTAATTTATCTAGGTGGTTGTTATCATAAAGAACTTTCTATCACTAATGCTTCGGGATGTTCTCTTGAAAGACTATCTTTCCAAGTTTTAAGCATTCCTTTTAAAACAAAAAATGAATCAAACAAGCATTTGGCCCCTAATACTGATAAAATTCAGAGAAACCTTCCTTCCTAGAAAGTTATATGTCCCTTTATAGGAAGGATTGCTTTAATTAGCTATATCTTATCTTACATTCCTTTGTACTACTCATTATTTTGGATTTCAAATTGAATCATCACCAAAAGTGACAGTAAAAGAAGCAGTTTCTTGTGAAAAATGAAATGTTGAAAGAAGAGATTTCTTGTTGGTAAACTGAAAAAAAAATGTAAAACTAAAAAATTTGGTGAGCTTTATATTAAAAGTCTCCATAAAATGACTACTTTTCTTCTTTCAAAATGAATCTAAAAATCTATTCACGTGGACTCTACTTCCTTATTAAGTTGCATCATCAAAAGCAAATATTTGTATAAAACAACTATTGACTTCAGATGAATAAAGGCACTCATGCTTCTCATTTATTAAGGATGTCAAAAAAAATTCTTATTATTTATTTCACCTCATCTCTTAAAATGTCAATAATGATGCAGAAACAAATTTTGGAAAAATTTTTGGATCCATAATTTGCCTTCAGCAAAGCTTCATGTCGATACTCCTTTTCTTAAAAATATTCAAGAAAAAATAAAAAATCTGATGCCACTATTAATCTAGCTATCATTCTAGAGGATATTCAAATAAGGATACATCTACAAAAATATACACTTTAAGTATTCTTTGCGTAAATATTATCAGCTGCTTCAATTTCTCAAGTGCATAAATACATTCATATAAGATAATTGATGGAAATAAACTAAAGCAGACACATTAGAAAAGCGAAGGTAATACGTATCATACTCTCATCTGGGTGCAAGATTAACTCTTACCTGAACCATCGAATTAAAACGGTGCGCACTGCTTGAAAGTTTAGGCTGAACTATAGCTATCGTGTTAGCCGATCTACCTGTCAAACGTGTCCCAGACGGAGGTGGTGTAAGAACCCAATCATCTGCAGCTGCCAGTGCTGCCGTGCCCTCTTCAATTCGCTTTAAATTTGCTTCCAATGCTTGTTCGACACTGGGCCTGAAAAGTTTCAGAAGAACGGAAGAAAGGGAGAGCCCGCGAGCTTCTAGCAATGAACAATGTCCGATGGCTATTTGAACACATTCTGCGGCAGCTCTTAGACCTCCAGCAGCTGCAGATGAAGCTAAGACATGCCTCTTTACAAGACGTGCGAAATCCTCCGCCTGTTTCGCTGACCACGTCACGAGTTCTGATGAATACGCTGAATCGTCACCGAAGACTTCCAAAGAATCATTCACAGCTTGAGCAATGGCGGAGAAAACTTGCTGCGATAGTGCGGCAGTATATGCTCCTCCATAGGAAGTGCTTGTTGGATGAATCGTTTGCATGTTATACTGAAGCCGGCGGAAATGTGCATTTAGCAATAAACTATGGGCGCGATGTCCATCCCCAAGCCTTTTAAGAGCTGAGGCGGCCGCACGAAGCTCCACTCCACGAGTAGATGATTGACATGCTGCTTCAGCGAGTTGATCCGATAACTTCTGACGATGCTCGATGATGGTATTCTCTAGTGACAAAAGTTGAGTTGAACTCAGCTTCTGGTTCTCCTTTGCATCTGAGGCAATTCGTTCGGCTTCGTCCAAGGCATCCAAAGCCTCCTCTACTCTCCTTTCAGCAAGCAAAACATCGAGTATATCACCGAGTTCTCGCAACCATTTTTCTAACTCGGAAGGCTCTCGATCATCAATTTTTGTTATATTATCCTCCTTAGCATGTTTAGAATCCTCAGATAGAGACTCAACATGAACCCCTTCAGCTAAATTATGAATTAAAGCAGCTTGAGATGACAACAGATTTCTAATGGAAAGAAGTTCACCTTCAAGATCTGATATTTCCTTTGATGTCCTGTAAGGGCATTGTAGTTATGTAAATTTGCAAATAACGAACCAAAAGTGAAAACATAGCACATGGCATCTGTAAGAAAAAATTATGTATCAGATGGATGGAAATGCAAGAATAATCGATCAAGTAAATAGTGCCTAGATCAAATCCGCATGATGAAAAGGGAAAACAAATTCGATGTCATAAACTCTGAAAAATTTTGTGATCATAGCCGACACAAAATAAAGCGCCTGGTGTCATATAGGGTGTACACATAGAACTACTTTTCAAAGAAAAAGTTTTGACAGTTGTGCGGAAATAAGCAAGCAAGCCGAAGAGGTAGATTTCGCAAGAAAAAATCAGAAAGTATCAAGAAGATCAAACAAAGTGCATGAAAAATAAGTTGTATTGGTATGCTAAATCATCATAAAAAATTTTTAATGATTAGATTACATACTTAATGAATGCTGCATAGTTAGCATAAACACTCTTGCGCATTTCTTCTGCGGAAGCCTTTTTTAGATCTTGCAGATAAGAACACATGTGTCTTATTTCCTGCAAAGAGGGCAATCGAAAAGTTGTTTAGAATCAGAAGTTCTCATAGAAGTGAGAAAAATTAAATGTCAGTGGATGAATGAAATGAATATGAAAAAGCTGTAAAATTTACAAAAAAGTAAAATAAATAAGATATTTCTTGCACCCATGTAAATTGTTGATGCAGTAGCATAGAAAGAGTGATAAATAATACAATTGAATCGCAGAATAAGCACCAATGATCACAAGGCGGAGTGGACCTGGATCATCACCATGAGTAATAGGCATCTATGATATGCAAATTTTCAATTTAAAATGCATTTCTTTTCCAGTAAATCCAAAAAAAAACAAAAACAAAAACCAATAGGCTTGTTCACTTTCTACTACCCTTTGTTCCTCTGCTTATACTCATTGCTTTAGGTTCTTTCTCTGAATTCTATAATTTCACAAAAGGTTGTTGCAACAGCTTTTGAGTGTGGATCTCCCAAATTTGATGTCAGCGATCTGCAAAGAACATGTGCTGAGATTTGAGGTCAATTTATTGGTGTTTCCTGTCTTCATATAGAATTATGGCCTGGGTAATTTACATATATGCCACACAATTCTTATATTTACATATCTAGCACCTAAACATTCATATTTACTTGCAAACCACTGAAATCATTACCGGCACATCAAAATTACGACGATCACTGCTCTTTTGAACGTAAAGTACACATTTCCATGCATAGGTTTATGACACCAAGGTGTTATAAGTGCAAATATAAAGAAAGCTTTGGGTGCTAGATATGTAACTACATAAGAATTGGTGGTACTTATGTAAATTTCCCTTATGGTTTTAGCCTTTAACTTTACTTCTTCTTTCTCCACTCGAATATGCAATAAGATAAGCTAATTTTTGTTTTACATCACAGTAAAAGGAAGCATTTTAAAAAGCCGGAGTAAACCTCAGCTCAGTTAAGAAATTCACACTCCACTTTGCACTTGAAAGTATTCACAACCTCATGAATGCCTCATCCGCACCAGCTCTATTTCATTAAAATTACTTGGAAAGGGCCATTGAGATGGGATATCATAAAAGCTCTAAGAAATAAGAAATTAAAAGAAAATATATTCCTTTAACTGAGCATTACCTCATAAAAAATTTTTGCTTCACTCAAGTTACAAGCATAAGAATTAGCAAACTACATGACACTATGAAATATATGTAATGGAGAAGAGCATTTTTATGGTAAAAAAATTAAGGGCATTTACATATGTATATTACACAATTCTTATATATATTTATATATATAATGCCTAAAGATTAATATTTGCATGCATACCACACAAATCTTTAACATCACATCGAAAATATTACCATCACTATCTTCTTAAAAGTGAAGGACACTTTCATGCATAGGTTCATGACACCAAGTTGTTACAAGTGTAAATATCAAACTTTTGGTGTTACATATGTACATACATAATAATTGCATGGTATATATGTAAATTTCCCAAAAATTAATAAAGAAAAAAATGCACATATTCATACAACATCAAGGTTTTTCATCATTCCTAAAATATTACAAAAGAAGAGAAACGAAATTAAGTGCAATCCTCGCATGTAAACTTTCATATTTACACATAGTGCACTTAAATCTTTAATATCACATCAAAAATAGCACTATTATCACTGTTTAAAAGTTAAATACACATTTTCATGCATAAGTTTAAAGTATCAAAGTGCTATATATGAAGTGGTACTAGAAATGTAAATTTCTCTAATTAAAATCCTACACGAAAAACAGTTCCTACTTCAAAGTTAAAATATGTTAAAGCATGAAATCTTGGACAGTTCAACATTCCAATTGTACAGCATATTTGCAAGAACAATCAATATTATTTATGACAAGCTCACATCAAAACCAATATCAAATTATTAACGGATCTAAAAGATCTAAAAATCCAGAATTGGCCATCAAAGCACCTTCCAGTCGCCATAGGGAAGCATTTAAACCTTAAGCATGCAGTAAACCCAGTACAGTTCATAAATTCCTAGAGAAAACTTTGTTTCCAGTAATTCAATGTAAATAACTACACGTAGCCACGTACAACAACAGGAGATCGAAAGTTTTATTTGAGAGAAAATTCAACTGGATTATCGAAATATGTGCTTTCACGCATAGCACGTATACAATTCATATATTTTGCAGTCCTGTTAAATCATACCAAACGAAGTTCACGCAATCCTCCATATAAAATTTAGCCAATTCCGACTAATCGTGATTCACAAACGAAGGAAGGGAGAAAGGGAAGGAGCATACCTTCTCGTTCATGCTCTGGCACTTGGACTGCATGTAGGCATCGGGATCAAAATTGTCGGACTTGAATATCTTTAGCTTATCGGAAAGCTGCACGCCGCTCTCCTGGGATCCAGGAATCGATCCTCCGAGATGCTGGATTCCCGAGGACGCCAGGCCAGAGGGCCCCAAAGCCCTAGATCGAGACGACTTCGCCGAAGCCATCGAAAACAGAAGAAGCTACGCTAATACAACACGCCCACCGTGACGGGCTCCTCTATGAACGTTTAAAGAAGAGTTTTTGAACTGCAACAGGTTCGATTTGAAGGAATGAATCAATACAGAGCAGGGAGGATCGGATCGCTTGCTGGAGGAGATGAGAAATACGGAAGGGGAGCTTCGCCTGCCATTTGCGAGATTCCTCCCTGGATAGATAACCAAAATCTTTTTCTTTTTTCCTGGTTCTGTCGCAGGGAGAAGATCCCCTGCCGCGATCGAGAGAGAGAGAGAGAGAGAGAACGGGATAAAAACGTAATTTTGAGGGGGTAAAAAAACAAATTCTGAAATTAATTAAAAGAAGAAATTAAGTTACAAACTTACCCATGATAAGGATATAATGTGATATTAAGTATTTAAGTGATATGTTTGTAAAGATCTTTAATCAAACATCACATGTATACACAATTATAGTTAACCTAAAAATCAAGTAATATTATGCCTGTGCGATATTTGATCGAGTTTCAGCAAAAAATATATATATTGAAAAGGAATTAGTATTTAAAAAGGTCTGTCATGTGTCCTACACACCGTTCTCTCATATATACTAATTCGACTCAGTTGGGATTCGAACACGGGGTAGAGGGGACTTACACTGAAGTTGTCATCCAACAAACCACGGTTGCGTCACACACACATATATTAAAAATATTGGTCGATGGTTATGATACAAGCCCTCAACCAATCTTATGTGTCTATCCATTCGATTCAACATTGCACTCACGTAAGCTCAAACCCCTAACCCAAAGGGACTCGCAACTGATAACGCAGCCGTCCACTAAAAAATCACGATGAGCGACACAAGAACACACATATGATGCTCACACCAGCTTTAAGAAAAGGCTGCATTTTCTACATTAATGAAAGTTTTTAGTATTAATTGTTTGGTTCCATATTAACTGTCCCCTTCATTAAAGACTACTACAAAACAATAATAATAATGAAAGATCACATCAAACCAATTAATTCTTATGTACATATTTAACTATATGCCAAAAATGGGTTTTTTAAGGCCAATGCAAGTTAATGTGCTTTGTTGGCCTGAGAAAGGACCTCTCCTCAATGTCCACCGTCCACACATTCCTCTGACGCCTCTGGTAACATCGCCTCCAAGTCAGCGTTGTATTCCTTGGCCTCCTGTAAGCCCGCTGGAGTTACCTGCTGCCAATTCGTCCCTCATATCACTCACTGGATCATGGCGGTTTAGTGGGCTGGCAAGTTGAAGTTCGACACATTGTCTCTGCACCACATGCATTTCTCCAGCCAACGTTGGCAGCTAGCCGAAGTTCGCGGTCACCATCGCCAATTCACCTTCCCTTGCCAACTTTCAAGATTCCATTGACAAGCATTGGCCTTGCTTAGGGGGGTCTTATAACCTTCAAGCAGTCGGTTGCCACTAGATTGTCTTGTCCTGCTGCCTTCTTCTCCCTACATGCCCAACATTGCCTATGCTGAGCTCATATGTTTCTCCTTAAAGACTTGTTTAATTATTTTGATGAAAATATATTATCTTTTTTCTTTTTTGGCACTCTATCATGATCATGTAGATGGCAAAATAAGCTTGCTTCATATTATAAGCCTATCCCAAGAGAAGTTTGCAAAGCGTTTTCTACAAGTTAGTAAGGCATCTCACGTACTAAAACATGATGATGAATTGAGTTAATCATAATGCCATATGACGACCATTGTTTCTTTTTTGTAGTCATAATGCTCCCCACATCTTTAGTCTTTGAAAGGAATGAGTAGATTATCATACGAGTAAGTTTTAGTTTTTCTATTGGAGATTTTTGCGGAATGGGGCGTGGCGAAGGAGTTGGAGTCTTTGGAGTCGAGATTGAAGTATAGACTTGATCTCTTTATACCAAATATAATAATGTATTTTATCCCTCTTGTTTTAGTGTTATTTATTTATTTATTCCCAATTACGACCGAAGAGACGAGAAGGCATAGTGGATGTAGGTAAACACTATCAAATCACTTATATCATGGCACTATTTTTTAGGATATCTATGTTTATTTTGGTGAAGACTGACAATTTACTTGTATCATAGTCCTATTATTTGGGATGTTCATACCTCTACTTAATCTTTTCTCCACTTCTTTAATTATTTCTTCTCTTTAACCCAAATTAGTTCATTTGTGGACCTTTATTCTCCTCTCTTCTTTAGCCATGAGAAGAACCTGTGTTAGAATTTAACTTGGACTTGTATTAATCACTTTCTCAAATTAATAGCCCCTTAACCCATTATCATCTTGAGCTATGCCATAGTGGTGACAAATTGACTTGATTTTCATTTGATTTCATATAGTTTCCTCATCTTAATTTAAACTTTCAAAGGTTAATATGACTTTTACAACTATTTGATTCACAATTAGTGCTCATCTTTGATTGCTCTCAATGAGAAAAATACTTCGATAAAAAAATATGTTCATCTATATTTTTATTTTGCCTCAAATATGATTCTACATAGTTTTGGAAGTTTTAATAAATATGAACACTGAATTTGTGATCCATTAAATCTATTAAATTTGTAAAGTCCTGAGCTTCAAAATGATATATTATATTTATTAATCAAAGACGAGTCGCCATTAATTGACACAATCAAACTACCACCCAAACCCAACCTCAATCGGACTTAGCTGATTAGATAAACCTAATGATGGAATCATGTTTACTCCTTATGATTATGAGAGGGCACAAAATGTTGTATATGCTATCAATAAAAATGAATAAAAAATACTCTAGTACTTTACTACTCTATTAATGGAATATCATCACTTAAAATTTAGAAATATAAATTAATTCCTCTCATTTTGTATTAGCCATTATGCAACAGTTCACTATCTTACAGTTATATAGTCCTCTCATTTCCTTGTATTATTATTAAAAATATATAATAAATAAATATGATATAATGAACAACAACACATAATAATACTACTAAACACAAGCATATGAATATATTTAAGAATATAATGTTGAATCACAACCAAATGAGAGAATTATTGTCCCCAATAAATATAGCATGCAACTACTAAAGTCTATCAATCAAAAGACAACAACATAAGACATTAGTCTTCTCCACCACCAACAATCAAAGAGAGAAATGGTTGGTACACCCAAACCCATCTTTCTAATATATATATATATATATATAAATAAATAGAAATAAAAGCCGAGAGTTTACAAAGAACCCAGAGAAAAAAATGATAATTTATAACCATCTGTACCGTGTAGAAAAAAAGAGACTTTTGGCTTTTATTTTGCAGCTGGACAATTTCTGCAGGGCTGCAGAAGTCAAGACTAAAATAACTGATATTCTGAAGTTCAAACTAATACTAAACACAGACCTTTCAATAAAAAAATTGGCATTAAAGGAAAAATAAATAAATAAATAAATAAATAATAATAAATCACATTTTGGAAAGCTAGTTCTATGAGGAGACTGTGAGATGATACAAGCGGATATTAATAGAATCACCGCTGAACATCAAACAGCATAAATCTTGAACCCTATATTTATCCAATAAAGCCAATTCTTTGCAGAGTGCTGATCAGCGCCGCGAGTTGAAGGGCCTGTAAAGACACTGATCAGTGCGTCGATAGTTAAAATGTTGTTTCAGCTTCAAGGTGCAAATGAAAAGGACAATAAGAATGAAAGGAATATTTACCTAATCTTCAAATTTTTTTATTTATATGCCACCAACATATGCACCAAAGGTGAATTTCAATTTTTAGAAGTTAGAATAGTGATTTTTTTGGTATGATATGAAAGATTTGGGTGGTATAAATGTGAAAAGTAAATTTTTGATGTTAGATATGTAAATACATAAGAATTCAGTTGTATGTATGTGAATGCCCCTAAAATAAAAATAGCATCGCATGCACGGCTTTGAACCGCATCACTTTCATACAAAGCTAGCGCGTGACAATATATATAGATATATGTGCATATTTCACGACCTGTTGGTAGAGCAACCTATTTGAAGGTTGCAAGTCCTTTCGGGTCCTGAGTTTGAATCTCCTAGCGATGCAGTGCCACCTTAAGCTAGGTGATACTCGAACATTTGCATACCGGGTCGCTCAGACCTAGCGGGAGTTGAGCTCATAAAGGTGGGGGGGTTGGGGACCTCACGGCACGACCTATTCTTTTAATATATATATATATATATATATATATATATATATATATATATATATATATATATTTGAATTGATAATCAAGACAATTTATTTCTCATTAATACAGAGATGGTTATTTAAACTTAATTATATAATGAACTCAAATAAGGAAAGAATAAAAACAAAATAAAGATAAAAAGGAAACTACCAATGTAAAATAAGGAGAATTGATAAATAATAAGGGTTGTAGAAAGCCAATAAACCTAATGAATCTAATTCACCCCCTTAAATTGAAACATAGATGTCAATCTTGTTCAACTTACATTTGAAGCCATTGAATAGAGGACGAGAAGGATTTATGTGAGGATATCTACTTATTGTCCACTAGGGCGCACAAAAGGAACACAAATTTCCCCAGACTCAATATTTTCCTTAATGAAGTGTCTGCCAATATGCACATGTTTGGTAAAATCATAATGGATCGGATTGTGAGAACTGCTGATGGCGGTCGTACTATATCACAAAATAGCTACAATGAGACTGTGTTTGGCATATGAAGTAAACTAAGCATAATGCTTAATCAAAGGACTTCACATATCTCCAAGGACATGAACCTAAATTCAACTTCAGTACTACTATGGGCAACCATAGATTGTTTTTTGTTTTTTCACACGACAAGATTTTCTCATAAAAATGAGCAATAGCCCAAAATGGAAAGTCGATCATGAACCGACCAATCCCAATTAGTATATGTATAAATAAGAAGAAATTGAGAGGTGATGAGAGAAAAACAAACATGAGCCCAGTGTACCTTTTAAATAAAGGAGAATCCGACTGTAAATGGTGCTCATATAGGTCATGTATAAATTGACTCACTATATCAACTGCATGACATATGTCGGGGCAAGTATGGGCAAGGTAGATGAGTTTCCCCGCATGGCGCTAGTAGCGGGTCTTGTTGACAGGCACAACATTAGGAATGTCAGATAATTTTCTATTGGGATCCATAGGGACAACCACATATTTGCACTAAGACAAATGCTCCGAGATAATCGAGTCGTTTCTATGCCTAACAAATACTGGAGAGATCCCAAACCATTCATTTCAAAGGACTTAACAATAATTTCTTTCAAGAACTCAAATGATGGGAGATCATTTCTGGTAAAAACAATATCGTCAACATAGACAATAATGATAACGACGTGAGCATTGGAGAAATATCGGAAGAATAGAGTGCGATCTGATTGAGTCTGAGTAAAACCATGACCCACAACCACCTTTGTAAACTTCTCGAACCGGCCCTTGGGGTCCACAGGGGCGGAATCTAACTCTTTTTTGAGGGGGGCAAATTGTTCCCCTAAACAACGTGAGAGGGGCTATGGTAAAGAAGGGATAAATAATATTTCAGGAGGGGCAAGAGTGATATTTCAAGAGGAGAGAAAAAACAAATTACCCTACAAACAAGTAAAAATATGAATTTGATGGAGGTAATTGTCCCCCTGGACCCTTCCAAGGTCCACCCCGCTGGGGACTGCTTTAGCCCATATAAGGACTTTCGCAGACTGCACACTTGCCCTTTGGAGGCAGTAGAGTCAAAGTCGGGATGAAGAGACAGGTATACCTCTTTTATAAGCTCTGCATTCAAGGACGCATTCTTGATATCCAGCTGGAATAAAGGCCAATCCAGATTCACCGCAAAGGACATCAGGACCCGAATAGTATTTAGCCACTAAAGCAAATGTCTCCTCATAGACAATTTTGTAGGTCTGTGAGTACCATTTAGCAACCAACCGTGTCATGTTGCATTCAAATGATCAATCAAAGTTGAACTTGGTGCTAAAAATCCATCAGGACTCCAAAACTTTCTTATCCTGAGAAAGATCAACGTCTCATGCATGGCTCCGTCGAAGGGCGTTCATCTTCTCCATTACTACCGTTTTCCAAGCTGGATCAACAAAATCACCCTCAATAGTAGCTAGAATTTGACGGTCTGTTTCATGTATGGGGTACGACAATTAGCATTTGCTACTGCCTATAGGTCAGCGAAAAACTGCGAAAAGATACATATTTTGTCATAGAATATAGAGAGCATGTTTCATTGCATACCTTACTCGGAGAACTACTCCTCATTTAGAGGAGGGTTCGTGTCGAGGATGCACCCGGAATTGAGAAGGTCCTGAATGGAAGTAGCGGGTTACATATCCGCTGAGTGTAGACACGGATAGTAGGAGGAGATGGTGTTTAATGGTGCACTTGCTACTGAGGACTCCTTAATGGCAGGAATAATATGGTGGAAATCCATAGGAGTAGAATAAGAGACAGTGTTTAAGAACCCAAGCTCCTCCACACTTGCGGCCGAGCTAGAAAAATAAGGAACACTTTTAAAGAAAAAGACATCAGCACTCACATAGATTTTGTTAATTATAGGATTAAGGCACCGATACCCATTTTGAATGGAGGAGTACATAAGGAAGATACATTTTATAGATCTAGGATCAAGTATACTCTGATTGGGAGCAGTGCTCCAGACAAAAGCAGTGCACCCAAAATCTTGGGGTCTAAGGTGGAGAAGACCCGAGTGGCAGGGAAGCATGTCATCAGGTTGTCTAGGAGGGTACGGAACTAGTGAAGTTCAAAAAGGATTCTATCTATGAGATAGGTGATAATAAGGATGTAATCGTTCCAAAAATATTTCAGGACATTGTATCGATGAAAAATAATGGAGCAAATAGCGTCGAGGAGATGAAGGTTTTTTTTTCTCGGCTACCCCATTTTGTTGAGGAGAGTCCATACACGAGATGCCCTTATGAAGAATTTACCCAAAATAGAGTTGAAAAACTCACAGTCATTATCGGTCCGAATGATCTGAATAGAAGTTTTGAATTGAGTTAAAATGAAGGTGTATAAGTTTGAAATGTGACAACAACCTACAATTTTTCTTTTAAAATGTAGGCCCACATCATTCGAGTGTGGTCATCGATCAAAGTCTGGAAACAATATTTATTGATGTAGATGGGAGTGCGAAAGGGTCCCATAAGTCACTGTGAATGAGAAAAAAAGAAATGTAAGGTGTGTGAGTGTGTGGTGGGTGATGAAGTCGATGATATTTGGTTAATTGACATGTCTCATAATTGAAATTAAAAAGGTCTTCATTAGAAAACATCAAATGATAAAAATTTTTAAACTATTGAAAACTATGATGACCTAAACGACAATGCAAGAACATAATGAGACATTCAATGACCCGACATAAGCTACAACTCCTGAGAGGTGTGTCCTCACTATTCGTGCTCTTCTCTTAGAAGTAGTAGAGTTCGGCTACCCTCTTAATAGTTATAATCATCTTCCCCGAACGAAGATTCTTAAAAACACAACCATCAGAAGAGAAATTCGCAACAAAAACAATATCAATCGTCAACTTGCTCACAGATAAAAAGTTACATTGTAATTGGGGAACATAGAAAATAGTCTTCAGACTTAGATTAATGTTAGTACAATCGACACTTTACTAGCAATGGAACTACATGAACCATCAGCAATTATGACGATATCATTTCCAAAGCACCGATGGTAAGTCGAGAAAACTTATGAGCATCCAATCATGTGATATGTGGCACTTGAATCAATAATTCATGGACTAAAAGCAAAATAAATCGTGAACGTCATAAAAAGCGTATCTTGTCGGACGTGGAGGGTCGACGAACCCATAGAGACTTGATGGGTTCCAAGTATTTTGATCAATTGCTCCATATGATTTCTCAGAGATTTGGAGGATTTTGGGATGTTCCAAGTAGGAGTTGGTTGAATCGTGGTAAATTCAGATGTTGCTGTGAGGTTCTTGATAGCAACGAACTGGGCCAAAAGTTAGTTGCTCGTTCATTTGTTTATAACTAATTATTAAAATAAATATAAAAAATTAATTCTCATCGTTGGACCATCTGTACCCACCTTGGTAAATTTCAATCCCTGATTTGGGTCGTGACACAATTTAATTTAACGCAATTCCTTTTTTTTTCAATGAACTAGTTTGTTTATACATATTTAAGATATTTGCTTGCAAAAAACTAACTTGCAACTTATATATTGCCTTATGTAATCTCTGTAAAGTAGTAAGATACTGTTGACCTCATTTTTAGTGAGGTCTTAACTTATTTCACTTTAGACCTTAGGATCTAGTTTTACGAGTTCCTTATTGAACATCCTAGCGGACTAGTAATGGAGCCCACCTCCTATAGAACTTCGAACCACTTCTAGACTCATTTTTGTGAAAATCTCGCATGAGCAGTCTCAAGCACTCGACTCTTTGTTGCAAGGGCTTGTTGACCTCACTTTTGTCGAGGTTTAGTTTTCCTCCTAGACTTTAGGGTTCTAGCCTTTAGGAGCTTACCCGACGATCTTAGATTCCTAGCAATGGGCCTACCTCGTTTTAGTATGTTCGAAGCCACCACTTTACTCTTTTGGAGTCTCGCACGAGATTTCGTACCTCTAGCTCATAGCATGTTAGAATTGACGTCGGGAATTTAAATTGAGTCCTCATAGGACCACTGGACCTTAAGACAACATCGCGCACGTTTTTACACCACCGCGCACAAATTCCTCGATTTGCGGCCTCGACACCTTCAAGTTCTTCGCTACGAACCAGAAACTGAAGTCAGGATGTCGGGACGGTCGACGTCAAAGTCAGAATTTCAGAAAAAGATCGAATTTGACGCGCTTTCGGCCCGACCGACGACAAGGTTCTCCGAACGACCTCGGATCGAGAAACGGATTGCATTGATGCGTCCGGAACGTCGAATTTGCTAGGGAGGGACATATAATTTGCTATGTTTCCAAGCACGGGTAAACATCACAAGTTTCGACGCGTTTAACCCTAATAAAATAATAAAATACGTTTTATTTCTCTTTTAAATCCCTAATCCTTCACCTTATTCACGCATCCCTCTTGCTCACACCTCATGCACGCGTGAAGCCCTCGCCCGAGCCTCTCCCTCTCAGTCGCTGCTTCCTCGCCCGAGCTGCTCCCTATTCGCACAACCCTAGCCGAACTCCCATCTTCCTCGGTCGAACCCAGAGTCGTGGCCGTACCTTCCTCTTGAGTCGTCCCCTCATGTTACGCGGGTAAAATTGACCTCCCAGCTCCATTTTGGCGTGTTCTGCTCGAACTCTCTCCTCTCGAGGCCACGTTAGGCTGCGAGCCTTCCTTCTTTGGTATGTTGGACTCTGTCGAGTTTGTTCCCGTGGCACGAATGGGGAAGGCCTCTCTCCTTCCCGATGCCTGCTTCTCCTCTTCTCGAGCTTTCTCCCTGCAGGTCGCCTGGGGCTTTTGGCTTATCTTCTTTTCGGGTGAGCTGGGAGAGGCAGCTGGGGTTCTCCTTTACACTTCTCACTAAAAACCCTCGTTTGGAGGAGGTTTGGGACTGGCCGAATTTCTGTTGGCAAGGAGATGCTGCTATTTTCTTTTCTCCCCTCTCTTTTCTTATTCTTCTCTGCTCACGGTTTAGCCGTGTGTGTGTGTGTTTGAGTGGGGAGTTGGAAGGTGCTATTTGGATTTGCTTTTCCCTCTCTTCTTTCTCCTCTACTCACGGCTTAAATTAGTACGTGTGTGTGTGTGGTGGAGTGTTGCTCGTCCTTGTTCCTGGACTTACCCAAGCCCTTGTTGCTTGGTTTTGGGGCCGTTCTCTTTGCTGCCTCTTTGTTGGTCGCCTGATTTTTTGTATTTATTTGCTTGCAACACCACTAAGGTATACATTTCCCCCCTTTTCTCTTTATTCTGCGGTTTTAGGCTTTGGTAGGGAGGTGTTTCATGAACACTAAGCCTAATCCATGCTAAAGGCTTATGGGATTCCTTTTATCCTTCTTAAAGATGATTCACGTTGATGTTTAATAAGTCTTTTGGCATTCTTTTGCTATGGAAAATATATAACACCATGTGCAAGTGACTTTGGAATTAAATGATGAGTTGAGGGGTTTTAAGTGGCATGCTTCATCTTGTGTTACTAGAACTTCTCTAGGCCTAGTATATTTCACTTGGATGATTTGGAGGGTTTGAACCTCATATGCATGATTATAAATGTTCTTGCTTCTCCTTCACCTATGTCACATGTATGCTTGAAGTGAGAGGGCTTTTATTCTTCAAGGTTTGCAATGCTTGAGCTTTTATTTTACAAAATTTGAAACTTGTGGGGGTTTTTGTGAAAAAAATCTGAGAACTTTTTTCTTTGGTTTTTATGTAAAACCTAAGTATGTTGGGTGGCTTGTATGTAAAATCTGAGAATGAATAATGTTTTTCTTTATAAAACCTGAAAGCTTGGGGTCTCATTTTCGAAAATATGAGATGCGTGGGTGTTTATTTTCAAAATCTGAAACATTAAGATGTTTATTTTCCAAATCTGAAACTTGAGAGGGTTTTGTGTGGCATGCTTCATACTCTTTCTCTATCATGCTTGTATGTTGAGATGCTTCATTTGGATTGGAAGGCTATGCATGTTTGGTGCCTATGAATTAACATGTCTTGAAGGTTATTGTGAAGTTTTTTTACTATGTGAATGGCTCTTCTAGCTAGCCTTGAACTCTCTATGTGCACTTTCTCTAATATTGAAGGTTTACAGCGATGTTCAGTGTGAGGGAGGAGGGGTAAACATTTTTGTTTGTTGGAGGGTTTGAGCTTCCATATGTAGATTCATGAATATTAGTATGTTGTCTTTCCTCTTCATTTGGTTCATGAATATTTGAGATGCGTTGGCCTTCATATTTCAAAAATCTGAAATGCGTTTGATGTTCGGGCTTTTGCTTTATAAAATTGGAAGTGTCGGGGGCCTTATTTTAAGAACTTGGAATCAAAGGGGGTTTTCTTTAAAAAAAAAATCTGAAAGTAAAGATGTTTTGTTTTTTTTCGGGTTCGAGGGGCCCCGAGTAGAGGTCTAAAGTTTAGGGGTCTTCTCTGCAGCTTTGTTTTATGTTTCTCTTTTCTTTGTCATTACTTGAGTGTATGAGAATGGGTTATGCACTGCTTAGGTGTTTAGTTCACTTCACGAGAGTGACGACACTTTTAGGTTTTTCCTTCTAGGACGAGTGAGGACTGTCGGGAGTCCGGGATGATTGACTTGAGTTGATTGATTTTGAGAACCAATTCACCTTGTTTTATGATTCTATGTTAGGTGAATTGCTTTCTCCTCTCTCTTTTCATTGATCCCCGTCCTTGATTTTCTCATTGCTTCTTGGTTCAATGTTCGCACTCGCGAGGACGTGTAGGTGTGCACGTATAGCCTTGTAGCTATATGTGAGGCCATCAAATAAGTTGTAAGTAGAGTGGTTAGGGTCGAGGACGGCGACGATAGTCGCTTATGTGTGCTTAAAAGAGGGAATATTAGAATAGTATCCCTTCGCTTGAAGTAAAAATCTCCGTCGAAGTCGAGGCTTGGGATCGACGATGCTATTCGTCGATTATTGTGTAGACTATCACCACCAATATACTTAAGTTGTTAGTAGTCCTAGTTCGATTAGGGTGGTTAGCCTGTGGACTGTACTACTTTATCAAAATAAATATTTTGAAGCAAAATCTCCTCTACAACAAAATTACTTCCTACCCATAAATTTTATATGCATGCAAACTAAAATGAATGAAAATTAGTAAAGGTCCACGACTAATTACTCGAGTTGAGGTTAGGACTGCCCTCCATAAGGTGTCGTGCCCAGTAGACTCTTATCCAAGATTGGGACGCATACTAGGCTTCCGAGTCCTCGTCATCATACTTACTGATCTTTTTCGGATGCTCTGCATGACTTTCTTACGGTTCTCCGTGAGTTTAGCGGGACATCTGTGAGTTTCTTCTTTTAGTGTTTTTTGTGGTTTTGCTACGACTTTTGCGTTCGTTCGTGATTTTCTTCGAGGTTTCTCACGATACTGTTTTTCTTTCTTTCTCGATTTTCTTTATTTTCTTTCATCTTTCTTTTGGGATTTTTCTTCCTTTCATTTTTCTTTTGGATTTACCATCGGATTTCATACTTCAACTTTCCTGCACATACAGTAGCACCCTTACTCAGGTTTTCCTTACTACGTCTACCCTGGTTCTTTTTTTTTTGTACTAATCCCTTTCTTGCAGGAAATAAAATGAAAATAATAAATAGAGTAACGAATGCTGTTGCGAAATGTCAGTCGTCTACGTACACTTAGTAGCAGACCATTATCTCTTTTCTTTACCGCGTTACATGCTTTACCTTTTTCAATACATATACATGTTAGTATAGCATGTTTTACTTTTCTACAGCGCATACTCCTGCTTAACATAGCACGTTTACCGTAGCACACATGTTTAGCATAACATGCTTGTGATACATGTTTCCTGTTGTTTACTATAGTATGTTTTATTTTTAGCACATACTCCATCGCCATCGCTTAAGCATAGCACGTACTGCGTTTTCTTGCTTTCTTTTACTACTGCTCATGTTACTGTAGTATACACTCACGTTTGCAATAAAATAACAATAAAAAGGGAAATAATAAAACGAAACAAAGCACCAACACAACAATTTGCATGTTCACTTTAAACTTTAAATCTAAACTGCAACACTGCTAAGACGTGGAGTACGGAGCACAACTTCGAGGGCAACATGACCATCTTCAACAGCAAAACTTGTGTCTACATCAGCAAAACCTTTCTTTAGTCTAAATAACAAACCATAGGACTTCGAGGTAGTCTGCATAGTGCGACATAAATCCTCACTTATTTTTTTAGGCATTTGCACAGCCTTGCTGTGCAACATAAGCCCTAATTCGCTTAGGATTTCGAGGTCGTCGTCCGATACGGCGTAAATCCTCATATCTTTCAGGTTATTTGCATAATCAGGTGATTATGTAAATGTAATTCCTATAATTAATTGGCAGAATTGAAATATAAATAACTTCATTTCCAAAACTTAAAACCCAACAATAGGATAGTCTAGAAAGTCATCGAGGTTCTCCTCGAGATCTGTGACATCCCCTACCTTTCTTTCCTTTGGATTCCTATAAAGACTGTTCCACATTGCGCCTTTCACTTATTGGAATTCCTACTACCACACTTCTTCGAAAACCCTACCCTTTGAATTCATGAAGATAGATACCCTTGACCTAAATCGAGAGTTCTCTCAGGTGACTTGGTCGTTCGAGGAGAATCGTCTATGCAGGCTCGTTCTATAGGAGCTTTAAAAACCCTGCATTAATATAAACCCTATTTAATTCTTTTCGTATTAAATAGGAGAATTTGTCGATCCACGTAAATGTTCGCGTGCACCGAACGGATGTCATGAATTCGTAATTTATTTGATCGAGCGATATCGTTAAGTAGGGTGTCTATTCTTCGGGATAGATGTGTTACTTGCGATATGATGCTCGTTCATTCAAACTGCTAAACGAATGAGATTCATCAATTCTCATATTTTCAAATTTTAAATTTTACTTTCAAAACCAATATATATGTTAAATTAAATCTTAAATCTAAAACAAACAAACAAAAACAATTTCCAAAACTTCAGCGACCGACAGAGCTAAGGACTAACATGTAGAGGGCCCAAAAATAAACTCCCATAGGATCAGACGGCCTTAGGTGAACTCGTACCACAATTTGACACATTTTTTGCCCGACCATCGGCGAGCTCGTCTGGACGATCCCAGATGATGAAACAGACCACACGGATGCGATTGGGACGTCGACTTTAGCTAGGGAGGACACATATCACTATGGTTTCACGCGTGAGCAAACGACACAAAAATCGATGTACGTTTTTTTCTAAATTAGTGGGGCGCGATTTTGGGCTCAACCCAGGTTCAACTTGGGCTGGATGCGGGTTGAACCCGAGCTAATTTTTCAGCTCACTTGATTTTTTAATTTCAAATTTTAAATTTTAAATTTGACATTTAATTTCAAATCAATTGAATATAAATAGACATTAAAATTTTCCATCTAGTCTCTCGCATGGAAGGTAATTATTTCCCCGCATAAAGAAACGTAACGGGTCTTTGGGAATTTACAAAATAGAAATCCCGCCAGCTCCTTCCTGAGAGAATTGTACATAGCCTAATTGCCCTGCTCCTCTCTCCCGCTCGCCTCTACTCCTCGACAAAAACCACCTCTTGTCCTTCCCCTGCTCTCCTCCTATTGAAAGATCTCGCAAATAATTGTGATTATGTACCATATTTGTTATTCTCTATTTTTAGAATGTTATGAATTGTATGAGTAATCTTATGAATCGCTATTTATTTTTCTTCTATATTAAGTCAATTAGTTAAAGAGTATATTTCTTCTTAATTAGGGAGATTAGTTGCCTTTTTTTTTGTTCCTATGGAAGATCTTTATATAGTTGAACATCAATAAAGAAAGATTATTCAACTCATTCAATCAAATATTTTGACATGGTGTCAGAGCCTATTTGAGGTCTGAATCTTTATCGTCTTCGAGGTCTGAATCTTTATCGTCTTCATGGTCGGAATCGGTTATCCACCTTCGACCTATTCGACTGCAAATTTCCTTGACGGCGCTTCCTCCAACAATTCGCCTTGCTCGCCTGCTCGTTCGGCTTCGTTCGGTCAGCTTCGATCGTTCGGCTTCCGTCATTCGGCTTCTCGCTCGCCTACTCGCTCCCCTGCTCGCCTTCTCGCCTGCTTGTTCGGCTTCGTTCGTCGGCTCTGATCGTTCAGCTTCGATCGTCCGGCTGCTCGCCTACTGCGATCGACTTCATCTTCTCGGACGGGTGCTCGACCGTATTGTTCGGTCCAAAAGTGTTCTACCTGCTGCTTCGCTTGATCTCCAAGACATCGCTCTCAAACGGAGCGAGCACGGAATGATCAGTAATTTTTGCGGGAGAATAAAAAACACGTGCACGAGCAATTTCACCGTTCGTCGTCTCTAAAATGTCTGATGTCGCGTCTAGAGCAAGTCAGCCTCTTCAGCCATCTCAGTCCGAACCTCAGAGAAATACAACTGAAAAACAATCCGAATCAGATCACTACAATCCGACTAAATGGTGATAATTTTCTTCGATGGTCACAATCTGTTCGCATGTATCTCCGAAGAAGAGGAAAGATTAGCTATATCACAGGTGATACTATGCAGCCTGATGTGAATGACAAAACTTATGTCATTTGGGATGCGTAAAAGCTCGATTGTAATGGCATGGTTAGTCGATTCAACGATCGAAGAGATAAGTGCAAATTATCTGTGTTACTCTACGGCTAAGGAACTATGGGACAATGTTTCAGAAATGTACTATGATCTTGGAAATCAATCTCAAGTTTACGAGTTGACCCTACGACTTGGGGAAATTTGCGAGGTGAGGATTACGTAATGACAAAATATTTCGATTCTCTTAAACGGATTTGGCGAGACTCGAACTTATTCGATGATCATGAGTGGAAATCGAATGAGGATCGCGAGCCAATACTAGAAGATAGTGGATGCGTGCCGAATCTTCAAATTTCTTGCAGGTCTAAATGTTGAATATGACGAGGTTCGTGGCCGAATAATTGGAAGAAATCCCCTACCTCCAATTGGTGAAGTTTTTGCGGAGGTGAGAAGAGAAGAGAGTCGGAGACATGTGATGTTGGGAAAGAGGATTGCAGGTTTAAACGTGTCCGTGGAATGATCGATGCCGGCTATTCCCGAAGCTCGAGTTAACGGAAAACTTCTCACAACCGGCGTGATAGAAGACAAAAACAACATGCAATGCGACTCTCGCGGAAAACCACGTCATACTCGTGAAAAATGTCGGAAGTTGCATGGTAAACCACCCAATGTTAAGGGAAAAAACTCGTGAACATAAAGACACCTACTGACGAAATGTGGTCGAGTTCATCTCCACCTAGTAAAAAGCAATTAAGTCATCTTCTTAAACCGCTGAAATCTTGCTCATCATCTAATGCTCTGTTGACCTCACTTTTGTCGAGGTTTAGTTTTCCTCCTAGGATTTAGGGCTCTAGCTTTAGGAGCTTCCCCGACGATCTTAGATCCCTAGTAGTGGGCCCACCTCGTTTTAGAATGCTCGAAGCTTCCTCGTCACTCTTTTGGAATCCGGACGAAATTCCGTACTTTAGCTCATAGCGAGGCTCGGAACCGACGTTAGGAGTCCAAATCGAGTTCCTACGAGGACCACCGGACCCAGGACGGCCTCGCGCACGTTTCTCCGCACCACCGAGCACAAATTCTTCGAGCCGCGGCCTCGACCGCTTCGAGTTTCTCCGCGACGGACCGAATCGGAAGTCGAATGCCAAGACGAGCGACGTCGAGTCGACTTCGTAAAACGCCGGATTTGACACGCTTTCGACGCGACCGTCGACGAGGTTGTCCGAACGACCTCGGGTGACGAAACGGACAACGTCGTTGCGTCCGGAACGTCGTTTCTGCCTAAAATTGATATTTGATTTGCGACGATCGCCTGCCGGAGTGGAAATTGCGATTTTCGGCGTGTTTTTAATAAAATTAATAATATATATTTTTTAAAACCTATTTAATCTATCCTAAGCCCTAATCCCTACCCGTTCGATCGGCTGGCTCTCTCTCGCTCGTTCGATGGCGGCTCCCGTTCCCTGCTTCTCCCGCGCTCGAGCGTGCCTCTTCCTTGTAGTCGTTGCCCTCTCGAGCCCCGTGTGGTTCTCCTCATACCTTCTCGAGTGTTATCCCTGCGCGAGGGTCACCTCGCGTGACCTCCTGCGCGGCTCTGTCTCCTGCTCGACGCCTGCCCTTGCTCGTCGAGCCTCGCCTCTTACTTGCGACATTTTGTCGCCATCTCTCTGACCCTTCCCCACTTGCGCCCGACTCTACAGGTAAGGGGTGGCCTTCCTTTCCCTTCTCTGCCTATAAAGGCCCCGTTTTTGGATGAATTTAGGGTTGGTTGGTTGGTTGTCTGCTTCCTCTTGAGAAATTGGTGTTGGATTGGAGCCTAGTCTTCTTTGCTCTTTCTTACGTGCTCTACATCACCGGGTATGCCTTCCTCCCTTCCTCTCCTTCTCGGTTTGGCCTAAGATGGCCGCGGTTTATGGCTTTTGGCTTGTTTTCTTTCCTGTTTGGTGGTTCGGCTAAGCACTTATGTGTCATGGAGCTTGATATTTGTTTGCCTAAGTGATAATATCTTGTTTCCTCTCCTCGGTTTGCATGCTTAGTATGTTTTTAAATTAAGGTTTGGGAGTATTTTATCACTTGAAACATGTTAAGAATGAAAAATGTGGGCCTATTCTAAAGTATAGGTTTGGCTATTTGCTTGAAGAGGTGGAAATAAGGCATGAAAATATATTTTGAGGCAAAGTGTTGGTCTCTTTTAGCATGTTGGGGTATGCATTCTAAGCCCCTCTTCTCACTTTCTTTCTAGCACGAATCATGGAGTAACTTCTTTTTTAGCTTTGATATGTATGTATGGGGGCTTGGCTTTGCTCCTTGTGGCTTTCTTTATCAAAATGGCATGCTAGAGGAAAGTTATAATTTAATTTTGAGGAGCCTCATGTGTATCCTCATCTTAAACGTGTGGCGGCTCTATGTGTTGATGTATGGAATGTGTGGAGGTATTTGTTTTAGCTTCATGCTAAATTTGGTCTCAACTTTACCATGGCTCAGCTTAGTCTCATTTGGATACTCGGTTGGCTTACCCTAGCCTCTAGCCGAGAGGCTATTTCAATGTATATTTGCTGCTCTTATTTCAATGTTTTGAGAAATTTATTTTGGCTTTGTTTGGGAGCTCGGTTGGCTTCGATTTATTTCCTATTCGAGAGTCCATTTTGGTATCTTGGATTTATGCTTATATTGGGTTTTGTTGAGCCTCGTTATGTTCTTTGTTTTGAGCCCAATTTGGGACTCGGTTTTAGTCTTACATGGGTTGATTTCTTGTTGGCTTTGATGTTTCCTCTGTTTTAATTTGAGGCTGGCCTCATTCCGACTCAACCATGGCTCGGGTTCGACCCATATGGGCTCGGGGTTTGGCTCATTTAGCTCCCTTTTGCTTTGGCTTTAAGTGGGAATGCTGTGACTTGATTTTATACTGATTCCCACACTTGCTATGGTTCGGGTCAGGCCTGCAGTGCCTCGGTTTTGCTCTTATGATATTTGTCTTTGCCCTGGCTTTGTTGTGAGTGGGCTGTAGTTGGATATTGGCTCGGTTTCCTGTTACGTGGTGGCTCGGGTTTAATTTTGTGTTGGAGATATTGTGATTTGGAGTTGGGTCGATTTATTTGGCTCACTCGGGTGCTTAATGGTGGCTCGGGTCGAAATTTGGAGCTCTTTGCTTTAGACTGTGTTGGGAGCTGTTTTCAATTTGGAATTGAGCTAATTGCTTGCTAGGTGATGGCTCGGCTCATGTCTTGATTTGGCTTAAGTGTGGCTATATGTGAATTCAAATCCCATTGCTATTTGATAAATACCTTTATATATTTTGTTATGAGCTTGGAATTGAATTGATTTTATGGGGCTTGTCCTCTCATCGGGATTGGCCGTGAGCCTCATTGCGGTGATTCGGATGCGGGGGTTTCTTGCCTCTTGCTCGCTCCTTTGTTGCAGCCTCGGTCGCGAGCCCTTTTCTCTTATTCGTAGCCTTGGCCGAGAGCCCGGGTGGGGTGATTGATGTGATGGTGGTTTTGCTTTTGCTCATACTTTGTCTTTGAAATTGATTTAATGAATTTGGAAGAGCCTCCCGATTTACTTGTGGAATTAAATCGAGCACGATATTCGAAATACTTCTTGGAGGCTTTATTTGGTGGAATTGATCGTTGGTTGATGGCGCATGGGTCATTCATTCTCTTTCTTATGTATTGGAAGTCATCGATTCTCCTATCGTTATAGCTTGAATCCCGAGCGAATGGTCCGCAGTCGCGGGCTTGTCGGTATCTTTATGTTCGTTTTTCATGCTTTTATAGCTATCGTTTCGGGGGAAGGGTGTGTTCCTGCGGGTTTAGTCCTTATCTCTCCGAGAAGCGCCGATGTGCCTTAGGTCCTTTTTTTAGGTTGTGTAAGGACGGTCGGGAGTTCGGGCGTGACTTACTTGTTTTGATTGTCGTTAGAAAACGGTTCACCTCTTTTACGAAATCGTGTTAGGTGATCGTTTTCACTCTTTCTTTCCTCGCTCCTCGTCCCTGGTTTTCTTGTTTTCGTTCAACGCCCACACTTACAGGGGACGTGTAAGTGTGTAGATATAACCCCTTCGGGTTATATGTGGGCACATCAAGGCGCCATGTAAGTGCGGTGGGGACACCGATAATATCGCATAGGGAAGCGTTACGAGAGAATCGATGAATGGTGTCGCCTCGACTCGAGACCTCGTAGAGAAGTATAG
Source organism: Papilionanthe hookeriana x Papilionanthe teres (assembly GCA_022702705.1). Classification (NCBI taxonomy): domain Eukaryota; kingdom Viridiplantae; phylum Streptophyta; class Magnoliopsida; order Asparagales; family Orchidaceae; genus Papilionanthe; species Papilionanthe hookeriana x Papilionanthe teres. The sequence goes on along the minus strand of CM040435.1, from coordinate 10,049,849 downwards.
CAGGAATCACGACATCTGTTCGCCCGTCTTGTGTTTCTACCGCCGACGGTCTAAAGATGTTAGTAGTCCTAGTCCCTATTAGTGTAGTCGACGTCATGGATCGAAAATATTTCAAAACAAAATATATACATTTAAAAATACAAAATTACCTCAACCACGATACATACTTACTTACTCACAAATTTTTACTTAGTATGCAAACCTAAAATGAAATGTGTGAAAATTTACAAGCGTCCACTGGCTCGATTACTCGAGTCGGGTTAGTAGCTGCCTTCCGCAGAAAGTCGGTCTGATGAATCAACACTCTAAGGTGGGACATATAAAGATGACTCCGAGTCCTTAACACCACCGTGCTTACTGGTCTTTTCCAGGATGCCCCACGGCTTTCCTAAGGTTCACCGTGAGTTTAGCGGGACACGTGCGAGTTTCTTATTTCGATGTTTTCGTGTTTTCACTACGACTTTGTTTTTGCTTTCGTTCGCGATTTTCTTCGAGCGTTTTCTACTTGACGCTCTTTTCTTTCTTTCTTAATTTTCTGGTTTTCTTTTACGATTTTCTTTGCTCCTTGTCGTCTTTCTTTTGTTTTATCGTCGGGTTTTCGCACTTTCGTTTACCGTGCACGCACGGTGAAGCACTCTACTCACTTGGTGCCTTTCCTACTACGTTTACTTTTACTCTTTTCGCACTAACGCCTTTTCGTTAGGAAACAATAAAATGAAAACAATAAGCGTATGAACGATACACCGCGAGTAATCATCGCCTACTGATCTAACTCACAGCGATTTTTCTACTTCTTTCCTTTATCGCGTAGCATGTTTTACTTTTCTAAGCACTCGCTCCTCGCTAAGATAAAGACGTTTTACTTTTTCAACAGTACATACCCGTGTAAAGCATGCTTTACTTTTCTTCGCGTAGCTACTCCCGTTTAAAGATAAAGATGTTCACTATAAGATGTTCACGCTTGTTTCGTCATGCTTCATTTTATCGTTACCTCAGTCATCACTGTACACACTCACCCTCGTAATAAAAGTGATAACAAATGAATAAAACAATTTGCATGTCCACTTTAACCTAAACCGCGATCTTGCTACTGACTGGAAGCTCGGAAGTATGATGGCAAGACGACCATCTTCAACAAAGAAACTCCGTGTCGACATCAAGAGAAACCATTATTTAGTCTAAATAATGTTCTTAGGATTTCGATGTAATTCCAACTAGCGACATAATCCTCACTCGTTCTTTTTAGACCTTCGTACAACCTTCATCGTGTAATATATAGCCCTAACTCGCTAGGATTTCGAGTGTCGTCGTCCGATACTGGCGTAAATCCTCCTATCTTCTGGTTATTTCGCATAATCAAAGTGATTATGTAAACGTTATTCCTATAATTAATCTGGCAGTGATCGAAACTAAATAAATTTTTTTTTCAAAATTTAAAGCTCCAACCATGTGATTGTTCGAGACGTCATCGAGTGCTCTCCTCGAGATCCGCGACGTTCCCTACCTCTCTTCCTTTAACTCGGAAAATAAATATTCTACATTCGCGCCTTTCACCTATCGGATTTCCTACTATCACACTTCGTCAAAACCCTACTTTTCGATTTCATACAAGATAGAAACCCCCGATCTAAATCGAGAGTTTCTCAGGTGGACTTCGGTCATTCGAGGGTTAATCGACTATGAGCTGTCATTCATAGTGAGCTTTAAAGACTCCAGTATAATATAAACCCTATTCGATTATTTTTAGTATTAAATAGTGAACTTGTTCGGTCCACATAAAGGTTGCAGCATCGAATCGGATATCATGAATGTTGTAGTTTATTTGATCGAGCGATATCGTCGAATGAGGTGTACTATTCTTCTGAATAGACGCGTCGACTGCGATATTACACTCGTTCATTCAATCGCTTAAACGAACGAGATCCGTCCACTCTCATTCTCATATTTTAAAATTTAAAATTTTACTTTTAAAAATCAATATATATATATTAAATGAAATCTCAAAGACGCGCAAGACAGATTTCGTGCGCGACATGCTCCTATCTGCTCTATAAGACAAACAAGTAGTAATCATTTCGGCTTATCCGTTCTCGGAAGCATCACTCCTGGATCATCGATTCGAAGCCTCCGATCATACGATGATTCGTTCTCAATTATTCGATTCGTATTATCCATGTTTTCGGTTTCGAAAAATCGAATAATGATGGCACTTTTCACTCTATCGGAAAAAGGAGACATTAAAATTTCAGAAAAAATTTCTTTGAAATCTTACATGTTCTGAAACTTACATGTAATCTTCTTTCCGTTAAGAATTATCTAAAGATTCTGATAATTCCATTCTTTTTTTTCCTTCCAATTGTGTTTTTCAGGAACCGAACTCGGGAAGATGATTGGATCGCTGTAGTAAAATAAACGGGTTGTACTACTTACGATGGAACCGATTCACGGAATAAGACAAATTTCATGGATCAGGATATGAGTTCAAGCTTTCGACAATGATCAAGTTATGTTATGGCATAAAAAATTAGGGCATCTTAGCTTTCCATATCTTAAATCTTTATTTCTTAAACTATTTAAAAGTATTGATTGTTCAAAACTTCAGTGTGAAGCTTGTAATTTAGCTAAAAGCCATCGCGTTTCGTTTCCAATAAAATCATATTCTGCATCAAAACCTTTTTACGTGTTGCATAGTGATGTTTGGGGGCCATCTAAAGTTAACACACTTTCCTGTAAGAAATTGTTCGTAACATTTATCGATAATCACACACGAGTTATGTTGTTTATTTATAGGAAAAGAAATCTAAAGTTGAACAACGATTTAAAGATTTTTTCATACGTGATCGAAAATCAATTTCAAACAAAATCGGCATTCTAGAACAAATAGTGCGACCGAATATTTCAACAAATATTCGAGAACATTCATTTTGAAAAATGTATTCTGCACTAATCCACTTGTCGTGACACACCACAACAAAACTGGTATTCATTGAAAGAAAAAATAAGTATTTACTCGATTACTTTCGAACTTACATGTTTTTCTACGAATGTTCCTAAATATCTTTGGGGTAATGCACTCCTTACCTCTTGTTATTTAATAAATAGAATGTTATCTCGAGTTCTGAAATTTAAAACACCGTTACAAGTCTTAAAAATTTATTTTTCCACATCTCCCTTTAAAGGTTTTTGGATGTATTTGTTATGTGCATGTCCCAAATATGTTTTGATCAAAACTGGATCCCAAAGCTGAAAAATGTGTTTTTGTTGGTTATGCTTCTAATAAACGTGGGTACAAATGTTTTAATCCAATCACAAAAAAATTTTTTGAAAGCATGGATGTCAAGTTTTTTGAAGATCGTCCTTTTTTTCAAAATAATTTTCTTCAGGAGGAGAACTTAGTTAAAGAAAATAATTTCTGGGAAACTTTACCCATTTCTTTAACTAATTCAGATATAAACTAGGATCGATCACTTCTAATCCTATTTCGCAGCATGTTACTTTATCGTAGACAGGGAGAAATACTTAACGGATCATAATCCTCAACATGAAGCTGCGAGTTTATACTTGTAAGAAATTCCACAAAGTTACTACTAACCCCAGGCTATTCCCTCGACAGATGTTTAAACAACTTTCCTGATAATGGTCCAACAACTCGTAGTAACATTCCCTCTACTTCCACTCTATCCGACCTCGATCTTCCAATCGCTTTCGTAAAAGCGCATCCGAACAAGACGAAACATCCTATCACACAATACTGACTATATGAAAAATTATTAAAAAATCATGTAGAACGATTTGTGTCTACGATTTCTAATATGTTTGTTTCGAGATTCGTTCGGGAAGCATTAGATGAACCGAGTCGGAGATTAGCATGTGATGGAAGAAATAAACGCTCTTAAAAGAAATAACACTTGGACAAATACGTGGATATACCTAAAAGTAAAAAGATGGTAGGGTGCAAATGGGTGTTCATGGTGAAAGTTAAAGGCGATGGAAGTGTGAGAGATACAGAGCTGGTATCAGTAGTAAAAGGATTTACTCAAACTCGTAGGTATTAATTACCAAGCAGACTTTTGTTCCTCGTTCTTAAAATTAACTACTATTAGAATCTGTTCTCTTAGCTTAATTTCAACTGGCCACTTGATCAATTTGATGTAAAAAATGCATTTTTAAATGGAGAATTACGAGAAGAAGTATATATGGATCTACCACCCGGATTTGAAGAAAAATTTGGAAAAGAAAAAGTGTGCAAATTAAAAAAATCTCTGTATGGGTTAAAGCAGTCTCCTAGAGCGTGATTTGAACGTTTTGGTAATGTTATTAAGAGACATTGATTCTCTCAAAGCCAAGCTGATCACACTCTTTTCTTCAAACATTCCATCAAAGGTAAAGTAGCCTATTGTGATTATGTATGTACGATGCATAATCATAACGAGTGAGATGATTCTCGAGATTAGCAACTCAAGAAGAAACTCAGCTCGAATTTGATATTAAAGACTTGGAAAGCTGAAATATTTCATCGGAATGGAGTTTGCAAGATCCAAGGAGAGAATTTTTGTTAATCAACGCAAGTATGTACTTGATCTACTTGAAGAAACAGGGATGACAGGTTGCAAAGCAGCAGATACGCCAATTGAACATAATGTAAAGTTAAAAATAGCAGCAACTAATGAGGTGATGGACAAAGCACGCTATCAAAGATTGGTAGGGCGACTAATCTACTTAGCCACACTCGACTCGGCATTGCTTTGCGAGTCGAGTGTCATGAGTCAATCCATGCATTCACCCAGACACTTCACTGTTACGTATTCGAATTTCGAGATACCTCAAAAGAACTCGCAGAAAATGTTTGTTATTTAAAAAGGAAGAAAATCTTCACGATGAGAGACCTACACGAGATGCGGATTAGGCGGAGATGTAAACGATAGAAGATCCACCTCGAGTTATTGTACCTGTAGGTGGAAACGCAGTTACTTGGAAAAGTAAAACGAAGTGTGGTGGCAATGAGTAAGTCTTGAGCAGAATCCGCTCACGTGGACGTAGATTTTGTGAAGTATTATGGATAAAAAGACTCGCGAAAGAGTTGAAAATTCCATACCAAAGTACTCTATTAAAGTTCTATCGTGATAACAAGGCCGCAATCTCATAGCTCATAATCCAGGTTCATACGACGAGAACAAAACATGTAGAAGTTGACAAACATTTCATCAGCGAGAAGATACGTAGTGGTGTGATATGTATGTCTCTACATAACCACTGTTGCTGAGACAATGAGATATACTTAACAAAAGACATTCACAAAGCTGCAACACGAGAATCCAGTTAAGCGACATCGCGTAGACGACATCTTCATGCTACTGAGCTGGAGAATCTTAAAGATGCATCGCAAATAATTGTGATTATGTACCATATTTGTTATTCTCTATTTTTAGAATGTTATGAATTGTATGAGCAATCTATTTATTTTTCTTCTATATTAGGCCAATTAGTTAAAGAGTATATTTCTCCTTAATTAGAGAGATTAGTTACTTTTTTTTGTTCCTATGGAAGTCTTTATATAGTTGTACATCAATAAAGAAAGATTATTCAGCTCATTCAATCAAATATTTTGACATCTCTGCATCGAGAGACCTCTCGATCTCGCCTCCAGGCTTCTTACCTCACTCGACTGAAGGACCCTCTGCCGCTCCTGATCGAGGCCTAGCCACTCGCCACCGCTCTCTCAGCCGAACCTCATCCATCCTCGCCTCTTCCCACTGCCCGAAACCCTCGCCTGTCACCTCCATCCTCCCGCTCTTCCCGCTTCTCCTCTCTTCCTCGCTCGTCTATAAGGCCTCGCCTCCTTCGCTCGACCCCACCCTCCTCTCTGTGACTAAAACCCTCGCCTACTTCTCTCTCTCGTGCGATCAAACAGCTGAAGCTATCCTGCCTCCTTGCTCCCCGCGACCCGAAGCCGGTCGCCTCTGCCTGCTCCGCTCGATTCCATTCACCTCTTCATCACGCAGAAGAAGCACCTGCTTCGCTTCCCTCCCTTGCGAGCTCCCTCTTCCCCACGCAGAAGAAGTGCCGCAACTTACCTGCTCGTATCCTCCTCTCCTCGCATAGCTGCAGCTCCTTTCCCAGGAATTTCCTCTAACTGGTATGTAAAACTTCACTGCCATTTCTTCTTTTTTTCTGTTCTTTCTAAAAGAATTTTATCATTCAAAAGAAAATAGTCGATGCACTGTTTACTCTGTTATAATTAGTTATGAGTCTGCAGCACTAGCAATCTGAAGAGGGCTATGATAAGTAAGTTATCTATGTTGATGTCTCTTAGAGCAGAAGTTATGGATTGAATTTGATTGCAATTCTAATTCACTTGTTACGACAATCCCTTTTGTTTGGTATGAATTTTAGGGAAGATTTACATGCCAACTTCTTATATATATCCACATGTCTTGCATGAGAATCTCATTTTTTTTACTACATAAATAACATCTAGTTCTTATGAGTTTACATGCATGCTACCAACACTTATAAATTAACGCCATACAAAGGAAATGAAATCAAAATGCATGTTGCAACTCTTATGGATTTATACGCACCATCTAAGCTCAAGCCTTTTACATAAATACTGCTCGATTTTTTTTATTATTTATTTACATGTCTAAACGAATATGTTTACATGTGTCACTCTACCTATGCATGGAATAAGTTGTTTGGGCTTTCCTGCTAAACGGTTTGGTTTTCCTTGATGATTACCGGTCACATTTGTTTCTTTTTGGGTTGATTAAGTGCTATTTTGAACCTTGTGAATTTACTTAAAACACGTGTTGTTCTAAGAGCTTTCAATATTGATTTTGGACTGCATCTTATCACTGTTTTGGAAGCATTAGAAATATCATTTGTGATGGTAGAAAGCTGCTGTAGAAACAATAGGAGTGCTGCCTAGTGTTTGGAGCTGCTGTAGAAGCTATAGGAGTGTTGTCTGGTGTTTGGAAGTGCTGTAGAAAGCTGTAGGGGAGTTGTTTGCTGTTTGTGAATGCTGTCTAGCTGTTGTAGGTTGTTGTTTGGAGTATTTGAAAAGTCGTAGGAGAGCTGGGGGAATGGTAGAATTGTTGTTTGGAGTGTGTGGAAGCCTAGGGAGTGCTGTTAGAGGCTTAGAAAAGTCGTTTGAGTGCTACTGGAGGCATAGAAGTGTTCTAGGAAGCTATAGGAGAGCTGTTTTGAGGTGTCAAACACTATGGGAAGCTGTAGGAAGCATGCAAATTGCTGTTCGGTATCGAAAAGCAGTTGTCTAGTGTTTGGAGGTGTTGTGGGGAGCTTTAAATGAACTGTTGGTCTTTGTCTAATGTTTAGAAATGTTGTAAGAGGTGTAGGAGAGTAGTAAAAGCTGTTGTTTGAGTTAAATAAGTGTTGTCTAGTGCCTAGGACTACTGTAGGATGCCATAGGATGCTGTTTGGAGGAATAGAGTTGTTGTTGGAAGCTTAGAAAAGTCATAGGATGTTGTTTGGAGGAGTAGAGTTGCTGTTGGAAGCTTAGAAAAGCCATAGTAGCGCTGTAGGAGGCATAGAGTTGCTGTTGGAAGCTTAGAAAAGCCATAAGATGTTGTTTGGAGGCTTGGAGTTGCTGTTGGAAGCTTAGAAAAGCCACAAGAGTGATGTTGGAGGCTTGGAGTTGCTGTTGGAAGCTTAGAAAAGTCATACGATTGTTGTTTGAAGCTAATCAAGAGCTGTTTGAGGTTTATAATTGTCGTAGAATGTTGTTTGGAGGAGTATGGTTGTTGTTTGTTGGGTGTTGTTTGGGAGCTAGGATCGCTGCCTTGTGCTATTTGGGAGCCTTAGGACCCTTGTTTGGAGTTCCTAGTTGTCCCCCCCAGAGTCATTGGAGGCCTTAGAATCGCGATTTAGGCCCGATTCACTGCATTTTATCTCCCTTTTGGTTTTTGCTAGTTTTGGAAGTGGGCCGGCCTTTTCTGTTCTCATCTTATTTTTTATTTTTATTATTGTTTAAAACGGTTAGGTTAAAAATGAGGAATTTCTGATTTAATTGGGAAACACTAAAGAGATAATTGAGTAGTTGGAAAACACTTAGCAGAGGTAGAAACACGCTCAAATCACTCCAAGACATGAGTTACGGTGTAGAAGTTCTCAGATTTGTGAAAGACAACTTGGCTGAGTAGCAGCATCTATCTAAGTCGCAATGTAGACTTCCAAGATTTTAGGTGCACACCCTTAGGTGAGAGCCCATCTACCTAACCCACAGTTTAGGCTTCCTAGATTTTAGGTGCACACCTTAGGCGAGAATCCATCTACCTAATCCACAGTGTAGGTTTCCTAAATTTTAGGTGCGCAGCTTAGGTGAGCCCATCTACCTAATCCACAGTGTAGGTTAACTAAACTTTAGGGGCACACCCTAAATGAGAGTTCATCCACCTAATTTTCAAATAGTGAAGCTAGACACTCAATCCTAACTCACAAACTGATTAAGACATTGTACAATAAGGATGCACTGAGAGTTAGTTCACGCTTCCTTAATTAAATCAAATAATGGAATTCCCGCAGTGACTTAACCTACATTGAAACTCAATACTCCAGGATTTGAGTTTGAACATTACACTCAAATCATCCTGACAATTTGAGATTTTTTTTTTTAATTCCACATATGGATCATCGAACTGGTGTAAGTCTGAGGTCTTGGTGGCTAGAGCGATGATAATAATACTAATGTGTGCTAAATGAGGGATACGATGTGAGAATTTTTTAGAACATTATCTCCTACCTCAAAGACATTTAATAAAGGAGAGGATATGATCGAAGATATTATTCGCCGACTCTTGGTGAGATTGTTTATCGGACGATCTTAGTCGCTAGATAATTCTACTTGATTAGAGTGATTAGCACATGGATTATACTACTTTACTAAGTATTTCTAAAAACAAAGAAAAAATCTCTTTCATTATTAAAGAACTCGTATAAAACTTAAACAACAACTTTTGCATGAAAATCAAAAAAATTTTCCAATAAAAAAATAATAATAATGAAAAAAAACTTATAAAGGTCCATGGTTAGTTACTTGGATTGAGGTTAAGGACGCCTCCGTAGATCGTCGAGTTGGTAGTGTTTGTCCAAGGTCGGGCAGCACATAGTATAGCTCTGAGCCCCCCACCTTTACTAAATTCTTATACTTAGTCTTGATTTTTCATATGTGACCCCAGGATTTTTTTACTGCCGTTGTGTTTTAAGTATGGTTCGCTCTTCCGCCTTTTTTCGCACCTGCATCTTTCTGTCGCTTTCTTTTTCCTATAATTTATTTAAATCCCCTGCAAACTATATCAAGCTTTATAGAATAGTCATGGAGTGGTAGCAGATGCCCAGGTACGTTTTACAGTTTATTTATAACATTTTTACTTTACTGCACTTTACTTTTTAGCACATTTTATTTACTTGCAATTTATTTGCTCTGCATGTAAGACAAAAAAAATAAAACTAAAACCCAAAACATTGAAACACACTTGGCAAAACCATTCGAACCTTAAACATTAAGGCTGCTACTTCAGCAAGAATGCGAAGCTAAAATCGTGGGCAGCACAACGAGAAGATTGGAGCACACACCGTGGGCGGCGCGACGAGGATCTGCAGAAGGGCGTCTTCGAGAGAGCAAACAAATCTACAACAGCAAAACTCTCAATTAGTTTAAATAACGACCCATATGGCTTGGAGGTAGCTCGCCCGACGTGATGTAAAATCTCACACTTTTAGGCTCCTGTGCGACCATGTTGTGCAGCATAAGTCCTGACTCGCTTTAGGTTCTGAAGTTGTTGTGCGGTATGACGTAAACTCTCTTATCTTTGCGGCTATTTGCATAATCAGGTACTATGCAAGTATAAATCTCAGATAATAAAATTGACAACATCAAACACTTAAATAACATCTCCAAAACGCAGCCACACAATAAAATAGTTGAGAAGTCACTGAGGGTCTTCCTCATGATCTGTGACGTCCCCTACATTTTCCTTCCTTTGGACTCCTGAAAATAATTATTCTCAGTTGAGCCACTCCCACTTACTTTTCCACGTCCTACCGTGAAAACCTAGACTTTGAGATTCTTGAAGACAGAACCACCGATCATTATCGAGAGTTTTCTCAAGTGACATCGGTTATTCGAGATGTAATTAACTATAGGGGCTTACCTCTATAGGAAACTTGGAACTCAGGTAAAATAAACTCTACCTAGTCTTTATATTAGGTAGGGGAATTTGTCGGTTACATATAAAAAGGTTCGCAGACTAAACGAATATCATAAACCTTTTAGTTTGTATGATTGGGTCTACCGCCGCGGGATACACTTATCTTTCGAGAATGTGTGTCATTCGTGGTATCGGGCACGATTATGCAAACTATTGGGTTAATGAGATCCATTCGGTCTCATTTTCCAATACTTAAAACATATTACTTTCAAAACCCAAAATTACATACATCTTATATTAAATTAAATTTTAAAACTATTTTCGAGAACGAAAAAGCTGGCCGACAGATACTAGTTCATAATTTATTCAATCAATTTTTAAATTGGATTTACAAAATCATTAGTTAAAATAATTGTATGAAATGTCTAAGTCCCCGTTTGAATTTTTAACTTTTTTATTAACCAATTAAAATATTTCTTATTAAATATAAATACATCAGGTATAATTCAAATATGATTATTAAAAAATTAAGCAAAGTATCAACATACACGTCATAACCTAGGTCGAGCTCGAGCTAGCTCACATCAACTTATAATAAAGCCAAGCTAGATTCTATCCATGACATTAAAGATTGTTTCCTCAAAAACCTTCAAAAATAAATATTTTTTTAAAGATAAAAAATATAGATGGAATGAAGATTTACTCACGTTAGTGTCAATGTCTCATTCTGGATTTCAATCGAAATTCTGCCAAAAGGGCTATGTGATCAGATGACCACAACGTTGAAGGAAGTGCAGTTTCTTTGCGTAACCTATCCTCATCCAATAGTTCTAATAATGATTCCACAGTTAAAGAGTCCGCTGCAACAAATATGTAACCATACCTCATAAAGTTAATCATAAAACATTTATCTTAAAAAAGAGTATAAGAATCAAATCAAAATAAAAGCATAGGCTGCAAAAAGTAGAAGGTATACCTGTGTAAAATATGTAGTCAACAGTACCAATGAAATCCCTAGTATATTTCGTAAACAGAGGTTCATTTGTTGTGGGGTCCATCACTCTTCGTAGCCCCTCTAAACCAGGACCAACCCCAATCATCCTGGCAAATGTTGAATATGCACTAACCTGTAACGTTTTCAAACTCATAAAAAACAAATACAAAAAAAGAATGCTCATGTCAAGCAATCTAACAAGCATTACCAGAGGGAGCTGGTGGTTTAGTTTGTTTGAAGGACGGAGTATCCCAAGGGGATCTACCCCCAAATCAGGATGCAAATGGTCAACCTTGCCCATTGCGAGAAGCGCATGAGATGCACTACATCCAAGAAATATTCCCATTTTTAACGTATAAAAATGATTATCGCAGCCAAAATTTCAGCCCAATAAAGTTGATGATTAATGCAAAGAAAAAAAAATAGAAGAAATTGTCAGCAGCTTTGTACCTTCCTGGAAGTGAATCAAAATCCCCACAAACCAACATTGGAATGTCAGCACTCAAAGAAATTTTCTTTAATGCTTTTAAAAGAGTGTTAACCTGAAAGATTTAAAGCAAATAATATGAATAAATAAGAAAGAAAACTACTAAATAGCACGGTAAAGTTACTTAAATGGAAACCTGCCAAAGTTTGACATCTTTGTGATCAGGATGGACATCCACATGAGTATTTGTCTGAGGAAAAGAAATGTAAAATGGCCATCAACACATAAAAAACTATATAAGTAGAATCAAACCAAGTAGCATAGTTGATGAAAATATCAAAGAAGAAAGAAATTTGATAAGAATCCAGCTTCAAATATGCATCATCATTGTCATAAATTTAGCAAAAATGGAAATTCAGAATCTAAAACTGTATATAACTTGTACCTAAGAGCTAAACTAAGAAATCATGTCTGCATATCTCTCAAGTAATTGTTTACATGCTAACGAACTGATTCATTTTCTCAACACAAAACCAAAAATGCCTTCAATGATGTTTAATCATCCGTCCTACCACAGGTTAATGGCAAATAACAGGGATCACTGTTTAAGTGTGAACTGCATATTTCAACAAAATAAAAGGGAAACTTCTGCCTCGTAGATTAATATAAGGAGTTTTCTTATAGTTCATGAGAGAAATATGTTAAAGAATAAGATAACTCCTACCACACAAATAAGTTGCCTTTGGCTAGGAATATCAATACCATCGTCGCTAAACTTTTCCTCCAAAACTACAATTAAAGCAATATTGTCCTGGCAATAAAACATAGAAAAAATATTTAATCAAAAGGTATGTTATAACATAAAACCATGAGTATTAAACTCAAGAAAGAGAAATTAACCCTAACTAGACGGTCCAAAGCGAATTTCTTCTGACCGGGCTGGATCACTGCATCAATCAAACATTGTGCCAACTTTTTGAATTCAAACTGAAAGCAAAGCAAACAAGTTCAGCAAAGATTATAATTGCATCTCAAGAAAAAAATTCAAGCAAACAAGGAAGGCAAACCTCATATTTTTTAACAAGTGAGAACCGATCTCTTCGAAAAAAAGTAGCGCAACCGTCAATTATATCTGAATTTCCATTATAAGCCTAACAAATAAATATAATTAAGAGAATATACATGTAGAAACAAGTTTGCAGATAATCACATATCAAAGAAAACCTCTATTGTCTTCATCTTGTAAAGCGCCTGATAGCCATGCTTATCAAGTTCTGGAGAAAAAAATTCCTCAAAATGATCAATTTGGACCTGCAGTTTTCACATTTACTTGTGAATAAAAATAAAATTCCGTACTAAATAACAATCTCGTAGGCAACATTATCATGTTCGATGATAAAAAAGTAGAATTCAATCAGGAAATCTCAGAAGTCAGAAATGCGTTAAGGATTCCTAGAGTTCAAAGTTCAGCATAAAGACTAATATCACGTTCACCCTACTTGATTGCAAAAGCATAAATAGAAAAATCAGACTCCGCGAGTATAGCCTTGCAGTCCTTGCCGATAATAATTTAGCACAAAAAAATATATGGCTGGGGAAAAAATATTAAAAATGCTGAATAACACTAACAAACAGAATTATAATGTTTATATTTTAAGGTCCATTAAATCCCAAATCAACAGAATTAAGAGCTTAAGCTCATAATTTGTGGCCAGGATCAACCCTGTATACTTTAACAACGACTCATCTGAAAGCACATTTGGCTTCTAAATGTATCTCAACTTTCTCCCAGAACACATCATAAGCCTATTGATACCACATGCTAAAAAAGGATGGGACCCAATGAAAATAAAAAATTGTTAAGCAGGTTAAATATCAATAGCAGACCAAACAAAAATTGTTAAGCCTAATAGTTGGGACCCAATGAAAATAAAAAAAAAAAGAAAAAAAGAAAAACATCCCTATGCATGCAAAACAAAATGGGGTTTTTACATGCACAGCACTCATAACAAATCATTTTACATATTTCACACCTAAACATTAATATTTTAAGGAATAAGCTCCAGTATTAACAACGTTAAACTATCTAACACAAGGTCGCCGTAAGGGAAAGAGGAAATGCAGCGAAGGGATCGCGGCGGCATACAAACTCCGCCTCTTCTCTTCATTCTCCGGCGCCGGTACTCCCATCAACCTACCCTGACCCGCGTCCTCTCTTCATTCTCCGACGTCGCCGATCCCATCAACCTGTGATTCACTGTCAACCCGAGTTGCTTCGACTTGTGGTTGACATTATTAGAGTTGGTGGCGACGTTTAACTCTCCATGTTGTCCGCGCAACTAGTCGTGGTGGCCACCCAAATTCAGTGTAAAAATTAACTCTCGAGTTTTGGGGGGAGGAGGGAGGGCAGGTCCGTCAACCGGAGGAACAGAAAGAATGGAGTTTCAAAGATCTTTGGATGCCGCTACAATCCCGTCACTGCATTTCCGCTTACCCTTCCGGCGAGCTCGTGTGAGGTAGTTTAACGTTCTTAAAAGCTTATTTTATAAATATTAATTTTTAGGTATGAAATATGTAAAATAATAAGCTTAGAGTGTTGTGCATGTAAAAACCCAAATAAAATTAATGATACATGGGAAATGAGGAGTATAATTTGATAGCACTTTTTTGGGTTGTGTTAATATAAAACAATAATAAACAAAATAAAGAATAATTAAATTCAAAATAAAAGCACAAAAGTATATAACATATGACCAGAAAAATATCTACATACATGAACTACAAATGTTAAGGACTTGTTTGGGATCAAATTTGTTTTATATTTTAGTTTTAAATTTTTCGTTTGTCTAGTCTGTTTTTTATATGTTTTTATTTTTTGTTCTTAAATAAGCATGTTTTTTGAAATCATTAAAATAACCTTTAGTTATTTTAAATATTTTCAAAGATATTCATATCTCAATCAAACATATCAAACATGTTTTGTTTCAGATCAAAGCATAAATAAACCAAAATAAAACAAAAAAATTAGAAAATGAAAATACAAGTGATCCTAAACAGCCCCTAAGAAAAATTAAAAGTCCTTGAATATATACCTCTTGAAGACAAACAATGTCAGCATGATAGCCAATGATCTCTTTCAATAAAGTTTGCCTCCTATAAGACCATGAAAGAGCCCAAGAAGGGCAGTAGTCATAAAGGTCACTTGTTGCTTTCTGATCAGCGAGAATGTTATATGAGAGTATCTTGAAGGTACCAGAGGATGCACTTTGACCATCATGAAGCAAATTCCCGAGAAAATCAGCACCACCAACTTTAATCATGAGCCGAGGGGGTGATAAAGGAGCCGGAATTACATGTGATGTTGTCACTGTCCTTGGACTTCCAACAGGTAATCTAGTTGTGGAATCTAACGGAATACATTCAAACTTAAGTACATGACCAATATCGTCAGAAGTGGGAGTATAGGTTCTGGAACGCCCCACTTCCAACAAGATTTCTCCACTCTTTTCTGAAATACTTGAAGTATATATAGGTGCGGAATCATTATTCAAGGTAGATGTTGAACTGATAATGACGGCGCCTGTAACACCGCTATTAAATTGTCCAAATAATTCTTCTTCCTTGGTTCCATTCTCATTCACAGCACTGCTAGCTCGTTCATGCAAGACAAGGTGGTGTTGCCATGCAACTGAGAAACATTCGGTCGTACAATGGAAACTCTTTGCAGAGGGTACTTTTGCCTTTTGACAACCAGTGCACTGCAAAGTTGCTCGTTTTGATGGGTGAATACTGCAGACGTCAACTTTTCTGTCAGCTTGAATGCGATACCTGCGTGATAATAAGAACAAATCAGATTAAAATGCTGCGTGGAAATATCTCATACAAACATAGAAGTAGCACAACACAGTTGGCTGTAGCAAATGTTAATTTAGAGTGTAATAACCATTTTCAACCTTAGCTACCATCCGACTCATGTTGGCCATGAGGTTTCTTGGAGCGATTCTTGAGGCGCTTTTTTCCTTTCGCTGGGGTTCCTTCTGCTCTGAGTTTGCGGCTAGATTTTCTCAATTTGGTTCCTTGTCTGGTTGCTATGGCGCCTTCCTACAAGGAGGCGGTCGCGGGCTCAACTAATAATGGCGGTAACTTTGTTTTCCCGTCGGACTTCCTTGATGGCATGCGTGAGTGGGATGATAAAGGTTTACTTAAACATGCTTCTAGGAAGAACGGTAAACCTGCATTGATCTTTACTAAAGATGATACTGATATTCTTTTGGAGCCTTTTCGTTTCACTTTGATAGGTAAATTTCTTTTGGGCGTCCTAGTTTTGATATTGTTAAGAAATTTTTCTCTAGCCACAATCTTTTTGGCGAATGGAATTTGGGCTTTATGGATTAGAGGAATTTGATGATTAAGCTTCAATTAGAAAGGGATTATGCTACTGTATTAGTCATTGAAAAATTTTATATGAAGATTTTGAAATGGAATCCGAATTTCAATCCATCGGAGGAATCGCCTGTTGTGCCTATTTGGATTCGGATTCTAGGTTTGAAATTTCAATTCTATAAGAAACATGTTATTTATTCTTTGGGAAGCATTTTTGGCAGGCCTTTAATGATTGATGCTATCACCACAGCTCAATCTAGACCTGAATTTGCTCGGATTCTGGTTGAAAGAGATGTTACTTTGGCTTTACCTGATTCTATTTGGTTAGAAGATGCTTATGGGGGTTATAGCCAAAAGATTGAGGCTGAATATATTCCTCACTTTTGTTCTCACTGTAGAATTTTTGGACATTTGTTTTCTAATTGCTTTCATGCTCATCCTGATTTAAAACATGTTAATAGTAGTTTTGTTAATAATAGGAATGTGGCGCCTAAGAGCTTGCATAAACATTTTAATGCTAAGAATACCACCCGTAATGTGCCTGTTCAAAAGATTTTTAATTCTCTTATGCAATTGAATAGAGTTAACAGCCCTATTAACTCGTTACATTTTGATGAAGCTACGGGGGTTGAGGCCATGAATATTGATAAAAATAATTCTGGTAGTATGAATGGTGTTGATTCTTCTTTGCCTATCTTAAAGAATGATAATATTGGACTTGAATCTTGCGGTCTGCAACGTTTGCAGGGAGAGGTTGTTGGTGCTTCTTTACCTGATCAACTCGTTGTTAATAATGAAGGGCTTTCTGCATGCCCTGGTGTTCCTATTAGTTTTGTTAATAATAATTCTTGTCTTGCTATTATTCCTAATGATTGTCAATCTGTAGATATTTTTAATTTGGATAATCAATTAATTGTCCATTCGAGACAAGCTATGGAGGATGGTGATGTTGTTCCTCATCTTGGGGCCGAGGATGGCTAGATAGTTCAAAGGTCTTCTAAAAAAAGGAAATTTAAGGAAAACCGTAAGCTTTGCATTGGGAATACTGATGTTAATCTTTCTTTAGATTTGGGGAAGGTGATGGTAAGACCTTCTCATGATAGCCTTTCTCATTCTCCTATGGTTAATTCTTTTATTAATGAATTTTAATACTTTATTTTGGAATATTAGAGGTATTGTCAAGGCTAATGCTTCTAATCGCCTTAAGAATTTAGTTCGGCTTTATCATCTTTCCTTTTTTGGGATTTTAGAACCACTTGTGAAGTCTAGCAATAATGTTGTGTATGTTAGGAGGATTGGTAGATTTAATTTCTTAGCCAATTTGAATAATAAGATTTGGTTTTTTTGGAAACATTTTGTTAAGGTTAATGTCATTATTAACCATGAACAGTTGTTGCATGTTCAGGTTACTATTAATGATTTTTCTTTCTATCTTTCTTTAATTGATGCGAGATGTACCAGGTAGGATAGGAAGGTTTTATGGAATTTATTTCATTCTATTGGTCCCTTGCATGATCCTTGGTTGGTAGGGGGGACTTCAATATGATTTCTTCTTGCATTGAGAAGAAGGGAGGTGCTCCCCCTAACCTTCCTCTGATTAGTGATTTCAAAAACTTGCTTTTAGATATTGGTGTTATTGATTTGGGTTTTATTGGTAAACCTTTTACCTGGCACCGTGGACATGTTTTTGAGAGGCTTGATCAATTTGTTGCTAATGCTTCTTGGTTCAATACTTTCAGTTTTCATGAAGTTCATCACCTTGCCTTCAATGCTTCTAATCATACCCCTGTTTTACTCAATGTGAAGGAGAACACTGGTAAGAATTTTTATCATTTTAGGTTTCTTAATATGTGGCTTCTCCATCACAACTTTTTGCAATGTGTTAAAAATCATTGGAAGGTTGATTTATTACCCAATGAGGCAAATCAAACTGTTTTTCTTAATAATAGACACATTGGTGACAATGCTCTCGCTGTGCAGGAGTTATTGCTTGATCTTGATAAAAGTAAGTGTGGTGGTAATGTTATTTTTAAAATGGATATTAATAAGGCTTTTGATTCCATTCGATGAGAATTTTTAATGGATGTTTTGAATGTTATTGGTTTCAATAATGATTTTTGTAAACTTATTTATAGGATTTTGGATAATAACTACTACTCAATTATTATCAATGGTTGTGCTCATTGGCATTTTAGAGCCTCGAAGGGTATTAAGCAGGGTGACCCTTTGTCACCTTATATGTTTATTATTGCTTTTGATTATTTATTTAGATGTTTAAATACTCTTTATGAACATTACCCTAGTTTACATTATGTTCATAAAGGTGGTATTAGCATCTCTCATCTTAGTTTTGCTGATGATCTTATTATCTTTACTAATGCGGATAAGAGATCTATCAAGCGTATTTGGCAGACTCTTATACATATGCAGAATGCCTCTGGTTTGGTCTTTAACACTACTAAATGTTTCTTTTATTGTTCTAAGCATGTTAATATTGCTAAAAAGAATTGGATTGTTGATTTTATTAGTTGTAGGAAAGCTAATCTTCCTCTGAAGTATTTGGGTTTTATTTTAGATAAGAAGCCTAGAAAGATTTGTCATTTTTCTGAGTTACTTGATAAAATTAAATTGAGACTTTTGTCCTGGGAGAATAATTTTCTTTCTTTTGGGGGGCGTGTTACTCTTTTGAAGAGTGTACTTACCTCTCTCCCTCTTTATACTCTCCAGGTTATGAATACTCCGATTAGTATTATTAAGCAATTAGAGATTTTATTTAACTGTTTCCTTTGGTACGGTTGTGGAAAGAAAAGTGTTCATTGGAAGAGTTGGGGTAAGCTTTGTAAACCTATCAGCAAAGGTGGTTTGGGTTTTAGAAAGCTTACTGACTTATCAGATTTAATTTTATGAAACTTTGGTTCCACTTTCGTAAAAACTCTTCTATATGGGCTTCTTCACTTTATGCTAAATATGTTTCTTCTAATGCCCATCCTATGTCTATTTCTATTTCTAAATCTGACTCTTTTATTTGGAAGGAAATGATTAAGGTTTCCTCTTCTGTGGAGGAGATGCTTTACTAGGATGTCGGTAAGGGTGATATTTCCTCTTGGTATGATGATTGGTTAAGTAGTGGTTCTCTTAGTGATTTTTATGGGGCCTCTCATGATATTAATGTTAAGATTAATGATTTTTGGGTTGATTGTAATTGGAATTTAGCTTTGCTGAATAATACTGTTCAGGCTGCTGATGCTAATTTCATTTCTACCATTCCTATTGAGAATAATAGGAGAGATGTGCCTATGGTGAAGGGGAAGATTGGTGACTCTTTAACCAAGTCTTTTGCTTCTCGTGAGATGATCTCTAATGGAATTGACATATCTTGGAATTGGAATAAGTGGGTAAAGCCTTCTATTTCCTTTTTTATTTAGCGTGTTTTTTATAATTATGTTCCCACTGATAACATTCTTAAACTCAAGGGTTTAAGATTAGCTTCTATGTGTTATATTTGTCATAATGAGGAAGAGACTATCATGCATCTTTTTAGTGGTCGTTCCTTTGCTTATAGTATTTGGAGAAGTTTATATGAGCTTTATGGTAGAAAAGAGGTTTTTAAAGGTTATAGTACTATTCAGGATGTTTTTGATGATTGGAGGAATATGGGGCATAAATTCTTATCTATTTTGCCTGCTATTGTCATTTGGTTTATTTGGACTTCTCGGAATTCCTGCAACCATAAGAATGAGACTGTTAATGTTTTGAATATCTTTGCTTATATTTTTTTTTATATCCAGAAGAATTTTGCCTTTAATTCTATTATAGATAGGGGTAACTGTTATGTGAGGAATATTGTTGTCGGTCTTCGGTTTTCATTTAACAATCATCCCAGCTTTTTTGTACGGGTTTGTTGGCTTAAACCTGTAGCTCCCTTTTTTAAGTTTAATATTGATGGGTGTTGGAGGCATACCTCTGCTGGTGTTGCGGGTGTTTGCAGGGATTGGAATGGTTTTGTGCTTTTTTGGTTTGCGGCTCCCTCTTTGTCTGTCTCTCCCCTTGTGGCTGAAGCTGATGCTGTGGTTTTTGCTTTGTTGCTTGCGGTTAAAATGGGTTGGATCAATTTATACTTAGAAGTTGATTCTATTATTCTTTGGAAAGTTTGCAATACTAACATTAATTGTCATTGGAGTATTAATATGCAGTTTCGTAGAATTCGAAGATTGGTGGGCTTAATATTGTTTGGACTCATACTATAAGGGATGGAAATTGTGATGCAGATTGAACTGCGAAGCTAGGTTCTCTTTTATGTGCCCCTTTTATTTCTAATCGTTTGTCTCTGGATTTGATGAAGTTAGTTTCTTCTGATATGTAATTTTGTTGTTTTGTCTTTTGTTTGTTTTTTCTGTTTGGGTTTTCTTGTTTTTGTCTGTGTCGTGTGTGTTGTGTTTTTTTGTTTTTTTTTTTTGAAAGAGGGCCTTAGATTATTTTTTCTAGCATGAGTTGTATGTGTGGGTTTAGATAGAACATCTTTCCCTGTTTTTGTAATTTTATTTTTTGATGAAACGCGTTGGTAGCATAGGGTTATTTTACCTTTAAAAAAAAAAACCTTAGCTACCATCCATTTTGTATCTGTGCCAATTCACAACATAGAATCCAACACTTAAGTGCATGAAACTCTTAACACAAAAAGAAGCCACTAACTAGCAAGAAGCACGCTTTACATTCTTTCTTACTCTTGCTTTTATCATTTTATTTCTCTGCTGAAACATTTTGCGAGATATAGGTGAAACAGGTTGCTGTGCCGACAAGGAAAAAGTGCACCAGTTCTCCCACTTCTGTGAATCTTGCGTATCTTTGGGACAGACGCAGAAATGATGCCTGCATCAGTCTCACCAAGTGGGAGAAGCGTCGCCTCCTCACTTTGATGGACATTGGAACCCTTATAGTATGGTCATAGGTCAACATTCTTAAAGTTGATAGAAATGTTAGGCTCCCAGTCGATCATTCTAATATGCATTGTCACTAAAAGTCCTGAAAATCATGAATAGACCTTCAAATCAAAACTTGAACTTCCAAGAAAAATATTCAATTTGATCCATACCAAGTCATATTCCTAGAAGATAATAGCAATCTTGGACTTGTTAGCCTACTTTCGAAACTTCTTTTTATGTTAGGCAATTTCTTTTTTATGTTAGGCAATTTCTTTCATCACCTGCTCATGTTAAGTCTGAATCTCTTTAGCTCTAGCTTCCAAAAAAGAATTTCGCCAGTACACAATCTCAAATGAGATGTGGCCAACATATTAAGGAGTGGACTATTTTATAGACAAACTCGACCTGATGAAAAATCAAGTCCCATTATATGATATTTCTCCCCATTATTAGAATAGCCACGAAGATGGATAGAAAAAATGCTCAAACCGATAAAAGAACTTTGAGTGTGTGGACACACAATAGGTTAAGATAAGGTACCCAGTGGTTCTAACAAATCACGGGAAAATACGAACTATCAAGTGGCTAGTTGTGATCAGCAAAAGATGATGTTCATCAACGTTCACAGTCACCGATCAATTATGCTCCATTAAAACCAACACTCAACATGGAAGTGCAAGAGGAAATAGTGTAAATAATGATGAGGTCCTTGATATCAGAAGTTGTGTTAAAAAAACACACATTAAAGGAAGCCTTGTTTACAAATAGTTAATAAACATTATCTTCGTGTCACTGGAAATGACTAGAAAAAGCAATTTGTCAAGGCTTAATAAGAAATATCTACAAAATGGGAACATCGTCAATGAAAATGTTTCATGAAGGGGGAATATAGGGATAAAAACTATAGGGTGGGATATAAGCAAGGACTGGGGCAAAGCAATCATGAAAACTTCAACACAAGTGCAACCAACAGTAGCTACAACAGTTTGAATGAATAAAGTTTTAGTTATTTTATCAAAACAATTTCCCATGTGTTATGTGGCAATGATTCCTAAACACACTAAAACACTGCATACCCTTCACTTAACAAAATGAAGCTTATGCAAAAAATAGAGCTTAGGCCATTGAAGATATAATTTAATTTTTATAACCTTTGGTTTCCATCCTAAATAATCCAACAATCCATTCTCTAAAAATCAGCATAAACGGTTGTGCTTGTCACTTTCCCATAAAAGTGATCCTTTTTGTGATATGAATATAAAGAATATTTATATTTTGCAAACATATGCATTAATTATTTGTATAAAACAAAGCATACCAAAAAGATTTACAGAGCAAACATATCTATTCATTGCTTGACTTTCTCATGCCTAATCCCAATGTCCAACTAATAGAAGACAAATCAACAACTTGAGATGAGTTGTCCATGGCAGACAATTTTATAACGTCGATCAAAAAAACCTAGATTTACAAAATAATGACTTTGCACACAATTTATTATGCATTTTTTTTATCTTCAAATATTAGTAACAACTATTCTGGTTTTCAGACAAGCAATACGAAATCATCGAAGCCAATGCAAGAAAACATGCCTGTGTACTTTCACCATGTATACTTTTTTAAAAAAAAAATATTGTCAGCTAATCTAAATGAATATTTCCACTGAATTTTTAGGTGCACTATAGCCTGCAAAAGAATTGATCAAATTATAATGGCAAAAAAGAAGATACCAAGAAAGAGATCAGCATATGGGCAAGAGATAAACAGAATTTGTCAACCTATTAAGAAAATTAATATGATACATATTTGAATGAGGGGAGGATCGATACTTCAACAAGTACAAATTGAATAAGCATGCTCGGAGAAATTAGTAGTTCCTTCACTCAAAGCAGCTACTGATACATGCACAACAGTTTTTTTCATCATGCCTGGGGTTGAATTATCACATACTAGTCTAGACAATAATCAGCTGAAACAGAGCAAGAATATCATGCGAGCACAGACAACTTCAAAATGAAACCAAATTCACATTCATATTTCTATGCATCTAAGAGAATGTATCCATTAACAATTACAAAAGTTTACACAAGAACGAAGTTGATCAGTATAAAGATAAGAATGTAGCACGAATTGTGAAAAAGACAGAAGCACGCACTGCTCAGACCAAACAAACCAAGATTCTCATAATACGATGAAAACCTTAAAGCTCGTTTAGCTTCAATAAAAAACAATTTCAGATACATCACATAAATGCTGGAGAACCAAAACTAGCCGGAGCTTGAACTCACCATTTATATATCATGGAGCAACCCCCACCGGGGTCGTTCTCGACAATATAGTCGTTATAAACGGAGTTATCCGGGCTCTTGAGAAGAACGTAAGGCGTAATCTCGAAACTAACCACGGGAACATCGAACGACAAATGAACATGAAGCACGGTCAGCATGTTTCCCGTCCCCCGAGTCCAGCGCAAAACCCTCGTTCAAACCCTATCACTAACTCAATCGAAGCTTTTACACGTCCGATATTGCTGTAATTCAATAGCCGGCGGTGGCGGGGCGGATCCGCCATCAGAAGGCCCTCGATTCAGCCAGGGTTAACCAATCCGGCATAAATCCTCGTAAAATTAGTGTTGGTGATTGGTCGTGGAACTGAACAGACGGAATGACGCCCTCTCTCTCCGGCGAGGAATCGGAACAGCAGATTTTCTCTGCAAGGGATCGTGCGAGAAGGAGGAGGGCGAAGAGCTTCTCGGATTAGGCTTACTGAGCAGTTTAACTTCGAGAATTCCGGTGGCCAGTCGTAAGATTCGGCGTACGGCAGCTGTACAACGGTTTATGCTTGCATATTCAGCACTAAATTTTATTTTATATTTATATATAAATAAATATAACTATCAACTTTTAAAATTTAAAATAATAATACTTTAGGTTTGATATAAAAAATTAAATGATTTAAATGTAAATGGGGCTATAAATTATATTTAATGTTTGGCATTAGGGTTGTAAATGTGCTGTATACGAGTGAGCACAGGTTCAGGTCGTGTTCAACTCGATAAAAATATCACAGTTCTTGTTTTGCGGTTTATATTTTGAACACAAAAAGTATGTTCGTGTTCGACTCGTTTTCTTGGCGAGCCAAAACGAGTTGTCCGCGAACAAATAATCTTTCTTAAAACGTCATTTAAATTTTATTTAATATATTTTATTATATTATTTAATTAATAATTTTAATTAATTATAAATATTTGTAGCATTCTGAACAATTTTTTCTCATCAAATATATATATATATATATATATATATATATATATATATATATATACATATAAATAATATAATTGATGAGTAGATTTATGAACTAAAATGAGTCGAACATGAATGAGCTAATTTTTTTCATGTTCGGCTCGTTTATATATCGAGCACAAAAAAAATATTTGTGCTCAGCTAGTTAATTTAGCAAATGAATCGTATACGCTTAACGAACCGAACACAAGTTATTCGAAAATAACGAGCCATTTTGACAGCCCTATTAGGCATGCTATAATATATGTAAATGTTTCTTTAAAAATAATAAGAACAATAATTATAAAATGTAAAATGTAATTTACACATCATATAAAATGGGAAAATAATATTAATCAACATGAGAGTCGCTTAATTTAAAAAAATATATATATAGTTGAATATGTAAAGATGAAAAATAGCTGAGAGAAAATGCTAACTTGTTCTTTTCTGTGTTAATATGCACCCAATGGTCCAATACAAGGAAGTATGTTATTGGTTGGCTATCCTCGCACCGGTCTTTGACTCGGTTAGGTTGGCTCGGTTGGCTTGATGGGTCTTGCTTTCTTACTCTATCCTGCAATCTTCCTGTAAGAGATCTTCCTCGATCTCACTTTCTTGTTCCAGGCCATTAGATCTCTTTGAGATCAACGTTGTCACATTTTTGTACACAATAATAAATAAAAAACTTACAGATTATTATAATGCGTAGTTTTGAATTATGAATGCTTCTTTTATTAAAAGAGATTTTTTTATTTTTTTATTTTTTTTTATTATTATTTTTTTTGGTTTTGATCTAACAATTTTAAGAATCACAAACAATACAGCGCTTATGAATACTTCGAACATAAATTCAACGCAAAGAAGCTTGCATAAATTTGGTTTCTTTACGCCTTCGATGGGTTTTTAAGGTCTCTTCGTAGGGTTGTACACGAACCAATATACTTTATGAACAGCGCGAACTTAGCTCGATTCATTTTTGTTCGGTTTAGTAAATATATAAATTGGAACATTTTTTTAGTACTCAGAAGTTAAATTAATTAAAATTGAACGTAATCTAATTGGTTTGTTAATTTCCATAAATAACTTAATTTGTCATTCAACAAGTAACTTGTAAAATGCTTTATATTTATATAATATATTATTTAAATAAAATGTAATTAATCATAACTTATTTAATGAGTTTTATATTAATACTACATACAAATTTAAACAATCTCTCTTTTTTTTAGATAATTTATTATTTGTTTGTTTTCATTGTGTCAATATTTTGTGTGAACAGACTGAATGTCCTTTGATTTCATTCAAATAAATAATAGTTTGTACAATCTAATTTAGGTATCATAATAATACATAATAATTTATAATAATATTTATTCCAAATCTAACCATTCAACTATAAGAAAATAATATGAACAATTAATATACAAAATTTAATTCAGTAATTTAAATAAAGAAACTCTTAATTCTGCCTTGATTGATAGATTGAAAAATTTTTATTTATAATTTATATTTTATTTTATTTATTTGATATAAACTAGCTAATTGCTAATTTAAAAGTTATCAATTACTTATATATGTAGATTTATAAGTTAATTCATTAATAATTTTAGATAACAAAATAAAATGCTCATTTAAATTTTTAGCTTATTTACAAGATTTGAATGAAAAATTAAGTGCAAATTAAGTATAGCCATTAAAAATTTTAAGCAAATCAAACACAGACATATACGTGAAAACTTCGCTCAAGCCTGACTAGAAGATGAACGACCATGATTTGACCAAGTCAAAGTATGATCAATGGCATTCCCAGCTTGGTTCGGCTCGATTACAACCCTAGCTTCTTTTATGGCGGTATTTAGTGGTGTAAGTGAGACGAGTTAGTTTGAATTCCACTCATTAATGAGTTCACGATTCAAATTTATTGATCCTCGAACCCGAGCTTAAATTCAAAGTTGTATACTATATGATGTCGAGCACGAGAGCTACTCGAGTCAACTCGATTGTATTAATTAAATCACTAATTAATCATAATTTTCCTATATTAAATTAAGCTTTTATTATTCCTGAAAACGAGTTGGGTGGTAGCACTGTAAACGAGTTGGGTGGAACTTGAGCCATGCCAAGCTAGAGCTCGACTCGTTTGTCAAATCGCGAGCTCTGATGGTGGTAGTCGGAGGAGAACAAGGACGCAGTGATAGCTCACCATAAAACACATCAAAATGATAAGAGATAAGTTGATTGAGTCGGCTCGCAAGTGAATGAGCTGAGCCGGGACGAGCTGCACCACAATTCAAGTGTTTTAACCCAAACGATCTAACGGATTACTATAAATTGATTATGCTCGAGCTCCACATTTAAAAGAGCACAATATAAGATGTAAACAAGTGCTTGATATACAATACATTGGACGTACTAATCCGATATATAAATAAATTCTATCCTTTAATTTGGCTCGTACCTCAGCTCGAATGATTCAATCCGAACTAAAATTCAATCCAATTTTCGAGCGATTCACGATCAGAACCATAACAAAGTACCAAACTAGTTCCCAACCACGTCTCTATGTATCGAAAACTACTTATAACTCGATGTCATGCATCATTCAAGCCCCAAAATACATTTTTCATAATTACAACATAAAGATCTAGGAATGACACGTCATCATCTCAGCATCTGAAGTCGGGTCCCACATCGACGTCCACGTGGCATCCACCTCACACAAAAGCACTCTCTCCTCAAACAAAGAAAGGCTTCTGTTGCTCGCTCGCCAGCCTACAAAGAACTAAAGGCAGAAGCAGTTTAAATTACTTTAAAGAAAGCTTTAGTTTTTCTGAGATCTGACGAAGGGCGAAGAAAGAAGCAGAGATCATTGGCTTTGGCTCTCCTCTCACGCCTTTGCTTTAGACCCAGTCTTCCCCTTCCCCCTCCCCCCGGTGAGAGGCGCCATGCAAGAAAAGAAGCAATAAAGAGAAAGCAGAGCGAGGTCTCTTTTTCTTTTCTTTCCTCTTTTTTGCTCTGCTTCCCCCTTTGTTATTTTTTTTTCTTCTATATTTGCAGTCTCTGTTTCTGTTGAGAGGAGGGATGGGCGCTTATGAAAGAAGGAGAAGATTCTTCCTGCACGTCTTGGTGTCTTTGAATGAATCTTAGACCAGTTTTTTAATTATTATTTTTGGATGCTTGAGCTGATTTTATTACAATGCCATGCATGAGTATGACTGTGCAGGGCTTTGAATTCAAAAAGATTTGCTTAGAACTTAAGGTACTGACCAATAGTATAATTCTATGAAGGAAAATAAATAAAGTCTAAAAGGATTAAATTTTGGTGAGATTGGTATATTGGTTGAATGTTTTTGTTTATGTATTTGTTTTGTTTTGTAAGAGATTGTTAATGTCTTATTTTGAAATTGGCTTTCAATAGTTTTAAGAAGAGGAACCAATGTTATTTTTTAGGGTTGGAAAATCATCTGATATATATTAAGTATTTGACAAAAATATATATTGAGTGTGTATAAAATCATTAAATTGTCTAGACTACGTAAGAAAAATTAAAAATATTAAAATTTATTATTTCAATAGAGAAAACTACTAATTCTAGCATAAAGATTGCTTCTTTTTTGACATAATATGATTCCGCCCTTACAATTTATCATTTTTTTCATGAAAGATAAGTTTATAAAACGACACTTGAATCGACTTAACTTACCATCAACTAAATTTTCAATGATCGTATATTGAATATTACGGGTTCCAATAAATTTGTATAGAGTTATAATAAATTTAGATTATATAGTTTAAAAAAATTTGAGTTTTTAGAATTACATTTACAGCATTTGTATCTTTTTCAATAGCTATAGAGAGCCTCTTCATCAACAATCCAACAAGACTATGCAGCTTCAACAAACATATAACATTTAAAACACATTAAAATTTGCATAAACAAACACCATAAAATCAAATGAAAAATCAAAATCCTCCTTCCATTTGAGATAACTCAGCCACAAAATAAACAAAAAATATATAAATCTCTTCTCACAAAATCCTTTTTTTTTTTCTCTCCTTCTCTCCAAAATCTCTGAGCTACTTTTTTGCCCTCTCTTTGAAACTAAAGGAAGGAGATGAACTAAAGCGACTGGCAAAGCCCCGCCCATCTCTGTCAAGAATCTTGAATGCGTATTTTTTTTTCTTTTTTGTGTAGAAGAAGATTGAAGAAATCGAAATCAAAATCTTCTTTTTTTGTGTTCTTTGAACAGTACGTTCTTAAAGCGGAGCTATCTCTTTGACAAAATCAAGCCATTTTTAAACTGTGTTTTAAGACTCTGAAGCCCAAATGATTGCTACGCATTCAAAATGAGACATGGCAGGCGGTGGTCGGCGGCGGCTTCCTCCGTAGGCGCCGCCGGCGACCTCATCGCACCACCCACCCCTACTCCAGCACCGTCCCGCTTCCACCGTCCCCCCACCGCCACCCACCCCTATGCTCCTCTGGGCGACCTCCCTGAATCCCCTGCTCTCCTGGAAACACGTGGAAGTAACAGATAGTTCATCAGAGATGGTTCAAATTCGCCGGTGAAGAGAACAATTTGCATTATGTAGAGGTAAACCTTCTTAATCATTTTTTTATATATACCAATCTATTGCCAGCAGTCTTTGAATAGCAAAATAAGCAGAAAATTCTAAAGATTAGATTTTTATGCCTTCTATATTACTGATCATCACTATTATTATTATAAAATCTTTAATATTACAGTCTCTCCACACAATATTCCATAGTTCTGCAGAGCAAACAAAACAGCAACAGAATACATTTCTTTTACAAAATAAATCGAAAATTGCAATGCAAATAAGCAAGTCATAAGAAATTGTATATAGATGATATATTAATCGAATCAGATATTCAAATAATTGCATCATAAAAGGAAATAAAACTGAATACCTGTTATGAATGGGATCAGGACCATTAGGCACTCTCCTCTTGCTCACATAAACAAGCTTCGCCATTGTTTTTCTGCCGTTACTCATTTCCCTCTCCCTCGTCATCGCCGGAACCGAAGGGGGCGGCGGAGCGAAGCCCCCGCCGACTCCGCCGCCACCACTTTCTCCCGCAATGGAGACAATAAGACCAATGCAGAGGAAGCATGAGATGATGCTGAGGAAGAACCTTAAGAGCTTTACATAGCCATACATTTCTTCTCTCATTTTCTTCTGTTTTTTAGCCTGAGCACAAGTACTCTTTCTTTTCCGAGCTCCTATTTTCTCTATTGCTCTGTGAGAGAATCCATTAATATGACAGAGGAAGAAGATGGAGGAGGAGGAGGAGGAGGAGGAGGGGACGAGAGAAGAAAGCAGGGGGGAAGGGGAGAGGGGAGGGTTGGGTATGTGGAAGATTTTGGGCATTTAATTTATATATATATTTCATGTAGAGGTAAAGAGAATAGATTATTTAATTAAATAATGCAAAATGCTAATTTTGAGTATAGCAAAATCATTAAATGTGTGGATAATTGCAAATATTTTATGCATATAATAATAAACAGGTTGATGTAATAATCAATATATATATATACCTTCTTATTTAGAAGTTAAAATACTTATATTCTTTATGTGGAATAAATGTAAATGTAAAATTTAGATGTTTGATATGTAAATAAAAATAATTTGGGAGGGTATTTATGTAAATGCAATATTTTTAAAATTTAAATTTTTTTTATGAGGCGATTCTGTTGTGCTTTAGTAGGACCGGGGAGAGAGCTCAGGAATATTGTGGAACAGAGGAAAAGGGGGGATTCGAATGCGAAGAATCGTTTGAAAACCTCCGGTGCCCTTGGAGCTGAAGGGGCCCACTGGACTGAATCGCCTCCTGACTTGAGAATTTCATGTGAGATTATATATCTTTTTTTTTATTATTTATATTTTAAAAAATATTTAAAAGTTATTTGATTTAGCGGTTCGATTAAAATAATAATATTAAAATGACTCCTACAATTTGGAATAAGGGTGTAAATGAGTCGAATCAAGCTCAAACTCGGCTCATCCATCAAATTGTGAGCTCGAGCTTGAATGGTGAGCCCGAGCTTGGCTCGTAGTGGTGGCTCGAACTAAAATTCCAGTTGTACGTGAGCTCGCTGAATAAGGCATTCATGAGTAGAGGAGGAGGATGCAGCAACATCTCATGGGAAAATCTATCGAAATCACTAGTGGTATGCTAGTCAAGTCGGCTTGAAAGCCAACAAGCCGAGCAAATATGAGCTCGAGCTCAAGCTCATTTAATAAATGAGCTCAAATTTGATCTCCAGCTCAAGCTCATGGCTCAATAAATTGGCTTTGTCAACTTGTTAGCTAGAGTGGGTTCGCAAGGTGGTCGGCTCATTTACACGAAAAATTATTACTTGCGGACAATGCACGTAAATTTGAGTGCGGTGTCCAATCAGGACCGTCAAAAAATCAGAATGGCCCCACGCTAACAATTAAAAAATACATAAAAGATGTATTTCAACGGTCCAATCGAAATCCATAGAGACAAATTTATGTGCAGCGTCCGTATACAATAATTTTTCCATTTACACCCTTAATTTCGACATATTGTCATTAGTTAAATGGCTTTAAACGTCACATATTTACTCTTTACAAATGGGCTTTCCAGTTGTGGGGGAGGTTAATTGGGCTTTTACACGGGTCATTTAAAGGAGTCCATGCACAATAGATCATTGGAAGAAGTACCTGATCCAGGAAACATAGAAAAGATACGCAAATTATTAAAAAATATAAGCAAAAAATATTTATTTTAGAAATATTGATTTATTATTATATATTTAATTTGAAAACAAATTATATGATTCATCATCATCTCTGCCTCCAAAGCCAATATTTTGAAGAACATTTTCTATTATTAGAAATCATAAATGGCTCCCAATCCCACATCAATATTCATTCAAATTAATTATATAAAAAACAGTAATTCAACATTTTATGAAATTGAATTTCCAATAAAAATTACAGACGTAAACATTGGGTTCAAATTTTCTATACATTTAATTACAAAAATAATTATGTTAAAAACAGATTGTTTTTTCTTAACTCTTGTTATTACCTACTTTTTTTTTAGTAAAAATGAAAAATTATGAACGATTTATCTAAATATAACTCAATTCACATATATATGTATAAAATTGAGGAATAGTATTTCGAGCCAAAATGAGCTGAACACGAACGAACTAATCTTAGTTCATGTTCGACTCGTTAATGTTTATTAATTTATCGAATGAGCCAAACACGAGCTCCTTAACGAGCCGAACACGAGCTGTTCGTGAACAACGAGCCGTTTTGACAGGCCTATATGTAAATGACTGGGATAATTACATACAAATTACTCTAAACATTGCATTTACAAATCAAATCATTGTAAATTTTGTGACCCTTAGATATTTAAATATTTTGATGCTATGTATATAACATTTTAATCATCCAAATCTTAAATATAAGATTTTAATTAATTTTTTTCATTTACTAGCCTTCTTTACCTGAAAAATTTGAGTGAGAAGTATGGGTTGCTAAACTAACAAGTAGAGATCCAAAATAGTGCAGCGTACCCCGACCTCTGGGTTGAGACCTGCGAGTCAGTTGTATGTCCCTTGAGGTCAGGGATTCGAACCCCCTCTGACGATAACCGTTTTATGGAGGGTGATACTCGAATTGTTTGGCACATTAAGGATGGCAGGCGGCTCGCATAGCAGCATCTGGTCATTCCCTTCAATAATAATAATAATAATAAAGTATAGTGCCGTAATAGTCCGAGACGAAGTCAATTTAGTATTAGAGTTTATAAAAATATAAAAATAGTCCTATACTATTTTAATATTAAGCTCTAATATTTTTTCAACAAAATTATTTCAACCCTGATTTTGTGAAAATTATTACACACAGATAGTGTACGCAGCGCTGCGTGCGTTCTCCACAGATAACCAGCGAATAACCCGTAATAACCTTATGAATAACATCAAAATGGAACCGCGGAGGTTATTGGGAAGTTATTGCAGCGTTATTTGAGTTAATGCCCCAATAACCTCATAATAACCTCACAAAACCCCAAAGTGAAACCGCGGAGATTATTAGGCCGTTATCCCAAAGTGAAACCGAGGAGATTATTGGGGAGTTATTGTGAGATTTTTGTAATTAATGCTGTAATAATCTCCTAATAATCTCTAAATACATAATTTTGAAAGTTATTCGCTGGTTATTTTGTGGAGAACGTACGGAACGCTGCGTTGTTTGTAAGGATTTATTTTCCCTGATTTTGAATGTTTATAAATATATTAAAATCATCTTATTTAAATA
Organism: Papilionanthe hookeriana x Papilionanthe teres; assembly: GCA_022702705.1. Taxonomy (NCBI): domain Eukaryota; kingdom Viridiplantae; phylum Streptophyta; class Magnoliopsida; order Asparagales; family Orchidaceae; genus Papilionanthe; species Papilionanthe hookeriana x Papilionanthe teres. The sequence continues at coordinate 10,017,339 of CM040435.1, read as the reverse complement.
ATGAGTGACCTTTACTTTTAATATACCGGCAGTCAAAATCTAGAATTTGCTTTGATATTCAAGCCAATAAATTATCCTATTTCCCGATAAAAAATATTAACACATTTCATAATTACCATAATCTTATTGCGCGCGTGAAAATATTCTCCATTATTTATTGAAAAAGATTTTATAAATGCTTATGTCAGGCCTTTAAACAACATAGTAAACTCTTAATATTAAATTTTAAGATTTTTTTTTATTTTTTTATTTTTTAACTGACGACCGCCTAATTTGACCAATCTCACCCAATAGCATTTATTTACCTCACGGGTATTTTAAATATCAGATGGTAAAAATGTAAAATGTCAGACATAGTAATTTGTAATTTTTTCACTTTTTGATGGGGGAATTTATGTACTTACTATCCAATTCGTTTTTAATTTTTATTTATATTTCTAACATTTAATTTATTTATATATATTTTTATATCTATACCACTCAATTTTAGCCATTTTTTTATAGTGAAAATATGAGTGTAAATGAGTCAAGTCGAGCAAGAACCAACTTAAGCTTGAGTTTGGTTAATCAATCAAGTTCTAACTCAAGTCCAAGCTTAGTTCTACGAGTTCGAACCGACTTGTTTAGTACGAAAAAGAGAAAAATTAAATAAATTTAACTTGAGTATTTAATGACGTAAAAAATGTTTAAAGAAAAAATATAAACATTATTAATAATTTAAAGATTTTTTTTTTTTACTTTTATTATATTTTAAGTATATTTTTAATTGTTATTTAAACGAGCTCATCAAGAAACTGATTCATCAGCAGCTTCGTTCACTTACACGGACATGAAATATGCATTTTGATGAATAGATAAGATGATGCGTATATAAAAAATTAATGTTTAAGTGTTAGATACGGAAATACATGAGAATTGAGCTATGTATGTAAAATAATAAACCTTCATATATTTTAAAATATTTAAAAAACATAATATGGAAAAAATAATTAATAAAAGATAAACTAAATTATTCATCCGAGTACTCGTGAAACACAAAAAATTGTAAGCCGGTATTAATTTATTAATTATAATTATTGCTAATTTTTTATAAAAAAAATTTACTTGAATGAAGTAAAATAAGATGCTCCTCAATTATTTACATATCTAACGTCAAAATTATTTATTAATTGATAAAATGACATTCGCACCACATAATTTTTATGTATTTGTATATCTAAGATCTAAAGTTTGATATTTATATCTACAACAGTGATATTATAAAATTTATGCAATCTGTATTATAATTGTAAAAAGCAAAATATTTTTATGTGATATTTTTTTTAATTATTATTTATATAAATATTTTGTTAGACAAGTGAAAATAGGGCTGTCAAAAAAGCTCATTGTTCGCGAACAGTTCATGTTCGGTTCGTCAAGAAGTTCGTGTTCAATTCGTTCGATAAGCAAACGAGACGAACACAAACAATTTTTTTCATTCGGTTTGTTAAACAAACCAAACACGAACAGTGATCTGTTTGTTCGTATTTGATTCTTTATTGTTCGAAATATAAAATAATTTAAAATAATTATATATAAAAAATTTATGACATTTTAAAAATAATTTTATATTATAAAAATTTATCATACTTTAAATAATTAAAGTTCTATAAATTATAATCTATGAACAGTAATAATATTATAGTATTAATTATATTAATATAAATATTATAATATTATAATTAATATACTATACTATATATTAAAATAAAATCTTAAACAAAACTCTAAACGTCTTATTTGGTTTGCTTCATTTTGAGGAAGTATGCTATCAAAGCTAGGGTTGTCATAAAAGCTCATTGTTCCCGAACAGTTCGTGTTCGGTTCGCCAGGAAGTTCGTGTTCGATTAGTTCCATAAGCAAATGAGACGAACACGAACAATTTTTTTCGTTCGGTTTGTTAAATGAACCAAACATAAACACTGATGTGTTCGAACATTTCGAACACGAACACTAGCTCTCTTCATTCGTGTTCGGTTCGTTTACACCCCTAAGTGAAAATATGAATTGTACTCCACGTTTGTAAATGTCTCGTAATAATAATAATAATAATAATAAACTAAAGCTCGTATAATAATCTCTCATCATTTCTTTAAATATTAACATTTTATGACTGTGTGATTAGGATTATTAAAATAGTCATTCTTCGTGAATAACTCTTGTCCAGCTTGATAAGTAAGCGAGCCAAACACAAATAAATTTTTTGACCCTATTATATAAATGAGCTTAACACGAACAATGATAGTTTTTCAAGCTCGGCTCATTTACACCCCTAACGACGGCATGCATAGTTAGAGTTCTCAAAATTAATATTTGTTCGCGAAAAAGTCATATTCGGCTCGCTGAGCAAACGAGATGAACATGAACAAACTTTTTATGTTTAAAATATAAATGAGTCGAATACAAATAGCAGAAGTGAATGATTTTACACTCCACTTGCTCTTGTAAATGAACCAAGCCGGATTAATGAACCGAGCCGAATGAATGAACCGGCATTTTGATAATTAACTAACGGTCTGACATGAGCACGCTACACCGGCGGCCAACTGAACCGACCTGACCTCACTGCAGCTCTAAATTAGTCGGGACCCACACTGCAATCGTAATGTATAATTATGCGGGGTACTGTCTTTTAACTTTCTTTGAAATATTTTGTTTATATTTAAAAAAAAAAATAGCATTATTTGAATATTTTAAAGTTTATTACAATAAATTATATGAAATTATATCAATGTTATAAACATCTTTTACGATAATTTAGAGATTAGTAAAAAATAATAGATAAATAAATTTGAGAAACATAAGAATAGTGCGTCGAATTGCTATGCAATTGCTACACTATAAATTATAGAATTGCCCAGCTATCAAATTGTTGAATGACTTAGCGATTGAGCTGCCCAATCAACTGTAAAATTTAATTATTTATTTGATAATTTTAAAAAATTTAAGATTAAACTGAATTTATGTAAATAATCAAAGAAGTATTTAAACACAAATTAAATTTCAATGTATTTTAGAACAAAAATTCAGTTAAAATTTATGAAAAACATTCTGACAAATTTTTTTTTATTTTTTTTTCTAATTTGTTAAAAAAAAAAGTTATCCAAAGTTTGTAACAGTGCTGTCATTCTGTCACAGTTTAATTACCACGCTAGCATTTACTTCTTCTAGCTGTCATCCGCCAGTAAAATACAAGTACATTCATTCGGGACGTATTATAATTTTAAATACTTTTATAAATTTTAAGACATTTAAAAAGCTGTTTAAGAATATTATACGATTTTTTTTATGGCTGTTAAATAATATCTTACAAATTTAAAATAATTTTTGTAATAAGAAATTGGCTTAAATCTCATAGTCAAACGTTAAATATTTTTAAAAAGAAATTTAAGCTTAGATTGATTTTTTTAATATAATATAAAATTTCTTTTAGCTCGAAATAAGAAACTAATTGTAGCATATAAAGGTTAACTTATTTATAGTATTCTAAAATAAATTTATTTTAATGATTAAATGTTTAAACATATTGTCACGCTCTTAAAAGAGTTCTTAAAAGAGGTGACAACTCAGAAATTATATACTATTTTTCGGCCCTACACTTAGCCGATATGAGATTAAATATCCTTGAGACACATAAATGTGATCATTTTCATATATGTCACCAAATTCCAACATTTAACTTAAATTGTGCTTTACATTTATATTACTCAAATATTTCATATCTCATTTAAAATAATATCATTATTTTAATTTTCATAAACATTTCATGCCAAGGTAACGTAAATTGAATATATGTAAAATTGAATACATTAGCTCATGGGACGATTTGTTTTTCAAAAAATATTAATATAAAAAAAATTAATTTAAAATATACTCGAGAAATATTGAATTTGAAGGCTTTATCATTAAAATACTAACAATGTTAAAGAAATAATATTTTATATTTTTACATTAAGTATTTTTTATTATTTCTCTCCAATTTGGTTATTCTATATCTTATTTTATTTTAACAACATGCAATAAATGTTATTTATATCTTTTATAATAAATAAACTGGGCAAACTAGTAGACTTAAACTAAAGCTCAAACTCAAACTTCACAAAATAATCAAGCTCAAGCTTAGGCCAAGTGTGACTGAGCTCAACTCATTTACTCCTTTACATGAAAGAGTTTTAGTCAAAAGGCTCATAAAAGTGTGAAATACTCTCCATATTTTTTTAAATAGGAGTTGAAATAGTCATAATAGAGAATTATTAATACTCAATTTTAAAATAATCATAAAATATTTTATCACTCTTATAAACTTCAATACTAAATTAGACCAATGCTAATAATAATAATATATATATATATATATATATATATATATATATCTAAAAAAAATCTACTTTCTTTAGACGACAGAACTGCAGCACCAATTAAATATATATTTTCCCCTACATTTCTCCCTCTCCTCTCCACCACTATAAGAAGGCTTATAGACAGCTCCTTCATTCCAAACGCTGCTCAAGGTTGAGAACAGAGAGAGAGCGAGAGAGAGAGAGAGGAAAAATGGCGAAGTGGTGTCTAATTTCATTGTTTTTATTATCTCTTCGGCCATTCCAATCCCACTCTCGCACCCTCCCCTCACACTACCAACTCTCAACCACCGATCCAAATCCCAAAGCAGCCAAACCTTCCGTCAATGACGAGAAAAATATCGTCTTTGGAGGTGTTGGTGGCTACGCCGGAGCTGGTGGAGTTGCCGTGGGTGGCATCCCGGTCCTCGGCGTCGCTGGCGGCGGCGTTGGTGGTGGCGTAGGCGTTGCCGGTCTTGGTGGCGTCGGTGGTCTTGGCGGTGTTGGAGGCGGAGTCGGCGGTCTTGGCGGCGTTGGAGGAGGAGCCGGCGGTCTCGGCGGCGTTGGAGGCGGAGCCGGCGGTCTTGGCGGCGTTGGAGGAGGAGCTGGCGGTCTCGGCGGCGTTGGAGGCGGAGTCGGTGGTCTCGGCGGCGGTGTTGGTGGTCTCGGCGGCGGTGTTGGTGGTCTCGGCGGCGGTGTTGGTGGTCTCGGCGGAGGTGTTGGAGGTCTTGGCGGCGGTGTTGGTGGAGTTGGCGGTGTGGGAGGAGTTGGTGGAGTTGGTGGAGGATATGGGGGCGGAGCCGGCGGAGGGATTGGCGGCGGGGCTGGTGGAGGTGTTGGCGGTGGTGCGGGAGGAGTGCTTCCTTGAGCTGCATGCATGGATGTTAAGTACGTGGGTTTAAGTGAGATACTTAAAAGTTTGAGTGGGCTTTGTTTAGGAATTAAGGGTGTTTAAGCATGTTTTTAAGTGTTAATCAATAAGCTCTGTTTTAAGTAGTTATGGGTGCGTTACTTTCATGTTTAGGAAAAAAAAGAAGCTAGTTTTGTAATATTTTTAGTTATTTTTGCTATTATCTTTTTGTATTTCGAAATTTAAATGATTTTGTGCTATTTTGTGGTTTATTTAGTCGATGAGCTTAACAAACCAATTTTAGTTGATAGTTTAAGAAGTCAATTGAAAACAATCTCTTATTTGATTTCTAACAAGCTTGCAGACGGGCTGAATGTTATGTTATGACAAGGCAAACCCAACAATTCCAATGATGAGTCAAATTAAGTTTAAATTAGTGCAAATGATGCACTATAATAAAGATGCTAATGATGGTCAAATCATAAGTTCAAGATCAAATTTTAAAACTTAATACCACTTTATTTTTGAGATCATTAATAGATAATTAAAAAATTGATTATCAAATTAATCAGTATAAGTTGTCCAATAGTGTACCATACAACATTGATTGTTACTCCCAAAATATTTTAAGCTGACCTTTGTAATTCACATAACTTCTATTTTTTGAGATATTAAAAGGTATAAAGAATTTTAAGTTTTAATTAATTTTTTTATCACGTCGTGTGATCATCTAAAAATCATTATCTGACTATCTCTGTATAAGAAGTATAACTTGATATTCATTGTTTGACCACTAACACTAAATTACCATCACTCCATTTAACTTTAGCTTGAGTTCGACTTGTTAAAAAATATTCATGTTCGTGTTCGACTTGTTTATATTTCAAACAAAAAAAAAATTTTTCATGTTTGATTTGTTTGCTTAGTGAAATATTTTGACAACTTTATGCATGCAATTATACTCGGTTTGTTAAAAAATATCATTGTTCGTGTTTGACTTGTTTATACATCGAGCTCAAAAAAATTGTTTGTGTTTGGCTCTATTGCTTATCGAGCCGAACACAAATAAATCACGAACAATAAGCTATTTTGATAACTCTAATCACATAGTCGTAAAATTTTAATGTTATAATGAGATTTAGATCTTGTTATTTATAGTAAACTATTATTTAAATAGAATTTAATATATTTTTATTCTATTTCTAATTAATAAATTTAATTGATTATAAATCTTTGTAGCGTTGTAGTCAATTAAATTATTTAAAAATAATACTCACTATATATATATATATAATTAATTATTATTATTATTTTTTTAATTTATTTCTAGCCAAAACAAGCAAAACACACAAAATTCTATTCTTGTTTGGCTCATTTATATATCTAGCGTAAAAAAATTATTTGTATTCAGCTCATTTGCTTACGAACGAATCGAATAAAAACTATTTAAGGAGCTGAACAGGTGTTGTTCGTGAACAATGAGGCTTTTTTAAAGTCCTAACTCCATTGGAGCACTTCAAATAAAATTTAATCATACCCACCAAATAACAAATTAGTGCTAAGCACATAACTTTCAAAATTGTATTTCTTCTAATTAAGTGAATAACAAATTTTTATAATCTCAATCAATAGTAATTATTTTTTCTTAATTAAGTTTTCTTTGTTAAAAAATTAATGTCTCTTATACTCTTTAACCATAAATTAATGGATTTATGATGTCTACTGAATAAAAAAATAAAAAAATTCAAGCAAAGGTTAAAATGCTGTAAATAAAAATTTTACTATAGCAAGTAAAAAGTAAGAGTTAAAATTTATGTATATGCAATTAATTGAAGATAGGATAAATCGCCACTCTCTGTACACGACCCGAGCTAATAAATAACCATTTACTATACTTCAAATAAATTCTAAGAGGCTTCGTGACAATTCATGCTTCTCATTTATTAGGCCACTACGTTTCCTTACGGCATTAAATGAGCTCATATCAATATGTATGTCTTTTATTTATTATTATTTTTTTATTTTATACATTTATATCATAGATATATATAATTCATAGAGTTTAGTTAGAGAAGATGAAATTACAAAGTTGATGTATAGTAATATTTCAACAGTACAATCGTAACGGGTCTTCAAAGTTTGTGGTCGATTGTTATGAAGATAGTAGTTTGTTGTGAATAATCTAAATGATGGTTGTAACATCAGATTGTCGTAAATGTCATAGTTGAAAGTCATGATGTTAGTTGGTCATATGAGTCATAGATGATTGCTTCAAAAGCGCCAGTTCATTACGTAGGTCGTAGTAGAGAACTACAATAACGTATGCAGGGCACAGATGCTGAAGTTGCGAGTTGCGCGAACTATGAGTTGCATACATTATAGTTGTTAACGTAAGTTGTAGTTGGGAGCTGTGATAAAACACGTAAGACGCAGAAAGTCGGAGTTGGGCACTGTAATAACATCCGTAGAACACACAGGCTGGACTTTGGAGTTATGAGCTGCGTTGGCCATAGCAGAGAATTGTAATAACGTTCGTAGGTTATAGAGGTTGGAGTTGAGATACGTGCACGTTGAGCCGTGTGGGGCGTAGTTACTCACATAAGTCATAGCAAAGAGCTATGATAACAGTGAGCTTTGATCTTTATAACTTTTTGACATCCCTAAAGATTATGATTTAGCGCTAATCTAATGATATACGTGTTTGTCTTTTTAAGAGTATTCAAGAATAAAGAAGTGAATAATTAGTATATATTATCATATCCATTGATAACTTTGTGGATAAGATTCATTATGAAATCTTTAGTTTAATTATTGACATGTAAAAACTTTTATAATTTTAATATAAACTATGAATATGAAATTAAGATGTATATATCAAATTCAATTTCTTTGATTTGGTGAGTTGTTGATTACATTTTTCGCTTTAAAAACCTAAAATATATTAAAATGATAATTAAAAAAAACTATTTATATATATTTTAAAGTACATTATGCGGACAATTATATTATCCATAAACTAAAATTATTAATCGATTACTACATATAACCCACCCTCCGATTATATCGAATTTAATAGGTTTTTAGAATAATATACGTTTTATTTTGACTCGATTCAATTTCAGGATTTTTTTCTTTAATAAAAAATTTTAAAATACACTAAATTTTTAAACAAATTTGGAGCTTCATCGCTCTAAAATAAATTTTATTCATTTTAAAATAAATAAAATAGAAAAAATTACTAAAAATTTACATTACACTAACCTCAAACAAAACCCAACAAGCTAATTACAAATTTAATAAAAAAAATTAAGCTCAAACATGTCTAATGTTTGAAACATTGGTTGGAAATAATAATAAGAAATAAAAAATAAAACTAAAGAAATCCAAAATACTGGTCGAGCTCTCACCCCACAAATTGTTTGAGGACCGCCCTCACTATCGGCGAAACTAGCCGATGGGATTTGAACGTGTGTCCGAGGGAACTTGACGACCTTCAAAGAGGTTGTTCTACTAACGTATTATGGCTAGCGGCACACACGCGCGCGTGTACACACACACTTACATATATATATATATATATATATATATATATATATATATATATATATATATATATATATATATATATATATATATATATTAACGATAATATTTTTAAAGGCCATTACATACATACCACCCAAGTCCTATGTAATTACACAGCTAACACCTAAACTTTAACTTTAACATTTATACAACCCAAATATTTCATATCTACACATTTTCATCCATATGATAAGGTAACATACATGTAAAAACTGAAATTTTGGTTTTAAGATATGTAGATACATATGAATTGAGTGATACGTATATAGTAATTTTATCATATTCATATCGTCAACAAAAAGTAAAATGTAAAAAGACGAAGGCCTTCGAAGCAGAATGTAACGCTCGCCGATATAAAAGAAAATTCCGCCACCTCTTATGTCAAATGACGATGTTGATCATGATCCCTTGGATCAGACTACTAGTCGCTGTCAACCACCCTATAGGGAAATCTCTCTCTCACTTATTCTCAAAAATTAAGAGCAATAAAATAATATTGTCTTGATGTCCAAGTCATGAAAATCAATGAACTTCAACTTCATAAACTTGCATGAATTGCAAACATTTATCACAATTCCAATAAAATTAATGAAGTGACTATAAAAATATTTCATCACTTATAGTTGATGCCAATCAAGCTTAACATCCTTCTCATGAAATATGTGATATAATGCGGAGTAAGAAACAACACGATTCTCTACAGAAATTATGACAAATACAACAATTATTCAATAGTTCAAACAACTCAACAAGAATACGAAAATAAACACCTACAAATCGAGAGGTGGGCGATCTCTCTCAATTCCTACAATTTGAGAGGTAGGAAATCTCTCCCAAACCCTAAACCTCGGACTCGCAACTCAATCGCATGCATGAACCTAACTTATAGATAACAAGCCTTTTTATACCCAACAACAATAATAATAATAATAATAATAACTAAATTGCTCTTATGCTAGGTGCCCCAGTATCAATACTCCCCCTAAAAAATACAATGTCTTCAAAATGGGAAAAAAAAATGAGAGTATCCCTCATCACCCACAATTATCCATATTTTCATTCTCTGCTTCCTCGTCCTACATTATGAGAACTTGTAATCTTTGATCCTTACAACGGTGTCCTGGGGTAAACTTCTCATAACACTAAAACAAAAACCCTTGGCTAGCTTCTCCTTAATCTCTGTCTCTGTAAGATACTTGAGTGTTGCTCCCTGCCGTGGTCCATTATTCATGTCTTGTGCAACCTCCCTTTGGAATTCCATTATCTGAACTTTAGGCATCATCGTGGTTGCAACAGTTATGTATGATGCTCCATCTGTGTTGCTCATGTTTGCTTTCTTCGTATGGTTCTTGTCTTCCACCATCTAGTCTAGCTCAATCATCACTCTCAATTCACCTGGTCTTAGTAGTCGAAGTGTTGCCCTTATGTAAGGCTTTAAGCCTTTCTTAAAATTCACTTGCGGACCTGCTTTAGAAATCTTCCACATTCATCCCGATAATATTTCAAATATCTTCTTATATTTTATGTCGTTCCCTCCATAGTGAAAGCATAAAATTTTCTGTATATGTCTCCTTTTTGAATGGTTCGGAAATATACCAACAAATAATCTTTAAATTCATCCCATGAATGGATCTGATATCTGACATCTCTTCGCTGAAACCAGATTAGGGCTTTCCCCTCCAAACACAATCCCGCATCCATGAGTTTCTCCTCCCCAGCTAACGCATTCACCGCGAACTATCACTCCACTTGATAAATCCACTCATGTGCATTTTCCTCCTCGAAGATCGACATATTCAACTTCCTAATCCTAACATATCCACCCCAACTTCTTAATCTCTTGATCTTTCTCTATTTGTGGGGTTTTTGTAATTGAGCAATGATGTTTTACATTCTTTTCATTAAAGTTCAACCAAATGCAAAGTATTTATAGTATTTGGAAGAAATTTTAATGCATTTTCGTCACGTAAGTTCTGATCACATTTTTATTTTCATTTTTTCTTTATTGTTGTTTCTTCTTTGGTGCCTCTTTCATTATTGTTATGTTTTGATTTTGCTTAAAATTTTCTTTTCCTTAATTCTATTTTCCCTCGGAGTTAACATGTAAGATTTACATGCATATTACCCGATAGTCGATTTTTATGTTATTGAGCCAAATCAATCACTCGAGGTATGATCAATTTCATATATTTATACATAGCACCAAAACTTTCATTATGTATACATAACAACATTCTCACTCTTTTATTTTTATTTTTATTTGCAGGTAACAAAAAAAAAAAAATTTAGAGAAATGAAGATTAAGATTTGGAAGATATAGATAAAATATTAAATTTTTTTAATGTGTAATGTATTTGTAAATTTTTAATTTATTAGTTATTTATTTATGATAATGATATGTAGAGATTGAAGATTCAAATTTATATTAAATCTATTATTATAATTTATATTAATATAGTTGGACAAATAATTTTTTTTCTTTTTTTATAAAATGAAGTGATATCTTTTTTTTAATCCATAATTTAATTTATTATTTTTTGAATTTTTTTTAAATTTATTTTAAGACGAACACAAATCAAATATGAGCAATTCGAACAATTCAAATAAATCAAATAATTCGAATTAAATTCAAATAAAACTCAACGAACAAGACCATCTACTTTTATTAACAATTTCAAACACGAGTTTATTTCAAACATACATAATTTCAAACAAATCAAACTCGAGCAGTAGCTCTGTTCGCTCATGCTCGATGAGTTTACACCCCTAATGGCAAGGATGATGAGCTTCTTCTTCGTGTTTTGCCATCACATCTTCCTCTTTTAACTTCATCTCCTGCGGCCTAAAATCAATTTACCGGAACACATTAAATTGAGCCTTATTTTTTCTTGTTAAATATGTAAATTTCAATTTTTTTTTTCTTGCTTAAATCTTGTCCGTTTGGGGCAGCTTATGCTTATCCAGCTTATTCTCATAAGTTGTTGATAAGCCGAACCTTAGGTCCCTTACCGCAATCGACTTCTTTAAAGAATTTAAAACTGGCTTATTGGATAAGCAGTTGAAACGCGCAAACCAAACGGTAGACGGCGTTTTGAAAACGCCGTTGCACTTATAAGCCGCCCCAAACGGACCCTGAAAAATTTAAAAGTATATCATTAATTATTAGATAGTTTTTAATATTTTAATACATCAATGATATCATTGAAGTGACGTTGAGCTCGTTAGATTTACTTTGCCCCCAAAATTTATCATGAAAGTACATAATTGAAATATCTATGTCAAAATCAGTCTTTGGTTTGATGAATTTTAGTTTTAAATAAATTTAATAATTATTATGGTCAAATATATATATATGGTCTAGTACCTTGTCTTGTTGGTTGGCATTTGCGAGTCAGTTAGGGTTGTCAAAAAAGCTTGTTGTTCGCGAACAGTTCGTGTTCGGTTTGTCAAGGAGTTCGTGTTCGATTCGTTCGATAAGTAAATAAGACGAATATAAACAATTTTTTTTTTTGGTTAGTTAAACGAACCAAACACGAACAATGAAGTGTTCGTTCGTGTTCGATTCGTTATTGTTCGAAATATAGAATAATTTAAAGTAATTATATATAAAAGATTTATGATATTTTTTTTAAAAAAAATTTAGAAATTATAATATATAATAAATTAATAATAATAATATGTTAATATACTATATTAGTAATATACTAATATAGATATTATATATTTATATAAAATAAATTATATAATTAATATAATATATTATTTATATATATAAATATTAGGGCTATTAAATTGGCTTGTCTTTCGCGAACAGCTCGTGTTTGGCTTTTGTTCAACTCGTTTGTTAAGAAATGAACACTTACAGTGATTTCATGAACAATTTTGAATACGAGTTTATTTCAAACAAATTAAATTTCAAACGAATCGAACACGAACATAAGCTCTGTTCATTTACACCCCTATAGTCAGTTGTAAGTCCCTTCAGGTCGAGAGTTCGAATCTTCTTCTTGCCACGGTCCCCGTATGAAAGGTGGTACTCTAATGATTAGACATATTAGGAATGGTCATTCCTTTTATATATATATATATATATATATATATATATATATATATATATATATATATATATATATATATATATACCACACAATACTTATTTATTTACATATTCTGCATATAAAGTACATATTTATAGTATTCTTATGTCATAAATATATGCATAAAATGATGCATTTCACCTTTAAAAATTTTATATTGATGCATTTTTTATCCAATGTTAGATTTTTGAGTGTTTTACAAGTAAATATGAAAATTAATGTATTGAATTAATAAATACATAAGAATTGTGTGGCATTTTTGTAATTATCCTTTTCCTTAATCATTAATTAGTATCATAGACAAATCATATTTAAAGACAAGCTTAGCTGACCCCCCATTAATTAAACAAATTAAATTTAAAAAAGTTCAAAATGTTGTTAATATTTTTAATGCTAATTAACTGTTGATTATTGGCTAGAGATGTATCAAGTCATGATTAGTGCATGATTAGCACTTCTGTAAGCCATAAAAAAATGTTAAGAGAATAATACAAATCATGATTAAGATAGTGCCCTATTGGTCGGACATCAACACAAAATTAAAAAGATTTGTGTTTGATTGTTGTTATGTGAATTTCTATACTTACACATTGTTTTCACATAACATAAAGGAAATAAGAGATTAAGAAGACAAACATAAAACATGGTATTGATACGGACACATAGATGAGACGACATCAGTATCATAATCCAGTGTTAGTACGAGTGTTGATGAGGAGCAGTGACTTAACTTGTGATGGTGAGAAGGAATGTTGATGTTAATTTTATACTGTTATGGTTCATTGATGTTGATGCTAAGGGCGTATATTTCATTTTAGTGATGATGTGTATCTCAGTTGTCACTGACAGTACGTGTTTGCCTTATTAATAATGATTTATATTTACATCAGTTGCAACGAGCGTTAGGGTCGTTGTCAACAACAGAGTATCATTTTCGTTCGAGATGTGTCGATGATATGTATTGTAGTTGATGTTCTTATTTGTGATAACGAGTATTAATGTTGGTGATGTGCATCAACCTAGTTCGCAACGGACAAACATCTAAAGCAACAATCTATTGCGACTATTGCATTATAAGCTTTGATCATAGGGCCTTGCGTGCCATGTATGTATTATGTAAACACCCCTCAATTTATGATTACTTTCAGTTTAATAATTTTAATATTAAACTTTATAAGAAAAAATATTTATCCTATACATTTTAAAATAAACCAAAGAAAAATAAAATAAAAAATTTTCTCTTGAATTAGCTTAGGAAGATTTACAAATGTACCACTCAATTCCATTGTATTTATATATCTAGCCCTTAAACTCCTATTTTTACATACATACCATTTTATTTATGTATGAGAATTGAGAATGTATTTTTTACAAAGGTTAGGGTGGCATAAATATAATAAGTAAAGTTTAAAGGTCAGATATGTAAATACATATGAATTGATTGGTATGTATGCAAATGCACCCATATTCTTAATAATTAAAAATAAATTCCTTGCCAATTATCGTGATAATTATTCGTAATTATAAGATATAATTGTACACACGCCAATTTAAAATGAATTATTAAAAATAATTCTATGAGCATCAAAGTTATACTAAAAAAATGATAAAAAAAATTCATACTGTTAAAAAAAAATATCGTAATTTAAATTTTATTTGGTGATTATTAAATTACTGCTGTAATTTTATTTTAAAAATTCTATTATAATCTTTTGATTAAATTGATATAAGAACAACGTTATTATTGCTCCACGTGTCATTGGTTTTAGGTATCATATTCATTCCACAATATAATTAAATTTTTTGGTAATATAATTCCATAAATATAATATAATTAAAGTATTATACATTTATAAATAATATTAACGTGTGAAATCAACGATATATATAATAAAAATCATGCGAAGCATGTCAAAATGGTCAGCATAAATATAATTTATATCTTATATTTTAATTTTAATATAAATTATAGTCTTCGAATTACATAAAAATATTTAAAATTAAGATAAATTTACATACATACCAAATAGTTCTTATGTCGGTGTCTTAATGAGCACGGACACTCGCGATATCATCGCACGTACATAACACTATGCGCGTGCGGTCTGATATGTGTATTTTGTGGTGGATGGCGGCTAGCAATGGTAGCCCACCAGTGTGTGAATTTCCTATACAAAGGGCATACCACCACGACTTTTGTGGCGTCACACTTGACTGCCAAAAGCCCTTTCACATTGTATACTCAATCATGGTTATGCCTTAGAGCTTCTGAATTCATTGAGCATGCGACGTGTATGCATTTGAGTTCATTATTTGCATTAATGATGATCTTGTATATCATATGCTTGTACTTACATCCTCATGTGTGTTTCAATATTGAACTATACTTGGTAGGTGAGTGAAGTTGTGTCAGTCGCGATGCTTTAACTAGTGTTTTTCGTCAGGTAGATCCCAGGGAATAATGTGAGTTAAAACATTTGCGTTGATACAAGTATGACTGTGCTAATGATATAAGAGATCTAACTTATGTTACCTTGCATGTTACGGGTCGCATTTAATGCTCTATGTTAAAATAAGAAAATTAATTTTCTACTTGTGATATTCATCCAACTTTTCAATAATTATGCAAATAACAAATTAGGCCACATATAAGACCAACTCTTTTCTAAAAATCCATATAGGGTGACATTCTTTAGATCCGTTAGATCTTCAGGACGTGGTCAGTGTGGTGACCCCGTTAAAATCATATGATACCCGCAGACTTGGCCTTGCACTTAGGGTCTGTTTGGGGCAGCTGCAGCTTATCCCGCTTATCCAGATAAGCTGCTGATCTGGATAAACTGCTGATCCAGATAAACTGTTAGTCTGTTTGGTTTGCACTTATGAAAAATAGTTGATTCTGAAAAATTGATCATTTTGCCCCTGTTCTGAATAAGTTGTTTAGCTGTTTGGTTAGTGCGTTTTGTAAACAGTCTATTTACAAAAATTTTTTAACTAAATAAATAATCTGTGCAACAAAATTTTTTATTTTCTCAACAAAACTAAAGAAAAGTTTTGTGAAAAACCAGTCAAATAAAAATTTTTCATAGTTTGATGCCAGTTGAATTTTTAATAAAAAATCAATTTCTAATAGTTTGAGATGAAAGAGAAAATAACGAGAGAGAAACAAGGTAATATTAGTTTTCACATGCATTATAACATAAACATAAATTTCCCCACAACTAGCACCAAAATCAGCTAATGATAGAGTGAACAACAACATTCAATACGACAATGACATAAACGAACAAAATTACAAGGTTATAATATTCATCCTCTAAATAATAAAAAATTTTCAATGTTCGTGTTCATAATTCATAGCAAAATTTTGGTTAGAGATGGAAGAGCAACTATAGGAATGTACATTATATAAAAATATCCCTAGAAACAAACCCTAAAGATCCTATGAATGCACCATAAAATCGATAACTGAAGGATACCTAAAATGTGCTGGCCGGGATGGTTGGGATGTCAGAGCCATCAGAGGAGAGGAGACGAATGCGACATTCGCACCAGAGGGAAGCTCGGGATGCCGAACGAGTCACGGGATGCCGAACGACTCCGCGCGCAGAGGAAGCTCGGGATGCCGCACAGAGGAGCCGAGCGCTAGGTTTTGCCAGAGGAGGCGAGCGCTGGGTTTCGCAGATGGATATGTTCGAACGAGGGGGTCACGAGGGGCTTAGGTGGAATATGCGGCCCGCGGGGGTCCCCCTGCGGGCCGCGTGCAATATAAAATAAAACGGGCGTTTTCGAATAATCTACTAATAAGTGCAAAACAAACGCCATGACGGCATTTTTCAAAACGCCCCCGCCGAAATAAGTTGTCCCAAACGGGCCCTTAGTTGCTGGTTATGACACTTTTTAGTAGATCGTGTGCTTGACTATGATTAGAATGCTATGTAGTCTTTTTCGATATCTGAATGTTGTTTTTTGCTGGTTTGGTTGCCATAATGAGACATCTTTTTGCTTGCATTTGTGTGTGTATAATGGGTGTGGACATGTGCAATAGTATGTTAGAGTTGATTTTGTTGTAGAGAATCATATCTAAATATGCACATACAAGAGTTTAATGAGGGATGAGCAATGTCATGATTTCATACTAACTCTTTCTTGTAGGAGCTGCTGTAAGCTCCTCACGCCACACATGACTCACATGTGCTGCATGAGATAATCCCGTGCTAAAATTTTTTGCAGGTCAAGTCCTTTATTTTTCCTTTTATCATGCATTTGATGTAGACCTAGGCTAGAGTCTATATAAGAAATAAGGTACGAACATGGGTACCGAGGTAGATGACACGACGAACTACATGACGGCTATAAGGAGCATTAGCTTTTGTCATGTATCTTAACTATGAATTTATACTCTTGTATAGAAGTAGGATCAAATATGTATATGCAGAGTCCGACCTCTTTTACTGCATTACTGGTAGTTCTCACTGACCCAACGACACTAGCCTATTTATTATTTTGCTTGGTTTGCTTTGCCATTTTTTCTTGAAGAGCATAAGCCCTATTTCTTTGAGGTCTACCTGTTTAGGGTCATAGGAATTAATGTTTCCTTCCTTTCATTTTGGGGCTACGGAGACTTTCTTGGATGACACAATTCATGGATTGCTGACAAAGAGCCTCCGGTTGTGTTAGGTTGACTATCTTCACAATCTGGTAGACTTAAAGTCTACATAGCTTGGGATGACGGATCCATGATATCCTGACCTCGACTACAACTACCTTTTTAGGCGATCTTTTCCATCTTGTTGACATCTCTTGCGAGTCCTGTCGATTCCTTTGACAAGTTGTTGAACTGGTCTTATGGGGCCCGCATGCCTAGCCGTCGCCACTCGTAGTGGTTACGGTGATTCGCCCTCTGTCCTATGGCTCGACATAGATGTTGAAAGCTCCCTTTGAGATGTTTTAAATCCATTGGTTTTCCAAATAACTTGATTTCATAAAATTATGTAACCAATACTATTTTTATTGTGAGTTTTTTTGGGTATCTCTCATGATGTAATTAATCAAAATAATATGTTCATTTGGGAGCTACCCTTGACACCGAAATACGCATTAATACTTGATTATTTGCTTGTGGGTTGCTTTCGTAAGATTCTCTTCTTTGATATGCCTCCAAGGTATTTTCGATCTGATCTCGTTTCAGACATATGCTTTTGGGCTATTCACAAGAAGTTCACTTTATGAAAGTTATTTACTTTCTTCTCTCGTTTGTCTATTGCCCGTCGTATATCCCTCCTTTTGATTTCTCTCCTCTTCGGATCATTGATTTTATTCGAGAGGAAGATTTACTCGAATAAATGAATAATACGACGATTATAAATAGAGAAACTGACGACCTTAAAAACTAAATGAGAGAAAAAAAAAAGAAAAACAAATATATCATCGCGTACAGTTACAAGTTTGCCATCATTTAGTCTATTTATAGCCTCTACCGTAATAATCATTAGAAGTACAAGAAATTAAATAAAAGTTCTATTCTTATCTTTCTTCATACTCTTCTTTTCCTTTTCTGTTCTTAGTTTCTCAACTCTTGTCTCTTAATTTACTCCCCATGCATAAAAAAGAAGGCCATATTTACAGAGCATTAGCATGAGCATTTTGATAAATTTTATTAAAATCTCATACAAGTCCATCAGATGGTTCATATTAGTTTGTGTGATCATATGTTTCTCTTTTAATATTTAAGCTTATTAATGACCTTAAAATTGATTGATATTTCACTCTTTATGTTTCATTTATCGAGATGTTCAATTTGATTATAAACACGTCAAATTTGAATATCATTTGACCTCCCAATTAATGATCCATACTTCAAATGCCCGATCATACTTCATTTGGGTTTGGATCGAAGTACTTTTTATATCATAGGGTTCGTGTTTCCAGATGTTTAATTTGACTATAAAATTGTTAAAATAATAATAATAAAAAAACGAAATGACATAAATTTGATTGTAAACATAGCAAATTTAGATATCATTTGACGTCACAATTAATGATTCAATGCTTCAAATTATAATTCAAGCACTTGATCAAAATTCATTTGGGCTTGAATCAAAGTAAGTATCGTAAGCTTCGTGTTTCGAGATGTTCAACTTGACTATAAAGTTGCTAAAATCAAAGCTTAAATGATTGTAAATTTGAATAGAAAAGTTATCCCATCTTTAATATAATGAGTACTTTCTGGACAATAGATTTTTCTGTGACATAGCTAGGGCTGTCAAGAAAGCTCGTTGTTCGAGAACAGTTCATGTTCAGCTCGTTAGAGAGTTCGTGTTCGATTCGTTCGATAAGCAAACGAGACGAACGTGAACAAAATTTTTTTCGTTCGGTTTATGAACAAACTAAACACGAACAATCATGCGTTCGATTGTGTTTGAATCGTAATGTTCGAAATCTAAAAGAATTTAAAATAATTATATATATATATATAAATATATATATATATGTATATATATATATATATAATTTATCATATTTTAAAAGTAAATATAAACTCTCAATATTTATCATATTTTAAAAAATTAAATCCTATAAACTTTATCTAAAAATTTATTATCATTTTAACAATTCAAATAAATTCAAACAATAAAAATAAATTTTAAAGATTTCAAACAATTTAAACAATTCGAGTAATAAAAATAATTTAAAATTTTAAAAATTTCAAACATTTCAAACTAATTTCAAACAAATCAAATCGAACAATAACAGTAGCTTCATGAACAATTTCAAACGCAAGCATATTTCAAACACACTTAATTTCAAACGAACCGAATACGAACACAAGTTCTGTTCATTCGTGTTCTGTTCATTTACACCCTTAGACACGACAATGTTTATTATATTCTAGCGTCCTAAAAGTTTGCAGGAAAAAATGACAATTTTAAAAATTAGGTTATAGTGATATTTTTTATGTGATAGTAAAAATTTAAGTTTCTTTCATGCAAATAGAAAAAATTGGATGTGTGATATATAAAATAAAAATTATTTGGCATATATGTAAAATTTATATTTCTCTTCATAATTTTTTATAACATTGAGCTGCATATAGGATATATCTGTAAATACATCAAAACGAGGCGTGTATATAAAAAAAACAGCTTCATTTATTGTTACCGCTCATGCAAGGAAAGAGAAAAAGAAAGAAGCCAAACCCCACAGAAATAAACCAAAACCCTTCCCCACTTCTCTCCGTCTTCTCGTCAGACAGCTCTAGTGTTCCCTGCCTTCTCTTCCCTCCCTTCCCGAGCAAGATCTGGGCGTCTTCGTCCGCAATAATGAGGAAGTTGGTGTTGATGTGAGGAGTGATTCAACGGAGGTTTTTGGTTTCTTCTCATGAATCCTTCGTCGCTGATCTCGCGAAGAGCGATGCCGGAGATGTGGCAGTTTCCAATGGTCGGAGTACCTTCAGCAGTTAGGGTTCCGGCTGCTGGAATAGGCTACCGAGATGTGTCAGCGGGAGAATCGACGGTTACGGAGCAGAGCCCGGGGAGTCGGAGCAAGAAGAAGCGTAGGGATGCCGGGCCGGCGGCGGCGGCGGTGGCGTCTTCGATTGCGTTGTCGGAGGAGGATTCTTCGAAATTCGTTTCTACAAGCAGCGGTGGCATTGATTTGGTATTTAACTCGGTAATCCTTGAGCAATCGTTTTCACTGTTCAGGGTTTAGTTTAGTAGTGGTTGCGGGGTAAATATTTTGTGAGATCTGGGGAATCTCTCTGAGGCGGGACGTGAAATTTTTTTTATTATTTTTTTGTTTAATATTGCTGTTTGGTGGTTGTGATCGATGGATCTGTGGTTGATGTTGACAGATCATTAGTTTTATTACTGCTGCTTTTGTTTATGTTTATCGTCTTAGCGTCTTCCTTGCTGACAATGACTTGCGGAAGTTTTCTCACTGACATTTTCATTGTTTGTTGTTTTCTGAGGTCTCCGGATTTTACTACTACTTTCTCTTCATTTTAAGCTGGTTGTTGGATAACACTGTGGCATTGGGGCTACGGGTGTACCTTGTTGAACAGTTCTACTAGATTGGTAACTAAAACCTATAGATTAGAGCTTTAAATGAACCAAGCTAAGCCCAGGACTGCGTTGTTAAGGCTCGTCATTTGTCATCTAGCTTCTTTTTGAGCTCGAGCTAAAGCTTGAACATAATTCGAGTTTATAATATTGTTCAAGCTCGTTTATTGATATTATTTTTGAATTTGATCTTTTATCCGGCTTAAGTAACTATGTGCATATAATGCAGGACCACACACTTCGACAGGATCACACGCCACATTCCTCTTAACAACTTTCCGTTTACCTCTGTTTTTTTTTTTGGCAATTTCGTTACATCCAGTTAATTTTCTGTTGTTGTGTCAGCAGGGATAACTATAGTATTTAGAAAATAACTCCATTTTTTCTTTTAAGGGAATATAAAATTTATGCTGCTCTTCTTCGGTTGTTTTTTTTGTTGATTTATTGGCTTCTATTTTAGAAGTGTTATCGGACACCACCACTGGATATTAATGGTAGAAGGCAGCACATGATCTATATGACCGATTCTGATCATAGCCTGAATGCCCTATGGGTTGCTTTTTACAGTCTCGGTCAACGAATTGATGACCTTCCCTATGGGTTCATCCAATTCATTCCTTAGACGCAGCACGATTTTCGAAATTAAAAAAAAAATCACAGACGTGACTACACTGTTTGCACTACTGTTACCATATTTACTCTATGTGAAACCCTTCTAGTCGATTTTGACCACATCTTACTTGACAGCCTTTCTATAGGCTCAGCTAGGTTTCTGTGAATCTGATGAAGATAGAGACTCTTGTCGGTGTCTCTAGTTTTTAAACTCTGAGATGTAGATGATGAATATCGTTCGACTTTTTCAGGAGACAAAATTTGTGACTTAACATCATTCCAACTTCTGTTTAAAACTGGATTCGTTCTGTTTACAAGCATTCATGCATAGAAGCTTTTTGGGATTGGGAAAAATCTTTCAAAGCCTTTTTCAATTTTGTGGAAATTTATTTCTGGAAGTTAAAACCGTAGCTTGTAAATTAGAAGGGGGAGCCTTCAATGGCGGCGTACTAATTTCGGCAGTATTGACAGCAATGGAAAGGGGCCTTTTCGAAATAGGTTTTGGATGAAATAATTTTTATAAGGTCATTTTTACCGTTTTACTTCGAATAGTAACTGTATTTGCAATATGAGCACTGCAAATAGGGGAAAGAATCTGTCAGTGATCATAGGAAGGAATTTTACTCGTGCGAACAATCTGATCGAGGCCAAAAATCAACTGTTCACTATTTATACAGGGAGCCTTGAACAAACAATTCAAGAAAAAAAAAAACTAGAAATAAACTCTTTTTGGTTGTTGCCTTAGGCAGTCAACTTTGCCTACAATTCCAAGCTGCAATTCACTGGGTGTTCATGCTTGCAAACATTCATGGTTTTAAGGATTAGACTTCTCCCAAACTAATTTTCCTGAAGATTAGCTTGCTTCAATCCAAATTAATTTTTAAAGCTCAACAAATCTGGTAAACAATATACCAACCCATTTTAGGCGTGACAATCCTTTAACCCGAATACCTTAAATATTTTTTTATTTATTTTCAATATGGACATTAGCCAAATGAATATCCAAATTGGAAATAAATGCTGTTTGCTAAGGGTGAACAAGACAACAAGCATTTAGATCCCCATCATTGGAGACGATGCGAAGAAAGTATCGGGAGATGTGGAGGAGTTTCTTGCCTGTGTTATTAAAAAAAAATATTATAGCACCACGCCAACCAGCGACCATGAGAAACACACAATTACTAGAATGTGCTGCACCATTAATGGCAAGAGCATTGATTGATAATGGTTGCTCTAAAATATAATCTCCAGTGTTGTGGTTAAAGCTTTACACCTAAAAGCTACTAAACACTTGCACACATACAAGATCATTTTGGGTTCGAAAGGGAATCGAGATATTGCTTTCAATTATGCGTTACATGATGTTCTCTATTGGAAAATATTTTGTGTAAAGTTTTATAAGAAGTGCGACATTTGACATGCGAATGTAGTAGATTGTTAGGCCAACGCCTAATCTTTCAAATGAAACAGACAAAAAAAATTTGTTACTTCTGATACGACATTAATAAAATTTTTTCGTTCAATATGAATCTTGAGGCATGACACAAACCTCAGGATAGTGTTCTGATCAAGAAGTATTCAAACTTTGATAAAAAAATCACCCGGGGGTTCGATTTCAAAAACTTAGGGTCAAACTGACCAGCTTGACGAGATGGACCTAACGATACCAAAATTGGTCTAATTTGAATCAATTCAAGCTCAGATCATCATTAAACCATGTTTGGAAGTTTTTCATATATATTTGGAAGATCAAACAGATTCTGAATCCAATGAGTTCATACTCGAATCGAGCGACTCGACAAGATAAATTCAACGAGCCCGAAATCACTTAATTTCGACAACATTAAGACTCTAAAATGACCATCAAATATCGTTCAATTGAAAGAATCTCTCCGTGTCGTCCGATCATAGTGGTTCAAAATTCATTATTAATTGCAGTAGGGACTATAAATAGAGTCTCATCCCTCTCATGAAAAGGAGAGAGAGCTTGACAATTGAGGAAGAGCTTGAAGCATTGAGGAGTTGCAGTTCAACATCACTCCTACCGCTGTTAACCACCTCTGGTCGTCATTGACCACCGCCAACCGCCGTCGATCACCTCCAATTGCCATCGACTACGGCCGACCCCTGTTGACCAGCACCTGCCGACCACAACCGATTTCTATCGGTCGCATTCTCTTCCTTACAACAAGTTTATCTGCATGTCAATGTTGTGATTCATAAGACATTGTAACTTTTTCCCGTTTGTGGGACAAATGGTCTCTGTAATCATTAATTTATAGTGGATTTTTATCACTGGTCCAGACCTCATGGTTTTTTTTTCCTTTTAAGGGTCTTCCACGTAAAAACTTATGTTATCTCTACTGGTTGTTTTCCTTTATCTGAGTGTGCTAAATCTTAGTATAATGCTAAGATGATAATCTATTATTCTACCTCTGCGAATATTCTAGCACTCATCAACTTCCAACACCAATTGCATCCAACTCTCAGAGCAACCAAGATGTTTGAACTCTGACTATGGTTTCAGGCTCCAATCTATTAGTCACTTGCCAGGAATCTTCAGCCATGTTTGTATTGGTGGTTGTCAAATCCAACAATGAGACAACATTGCTTCCCAATATGGTTCAGGGTTTATTA
Organism: Papilionanthe hookeriana x Papilionanthe teres; assembly: GCA_022702705.1. Taxonomy (NCBI): domain Eukaryota; kingdom Viridiplantae; phylum Streptophyta; class Magnoliopsida; order Asparagales; family Orchidaceae; genus Papilionanthe; species Papilionanthe hookeriana x Papilionanthe teres. Next base: position 9,993,122 of record CM040435.1, on the reverse strand, counting down.
GAACAATACTTACATAATAATCGAGTAGAGCAATCACATGAACTTCCACCATTATGGTTTGTCCAACGCTAGTAGACCTCACAACAAGAGCTTCTTCGTCAAGTCTTCTTCACTATAAAATGATTCCTTAGGAGCACCGTATGTTACAAGATGTGCAGATTATTAGGGAAGGAATTATGCAACATAGCTTAAAAACATAGACTTAGTTTGTGTATGGTTCTGGCGTTGTTAATACCAATGAAAGTTGGGGGTTGATATGTGTGTAGATAATCACACCATCAGTAAGATTGCCATCATGCATCATTTTTAGTTGCTATGACAAGAGGATGTCTTGATAAAAATCAGATAGAAGGAGGAATATATTATTTACAATTTTATAGCTTTAAATTCTTGTGCTTATATAAAAGTTTTATTAAATTTATGGTTATGAATATTGAAGAAGTTGATTTTTCTTTTATTATGGATTCTTAGTACAAGGCATTATTTTTTTTAAACTATGTATGATCTTGACATCCATTAAATCAGTAACTCCAATCATGTAAGTCAATGGTGCCTTCATTTTATCATATGTTTTCTAAAACACAATAAAATTGCTAGTACTTGAACTACTGCTAGCTCTCAAACTACTACTTTGGTTAGTTCATCTAGAATCAGCATCATCATCACTATTACTATCATAATCCTTTTGCAATTCTTTTGGATTAACTTTATGAATCTCTATGTTTCATTCATCCCAGGTGAACGTTGCCTAAAATTTTAGGCCCCTTTTATCAATATAACTACGCTCAACTTCCATCTAAGTTATCTTCAATATAATCCTGATCCTTCAACATTATTTTCATCTTATCATTGCAATTTTAGCTTTAATCATATGTGCCTAAACCATTAAGTTTATTTTTTATTATCTTAAATTTAATAGTTGCTACATTTGTCATTTCTCTGATATAATCATTTTTATAAAGCTTTTCTAATTTTCTCATACATTCATCTCAACGTTATCATTATGTCGTGCTCAACTTACCTATTTATGACATACTGCTCTACCATCACTCAAATCCATGCAACAAAGCTGATTTAATTGTTATGTTATAAAATTCATCTTTTTGTCTTAATTAATGGCATTCCTCATTGCATGATACTATTGATGAACTTATATTTTAAAATCTTCCAACTATAATTTGACATTGTATTATAAATCCACATTCTACCATTAACTTATCATTTTCAATTTCCGTTATCAGTTTATCAAACTCTTTTAATAATATTGGTTGATGATAATCCGTAATATACAAACAATTAAAATCAGTTATTATATGCAGAAGTTTTGATTCTACTAATTTTCTGCATTTGATTTGTAAATATATTCTCTATAATTTTATCTTTCTTTCCTTATTTCTATAATGATCCCATCAATTAGAAATGTCATCTATAAATAACATATTCACTAACATTACTCACTTTAAACATTTTTTGTAGGAAACTCCATAATCTAAACAAATCCGTAGATTAAAACTTTGATATTGAACCATGATGATTGGAATATCTTTGGTCACTTTGCCACTACATTTAATATTTGCTAGCGTTTTATTATGTATATGTTTGATAGTTTCAATATATTTTTGGCACTTTTCTTAATTTACACCCATTTAATTATCGTGTGCTCGATCATATGGCTTCTTGAAATTAATAGAAAGAATTGTTTTCTCTTCATGTTTTTTTATTAATGGGCTTACTAAAAAAGGAACAAATTCACAATCGATTTTCTTGAGATAAAGTAAACTTGATATAGACTTTAAAGTGCCATATTGAGGTAAGTTTTTTAAATCTAAATTTCATTATCCTCTCCTAGAACTTATTGTATAGATTATCACAAATCTAATTATGCTATTTTGTTTTTAATAGTTGTGCCAAAATGTGTTTTTCCTAATTATTCGAAGTCTTATCGTTATTCTAAATATCATTGAAAGGATTTGTTTTATGTACTATTGCAATAATACACATAGCTCTTCAAACCAATCATACTCATAGCTCTTCAAATCTCTATTTGTATATAAATTGAACATAAACATTTATTTTTTTTATCTCTTCTTAACAGCCAACTCCATTTTACTTTTTAAAAACTAATCTTAACATCTGTAGAATATTTTGAATATAAATGTCACAGCCTAAGTTTCCATTTTAATTCTTTTCTCTATAATAATTGCCATTTCTTAATGATTTGTGGTCAGCCCAATGCAACCATATTTTTATTCGTTAGCGTGCCTATAATGTTAAATCTATTTTTCACATATCATTTTGAATAATTTCTATACGTACTATCTAAAGTCTAACTCTTCTTTTAATGCCTCTACAGAAAAAAATTTCTCTTATAATGGGTGCATTTTTTTGTATTTTGTTGTGTTTAAATCATTTAATTCTTTTTCAGTCATTTTATTCTTTGTATGTCCTTCCAATAGATTTTTTAATAGGAGTACTTCTTAATTTATTCGTCTTAGTTTTACTAGACATCCATCTTTAATACATATTTAATATCTGATTTTCTTTAGGCTCAATCTTTTTACCTCCCAGCTCTTGGATATATGGAGTGTTGGCTAATTACAATTTGAAATTTATCTTTGAAGTTCATTGATACCGGAGTTTAACCCAAAGAACGATGCAATGCACGATTTTACTAATGACTTAAACAAGGTTACAATGAAGACTTAAAAGAAGGAAAGACAACACACAAAGCAAAAACATAAAATAAAAGATTACAAATAAAGACCCGACAAAAGGAAACACAACAGCCGACAAGGAGGAAGTCCAAAGAGGTTGTGCTAGATTGGTGGTTGCAATGAAGACCGGAGAGAAGTCGGGCGGTTGTTGAAGAAGTAGGGCAACAATCTAATGATCATCAAGGCGTTGAACCGCTACTAGGAGCTGCTGGGGCTGCGGTAGGGGCTGTAGTTAGGAGGGGTTGGAAGGAAGCTGCAGCAAGACGACATGATGGCTGCTGTTGTTGGTGGGTGTAAGGACAGCTGCGGAAAGCACGAAACAATAGTGAGGAAGGTGTCGGCGGGGCTGCCGACAACAGGACAGCTGCTGGAAGCGTCGAACAGCAGTTGGGAGGGTGTTGGTGCAGCTGGCAGCAACATGATAGCTGCAGGAAACGCTGACAACAGCAAAGAATGAGGATGGCCGAGTGGTTTGTGGTTCCTGAAAGCTGGTGGATAACAACGAGAAGGGTGGAAGGACAGATAAATATCTTGATAGGGATAAGCTATAGTCGGAGCACCACCCGAACCCATGGAGACGGCTACCACTTTAGATGAGGGACAGCCGAAGCATTACCTCTACGTTGGATACAACTCTCGAAGGGATAATGCTAAAGCTAAAACATGAATTCATATATAAAAAATAAGACCCTTAACTCTAAGCAAACTAAAGTGTACTACTTAAAATAAGAAAGAAGAATCAAATCAGGCTTTCAAATTTAGAAAAAGGAATAAAATATTCATAAATTCTGTTTTGAAAATTTTCTTTGATAAAAGGATTATAATGAAAATTTAGATTTAGGAAGAGGAATAAAAATATTCAGAAATTCTGATTTCGAAAGACTCATATTAGGAAGGTGCTAAGAAGGAAAGAGACAAAGGAGAGAGAAGGGAAAGGGAGGAGTGGCAACCCCCCTCCCTTTGAGGACCGGTTGGTCCTCCATATCCCCCGCGCCAGTCTCCTGGGGTTGGGGGAGCTTCGATGTCATAAGTCGAAGCTTTCGTGTCGTTGTCAGCCACGCTTAGATTCCACCGCCGACTGTGTCGTCTAGCAAAGCATCTGAGCAGCTTTTCCCACTTGCGAGTATACTTCCCTATCGATTCTTTCTGGTTTGGCATAATCTGAGTCGGAGGTATACCATAACGTAGGTTCTTCCGAGCCAAATTCCGAATAAGTAAATATCTTATATGCATCTCATCTTATGACAAGTTGGACTTTAGAGAGGTTGAGGATTTGTAAGAGTTTGGTTGATGGGTGTTTCTTATTATCTTCCAGGTTTTTCTTCCGACTCCTGAAGTTTTGGAGAACTTGAAGATTAAGAGTTTCACATTGACCTTTTGTCTCTTCATATGGAACACTGGGGTGAGGGTTGGATGTGTAACCGCCTATAATGCTATCAATTAGTTATTACTATGACCATCCACTGAAATTTTAAATTCTGATATCTTCTAATCTGTCTGAATTTTTTGTCTCAACAAAAAGCTCTCCATCTTCTATGAGAGCAGGATCCACAATCTCATCAAAAGTTGCATGTTCCTTTTGATCACATGGATGAAATACATTGGATATATATACAAATAGGGGAGTTCGACGGGGAGGACGCCATCGGATGAAAAGTCTCGTTTGAATTGCTCTCCAGTGTCTGCGGTCTCTTTACCCAATTTTCTGATGACGCTCTTCTCGGTGGAGTAGATCACTCCCATTTTTGTGCATTCAGCTTCAACATGTCCAAATCCGTGACACTTCCAACATCTTCTGGTTGTGACAGACTTGCAGATTGGTTTTGCTTGATAGTAGCAAAGAGAGGTCGCTTGGTGATGCGGTCTCTCCACTTCGGAAGCTAGAGTTTTAAACTTTTGGCGGTACTAGATTGGTAGGAACTAACGTTGTGTTTTTTGCTTCATCTTCATATTTTCTCGTTCTTCCCTTTGACCTTCCTGATTACAGTCGATGGTAACCTCCCATTGGATTTTTTCTTCAATATTCATAAGCCTCCGCTGAAGACGGCATAGTTCTTTCCATATCTCGTCCCGGATAGGCTTGGGCATTGATCTCCTTGGTGGCATGTTTGATGATTTAGGATCATTGAAAGGAGAAAAAAAAAGGCAACAAATAAGGAAGAGAAAAATAAACGACAGGAAGTAAAAAACTAGGGTCGGGCTAGCTCTAATACCAAATGACACCGAAGTTTAACCTAAAATACGACGCAAGGCATGATTTTACTTACAACTTAAACAAGTTTACAGTGAAGACTTAAAAGAAGGAAAGACATTACCCAAAGCAAAACCATAAAATAAACGATTACAAAAAAAGACTCGACAAAATGAGACCCAACAAGCTGACGAGGAGGAAATCCGAAGAGGATGTGCTAGATCAGTGGTTGCAGTGAAGACCGGAGAGATGTTGGACGACTGTGGAAGAAGTAGGACAACAAGCCAACAATTCTCAAGGCGCTGAACTGCAGCTGGAAGGAGCAACTGGGGCTGCGGTAGGGAGGAGTCGGAAGGGTCAACATACGGTATAAGCCTATAGGGAAGCTGCAGGAAGGCGACATGTTGGCTGCGGTTATTGGAGGGTGTAAGGACAACTGCAGAAAGCGCCAAACAACAACAAGGAAGGTGTTGGCGACAATAGGACAGCTGCCGGAAGCACCAAACAACAATTGGGAGGGTGTTGGTACGGCTGGTAGCGGCAAGATAGCTGCAGGAAATGTTGAACAACAACGAGGAATGTGTCAAAGGGGCTAGTGGCAATAGGACAACTGTTGGAAGCGTCGAACAACTGTTGAGAGGGTGTTGGTACGGTTGGCAGCAGTGAGACAACAACAGGGAATGAAGATGGCAACAAGATCTTGTGGTTTGCTGCTGCTGGAAGCGGGTGGACAATAACTAGAAGGGTAGGATACATAAATACCTTGGCGGGGTCGAACTACAACCGGAGCACCACCCAGACCTGTGAAGGCGATCACCACCTTAAACGATGGACAGTTGGAGCACTACGGCTTCGACTTCGGAACAACCTTTGAAGGGAAGATGCCATGACTAAAATCTGAATTCAGATATGAAAAATAAGAGCCCTAACTCTATGCACTTCATCCTCTATTTATAATGAGGCTAGGATTTTATTTTAGGCAATACTTAAAATAAGAAAGAAGAATCAAATCAGGATTTCAGATTTAGGAAAGAGGAATAAAGTATTCAGAAATTCTGATTTGAAAATTTGGTTAACGAAAGAGATTATAGTGGAAATTTAGATTTAAGAAAGAAGAATAAAAATACTCAGAAATTCTGATTCGGAAAGACTTATATTATGAAGGTGCTACGAAGGAAAGAGGGGAGGGGAGAGAAGGGAAAAGGGAGGAGCAGCAGCCCCCTCCTCTTTCAGGACCAATTGGTCCTCCATAGCCCCCGTGTCATTCATGATATCTTTTTTAATAATCTGTTGAGGCTTTTTCTCCTTTTTAAATACACTTCAACTCAAAATGTTATATCGTCTTCTCCATGTTTATTTTTCTTTATAATTAATCCAAACTATTGAAACCTCTTCTAATAACATTAATTGATAAATATTAGTATGGCACTTACTAAAATTATGTCATATACTTAATTTTTATTCTACCGATTCCAAGTCATCTACTTGATAAATATTATTATTATTATTATTATTATTTTAATCTTTTACTTATTTTAGCATATTCAGTATCATTTAGAATTTTGTTATGTGTAAAAAATATTCATTTAGAATTTATTTAGAATATCTTAAATAAGAAATTCTATAATGAATATGAAATTATATAGACTTGATTTTGATGCTTTGGTTAATTCTATTAGTATTAGAAACTGTGTCATCTTTTTTAAATTATTTATAATAACTTTCAATTCTCCATTATACATTTCTTTAATAACTTTATTGTAACTTCTAACCCACGCATTTCTTCTTTAATGCACTCTAAATAAGTCCTTGTGATATTTGATGAGATATCCTTTTATAAGCAATAAAAATCATATCAAAATTCTTTCTTTGTTCTATTATTTTTTGTTTTATATTTAGTGTCCTAAACATAAAAAATGTTTTCATACTAAATTTTTTTGTCATGAAACAATATCGATTCTTCAAAATTCATTTAATTTTCTTGTATGTTTAATTATTGTCAATTACAATGCTATTGTATGACATTTAAGTTTGATTCCTTTTATTTAACTTATATGTTTATATTGATTGGCAGCAAGTTATTTCTTCTCCAATCATTTGTCATCCCTTTAATTTTTGATGTTCCATTGAAGTGATCTGTCAATCAAATCATTGCAATATTTTTCTTAGTTTTTTGAAATCTGAATCTATATTTTGTATGGACTAACTGTTGTACCTTGATAAATTTTCAAAGCTAGCCACATTTTCAATCAATCTATAATATATCTTATTATATTTGTTGAAAGTATTAAAATTAGTGAATAAAGAATGAAAGGAATCGCCGGTTCATGTGTTAGATGAGAGAAAATATATGTCAAAGATTCATGTGCTTAATAAAAGAGGAGTGCAATGGATTCATGTGCTTTATATGGAAGGAGTGTCACAATTTTTTATGCTTGATATGGAAATGATCGGGCCACAAATTTTACCTCATTATACTAGTCAGGAAAGAAATTATCGACAACAGGTTTAAATTTTCAAATTCTTTATTATTAGTAGATTTCATTTTTTTTAAATTAATTTGTGTATAAGTATCCATTGAGGATTGAACAAAGCAAGTTTTTTAGTCACTTCTTTTCTTTTATATAGTATCCGCGTAAGTAAACTCATTTTTTCAACCTTTATTTTTATCTCCATTGAGGAATGAACAAAACATGTTTTTTAGTCACTTCTTTTCTTTTACATAGTATCAGCTTTAAGGTAAACTCATTTTTCCAACCTTTATTTTTATCTCCTTTTCATTTCTTCTTATTATTTTTTATTTTTTTGACTCTTTTTTATATAAAGCCATTTTAATTTTCTCATGATAGATAGATGGTTGATTTCATGAGGAGGTTAAAGGAGATCAGATTTATAAGTGCAATGGGTACTTTTTAGATAACAAAGGAATTCAGGGATTAGTATATAAATCTTCAAATAATTTATAATCAATATCAATCCTTTTCTTGTAGATGTCATTATTATTGGTTGCATTTCAAATGAGAGAAAAATAAGGAAACTAAAGGATAGTCAAATTACAATAAATGCAGCTTGGAACTTATATTTTACATCTTAACCCCATCATTTGATACCAATGAATAAGTTGTTAGGAGATTAAATGAACTGTTAAAAGTCTAAGAGAATAGCAGATTCAATAGGTTAGATTTACTTTGATGACTTGGCATGGTGAGAGGAAATGGTTGTGGCATGATTGACTCGCTTAGGTTATTGCACTCATTTTTTTCCACACACCAAAATAGAAAGTTTAAGTTCAAGTGGGGAGTGCCATTGATTTTTTTATTTTCCCACCGACAAAACGTGCTTTTAACATGGAAGGGCAGTGCCATGGATTGCTCAGTTTCCCCACCGATCAAAATAAATTTTTTTGGAAAACTAGTTTAAGTTTCTAATTCTTTTCTAATTAATAATTTTAATTGTTTTCTAGGTAATTGTGAATAAATATTCATTTGGGAAATGAATAAAACTATCTTTCCAGTCATTCTATTCTATAATATTCAGTATGCTCATCTAAACTAATTTCCTTTTGAATTTTTTTTAATAATTTTTCAACAAATAAAAAAAAGATTCAATCTTTTGTTGACGCACTCTTCTGAGATTTTTTTGTCATTTCTTTTAATGCAGTTAATTTGATCAAGCTATTTAAATCTCTTTTCTCTTGCTTTTGTCATTCCCTACTTATTGGGATAAAGGATTGTTGTTTTTGTTGTCTCTTGCTTTTTTCATTCGTTGTATCTTATTTTTTCCTTTATAAGTAGCAAATTTATTATTTAAAACCTGCTTCAATTGCTTTGCTTGGTACACTCCGTGTAAGTCTTATATGTCTTTGTTTTAAATATTAATGCTCATTAATATTCAAGTTTTGCTACATTTTCAAGGCACCTGTTTTGTTAACATTTTTTTTTATTGTACATCTTCTTCCCACCAAGCTTCATTGCCAACGCACTATTTTCAAACTCATAAATTTCTGTGATAATTTTTTTAATCCGTGTTGAACTTTAGATGCCAAATTTAGTGCCCGAAAAAGTTTGCCCCAAACCTGAGGGCGATAAAAATTTTATAATTTACATAACTATAGGAGAATTCATGGCTGAAGTTTTCCTGCTCTATATTGCTATGTTGGGTTTTTTTTTTTTTTAGCTATAGCATTAGAACGATCCCCAGCTGCTCCCGCTCCCTGATTCCACCATTATTCTTAATGATATTAGCCATCTGGTTTTACATCAGAAGCTCAATTAAAGTGTTTATAATTTATTTTTCTGTTGTAGTGATATTTGAACAATTTGCATGAGCACTAAATACTCTTTGAAGTTTGAGAGTAGACAATAAAGTAATTTATGGCATATGGATTTTGATAGTTTCTAAATTTGATAGCATCTCGTCAAGAGCTAGAAATATGAGGATGGAGTAAGATGTTGGGATGAATAGATTCGAGAGAAAATAATATAAAAAAATAGAATATTTATTTATGTTTAAAAAAAGGAGAAAATGATTAAATATATTTTAGAATTTTTATATTCATTTTTTAAAAGTTTCAATCTTTCTTTGGCTGTTCAATTTTGACCTTCAACTCATTCGATCTATGTCAATTTGGTTTGGTTTTAGAATTAGTTTTGCCATTTCCTTGGATAAAAAATGTGGGAGAGAAGTTTTTTCATGGGTCCATTGTGGACTTCTAGGGTCAATCTTATAATTCAAGTTCAACCTAATGAAATTAAAATGGATACTACTAAAAAGTTAGTTAATGGCCGTACTTCTTGTAGGTTTTCTCAGCAATTCTTGCTGTATTTATTTGTCTTTCTGCATCGTTTTTCAACATTTAATTCGCCGTCTCCATTGTTAAGCATTTATACCCCTATTGCATCTTTCTTGTGGCAAGTACACTGTTTTCTCACCATGGAATGACTATAGGATAAAAATATTTTATTGATTGTATTTTACTAATTGAGGTAACTACTTAATTCTTCTTCTGACCTTTCTACCATATATGTCGACATTAAACTGTACTGAAAGAAATGAAAAAGTCTTTTGTTGAGAAATTTAGGGCAAATCAAACAAGAATCGACGCAATCCAGAAGAACACAAAAAGATTTAACGAGGTTCGGCAAAGATGCATACGTCCTCGGGAGCAGAGCGGCGACTTTCTTTCACTAATCGAAAAGAAGTACGAAAACAAGTGATTCAGCATTCAAGATAGGCCCTGTGATTACAACAAGACCTATTTATAATCATAGAGTACAATACGTAATTACCAAATTACCCATGTACTAAACCGTGGGCGTAGCCCCGCACCCCCAACCCACATAATAAACTCCCCAAATTTGCTCGCTCCGCTCCAACATTAATTCCATATTAGTGTATATGAGCCATACCTAACAAATCTCGACCTCGGCGAATATCCAACCTCTTAAAAGATAAATACCCTGGAGTTCCTCATGCACCAATGCGTGTCGGCCACCATGCTTCTCTAGCAATCGTGAATGTTTAACAAGTCCAAGCAATGCAAAAACTTGTTGATAGTAACTGGCTTGGTCAACATATCAGCCGCATTCTCATCAGTATGAACCTTCTGCAATAGTATCTCACAAGAAGTAATCAATTCTCTGATCTTGTGATACCTGACATCAATGTGCTTAGTCCTCGCATGGTACACCCTGTTCTTAGCCAAGTAACAAGCACTCGACTATCACAACGCAACCGAACTCCACCTCGCTCAACGCCCGGCTCCTTCACTAGCCCAAGAAGTCATAAAACTTCTTTAAGCAACTTCACCATCGCCATGTACTCGCTTCAGTTGTAGATAATGTCACAATAGATCGAACCGTTGATTTCCAAGCATATAGCCCTCCACCAAGAGTAAACACATACCCAAGTAGACCTTCCGCCATCCAAATCACCCGCATAGTCCGAATCAACGTATCCCACAACCGAAGGATCATTCCGTCGATCGTCAAAGATAATTCCATGTCCTACAAGGTCCTTCGCATACTCCGAAAATCCACTCGATCGCTTCCCAATGTCGCCTTCCCGGTTTAGACATGTATCCGCAGGCTCGACTAACAAGCATGAGCCAAATCGTGACGAGTACATACCATCGCATACATCAAGCGACCAACCGCACCGGCATAAGGAACCTTTGCCATATCTTCGATTTCCTCATTTGTCTTCGGCAATCGTTCGAAGAAAGCTCGAAATAATTTGCCAATGGAGTGCTTACAGTGCTTAGCATCGCTCATCTCAAACCCGTCTCAAGACTTTCTCAACATAGCCTCGTCGAGATGGACTACGCCGTCTCGAGCCTCTATCCCGCCGAATCTCAATTCCGAGAATCTTCTTTGTAGGACTCAAATCTTTCATGTCAAATTCCCGGCTTAACAAAGCTTTTAAACCACTGGACATCATTCATATTCTTTGCAAAGAATCGAATATCATCAACATACAAGTAGCGTAAAAATAAATGTACCATCATCAAGCGCTCTTAACATAAACACAACAATCATACTCACATCGCCCGTAGCTAATCCGAATCATGTAGGAGTCGAACCGCTTGTACCATTGTCTCGAGATCGCTTCAACCCATACAACGATTTCTTTAACCCGCAAACCGGATGCTCCCGTCCGGGCCGAGTGAACCCTTCGTGCCGCTCCATGTAAATCGCTCCTCCAAATCACAATGTAAGAAAGCGGCTTTAACATCCATCCGCTCCGCATGCGGATCCCAAATAGCTACCAATGCAAGCATCGCCCGATCGAAGTATGTCCGACTACAGGGGAAAAGATTTCATCATAATCTATCCCCTTCGCCGAGAAAATCCCTTTGCTACCAATCGAGCCTCGAACTTTTCCCCTTCTTTTTCTCGATACTCGCCGGCTTCTTTTTATGCACCCACTTACACCCAATAGCCTTCTTTCCCCCAAGAAGCCGAACTAGCTCCCAAGTGTGATTCTTCTCGCAAAGACTCCATCTCCTCAACCATTGCACCCATCCACTTCTCTTCTCCCGACCGATAATAGCTCCTCGAAAAGTGGCCGGATCGTCACTGCCGGCGAGAAGTGCAAAAGAGACCAAGTCTTCGTAGCCTCAATCCGTCGAGAGGCCTTATACTCGGTGCGTCTCCGTCTATCTCCGGCTAGATTGTAATTCTGCAGATCATCCGGAATCGGAATCACCGGTGTCTGGATTCGAACCTTCAACTCTCTCGACCAGCTATCGAACGCCGCTCTAGATCTATCTCGCACCGTCTCCGAACCGGAACTCGATCCCCGACACCTCGTCTCGATTCTCGCCGCAACATGGATCGCTCATCAAAGACTACATCTCTACCGATCACCACCTTCTTCGCAATAGGATCCTAAAACTCGAATCCTTTCACACCTTTCTTATAGCCCGTAAAGATGCACTTCTTGGATTTTGGATCAAGTTTCGATCTTTCGAACTTCGTGCACATGCACATAAGCGGTGACAACCAAAAATTCGTAAGTGATCAAACTTAACCTGGATTACTCCGTCCATACCTCTTCCGCAACCTTGCCACCTAATGAAGCCCGAGGTGATCTATCGATGAGATAGCATGCCATATTCACAATCTCTCGCCTGTAAGTTTTTAGGAAGTCCCGCATTCGGCCTCAAGCATCTTGCCTCTCTCGCCTAAGGACTCGTTCATCCTTTCGCAACACCATTCTCGCCGCGTGTCTTCCGAACCGAAAAATGCCTCCGAATTCCATGCTCCTCGCAAAACTTCTTAAATCGTGAATCCGTGTACTCGTGCCATTATCGTATCTCGGATAATCGATCTTTCTACCGCCTGGTTCTCCACCCCGCCTTTCCACGAACTCGAATTTAGAGAAAACTTCGATTTCTGCTTCAAGAAATACACCCAAACTTTCCCGGAAAAATCATCAATAAAGGTAACATAATACGGAGATCCTCCCACCGATGCTTCCCAGTAGGGCCCCATACATCGAATGCACATAATCAAGAATCCCTTTAGCTTTATGCTCTCCGATCATAAACCGACTCTGTCCGTTTTCCAAAAATGCGAACTTACGTAAATCCAACTTGCGGCTTTTCACACCATGCAACAAATTCCTTTTATGCAATTCCGCCATCCCACGTTCACCGAGATGACCCGTACGCATATGCCATAGCTTTGTACTATCATCATCCGACTCAACGGAACGAACTCCACCTACAATCGTATTCCCCAACAGTTAGTAGATATTACCCGCAGCTAACTTTCCTTTCATCACAGCCGATGCACCCTTCACAATCCCGATGGTTTCCTATCCTCATCCGCTCTTAGGAATAAAACCATTTCGATGTAGAGTGCCCAAGGAAATCGATTCTTCTTCAAATCGGAACGTGCTCGACATCACATAATGTTCTAATCGCGCCATCATACATCTTAATTCGACTTCTCCAATACCAAGCAATATCGCAACATCTATCATCACCCAAATAGACTGAGCCAGAATTAGTTGACCTGTATGAAGTAAACCACTCCCTGTTAGTGTTATGTGATAAGAGCACCCTGAATCAATAATCCATGCATCCGTTAACTGAGTTGATAATACTGAAAGCATATCACCATCACTGGCATTTGAATTTTCACCCTGCACCACATTCACAGACTTCGATGATACATCACCTTTCTCCTCGATCCGTTTCTTCGACTTTGGACAATCCCTCCTCATACGACCCGGCTCTCGCACTTGTAGCAACGACTCGTCCGTTTGCCTTTAGACTCGGATCCGGAATTTCGCCTTCCGTACCCCTCCTTCTCTTTCTTCCTTCCACGATCTTGTTTACCCTTAACATATAAACCGTCGCCACGAGAATTTTCCCCCGCATTCGCTTCCGCCGAGTTGTGAGCCAACAACGCCGCAAGAATCTCATCAACTTTCGATAGCTTCTTTCCCATATGTCGGAGTAGTCACCAAGTGTTCATGGAAGAAGGCAACGAACACAATAGAATCATTGCTTCTGTCTTCATCCTCAATAGTCACATCAAGCCTCGATAAATCCGCGATTATTCGATCAAGCCATTAACGTCGTCGCGTCGTATCAAAACCTTCCCGCATCTTCAGCTCATGCAGCCTTTGCTTCATATACAATTTATTCGTCGGTGATTTCGCCATAAATCGAGCTTCAATTTCTTCCAAACCTCCCCGAGATTTCGCATTCATCACGCGTACATAACTTCATATGCAAGACATAATCGTATGGTTGTCGCCGCTCCTCGTTGCAATTCTTCCCAATCTTCATCCTCCACAGCATCTGGTTTCGTTGTTCGCAAGCCTTCAGGATTCCTTGTTGTGCCAACAAATCCTTCACCCGTGCTTGCCACAATCCGAAGTTACTGGGTCCATCGAACTTCACCACCTCGAATTTTGCACTGTAAATCGCTATCCGAAAATTGATCCTGCAACAAAATTTTCCTGCAAATTCCTTTGCTGATTTGCAAAAACCCAGAAATTTCTTACTCAAAATTCTTCCAAGAAATTTCTTTTCCAGCAATATTCTCTTAATTAAGTTCGCCTAATAAAATTTTCCCTTAATTAAGAATTCCCTTAATAGTTGCGAACCGCAAAAGGAAATTATTCCTTAATTCGGGGAAGAAATTCCTTTATTAAGACTCAATTAATTTAATCAAGAACTTTATTAACTAGCACTTTCACTTTCCTTAATTAAGTCTCCCCTTAATTAAGGAAATAACCTTGTGTTGACCTCGTTTTTTTTGAGGTTTAGTTTTCCTCCTAGGATTTAGGGTTCTAGCTTTAGGAGCTTCCCGACGATCTTAGATTCCTAAGCACCGGGCCCACCTCGCTTTAGAATGCTCGAAACCACTTCGACACTCTTTAGCAGTCCCGGACGGAGTTCCCGACCTCTAGCTCACGACAGGTAGGTTGGAATTAGCGTTAGGATTCCAAATCGAGTTCCTATAGCGACCACCGGACCTAGGACAACCTTGTGCACATTCTCTCGCACCACCGAGCACAAATCCTCGAGCCACGGCCTCGACGCTTCGAGTTACTCCGTGACGGATCGAGATCGAAGCCGAACGCCGCGACGATCAACGTCGAGTCGACTTCGGAAGATGCCGATTGAACGCGCTTTCGACGCGACCGTCGACAAGGTTCTCCGAGCGACCTCGGATGACGAAACGGACTTCGCCGTTGCGTCCGGAACGTCGTTTCCACCTAAAATTGATATTTAATTTGCGACGATTGCTCGCCGGGGCGAAAATTGCGGTTTTGGGCTTATTTTTAATAAAATTAATATATATATATATATATATATATATATATATATATTATTTTAAACCTAAACTAAACCCTCAGCCCTAATACCTACCCGTTCGATCCCTTGGCTTCCGCCCTGGCTCGTTCGATCGAGCTTCCGTCCCTGCTTCTCTCGCGCGCGTCTCTGCCTCCCTGCCGATCTTCTCTGCGGCACTTCCCCCATCCCCCCGTCACTTCCCCGATCTTGTTGGGTTCCGTGGTAAGTCTCGGCCCTCTCCTCCTCTCCTCGCCTATTTAGAGCCCCGTTTTGGGCTTTCCTAGTGGCTAGCCGATTCTTTTGGTGAAGGTGGAGAGGCGCCTGCCGGGCTTCTTGTTCTTCGGGGTGTCTTAAGCTACTCGGTAACTTCTCCTCCTCCTCTCCTTCTCTCGGTTTAGCCCGAGAGACCCCGCGGCCTTGCCGTCGGGTCGGCCTTTGTCGTCTCTATGCTACTGCCGTACGCTTTATATCGCCGGAATGTTTTCTTTCTTTAAATGCTTAAAATGGTGGTTCTCTACTTCCTTTTTTCTAAAAGCATGCTAGTATGACTCTATCTAGGGGTTTGGAGATGTTTTTATCAATTGAAGCTTGTGCAAGGCATCTATATGAGCATGTTTTGATGTTTATCTTTGGTCATTGGCTTAAAAGAATATAAACGAGGCATGGCTTTAGCTTCTCTTTTCTCTTGTATCATTTGAGGCATGTTGGATGTATTTAAAGCAAAGTGGTGATCCTCTTTGGCATGTGGGGGCATGTATTCTAAGCCCCTTCCTTATTTTCTTTTTAGCAGAACTATGGAAAGTTCGTCGCCCTTCGCACTCCATTCGGGGCTCGGCTTTCTCTGTTTCGTGTGCCTTATGGCCGCCCTTTGCATTCTATGTGGGGCTAGGTTTTTATGCTTTCGTGTGCCTTATGGTCGCCCTTTGCATTTCATTCGGGGCTCGGTTTTTCTCGCTTCGTGTGCCTTATGGCTGCCCTTCGCACTATGTAGGGGGCTCGATTTCTTTCTCGTTTCTGTTCGTCGATCCTGCACTCGCTCCCCTTTGTGTTTCGACGTAGGGGCTCGGCTTTCTTTCGCTTCGTTTGTCGCTCCCGCACCGCTCCCTTCGTGTTTGATGTAGGGGGCTCGGCTTTGGTTCTCGTTGTTCCCGCAGCTCTCCCGGTGCGGCCTTTTAATGGCTCCTGCTTTAGATCTCCTTTGGGCTCGGGTTTGTGCTTCTTTCAAGCCGTTGGTATGCTCGAATTATTTTGGTAATCCGGTGGATTTATCCCCGTGCATTTGCGATGAATTTAGATCAATGTGGATTGTTTGTCGGGGTTTGGCCGCGAGCCTCGTTGTGGTAATTTGGATCGTGGGAACTTTACCTATTGCTGCCCCTTTGTTGTAGCTTGGCCGTGGGCCTCTGCTCCTGTTTTTAGCCTTAGCCGAGAGCCTCATTTGGATGGTTTTTGTGATGGAGGCTTTGTTCCTTGCTACCCTTGTCTATGGAATTGATTTAATGAAATTTGGAAGCGTTTCCTAGCTTACTTGTGGGAAATAAATCGAGCACGATATCCGGAATACTTCTGGAGGATTTATTTGGTGAAATTGATGCTAGTTTGGTGGCTTACGGCTCGTCCATTCCCTTTCTTATGTATCAAAGGATTATTGATTCTCCTATCGCTATAGCTTCGAGTCCCGAGCCCGTGGGAGAACGTACGTGAAGTTTGTGTTTCGTGAATCGAAAATCAATGCGGGTTAAGCCTCGAGTTTTGTGGTAAGACTCTCGGCTTAGTGACCCAGACTCAAAGACCGGCAAGCAGCTTTTCTTCTTTTTATTTTATCTTTGCTTATGATTTCACCGTTATTCGGGAAAAGGGAGTGCGTTCTAGGGTCTGGTCTTCACCTTCTCCGAGAGCTTCGATGTGCCTTTAGTCCTTTTCTCGCGACATGTGAGGCCTGGTCGGGAGTCCAGGGTGACTTACGTGTTTTCTCGATTATCGGAAATCGACTCACTTCTTTTCGAAATCGTGTTAAGCTGAGCCGCTTTCCATCCTCCTTTCCTCGACCCCTCGTCCCTAGTTTTCACCTCGTTTCTGGCTCAAAGCACACACCTACAGGGACGTGTAGTGTGCATATATAACCTCCTTGGGTTATATGTGGGCCATGTCAAGCGCCGTAAGTGCGGTGGGACATTGATGAGACCGCAAAACGAGAAAATTACGAGAGCCATAGAATCGGGCCGCCCGACTCGAGACTCAGAGAGTAGAGCGGGAATCACGGAACCGTTCGACCGTCCTCGGGTTTCTACTACCGACGCTACTAATGTTCGTAGACCTAGTCCTATTAGTGATAATCAACCCGTGACTAAAATACTTTAAAACAAAAAATACATATGTTCGAAAAATACAAAATTACCTCCACTACTACACGACCTTACTTACCTACGGCTTTGCTTGCATTGAAAACAAAAATGAAATGTGTGAAAATTTATAAAGGTCCACGGTCAGTTATTCGAGTCGGAGTTAGGCTCGCCTTCGCGGTAAAGTCTGGCCTGAGTACAAGCACTCGAGCTCGGACATTAAGACGTCTCCGAGTCCGAAACACCACCGTGCTTACGGTCTTTCCTTCCGAGAGGCCCATGGCTTTCTTATGGTTCGCCATGAGTTTAGCTGGTCGTTCGTGGGTTTTCTCACTGCTATTGCGTTTCTACGGTTTTGTTTTGTTTTTGTTCGTGGTTTTTCTCTGAGTTTTCTACTGGACGTTTCTTTTCTTTCTTTCTCGACTTTCTTAGCTTTTCTTCTCGTGATTTTCCTCGCTTTCTCGCCGTTTTCCTTCGTTTCTACCGTTGGGTTTTCGTACTTTCATACTTTCGTACGTACCGTAAGTACTCTGTCTGAGCCGTGCTTTGCCCACTACTTGTACTTCGCTTTTCCTCGCGCTAATGACTCTTCCTGCAGAAATATAAAAAAATAATAAATGCGTAACAATATACTGGAGGATAAAGAAAGATACTGATGATTTCGTGATAGCTTTTACTTTCCTTATCGTTATACTGCTTAGCATATTTTACTTTTCAAAGACATACTCCCGTTGATTTAGTCGTTTACTTTCAAGCATATACGTCGCTTAAGCATGTTTTACACTTCCCGTACTTTCTCTCGCTTCAGCATGTTTTACTCGTTATAAGCATGTTACTTCTCGCATAACTTAAGATACTCCCGTTTAGCATGACATGCTCATCGTTTAACTTACTATAAGACGCTCCTCGTTTATCGCTTTTGCTTACTCCCATCATCGTCGCACACACTCACTTGCAATAAGAATAAATAAACGACTCGCACGCTCATTTTAACTTAAAACTTTAAATCTAAACCGCGGTCCCCGCTACGACGTGGAGCTTCGGAGCACGGTGCAAAGACGGCCATCTTCTTCAAAGAAACTCGTGTCGACATCGCAGAAACCATTCTTTAGCTTAAATAACATGCTCCTGTGACTTCGAGAGTAGCTTCGCCTAGCGCAGCATAAATCCTCACCGTTCTTTTAGGCTTTAGCACAGCCTCTCCCGTGCGATATAAGCCCTAACTCGCTTGAGCTTCCGAGCGTTGTCGTCCGATACGACGTAAGCCCTCCCGTTTTCGTGTAGTTCGCATAACCGTGACATTACGCAAACGTAATTCCTATAATTAATTTGCAAGATCGAAATTAAAATAAACCTCTTTCCAAAACTTAAAGCCTCAACCATGAGATAGCTCGGGACGTCCTCGAGGTTCTCCTCGAGATCCGTGACATCCCCTACCCTTCTTCTTCGACTCCGTAAATAATCGTTCCTCCTCGCGCCTTTCACCTATTGGATTTCCTACTACCTCATTTCGTCGAAAACCCTACCTTTGAATTCGTGAAGATAGAACCCGCGATCTAAATCGAGAAGCTTCTCAAGCTGACTTCGATCGTTCGAGGGTAATTAACTATAGTGACTGCGCTCTATAGGGAGTTTTAAAGACCCCAGATAATATAAACCCTATTTAATTCTTCCGTATTAAATAGTGAATTTGTTCGATCCACATAAAGCGTTCGTGCACTGTAACCGGATGTCATGAATTTTGTGGTTTATTCGATCGAGCGATATCGTCGAGTATGCGTGTCTATTCTTCGGAATAGATGCGTTACTCGCGATATTACGCTCGTTCATTCAAGCTGCTAAACGAATGATATCCGTCCTTTCTCATTCTAATATTTTAAAATTTAAAAATCTTATTTTCAAAACTAATATGCATATATCCATTAAATTTAAAAAGACAAAAGACGCAGCGCGCTCTCTTAAAGCGGCCGACACCTTGCCAGATAAATAATTTCCTCAATTAAGCACTTCCGTTAATTAAGCAATAATCACTTCCCTTGATTAAGCTTTTCAAAACCTTTCTTCCTCCTCAGCAACTGTCCTTTTTCCCAGGGAATATTCCAGATTCCCTTGTCTTCCTCTTGGGCTCGTTTCCAGCAGGAAAAAAAAAAATCCTTATCTTCCTGCTCCTCCGCGCCGCCTTCGGAAGGATGCCGTCCCGACGCCCGAGCTCCTCTCGCCTGGCCCCGAAACGCCTGCAACACCTTCTGCTTCGCCTGCTGTAGCGAATAGGCCCTCTAGTGATGTTCGCAAACCACCTGGTCAAGCGATTCATCCTCAATCTCTCGCCGGTGTCGCTAATCCGCCTCCGCTGTTCCGATCCAGAACAGCCGAATTCGCCGGACTTGTCTGCCGCGAACTTTCCTGCGCCTTGCCTCTGCAAAACTCCCGAAATCGCTCCGGATCGTCGAGACCCTAGCCGCCAAATCTTCTTCTTCCCTGAGCCGATCTCCTTTGCCCTCGAACCAGACTCTGATACCACTTGTTGAGAAATTTAGGGCAAAGCAAACAAGAATCAACGCAATCCAGAAGAACACAAAGAGATTTAACGGGGTTCGGCAAAGATGCCTACGTCCCTGGAGCAGAAGCGGCGACTTTCTTTCACTAATCGAAAAGAAGTACAAAATACAGTGATTCAAGCATTCAAAGATAGGTCCTAGGATTACAACAGGACCTATTTATAATCATAGAGTACAATATGTAATTACCAAATTACCCATGTACTAAACCGTGGGGCGTAGGCTCCGCACCCCAAACCCACATAATAAACTCCCCAGATTCGCTCGCTCCGCTCCAACATTAATTCCATATTAGGTATATGAGCCATACCTAACATCTTTTTATTTTTATCTTTTCTATTATGGCCATAGATTTGCTGTGAATTTTCTTTGGTTTCAAATATACAGGCTTTGAACAAGAAGCCCTGTCGTTGTCCTTATTTTTTTGCTTTGTCTCACAAGTTCTTATAGCTTTTGCCAACTTTTTCTTAAGCAGGCGGATAGCCAAACAAAGAAGCGCACAAAAACGGGAAAATCCATTGATGAAAATGCTGAATCTAAAGGGGATGCTGAAGCAAGTTCTGATGGAAATAAGTTCGATCAACCTTTGGAGCCACCAAAGCCAGACTACATTCATGTTAGAGCCAGAAGAGGTCAAGCGACTGACAGCCACAGCTTGGCAGAGAGAGTAAGGCCTCATTACCATCGATTATCTATTGACGTGTATAATTTTGATTTTCTGAATTTTATTTTATGAACAATTTATGTTTATTTTTATATTTATGCCTTTGGTTATTATATCCATCTTGTTGGACCTGCCCATCAATAGGCTAGGAGAGAGAAGATAAGTGAGCGAATGAAGATACTTCAAGATCTGGTTCCTGGGTGTAACAAGGTATATTACAGTTAAACTGTACGCATCATACTTTTGCACTTAATTTATTAGATTTTGCTTTCTAATTCTCTTTCAAGCAGGTAATTGGTAAAGCATCTGTACTAGATGAGATCATAAACTACATCCAGGCATTGCAGCGTCAGGTTGAGGTACCCATTTTTCTGCCTTTGGCGAGGTCTTAAGTATAGGGGCATAGTTAAACAAAAGCTGACTTGTGAGCCGGCTTAGGCTCGGCTTGATTAATGGCTCGCAAATTAAGCTCGAAGAGCTAATAAGCCAAGTTCAAGCCAACTCTGACTCGAACGTGTTAGCTCGTAAGCCAGTTTTGTTTAGAAAATAATTAATATAAAATAAAATTAAAATATATTAAAATTTAAAATTTTATCTTTAAATTATTGAAATCATCTTTAAAAATGATATTTTACATTTTCTATTAAGTGTTTTTTTATTATTTATCTCTCAGTTATTCATTATATTTGTTATTTTTTTATAAAACTAACTTGAATTGATATTATTTTCTCTTTTATAATAAATAAGTCAGTTTGTGAGCTGGCTTGAACTCATAAAATTAAGCTCGAGCTTGAGCTCAAACTGGATTAGTAATTAATCAAGCTCAAGCTCAAGCTCAAGCTGAGGGTGACTCGAGCTCATCTCTACTCATTTACACCCCCACCTATGTTTTCCTTTTTGATTTGGCTTTGTGCTCTAACTTCTTTTATCATCTACAGTTCCTTTCAATGAAACTTGAAGCTGTTGATTCTCGCATTAATACTGGCTTGGAGGGCTTCCCCTCCAAAGATGTAAGTCTAATGATTTTCCTTCTGGATTCAGCCAATCACTATTAATGAGAAGTTTATATTCCAGTTCTTTTATTATTATTATTATTTATTTATATAAATTAGTCATTTCTGGAATTCATATTGCATTAGCAGGATAGATTTTTTTTTTATTTTTTTATCAATAGTTAATTGAATCAGTGCATGTTGTGTCAATTTGGCTGATTTGTAAACGAAATACCTTGGATTTTACTAGTCAGGGAAAAAAGGCTTAACATTTATTTATAAATTTAAAATCCAGAGATGCATTTACATGCATACCACATGATTCTTGTGTAATTGCATATCTAACACCTAAACCTTCATTTTTTACATTTATAACATTCAAATCTTCACATAACATCAAAAATGTCACTATTACTAACTTTTAAAATAGTAAAATACACCCTTTTGTTATGCATAGATTACCAATTCAGGAATCTGTATATGTTGATTTTTTGGATTTCAGTTTGGAGGACAGGCATACGAGAACATAACTAGCCTACCATATACTACCCCGCAGCCAACGAGAGACTACGTGCAACATGGATCTGCAACCGAGTGGCTTCACATGCAGGTTGGTGGTGGTGCTTTGGAGAGAATTACTAATTAGCCCCCCCTTCCCCCATCATATATTCCGAATTCCTGTGCAATAAAATAGCATTTTGCCAGGATTAATTTCATCCCTGCTTATGCGTTATTATTTGTCTTAATGCTTTTACGTTATGGTATCCAAAGACATTATCCCAAATTTTATTTTTAATATCTATTTCTGGGATTATCTCTTTTGATAAAAGCCATATTTATTAGCCTACACGGTTTAATTATTCATGCCATTCAGTCGAAAGATCTGAAGTCTGATGACTATTAATGCAATATTGTTGACATGTCTCAATATAAATGTTTATCCGAGTTCTTACCTCTTATTTTGAGCATTATGATAGTTAGATTTTTGCCAGCTTTGATTTTTACCGATGGAATACTACGCATGCGTTGTTAATTGAAAGCTGATTGAGCTTCAGGCGTTAGTTTAAGTTTTAAATGTGACAGTTTTAGTCCCACGTCATGAATTTATTCAGAGGCTTATGTATATTTGAATGTTAGTGTTAAACTAAGTGATTGCCGGACTTGGTAGCTCAAGTCTATAACCCATGCGGGGGCTTTGAGGTTGTTGGGATGATTAATAGCGGAATTTCACTTCTTCTAGAGAAGTGCATCGCTTAAAATGAGCGTTTAGCACTACAAAATTACCTATTGGAATTGCTTCATTAGAGTTGTGAACTCCCTTAATCTGAACAACAAACTTTATATATATATTTTTTATTTTCATTTGGGCATTAACATACCACTCAAATTCCTTAGTATTTAAATATCTGACACTTAATTTTATTTTTTTACATCTATACCATCCAAAATTTTTATCTTTTAAAAAGTGAAATATGCAGTAGATATTTAAATACATAGGAATTGAGTGGTATGTATATAAATTTCGCTTTTTCATTTTTTTCTCGGCGATGTCAGTTTTAAAGTGCGTTAGTCGTATATTTTCTAAATTAGATCGTTGTTTTATAATTTATTTTCATTAATCAGATGAGCAATTTTATTTTTATCTGCAACACCAATGCACACGCGGCATTTCTATGTATTTTATTATAGAAAAACTTTTAGAGATATTGCCAAGGTTTATAGTGGAATTACTGATATCTGGCCAGGATTAGCTTCGGTTGGTGCGTGTCAATTGAATAAAATGACTTGTGTTTATCTTTTGATTAGGGTCTGTTTGGGGGCAGCTACAGTTTATTGAATAATCTGCTAATCAGTAGTTTATTCTGGTAAACTATTGATCAATAGCTTATTTGGAAAAGCCGGCTGGTTGTGGAGGGCAGCTGCTTCAAAACAGCTGATTTGTAGTTGTTTGTTGATAAATGATCATTCTGTCCCTTTTAAGTAATGTTGTTTGTAATATAATTGATTTTGCAATATATTTGAAGCAAAAAAATCAATACAAAACAATAAATAAAAAAGATGAAACAGTCATTACTTAATAATGAGTATCAAGATTAATAAAAAAAGAAAAAAATTATTAAAATTATAATTAAAATTATGATAATATCAATTTTGTAATCGAGATGAAATATGACACGAGATATATTGTCCTCCAGAGATACCATCGAACCTCGATCACTATTAACAGTGGAGTTTTGTGGACTGTCCGTTCACCGGAAGAAAGCACAACTTCAAATGACTTCACGCAACAGTGTGTATGATATATTTAGTTCAAAGAAATAAAGTGAAATAACAAATAAATGGATAAAATAATGCTTGCAAAAGGTTCGATTTATCTTCATCCGATTGGAAAACTAGTATGGTAATGATTTGCACCAACACTTTGGAAGGAAGGATAGGAACATCACCTAATGAGAGAAGATGCAACATGCTTCCCAAAACTAAAGAATCTTTCACTTAAAAGTGGTAAACCTACTACAATGACTATGGAGAAGAAATATGCTCAAATGTTCCTTTCGCATAAAAGTGAATAACAAAGACACCTATCTTAGCCCTGACCATAATAAAAGTCTCTCTTCATTTTGAAGCCAATAATATTTAATTTGACACAATGTGTTACACCAATAACAAAATTAATATCATCAAAAGAAATATGAAAACAAAATAAATGATCTTTGGTGCATCATCTACTAAATGGAATAATGAATAACACGAGAATGCCACCTTTTCTCATCTCTTTTTCAACTATGTTCTTGGGTGCGAGCCTAACTTTCAAAAGGGGATGCATAATCCAAAGATCCATACGAAGCTATTTTGATTTATATTTTATTATAAGTAATGGTCCAACCCCTTCACTCCTATAAGGCTTGAAGCATGGTCAGAGTTTATAATCCTTCTTCCAGTGAAGAAAAGATTGAAGTTTTGAAGTCTCAAAAGTTCCCACATGTGCAGAAATCTCAAAAACATCAAGCCCTCTTCTCAAGTTCATTTGTTTCTTGACTACGTGTTATTTCACTTAAAAATTACTCATGCAGAAGAATGAAAAAAACATATAAGTGGAAGAGGTTGTAATCTTTAAAATTCAAGTAATTCTTCTACCTCCAATCAATCTGCTCTTCCAAATTTCAAATTAGGAAAAAGCCCTGATGTAAGCTAAAACATTGATCATCCTTGCAAACCAGCATTAAATAACCATTCGAAAAGGAGAATCGTGCAAGGCCTCCATCTAAATCAACCCCAATTAACTACAAAAAATTTCCAACAAACGTAAAATATCCCAAAGTAACCTATCAAATCGAAAAAATGCAATCCACTAAATCGCAAAAACCGCAATAAGATAGCAATTGCAACCCTAAAACCCACAGAATGCATATAAAAAAAATGCATTGGTGATGTTCCAACCATATGCGAGACAACTCACCAACAAGCAATCCAGCGGGACACAGGACGAGCGAGGGAGGAGACGGACAAAGGGATAGAGGGCGATACATACACTTGACTCTCTGGTTATGTGTAGTCTACGTAGATACTTCTTTCGCGGATATTGGTTCAAGGTGCCTCTGCCCGATCTTGTTTGGGCGGACATGCTTGACTTATCATTGCGAGGTTTATCGCACGTAGATTCTCCATGTTTTTCTTTTCTCTTGTTTGTCACTTTGTCGTATGTCCCTTCTTAATCGGTTCCTCTCCTCTTCGAATCACTTATTTGATTCGGGAGGGAGATTTATTCGAATAGGGGAAGTATACGACGACTGAAAAGCTGACGACTCCTTTTAAAATAAAAAAAAGAGAAAAGAATGGCGAAAACAAAACTGGCGACTCCGCTGGGGATGAGTCTCTCTCTCCATACTTGGAGCTTCGCTTTTTCTGGGATTATAACCTCTCTCCATACTTAAAGTTTCGCTCATATTATCGTGACCTGGTTCTCTTCCTTCGAGTCACAGTTGAGCCTTTTGTGAGACCTTGGTTTTCAGTCCATGTGTCAGTTGCTAGGGGTAGCAACTCGATGCTTTCTATCCCTTCTCTCACCCTCGACATTTCGGTTGCAGCATTATCGCATGCATCGATGTCGTTGTAGTTTGTGATTGGTTTCATAACATTTCCTTACTTTTGATCGTTGTCCCTTTTTGCCCCGCTATGCGGAAGAGCAGGAAGGTGGATATGATTGTTGCCGCAAGGGAGAGCTCTTTCCCCTCTCCCCAAGCGTTGTTGTGCTCCTGAGGGTGTCATAACCTTCAGTTCCTTCGAGCACCCATGTGGGGTTACCTTATGTAATCCTACGCCCTTTGAGACATTTTGCTCTGTGCCCTCCCCCTTAAAAGGAGAGACGTGCACATCGAGTCTTTCATACGCCATTTGAGGCATTTTCTCTATGCCCTCCCCTTAAAAGGGGAGACGTGGATATTGAGTTGTTCTTACGCTCTCTCGCACGTTTTGCTCTATGCCCTCCCTTTTAAAAGGGAGACGTGCATATTGAGTTGTTCCTGCGCTATCTGAGGCGTTTTCCTCCGTGTCCTCCCCCTTTAAAGGGGAGTCGTACACATTTAGCTGTTTTTGCTGTGGTGGCTCGCGTCGCGTTCGCTTCTTTTGCAAAAAGAGGACGACGCTCGATAGAGATACGCCGCCGCACCTGACGGTCTTTTCTAGACTTGTCCCTCCGTGTTCTCACGTGTCTCATTGCCATAGGCAGGTGAGTTTTCTTTTAGGAGTAGGTTTGTCACTACTGTCGTCGTTGTGACATTTGTCCCGACTCTCTTTCTGTTCCAGTTTTCTCTGAGGATCCACCTGTCCCTCGATTAGGCAGGAAGGCCATGCGGACCAGGAATAGATTGCTGCAAATTTAGCAGCATTGCTTGTATCAGGTTTCTATACCTATTTTGACTCCCGTTTAGGAGGTGCCTTCGGCCCCCGTTTTGAGTCATGTTTGCTACTGTCTCCGTTGAGCGGACCACGTCCTCATTGGACATTTGCTACGTGCCCCCCTTTGAAAAGGAGTTGTGCATGTAGTACTACTTTCGTTGTAGCAACCCGCATTGGTGTTACTTTTCCCTTAAGGAAAGGACTAGTGCCAGATGACGATACGCTATAATGCTCTTTCCTGCTTACTAGCCTCTATTTTTGTCCTTCCATATGTTTAGGATTTTCATCCTCACGGATGTTGCATTATGTAAGAGTGCTAGAGTTACCAGTTATGATACCGTCCTCTGGCGGTGTGGACTGGGTCCTCGCCGTGATTTATTTTGGTTCCGGCCCAAGATTTATACTTAAATCTTCGAAGGTCGAGAATCACATTTCTCGTCCTCCGACGTTGTGGACCATGTCGACGTCATGGCTTGTTTTGGTTCTGGCCCGGGATGGTGTTAAATCTCGTCGGCTGAGAATCACCTCTTCATCTTCTAGCGATGTGGACCATGTCCCCGCCATGACTTGTTTCCGTTTCAGCACAGGATAACGCCCAAATTCCATTAGCTGAAAATCATCTTCTCTCCTCTGTCTGGTTATGTGGACTACACTGCAGCCAGGTTTGCTTGGGATTCTTCCCTCCTCCGGATGCAAGTTATTCTCACCTCGTGAGTCCGTATCGTTGTTGCTACCACGAGTTCTCTGACTTAGAAGATCGTAGGAGCATCTTCCTCTCTAAGGGGAAATATTTTTGCTGGTTTGACGATTGTCCCAGCCTCAGTTGTTCTTGTTTCTCTGAGGTCTCGCCTGTCTTTACAGTGGGCAAGGGCGTCTAGAGGGATAGGAACATATTGCTACAATTATAGCAGCTGATTCAGCCACAGGTCTCTTTACCTGTTGAGACTCTAGTTTCCTCTTTGAGAGGGCAGGGTCCTATTTCTAGAGATGAGTTCCTTGCTTAGATCTCTCGAAATATCTAAGCATGTTGTGTAAGAACTCCTCTACTTACCATACTCCCATGATTCTCATAGTAGGAGACCGAGATATACCTCTCGATCTATTACGAGATCTGGATGTTTGCCATCTGTTGTGTAGGACATGAGACTCGCCGAGGAGTTGCATGGAACCCTTGGCATGGTATTTAGTGCCACTTACCAGATGTTGTGCCAGGTATCATTGATGATCATGTTGGAGCGGCTTTTGCCCATACATGATGTGCTAACTCTTTCCACAAGTTATAAGGAAAATTTTGTGGCTTCCTCTTCATCGAGCTAGATGAATTTGTTCTATGTCGATAAAGGGAGATCCGGGGCATACCCCGTCGATTCTCACCTTTTTTTTTGGGACAAAAGTTGATCGTCATCCTTCGGCGAATATCCATTGGGTTAGGCAAATTCTTGCCACCATGTCTCTTGATATTCCGACGCCGCACGTTGAATAACTTTCTACATTTGACGACGAAGGGAGTTTACTCGCCTTTGCTTTGAAGAGTGCTTTATTCTACCTCTTTCATTTATTAAGCAAGGCTATAATGGATGTTTTATACTCCGATTGGGGGACACCCCCAAAAATCTCTTGTTGATAACTTGTTGTATTGACTAGACCATTTTGCTAGTTTTAGTCGATCCATGTTTAGTCGGGATGCACATCTCCTGTGCCGTTTCGAGAGTGCCTCATTTGATTTAAGCTATGTTTGCCTTTTGGCTAAGCTCTTGATGAGAGCATTTCTTTGCTACGACCACTTATGTCTAAGCATTTGACTTAGTCAGTCTACTTTAAACCTGACTAGGATTTGGTGCCTCACCCATCTAGAATCTTATTGACTTTTTAGTCTGTTCTTGGTGAGAAAGCATCACTGCGAGATGTATTCATCTCCTATATCCAACCTCATGGATATTTTGTTTGACTTGGTTGATTCTTATCACCTTGTCAATATTCATGTTGAACTGATTAAAGTACTTTGTCATGATAAATCATTCCATGACTCATCGGGATACCTCGATATCCGACACTACCGGCTAGACCTCGCCGCTTATCTAACCGAGATATACCTCGACCAAGAGGCAAGTGGCTTCTTATCCCCGTACCTCTTGATATTTCGGCTCCATTTACAAAGGCCGTCGAGACGCTTCCGAAAGGAACTCGTGCTCCTTAGTTGATCTTATCTTGGATTTTCCTTCGATGTTTCTTGAGGTTGAATCTATGATAAATCCCGAGGATGGGTTTAAGCCGTACCATGTATGCACCTTCTTAGGATTTGCTGATCTTCATGGTTCAGGAGATTTGAATTATGTCTTGATGACCGAATCCCTTACTTTAATGAACTTTCACCTAAGTCCTGAGAACACCTCAGAGTGACTAGATGGGTGTCATTGAGATGTGAATAGTTTCAAAGACTATTTAGATCTCTTACTTTTCCATTCAGCTAGACCGATGGAAGCTTGACAAGTAATGTACCATAAAATTCTAAGAATATTTCTTCAGGAGATTTTTGAGTCAGAGTAAATTATTTTATAACAAAAAGAAGCTCACCAGATATAGTAATTCTCAGGAGAGATAAAAAAAGTGTGAAAGGCTTCAAAATAAAAAAAGAAAAAAAGATTAAAAAAAATGATCAACACTCCTGAGAAGAAGCTTGAGGTGAGTGGGAAATAAAAAATTTCGATATAAAGAACCTTTTTGATTTCAAGATTCTCCTGGTAAGATCCTTAGAATATTAAGGTTCAGATAATTGCTTAAGTGACATTGGGATGACTGATAAATTAGTAATGGATTTAAAGACATCTCCAAAATGAAAACATTTTCTTTACACCCGGATACGAACGACGAGGCCTATCTAGGCTAAGGGTGAAAATAATTAAAGGACAAGGGCTAGGGAAGAGTACTTAAGAAAAATTCCACCTGGACCTGAATTTTTCAAATCTCATATTTTGCATGGTATATTTGGTCATGAGTCTAGGATGCTTACTTGAGAGCTCCACTTACCAGATTGAGTTGGCATGTCACGCCAAATCGTTCCCCATAACGACTTATGTTGGGAATAATAAAAAAATAATAATATTTAATGCCAATGAAAAAATATAAATGGCATGGAAGGCTCTCAATAGCTTTGTGGGCATGTTGTACGACATACCGTACACCCACATTATATCACGCTTGATGCGTCGACCCTCTGGGTCCGGCAGTCCTTCCTTGGAAGTTGACTCTCTTTTTGTGTGTTGACTTTTCACCCACCACCCTTATGCACTATGTGTCAACCCTATGGGTCCGGAGACCCTTCCTTTAGAAGAAAGGTTTGCCATCTTGTGGGCTCTCTGCCCACCATCTTTATGCTTTATGCGTCGACCCTCTGAGTCCGGCAGCCCTTGCTTTGGATGAAAGGCTTGCCATCTTGTGGGCTCTTCACCCACCATCTTTACGCTTTATGCGTCTACCCTCTGGGTCCGGCAGTCCCTCCTTGGAAGTTCACTCTCCTTCTTGTGTGTGGACTCTTCACCCACCACCCTTACGTACTATGTGGCGACCCTCTGGGTCCGGTGGCCCTTCCTTCGGAAGAAAGGCTTGCCATCTTGTGGGCTTTTTACCCACCTTCTTGTACACTTTATGTGTTGACCTTCAGGTTCCTGGTAGTCCTTCCTTCGGAATTTGACTAGCCTTCTTTGTGGGTATGTTGTACGACACTGTACACCCACCCATTCCTTTGCTTCATTGCAAGTAAGAGAGGTCTTGTGCATCTCTTAAAACCGATCGCCGAATTGCTAAACGGATAAAGTGGAAGTCTTACGAGCGGCTTATACCCGGCGCAACCAAGAATCGGTGTAAGCGAAGCCAAGTACTTCTCTTATCTTTTCTCTTCGGTTCCTCGCTTCGAGCGGACCCGAGCAAGGGTGTCCCACCCATCATAAATGAGTGTGGTAGATACATTCGTCCCTCTCGTCACAGTGAGAGTGGAAGATACCCTCTTTTTGGAGGATTTGAGCATAGCTTTATGGTTATCATGTCTTGCAATTATGGTTATCATACCTTGCTAAGCTAACCTTCACAATATCTCGATTGACAGTCAATTTCGATTGATATTTGTCTTATGCAGGAAAGCCATGACCTTTCCTAGCATTCTTGTTCGGTTACCCATTCTACATAGGGTCCGAACTGAGCACCTTTTTACGGATATGCTTGGGCCCACTCACTTCAGATGAGTGTGGTGTATTCCCTCTTAAGGGATATGTTTTGGTCTTCCGGCTAAATATCATTTGGTTGGAGCACTCTATTTTGCCCAAGCTTTCTCAGATGTCTCGGCTAATTGAGGTCAAGTTCGATTGATACCACTTTTGTGTGGGAAAGCCATGCTTCTTTCCTCGACACCTCTATTCGGTCGAGCACCCTGTGTGGGTCCGAATTAGAGTCTCCCGCTTATTTCAAATGAGTGCGGCATTTTCCCTCTTAGGAGGATGTTTTTGGGTTGGTCTGAGATCCATGCACCCATGCGGTTGGAATGCTATATTTTTTTTTACCAACCACTCTTGGATACTGTGGTAATTCCCCATTGGAATTCATTCTACCAAATTTCCGGTAGCAGTATCGTATAGGGTTGGTATGTTTTGACCATCCACCCTCTTTGATATTCTTGACTCGGTCAATTTTCATTGCCTTGTTGGAGCGACATGTTGTATCGATTTTAGACTTTGTCTATTCTCTATTCGATCCATGTCGCTAGTCGACCTGCACTTCCGAGGCATGACGTTCGCCTCGGTATTGTCCCCAACAGAATCGCCTTAGCCGCTTCTTGCAGAAATATCCATCGAGCTCTCCTCGCCGACAACTACTTCGCTAGTTTCGAGGGCCACTTTAGCGAGACTTATTTCTCTAGTGCTAGCTTAAAGCACCCTACATTTGGACTTGTGAGTCCACCTCGATGATATTTCGATTGGCTTGGTTAGTTTGGTCCGCCTCATTGAATGACATGTTGTATTAGTCGCTCAGTTGATCCATGTCTACACCGGGATATTTGATACCTCCCCAGCATAATTACTTTGCTAAATAGGAGAATCCCCGATGAGATTTGTCTTGCTAGTGCTTACATAAAAGCACTTTATTTGTTAGACCATTTCAGTTACCTAGCCCCGTTAATTCTTTCGATTATTTGGTTAGTTCTGTCTACCACATCGAGTAACATGTTGCATCGGATTTATCGCCGATCTATGTTTGGCCGGAGCGCTCTATGCATCCAGCATATACTTCGAGCATGATACCTCGGGCTATTTTAGCCATATGGTCGCTCATTCGGTGCATAGGCAGGATACCTCCCCTGTCTTATTTTATATTTTCGACTACTTCGGTTGGTTCTATCCACCACGCCGAGTCACATGTTGTATCGATTTTAACACCGATCCATGTTCTTTCGGAGCGTTTTGACATCCGACTATACTTTGAGCATGTTGCCTCAGCCGTTGCGCCATATGATCGCTCGTTTGATGTGTAGGCAAGATGCATAACTCTTGTCCTTTCGATGCTTCGTCGAGAATACATACCTTTTGTGCCATTTGATATGTGAAGTAGGGTACATACCTCCTACTTTACTTGATGTGTAGTCAGGATACATACTCCATGGACTACCTCGATCGGGATATATACCTTCCTGATCATTTGATGTTCCGATCAACGACACTATTGCCTTCACTTGGCCGACCCTTGATGATAAGACCTTATTATGAGGCACGTCGGGTTTCGTAGCCATTTGGCTTTGAGGTCTCTCAAACCGCATGCCAATTTCGGCTGGTTCTCTTATGAGAGCATTTTTTGGCTTCACATAGCCATATACCTTGATGTTCCTCGAGCCATATGACACTTTAGTCGGCTCTGTACAAGGACATCTCGTCTTTTGACGTTTTGGCCCCGTAGCCGTTTGATATGACATTTCTCGAGCTATATGACGCTCTAGTCAGCTCTTATGAGAATATATTGTCATAAGACTCATTAGCCTTTCGATACTTCTCGAACCACATGTCCCTTTTGGGCCGGTTCATTTACAAGAGTATCCCGTCTCCGGACACTTTCGGCTTTCTAGCCATGTTCCTCGAGCCATATGACACTTTAGTCGGCTTTGTTATGAGGATACCCTGTCTTTTGACAACTTTACTTTTCGTGGTCGTTTGATACGACACCTCTCGAGCTATATGACGTTCTAGTCAGCTCTTTTATGAGGACATATTGTCGTATCCGGCTCATTAGCCTTTCGATACTTCTCGGACCACATGCCCCTTTTGGGCCGGTTCATTTACGAGAGTATTCCTTCTTCAGACATTCCTTGGGTCATGCCTCTACGGCCTCTGAACCCACCCATAGGTTATGCCTTTAAGGCCTCTGAACCTATTTATGTGGTTATACTTTTATGGCCCCTGAACTACTATGTTTGGTAATGCCTTTACGGCCTCTGAACCACCTCTCTTTTTTTCTTTTGGGTCAACCATACTTTATACTCATTGGTTTGATCGCCAGCTCCGATCGTGATATGTTGTGCTTTATAGCCACCCGATTAAAGTGATGGGTGTTTCGTCTCAAGGAGATCAGTAGACTCGCAATCAGGGTCTCTTTCAGAGGAAACACGACAGGAGATTTGGTCACACGAGATGACTAGGTTTTCTCCCTTACCGTTTCGAATGTGGTCAGGTACGGGGTTTTCATCGATTCTGTTGTTTCGAATGAGGCCAAACAGATCGATATTGTCGTTTTGAATGAGGTCAGACAAAACCCCAGCCAAACATGTCCATTTTATCTGGCCTGGCTGGGTCATTTCTCTCCTGCCGTTTTGAATGTGGTCAGGTACGAGATTTTCATCGACTCGTTATTTCGAATGAGGTCGACGGATCGATTTTGTCGTTTCGAATGAGGTCGGGCAAATCTTTTCTCGCCTATACCATGTCCAGCTTATCCGGCTCGTCGAGCTCTTCGGTGGACAGCTAGCTTCGACTCATCGACCACCACCCCCAACCATACCCCGCCCGCTTTTCTCGGCTCGGTTGGGATTCTTTGTGGTTATGCCTTTACGGCCTCTGAACCACCCCCCTAGGTTATGCCTTTACGGCCTCTGAACCTATTATTGTGGTTATGTCATTACGGCCTCTGAACCACCCCCATAGGTTATGCCTTTACGGCCTCTGAACCTAGTATTGTGGTTATGCCTTTACGGCCTCTGAACCACCCTTTTAGGTTATGCCTTTACGGCCTCTGAACCTATTTTTGGTGATTGACCCGTCACGCAAGGTTAGCCACACTCTTGACCATATCATGTGCAGTCTATCTGGCCTGGTCGAGTTTTCTTGTACTCTTTTCTTGGGATGTCACATCGACTACCAAGAGATGCTCTCTTTTAAGGATGCTTCCAACAAGTGCACTGTGTCTCAGCGGTACACCACACTTGTTGGGGGTCCTTTGTTGGCATCATTTTTTTTATTATTTTATATATCACATGTGTGGGAGGTCCGCTCGAGCGCATCGGGATCGTACTTTATGCAAATAATTCACCCGTAGCTCCAGACATCCATTTGAGACCTTTCAGTGTGTGTTGAGGGGCACACAATCGGGGTCATTCTGTTAGACTTTGGCTTTCGCTAGGCGAAGGCGGTCGACATTTCACACACCAGATGACTTTGGTCAGGCCGAAAGGTGTTACTCGACGCGTCGCGCGGGAAATTAGCTCAAATTGGCCCATCCACCGGCGAGTTTGTTCAAATGACCTCGAACGATGAAACGGACTACGCGAGTTTGTCCGAGACGTCGACATTACTTAGAAAGGACGTCTATTTTGCCACGGCCTGCGGCGGGTAAAAATTGTGCAAATTATCGTTTTTTAGTCTGATCATCAAAAATCACCTGAATGACTGCGGATGACGAAATGGATCACACGATTGTGTCCGGGACGTCAATTTTACCTACGGAGGATGTTCATTTTGCTGCGATGTCGCGGGTGGGCTTAAAAAATGTGAATTATCCTTTTTGGCTAAATTGCTCAGAAAGTGGCCCGAACGGCCCCGAACGACTCCGAATGACGAAACGGATCACACGATTGTGTCCGGGACATCGATTTTACCTATGGAGGATAATCATTTTGCTACGACACCGTGGGCGGGCTTAAAATATGTGAATTATTCTTTTTGGCCCATTTGCTCAAAAAGTGGCTCGAGCGGCCCCGAACGACCCCGAATGACAAAACGGACCGCGCCGTTGCGTCCGGAACGTCGATTTTAGCTAAGAAGGACATCCGCTTCGCTGCGAGGACGTATATATGTTAAAATTACGCGGATGATAATTATGATAATAATAATATTATTATAATATAATATATATATATTATATATTATAATTATCCTATTAAAAAAATAGACGCATCCTCACTCTCTCCCCCTCTCCTGTATCGTAAAAACCCTCGCTCCGTCACTCTGGTTCGCGAACCCTAGTCCGCAGCACTCCTCGCCGACGCCTCCCTTCGCCGGAGCTCCTCTCCTCGCCGGCGAAGCCTAGCGCCGCCTCCCTCGAGGCTCGCTTCGCGAGCTCCCTTCCCGAGCTTCCTCTCTCGCCGCGCAGCCGTGCTGGCCGTTGCTCCTCTCCGGCGGACGACCCCGCCGCCTTCTTCTCCAGCTGCCGGCGAAACCCGCAGGCCACCTCTTCTTCCTTCTCGGCTTGAAAAGCTTGGCTGTTCTTCCCCTCTTGGCCAGCACCTCGCGACATTATTTTCTCGCCAACGATGCTCCGCCGGCCTGCTCCAATGTTGGTGCCGAGACTCTCGCAGCAACCTTTCTCCGGTTATATTCTGCCAGCAACCTCATTCCTCCTTGTTTTGACACATGCAGATGAGTTTGTTGCATCAAATCCTTATGCAAAGTCTTCGTGGTGCCTAGCGGGGTAATTCGGGCATGCTTTGACGCATCCAACTTCTCTTGGAGGTACATTTTGGTCATATTTTATATGCCGAAATTATTTATTTTTGGGTACTTGCATACCTCACTCGATCCCGCTTTTCATGTATGTTGTTGCGAGATTCCCCGGAAACTGGACCGAACACTGGCGGTTCACCGGAAACGTGGGCTCTTCTTCAGCATAAAGAGAACACGTCTTCAACCTTCGCGGCGGTGAGATTTTCTTATCCCTTAGGCGACCCTAGGTTTAGTCCGATCTAGGCACGTGGATTCGATCGCCCACGTGAGGTGGAGATGCCGGACGACATGTGTCGACCGGTCGAGCCGCCTATGTGATGGATCGTTGATTTACATAGAGTGAGCTATATGTTAGGAATCTTGTGCGTTGGCCAATTCCTATTCGTAGCCTAGCGATTCCCTGTTCTGAGCTTTAGATCTTAATCCTGCTGGGTTGGAATCCCAATTTCCCACGGTTTTGGCGCTCCTAATCTCCCTCGGAGGGATTAGTTGAGTCGATCTTAGAGGACGGGAAAAGCTTTGTAGCTAGTCCGTCCTATAAGATCGGGGCGTTCGTAGAGCGGAAAAGCTTTGTAGCTAGTCCGCCTTACGAACGGTGGAGAGTTTCCCTACGAGAAATCGGAGCGGGAAACCCTCTACATAGCCACGCCAAAACTGGAGGCGGCGATGCCGCGCATCCAAGTGCGTCAACCCTAGGTACCTATGTGAGGTCGTTAGGACGAGTTCGACGTGTCGTCGACCGTTTGGGTTTCATCGCATGTGTATGGATCATCTTGTTGCATTTTTGGATGTGGTCATTTGTTGCATTGTATGCATGTTCGCATGAGCACTTCGGGTTGATCGGCTGTCCTGGGCCGATCCCCGATCCTCAGTTGGGTTCGATCGACTGTCCCAAGTCGATCACCTATCCTTTAGGGTCGGATTGGTTACCCCGAACTCATCCACCCATTTCTTTGGTCTGACCAGCCACCACGGTCCGGTCGACCGATCACTCATGTTTGTATGCTTTTGCATTTTATTGCATGTTTTCTGGCATGTGCATGTTGGTCTGGTTGCATGTTGCACCTTATTCTGTTTTTTTTTTTTTTGCATTTGCATTTGCAATTGCATTTGCACCGCACTTTTATGATTCTCCCTAGTGAGAATTATTTCACCTCCGAGTCACTGCCTCCTCGGCATACTCATTTGCTCGGGCCGCTGCCGCTACGGCATGCCCACCTCCGGGCCGCTGCCACTACGGCATGCCCACCTCCGGGCCGCTGCCTCCTTGGCATACCCATCCTTTGGGCCGCTGCCTCCTTGGCATACCCATCCTTTGGGCCGCTGCCTTCACGGCATGCCCGCTCTTTTCGAGTCACTGCCTTTATGGTATACTCACCATCACCACTTTGGTGCATTCTCTTTGCATGTAGCATCCTTGCATTTTGCATGATGTGTGTGCTTGCCCTTTTGGGCGCCCGTTGTGATTGTTCCGTACTTCAGTCGAGCAATCACAATGTGGGCTTCTTGCATGACTGTTTGTTTACCCATTTTTTGATGACTTGTCCTACTCGTTAGGAGAGTGACCCCGTGTCGGTCGCGATGCCTTAACGAGCATTGTTTGTTGGGTTGATCCCAATGAGCAATGCGAATTATGTCATCGGGATCGGCACAAGTATGATTGTGCTAAGGATCTATTGGATCTAACTTGTGTCACCCCTCTTCGTGACGCTCTTTAGATCCTTCGGATCTTTAGGATGGGGCCGGTATGGCGACCCCGTCAAAGTCATACTATACCCGTACTTACCCCCGCACTTAGGCACTAGGTTTGTGCACTTTCGTTAGATGGTGTGTTAGGCTAGGACTTAGGTTGCTAGGTAGTCTTTTTGATGCCCGGCTATTATTCTTCGATGGATTGGTTGCCTCAGCCGGATATCTTTCTTCCGCATTTTGCCTCGTGATGTGATTGCATGCTTCATATGTATGGTAGTGTATTAGGGCGCTTTTCTGCAGGGAGCCATGCTTATTTATACACACACACAGGTACCGCTATGGGGGGAGAAAGTGATGATTTCTGACATTTTTGTTTGCAGGTGCTATTAGCTCCCCCATTTATAAAGCATGGCTCATTATACGTCATTTGCATGCGAGCTTTCCCGCTAACACTTGTTTTCATGCAGGATCGAGTCTTTTATTTTCCTTTCGTACTTTCGTAGTCTCAGGAGAGTTCCTGTAGCAGAAATAAGATACGGGCACGGGTTCCGAGGCGTTTTGCGCGGGAACCACGTGGAGGGGACTAGGAGCTGATGCTCGTGCCCCGTATCTTAATTCTGCATTTTTATATTGATGTATAGAATTAGGACCGGGCATGTATATGCGGAGTCCGGCCGCATTTTTCTTTTTCTCGGATTATGTTGCCGGTCCAGCGGCATTTTGGCCTCTTTTATTTTATTATGAAATGTTTTCTTTCTTGTTTTTATTGCATATTTGCATGCCTGCATGTGTTTTCCTTGTTTCTTTCTGTGATCTGGGATTTCGCGATATCGTTTAGGCTCTTTAAGGACCCTAAAATTGTAAACTCTATATGTTAAAAATCCTAATAAAATATTCAATTTAAATGAATTTTTGAATTAAAATATTCAAGATTTTAAAATATGCACTTTTACTTTCTTGCATGGCCTTCGGGCCGAATTTTAAATGAGTTGCATTGCATGGCTATCACCCAAGTCATACTAATAGGGCCTCCATATTACTTAAGGACCGCTCTAGATAACTGCATTCATATTTGCATGTCCTGAGGAGGAGTCCCCGTGCTTCTCCAATCCGACTGGCCCAAAGCATTCCTTTATAGGTGGTTGTCTAAGTGCGCCTAAGGTGTTAGAAGGCTCCCCGACCCGGACGGGGTGTAAGTCCTTTTGCTTGGAGCGCTTGCGCCTTTGTAGCCGAACCTCCCTTTCTCTTCTTTCCCCGAGGCATCTTTGCCACTTTGGCGTGTGTGAGACCCACCTCTGAAGCTCCAGCTTATAGTCATAGGATAGAGTTTCCTTCCTTCGACCTTAGGGCTACCGAGGTCCCCGTGGATAATGCAATTCTTGGATTGCCGACCGGGATCTCGTGGATGTGTCGGGTCGACTACCTTCACGTTCGGCAGACTTAGTGGTCCTATCGCTTTGGATGACGGCTTGTGATACCCCGACTCGGCTACCTCTACCCCTTTAGGATTACTCCTTCCTTCCTTTAACTACCCCCGTCGAGCCCTTTCGCTCCTCGACTTCATCGATATCATTTTGACGGCCCGATGTCGATGAGCCGCCGCCCGTTTGGGATACGACGATTTGTCCTCCGCCCTTATGGCCCGGATGTGCTTCGACGTGTCGGGATACCCCCGTCAAGATGATTTAGGTTATTCTGTGGGTTCCGTATGCCGATGACCCGCGACCCCATTTGGGATGTGAGAGACTTACTCTCTGCCTGATGGCTTAGCGAGAGCTTTGAAGCGTCGAGACTTTCCCACACGGAATAATCTTCCTTTTGATTGCCTATACCCCAGGTCTATGATAATATAAAGCGAAACTCCTTTTATCGAGAATATTCTTGGGTATCCCCCAAGATGTAATTAACCAGCAGGAATACGTTCCTCCGGGAGTGCTTTCGATCCCGTAACATGTACATACACTTGACTCTCTGGTTATGGGTAGTCTACGTAAATACTTCTTTCGCGGATATTGGTTCAAGGTGCCTCTGCCCGAACTTGTTTGGGCGGACATGCTTAACTTATCCTTGCGAGGTTTATTGCACGTAGACTCTCCATGTTTTTCTTTTCTCTTGTTTGTCACTTTGTCGTATGTCCCTTCTTAATCAGTTCCTCTCCTCTTCGAATCACTTATTTGATTCGGGAGGGAGATTTATTCGAATAGGGGAAGTATACGACGACTGACAAGCTGACGACTCCTTTTAAAATAAAAAAAGAGAAAAGAATGGCGAAAACAATGGAATGAAAGTTTGGCCTTGAACAGTGATTCATTGCCCACAAATGCATGCTTATATTGTGTGTTGAACAACACCTTGTTGAATTCAAGAAATTATAGCATATGCATATTCCCTCCTCAGTAGTTTGAAGAGAGACAGACAACTGCTAGAACCTTCCTTGCATCTCACAATCATTCTTCGAAAAGAAGAATCTCACAGGCTATTGCCTTATTGGTTCCTTCAGGCAAAAATCTAGAACATTGTGCTTAAACATCACACGATCATGCGTGTCACTAAAGAAACCACACAACCGCGTTAAAATTGCCGGTGTTAATGTCAATTCGTAACTTCTAAAAAAACATTTAGCCCATAATGAATCACCACCGAACAAGACTGTTGAGCAACACAAACTACTAACGTCTTCATGCTTTCGATAAACTCAAGTGCGGTGGAAATTGTAGGCCGACTCTCAAGGCTGCCTCATGAACAACAATAAACCCATAAAGAGGAGAATGCACTCGGTCGGTACGAAGTCAGCAATTTCACCACCATGTCGTTCGGGAAGTAATACTTCTTTTGAAACAAAATCAAGTAGCTCTCAGTCAGAATTAACGCGACATCCAAAAAGTTTTGGCCCTTTCCCTTGTTCTCAGCAAAATAGGGTTCTCAAATTGTCGTCATTTTCACAACGTGAAAGAAGATCCCATTACTCGCCTACTACATAAGATTGGGACGACTTTCCGCTTTGTCGCAACATGAAAGATCACGTTGCTTGCCTGCTACGCAGGAGGGGTAAAACTTTCTTCTTAGTTGCAACACGAAAGAAGATCCTATTGCTTGCTTTCTATGCAGGACAAGAACAATTTTTCACTTCATCAGAACACGAAAGAATATCTCATTGCTAGCTTGCTAAGCAGAATCGAGACCGCTTTTCTCTTGGACACAACATGAAAGAAGATCATGTTGCTCGTCTACTACGCAGGATGAGGAAGACTTTCATCTTGGCCGCAACATGAAAGAAGATCTTGTTGCTTGCTTACTACGCAGGATGATGACTTTCTTCTTCTAGAAAATATTGCAAGCATAAGACTCTATTCTTCACTTTCCCTCTTTTTTCTCCTCTCCTCCTCACTTGTGGTTTTTCCCCTTATCCATTGCTTCTAATTATACGCTTAAGAAGAGGCTTAGCATTAAGGTAATCACTAAAAAAATTAAAATTTTCATTAGTTCTCATCATTTCACCTTTCAGCTTTTGGTCTTCCATCTCTTGGTCTTCCACTTTCATCATTCTAAATTTAAGAATTTAAAAACAAAAAACAAATTTCACGTATTAAAGAAAACAATTATTCATATTCTCTTCTTTAATTATTATAAGTTACATATATTCAGACGGCTTTAAATATACTTAAATTACTTTTTAAACTAGCTTTTAATATGTGTGTGCCGCAAGCCTGACCTGTTGGTTATTAGGGTTCTCTGTAAGTCCCCTTAGGTCATGGGTTCGATCCCCTGTGGCGCAGGGTTCTCGAATATTTAGGCACATAGCGTCAGACCCCCATCATAGAGCTGTAGCGCATAAAGAAATCAATATTCGCCCTCTGCCCAATACTGATTTCTTTATATATATATATATATATATATATATATATATATATATATATATATAATAAAATTGTTTCCATATTTTAATATTTTTAGTCAATGAAATTGATATCACCCAAGAATAGGAAGACAACTTATACGCCATCAACAAAATTCCATCAAACGACACAAATCTTTAGGCAATACTTTGACCAAGAAGTATTCATACTTCAAGTAATAGTCATATGGAGCTCCGATTTCTGCAAAATTACTGTCAAACAGATCGGCTCGACAAGAAAAACTCATTGATATAAATTGGTGAAATTCAAGCCAAATCAAGCCCTGATTAAACCATTAAATCATTTTCAGAAGTTTTCTAGACACATTTGAAATGTCAAATGAATGTTGATTCTAACAAAATTATAGTCAAATCGAGTGTCTTGACAAGACGAATCAAATATAGGCCAAGATCCCTCAAATCTGACATCATTAAGACACTCAAATGTACATCAAATGTCATCTGATCAAGAGAAATCCTCTGAACCATCCTTTCAAAGTGATTAATATTTCTACATTAATTTTACTTAGAACTCTATAAATACAGTCCCATCCATCTCATAACGGGATGAGTAGAGCTTGAGACTTGAGGAAAAAACTTTAAGGTTTGAGAAGAAACTGAAATCCAACGACATTTCTGCCTCCGTCGACCACCACCGACCACCATCGACTGCTGTCAACCACTACCGATCGCGTTAACCACCTCTGCCGCTGTCACTGCCGATGACAGTCGACCCTAGCAATTTTCGTCAACCATCGCCTACCGCAGTCGATCACTAACAACCGTCGTCAACTACCTCCGGTCGAACACCGCCAATCACTATCAATCGCCGCAGTCGATATTGTAACTTGAAAAGACTAGTAACCCTTTATCATTTATACAACAAGTGGTTATAACTGTAATCATTTTTTTTAGTAAAACTCTTAAGCTGAATTAGTCCCTATGATTTTTTCTTTTCTAAGTTTTACACGTAATAACTTATGGTGTAATTATTAGCTTTTTTCTCTTTTATGTGTGCATGCTAAATCCTCGTACCACATTAAGACGGTAATCTGTTGCTCTACTATCGCAAATTTTTTTAGCCTCATCATATATATATATTGAAATCTAACTGTTAGATATGTAAATAGAAAAGAATTGAGTGGTACCTATATAAATCTTCTTTAAAAAAACGCTAAAAATTATAGTATAATATTAGCGTTTCTAATTATAAGTTCCTTATCATTATTAATATTTCTTAAATTTTGTGTGTTGCCTTTATTTTTAAATTTTATTAAGATTGCAGCAAGTATTATGTCATAAATCTACATAGAATATGATTTTTTGTGAAAATAAATTTTTATGGTAATAATATAATTATTTGTAT
Source organism: Papilionanthe hookeriana x Papilionanthe teres (assembly GCA_022702705.1). Taxonomy (NCBI): domain Eukaryota; kingdom Viridiplantae; phylum Streptophyta; class Magnoliopsida; order Asparagales; family Orchidaceae; genus Papilionanthe; species Papilionanthe hookeriana x Papilionanthe teres. The sequence goes on along the minus strand of CM040435.1, from coordinate 9,950,522 downwards.
TGCTCGATTCCTATAAATTTCATATATAATTTGCAATATATATATTATATATATATATAATTATATAATTACGTTAAATGTTCAAAAAAGAAGAAGAAAAAAATTGCTGTTCAAACTGAAGCAAACTCACAATTCTAATGAAGGCTTTCTCTATCGGTTTGCTAAACCCTTGTTTTAAGGGTTTGGCCTTTCTCGTAATCATGGGCTCGCATATGTCAATTATCCCAGCAATCTCAAAACCCTCACTTGAGTGACAAGCTCACGCAACTGAGCTCGGCAAGCATCTGTTCTTGTGCTAAGATATAAATAAATGTAAGCTTTAAACTAATTTTACGACATGGGACTAATACTGTTCCATTAGAGATTTAATTAATTCTTGTGTTCTTAACGCTGCTTTAACTTAACAAAGCTTGCGATTAAAGTTTATTTTTTACTATAAATATTTATAAATTGTGATAACATCGAAGCGCTATTATAATAAGCTAGCCAGGAAATTGGCGATATTTGAATTATAAATTAATATTCTACAATTGTATGAATTTTCATGACACATAAATAATAATAAAGTAGCAGGATAAAATACTAAGATTTATATATATAAAATCTAAAAACAAAAAAAAATATCGAGGCCTGGCAAACCAGGTATGTTATTACATGTTATTATTATATCATCAACATAAAGTAGCAGAAGTACAACACAATGATCAGTTCGACGAACGAACATTGCTAAATCATGTGGACTAGAGATAAAGCCAAGTTGAGCAAGAGTAGAATTGAGTTTGGCAAACCAGGCTCGAGGAGCTTATTTTAATCCATGCAAGACTCGTCGGAGCTTGCAAACTTTATGATGAGAAAGATAACCAGGGAGGGATGCATATGCACCTCTTCTGACAAATCACCATGGAGGAGAGCATTTTTTACATCCATTTGGAGAAGCTTCCATTTATGAATTGCAACAATAGCTAATAGACTATGGAATGATGTTAATCCAGCAACCGGAGCAAAACTTTCTTCCTAATTTATCCCATATTCTTGAGTGTAACCTTTGGCTACTAAGCGAGCTTTGTAGCGCTCAACGGACCCATCAAAACGAGTCTTGATTTTATAAATCCATTTACAGCCAATAGGGGACTTATGAGGAGGAAGATCGACTAAGTCCCAAGTATGAGTTTTCTTTAAGGCCTAAAGTTCTCCTGACATAGCTTGCTACCAAAAAGAGTTAATACTTGCCTCACGATAAGAGTGAGACTCATGAAAGGTTGCAATAGAAAAATAATAATGGTAATCAGTAAGGGAACAATGTGTTTCTCTTACCGGGGTAGAACGACGAAGACATGGCATGCGAAGTTTATTTGTAATAGAATCTCAACAACAATATCCTTTGTGTTCAATTTCATACCAAAGAAAATAACATAAACGAGCACGTGGTTCTAATTTTGTATGTTCATGGGGTTGTAAAAGAACAAAAATGACACAACCAAACAGTTTAATTAAGGTATAGTCAGGGGCTTCCTAAACAATTTTACAAAAGGGAATAAATGTTGAAGAACTAAGGTAGAGACACGATTAATGTTGTGGACTGCAGTAAGAGCTTCTTCACCCTTTTTTTTTGGACAATAGGTAGAAATAAGAAGAGCACGAACAAATCCAAGAATATGCAAATGTTTCCATTCAACTCATTCATTTAGTTGGGAAGTGTGAGGACAAGAGCGTTGAACCAATGTATATATCAATGGCATTTTATGAAAAATAAAATTCTTTCATATTTTAATAATTTCGGACAATGACATTGATATCACCCAAAAATAGAAAGACAACTGATACGCCATTAATAAAATTCCATCAAACGACACTGATCTCAAGGCAATATTTTGAGCAAAAAATATTCATACTTCAATTAGAAGTCATCTAGAGCTCTGATTTCAGTAAAAGTACAGTCAAACTGATCAGCTCGGTAAGACAAACTCATAGATACAAAAATTAGTGAAATTCAAGCCAAATCAAGCCCTGATTAAACCATTAAATCATTTTTAGAAGTTTTCTAGACACATGTGAAATGTCAAATGAATGTCGATAATAACAAGTTTATAGTCAAATCGATTGTCTTGACAAGACAAATTCAATATAGGCCAAGATCACTTAAATCTGACACCATTAAGACACTCAAATGTACATCAAATGTCAACCGATCAAGAGAAGCCCTATGAACCATCCGATTAAGGTGATTCATATTTTTGCATTAATTCTACTTAAACTCTATAAATAGAGTTTCATCCTTATCGTAAGGGGATGTGACTTAAAACTTGAGAAAGAACTTCAAGGTTTGGAAAAAAAAAACTGAAATCCAACCTCATTTCTGTCGCTGTCAATTACCACCGACCAACATCGACTGCTGTCAATCACCACCGATCGTCTTTGACCACCCTTGCCATTGTCAACCACTGTCGATGACAGTTAAGCATAGCAATATTAATTTCATAAGTTCCTTATCAATATTAATATTTCTTATATTTTGAGTGTTGCCTTTATTTTTTGATTTTTAAAGATTGCACCCAGTATTATGTCATAATTCTATATAGAATATGTTTTCTTGTGAAAATAAATTATTATGGTAATAATATAATAAAATTAAATGAAAAAACAAGATAATTTGCAATATATATATATATATAATTACGTTAAATGTTCAAAAAAGATAAAAAAAAATTGCTGTTCAAACTGAAGCAAACTCACAATCCTAATGAAGGCTCACAAATAGGACGATTCCCGGGGTTAGCTAAACCCTCATATTAAGGGTTCGGCCTTGCTCGAAATTGTAGGCTCGCATACTTCAATCATTCCAGCAATCTCAAAGCCCTCGCTCGAGTGACAAACTCACGCAACTGAGTTCGGCGAACGTCCGTACCGTTGCTGAGATATAAATACATGTAAGTTTTAAATTTATTTTACGACATGGGACTAATACTAGATTTAATTAATGCCCGTATGCTTAACGCAGCTTTCACTTGACAAAACCTGCGATTTATTTTTATTTTTTTTGTCGTATTTGTAATAACATTGAAGCATTATTATAATAAGCTTGCCAGGAAATTGACGATATTTGAATTATAAATTAATATCCTAGCAGATAATAATAAAGTAACAAAAGAAGATACTAAGATTTTTTACATATAAAATCCAAAAAGAAAAAAATGTCGAGGACTAGTCCTGTCAAAATGAATAACAATAAATTTACAAGTATAAAAATAGACATTTATTTTGCAGCTGGTAAATAGTTATAATGTTACACCAAATATACTGTTTGTTAATATATCGTATAAAGAAAGATTTGTTGTGTTTCGAATATGATGCTAAAGAGCAGTTGAGATTTATCATTGGATCTTTAATACACAGTTTTTGAGGTACATTGTTACACAATATTTAAGATAGTTCGTTACTTGACATTATTCTTTATTGCTCAATATATATATATATATATATATATATATATATATATATATATATATATATATATATATATATATATATATATATATAGTTATTATTGACTCACAATTATGTTAGACTAAGGCAAAGGGGCATTTTTTTGTAATATTGTCATATTTTATTAAGTCTCTATTGTTTAGACCTCATCTATTATAAATAGATGAGAGGGTGAGGCTTAGGGTGATGATGTGAATGAGAAACTAGAAGAAGCTAGAGAAGGAGAAAATCTGACCAAGATTCGAGTGAGATTAGCTTGTGAGGGTGAGATTAGCATATTGAGTATGTTGTTATAGTCCAAGTTCATTTAGCTCAACATATGAAACCCTCCAGACTTAACTTGCCAAAGGCAAGTAATATCAACCCTAATTAAGTCACTACCATTACAGTGAATTCATCATTAAGATTAGATTATCACATCAAAAATATCATTTTAAACCATCCAAATCTTTTCTAACACATCAAAATATTATCATTTTATTTTTTTCTTAGAATAAATGTATATTTTAATAATGCATAGATAAGGCGGCATGCATGTTAAACTTGAAGGATGAGTTAGATATGTGTACATAGGAATTGAGTTGTATGTATGTGAATCTTCCTTTATTTTAATGTATATTATTTAAATGTAGAGTATTGTTTCATTTCCAATAGTTAAATAAAAAGATAAAGTATTTTAAAAATTCTACGATGGTTATTAAAAAATTCTACGATGGTTATTATAATATTTATTTTTTAATTATAAAAAATCAGATTGCGGCTTTCTGACAGCCACTCCATTTAGTCAAGTCAGTTTGTAAAACACAGGTTCTCATCCCAGCTTTTAGAAAAAAAACAAGCAAAGTGTAATTTTGCTAGAAACTTGAAAGTACGGCGCGATACTACCGCCATCGCACTGCTCCCCTAAACACAACTTTAATTTAATTACTCAAGTTAAATCCAAGCCTATTTGAACAAATCAATTCTATCGAAGCTTTAACTAATTATTGACCCAATAAAGATATTTTGAGAACTAACAAATTCAAATTCAATCAAATTTTGCTTAGGCTTTGCTTGAGGATCTGGTTTCACTCAATATAACCCGTTTGGAGTCATAATGAGTCAAATCGATCTAAGCCTAACCTCAATGAAATCAAATCAAGCAAGGTGGTCCTCAGGGCACCTAATAGCTTAACGAAGGAAATCGAGCCTGAGTTGAACATCATTAAGGTTGAGCCGACCCAAACTTAAACTCAAGTGCATCAAATTACAAATCTAGCTCACTCGTCCTAACATAAATGTCTAAGAGCTTTAGTTAAAGTTTCCTCTAGATTGCACAAACCCTTCCCAACAGGCAATGGGCTAAACTTTTGTAATTAATTGATGTTTAGAATATAAATAAATATATGATTAAAATGGCATAAGGTTAAACTATACAATTTATGAATATTTATATACAAATATAAATAAAATCCATTTTCTTTCGGTTTATAGCATTGGAAGTATACCTTGCCTCCATTATTCATGGATTTAAATTTATACAGCATCCTTATTTTTCATGGATTTATACTAATCATTATATATATATATTATATTTGATACCTATGACACAAATCTTATATATTTACATATCCAACACCTAAACTTTGATATTTACATGCACGCCACTCAAAGCTTTAACGTATAAAAAAATGCCACAATTATTAAAATTTTTTGAAAATGAAATACACTTTTTCATGTATAGATTTGTAACATCAAAGGATTATAAATGTAAATATCAAATTTTATATATGCTAGATATGTAAATACATAAAAACTGTATGTATGTAAATATATAAAAATTGTCCGGTATGTATGTTAATTTCTCTTATATGTATTTATTATAATATTATTTATCTTGTACTAAATATAAATAAAAAGATTACATAACCCTATTTTAAAATGAAATTTGACTTCCCAAGAGTTTTCGGGTCCCTTTGGGGCAGTTGTAGATTATTAATAATCTGTTGATAAGTTGATTAATAATCTGTTAATAAGCTGAGTGCAGTGTCTATTACAAAATTTAGTTTTTTTGGAAAAGCTAGACCACAGCCAGACACTTAGATAGATGCGTTGTGAAAAAGTTATTTTCTGCGTTTTGAAAACGCATGCCGCCAAAATACAGTTTACCTAAACAGGTTAGGTGCATTTTTAAAACGCCACCGCACCAAATCAGCTGCACATACATTAACCTTCTTTTTAATGTGAATGTAAATATTAAAGTTCAGTTTTTAAGATATGTAATAACATAAGAATTAAGTGGTGTGCATGTAAGTGCCCCTTAAATTAATTCAGTAATACTATAATCTTTCAAATATAACTACACATACATTAACCGAACAAACTGTCTGCACCGGGAATGATAAACCCTAAAAGCCTGACGCCATTGCTAACCATTTCATGGCGATCATCCAAACACTCAAAACCGATGCAGAACAACACTAAAACTAGGGTTACAAAACCTCCTCCCGAATCACTTGCACTGCCTCGGCCTGAAGTTCTCCTTCGATAGAATCCTCTCCATAAGCTTCTGCAACCTCAATGCTCCAGCGCCGGGACGAAGAACCGAAGCATTTCCCACAACCAGACATGGATCGCTACCGTTATCTCTCCTCCCAGCACACCAACCCCCCGGAACGATCCTTCCGGCCCGCCTGAACAAAAGCTCTGCATCGATCCTGTCGAGCACCGGATCGTCCCTTCGAAACTTCCTCGCAAACGGTGCGTTGCTGTCGATCATGACAGCCATGTCTTTCGAGTTGAGGTAGTGTGGGTGCTGCCTGGGGGGGTTATCCCATGAGATGAAATGAAGGTCGTGGTTGACGGTGGTGTTGGAGAACTCTTTAGCGTTGCAGAGCACAGTGTGGAAGTAACCTTCAGGTGAAGAGAGGAAGTTGGCGTAGTACATGAGGACGGTTCGAGGGAGATTGTCCCACCCCCATATGCAGTAGTCGATGAAGGAGCGAGAAAGGGCCATCCATGCAGATCCTGGTAATAAATTCATAGTTGAGGTGGATTAGAACTCAATTATGTTATTGAAGCTGAGTTAGTATTGGGGCATTTATATACATACCATCCAATTGCAACAAACTAAACCTTATTACTGCAATGAAATGATGTACTATCAAAATATATGGTAACCCTCTGAAATATAAAATTATCAAATCAAACCAAAATCAATATAGTTAGTATGGGTTTTGATATATAGTTGTATTAGAATACTAAAACAAAATTTCAAATTTGTTCATATAATTCCTACTCTTATTGTCATGTTTGAGGAAATCAAATTCAACAAACAATTCATCACAATATGACAAAAATAAATATTTCTCTTTAGAAAATTTTTCATTTCGATGCAAAGTTTTTTAAGTTATCTTCTCAATCTCTATCTTTGCAACTCTATACTCATCTAATAAATTTTAGCATGATCAATGAATTTCATCTTTGCATATCACACTTTTCACTTATTAACCATAGTTTTATACTAACAGAAAACTAAATCTAATAAATAGTGATTAAAAGTTTTAAGATCAATTTTATCATCATAGATAGACACTTCAACTTTAAGTTTGCTAATTGGCATCATCTTTGTCAAAATTTTGATTATGATTTACATTAGCATTATTGTTAAGAAAATCTTAATTAAGATGATTTCCTAGTCTCAAATAAGAATTAATATTCAAAAGAATTGATTCATCATTTAAATTAGGATCCACTTGGATTGCAAATTATCAATTATTTTTTAACTAAATTAATGTCATTGCAAATTTGATTTTCTTATTCAATTGTTCATCCAAGTAAGTTTGCAAAGTTGTTAAGATTCCACCTCTTTCATGATCTATTTGATAATTTGCCCGTGTCTAAGTGATGTGTTTATGCAATACAAATTGTGATGCCATTTTCATCCAAGAAAAATAGTGGTTAAGATTTTCTAATTTAACTAATATGATATGAAATATGCTTTCAAATTAAAAATAAATAAAGAATTCACAGATCATTAGCAAAAAAAACAATCCAACAACCTACTTAATGAAAACAAATTATATTATAATTTAAGCCCAACTAATAATACAATGATGTAAACATGCAAGAATTTTAGTTAAAATCTGGAAGCCAATAAAACCAGCTAATAAAAAATTAAATTCCAAATAATCTAATGTTTGCCCTATAGTTTCAATAAAAATCAATAGTACTAAAGAATAAAATATCAAATCATGTTAGAAGAAATAGATAAGCAAAAAACTACTGAGAAAAATCTGGCCTCATGTTAGTACAAGGAGATGACTTTCACCGTAATTAGATGGTCAACCTTGTATAACATAAAAGGAATCAAACATTCAACTTGTATTGATAAGAATAAAAGTTGGAAGATAAAAATTTTATACAAGCCAAAAATTCTTAATTGGAAATCTCAAATTACTATATATGGACTCCACATAGCTTAAACTAGAAGATACAATGTATAAGAGATCAATCTTAATTTATAATTAGATTATTGTGCATTTAATTTTAAAATCCTTACAGAAGTACTTACATTTAGAAGCAAAATATTTGTAACAAATTTTTATGGATTCCACATTACACCTTCAAATTAGCGAACTCCAACTCAAACCAAAGCAAATATTGACATCTAGATGCAAAAGTCTTGCTACAATAATGCTACAATACCCGTAACTATATCCTCAAATATCGCGGCCAAAACAAAGACAAAAATCCTACAATGCATGTTGACAAGTCACGCCATCACCTCTTCTATTGTTTTGCAATGATTGTAAATTACACATCATCAATCCAATAATAATCTCACATCAAGAAGAATGAGTCCTATAGAAGTCCTTTGTAAAGAGCACGGTATTATTCATAAGATTGAACCTCTTTATTCACTCAAGTCTAATGGTGTAGCAAAAAGGGAAAATAAATTCTCTAAAGAGAGATGAATGCGATGTTGATTAATTCAAAGGCACCTAATTACTTGTGGGTGGAGGCAAACACTTATCTACTTATCATATTAAACATAAAAAGATGGAAAAAACTCATATAACATTTGAGAGAATCATTTATCAAACCTTAGGAATTCATAAATGCGGGAGTATTTACCTAAAGGTTTTATTGCTTGAACATAAGAAAAGAAAAGAGGATCTATGATTGTTGATTGTTCTCTTTGGATGTTTTAAGCCTTGTGTTGTTTATAGACTTCTTGCATTGTAAAGTGGTTTCATAAATTCAGATAGCATAATTAATTCAACGAATGTAGAATTCTTTGAGGATTTCTTTCCTCTGAAATGCAAGATAGATCTCAAAATCCTTTCAACTCTAGTTCTAGCAATGAATCTATCTTTAATCTTAGAAGTAACAGAGTTAGGAGTGCAACTAACTTTGGCAGTTAAATTCTACATGATAAATCTTCTATCTGACAAACCATTATTTTTCAAGTCATTAATTCTATTGATGCTTTATTTTATAAAGACTAGATCAATAATGACATTGAGTCTATCACGCCTAAGCATAGTTGGGAATTTGGTTAACTTCCTACTGATGTTAAAATAACTAAATTTAAGTGAACTTCTGACAAGTAGTTACAACTTGATGGATCAATTGTTAAATTTAAGGGATAATTAAAGCAAGTTTGGTGGCTAGGGATTTTATACAAAAAAAAAGTACTTGGAAATTTTTGGCACATTCGCTTGTCACTAATATACCAACTATTAGGGCATTGGTTGCATTTGCATTTAGTCATCATTAGCTTATCAATCAAATAGATGTTTTATTAAATGGCATAGAAAAAGGGCTGCATGCATCAAGTTGAAAGTTTTTCTTATTCCTAGCAAGGAAAATAAAGTGTGTAAAATAGTCAAGCTTCTTTATTAAAATAGGTTATGTTATGATATTCAATGTATTTGTGATTAATGATGTAAAGAGATTTACAAAGTCTAAATTTAATTTGGATAATCATTATGTGCTTGTATATTTTAAACGCATGACTTGCATATTTTTGGAAATAATTTAATTATTACTAATGAAGTCAGAATCATATTATCATCTATTTTTGCCATGAAAGACTTAGGTGAAGTCAGTGCCATATTAGCTATTAAGTTGTCTAAATATGGTAAAGGTTTGTGCATGTCACAATATCACATTTGTTGAGAATATTCTGAGAAAATTTGAAAACTTCACAGTAAACTCAAATGAATACATTAGACTTTAAGAGGGTAATAACACTACTGCATAAATGACCCCCCGCCCCCACCCAAAACTATTTATTACTATAAGAGGGTTAATTTTTGCCCCTTGCCTTCAAACAAGTAGGTGCAAGCCCATTTAGCTTCATTGAAGCATCAAATCAAGCTAAGAAATCTTATTAAAGCTCTACATATAAACCTTAATAAATATAAATAAGTTTAGAATTTAATTATTTATTTTAAAAGTTTTTAATTCCTCTAACTCAAAGACCTCGGTATGAATTTTATGCCTATAAATTGCTATATAATTTTATTGTTTTGTTCCTCTGTCGTATTTAAGCAATAAAAAATTTAAATCATTACAAATGTGCGACTAAAAAGTCTTTTGACATATTGCATTTTGAGAGGAACATTGGCCTTTTCTCCTACTTTAGAGGTATTTTATTACATGCCCCCCAATTTCTACCTATTTACATATCTAACACCTAAACTTTCATTTTTATATTTATAGCACTAAAATCATTCATATCGTATCAAAAATATCATAATTTTAATTTTAAAAAAAAATAAAAATACACATTTTCATGCATAAGAAAGATTGTATGTAGGTAAAAAATTGAAGTTTAGGTGTTAGATATGTAAATACATAGGAATTGAATGGTATGTTCTTCCTAAGTCAAAAATATCACCATTTTAATGCAATGGTATTGTTGTTTTGTTAGAAAAAAAAATCCTTTAATTTGCAGACTCCCAATTTATATTTGTATTAACAAAACTCTCTACTTCATTATGAAGGTCTTTGAATGTTACATCAAAGCCCTCCTAGTCATCTGCTTGAAGCGTCGAATTCATCTCCATCCCCGCCTGAAGCTCTCTTGAAATCCCCATCAGAGAAACTTTTGGTTTAACTTCAAATATAATATTTTAATTTTTGTATCTATCTGATTTTATATTTATGTATTCACTTTGTAGCTGGTGTTATAGATCGAGTCAGCAGAAAATGTTCTAGACAAGGAAGTAAGCATAAGTAAAGATAGGTTCAGGTTTAAAATGTTCTAAGGCAGAAAATGTTCTAGAAAGCAGGAAACTATTGGTTTAACTTCAAATATCTTTTCTTTTTTCTACAGTTAGAATCTAATTTGTATAGCTTATTACTTTGTAGAATTATTATTCTTCAACGAAACCTATCCAAATTTGGGAATTGACAATAATTTGGGAGAATATGTTAAGGTATAATAACAAATAATAATTTATTTTAAAAATAGCATATAATATGCCTTTATTTAAAAAAAATTACTAAGAGTGTGTCGTTATTTAAAAGCAGTTGATGATCAAAATAAACTAAAAAATTTTTAATGATTTTTCAATTTATTAATGATAATGAAACACAAAATTTTGTTTTGGAATATGTATATTTTTTTTATTATTAGTTCCGCCGCAGGCCTCCTCTAAAAGTTAAGGTTGGTTCCGCCCCAGGCCAGTGTCTCATAGCACGAGTATACACAAATCATAAAAAACTTGATGTAACTAATGAATTGGCCAAGTCCTACGATTGTAAAAGCAATGAATAAATTGAGTAGTTATAATCCTAAAAATAATTATTGGTTTGGTTTGTGTAAATTCTAAATATTTGAAAGGCGCCGAGAATAATTCTTCGCATATTTTTATTTCCAATCATACTCAAAAGATTAAGTGAGCAAATTGGATATGTAATTCAAAAGAGACTGTCCACTTTGGTTATGTTTTTACTCTTGGAAGAGGTTCAATATCATGAAAATACTAAGCAAATGATCCCTATAAAATTCAAGTTCATTCCACTAGAAAAGGTAGGTATGGATGTTAAGTGGCTCAGAAGCCTTTTTGCAAAATATATCTTTACGGAAGAGACCAATTTCACCTACGTCACTTCATTACAATAATAAAGATCTTAACCCGACTTATACAAATGACACTTATATAAATGATATCTTAGATGATCCATTAGTTAGGTTTTATTATTTTCCATTAATTTCTTGACGAGACATATGCCTAGTATAGAAGTTAATCTAGATAGTAACCCAACATACATGACTAGCGATTGCAAGAATAGGTTTATATTGGAAAAATATGTTTTAAGGTTAACTTAGTAAGGGTCGCATCTAAAGTGACTAAACTTGCTCATTTGTATGGTGTTGTATGGCTTACAATTATAATGAAAGAGGTTGAGCTATGTACTTCCAATATTTTGTATGGTGTGTTTAGTTGCAAAAGTGCACTTGACGGAGTCTTGATATAAGTGCGGAATTAAGGCTCTTCCAATGAAATCTAAGGAACTCTTTCTAAAGCAATCAAACATATAAGACTGGTTCAAGACCAAAATGAACAAATTGCAATGAACAACCTTCTTTGATTCCCATTTGACAAAAAGTTCACAACTCATTTTTATTGCATATATTTCATTAACAGATTGATAATTTATCCAAATAATTTCATTGTTTTACCTGTTGCGTTTCAGCTTTTTTTGCTCTTATATACAGTATTTTCTACCATTTGCCATACATGTCAGAACAAGAAAATTTATCTTCCGCTGCCATATCTTCAATAGATTGCTACCCCTACAGTTCCTTTTATATAATTAATTATAACCTCATCCCTTATAATTTGTCAAACATTCATCTTAGCATTCAACATGGACATACGAAAAACATGCAACAAACATCCATAACATCACTCTAGAGCACTGCGTCCTTGAATTTTCTTAGCAAAGTATCATGTTTCTGTCTAATTATGCTTCATCAAAATCATTATAAAAAATTATCACAATAAATGGTATAAATCAATTCAAGAGATTTACAAAACAGATATAAACAAGCAATACTGCATCTAATAACTATTCAAACGAACTATGGATCAACAGATTAAGTGAAAGGACTTAAACAACAGAATTGCAGCCACAGGAATACTTAAGAAAATCAGAAAAAATGTAAAACTAGAAACATTTTAGAAGGCTGTGATTTCTTTACCTGTAAAAAGTTTGAAGGCAGTTGGCACACTTCTTCTCTGTGGTATCCAGAAAACATCCTGCTTCTCTGTCATGTATAGTCCTGGGTCAACAATTATTGGTCTCGCCCTTTGAAATCTGCAAGAAGAAGAAGAAGAAGTAATCTTTAGCTCCAATTCAACACTAATAAGAACTCCATGAAACCAGAAAGATATTAGTTTGAACATACTCCTTCCACCCGATATTACTCGTATGATCAATAAAGTTCAGATCCCGCGGCAGATAGGAGAAAGTATGCAACAGATCTACAACATAAACAAGATCAAACCAATAAAAAACCCAACTTTTATTTTCGAAAAAACCGGAAATAAGACGGGTCAAAAAGAAAAGTTGTTACCATCCTGTGTTACCAGAGGATAATCCGCTGCACTCAGATTAATAAACCAATCCCACTCCCCACCTTCCCGAAGCAGCACGGCAGCTGCGTGGAGAGTGTTGGCGACCATCGTAGGCCCACGGTAGGTCACATGATTGGCTTTTGTGATCATTTTAACATTTCCCACTTCCTTGAAGACCGGGTGGTTGGCGACGAAGTCTCGGAGATCAAGCCTCTCCTCCGGCGATGCGGCGGCTTCCAGGTGAACGACGTAGCGGTTTGAAGGATGGTAAAGAGCTAGAAGCGTACGCTTGAGCATGGAGCCATCGCCGGCGGAGCCGGAGATGAGGTAGGCGAGGCGCGGAGGAAGCGGGAGAGACGAAGAAGAAGAGGAAGAGGAGGATAAAGATTGAAGCTTTGATTCGACGAAGGAGGGGGAATAGAAGGCAGAAGAAACACGGGAGGAGGAGAGGAGGGAGAAGAGGAAGGAGAAGGGGAGGAGAGCGGAGGGTGTTCCAGGGGAAGAAAGAGTGCTGAAGAAGAGGAGAATAAGAGAGAATGAGGAACCGATGGCGATAGGCAGAATCCATCTGCGATCTAAAGCTGGGGGGCGGAGGAATATGAAGCTTAAAAATTTCATCTTTCGGCTTCTTCTTCTTCTTCTTCTTCTTCTTCTTCTTCGTTCCTTTCAATCTCCTGAAACGCAGCTCTTTCTGTGGAATGAATGAAAGAGAGTTACCAGGTGGAGGGGATTAAGTGAAGGGGATTAATAAAGACGAAATTGGAGAGGAGAATCCGTTTTCCATCTGAAACAAGAGAGCGGAGGTGGAAGAATAAAGATTTCATCTTCGGCTCTCGATCTGTATCAGTTTACTGTGACATTAATGGGAAAAGGGAGGTTTTTTGGGCGTGGGGGAAGTGTGGAGTTTTTCTGGGGTGTGGGAGTTAATTCAAGCGGATCATTAAAGAGATTTAAATACAGATTTTTAGATCTAATGGGAGAGGGCGTGTGCGTTATTGAGAGAGAGATTGGGAAATTGTGGTTGGGTTATTGTTGGGGGGATTTGTTGGGCTTCCAATATTTTATGAGGAAGATTAAATTTGGTTGAGGAAGATTTGCAATTTCTTATTTGTGTTTTGAGGAAAATTTTGGTTCCTTTGGTTTCAAAAGAGATTAAAATAATTTTAACGTTTAGAAGTAGATATAACTGATGAACTTACATTTCATTTATAATAATTTTATGAAGAACGATTTAGTATTTTTTTTATTGTGTGTGAGGATAATTTAGGTTTGTTTGGTTTCAAAACAGAATAAAATAATTTGAATTTTCAGAAGTAGATATAACTGAATTACTTGCATTTCATTTATAATAATTTTATAATAAATGATTTTAGTATTAATATGTCATTAATAAATATTCATCATCCAGCAAGAATCTCGGAGCATAGCATGATTCTCGAATAAACTTTTGAGCAAGAGAAGTTCATTCTTCGATTAAAAGTCATTCAGAACGTATATTTTAGCAAACTTATACTCAAACTGACCGACTTGACAAGACGATATAACAAAATTGGTCTAATCTGAATTGAGTTGATAAACTATTTTTGGAGGCTTTCAGTGCATAATTGAAAGGTAAAACAAATTTCAAATATGTTATTCTTATAGACTAATTGAGTGTCTCTATAAGACAATACTACGAGCCCAAGATAATTCATTTTTCACATCCTTAAAGCAGTTAAATGTCTACAGAATGTCGCTTAATCAAGGAAATCTTTCCAAGTCGTTGATTATAATGGTTTGGATTTTTTTTTATTTGTAATATGGACTCTATAAATAGATGTGCCCCTCACTTGAGAAGGAATTAGACCTTGAGCCAGAGGAGTATCAAAGCCTGGAGATAAGGGAGCTGGAGTCTGGTATTCTGCACGAGCGATCAATCGAACACTTATCACACTTGCAACTATCGACCACTGTTGATTGTTGCTAGTCGGTCGTAGCCGAACACCATCAGCAGCCGCCTACTACCTTCGACTGCCACATACTCCTTGCGACAAAACAACATACGAAGCAACAATAGTCACGTAGAGCGACGAAGCAACCTATGAAGCAGTACATCATCCTGAAAGTCGTGCCAACCCCAAAGACGGTGTACTAAAGCTCCTACAGTTACTCTCCACCGAGACAACTCCCTACTTTGGGACAAAGAGTTCTTCTTCTCACAGATATTGTAGCTCGATAAACTGTGTAATATTTTCCCATATGTGGGACAAAGGGGTTGTACTTGTAATTACTAACTCATAATGTATTGTTTCAACTGTGTAATGCCCCGTCATTTTTATTCTTTTGGGGTTTTCACGTAAAAACTTTTGTTTTTTCACTTTAGTTGTCTACTTTTATTGGAGTATGTGTTGAATTTCAATTTTTTTATATATTGTCAGTTTACCTCTCCTTGTGAGAGATTTGGGTGGTATGAAGCTAAAAAAAAAAATGAATTTGGATGCCAGATATGTAAATACATAGAAATTTTGGTTGTATGTATGTAAATGTCTTCTCATTTTAAATATTTTGAATCTATTTATTATTCAGATGAAGATGGAAATATATGGATGAGGTCTTTGCAGAGTAAGGTTGATAATGACAATAGTAAGTATTTTATGTGCACATTTGTGATTAGACTAATAGCAAGTTGTGCAGCTGATGTGTGATAATTTTAAGAGGAATATATTGAAAAATAAATTTATATGGGATGGATTGGGTTTGGGGAAGGGGGATATGGGGCTGGGGAAAATAGATTTTGGTGGCCAGTATGTAATGTAGGATATGAAATGTACTGATAATACATTAAAAAAAAGAGACATCTATATACATGCCACACAATTCTTACATATTTACATATTTAATCACTATTTTTTTATATTTACATGCATTAAAAAAATAAATAAAAGAAACTCATAAGTGATGTAATAGTTTCTTACAAGGAAAAATCAACAGTGATACACGTCCTGTAAATTTACATCATCCGACATGAATTTCGAGGCATGACATGGATCTCGAGATGTCTTTTTGAGCGAGAAATATCTAAACTTCGATAAAAAATCTTTTAGAACTCATAATTCAGCAAACTTGCAGTCAAATTGACCGACTTGACAATAAGAACCCAGTGATATCAAAATTAGTCTAAACCGAGTCAAATCAAGCTCAGATCAAGTCATTAATATTTAAACTGATGTTGAAAATCGTCGATCACCATCGAACACTACGATGGTCGTCAACCACCAATGACCGCCATCAATCATTGCCGACAGCTGTAGATCATTGTCGGCCACTGTCGACCACCACTGACTGTCATCAATCACTACCTACTGCAATCTAATAGCAAGTTGTGCAGCTGATGTATGATAATTTTAAGAAGAATATATTGAAAAATAAATTAATATGGGATGGCTTGGGGAAGGTGGATATGATGTAGGGGATAATAGATTTAGGTGGTTCAGTATATGGAATGTAGGATATAAAATGTTCTAATAAGACATAAAACAAAAACATCTACGTACATAACAAACAATTCTTATTGATAAGTCACCAATAAATTTTAATCGTCCAGTAGGAATCTCGGGATATAATATGAATCTCGAGATAATTTTTTGAGCAAGAAATAATCAAACTTCAATTATGAGTCTTCCAGAGCTCCAATTTCAATAAATTTATAGTCAAATTGACCGGCTCAACGAGACAGACCTAATAATATCAAAATTAGTGCAATCTAAGTCAAATTAAGCTCATATAAAGTCATTAAACCACTATTGAAAGTTTTACAGACACATTTAAAAGATCAAAAGAATGTCGAATATGATGAGCTCATAATCAAATCAAATGTCTCTGCAATACGAATCCAACAACTTCAAGATCACTCAATTATAACATCATTAAGACACTCAAATGTCCATCAAACGCCGTCAGATTAGAGGAAGTTCTTCAGACCGTCCGATCAAAGTGATTCATATTCATGCATTAATTGCATCCAAATTACTATAAATAGAGCTCCACCTTTCTAATGACGGGGGTATGAAGTCTTGAGAGAAAACTTAAAGCTTTGAGAATGATCTGAAGTCTAGCACCATCATTGTCATCATCGATTGCTGCCGGCTGCCAGCTGCCATCGATCATTGTTGACCATCGCCAATCGTCTTTTACACCTGCTGATCGTCGTCGACCACTGCTAGTCGCATCGACAATCACCAACCACCGTCGAACACTACTATCGTCGTTAACAACGACCGACCATCGTCGCCACTGCTGACCGTTATCGCACCACCAATCGCCGTCGACCACAACCAATCAGATGTCGGTTGACATTCTAATTTGAAAAATATAGTAACTCATTCCCGTCTGTGGGACAATGAGTCTCTGTAATTATCAACCTATAGTTGATTTTTTATAACTGGGTCAGACCCCATGGTTTTTCCCCTCATGGTTTTTCCATGTAAGAAATTATGGTGTTATTACCTGTTATTTTCTTTCACTCGATTGTGTGTTGAATCATCGTGGAATGCTAAAACTATAATTCATTACTCTACTGCCTTGAACTTTCTAGCACGCATCACTTATATATTTATATATTTGATAACTAAATTTTTATATACTTGCATATATGAATAAATAAAAGAAACTCATAGTGATATAATAGTTTCTTCCGTGGAAAAATCAACAGGCCCGGCTAACCTACAATAATCTCTTATATATATTAAAATCATAAATAATTAAATAATTTAAAAAAAATAAAGCATTCCCTCTCATTAGAAAAATAGTAGGCACCGATAGGCTTTAGAGTTGAGCAATAATCGATAAAAGTGTTTGGGAAACAAAGTTCATTGAAGCCTGTAACAATTTTTATGTTCAAAGTTCTTTGAAGGCTTCTATAGATTTAATTTTGGCTTTTATTGTAGTCTTCAGTTAGAACTTTATAATAATCTATTTATTATTTAATTATAGTATCGATTTAAGATTTCTACTTAGAAAATTCGAATTAACATTTCAAATACCATTCTTCGTTAAAGATGTTAAGGAGTTCAATGGCTATACTAGTTTTTTTTTTCTTATAAATGATGATCAAATAAATTATAATATATGCGATTCCAATTTATAATTATGAAGAAATACCCTTGAGTAACAAGTAATTTCAAACATACTGAAGCACATTTCACATACATTGCTACTTCTCCATCATTTGACACGAATTTCAAAATATGACTCGAATCTCGAGATTATTTTTTGAACAATAAATATTCAAACTTCAATTAAGTGCCACACAAAGCCTCAATTTCAAAAAAATTATAGTCAAACTGATTGGTTCGATGAGACAGACCCAATGATATCAAAATTAGTTTAATCCGAGTCAAATCAAACTCAGATCAAGTAATTAAACCACTCTTGAAAGTTTTTCCATACATATTTTGAAAGTTAAACGAATGTCGAATCTAGCATGCCTAGAGTCGAATCAAGCATCTCGAAAAAGCTAATCCAACGAGCTCAAGACTGCTCAATTCAGACATTGTTAAGTCACTCAGATGTCCATCAAACGCAGAGATATCAAATATTGCTCGTTAGACCGTCCGATGATAGTGGTTCATATTATTGCGTTAATTACAAACATAACATTATAAATAGAGCCTCAATCCACTCATGAGGAGGAGTAGAGTTTGAGATTTGAGGAAGAGCTTTAAGCTTTGAGAAAGAACTGAAGTTCAACACCACCACTTCCACCCACCACTAAACTCCGTCGACTATCGCCGATCGCAGTTGACAACCGTTGATCATCGTTGACTGCTTTTGATCGTTGTCGACAATCGTTGACCACCGTCAACCGCCACTGACCTCCATCGACCACCGCCAACCGTTGTCGATCATTGTCAATCTCCATCTCCATCGCCGACTGCAGTAAATCATCGCCAGCCACCGTCGATCACTACAGACCGGACACCGCCAATCTTTATTGGTCGCCGCTTGTTCCTGACAATAAATTTATCAACACGTCGACGTTGTAACTCATGAAACCTAGTAACCCTTTCATACTTGTAAGACAAGTTATTGCAACTGAAATCATATTTTTATAGTGAAATTCTTCGACGGGTTAGGCCCTGTGGTTTTTCCCTTTATAGTTTTTCTTCGTTAATAATTCTTGTGTTATTATTAATTGTTTTCTCTTTTCTGAGTGTGCGTTGGATCTTCGTACCACACTAAGTCGATAATTTGTTACTCTACTACCTCAAATTTTCTAACACGCATCATATATGATGGCCTGAAAATAAAAATCTTATTTATAAAATAATAAATTATTAAATTAGTAAAATGACTTGTGTTTAAATGTTTAAAGATGAATGAAAAATTAAACCTCATGTCTCTCTGTACCATAAACAAATAAGAACTTACATATTCTTACATATAAATCAAACTTAAAGTTCGATATTCACACTTGCTACATTTGGGTGTCATAAATTTCCACATTAAAAGATGTGCTTCACTTTAAAAAAAGTTAGTTGTTGAATAAAAAAATGTCCTCTGGATCACACCTAAGTTAAAAAGAGTGTTGAAGGATGATAGGAAGAAAAGAGCGAGAAATGAAGTAGATCATAACACATGTTCTTAAAGGGTAAATTTAATAGTTCTTTGTTGAAGAGTGTTATCTCAGAAAAGTATGTGGTTGTCTTTATTTAAATAGAGATGTTACAAGTCATTATTATACATTTTCATATTTGTAATTGACTTCAGGACCTTTTAATATTAATAACTGATGCTGACACTACTCCGTTTTCATAACCACTTATAAAGGGGCTTTTAAGATCTCTTTGAGTTTTCATTTAGTCATTTGATATTCATTCAACGAATAAAAAAGTTTTTCGTTTGGCTGGAATACCTTCGGTCAATCTTCTCAAGAGTATCCTCAATAGTGGCTCTTTTTGTCTTCAAAGTGAACTTGGATCATCTGATAAATGGAGTATCACCGTTGATGCGTGCTAGAAAACTTACAGCGGTAGAGCAATGTATTATCGTCTTAGCGTTGCACGTGAATTCAACACACACTCAGGTGAAATAAGAGCTAGAAATTTTTACATTGAAAACTTGTAAAGGGAAAGCCCGCGGGGCCCGCCTAAGTTGCAAATATCCACTATTAGTTGATGACTACAAAAATTTCTTGTCCCACAAACGTGAAATGGTAACTATATTTTTCAGATTACAGTGTCGACTAAAGGTGTTTGGTTTTGTGATTGACGGCGATTAGTAGTGATTGATGGTATTTAGTGGTGGTCAACGGTGACTGACGAAGGTCAACCGAGGTCAGCGGTGGTCGACGATCGACGGTGGTTGACGATAGTCAGCGGTCATCTACAGTGGTTGACTACTATAGGCAGTGGTCGATGATGATCGGTGGACAAAGGTCGATGGAGGTCTACGACAGTCGGCGGTGACGCGGAGCTGCAGCTCCTCATTAAGCCCTCAGGCTCCGCCTCTTTCTATGCTTAAGCTCCCCCACATGAGAGGAGTGGGGCTCTATTTATAATATTTTGGGTGCAATTAATGCAGGAATATGAATTGTTTTGATCAAACGGTCCAAATAGCTTCCTTCAATCACATAGTATTAAATGGACATTTATGCCTTAATGATGCCAAAATTTAGTGATATTGGGCTTGTGGATTCGTCTTGTCCAGACATTTGATTCGACTATGAATTTGCCAGATTCGACATCCATTTGACCATTCAAATGTGTCTGAGAATATTCTAAAAGCGGTTAAATGACTTGATCTAGGCTTGATTTGACTCGTATTAGACTAAATTTGATGTCATTATTTGGTTCCTCTCGTCGAGCCGGTCAGTTTGACTATAAGTCTGCTGAAATCGGAGTTCCAGATGATCTTTTATGAAGATTTGAACATCACTTGCTCAAAATATTGTCTCGAGTTCCTTGTCATGCCTAGAGATTCATGCCAGATAATGAAAATTTGTTGATGCGTATCATCCGTAATCTAACAGGCATCTCATCATGAATAAAATACTTTCTCAGAGGATTAAAACGATATTCATTGGGGTGTTATTTGGCTATCTCTGTGAGGAATCCCATAATCAATTAAAGGGAATGACCGTCTAATTAGGTGCCTTCTGTTATTTAATTCGGTCGACCCATAATTCCGACCGAAAGATTCGATGCTTGGCGTCTCTATCTTTTATCAAGCCCTATGCAGTCCTTTGGAGTCCATTTAACGAGATCCGTTGAATTTTATCGAAATTCTCGCACTCCTATTTTTTATGTACAATAATAAAAAAGATATTCTAGATGCGATGTTACATATTTGAGTGTTATACATACATACATATATACATACATACATACATACATACATATACATATACATAACATATACACATAAATAAAAAGTTTAGGTTGTAAATATGTAAATATTATAAGAATTGTGTGCAATAGATGTAAATAGCCAGCCAGCCATATTTAAGATAAGTTATATATAACTAGAACCCCATTTGCCGGTTTACTTTTGTGCTATGACGGCCAACTATACCCGTCGCCTCCGACGGCTTCCCTAAAACATCCGCTGATCTCCCACTCTCCTCACATACTCCACCGTCGAGTACGCCGTCTAAAGTCACTGCCGCGCCCCGGCGCCGGCTACCGCTCAGCCTGAAACTGGCTGCTAATGTCGCCGAAGAGACACTTTTGGCCGGTACGTCGTCTTCTTTTTCATCTCTTCTCTTTTGACTCTAGTTTAGGGATTTATCCTAGCCACAATCGGGTTCCTTTCCTCCTGTAACCTCATTTAACCTCATCGTCATCCTCTTATTCGTATCGCAGCAGTTTCGCCGTTAAACCTATCCGTCGCCTTCCTCCTTGCTGTTCCAGCACTTTTTCGCTTCCCACCGTGGCAGTACGTACATAGCTTGATTTCAATTTTGTCAATTAGAATTTAGGAGCAATTTTTCTAATCTTTAGTTGTCATAATGAATCTGATTTCATGCGGTGCTCATTGTAAGTAATCTACTTTAATTATGATTTAAATTTTATATAAAATTAATTAGTCTAAATTGAGTTGTTTTTGATAATAATTTAAGTTCAACAATTAGTGCTGAAAGCATGGATTTTGGAACAAAAATGTCTTTTATTGATTTTGTTTCTCTATAACTATTCTAGTTCAATATATGTGCGTATTAAAAGGGAAAAAAAGAACAAAAATAAGAAAAGAAAAGGGAGTGTTAGATGCAAATTTGTAGAAGCTAGAAATATTTTGCAGTCATGCGCTGATCTTTCCATAATGTGCAAAGAGAGTAATTTCTATCCCTTCTAAAACTCTATTTTGAGTGACAATGTTGGGGCGTTTCCCTTTTCTTGTCTCAGTAAGCTTAGAATGGTTTCGTAAAGACCATTTAATTAATAAAATCATACTTGATAAAACCCAAAACTTTTGTGGTGAACTGTTGTTTATGGAAAATTAAGTTATGACAGAGAAAGTAAATGTGTGATTCTTGTAGAAAAATATTATGTTTGATCATGCATTAAAGCAAGAAGGCACGGAATGTTGACATTTTGTCAGATCTATAAATTGAGTATTTGCTTCACTTGTACTATAGTTCCTTTTAGGATAGTTTTATGATTGTTTTGAGGTGAGAAAGGTAACCCCAAAAGGGTAGTGCCTATTTCAATGAAAAAACTGTACAAATTTTATCTTCTTTTCACAAAATTTTATTTAAAAAGTTCAAATTTGGGAAAACAACTAGTAACTATGATTGAGAAAGAAGCTCTTAGACATTCTAACAACAAGGAACAAAATCATAAGTCTCTAATTAACTTAGTTTTTATGTTTTGGATATGCTTGTATTTGACTAGGTATAATATTGAAATATTAAGTTAAGTCTATTGTTTCATCGTTTTTTTGGTTAAAGATTTTCTTTTTTTAATTTTGGTAAAAATTTTGGTTGGAAAACAAGAAATAATAAATAAATAATAAGCTATTCGGCTACTTTGTATTATATGTTTAAGAAACCTATTTCTATAAATAATTGGAATGCATTTAATGTTGTTAAAATATTAAATTATATTGGAATTAGTGAAAAAGATACTTGAAGGCCTATGAATTTTCTTTTTTTTTTTGGGATCACAGAAGCTCGAACCCCATGTTAATGGTTGAGTTCCTATGCATTGTGGTATTTTCAAGTGTATTATTTGATTCAGTTTTTTTATTTCACCTTTAATAGGGTTTCTATACGGGTGTCAATATAAGATTATTTTTATATTTATTTTCTTCCTTTGTTGTCAGGTTTGAATTAAGTATGGAGAATGACAGTACTGGGAATGCCGCGGTTCTCACAGAAGTGGGTTGGTACATTCTTGGGCCGCATGCAGAACTACTAGGGCCTTATGCTTTTTCCGAATTGCAGGGTGAGTGTGCTAGGAAATTTTTAAATGTGACGGATTTCAGTTTTTGCTCGGTAAATTATGATAGTTCTACCCTTATTATTTCTCATAATCATGCTTATATAGTGAACTTGGGGTAGTTTGCTTGATTTGGCATTTACATATATACCACACAATTCAAATGTATTTACATATCTAACACCTAAACATTCATATTTGCATGCTGTTGACCTCACTTTTCGTCGAGGTTTAGTATTCCTCCTAGATTTAGGATTCTAGCCTCAGGAGCTTCCCCGACGATCCTAGATTCCTAGTGATGGGATCCACCTCGTTTTAGAGTGTCTGGAAACCACTTCGTTACTCTTTGAAATCCCGTACGAGATTCCGTACCGCTGAGCCTATAGCTCGTCGAAATTGATGTCAGGAGTTCAAATTGAGTCCCTATAGGACCCTGAACATTAGGACAGCCTCGTGCACATCTTACACATGCACCATTCTGATCGATCGAACTCGAGTCGAATTTTGTACGATACCAAATTTCGATGCAATTTTGACGCGACCGTCGACGAGCGTTGCCGAGCACGACCTCGGATGACGAAACGGACCGCGCCGACGCGTCCGAACGTCGATTTTACCTAAAATTGACATTCAATTTGTGACGATAGCTCGTCGGGGCGAAAGTTGTGAATTAGGGCTTAAAATGTAATTATGATAATTATAATATTTATATATATTTATAAATTAAAAGTTCCACTCTAATTCCCTCTTACGCATGATTCGGCCCGTCTCTCGCCGCGCCGAGCCGCACGCCTCTCGCCCCATCTTCTCGCGGTTTCTCCTCGACTCGCACGAAGTCGATCCCATCTCTTATCCTCGCAGGCGCCCATCCCTCGTAGCTCATCTTCTGCTCTCTGCGGCATCTTTGCGGCATTTCCTATCCCTGCGGCGTCCCGCGTGCGCAGGTGGCCCGAGCGGCATTCTCCCCCATTCTCTCGTGCCTTACCCGAGCCTACTCGACTCTACAGGTGAGTAGCGGCCATTCTTCTCCTTCTCCGCCTATATAAACCCCATTTTGGGATGAAATTAAGCCTGGCCGAAAATCCTAGCGAGGAGGGGAAAACGCTGCTGGACTGCTACCTGAACTTTGTTATTTCTTTTATGTGCTTCCTGTTGTCTGGTAACTTTCCCCACCCTTTTCTCCTCTTCGGTTTGGCCCCAGATACCCGTAACCTTGCTGCTGGTGCGTTTTGTTTTCTGTTTATTGATTCAGTGGGGTGTTTATATGCTACAGGATGCCTTATCTAATTGCGTGAAACGATGGTTCTTAGCTTTCATTCTCAAATGGCATGCTAGTGTAATCTTATACAAATGTTGGGAATGTTTTATTGCTTGAAGCATGAACAAGAATAGAGATTGGAGCATGTTTTAAAGTATGAGCTTAATTATTTGTTTGAAGTAGTGGAAATATAGCATAATATCGCCTCTTCTCTTTTCTCTACTTGCTTAAAGTGGTGAAACCGTGGCATATTTCTATTCTCTCGTGGTTAAAAATGTTGGAACATGGCTTTGGAATAATGCTAGCTTCTCTTGCAAACATGTTGGGATGTGCACTTATGAGGCTCTTCATTCACTCTTGTTTTCCATGAATCGTAGAAGAGCTTATTTTGTTATTCCATGTGCATGTGGGGCTCGGTTTTGGGCTCCTTGTAGCTTTGCCTTAATAAAAATGCATGTTATCAAAATTTGTAGCAAGGTATAAAGGCTCTATATCTTAGCATGTTGGACATGAGGAAATGTGCATATTAGCTTCATGTTAGGTGTGGCTTTAATTCTATCATAATTCCTTTGGAAATCTAGTTGGCTTGGCTTAACTCTTACTTGAAAGGCTATTCTAACATGTGGATACTTGCTATTCTTATTTCAATGTTTTAAGAGGCTCATTTTGGCTCTGTTTGGGAGCTTGGTTGGTTTGATTTATTTCAGATTTGAGAGCCTACTTTGGTATTCTGGATTTATTTTTATATTGGGCTTTGTTGAGATTTTGCTATACTCTTTGTTTTAAGCTTGATCCTAGCCGGATTTTGGCCTCATATGGCTCGGTTTTCAGTTGACATTGCTGTATTCTTGTTTTCGAATTGAAGCTGGCTTTATTCCAGCCCAACCATGGCTCGGGTTCGACCCTATATGGGCTCGGGTTTGGCTCCTTTAACTCCTCTTTTGTTTTAGCCTTGAGTGGAGAATGCTGTAGCTTGATTTTAGGTTGATTCCCATCCTTTCTATGGCTCGGGTTGTGCTTGCAGTGGCTCGATTTTCCCCTTTTAATGTTAATCCCTATTTTAGCTCGTTTTGAGTGGGATGTAGCTCATTGTTGGCTCGGTTTCTTGCTCAATGGTGGTTTGGGTTTAGCTTTATGCGTCGGAGCCGTTGTAATTGGAGTCGGTCGATTTATTTGGTTCGGCTGGTGCTTATCGATGGCTCGGGCTTGATCATATCTTGGCTCGGTCGGGACTTTGGTGCTCTTCGGGTTTGATTTGATGTCGGGGCCGCTTTAATTTAGAATCGGGCTCGGGCTCGTGCTCGTTCGGGCTTTATGTGGGCCGAGCTCTATGTCTATTTAGTGAGGGCTCTCTAGTGTGTTTCGTGGAGGATTTGGGTTCGGCTTGGGGCTCGGCCGCGAGCCCTCGATGTTGATTTGTGATTTCGAGACCGGATGGGGGCTTTACTTATTGCTGCCCTTTTGTTGCGGCCTTGGCCGAGAGCCTCATGGCGGTGATTAATGCGGTGATGGCTTCGCTTATCGCATGCGTTTGAACTTGGAATCGATGGGAAATGTAATTCGAACTGTTTCTGTCCGCTTTTGGAGTGAATCGGGGATCGATACTCGAGGCACTTTCTTAAAGATTTTACTTGGCGGGATTGATGCTAGTTTTGAGACTTTTGGCCAGTATACTCACTTTCTTATGGATCGGAAGTTTTCTCGATTTTCCTATCGTGATCCCGCCCCGAGCCGCAGGTAGCACCTATCGAGAGAGTCCGTGCTCGTGGGCCGATGTCCGTTTTCGAGATTCGACGTATCCGGATTTTACTCGCAGGTTCGGAGTCCGGTAGTCGGCTTTTCCCGAGTCATTTTTCTTTTCTTTTCTCGTTCGATTTGCGAAGTTTTTAAACAGTTCTCGAAGGTCACTGCTTTTGGCTTAGTTTTATCTCGAATGCAAAGGATACCCATTTCGGCCGATCCAATCGTGTCCAAGTGAAAAAATGACGTCCCAGGATCGATTCGAGGACTCCGGCCATGCTTTCGCCGTTCGTCGTTACATGTTTTAGTGGGCGAGTGGATTAACCTTCCTCCCGTTTTAGTCTCTTCGGGTCCTGGAGGTGTGGTAATCTCCTCTTCTTCCCTCCTTATCGATTTACACGTGTTCCCCGCTCACTCGGAGTCGGTTTTGTTTTGTTTCGTTTTGCGGGCAATGACGGCGATGACGCAAAAGACACGCCAGCTGATGAGTAGAACGATATCCCATCCTACGACATCGCGACTCGCTCCTGGGCTCCCAGTGAACCGTAGGATGACGATATCATTCACCACTACAAGCGCAAGTAGGCACCCGTACCTTCTGTGATTGCTAGCGATCCTTCACTCGACGAATCGATCGACTCGCGACAATCACGATTTTCAAAATCCGATAAAAATACGATATTACATTTCGAAAAAAAAAAAAAAAAATCTTTCCACTACAATCTGAAATCGATAAAACTCTTTTCAGATGCTCGAAACTCATGCGTACATGCTAAAAATATAAATTTCAAAAACTATATTATAAAATCTCTGTTGTCCACTGTTGACTATCGCTGGGTCTAACACTCTCCGAGTCGGTGCTTAATTGGACACCTTTCTCATTGAACGTGTTTGATGATTTTATTTTTGGACTTTCGTTTGTTTTCTTGGTTTCTTTTCTCATGTAAGTCGGGCCTCCGCTTTCTCGAGCTTTTCGACGACTTTTTCCTTCTCTTGTTCGCTTTTATATGACACACTCGCCGGCCTACACATAAGTAAGTATCTACTGATCTTCCATGATACAGGTTATTACATTTACATATGTTACATTTGCGTATTATATCGTACGCTATATCGTTAATTACATTACAGATACCTACTCCCGCATGCTTCCTCGCTTAAGACGTCGTACTATACTTTATCGTACGCTTTATCGTTTTCGCGGCTACATACCTGCTACACACTCGTACAACTTTAAACATACTTCAGATAGGATGTTGTAGTGAACTCGACCATAGTGCCAATTGATTGAAGCATTATGACTGTCACCTTAAAACTCAACCTCTTCACGCAGCAGCGAGCCTCGGAGCTAGCGCTAAGCAAGACGGCCATATTCAACAACAAAACACGTCTACAACAACTAAACCACTTCTAACGATTAAACAACAAACCATGTGATTTCGAGTGCTGTTTCGCCATCGCGACATAAATCCTCAACATTTCTGGCCTTCGTATACTTCCATCGTACAATATAGTTCTCAACTCGCTTTGAGATTCCGAGCATTGTCGTTCGTTACGACCTAAATCCTCATATCTTCTGCAGCCGTTCGTGCGATCGTTTCACACAAACGTAGTTCCCTAATTAAATAAAATCGGCAGTGATGTAAACCTTTTAAATAATATCTCCTAAATCAAAGTTCCTAAATCATAGTGATAATGCTAAGCTCACCGATGCTCGCCTCCTGATCTTCGACATCCCCGCTCTTCCTCCTTCGGATTCTACAATAAAACGTTCCAATTTTGAGCCAATCCCCTTTCACACCTCTTTCGTCCGATTACGTCGAGTGTCCTATCCTTTTCGACCTCCTCAAGATAATATTTCCCGATTTTTATCGAGCAGTTTTCTTAAGCTGATTTCGATCATTTAAGATGTAATTAACTATAGTGCTCACTTTATAAGACGATTTCCGAACCCAAATTAAAATAAACCCTATTTAATTCTTCGTATTAAATAGTGAATTATTTCAAGAAATAAAATTGCTTAGCAGACCAAACGGACGTCATATATTTCTAGCTTATTCGATCGAGCCTCACCTCAGTCTTGTTTGTCTTTCTGGATAAATGCACGTACTGAGTGCAGAATCGCTCTTTCATTTAAACTACGAAAAATATGCATGGCCACATTCCCTTCTTTTTCAAGGATCCTTCCGAAGAGGCGACGGATTTCGATTCCGGCGACCGACAGCTTCTTACGGGCACTTCACGCACAAAACAACGCCGACACATGCATAACACCCAAATCTTTAATATCAGAATAAATACCATCATTGCTACCTTTTTAAAAGTGAGATACAGCTTTTCATGCAAAAGGTATGACACCAAGTCGTGATAAGTGTAAATATCAAACTTTGAGTGTTAGATATGTAAATACATAAGAATTGTGCGGTAGGTATGTAAATTTTACTTGTTTAATTCTATAAAGCCACTACTGATGCCTTTGTGCTCTTAAGACAATAGCTGATAAATTGCCATTTCTTTTATGCCTTGACATGCCACCTAAATGGTTTATAGATACTTGCACACGCTTCATATACATGAATAAAGTTGCTCATATAGTTTATATACTGTTGTGCAGCCTACTTAGCTTTATTTGTTGAACTGGGCAGAGCATTTTGCAAATGGGTACATTTCAGAGAGCACCTTACTATGGTCAGAAGGAAAGAGTGATTGGCTGCCACTTTCTTCATTTCCTGAGCTTTTGACAAATATGCCGCTTCCTAGTCATGATAATACTACTGCAGCTGAAGGTACCATTTCCTTGCCATATGTTTAGCTAGTGTTTAGTAGATTATCTCTTATACATGTTTTGTTGAAATGTTAGATAGTGCAGATGATTTCGCAAAATGGCAAAAAGAGATCAATGAGGTAGAGGCAGAAACAAAGGCTTTGAATCATGAAAGTGAAACTGGCGACCACAATGATATTGAAGAACTACAGAGAGGAGTAGAAACCAGCCTTGAAGATAGGCCGGTGACTCCTCCAGAGGGAGAGGAAGAGTTTACTGATGATGATGGGACTATTTACAAATGGAATCATAGTCTAAGTGCATGGGTTCCTCAAGTAACTATATGGATTTGCATTATTTGAATAATCATTATGGTTTTTTTAAATCTCGAAAGGTTTCTTTTTCATCTATTTTTTATAAAGTTATTTTACTAGAAACATTGCTATTTGCAACTATTGATTATGGTTTTCTACCCGCTGAATCATTTCCGCTTCTATCATAATGTTGCATTTAGCATCTAGCTACTTAATGTGCTGTGGAGCCTTTTAGTTTATGTGGTCTATATGTTCCTTTCTTTCATCAATACTTAGAGTATTCTTCGAATACTATAGCTTCTCTCAGCCTGCATTGTGTTTTATTTTATGGAAATTTACATATATACCATACAATATTTATGCTTTCACATATTGAACACCTAAAGTATGATATTTACATTTATAATACTTTGGTATTAAAAAACTATGCATGAGAAGATGCATTTCACTTTTTAACGGTGGTGATAGTGGTATTTTTGATTTGATTCAAAGATTTGAGTGTTAGGCATGTAAGTATGAAAGTTTAGGTGTTAGACGTATAAATACAGAAGAATTGTATAATAAGTATGTAAATTTCCCTTCTGTTTTGAGTAATTTAGGAGAGAAGCATTTTGATTTTAATCTTCTACTTCTTAAGGATAATTTCACTGCAACGGAGGAATATGGACCTGAAGAGATGACTTTCTTACATGAGGAGGAAGTATTCCCAACGTTTGGCACTGCAGATGCTCCTGTTGTTGGAGGGGGTTCTTCTGAGGCTGAGAAAGCAGAAGACAAGACCGAAGCTGAAAAGATATCTGAATCACAGAACAAGTTGGTTGCTGAAAAGAAGTCTGAAACAGAGATTAAGTCCGAACCTGGAAAGAACAATTATGGAAAGAGGAAACTGCCTGATAATTCCACTCAAAAGAAGGTTTTTAATTGCTTTACTGGATTGTCTAATTAGAATATGACTGTTCTTTTTAACTTAATCACATATATTGCGAGTGATAACTGAAAATGGGAAATCATCCATAATGGTTATTGGTGACATATCAACAGGAACCAAATAAGGCTCCAGATAGTTGGTTTGACTTGAAGGTTAACACACATGTTTATGTTACGGGTTTACCGGACGATGTTACGGTTGAGGAAGTAAGTTAAGAGAACCATTCTTTCAACTTTATAGTATAGCACATGATTTTAATCTGTTTTGTATAATCAATTGTGGCCACCTTGTCTATGTTTGGCTTAATAAAAGAGTTTTTATTCTCTCTCTCTCTCTCTCTCTCTCTCTAATATATTGAATTACTTGAAAACTTGACACTAAATAGGATGCAACGGAGAAAAATGATTCATGTAGCCGACCCACTTAGTGGGATTAAGGCTTTGTTGTTTTTGTTGTTGTTGTTGTTGTCTCTCTAATACATTGCAACCATAACTCCATGACCACTCACACTAATGCTAAATTCCTTGGTTTATTCCTTAATGTACATGATTGATCTGACTTTTGGCATGTGCTTCACAGGTTGCTGAAGTTTTTTCCAAGTGCGGATACATTAAAGTGGTGAGTGACATTCTTTGCTTTTATTTTCATTTATATGCTATATATCTGTCTTTGTCTATGACTCATAGTTAAATTTATTTAGTTAGTAGGACCGGTGGAAACAAATTTTCCTGTACTGAAACTTACTTTTCTTCAAAAATATTTTCTTTCTAATATTATGCTTAAGGAGGGCTAAAATTTTGTCACTAATTAGTAGATTAATTTTAGTGGGCAGTTAGATGATACTTTGGATAACTTTTATAATTAGTCTGGGTAATTTCTGCTAACTTAATTTGTTTTACCGTGCAAAAATGTGTTTTAAATTATATATTGTGAATCTACTAGTAGTTCAAGGATTTGAGTACATGAAGAGGCCATTGTCCCGCCACTGTCCTGCATAATTTTCAATTATGAGGATAAAAATTTTGTGATGTTGAGGTTTTGAAATTTGAGCTAAGAAATAGGCTGTTGTACACTGTGAAACATGCCAGCATCTAAGGTCCTTTCAATGATTATGCTCAACTTTTGTAATTTTGATGGGTACAGAATTACCAATCGTTAGTTCTAAAATATTCTCTTAAAAATCATTGGAATGTCTTTCTTTCATCATGTTTTTCAAATGAAGCTGATTGGTTATTGGTTGTTGAGAAGACGTGAGTTGAAATTTGTGAAACCCCTCAAGTAGAATAAAGTTAACTCTTAAATGTTGATGTATCTTTTGCTGTAATAGTAGGAGTTTTTGTCGAAACTCCAAAGTCAAGCGTGCTCGTGCTGGAGCACTCATTGGATGGGCGACTTCCTGGAAGTTACACCAAGGGAATAAAACCGTGAAACCATTAGGCCAAAATAGACTGTCTTGATTGATGAGAGTTTGGGCTGTTACAAATGGTATATCATCATTGCACCAGCATGAAGATGAAAACTATATGCTATACAAAACAAAGTGTTACATAGGAGTCACCTCTTGAACTTTTGATGGGACAAAGTGCTGCATGGTGGGAATCATCTCTTGAATTTGTAGGGGTCATTTTTAGAATTCTATGTGCCTGGCTGATAATTTTGGGTTAGGAAAACTATGGAGAATGTCAGTTACGTAAGTGAGGGAGAGTATGAAGCCCCTTAAGTAGAATATAGTTAAGCTTTTAAATATTGAGATGCCTTTTGATGTAATGGTTGGAGTTTCGACAAAAAACTCTAAAGTTAAGCATGCTTGTACTAGAGTATGTTACGCCTATGCGCGAACCGGTTCGGGACTGGTCGAGCACTTCTAATCGGCCAGGTGGGCAAGTTGTTTCCGCGAGATGGAGCCGGGTCGCTTCTACGAGAAGGAGCCGCGCGCGAGCGGCTGGATGCCGCGACCGAAAAGGGGTAGGAACAAAGAGAGTCCCCGAGTGCCTTAACCACTTATGCAAGGAGAAGAAATTAAATGTGCTTGGAGCGAAGGTTTGGAAGGAAAGTTTATGAAATAATGTGAGAGGATTCTATTAAAGGAAGTAACCTGGGATTTATTTTTTTATCCATGTATTTGGTGGTTGTTGTGTTTTTTTCCTTTTGGTGGTGTTCCTAATGACTTAGATATCTCGGGTCTGTTCTTCAAAGCGATGGTGATATAGATGGGGATGTTCATAGTAGAATTCAAGTTGGTTGGTTGAAGTGGAGGACTGTTTTGGGCCTTTTGTGTGATAGAAAAGTACATCTTAGACTGAAAGGAAAATTTTACAAGATGGTGGTGAGACCTGCAATGCTCTATGGCGCTGAATGTTGGCCTTTAAAAGAGAAGCATAATACTAAGCTTTGTGTTGTCAAGATGAGAATGATTAGGTGGATGAGTGGCTTTACACTTGGAGACAAAATGCGAAATGAATATATTCGTGATAGGGTTAGTGTAGTTCTAGTGACAGACAAAATTAGAGAGACTCGTCTTAAATGGTTTGGTCACATTACACGTCAACCGTATGCTGATCCGATTAGGTGAGTAGATGTTTTATATTTGATTATGTTAAGAAAGACAGATAGAACTAGGAAGACTTGGGTTTATTGTATAAAAAATGATCTTAATTTATTAGAACTAAATGAAAATATGACACTAAATAAGACGCAATGGAGAAAAAGGATTCATGTAGCCGATCCTACATAGTGGGATCAAGGCTTTGTTGTTGTTGGTGGTGGTGTTCTTAACAACGTCTAAGGTTATGAGAGAGTCGATCTACCTCTGAAAAGGTTGATCATTGTTGTATCTTGCTTATTTGCATATTTTCTTGATAAGAGCAGCCATCGTTTGAGTTTTCCCATCTTTCTCTTGCCATTTCATTGTGATTTTCTTGTGGGGCTTATGAAATTGGTATTAGAGCATATATCTTTTTGGGATGACAACAAAGAAAGTTGATGTGCTAGAAGGAGAAGTGGGGTAAATTAGATTGAGAATGAAAGAGAGGTTCGCCACCATGGAGGATAGGTTTCTTCCATTGAAAGTTGAATGGAGGATGGATTTGAGAGCATAGGAGAAATGCGAGAGATGAAGAAAAAACACATGGAGATGCAAGCCAAGGTTGTGCTGATCGCTCCAGTTATAAATTGTAACTAATGATTAATTAGGGAATCCTTGGCTAGGTCAAAAGGTAAGGAGACTGAGCTAGAAGACAACGAAGAAGACCTCATCTACCTGTAAGAGCGTACCCCTAGGACCCCGAGAAGTGGGGGAGTGGAGACGGGGATGGGCCGAAAATTAGAGGAGGGATGGTGTAAAGGGCACATAAGAGCACAGTGGAGGAAGGAGGGATTCAAGAATGGGATATGCTTATGATCAAAGGAGGGGGTTCCACCCTTGACACATGGGGAGAAATACCAGAGCAAGATGAGGTTAGGGTGGAGATGCAATGGTCAAGATACTGAAGATGCCAATCTTTGAAGAGGTGGATGCACATGGTTGGATGTATCGGTTGGAGCAATACTTTGTAATCAACGGGTTGAATTATGAATAGAAGCTCATGACAACGACATTATGCTCGGAGGGGAAGGCTTTAGCATGGTTCTAGTGGATGGAGGCAAGAAGTCACTCATTGGATGAGTTTAAGGATTGCTTATTGCAACATTTTCGAGCCATTCGAGAAGAAGACCTACACGAGCAATACTATGCTCTGACTCAGAAGGAGATAGTTACGGAATACCAAGAGATGTATGAGCTCTTATTAGAGAGGTTGAGAGGGATTTCTGCAGCAACATTGGAAGAGAGCTTCTTGAATGGCTTAAATCCCGACATAAGAGCAGCTTGAGACCGCGTGGATTGAGGGAAATGATGAAGCTCGCCTAGATGATGGAGGATAAATAACATGTGAAGAAGATCTACAAAGGCAACAACGTCGAAGGATTCTGTAAGAGCACTTTGACAGCTACAATGCTGAGAAGCCAGACGGTGTTAGAAAGAGACGTCGAATGAGAAGAATATAGGACCTCTATCCGGTGTTAAATTCAAGCATCTCAAAGATATAGAAGTGCAGAATAAAAGAATCGAAGAATTGTGTTACCGTTGTGACTAAAAATACGCTCCAAGACATCGTTGTGAAGGAGCGTGCCCTTCAGGTTCTTTTAGTTCAAGAGGTTGATAAAAAAGAGCGAGGAATCAGAAAAGAAGGCAGTGGAGTAGAAGCATTTACATTTCGATGTGGCGGAGGTGTCACTCAATTCAGTGGTGAGATTTATCCCAATCACACTATGAAGATGAGGGGATGGATCAAACAACAACCGATTGTGGTGTTGGTGGATAGCGGTGCCACACATAACTTCATCTCAAATCAGGTTGCGGAGAAGCTAAGCTTGAAGCTAGTGACTAAAAGAAGCTTCGACGTCATGATGAGGACGGGAAAATGGAAGGTGGAGAAAAGTTGGGGATTTTGCAAGTGGTTGGTTCTGACGCTACATGATCTACAGGTGGTAGGAGACTTCCTTTAGATTTGGGCAACACATATGTGCTTTTGGGGATGAATTGGTTGCAAATATTAAGGGTGATGGAGATGGATTGGAAGTCCTTGACGATGGAGTTTCAAGTGGAGGGTAAGAAGGACATGCTGAGAGGAGATGTTATCTTATTCAAAATCATGGCGTCGTTCAAAACCATGGTCAAGTCGATTCGCGGAGCAAGATTGAGCTACTTGGTGGAGTTAAAGAGCATTAGAGAGATTCAAGATTCAAAGTTGACAAGGTTTCCGGAAGGGGTCCAACAACTCCTATAATAGTTTGCAGATGTCCTCAAACAACTAAACAGGTCACCTCCTCCGATAGAGCACGAGCATGCTATTACCTTGAAGGAGGGTGTTTCTCCCATCAACGTCAGATCATAGAAGTACTCTCGGATTTAGAAAGATGTGATAAAGACGCTGATCCAAGGGATACTTGAGGCTGGGATTATCAGGCCTAGTGAGCCACTTTTCCAGTCCTGTCTTGTTGGTGAAAAAAAAATGGTAGTTCGAGATTCGGCGTGAACTATCGGGCTTTGAACAAGGAAACGATATTGAACAAGTTTCCTATCAGTTTGATTAATGAGTACTGGATGAACTTTATGGGACAGTCATTGTGTCAAAATTGCTCTTAAGTAAGGGTACCATCAGATTATGATGAATTCAACGGATATACACAAGGTAACATTTAGGACACATGAATGACATTTTGAGTTTTTAGTAATGTCATTTGGCCCACCAACGCTCGAATGACATTTCAATCCTTCATAAATAGGGTTTTTCAACCTTATCTTCGAAAATTTGTTCTGATTTTCTTTGATGACATTCTGGTCTATAGTCATACAGAGAAATAACATGTTGGGCACTTGAGGACAGTCCTGGAGACGTTGAGGGAGCAGTTGTTCGATGCCAACTTGAAGAAATATTCTTTTGCACAGTTGTATGTGAAGTATCTAGGACGTGTGGTGACTAGAATAGGGGTAGCCTTGGATCAGTATAAGCCTCAGTATAAGTTCGAGGCTATGGTTGATTGGCTCGTACCAAAGAGTTTAAAGAAGTGCAAAGAATTCCTAGGTCTCATCGGCTACTACCGAAAGTTCGTAAGAGAATATGATATGATAGATGACCACCGATGGAGCAGTTGGAGAAAGACAATTTTAATTGGGGGGGGGGGGAGAACGACAGACATTTGAACATCTAAAGAGGGGCATGACTAGCATCCCGATATTAGCACTTCTAGATTTCAGCGAACCATTTGTGGTGGAAACAAATGAACCAGGGTATGGATTGGGAACAACACTCATGCAGGAATAGCGACCAATTGCTTACTTCAATCAGATTCTTATGGCCAAAGCGACACTAAAGTCAGTATATGAACGAGAGTTGATGGCGATTGCCTTAGCCATTCAGAATTGACGACCCTACTTGTTGGGATGTTATTTTCTGGCTAGGACAGATCATAGTTGTTTAAAGTATCTTCTAGAGCAGCGGATGGTGATTTAGTAGCATTAGAGATGACTATCCAAGATATTGAGAGATTCAGTATCGGTCAGGATTGGAAAACAAGGCAGCTGACGCGTTGTGGAGAAAGGTAGAGGAACCCCAATTGACGACCCTATTAGCACATTTGGTCCTATATTAGGAAGCCTTGAGATTGGAGAGCGACAGGGATGAGGAGCTGAGGAAGATATGAACCGAGTTACTATAAGATTCGAACAATCATCCAGGATTTGCATTGACTGAATAACAACCGCTCCGCTAGGGTTGATTTGTGATTGCCCAAGTCGTTGGAGTATATTTCCAGATTATTGCAGGAGTTTCATGGCAGTGCGACTGTGGGACACTCAGGGGTGCAGAAGACATGCAGTGAACTAGCGACAAAACTTTATTGGATGAGGATGCATAGAGGCGGGTAGGACATGGTGGCAAAATGTGATGTGTGCCAGCGGCACAAGTACTTGATTATGGCTTTAGGAGGTTACTATAATCATTAGTAGTACCGGGGAAGGTTTAGGAAGAAGTGACGAATTTTATTGAGTTGCCATGTTCAGAAGGGTTCACGGTGATTATGTTAGTTGTGGATCGCCTGAGTATGCACATTTCATACCCTTACGACATCCCTACACACCGGTCTCAGTCGCGATGATGTTTATCCGTGAAGTGGTCCATTTTGCACACGGTGCTAGAATCGACTGTATTAGATAGTGATAAGGTGTTACTCAACCACTTATGGAATGAGCTATTTAGGTCACTGGACAATTCTTAAAAGAAGCATCACATATCATCCCAGACCGATGAGCAGACGGAAGTGGTCAACAAGAATCTGGGGACATACTTGCGTTGTTTTGTATTCTATACACCGAAGCTATGAGCTAAGTGGATTGTATGGGCCGAATATTGATATAATACGTCATATCACACCTCAGCACAACAACCCCTTTTAAGATATTTTATGGGCGAGATCCACCTCATTTGATACATTATGGATATAGTCCCACATCGATATCTAGTGTTGTTCAATACTTGGAAGAGAGGGACAAGATGCTAGCAGAGCTTAAGGGGTTTTTACTTATAGCTCAACAAATCATGAAGAAGAAGACGAACAAACTTAGGAGCTGCAATTTGAATCAGGAGATATGGTCTACTTGAAATAGATGCCCTACCGACAATAAATATTGGCTAGGAGGAGATGTGAGAAACTGTCATCGCGATACTTTGGTCCTTATGAGGTGATGACACGCATCAGGACAGTAGCCTACCGCTTACCGTTTGAAGTTACCCCCATTGTCTACACTACAACTGGTCATTCATGTATCACAGCTTAGACGTGCGATTGGAGATCATACTCCATCGTTTACATTACCTACGACTCTGACAGAGGAATTGGAGGCGATCCTTGAGCCGTTGGAGGTCGAAGGAGTGCGCCGAGGAGTAAGAGGAGCAAAGGAGGTTTGTGGGAGCCCTACGAGGCGATCCACAAGCAGTTTCCATCATTCCGCAATATTTTATTGGGAGGGGAGAATTGTTACACCTATACGCGAACTGGTCCACGAGGGACTGGTCTAGCACTATCCAACAGGCCAGGTGGGCTGGTCGTTTCCACTAGATGGGAGCGGGTCACTTTCGCGAGAAAGAGCCGAGCACAAGCGGTGGCAGGGACCCCGAGGGCCTTAATCACCTATTCAAGGATGAGAAATTAAAGAAGTTTAGAGGGATGGTTTGGAAGGAAAGTTTTCGAAATGCAATGAGAAGATTCTATTAAAGGGAGTAACTTAGGGTTTTGTTTTCTTATGTATGTATTTGGTGGCTATTGTGTTTTTTTCTCTTTGGTGGTATTCTTAGAGACGTCTAGCGTTGTGGGAGAGTCGATCCATTTCTTGAAAAGTAGATCACTGTTGTATCTTGCCTATTTGCTTCTGTTTTTGATAAGAGCAGTCCTCGCTTGAGTTTTCTCATCTCTTATCTTGTTGTTTCATGCTTGTTGATTTTGGTCCGGGGCGTATCAGAGTACTCCTGGGATAGGTAACCTTATGGGAAGTTACATTAAGGGAACAAAACCGTGAGAAAATGAGGCCAGTGGGCAATATCTCGATGATGAGAGTTTCGTATGTTACAATATTCATCATTATCTATAGCTTTATCACAAATATTTGGGGTTAGTGTTATAAATTCTCTTTTTTCATTCATTTGTATTGAGTGGAAGTATAAGGTGCGAAACTTTTTTTTTTACAAATCATTTTGAACAATTTCTATACTTGAATAATCTTTGTAAATATTCCAATAATACTTTAAAATTTATAATCCCTTTGTTTGTCATTGGTGTAAACCTACAATAATTGAAAACTTTTGGTTTATCATTTAATTGTTTCTAACGCTAGTTATTGCTCTATCATATTTCTTTTTAATAATATCAATATATCTTTGACATACACCTTTATGCCTTAAAGCACACTAAATTAATTTTCATAGTTCTCAATTGTATGAATTTTTAAGCTTAATAGAACACATATGAAGATTCTCTCTTTGTTCACTCTCTCTCTCTCTAATAATTGCCTCAACAAAAATTCAAGTTTTAGAGTAGATATTTTCACATCAAAACAAATTGACTCTTCAAATTCAGTATCAATTTTTAATACTAAGTACAATTACCCGCCCCTATTCTTTCCTTTTATGATTCATAAAATTGATCACTATTAGCATATTGAATGTAAATTTTGTTTTTAAATAATGATGTAAGTTGTTTCTTCTCTAATCATTCAAGGTCCTCTCCGCCTTCAGATTTTGTTGAAAAGATTCCCCGGTAGCTTTGAACCTCAATAAGTATCTAATCCATAAATAAAGCTTTTCTTTATGTATCTTTCAATGCTAACTCCACATTGTCTTTTTGGATTAATTTGTAATATGTTTCACACTTACTTGTTATTATTATTATTATATATATATTAGAAGTTATATTTGTAAATAATTTATTTATATTTCATTTGTTTGTTGAAATTTTTACTTGATATAATTTAAGTTTGATTAAATGTCTATCTATACGCATGATAATCTACATGATATTTAAGTCGTTAGCACTTGTTAACAACGTCACTTCTCATTGCACTTTGTGCATTGAAGAAAAAATGAATCTTTACAATTCACATCACAATTTGAAGACATTGATATTATTTGATCAACAACAATAACAACAAGAAGCCTTTGTCCCACTGAGTGGGATCGGCTGCATGAATCATTTTCTTCATTGCATTCTATTGAGGGTCATATTTTCATTTAATTCTAATAAATTAAGATCATTTTTTATACAATATGCCCAAGTCTTTCTAGGTCTACCTCTGCCTTTCTTAACATAAGTCGAATTTAAAACATCTACACTCCTAACTAGGTCATCAAATGGTCGACGTTTTATTTTACCAACCCATCTAAGACGATTCTCTCTAATTTTGTCTGCCACTGGAGCTACACCAACCATATGTCGGGTATATTCATTTCACATTTTGTTTGTTAAGTGTAAGACAACTCATCCACCTAAGCATTCACATCTCGACAATACTTATCTTTGTTTTAAGCT
Source organism: Papilionanthe hookeriana x Papilionanthe teres (assembly GCA_022702705.1). Classification (NCBI taxonomy): domain Eukaryota; kingdom Viridiplantae; phylum Streptophyta; class Magnoliopsida; order Asparagales; family Orchidaceae; genus Papilionanthe; species Papilionanthe hookeriana x Papilionanthe teres. The sequence goes on along the minus strand of CM040435.1, from coordinate 9,910,427 downwards.
TCTCTTTTACAGGTTAATATTCTGCACCATAGAGCATTGCAGGTTTCACCATCATTTTATAAAATTTTTCCTTTAAGTCTAAGTGGTACTTTTCTATCGCACAATAGACCTGAAACATTCCTCCATTTCAACCAACCACCTTGAACTAAACTAATAATATCTCCATCTATATCACCATCACTTTGAACAATAGACCCTAAATATTTAATGCATTCACATCTTTTAATGCTTTGATCACCCATAGTTAGAATTCTGTCACTAGAGCTACTAGTGCTAAAATTACATTCCATGTATTCAGTTTTAGTTCTACTAAAACGAAGGACTTTAGACTCTAGTGTAGGTCTCCATAATTCAAAATTTTCCTGAGCTCTTTCTCTCGTCGTATCCACTAGAAGGATATTATCAGCAAAAAACATACACCATACATCCTCTTGTAAATGTCCGGTAAGAGCATCCATAAAACAAAAAGGTATAGGCTTAAAGCCGATCCTTGATATAATCCAACTGTACTAAGAAAATATTTGGTCAATCTTTATTCTATTCGAACACAAGCAATAACTCTATTATACATATCTTTAATAACTTAAATATAAGTCATATGAACACCTTTCCTCTCTAGGCCTCTCCAAAGGATCTCTCTTGGAACCTTATTTTAACCTTTTTCTAAATTAATAAAAAGCATATGTAGATCCTCCTTGTTCTCCTTGTACTTCTCCATCAAATCTCTCAATAAATGTATAACTTTCATGGTAGACACGCCCGACATAAATCCAACCTGATTATGAGAAACCTTTGTAATACTTCTTAACCTATGTTCATATACCCCCCCATAATTTTAAAGTATGACACATCAACTTAATTTCTCTATAATTTGCACACTATTGTGCGTCCGCTTTATTCTTAAAAATGGGGACCAAAATACTCTTCTTCACTTATTAGACACCTTTTAGTTTTTAAAATAATATTAATGAGTTTAGTAAGTCAAGCAACTCTTAAATCTCTTAAATATTTTCACTTGAATTGGGATTTCATCAAATCTTGCTGACTTTTCACTCTTTGTTTTTTTAAAGATTTGCCAACTTCTTTTACTAATGCAACGGTAATAATAAAACATTTTATTATTATTAGCGATATTAAGATCACTAAAGTTGATCGTATTTTCAGAAACTTCATTGAAAGTTTATCAAAATAACTCACTCCCATATGTTGAATATTTTTTTTTTAAATACTTTTTGATCTTCATCTTTAATACACTTTACTTGAGTTATATTTTACTTTTCTTTTATCTTTGTTTAGCTAGTTTATATATATATTTTCCACCATCATTAGTATCAAATATATTATACAAATCACTAAAGGTAGAATTTTTAGCCTCACAAATTGTTCTCTTAGACTCCTACATGTCATTTTTTATTTTTTCTAGTTCTCTAAGCTTTTACATTTAAACTAATTTTTTTAACACAATTTTTGATATTTTATCTTTCTTGCACATTATTGTTATTCCACCATAAACTATTTTTATTTATAAAATTTTTCATTTCGAGTCTTTTAAGTGCATCTTTTGTCATTTGTTTAATAATACATTAATTTATCCCATATCGAATTTGCTTCTTCACAAATATCTTAAATTTGAAATCTTAAAGTTTACTCATCAAAATAATATTATTTGTGACTTTTAGATGCCCCCTTCTAATTCTATGATAATTATTCCTATATTTCTTTATTTTACAACTCTTCATCTTAAAATCAAGAACTAATAATCAATGTTGAGTATTTAAATTCTCACTTGTAATGACTTTACAATCTTTACATTCTCGACGATTTCTTCTTCTTATAAAAAATAATCAACTTGTTTTATTAGATTTATTTTTATGTAATAATATGCTCATCTCTTTTCTTGAATAGAGTATTAATAATAACAAAATCATACGCTAAATGAAAATCAAATATGACTTCCTTCTTCATTAATCACTATAAAATCGTAGCCACCATGAATGTTTCTAAAGATTTCTACCACTCTACCGACATGTCCATGAAAATCTCATCCAATAAAAATTCTTTCTTAAAGATGTATCGTTTTTATTAATTCTGCTAGGTCATTCCAAAATTTTTCTTTAAAACCTATGTTTAAACATATTTAAGAAGCATCATGCCATGATTTTTTCGACAACTTTTACGCTGGTTGTCGACTACCTAACGCAACCCTCTACTTTCCACATCCGGGCTTGAGACGGACAATGGCAGTGTTTAAACATATCTGAGAAGCATAAACACGTATAATATTAAAAAACTTAGTATCAACAACAATCTTAAGGGCTATACTTCTATCTCCAATTCTATTAATTTTGCAATTTTATTTTTCTTACTCTTATCTATAATTATACTTGCACCATTTCTAGTGCGACTTCTGCCTGAATACCAAAGTTTAAAATCTAAACTATCAATCTCCTTAGCATTTTCTCCACCCATTTAGTTTCTTGAATACATAAAATATTTATCTTTCTATGATCATAATATCAACTAATTCTATTAATTTACCTGTGTGAGTATCTATATTCTAAGATTTTATCTTAATATTAGTTTCTTGGGCTAATTTCTTTACCAACATCGGTCTGTAATGTTTAAACTTTTGCTTGTTTGACACTACACTTGGGCGTCGGTATAGCGGCACTTATACACTTTTCACTGTATTCAAGTTATACAGCACATCGCTTCCATAGAGGCCTTAGCTTTTACACATTGATCAAAAAAATTCATGTCATGTTTTTTGATAAATTTTGCGCTGGCTGTTGACTACCTAACATAAATCTTCACTTTTCACATTCGGGGCTTTAAACCGGACAATGACAATGTTCAATGCTGCGATTTGATCAAATTGATCATAAAAAGCATAATCTCACTTTTGCGTCTAATTAGGATTTTATATTCTTATTTTGCCAATTTTTTCTTACAAATTTCAGAATAATTTCAAAACTATAGGAAATCACCCTATTTCTACCACTTTGTTGATGAGGGATTGATTTAGAGATTTCTGAGTTTAATCAAATGGCATTGCATTTTGCTTTAGACCATCTTGCTAGAATTACTTTCGCGCTATCAATGTAGTCAACTTTTGAAGAAATAAATATTTTAACTCACTCTTTTGAACGAATATTGTCAAAATTTCATTGCATGCATATATTTTATTTTTTAGCGGCATTTGGCGAGTAGTAGTTTTTATGGTTCTTTTGAATAAGCAAAGCTTATATGCCATATCCATAAAGCTTTCATGATTTATGGTTTCTGGATAGTAATCTTTTGTTCTTAATGATGAAATGAATGCTTCAATCCAACCTGACAACAACAACAACAACAACAACAAAGCCTTAATCCCACTAAGTGGGGTCGGCTACATGAATCCTTTTTCTCCATTGCGTCCTATTTAGTGTCAAATTTTCGTTTAATTCTAATAGATTAAGATCATTTTTTATGCAATAAGCCCAAGTTTTCCTAGGTCTGCCTCTGCCTTTCTTAACATAAGTTATATTTAAAACATCTACTCTCCTAATCGGATCATCAGGTGGTCGACGTTTAATGTGACCAAACCATCTAAGGCGACTCTCTCTAATTTTATCCGACACTGGTGCAACTCCAACCCTATTACGGATATATTCATTTCGCATTTTGTCTCTAAGTGTAAAGCCACTCATCCATCTAATCATTCTCATCTCGGCAACACTTAACTTAACATTATGCTTCTCAATCCAACCTGAATCAAGCTAAAAATATATTTATTTTGGAGTAAGTGCCAAAGTAGTCCCTTAACTAGACCATATTAGCCATAAAGTTTATATCCGTACTAAATTAGTCCCCAGGTTGTTTTAATACTGGTTAAAATAATTCTCATTGTGAACTATTTCAATCAATGTTAAAAAAAAATTATGGTTAATTTGACACAAATTCTGGGATTAAAATGACCATCCTGTAAAAAGTCAGGGAATATTTTGGCTCTTCTCTCATTTATTTGGGTTCGGTCTTGAATTAGATTGAGTGAATGTTAGTCTCTCTTTTTGGAAGGGAGATGATTTAAGAGATTTTTTGGGTGGGCTGCTCAACTTTCTGTTTTCGTATTCTGATCATTTTCTATTTTGTCGAAATTCTCGTTTATAGGATCCTGACACCAAAAAACCTCGGGTGAAGATATATATGGATAGAGAAACTGGAAAAGTTAAAGGGGATGCACTTGTTACATACATGAAGGTATAACTCATAAATTTAGTTTTTCTATATTGAACCAATTCAGATGAACGTTTTGGAAACCAAATGCTTTCTACACAAGAATTTTTACAATAATAATAATAATAAATTCTATGTACAAGGAACCTTCTGTTGCATTAGCAACCCAAATTTTGGATGGTGTACCTTTGCGTTCTGATGGGAAGATCCCTATGTCAGTAACACAGGCCAAGTTTGAACAAAAAGGTGATTTCTACAATCTGCTACGAATTTTATGTATATTTATATTGAAATTTTATATTCTGGGCCCTTCATTTTTTTTTTTGGTTTTTACAGGAGAGAAATTTATTACGAAAGAAGTCGATAAGAACAAGAAAAAGAAACTCAAGAAGGTTGAAGAGAAGATGCTTGGGTGGGGTAAGTATTGATTTTTATATCCGAGTAAACAATCGGAGGATGAATTTACAGTCTGCTTGCGGGCAATAGAGTTATGCTGCTTGAGTGTCCCCATTTTCTGGAAGACTATATTTTTTGTTTTGCATTCATGGTAAATTTAAGTATTTGAAATGAAAATTTTCAGCTTTGTGTATGTTTGACCCATTCACCCATTTTTGGCTCTCTTACATATTTGAAAACCCAATAATTTGAAAGCTGGTTTGATACTATTTTAAATTAAATTTTGTTTCCGATCTGCAATAAAAACATTCCCATATTACAAATGATAGGGGCATTTATATACATACCACCCAATTCTTACATATTTTACATATCTAACGTCTAAACTTTGGTTTTTTTACTTCTATATCACCCAAATCTTTCGTCACATAAAAAATACCACTATTTTAACTTTCAAAGTGAAGTACACCTTTTCATGCATGGGTAAGGTGGCATATATGTAAAAAGTTGAAGGTTAGTTGTTAGATATGTAAATACATAATAATGGAGTTGTATGTATATAAATCTTCCAATTAAAGATGATAATGCAAGTTCTAAACAGTTTATGTTAACTTTAAGCTCAGAGTTACCTCTGTAGTATCTAGCAATCATTCCTGTTTCATTCTTCTCTTTTGAAGTGTTAAATTAGTAACAGACAAGCAATTTTATTTTTGATTTGTTGCGATTTTTGCTGGTGTTGTTTTGCAAAATCTCGTTTCATAGCCTAATATTACTGATTTAAATGCACGAAGGTGGCCGTGATGACGCAAAACTCTTGATCCCTGCTACTGTTATCCTATGGAATATGTTCACTCCTGCTGAGTTAAGGGTAAGCCATGAGATTTTCTGCCAAGTTAATGTGGATTGTTTACCGCCTATTAACCATCTCGACATCTTTGAGCCATTTTTGCTTGTGGCTTTGTTAATTTGTACAGGATGACGAGACTCTCCTACCAGAGCTTGAAGCAGATGTCCGAGAAGAATGTGTAAATCTTGGTCCCGTTGACTCCGTTAAGGTAAAACGAATCCAACTATTTTCATTTAACTATTTTCGTTTAACTTGTTGATTCTAGTTTAGTTAATCATCAATATTGCATTATATATATATATATAGGTTTTCCTCCAGTATGGTTGCCCATAATTACTTAATTTTTCTGGTGTGCTGGTAATTGCATTCATTCCCTGACTAGAGAGGATTTATAGCTAGGGGCATTTACATACATAGCACACAATTTTTTATGTATTTACATATCTCACAACTAAACTTTCATATTTACACACATAGCACTTTTGTTCTTTAAACGAAGCCCCAAAATGTTGGCCACATAATGTCATAATGTGTGACTTTTACAGTCTTCTAATCTACATATGCCTGCATTATACTGCTATATCCATAAAATTTTATGGTCAGGCTATTAATTTCTTCCTAAAATTTCATGCATTCAATCAACCACAAGAATGAAATCTTCTATTTGATTCATCTATTGATAAAGTTTTAAATTCATAATTGCAACATATTATTAGAACAGAATAATAACCTTTCCTTAGCATGAAGCGGAAATCACTAGTAATTCAAATGGTATTACTGAATAATTTTAATTATTTGTTAATGGTTATTGATTAAACGAGTTTAAATGTATTAATTGTAGGAATACAAAGAGTACCATAAGTATAAACTCAGCAACCCTTTTTTATCTTCAAGAAACAATTATAATTCACATTTATGGTGAAGATGTAACAACCATGAATGTAATTATGCTATTTTTATTTTCAACATAATTCATTTTAGTTGAATTGAAAGGGATCAGTTCCTTACTATTTTAATTAAGCTAGTCAATATTAGATCATTTCTTATATAATTCTATGTTAAGTTCTAAGCCAAAATTTTTAATATGTTTATATATCTATTAAGTAGATATATAATGATTCACAGAAGCGCATCCATCTTCTGATATTAGCAATCCTCAGGTTTCCTTATCTGAAGCCAACATTCAGTGATTCTTGTTGAGATGTGTCTATCCTGACATGTAAAAATACCCATAATCAATCTTCAAAGCAAATTTCAATCATAGACATATCCATTAACAAATTAATCTGACCAAATTATGTGTATATTCTTGATATTGAACTAGTAATCTATAATAATTTAACATTTAAGGATAAAATTGATTGCATCAGAGCAAAGGTTATTGTATAAGTTTTATTCTTCAAGTAGGCATACTCAATTTTCTTGTTAAATAAGGCCATAATAGAGATGAACCAAGCTCATTTTCAAGCCTTTTTAGACCCATTTTTTATTTAATTATTTTATTTGTTTTATTTTCATTTGGATAAGATTAATTTTAAATTTGAATGTTTATTGGGATTTGATAGGATTAGATTTGCAATTAAATATTTGGCTTTATTTTTATAATACGATCTTAATTTATAGGGATCCATGAAGTGTAGTTGAACTTTATTATTAATTGATGATTGAGTAAATGCAAATAACTTGCGGCAAATGGAGTGCTCATTCGTTGCATATTTTTATGCAAGTGAGTTATTCCTCTTTTCTCTTCCATTACTCCAAGATTATTTCTATTGTTTAGTTAATACTCATCAAACATATCTATAAAACAATTGACATACCTTTGACACATTTTTTTTTTTTTCTAATACATGCTGAATAGGACGCAATGGAGAAAAAGGATTCATGTAGCCGACCCCACTTAGTGGGATTAAGGCTTTGTTGTTGTTGTTGTTGTTGTACATGCTGAATCAATTCTCCTTTATGCAATCATATTCTTTTTTTGGATCAATTTAAAAATTTTTCAATTGGTTTTTTTAAACCATGCATGCCTATATGGATAGAAATGAAATGCCGAATATATCTAAGTATTGAAAACCTGTAATTTTTTACTTCTTGCCTTAATAATAATTTACAATTACTATTTTCTTAATTTTGGTCAACTTTAGATATACTGGGTTTTGGCGAATTCTTTAGAAATGAGTTGCATTTTCTCTTGATTTAATAGCTCCTTGCTACATTTAGCAAGGAATAATGTACTATTACAATTTCTTATGTTCTCTTCATTCTAAAATACATACTAGCGGCATTTGCATACATACAACCTAATTCCTATGTATTGACATGTCTAAAACCCATACTTTGCTTTTTTACATTTATACCATCCAAAATTTTCATATCACATCAAAGATTCTATCTTTTTAACTTTTAAAGTGTGTAATACACCTTTTCATGCATAGGTAAGGTGACATATATTTAAAAAAATTGAAGTTTTAGGTATTAGATATGTAAATACATAAGCGTTGAGTGGTAGGTATGTAACTCTTCCTGCATTTTATGTGCAGGTCTGTGAGAATCATCCACAAGGTGTTATCTTGGTCAGATTCAAGGATCGGAATGACGCCGTAAGATGCATCGAGCTAATGAATGGAAGATGGTGCCTTTCTCAACGCCTAAATTTGTTTTAATCTCTCAATATTGCAAAATTCTCTGCATGTTCATACTTTTCCATGCAGTTGGAATCTTGTGAGAAGTTTTATTTATGCTCTAATATCATTTACTACGCTTTTAATTTTATAGTGAAGTTTTTTACATACCAATCACTCAAAACATTGAATATAACATTTTAACCACAATAATTTTAAATATAACATTTTAATTCCAACCACCGATCCTTACCCACTAGTGAAGGTTTTGATCGTGTTTTTAAAATAATAAATAAATGTTTTTGGTATGATTTTGTAATTTTATAGGTTTGGAGGGAAGCAAATCCGCGCGAGTGAAGACGATGGTACAATTAATCATTCTCGCATTCGTGATTATGATGCTGATGCTGAGAGATTGGAGAAATTTGTTTCAGAACTTGAGGCTGCTGATGAATAAATATTGTCAAAGTGATTCAATGAAGGTTAATTTTATCATTTCATTGCAAATTCTCTCATAAGATAGATTGAAGATCTTAGCTTAACTAGTTGGTAGAGTTAGAAGAGTCTTTTTGCAGTGCAAGAAGAAGGCAACATATAACTTAAGAAGCAGTTGGAGCCTCTGCTAAATTGAGTGTGCGTTTACTACTTGTTTTAGGTACTCCAGTGCAGTAAATTTTAAGGAGATTATTGGTTTTTGAGTTGATGTGAGTATGTTAATGTTAGATTTTGTGATCTCAATATTTTCTTTATATAAATGAGACACTATAAGGGGGCATTTACATAATTACCACTTAAAACATTCATATTTACATGCTTAGCATTCAAATCTGTAACATCACATAAAAAATACCATTATAAATGTTATTATAAATGTTAAATACACCATCAGACCTCATGCAAAGGTTGTTACAAATGTAAAATATGTAAATACATAAGAATTTTGTGATATTTATGTCAAATTCCCAATTAAAAATGTATCAAAATGAAGTGAGCGCTCCTCAATGCTCCCAACCAAACAGTTTGGTTTCTCTAATGTGTACACTTTATTTGAAAGCATGCATACAGAGGCCTTCAGTGATTAAACAGATACATTTAATACCTGATTCAATTGTTATATTGGAAGTGTATTTGTTGTGAATTACATTAAAAGGATCTTTTTGATTGAGAATTAATGGTGTGAATCAATGTAATTGAAAAAAAAATTTGTATGAAATATCTATTATAAATTACAGTGTTATAAATATTGAAGGATTACTATTTTTAACTTGAGGGACTTTTGTACGTTTTAAGCATGCTTAAACGTTGTAGCAGATGTTCAGGAACTGGGTCTTGATGTGACTAGTGTAAGCCGCAAATTTTGTGATCTATGGTAGCTTTTGCAAAAATCAATCGACGGCCTTGTTTGGGACAGTGTATTAGCCGTGATGTGTTTGGGAAAGCACAGAAAATTTTGTTTGGTTGTAGTGATGCGGCAACAGTTTAGTCATAGCCAATAAATGCGGGCCGTGAGTTTTACCCCGCATTTTTTCTTGATTTTATTACTAGAGAGAGACTGCTCTGCTCTCTTCTCTTGCTTCTTTGCCTTAGGCATCTTCTCCTCTCTCGCTTCTCTTTGATTTCTGGCTCCAGTGGCATGGAATTGCCTTCTCTCTCGATTCTCTTCGATCTCCGATTTTGTTTGGTTTCTTTGCTCTCCGTTCACCTCCGGTGTCCTCTAACCCTTCTCTTTGTGGTTTGATGTTCATTGCCATGTGTGGCTTGCTCTTTGTGATTTGCGATTTTGCTCTATGGAGAAATCAATTTCTCTATTGGAAGGATGGGATTTCAGAAAATTTCATTACCTTTTTTCTTAAAAAAAAAAAAAAATTGCAGGCTTAATGTATGAGTATTAAAACTCATATATTTCTCATTTTCCTTGCATGACATACACATACATATGCAACAACTCGGTTAGGGAGTTTCTTAGGGGTCACCTCACAAGGTTTAACATGTTACATGTGACAACTCACAAATCATGGACTCTATGACTCCTCTAAGATGATTTCAAGAGAGGTGTTAGCTATAACCCTCTATATTTTATCACAAAATGAAACTATAAGAGAAGCCAAGTAGTGATTTCAACATCCATCAGAAATAATCAGTAGATATTTCTCAGTTGCTTTCAATGCTCTGATTAGCTTGTTATCAAAAGTTATCGGACCCGACGACCCCACATTCCAACCTACATAGAAATTTCACAAGACTAACGTCATATGTCATATTTCATGGTGGATTCATGTGTTCATACTTTTCTACTTGTACACAATAACTATAATACATTGGATAATTGTTTTAGGATTGTGTTGAAGGAATTGATGGCAAACATGTGCATTACAATCTAATGAATAGACTTACAATAAGAAAATATTATTTGGTTGATACTGGATACCATTACAAAGAGAGTATCTCAAACTTTCCCTAATATAAAATATCATATTCCAGATTTTAAGAGAGCTAACGACATAGTTCATGGTATAAAATAGATGTTTAATAATAGACACTCATCTTTACGAGGTGTTTTTGAAAGGACATTTAAGGTTTATAAAAAGAGTTATTTTGCGTGATATACCCACATATCCTTTCAACAAACAAGTGATGGTTGTGGTCGCTACAATGGTTTTCCACAACTACGTTCTTCGACATCCTTCACGTAGTGATATTGTTTTCAATAGCGCATATGAGGATCAATCACATGTCCCCATCGAGGCATACGAAGATCACCTAGGCCATTTAATATCACGACCTGAATCTGATTTACACGACTCTTGTAAACATGATGGGGAGGTGCTATGGAGAAGGTAGAGCTGAGAGAGCAATTACAAGTGCAATAGTTAATGAGTGAAAGGATTTTTGTATGCTTTATTTTCTTTTTTTGTGTAGTGTGTTGCAAATAATAATCATTGATTATTGTAATGACACTATTTCCAATGATATTCATGTGAAATTTCGATTCGATGTAAATTACTTTTTCGTTCTTTTCTAACATGGAAGACCTCTAGGAAACCATGGGTATAATATAATTTTTTTTTTCATGTTTTTTTTTGTTTGTTTTTTTATGTCTATGATGACATAAATGATCTTAGGGGTTCTTTTATATGGACTTTAAGGTGATTTAATTTTATTACAAATAAGAGCCCGATCTTACATGGTTAAAGGAAATTAAGATCCTTTTTTTCAAGTCAATATAACTGTTGGGTTTTTCCTTGAAGACCTTTATGGTGATATGGTTCTATGATACATTCAAGCACGATTTTATATGATTTAAAGGTAACCAAGATCCAATTTTTTCTAGTCATTTGACTGTTGGGATTTTTCTGAATGACATATCTGATGATATGCTTCCATTAAACATATGAGTTCGATATTATATAATTTAAAGATAATAAAAATACATTTTTTTAAAGGTCTACAATTTTTTTATAATGACAGATTATTCGTTGTTTTATACTTTCTGCTGAGACCTTACAACTTTATAAATTTTAATTATGTATTTCTATTATTCTTTTTAACTAATGTTGCATCTAACTAACTTTAAACATTCAGAATATATTAGCTCAAGATCTTCCAATGCTTTTAGAGTATTGTATTGCTGCAATGAACCGTAATGTTCTCTACTTGCTCGCGACAAGCATAGCTATAAAAAAAAATTTGCAGGCATCCAAGAAATAGTTCAGAGAACTGACTTCAGGTGGGAGAATTGGTTTATTTATTCCACCTCCGATAGTAATCAGACGTGGAGAATTTCATTAGAAAATTAATTATCTTGTAAAATTTATCGTCTGCATTCCATATTATTATAATTTTTTTTTGATAATTTTTTTTTTTAATTTTAATTGTTCCTTTTAATAAAATTTCAGCTTTTATCATAAAATATTTAAACTAAATTTCTATTTTCATGCATGAAATATGTAGCTAAGACTGATTTTATTATAACACAAAACAAAAAACTTTTTATCATAAACAAGCTACACCAACTGCACAAAACAACAAACACAATTTTCCCGCACCAACTTTCTAACACAACTACAATGCATCAACTTTTTTAATAAACTACACCTGACCTAAACAGATGCAAAGACTGTTAAAATTAATATTTATGTTTGAACTTTGGATGTGCAATAACAAATTTGCCAAAAAAAAAATATCATTTGCTATAATATTTTTATAACTTAGCATCCATTTATGTAAATAATAGAAATAAATATATTTCTATTCAAGCCTTCAAGAGAAAATTTTAATGAAGTTTAATTAAAAAAAATTTCTCCCCTTCTGGAACTTTTGCTACTGTACTGATTGACAAAAAAAAAAAAAGAAAAGAAAAAGAGCATTATAATGCTAAAGAATGGGTACGCTAAATCTAAAACTCCGCATATATTACCAGTCTCAAAATATCAAAATACAACTATAATTAGTTTAGCAACAAAACGACATAAATACTCGGTGCAAAAATTTCTACCCACTAAAAGAACATTCCTCGAGACTCATTACTCATCAAATCCGCATTGCTTACAAAATTTCTGTTTTATTTTTATTTTTACAAAATCACCCCCTTTTGTTAAGGAAGCATAAATAAGAGCCTTAAACTAACCTCAGTAGAAATCCACCACACCATCCACTGTAAAAGGTGGGTCAATTTCTATCCTCTTTGCTTTGCCTTCAGAATGTAATTGTGGTAACATATTCGCATCCTTAGCTGTAGCTCCTGCAGCGGTCCAAATTGTAGCATGAGGCCATTCATTTTTAGAGTTTATGTTTTCGCCTTCGATGGATCCTATTCGTGCTTCAAAAGCAGCCAAATTATCGGAAAATAGCAATGCGACGAACTCGACTGGGACTTTCTTGTGATGGTGAACACCATAACTAGCAACGGCTGTCACCCCATGACTCCTTTTGTGAGCTAGGGTTACATGAGCCTTGGTTAGGTTCTTCTCCAATTCTTTGCCTTTAAGGAATGCTTGGACTTTAGATTCTTTATTGGCCAGCTGAAAATATTTGTTGTTATGAATTAACATTACATTAATACAACATAATAATGCTATAATGAAAAAATATTTGTAGTAAAGAGACAAAAAATTGGGCCAACAGATACGATTGTGTGGAAGTGTCAAAATAGTCCTCTAACCGTTCAAATGCGGTCATTTTAGCCCCTAATCCCCAAACTCTTTAAATTAGGACTGAAATATTCCTCTATGAGTACTAATTTAGCCCATTTTAAAAAAGACAGGATGAAATGGGCATTTTCTAAAATGACCCATTACAAAGAGCCGGATTACTTTGACAATTTTTTTGATATAGAATATATGTTGACTAGTGTGAAATTTATGCAAATAAGCATTCTTATACCTTCTCCAATAGACTTCTGATCTCGAGCACAGGGAGTGTGACAGCTGCAAAAACAAGGTTGCCGAATCTCCTCTTCTCAGATTCTGGTGTTCTAACTCCACCTTTTACGATATCATTGAGTTGTTCCGTGACTTGCTTGACGGCCAAGTCAAATGGAACCTGGAAAATTAAAATGAAAAATAAGTTTAAGCAACACAAACTCAGAATTTCAGCAAAGCTCAAAAAAATTAAGATGGCGTTTGGCTAATTTTACTTTTTAAGTATGTGAATTCAGCTTCTTATTATACTTTTCTAAATTGTAGAATACTCTGTTAATAAATGTTGCTAACCAAATGTGCATGAATTAATGCAAAAACAGATGATGTTCAGTAATTTCTATGTAGTAATTATAATCACCATGCAAGCAGTTTTCTGCACAGACACACACACACACACACAGACAGGACAATTCATATATAACATAATCCTAAAGAGTCAAATAGTATTCTTATTGTTTACATGAGGTCAAAATAATCCTGTGACTGCAAGCAAATTTTGAATCAGACATTTTATATATAACATAACGACCATATATCATCTAACCATTCCCGTCATTTTCCTCAGATTTCCAGCCAATGCATTGACGGTACAAATTGTTCTACAAAAGAAATTTTAAGAATACAAAACACAAGTGTTTTCTATAGTTGAAAGGTTCACCTAAAAAAGCTACTATTTTTTTTTAACCAAATAGAAGGAGGTGAGCAGGATTTGGGGTAAATGACACCCATCTAGGGTTTCTAGATGGTGTTTAAGTATCTAGAAAAGGGGTTGTGAAACTTTTTGGATAATAATAAAGACCAAAACTTGAGAGACAGAATAAAATTTGAGCAGGAAATAAGGTTACAGCTGCTGTTTTGAGAAAAAATAGTACGGAAAAGAAGCCGGTTCTATGTAGGACTGATAAGGACGACAAGGGCGATCGACCAACAACTCCGGATCAAGCTGTATACACACCACTTGAAGAAGGAAGAGACAACAACACTCCAAAGAGCAGAAAATAAGATATAACAATCTCCAATATTATTTAAAAAAAAAAACCCCAAGTCTAAATCGGCTTCTAAAACAACATATTTATAAATCTCAAGCAAATTAACCTTAATATTTCTAATTAAGGTAAAGAAAGCCCAAGAGAGCCAACCAACCCCTGGGGACTGGAACTCCCAAACCAAACTCGAGACAGAACCAGGCGGGCAGGTTCTTCTCACATCCATCTGAGATGGATACAGATGATGGCCGCATCAATGGAAACCATCAACAAGAATGTGTCCACCATTTTGCAAAAAAATAAGGAAATGAAACTTGGAAGAGAATTTCTTGAAATAAAATTACTGACTAAAAAAAGTTATAATATGCAGCAAATTAACTATTGTCAGATTACACAAATCTCACTACAATCTAAGAGATTAAGGTTCCTAATCATTACCCTACCTGGACAGAGTTGAGATAATCAGCATTTCTGAACAAGACCTCTCGCAGACGCTTTTCCCATTGCACCCATTCCTTTGCATATGAGCCTTTGCCCGGTTCCGTCCTATGCCAAGTTGTTTAGTTGAATATTAGAAATAATCTCGTGTAAAAAACAAAGACAAACTGCCTCGACTTTTGACTTGTTAAAAAAAATAATAATAATAATGTGCAATAAAAATAGTAACTAGAATAATTAGGCTGACATACTTCAAAGGGGGTGGGATTCTATTCAACAACTGTATTCATATAACCCTTGCGGGGTAAACACAACATTCAGAATAATCATATGAAATAAGCATCCAACACAAAAAAGAACACTAAAATAGCAAGGAATGAGTGATGCCTTATCTAAGAAAAATGCAATAAATGATGATTAATTTTAACCCTTTCGTTTTTCCTTATCGGAAAACTGTTCACCCTCTATCTCACAAACTAAATAAATTTTGTAGTTTTTTTGTTAAATTAAGGGACATTTGCATACATAACACACAATTATTATGTATTTCCATTCCTCACAACTAAGCTTTCATATTTACACATGTAGCACTCAAATCTTCAATATCAAAGAAAAAATAGCACTATTACTACTTTTATAAAGTGAAATCCACCTTCTTATCTAAATATGAAAGTTCGGGTGTGAATTATGTAAATGCATAAGAATTTTGTGCTAAGTATGTAAATTTCCCTTTAATTAAATACTTCAACATGACAAACAAAGCTCTTCTCTTCTCGAGTCATTTATGAGAAGTCAAAAAGCAGATGGCAAGGAGAATATAATACACCTAAAACGGTTAGAAAGACCAGTGTAGAAGTACCAAACCAAGAAAAAAAAAACTATTTCAACCAAAAATTAAAAGGGACAGGAATTAGAAAAAAAGAAAAAAAAGAGTGGGCTCAAACATAACCCTCTTGCAGTCCATCTAGTACAATCAATAATTCTTACGGAAGTTATGAAAGCAATTAATTGATACTTAAAGCTAGGGCTAGAAAAAATCATATCTGGAGTCAACCTTGGCTGGAGATTAGATCGAAGCTTTCTTGATTCAACACAGACCTGATCAAAACTTAGCTAAAGTAAGTTCTCGATCCAGTCTCAATTATAGCTAAAATTAATTATTGACATTGATATCAACTTGATTTTAAACAAAGAATTCTTCAAGGTACATAATAATTAATTATTGTTGCATGCATATATGAAAACCAATCATAGCGTATCTAAGACACATTCATACTAGATGGTTATGCGAATGTGCATACTGTTATGCATTAATAATTGAAATAACAAACTTCAAGAAACTTTACTTAAAATGTACGGCCGGCGTTCCTTCTCATCTTGATGTAAGAAACTTCAGTTACCACTGCCATTCTTTACAGTAGTCTCTCTATACAAGGGATCCTATATAGCATCTGAATTGTATCTGAATTTCTTGATTTCCTATTTTCTTCTTGTCCTACTCTATCTGTTCTTGCTGTAGCTATGAGTACCATTGAAATCATTCCTGACATCAGACCCTTAGCCCACCGTCATCTCATCTCCATCATGAGTTCTCATTTTATCTCTTCTGCCAATGTAGCAACGCCCACTGCAACCTCCACCGCAATGCCATGTGATAATCCCATCCCAACCCAATTAAAATTCCTCGCGGAAAATATCAGAGGCATCATCTCAGCTCCTCTTACTGCTGAAAATCATCCACTTGGAAGGCTCAAGTCGTGATGCTTTTTTGTGCCACTACGTGTGAGAAATTCCTCAATGGAATCTGCAGTAGAGTCCATCCATTCTTGATTCCAAGGGGATTGAAATACCAAAGCCATATTACACAAAATGGATCATGACAGACCAAAATTTGGCAGCTGTATTGTATTCAATCATCTCTTATCCTCCTCTTCCCTAGATCCTCAATCTTAAAACGTGTTTGAAGTCTGGACAACAGTGGAACACAGAATCTAATCTACTAATAGATCACACATTATTCAACTCAGGGGTAAGCTGCATAATATATCCATCAAAAAAAAAAAAAAACCATGACATAATACCTATCCGAAATAAAATGCAAAGTTGGCACCGTAATTGCTGCAGGCGCATCCCTGAATCCTGAAGACATAATTCAACATAATCCTATATACACTCAACTGTCTTCCTTCAATTTACCACGCATTCAAGGCATCTATTAGAACCAATCTTCGAATCACAGGCCTTGATGATCTTTACACACTACCATGTAACGAGAAACTCAATTTGACAAAAGAAGCTTCCAAAGATTTGCAAGCCCTTGCTTCAACCAGGGATGTGGCAGATATAAAACTTCAATCACACTCCAATCAGAATCAAGAATCTTGAGGTCCACACACAAATAGCAAAAACGTAACTTCTCAAAATCTTCCACACTCATTTGTCAGACATGCAATAAATCAGGACATTCGGCATTTAAATGCTGGCATAGGCAGGATAAGAATTACCAGCCACATACTGCTTTGGTCACTGAATCAACAGGTAGTACCAACAACAATTGATTTCGACAGTGGTGCAACAGAGCATCCATCATTAATCCTAATCAAATTACCAACACTCAAGATTACAGGGGTGATAGTTCTATTACCATGGTAATATTCATCAACTTCCCATTGCTCATGCTGGGAAATGCTTGCTACCCACAACTACGTGTAAGCTTCTCCTTCCAAACATTCATCATATTCCAAATCTTGCCTATAATTTGCTCTCAGTTCATAAACTTACATTTAACAACTGCTCTATCACTTTTACGGCTAAAGGTTATTCTTTCAAGAATATGGAGACCAACATGTTTGAAGGAGTGTGCAGCGACTACCCAATACAGTACAATAACACTTCTACAACTACACTGAGCTCCCTAGCACTCATAACCATCCAACAGGTTCCAAATCTTTGGTATAGAAGACCCAGTCACCCATCCCACAAGGTTCAAAAGCTCCTGACAAAATGTATTTCTTCACTAAGTTGCTCTAACTATAGATATCAATGCACTTCTTGTAGTCTCACAAAGAGTAGTAAATACCCTTTATCACATCTACTTCACATGCCTCTCATCCCTTAGATATCATACAGTCTGATGTATGGAGACCTTCCCATATTCCATCTACACAGTCATATAAAAACTCCGTCTTTGTGCATGACTACTCTCATTTCTCATGAGTGTATCTTCTTAGAAATAAGATAAAATTCTTGAGAAATTCACATAATTAAAAAATCTGGTGGAAAATCAATTCAACAATCGTATAAAAACTCTTCGCACAAATGGAAATGGTGAGTATCTCAATACACATTTACTACGCCACCTAAACAACGAGGCAATCAAAATCAATACATCTGCCTTTATATAAAAGAATGGTTTGGCAGAAAAGAAACACAGACATTTTAAAGAAACAGTTCGTGTTCTGCTAATTGAGGTCTCTTTACCTCTACACTTATGGACAAACATCCCTCTTACTGCACGTTACTTGATCAATAGGTTACCATCAAAAGTAATCCACTCTTAAGTCTCCTATGGGGTCTTGCATGGCAAACTACCCACATATAATCACTTCTACTTATTCCAAAAATAAGTTATTTCCTCTCTAAAAATTGTGTTTCTTGGATCTGTATCTTCCCGAAAGGATACAAGTGTTGAGATCCTCAAACCAACAAAATTTATATATCCAAAAATGTCTTGTTCAATGAGGCAGATTTTTCTTATCAAAAGACATTAATCTCCAAAAACCATATTACAGTACACACACCATGACTACTACCACTCTTATTGGTTCTTACCTCTTCTTTGCAAGTTGAAACCCACTATAAATAGCATCAACACCTCAACCAGCCAAGCTACAACCACAACAAATTCCAGGAGTGATACTATTATTTCCAATACTTCATCCAACCCATTAGCAAATAATAAAGTAGTACTTGAAAACTGTGAATTTGGCATGTCATCACCTACTCCAATCCAAACTCATCAAATATTAACCCGCATGAAGACAGGGCATCTTAAGCCCAAGCAAATTCTTGACCTTACTTATGACTCCATCCCTCTGATGCTTCATGCTATTCGGCTACCACCAAACATTCCCATTGGAGCAAGCCATGTCTGAAGAATTTCAGACATTACAATATCAAGGGACCCCCAGGTCTTGGTTCCACCCTCACCACATCAAAATATTCTAGGGTGCAAATGGACAATTAAAATAAAATACAATGCAAATGGATCAATTGGTTAATAGAAAGCTAGATTGCTTGCACAATTGTTCAAACAACATCATGAAATAAATAACACAGAAACCTTCAGTCCTATGGCAAAAATATCCATAGACCGGACTTTTCTTACAATTGCCCTCACCTACAATTGGATGTTTCGAGTGCATTTCTTCTAGGCCTCCACTTGATTGAGACAGTCTCTATGGAACAACCACTTGGTTTTCTAAATGAACTTCGCCCTAACTATGTCATCTAAAGAAAGCTCTTTAAGGTGTTAATTAACAAGCACCAAGATAGCGGTTTTCCACCTACACAAGATACCTACAACAACTAAACTTCACTCCCAACTCAACAAATTCTTCTCTTTTCTGCTACCATAGTGATACCTCTCATATCCACATTCTAATATATGATGATGACAACTTCCTAACAAGGAATGATCTGAAAACCATCAATAATATTCTGCACAAACTTACAGCATCAGTGCAAAATGAAAAATCTGGGGACAACACAATTTCTGGGCATTTCAGCAACTCTAGACAAACACGCACTACATTTAAATCAAACATCCCATTCTCAACAAATTCTTACAAATTCAAGAATGCTAAATTCCAAGCCTGTTAAAAACACCACTTTTCAACAAAAAACCCAATAGACATATTAAAATCCCTTCATGGACCCTTAATTTTATCGTAGAGTCATTTGATGAATACAATATCTTACTCATATCAGGCCAGACATATCCTATGCAGTTCATTTTAATCAAGCAGGCCAGTCAATGCACCGACCATCTCAGCATAAATTCCAACAACTAAAACATATTCTAAGGACATTGAAGGCACAAAAAATTTGGGTCTACCGGTATCCAGAGAAATATTCAACTCACGGCCTATGCAGACTAGGCTAAGCAGGTTATCCCATTTATCACAAGTCTATTTGCACTGGCTACTGTATTTTCCTTGGCTTAAAGCACTCATCTCATGGGCATTTAAAAAAACCAAACAACGGTTGCTCTCTCTTCCACAGAAGCTGAA
Source organism: Papilionanthe hookeriana x Papilionanthe teres (assembly GCA_022702705.1). Lineage (NCBI taxonomy): Eukaryota > Viridiplantae > Streptophyta > Magnoliopsida > Asparagales > Orchidaceae > Papilionanthe > Papilionanthe hookeriana x Papilionanthe teres. The sequence continues at coordinate 9,890,210 of CM040435.1, read as the reverse complement.
TATTGAGCACTTACTATGGCCACCACTCAGACATTTACTGAAAGATTTCAGAATTTGTCTCAGCCAACCACATTATATTGAGATAACACTTCAGCAATAGCTCTTACCAAAAACCAATTTTTCACGTGAGGACAAATTATATAGAAATAGATTGCCACTGCATTCAGGAATGTATCACAACAATCAAATAAGAGTGCATCACATTACCATAATGGATCAGCCCGCAGATTACAAAATCTCTTCCAAAAGTATATCTGTTCCAAACCAATAATCTCAACAGGGGAGCGGTGGGGTGGTTAATATATCAAGAACAATCATAACTGAAATAACTAACTTCAAGAAACTCTATTTGCACTATACAGCTGGCGTTTCTCTCATGATGTAACAAACTTCAGTTACCACTCTTGTTCTTTACAATAGTCTCTCTACGTATGGGATCCTATATAACAGCTGAATTCTATCTGAATTTCCTGATTTCCAGTTTTCTTCTTGTCCTTCTCTATCTTTTCTTGTTGTAACTATTGAGTACCATTGAAATCATTCACATGAAAGTACATTTTCCAATCCAATAAGAAACTAGTTCAATTAAAATCCATGCCTGGTCATTTTGAGCTTGATCATAACTAGACCCGACTCATCATCTATTAGTTCACCGTAGGGCGAGCCCCTATAATGCCAAAATCAATCAATTCAAACTTCTAAAAAAAAATTATACTCAAACACAAAGCAAAACTTGTTAGGAATTGTTCAAAATAAATAGGCAAACGTAGCTCAACTAAAAAAAAGAACTCAACTGGAGTGACAACAACAACAACAACAAAGCCTTAATACCACTAAGTGGGGTCGGCTACATGAATCCTTTTCTCCATTGCGTCCTATTTAGCGTCAAATTTTCATTTAATTCTAATAAATTAAGATCATTTTTTATGCAATAAGCCCAAGTTTTTCCTAGTTCTACCTCTGCCTTTCTTAACATAAGTTGTATCTAAAACATCTACTCTCCTAATCGGATCATCAGGTGGTCGACGTTTAATGTGACCAAACCATCTAAGGTGACTCTCTCTAATTTTATCCGTCACTGGTGCAACACCAACCCTATTACGGATATATTCATTTCGCATTTTGTCTCTAAGTGTAAAGCCACTCATCCACCAAATCATTCTCATCTCGGCAACACTCAACTTAACATTATGCTTCTCTTTTAAAGACCAACATTCAGCACCATAGAGCATTGCAGGTCTCACCACCATCTTATAAAATTTTCCTTTCATTCTAAGCGGTACTTTTCTATCACATAATAGGCCGGATGCATTCCTCCACTTCAACCAACCAATATGAACTCTACTATTAACATCCCCATCTATATCACCATCGCTTTGAACAATGGACCCGAGATATCTTAATCGTTCACACCTTTTAATAATTTGATCACCCAAAGTTACACTTCTGTCACTAGACCTACTATTACGAAAATTACATTCCATGTATTCAGTTTTAGTTCTACTCAAACGAAGACCTTTAGACTCCAAAGTAGACCTCCATAATTCAAGTTTTTCCCGGGCTTTTTCACTCGTCTTATCCACGAGGAGGATATCATCAGCAAAAAACATACACCAAGGTACATCCTCTTGTAAATGCCCAAGTAAGACCATCCATAAATAAAGCAAAAAGATATGGGCTTAAAGCCGATCCTTGATGTAAACCAACAGAAATAGTAAAATATTTGGTCAATCCTCCTTCAATTCGAACACATGTAACAGCTCTAGCATACATATCTTTAATGACTTGAATATAAGTCATATCAACACCTTTCTTCTCAAGAACTCTTCAAAGAACATCTCTAGGAACCTTATCGTAAGCTTTTCTAAATCAATAAAAATCAAATGTAGATCATTCTTATTATCTTTGTACTTCTCCATCAAACCTCTCAATAAATGTATAGCTTCCATAGTAGACCTGCACGACATAAATCCAAATTGATTATGAGAAACCTTGGTAATACGTCTTAACCTATGTTCAATTACCCTCTCCCATACTTTTAAAGTACACATCAATTTAATTCCTCTATAATTTGCACACTCTTGTGCATTTCCTTTATTCTTAAAAATGGGGACCAAAATGCTCTTCCTCCACTCCTCAGGCATCTTTTTATTTAAAAAAATATTAAAAAGTTTAGTAAGCCAAGAAACCCCCAAATCACCTAAACATTTCCACACTTCAATTGGGATATCATCAGGTCCTCAACTAGAGTGAATAGATAAAAAATTTAAAGGACAGATTCAAATAGCTACTCCAAAGATTTATAAAGCAAAGCTAATTACGTATTCCCTAATGGCCGAACTAGAGAGCATGTCCATCCTACTTTATTTGTAAATGTTTAAGAACGATATACATCCATTTTGTAGAAATATTGACGCACTTAGGTTCTTATAGTAATTTGGAGTGTTTCCATAAAACCTGAACGAAGTCATGTTCAACATCAATGAGCTAAGAATGATGGAAAACACAAGATAGCTACAAAAATTAGAAGAAACACAGGACATCACAAGCAAAAAATGGCAAAATTTATGTTGCCGGTAAAAAAACGAAAAGATAAATAGCAACATTTCTTCAACTCATGCTTATTAAGAGCTAACACGACTTCAAATTTTCCAAAGTAATCATGCATATAGATAAAAACATTTAAGATCACGCACAAAACACCAATCAAACACACAATTTTTCCATTGTAAAACATCTCTTGAAAAAGTAAGGGGAGAAAACAAAAGATCGTCCTATGATTTTTGTAAACCTTGAAAATGCCTGCCCTAGACTACCTAAAGATATGATGGCATTACAGAGAGAAGCTAAGCTCGAGAGTATCCCAGATATATTCAACACACAATGCACAAAAATGTCAAATTTTTAAAGAGTCACGAAACTCAAAATTAACTCTTTCACAACTCCAATATAATTATTAAGGGCATTTACATACTTACAACCCAATTCTAATATATTTACATATCTAACATCTAAACTTTACCTTTTTACATTTAGACCACCCAAAATTTACGTATCACATAAAAAAATACCACCATTTAACATTTAAAAAGTGAAATGCACTTTTTCATGCATGGGTAGGGTGGCATGTACGTAAAAATTGAAGTTTAGGTGTTAGATACGTAAATACATAGGATATGAGTGGTATGTATGTAAATCTTCCTAATAACTAATACTCTTTATCCGTGATGCATGCTATTTGCAAATAATATTCTCCTGTTAGGGGAGGCAAAAACTGAATCAAATGCTTATTTGTAGTGGTATAGAATGTATATGTGATACTTTAAGTAGAATGGAGATCGAGTACATTCCATGGAGCTCCAAAAGAGGTAGAAAAAACATTCAAACAAGAGTGATAGCCAACTAAACGATTGCACGGTGAGATCCGTATATCCATTTGGCACTCAACAGAGCTAAATGATTACAATGGAGTAGCATCAATTTATGATAAGAAAAAAAGACATAATTTGAAAAAATAAATGTTATAGATTCAGGTAATGCTGGAGGTTCAAACAAGTGGTGAAAAAAATACACTCCATATGGGGAAAAATTGGAAGTAGCATTAATTAAAGGTGGTAAAATATAAATTGAGATGGTTTCGGAACATACAATGGAATGAAACAGTAGATTTGCTAATTTTAGACAAAGATTGTACTATCTAAACTCCCACACACCAAGATAATGTCCGCTTTGGCCTGATGACCTCATAGTTTTGCCCAATTGGTGTAACTTCCAAGGATGTCTCCCACTCAGGAGTGCTCCCATGAGAGGACGCATAACTTTGAAGTTTAATGAAATTTCACCGTTGTACCAAAAGGCACATCGATGTTTAAGAGTTCAACTTCTTCTAATTAAGGAATTTCACAATCTCCGCCACTTATGTAGCTGACATCATCATCAGTTTTCTTAACCCAAAGTCATTCACCAAGCATATGAGATTCTAGAGGTAGACCCTACAGATTCAAGAGATGTTTCCCCACTATGTAGCACTTTGTCTCATATTGGGTTTAAAAGATGGCTCTCGTGATGCAACACTTTGTTCTGTAATACTCCGATATCATTTGTAATAGAAGAAGCTCTAACCCATCAAGATATTGTCTGCTTTGGCCACGGTTTTGCCTCGTTGATGTAGCTTCCCAAGAGGCACCCATCCCATGAGTACTCCCATGCAAGCATGCTTAAATTTAGAGTTTATGATGAAATTCAAAACCGTTCCAAAAGGCACCTCCATGTTTTAGAATTCAGCTTCATACTACATATGGGGTTTCACAAAGCTGATGATAAATGGTATATGCATCTCTCCAATATTTTAACCATATGGAAAACAAATGCATTGTTACATTTACATGTGAGCTAGAACACAACCATACCAAGTAATATCTTGGCTATAACTGCACTGCTTTTTAAAAGGAAACATTTTAACCAAATGACCACATCAAATACTTCCCACGTAAATACCTTCCATGCCTGTTTGTATGAAGCCTGTAGAGATTTAAGCCTTCCTCAAGTACACTCCGCACAGAATCAGGTAGAGGTTCCCTGTAGACAGTAACAAACAGAGCATGTTTCCATCAACATCAGCTGATTCCAGCAAAATACAGAAAGAAAAAAATCCACGGAGACCAACTTCATGGAGGATAGGTAATTTTAATTTCCAATAAACATGCCTTATGGTAAACTACTTTATACTTCAAATACAAAGAAAAAAAAAACATATTCACTCTGTAAATTTTATTTTCAAAGGATGGGAAATTAAACAAAAAAATTGATTCCTCAACAATTGCAAGAAAAGGATGCAAGGATACATCATTGCTCGGGTAGTTAGCTGAATGGTACTGTAAAACCTAGGTGCAGGAAGGTACGATGAAGTGATGATAAAATAGTCAATAGGACTCGAAGTTCTTTTTGTCAAATACAACATAAATAGTACAAAGGTTAGCTACATGTAAAACTTTCATTCCTAGATAAGTACATGCCTTATAATCTGAATGCATATTTCTAAATATAGCACCACAATAGGAAGAATAAAAACTTTCACATCTAACTAAAATTAGTTTTCAGTAGGTACACTTGTAGAATTTAAATAAACGATAGAGTACAAAAGCAGACTTGGCACTGACAAAAATGCATAAGGCTTTAGGTCTAGACGAAATATCTACTAAGAGTTGGAGAGTTGTTAAGGATACTAAGGTGGTTCGGTTAACAAATTTTTTTCAACGGAGCTTTTGAGACTAAGAGGATGCCAAAAGTTTGGAGAAGCATCATTTCATACAAACAATCTATGAGCGTGAGTATGTGATAGAAGCTTAACAAATTGCATTGATTTAGGAAAACCAACCATTTCATCCCAAAAAGAACTATTATAGAGCAAAGCAACATCTTTATATGATTTTTCTTGATCACGATATAACAAAATCAATTGAAAAAGGAATTGAATCAGCATGCGCTAAGGCATAAATGCATGTCAAAGGCATGTTATTCAAAATATATGCGATGAAGCATCAACCAATATTTGAAGTAGTCAAGAATTAACCAAAGAATTTTTAATTACAATTTAATTACATCAAGGATAATGGTTGTCTATATACCTTTTAGTTATTCAAAGTGAGTTTTCTTGATGTACGCTTTTCTACTACTGATGTAATCCTAATAAGTGTGACAACCATTCAATTAAGTAACAAATTATAATCGTGAAAATGATGTTTAAAGAATAGACGTCTTAAAAGTAGTAAACGAATATTAAAAATACAAAACATAACTTAAGTGGGTGTCATCTAAAAGACTACCAGTTAATTTATCTTATAAATTTCTTATTAGTCGATGAAAATAGTACATGCAGCGATTGCAAAAATGATAGGATAAAAAGTTTAAAACTAATAAATGCAATTAATCTACCTATAGAGAGGAACCCCAGGAGTCCACAATCAAATCATCTTAATTAAAGTCTAATCAATCTTAGAGTGAATATATATTTTATTTATATTTCAACTCATTATGCTAGAGTGAAGTTGAAACATTTGTTACAAAAGCGCTTTAGTACGAGAAATGCTAACATCAACGAAATTTATTGAGAATCTAAACAACCTGTATTCCCGACAATGCGATGATCATCAGAAAATATGGATCAATGATTTCGAACGCAAATAGGATGTTGATCACCACTATTGGACTAACATCTGGAATGCTTTAAATCCAAGACAGAATCTAATGTGCTTCAGAGTTGTGTACAAAACAAATCAAAAGTAGTTGGAATTACCACCAATAAATTAAAGGTTCAACTTTATCATTTGAATGCTCTCCACTAACAAGTTTACTGAAGGATTTTTATAGGTTAAGGTGTGCCTTGAAGCTTACAAAATAGTCGTGGCAAAACATTTTTCAAGAGGAACAAGAAGTAATGTCTTCAAGCTTTAAATTATGTCAGTACTGTTATAATACTTTTTTAAATTTTTAATTCGCTAAACAAAGAAATTAAAAAAGAGTAGTCACCTGCGTAGGACACCTGCTGTGTAGGTCTCCACCAAAAAAGATCCCGCAGCACCACCTGCGGGAGTCTAAGACGAGGTTAATCCCTCGTCTCCTCTCATTCGACTGCACTAGAGCAATGAGTGAGTGACAAATAAGGTGCGAGAGAAAGTGGACGAGAGGAAGAAAACGGGAGAGAGGGAAAGGGAGATGGAGAAGCCGGAGAGAGCAAATAAAGGGTTTGAGCGGCTCACCTTTTTCGTGCGTATTCGACAAAACACAAGCAAGGAAGGCCGAAGATCTAGCTGCATTTCCCGTTGTCTCGCGAGCGCGGAACTTTTCGTGCTCGAGAGAAGCTCGAGCGGCACGCTCGAGCCTTTCAACGAGCATGCTACGCTCACTCGAGCGCGTGCGCCGTCCAACACCAAGGTGGAAGAGGAAACCAAACACCTGTTCGTACGAGCTGCTCAAGAAAGAGCTTCCTGTGCGCGTTAAGGCACTCGATCGTGCATTGCTATGCAAGGAAAAAGGGCAAGGCAACGCGAGGTTTGCGGCTTTCACTCTGGTGTTGGAATTGACTCTCATTGTAATATTCACATTGGATGTCTATTTTCAAGTATAAAATATGTGATTCTATTATAAATAATACTATCCTAAAGAAGCAGAAAGATCATTTGTTCATAAATAACTGTAACATAACTACTACAAAATTATACAAAACAAATAGACACTCTTCCCAGCGGCATCAACTCTTTACAAAGCTTCAACTGCCCAAACAGCCCCTGAGTTTTAAAGTAATAGTTAGACTATTCCTAACTCAATATTAAAAGAAATTTTAAGAAAATCATACTAAAATGTGTTTAATTGAATTATAACATGTTATTTTATAAATTAACATATGTTAATGAAATAGTTTAACAGTAAGAATGAATTATTAGTAAAGTAGTTGTACGAAATAACAAATAAAAATTTAGCAAACAAATATGCCTATATATTTAGGTTAGAATTTATGTAAAAGAAGGACAAAACTGATAAAGGCAACCGAAGTCTAATGTGTTAGTGCATCAAAGGAATAGACTCATAAAAAAAATTGACTACCTTGAATAGGTGAGTAAATATATTTTTATTTTATAATAATTCTTTTTATTTATGAAATTAATTACAACTATTTTTACTATTTTGAGCACCTTCTTTTAAAAATGCAAGTTTTTTTTTCTAAATGTCAAATAAAACAAAAAATAAAATATGATATATGCATGCAAGTGTAGAGTTAGACTTGGAAGATATCGGGAATGAGATGTAGGCATGCATGTAAAATAAAATGAAAAAATGTTATCTACCTTTTTGGTGAGTTTTAGGAAATGTTAAATGTATACTTTTAATATACGTTCAGACACTTCCACTGATGAATATTATAATTGAAATGAATTAAAATTATCAGAAAAATTGATTTTTTTACTATTTTTTTACCGCTCAAGTATTTTTTACAACTTACCATGTCTTTACAAAAATATATTTAAATGAAAATTATTATAATTTAGAAATATTTTACCCACTCATAGTTTGAAAATTTGCTATAGAGTAGATATATCTTATGGAGTCTGCTTACACACAACAAGGAACATAGATAATTAGCTAATATAGTTCAAGTTAACTTTTAATTTTCTTTCAGTTGTAAAAGTTTTAAATATGAATGAATATTTGTAGCGTAAATTTGTGTAATAGAATAACTCTTTTATATGGTGGATGATTTGTTTAATAAATGAAAAGTTTAGATAGCTTTCTCCGTTCGACTGTTAGTTCTAGCATATCCCAAGCCATTAGGAAAATCATTAGTTGTCATGAAGAGAGTTGAATAAAAATTCTAATATTCATGGTAATAAATGCAGAATTTTGATATCTCAATGCAATGGATATGAATCAGAAGGATACAAAAAGGAATACTAAAGAGGCGAAAGCTGATGAATAACAGAATCTGGCGCCACCAACACTTACAGATCCCTTACCCAGTAGTGTTAGTGTCTCCAGGGATGTATTTACTCAAATGATGCAACAATGACCTGTTTAATTCGGTGTTCTCAAATCCAAGCTAGTGGCAGTGGGACAATATCGATGGATAAATATCTGAAGTAGTTGCAAGATAAGAGACCACCATTTTTTTCAGAAATAAGAGGGCCAATGGAGGCTGAGAAGTGGCTATTGAGGATATAAAATATCATTGACAGCATGTCCTTCCATCAGGAGACAAAAGTTTTCATTCAGGCACCCTCGCATTTAAGGGAAAAGCAGAATGGAAGCTACAATAAAAGTTTGGAAGTAGCCAGTGGGAGAATTTTGTGAAGGTCCTTGATGATTAGTTCGTTCATTTTTCAGCCATGAGGCATATGTAGAACAGATTCATCAGGCCGGTGCAAGGTGATCTGTCTAACTTGCAATATGATGTTGAATTCATGATAGTTTCTAAATATGCACTAAAAATGTATAAGAAAAGTGTCACTGCTCTCTATATGGGGTTAAAAATATGATTAGACAGCTTTTAATCCGTCTGGGCATTGAAGATTTATGGTAAAGAGAGTGAGAAGGATATAGATCGACTTACTAGCCATATAGAGGTATATATTTTCAGAAGAGGAAGGGTGATGAGAGGTTCACATCTAGGCAGGCCTCGTAATCTGCCCAGTCTAAGCCGTCCAACTAGAAGAAGCTTAAATCCAACAATAGTGGCACTGACACTGGCAACAATAGTGATGTGACGACTTCTGCCAAGTGTGGAAAGATGCATATAAGAGAATGTATATCAAACACCAATCCTATTTTTAATGTCATTAGTCAGGACACATTTTGAGATCGTGTCCTACTTTGGGTCAGAGGCCTTCTGTAGGCACTAGAGCTGGTGCTCCACCTCCTCAGAAGAATTTTGATAGACAGCGGAAGACTAAGTTGTCCGGATCAGCTCCAACTCAAAGTCAAGACTCTCTAGGTTGTGCAACCTCAGATCTATGTACTGACTCAACAAGAAGCAACTTACTCGCCCAACCTCAAAAAAAAATTTTTTTTTTATTTCAATATATCCGTCAAATCATCATTTGTTATTAAATTTTTATATTTTCTTTATTATAGGTTTCATATATATCCAAAATAAATTGATTAAAATTTTCTTTAAACATTTATTTATTCTGAAGAAATTGTGAGAACTAAGAGATTGAACACATGAAAGATGGCTAATATATTATCAGCACTTTGCTTAGTGGCTCTCATATAACAGCTGATACAAGCTATGATCTGAATATTATTATTTGTAATAGACGCTTGAAGATGAGTTTGGTTGTGTTAACACTAACGAAATTCAAGGTAATCCTAGAGATTGTTTGGTTATCAAATCACCTTACAACTATAGATTACTCTAAATTGATAGAAAAATTCAATATTCCGGGAGAAGAACTAAAATTTGTGGGAGATAGGTTTTATTCATGATAATATCAAGTTTAAAGGCTTTCCAAATATAAGCAAAAAGAAACCAAAATTTTCTAGTTCAAGTCACACTAAAAAAAAACCAAAGAATATAGAGGACATACAAGTAGAAAAGTACCCAAACGTCTTCTTAGATGGCATGTCAAGTTTGCATCCAAGAAGAGAGATACATTTCACCATTGATTTGATACAAGTTGCAGAACCAATAGCAAAGGCACCCTATAGAATGACAATCCAGGAGCTGCAAAAACTAAAGGCTCGGTTGCAAAACTTATTGGAAAAATGATTTATCAAGCCAATTACTTACCATTGTAGAGCCCTAGTACTTTTTATTAAGAAGAAAGATGGGAGCTCAAGGTCATATAATGATTATCGAAAATTAAACAAGCTCACAATAATTAAGTTATATGATGATTATACGTCTATGTTATATGTCAAGTTTTTAAAGTGTGAATTCTGGTTGAGAAACATATCATTCTTGGGGCAAGTGGTCTACAGTGAGGGCATCTCAGTGAATCAGAACAATGTTAAAGAGATTATTGGTTAGCCCAAACCAACCACTATTATAGAAGTATGAAGTTTTCTAGGTATGGCAGGCTATTACAGAAGATTTGTTAAGGGATTCTCTCAAATTACAATTCCTTTGTCTAGATTGATTGAGAAGCCATTGAAATTGAATGGATTGATCTTATGAGGAAGTTAGAAGTGGAAAACATGTTTGATGAGAGCTTCCACTTTGATGATCCCCTTGGGAACAAAAATACTTCTAGATTTATAGTGATGCATCTTTAAGAGGATTTTGATGTGTTCTAATGCAAAATGAGAAGGTAATTGCCCATGCCTCTAAATAATTGAATAATCATGAGAAAAATTATCCGACAAAAGATCTGGAGTTAGTAGCAGTCATATTTGCTTTGAATATATGGAGTCAAATGTGAAGCATTCATTAATCAATGATTTTGATATACACCATCATCTAGGAAAAACAAATGTAGTTGCAATGTAGAAGAATTTATGGCAAGATGTCCTACATGTCAAATGATTAAAGCTGAACATTAGAGCCCAGTGGCAATTGACAACCATTGCACGTCCCAAAATGGAACCAGAAAGACATTGCTATGGATTTTGCGATTGGGCTACCAAGATCAAAATAAGGTTGTGATGTTATAAGGGAGATTATCGATTGTCCGACCAAATCCGCACATTTCTTACCTATAAGATAGACTGATTCTGTGGATAAGTATGCCATAAATTATGTAGATGAAATTGTGTTACTGCATAAAGTTCCAAAGTCCATTATTTAAAAGCGAGATAATAGATGCGCATCTGACTGCAAAGAAAAGTTCAAGAGGCTTAGGGTACTAAATTAATGTTTAGGATAGTATGTCATCCTCAAACAGATGATCAGTCAGAATGATAACTACTTAGAATTTATGTGTTTGATTTTGGTGGAAATTAGAAATTACACATTCTTGACAGAATCTGCTTACAAAAATAGTTTCCAACCAATATTGACTCTAAATGAAGCCTTGTATGAAAGAAAATGCAGAACAACACTTTATTGGGAAGAAACTAGTGAAAGGAAAATAATTGGCATTGAGTTAGTTGATGAAACTACAAAGAAGATCAGGTTGATTCGTAATAGAATGCGAGTTGTTCAAGATAAATAGAAAAAGCATCCTGATGTCAAGCACTAATCAATGAAATTTGAGGTTAGAGTTTATTTTCCTAAAGGTCAGTCCTATGAAGGAGTTGAACGTTTGAAAAGTCTGGAAAACTGAGCCCATGATATATTGGCCCATATGAGATCGTGGAGAAAATTACTAAACTCATAGACTTATCTTAACAAAACATATGCACGAAGTACATAATATATTTAATTTCTCATTTTTTCAGAATTATATTGCTGCAATAAGCTTGTCACAAACCTTATAGATATCCAACTTGATTTGAGCTTAATAGAAAAACAAGAAAGAAATATAAATTATGATGTGAAACAACTTAGAAATAAATATATTCTTTTTGTTCGTGTAACATGAAATCATGAGACAGAGATGTTATTTGGAAGAAGGAATCATAAATGAGAGAACGTTATCCAAAACTTTTTAGTTGAGGTACGAATTATTCTCATGTATAGTAAATTTTGAGGACAATTTTTTTATAAGGAGTGAAGACTATAATAATACTCTATTAAATTTTTAATTAACTTAAAAAAAAGGAAAAAAAAAAAAGAGTAGTCACCTGGTTAAGACACATGCATATTAGGTGTTGACAAGAAAGCTCCCGCTAGACCGTCACCCGGAGACCCAAGGCAAGGCTATTCCCTCATCTTCTCTTATTTGACCGCACTAGAGTAGTGATCAGGAGACACAGAGCGAGAGATAACGGGAGAGAGGAAGAGAACATGAGAGAGGGAAATGGAGAAGACACCAAAGCGAGCTAAGACAAAGGTTCGAGCAGCACACCTTCGTGCGTCGTCGACAAATAGCGAGTAAGGAAGAAGAAGGACCTAGAGGCACTTCCCAGAGATTCAATAGTGTTTGGGACATTCTGTGCTCGAGAGGAGCTCGAACGGCTCGCTAGAGCCTTTCTGCATGTGCTTTGCACACGGTCAAGCGTGTGTGCTCCAACAACAAGAAGGGAGAAACCAAATGCCTATCACACGAGCGACTAAAGGAAGAGCTTATTACTAATTTCTATGCCATATACATAAGGAAAAATGGCAATGCTGAGAAATCTTTGAGGAGGTTTGCCTATTTACCGGTCGTGAAGTAATTATCGCACCTGGGAGAGGCTCGTCCAAGTGTCTCTATGCTCCCAACACATAAATCCAGGCAAGGCAACAAGGGAAAAACGATTTTGTGGCTTTAGGTAATAATTTTGAAACCTAATTTAAGTTTTCTTTAATGTTTTATGAAGGTTGAAAAAGAGTTGAATAAATTTCATAAACCTGTTAAATAAATTTTTAGAATTTGTTAGAAATGTCAACGAAATATGGTGAGAAGGGTGAAATAAAAAAATGAAGAAAGAAATTTTAGTTATAAAGTTAGAATTTTCATAATTATTTATTATTTTCTTCAATAATTCGTGTTAAATTACAAAGTTTCAAAGTATAACTAACCTATTCCTAATTCAAAATACCAAAAGAAATTTTAAGAAAACCTTTTCTAAAATGTATTTGATTGAATTATATTATTGTATAGATTAAAATAAATCAATAAAATAATTTAATATTAAAAATGAATTAATATTAAAGTACTTATACGAAGAAAAAAATAATGATTTAATGAGATAAAATGCAAACAAAATATCTATGTATTTATGTTAGAATTCATATAGTACAAAACTGATAAAAGCTAATTAAGTCTTAAGGTTTTACTATAGCTGTAACAACAAAATATACTGACTGAGGGAAGGATAACCAATTGTAGGGAACATGCGTGAATAAAAATTTTATTTTACAATAGGTCTTTTTATTATGAAATTAATTGCACAGTTTTTATTATTTTAAGCGCTGTCGTTTAAAGCTGTAAGTTTCTAAGCTTTTTCTTTTATAAATGTCAGATAAAAGAAATAAATAAAACATAATATATACATACATATATGGATTTACCCATAAATGATATTGACAAGTGATGCAAAGTATCGTTGCATGTAAAATTAAAATAAAATGGAAATAAAAATAATTTCTACATTTTTATGAGTTTTGAAAATGAAATACTAAAATTTTTAGTGTCAGTTTAGACATTGACTTATATTTACAGATATTATAATAAAAATAAATAAAAATAACCAGAAAATAAATTGCTTAATTACTTCTTTTTTACTGATTACAATATTTTTACTGTATATTGTATTTTTATAAAATATTTTTAAAATGAGAATTATTATTAAAAGCATTTTGTCCATTTAGTATTTTAAATCATATTTTCGGTTACCATCATTTTCTAAGAAAACATGCTATACAATAGATTGATCATAAGAATGTGTATAGACGCGAAAGAACTCGGAGAGATAGGTATTATAGCAGGAAAACATGCTAAAAGATTGATCATAAGAAGTATGTGTACAAACACGGAAGAACTCAGGGAGAAAGGTATTATAGTTCAGCTTTTAGTTTTCTTTCGGTTGTAAAAGTTTTAAATTTGAACAAATATTTGTAGCATAAAGTTGGGTGATAGAATGACTCTTTTTTATGTTTTACTATTTTATTTAATAAATAAAAATGTTTAGATAATTAGTTTCCTCCATCTAACCATCCATTTCCGTCTTAATATTCCAAGCTCTCAGGCCGAGTTATGACAAGTGACCACAGTCAGTGAAAAAAGTACAAATCCTCTTCTCTAAGGGATAGTAACGTCTAATTCAATTGGGGCACTAGCCACTAACAATCTAGATCACTTAGCTAAAACAACATGTACTTGAAGCAGTTGACCAAAAATTGGCCCAAGAGAAAATAGAGTAAATTGGTTGAAATAGTAAATCAAGTGTCATGAAAGGCAACTAAAATTGGAGCAACTAGAGATTCTTTGGAACAATCAAAGTGAGGTGATCCACATTAAAAACTAAAGCAATAGAAGATCCACTTGAGCTTCCAAATCGAATACTCATCCACATAATATGATCCCTTGAAAAAAGTATTGAATAATCAGTTTTTAGAATAAATCTGTGAAAACATGAAAGTAGTAATTAAACCCAAGAGAAAATGCTTTGACATACCTTAGATTGACCGTGAATCTAAGATCATGAAATTGTGTGGCCCCTAAGAACATTTGTTAATAAGGGTGAAAAAGAAATAAAATGCAAACTCATAGATCTCACCAAAGGAAAAGAATGTGAAGGTCCAATGAATTAAGAGGATAAATTAAGCTGAATAGCTGAGTGTTAAGCGGTAAGTCATTAACGTCTACATGAGGTGGAAGAAATAAAAATTTTAAGCTAGATGTATGAAAAAAACTTGAAAGGATAAATTAAGAAAGACCAAAGATGGAGAATTTTTTGGAGCGATATCTATTAAAGATAAGGAAATTGACAATAGACTTTAGATGATATGGTCATGCATAACAAAGGGTAAACAAATGCACCTATCAGACAAGCAGACAGAAGTATAAGCTTATGCTAGTCAAGCAACTCGTTGAATTTAAAAGAAGAAAGTACCAGCTTAAGAAAATATGAATAAAATCCGTAAAAAATTATTTATGAAGAACTCAACATTTCTAAACAAAACTCAGCAAGAACAAGAGCAAGAACAAGAACAAAAAAAAAAAAAAAGATTCATAAAGACCCCAGGCAGTTTTGATAAGGCAAACGATGAACATGATAATGTTGATGATAATGTAAAGAATAATAAAGGAAGTTATTCTTCATATGCCATAACAGCAGAGAAGAACCATTACCTGTCAGATTTCAATAAAGGCATCTTGACAAGAGCACCGAATCTTTCGATCAATTCACTTTCAAATTCTTTTCGGTTCTAGAACAGTAGCATAGAGCATAAAATGAGAGAAATAAACACTTTTAAGTGCAAAAATAAGTAAATGAAAATAAATACAACATACCTTGCCATCATAAAGGTGGTAAAACATTAACAGGACATAGCCAGCATTTGGAGATGACTTGTCCAGATTTCCCTTCAAAAAAGCCCAAGTTGAATATGAATACAAAAGAAACAAAATTGAAGAAAGGTTTTAATGTGACAGACAACAGGTTAAAAGAATAAAAGGTACCGGATGATTGACTCGCTGGAGTACTCGAAATATGAAAACAGCAAGAGCATCGAGAGAAAAGGGATTTGAATCTGTTCCTGCATGAATCAATGTAACTGCAAGCTAAAGCAAAAAGGCTGAAAACCAACAACTATAATACCAGCCTGAATAGGATAAAATAGCAGAATCAATTTTCGAAAGCAAATATGAAGTAGGATCCAGTTCATTACCCCAAAAGAAATTTATGGATGATGAACGTTATCAGTTAAGAATGCAATCAAGAAATGGAGAAATAAACGAAATATCAGCATAAGATGACAACTAACAAGATTAGAATAAAAAAGAATAAAGATAACGAATTAATTTTAAAAAACTGAAAACCCTATGATGAGGTAAGGCAAATGTTTTGAGTAGGAAATTTTATTCACTCACTGTTTTGATTAAAATTTGAAATCAATAAATCAATCAGTTTATTATCTATCATATATATATATTTTTTTTTGTGAACTTCTTGTATGCAAATTATTTTGACTCTATATGCATTATGATGTCTAAAATTGAAAAAATATTTTTGCTATTTCACAACTTTGGAGAAATATACTTATGAGTTTCCTCAGGCCAAAAATATCACAACTTTTGACCGTGAAGTATTTATTTTAAGAAAGCCAGACCAAGGCTGATTCAAAAAGGAGTTTAATAAAGAGTCCAACAAGGTTTGACAAAATAATATCCATGTAAAACCAATAAAGTCATCCCTACAGCCAGTTAAGTAAAACATGGAAATAGAAACAAGGCATCAATACATAGATATAAAAAGTAATAAAGTTCATTGGATTATTAACAATATCATGATGGTGAATATCATAATATTCCCTAAGAATAAGAAAGTTATTTTCAGCATTTGATAGAGCTTACTATAATATATATATATATATATATATATATATATATATATATATATATATATATATATATATATATATATTAAATTGGTTAGATGGCTTAAAGCATTTGTTTGATTAGAATAACAATGGTGGCCTGCTTGTTAGAGCTGCTAAAAAAATTAGACCATTTTAGAAGAATGTTGAAAATAACAACGTGACAGGCACTTTCGGCCTTCTCTGCCGCCACTCTCGCGTCCTGTCGCCACCCTTTTCAGCGACTTTTGTCGCCACCTTCTCCCGCCTCTTCCTACTCTGGCCGAGACTCCCAGGTAAGTGGTGTGGTTTCTTCTTCTTTGGGTCGGCTATATAAGCCTCATTTTGAGGAGCATTCTAGGGTTGGCTGGTTTGAGTGTGCTACCATTGCCTTTCTCTTCCCCCTTCTTCTTCTCTGCTGCTCACGGTTTTTCCTGAGTTTTGTTTCGAGTGAGGTAGGGGTGCTGTTGGCTTTGCTCCCTGAAGTCTTTGGGACTTGGCTGCTCGGTTTAGAGCTTGGGTTGTGCTGCTCGTTTACTGCTGTTGAGCTGTGGTGTGGGTTTGCTTGAGTTCTCACTGAGGTATGAATTCCCCTAGCTCTAGCTTTTATGTTTGAGGCTATATACATGTCGTTTTCCTTGAGATGGACATGGTTTCATGGTTAAAGTGGCATGCTATTGCTCCCTCTCTTCTTTACTCATTCTAACTTGATGTTTAGCATGGAATGGTTTATTTAGTTTTATATGCATGTGGAGCTTGCTTCTTGCTCCTTCTACTTCTTCTTTATTACAAAGGCATGTTATGGAAGAGTTTAAATTGATTTAGAGAGGAGCCTTATGCTTGCTTTCATTTGAAATATATCGGGGCCTTATGCTTAGATGTGGTGGATGTATGGAAGTGCTTACTTGAGCTTCATGTTTAGCTAAATTTTAGGCCTTATCTTGGCTCATTATGATCTTAATCAAAAGCAGGTTTTGTTTCATTTTAAAAGGGGCTGGGGGGCTGTCTTTCTGGCTTTGTTTTCTCGGTTTTAACCCCCCTGCTGCCTCTCGGTTTTATCCCTATGGCTGGGCTGATTTGCCCCATCTTGCTGTTTTCGGTTTTAAATCGTCTTTAGCCTTGCTATGGCTGGGTTTTGGTTCTTTTGGAATTATTGGGGTGAGCCCCTTGCTGTTTTCTCTGGACTATTTTGAGTCCTGCTGTTTTCTTTTTTTTCTTTCTCTCGGTTTTTGGGGCTGTTTCGACCCCTGCTGCTGCTCGGTTTTCTTGGTCCCTGGGATTCTTTTGAACTAGTCCTATTTGGGGGGCTGTTTTGGCTCACGGCTGGGCTTGATTCAAGAAATGTTTGGTTTTAATTTTGAAAGTGTTTTAGCAGGAATTAAGAGGCTGTTTTGGCTTTGTGTTGGCTGGATTCAGTTCTTGGGGGCTCGGGTTTTAGCTTTGTGGAGAGTTGGAACTGATATGCGTAGCTTGTTGGGGGGCCTGGCCGTGAGCCTCATTTGTGGTGTGATGAATTGTGAGGAACTTTACCTCGTCTTTTTGTTGGGCCTTGGCCGTGAGCTTCATGGTGGTAGTTTGAACTTGTTAGGGGCTTTAGTCACCTCCTTTGTTGTAACTTTGGCCGTGGGCCTCCCTTTTGTTTTTGCCTTGGCCGAGAGCCTTGGTGAATGTGGTGATGTTATTTCTTTCTTGCTTCTTGCTACACTTGCATGTGAGTTTGGTTGGATGGATTTGAGATCATCTTTTATTCGTCTCAGCTATTTCCCGAAATTTAAATATCAAGGTTTGATGCGAAATGTATGAGCACGATATTTGAAATATTTCTTAAAGCTTCATTTGTTGGAATTGATACTAATTTGGTGGCTTATGGCTTGTCCATTCACTCTCTTATGTATTGGAAGTTTGCTAGTTCTTCTATTGTCACGGCTTGAGTCTCGAGCCTATAGGTGAGCCTATTAGGGGAATTAGATTTTGAGTTTAAATATGGCAGAATCGTGGAATTTTGTGATAGCACTCTCAGTTAGTGGTCTAGAGTCTAGGACCCGAGCAGTGGATTTTATTTTATTTTATTTTATTTTATTTTATTTTCTTGATTTTACCGTCTTTGTTTGGGAAAATGAGTGTGTTCTGAGGGGTCTAGTCCTCATCCCCTTCGAGAGTGTCGACGTGCCTTTAGGTCCCTTTTGTGGGACATGTGAGGACGGTCGGGAGTTCAGGATGATTTACTTGTTTTCAATTGTTCGAAATCGGTTCACTTTCTTTTACAAATTTGTGTTAGGTGAACCGCTTTCCCTCTTTCTTTCATTGACCTCTCGTCCCTAGTTTTCACCTTGTTTCTTGGCTCAAAGCACACACCTACAGGGGACGTGTAGGTGTGCACATATAACCTCTCGGGTTATATGTGGGGCACATCAAGCATGTTGTAAGTGCGGTGGGGACATTGATAAGACTGCAAAAGAAAAAGTACGAGAATCATAGAATGGGGCCGCTCGACTCGGAGACTGCAGCAGAGTAGAGCGAGAACCACGGAACCGTTCGCCCGTCCTTGGGGTTTCTACTGCCAGACGGTCTCAGGATGTTCGTAGTCACAGTCACTATTAGGGTAGATCGACTCATGGACTAAAAAATATTTTAAAAACAATAAAAATAGATATGCTTGAAAAATACAAAATCACCTCCACTACTACACAGCCTACCTACCTATGGTTTTACTTGCAAGCAAACAAAAAAAAAATGAAATATGTGAAAAATTTATAAAGGTCCACGGTTGCGTTATTCGAGTCGGATTAGGCGCCGTCCTGCAGAAAGTTGGTCCAGTAGTCGGCACTCGAGTCCGGATATTAAGCACAGCTCTGAGTCCGTAACACCACCGCGCTTACTGGTCTTTCTTTCCAGATGCCCCATGGCTTTCTTACGGTTTGTCGTGAGTTTAGCGGGCCATCTGTGAGTTTCTTCCGGTGTTCTTTGCGGTTTTCTACGACTTTGTTTTGTTTTCGTTCGTGGCTTTTCTCGGAGTTTTCTACGGACGTTTTTTTCTTTCTTTCTCGATTTTCCGGTTTTCTCTCACGATTTTTTTCGTTTTCTCGCCGTCTTTCTTTCGTTTTTCATTGTTAGGTTTTCGCACTTTGCTCCCTTTGTACGCACCGTAGTATCTCCTGTTGAGCTAGGTTCGCCTCACTACTTTTACTCTTGCTTTTCCTGTGCTAACGACTCTTACGCAGGAAATAAGAAAAATATGAAAATAATAATAAACAAGTAACGATGTACGCATACGGATGAAAGAAAGCATACTGCACTTTCTCGCAACTACTTGTCATTTACTTTATTCTATCGTTATACTTCGCTTTATTTTTCAGCATATATCCCTGCTAGGCTAGTTTGCTTACTTTCAGTACACATACTTGCTTAGCATGTTTTACTTGTCGTAGCATGTTATTTCTGCTTAGTTTAGCATGTTTCCTGCTTAGCTTAGCATACTACGTTTGTGATAGGTGTTTTATGTTATTCACTATAAGCATACTCCCGTTTCTACTTTCTTTTGCTACACTCGTCATTCATCTGCACACACTCACTCGCAATAAAATGAAATAAATGGTTTGCATGTCCACTTTAATTTAAAACTTTAATTTAAATCATGACACTTGCTACGACGTGGAGCTTGAAGACGCGGTGGGCGACACGGCCATCTTCTTCACAGAAACTCGTGTCGACATCAACGAAACCCCTTCTTTAGCTTAAATAACAAGCTCTTAGGATTTCGAGGTAGTCCGCCCAACGCGACATAAACCCTCACCTTTCTTTTAGCGCTGCACGGCCCTCACCGTGCGATATAAGCCCTAACTCGCTTAGGTTTCAGAGGTTGTCGTTCGATACGACGTAAGCCCTTCTGTCTTTCAGGTAGTTTGCATAATCAGGACATTATGCAAACGTAATTCCTATAATTAATTTGCAGGATTGAAATTAAAATAAATCCCTTTCCAAAATTTAAAGCCCAACCATAGGATAGTTTGGGACGTCCTCGAAGTCCTCCTCGAGATCTGTGACATCCCCTACTCATCTTTCTTTGACTCCAGAAATAACAGTTCCTTCTTGTACCTTTCACTTATTGGATTTCCTACTACCTCATTTCGTTGAAAACCCTACTTTTTGAATTCATGAAGATAGAAACCGCGATCTAAATCGAGAGTTCTCTCAAGTGACTCCGGTCGTTTGAGAAGTAATTAACTATGGGGCTTGCCTCTATAGGGAGTTTTAAAGACCCGGATAATATAAACCCTATTTAATTCTTTTGTATTAAATAGGGGAATTTATCGGTCCACATAAAAGTTCGCAGACCAGAACAGATGTCATGAATTTTGTGGTTTATTTGATCGAGCAATATTGTCGAGTAGGGTGTCTATTCTTCGGAACAGATGCGTTACTCGCGATATTACGCTCGTTCATCAAAACTACTTAACGAATGAGATCCGTCCTTTCTCATTCTCATATTTTAAAACTTAAAATTTTATTTTCAAAAATCAATACATATATATAAATTAAATTAAATCCTCAAACCCTTCTTTTAAGCGGCCGACAACATCTGGCGACTCCGCTGGGGACAAACTCTACTCTCCATTAAATCAAAGGTTTCTATCCTCACACATCGACAATGTGTCCAAGTCCCTCATGGTCCGGATTGTCATTCTTCCGTTGGCTTGCTTCGCTCATTTCTCTCTTGGGCAAGCACAGTCAACTCTCTTGGATTTCAGAACCGTCTGTTTAAATCACCTTTAAACAGCGTGGTTCGGGAATCCTTAGGGTTTTCTTTTGATTTTGTGGGGTCGGACCCCCAATAGGTGTGTTGTGCGCGAGGTGCGCTGTGAATTCGGCTCAGGACCGGGTCCTGAATTTCCCTTTCACTCCGTGTCTCCCGGGTTTGATTTGCCATCGACAAATTAAACCGAACCTCCCTCTTTCGTGCCTTCCGCTTAATTTTTCGAATTGAACGAACGCCGTTAATAAATTAAATCGTAATCCGAAGATATAAGATGAAATAAGTTAAAACATCAAGACAATGATAATAAAGGGTTACCCAGTTCATAAGACGACCTTTGTTGGTTTTAGTTTTCTACTGAAATTACAAGGTAGGCCGTAACTAACCTTTGGAACTTTTTCTCAACTGACAGTTGGAATGGTGTCACCAAAGTTGATTTTCTCGTTCGACAGGAACCTCCCCCGCGAAAAAGCTGTGCTCCACCAGGGAGCAATGATAAAGTTTGGCACCGGCTTCGACGAGGTCGAAGTCATACTTGGAAAAGCGCCGTATGTAGTCATGAAGACTGCTCCGTCAGAGGTCGCCAAGCCTACCGCCGAATACGATTTGAATAAAGATGCTGATTTTCCCGCAATCAAGAGGCCGAAGACCAGGAGTGCTCCTGTTAAGCCTATTGCCCCCGTGTCTGCTAAGTCTGTTGTCTGCGTGCCGAGGAGGATCGTTACCGCTACCTCCACCGGATTTGCAATCACCGCCCCGACTCTACCGTCCGCAAAGGAAAAGAGATCTTGTTCGAAAGGAATTCTGTAGATTTGTTCGCTTCTGCACCGTCAGTGTTCGAAGTTGGTTCCAGTTCGCAAGCCACGCCGTTAACCAAGGCACAGAGGAAGAACCAAAGACGAAGAATTCTGAAAGCTGCAAAGAGATTGACTTCCGTTGGGCCGACTTCTCAACCGGAAGAGGATGTAGAGCTTGGAACCTCTCACCTCCTCAAAGGGAGTAGGTTTCATCCGTTGTCTGCTTCTACCGGAGAAGAGAGTCTTCGTAGGATTGCTGCTGCGCTACCACCACCTCGTGTTCCAGCCAAGTTATGACTAGGGAAACGTGTTTCCACTTCTGCTACCGTTTCAGACGTCGCTACAACAGTTCATAAACCTGTCAGTCACAAATCAGTTAAGTCTCGCCTGGGTCCAAAAGTGTTACCTACTGCTTGTAATGAAGAACTTCCTAGGAAGAATAGTGGAAAGAGATCGCTTTCTATAGCGTCGGGTTCACACTTTATGGACCATACCCCCTTTCAACGCGCTGATGGCACTACCGAGACACCCCGTCTCAAGGCATCAACGTTGAGAAAGAAAGTTTGGATACCTAAAGCCGCTGGACCGATGCTTTTGAAAGGATCACAGGAGTGTTCCCTTGAAATGGAATATAAGTCCGATACTCCGGTTGCTACTACTACGACTGCTTCGAAGCTTGCTACGGGAAACATTCCAGAAGTACCAGTCGATCTTAAGATAGTTAAAGGGAAGGAAGTTGATGATAAACTGAAGAAGCTCGAGCCGAAATCACCGAGCTAGCAAAGGAACGAGGAGTAAATTTTGGCAACGAAGACCGCGACTCGTCGGACTACATGGACGAAGAATTCGCCGAGATCTACGTTGTTGAAACCCGAGCTACGTCGTCCGCACGTGATGCTCCGTCCGTCGAGGAGAACACGGCGGATGAGTGGCGAAGGTCTTCACAGCAGAAGGATGAAATTATCAACCGCCTTGAGAAGAGGATCGAGGAAATGATGGCTGTTATGGTTGCCGCACAGGGACAGTCACACTCGCAGCAAGTAGCGTCCCCAGAAATGAATCAGCCAGAGATTGTCCATATTACCGATGAAAGAAGGGAAGTTGCTTCTGCAAGCCGAGATGAGCCGCCAAAGAAGGATTCGACTCCGAATATGGTGCCTAAAAAAGACATTAAGCAGTTGGTCGAGCAGCAAGTAAAGGAAGCCTTAGCCCAATCGAAAGGGGGCGCGTCGATTTCAAGGGGTAGACCCTACTCGGAGGAGTTCGATTCCGTCCCATATCCTAAAGGTTTCGTTCTACCGACCTTTAAGACTTTCGATGGAACGGGCAACCCCCGTCAGCACGTTGCACACTTACGAGCGAGTTGTTGCAACGCGGGGGATAGTGAGGCATTACTTTTCCGTCAGTTTATGAGCAGTCTTTCAGGGATTGCATTTGATTGGTACGCAGAGCTGCCGAATGGGTCGATAAAGAGGTTCACAGAGTTGGAAAACTTGTTCGTGAAGAGATTCGCCGGAGTACACCACCACATCACTATTGGAGATCTTATAATGGAGCGTCAGAAACCTACAGAGACTCTGGTAGAGTATATTCTACGGTGGAGAAACTTGAGCATGAAATGCGAGCCCCAATTGCAGGAGCAACATGCGATTGAGGTCTTACTCAAGAGCATCCACGGACCGATAGCTTTCATGCTTAAAGGACTCACCATCAAGTCATTTGAGAAGCTACTCAGTAAAGCCAGCAGCCTACAAGAAGAAATCAAGCATACGAGATCTCGGAAAAGATCGAAAAGTCCAGAGTAATAAAAGCGTTCGAGAAGAAGTCTGGAGTAGTGGCGGCAGTGGACAAGAGTAAGCAGCCCATGCAGATTCAGGCCGAGCCATCAAGTCATTTGCGTCTCCTACTATACTACAACTATAGTCTGCATCTCGCATTTGCATTTCAAATCATGAGACGAAGAGCCGAGAGTAGCATGAAATGTAAGAAAATGCATGAAACACCATCTAATTACAATAAACAAGGACATTAAAATCTAAACACACGTAATACGAATACTAAAAACCCTTGAACCAATACCAAAATGAATTGCTTGTGATCCATGATTAATGCTTATGAGTTACAAGCACCAAACATGCTCCATGGGTTGAGCATATGCACACACATAGCTATGCTTCACAACGAAGCCAAGCTCAAAGGCCACACAATGAATCACTTCACATCACAAGAGGTCTTCAAAGCATGATTTTAACAACACTAATTTAATTATTTAAATATCACTGTTACAAAACACTGATCAAATTGAACATCTAGTAGACAAATTACCCGTGATGAAAACAACAATTTTGAAAAAAACTCATTTATCTAACTTTAACCATGAAGTAACACTTGAATCCTTACCAACACGTGAAATAAATGCTGTACGTAATTGAAATCCTTTCAATTTTAAACATAATTGAAAAGACCTAATTGCCAAGGAACCAACAAATAGAAATTGCAAAGAAATCAATTGGTGCTAAAGGAGCAGTAGTTTATAGACGAGTAAATTTCAAGAGAAGAAAGTTAACAACAGATGCATCACATAAAACTAGTTCAAACTAAATTGCTATAATTTTGATATGATAAATTGAATTAAGTTTTTTTTTTCTTTTTTCATTAAGTCAAGCCTGGTGATTGGATAGGATTAAAATTTTATGATTAATTAGATATTATCTGCTAAGCTACAGTGAAAGCGAAACTTGTTCAGAAATCAGCAGAAAGGGAAGCAAACTTCATTAATCAACTGGTTAGGTTTACAAAAAAAACTCAACGAAAAGAAGTTGCAACAGACACTAATCTCTGGCCAGGGCCAGATAAGAAGATCCAAGGTGACGATGGTGCCTACAAGGGGCTTTTAGTAGTGGAGGGAGGGAGCTATGAGAGGAAGAAGAGGTTGCAATAGTGGTTAGGTGAGGTGGGGGAGGTGCAAGCTATCGGCTGGAGGGCCAGACAGCAGGGGAAGAGTGCAGGAAAACAGGAGGTGCAGCTAGGCGAAGACACGGGTTGGCTGGCCACAAGGTGCGGAAGGCTTGAGGAATGTAGTTGGGCGGTTGAAAGGCTGGACAGCAGACTTGCAGCAGTAGAGGTGGCGGCAAGGCAACTGGAAGAGTAGGGGATGGGCGGCGGCTAGGGAAGGCATAGGAGAAGAGTTTGGGAAAATAATATGGGAGAATACAATACCACATTAGAGCAGGATACAGCCGAAGCACCACCCGTCGTCGGATACAACCTTAGTAGCGAGAGAAGACTCCAAGAAAAACTCTGAGACCGCAAAAAATAACCCTAATACTAGTAAACATAAATATAAATAGATAGGGATAGTGGGGAAGCTAAAAACGAAAGAGGGGGGGGGGGGGGGCGCTCCGACAAAGGCAAGGGAGGCGGTAAACGGGAAAGTAGAGGAAGGTGAAGCAAAGGTGGCACATCCCGTCCCTAACAATGTCGACCGCTCCAACAGGAACTTGGATCAGACCCACCCTACGCCAGTTTAGCCAGCCTCTCCTTGCCTACTTTACATACTAACGTCCCCGCCTCGCATCCCCCTCCCAAACCCCGCATCAATCTCTAGGGGGTTGGGAGAGCTTCAAATTCATTTGTTAAAGTTTCCAGTTCTTCATCTATACTCCTAGAAGCACTTGAATTTCACTGGAGACTGCACCGTCCTCCAAGGTACCTGATGGTCTTTCCCGACTTACAAGAAAACATCCACACCGGTTCAATCTTCTCGAAGTTTACTACTGCAGTGAACTGCGTATCCCGTCTCTGTTGTTGAATACTCCAAAGGTCATTCACGGTCAGCTTAACCAGATCTGAAGTGGGGGTAACCTAAACCTTCCTGCATGGTGGTGGTGCTAGTGGTAGCGTATCAACCCTGATATCCTGAAGTGCCCTCTGTCGTGCCTGTCCTGTGTCTAGAGCTGGTGTCACAGTCACATCATCTTCTGCCATCACCAAAACTGGTCCCACTAAGGTTGCTTTGTTGGTGAGGGCACCTGTGATCTTGGGCTTCGCGGAAGTAAGTAGGATGATGAGCTTCCCATTCTTGGTGAATGAATACATGTTTTTGAATCCATCGTGTTGACTCCTTTGATTAAACTGTCATGGTCTCCTCAATAAAAGGTGGCAGGCATCCATAAAACCATGTCGCACCACACCTGATCCTGCAGCTGACCCCCAATTAAAAACTCTGCTAAGCATCTCCAGTCGATTCTGACCCAAATCTTCTTCTTCAGCCATGACAGTGAATACAACTAAGAATGCTTTCGAGTCATAGGACTCAATTTATCCAACAACTATCTGTGTAGACGTCAAGTTCTTACAGCTCTCTCCATCAATGATGAGACATGATGCCTTGCCGTTCACGGTGCACCGAGTGTACAGTATATTGTGAAGAAGTCACTGTATATCCCTCGTATCAATATCCGTTTGTAGGACCAGTCGAACTAGAAACACTTCTCCATCATCTGGTGGAATACGATACACCTCCCCATGATCCTCAATCGTCTCCTCGAAGCTAAATTCCTCCATGGCGCCCTGATCCGTGAGGGCATTGCTCAGCTCGCGAGACAGCTGGAGGCTATGTCGTCGTAGATGTGGCACCTCAAACACTTCCTGATCAGTACTGTATTGGAGGAGCAACCTTTCTCCTGTTTCTTTTCACTCTGATCCGGCCTGTCATTTCCTTATCTAGACTTGCTAGTTCCTCCCAAGATACCTTTGTAAGTCGTGGCAGCTATAGGTGACTGCCTAACTAACAGCTGCTGCCTGAAGGACGACTACGACTGTGTTCTTGTTATACTTCTACCTTTAAGGTTAGAGTATGAACATCTCCAAGTGACGAATAAGGATGCAAGTCCACCATGTTGCTAACTGCTAACTTTAGGTCCCTTAAATAATGGGTTATGGCATGCTCCTCTGGCTCAACCAAATCACACTTCATCTACAACTGATCAAACTGCATTGTGAACACCTCTACTGACAGATCCCTCTGCTGCACATGGTGGAGCCTCATAAACATATTCGGCGGTCATTGGTGAGAGGTATTTCCTCTGCATCACCTTCTTTGTTTTCTCCCACCCGGTAATCTTATTAAAGTTTTCTTTTTTCTTGTGTCTGTAAGTTTTCCCAACACAAAAGGAAACATTTCTCAACTTGATAGCAGCTAATTTAACCCTTTTATCCTCTGGCACATCCTTATACTCGAAGATCCACTCAACAAATTGCGGCCAATCAATAAAGACTTCTGGATCCATACCTCCCTCAACCTCTAGCACAACATTTTGATTTCGAAGTCTCTGTGCCCACCTAATGATATATCCTCTTTGATATCCTCCCTATGGAAGAGATTCAAATACCCTCTCTAGGTCTCCTCTAATACTGGATTCTAAAACATCGTGGTCACTCTTCCTCATAACTAAAATCTCCATATGAAAGGGATTCAAATCCTCTTCTCCTTCTCACATTTGACTATCCAGACTTCGATCAACGATAACCTCCCTTGGGTCAACTCATAACTCCGCAAGCCTCTATTGAAGGCAAAAGCTCTCACCGTACCTCTTCCCGATGGGCTCAGGCATATATCTTATTGGTGGCATGGTTAGGGTTTAGGATTTGCGGAAGTGGAAAGGATATTTAGTGGTAGGAAATAAAATTTTTGGTGTATGGCAGATGCTAGGAAACCCTAGGATAGGACTAGGGTTAGACTAGCTTTGATACCAAATGATACAAAAATTAGTTCAAAAATCAACATTAAGGGAAGCAAACTTCATTAATCAACTGGTTAGGGTTACCAAAAAGACTCGAAGTAAAGAAAATTACATCAGACACTAATCTCCAGCTAGAACCAGATAAGAAGATCCAAGGCGACAATGGTGCCCGCGAGGGGGTTGTAGTAGTGGAGGGGGGAGCTATGAGAGAGAAGAGGTTGCAGTAGTGGTTAGGGAAGGTGAGGGAGGTGCAGGATGTTGGTTGGAGGGCAGGACAGTAGGGGGGGAGTGCAGGAAAATAGGTGACACGGCTATGAGAGACACGGGTTGACTGGTCGCAAGGTCCTAAAGGCTGGTGGAGTGCAGTTGGGAGGCTAGAAAGCTGCATAGCAGGATTTGGAAGGATGAACAGCAGGTTTAGAAGACTGGACAGCAAGTTCACAGTAGTGGAGGTGGCGGCACGGCAGCTAACAAGGAAGGGGATGGCCGACAGCTAGGGAAGGCATAAGAGAAGGTTTAACGAAGATGATAGGGGAGGATACAACACCACCTCGGAGCGAGATACAATTAAAACACCACCCGTAGTCAGAAACTGCCATAGCGTGGAGAGGAGAAGACTGCAAACAACAACAAGCAAAAAACTAAACCTAATTCCAACAAACATGCATATAAATAGATAGGGATAGGGGGAAAACTAGAAATGAAAGGGGGGAGGTAGTTGGCGGCAATTTTCGGCTCCAAGGAAGGCAAGGGAGCCGAGAATCGAGAATGCAGAGGAAGGCTGGGCAAGAGCAGTGCATCCCACCCCTAAGAATGTTGACCGGTCCAGCAAGAGGCTAGACCAGACACGCCCAAGCCGGCTCTCCTTGCCCGCGTCCCAGCCTCGCATCTTCCCCGCATCCCCCTTTCAGCCCCTGCATCATGCAAAGCACATAATGCACTTCTAATTTACAAAAAAAAAAAAAAAAAAAAAAAAGAATATTCACACCACATTCGCATGCAAGCTCGCTATAAGAGCGAGATAAAAGAGTGTAAAAATCAAGAAAATCATGCTAGTTAGGTAAAGCATTATTGTTCAAACCAATAATAAAGAATAGTGCATTAATTTAAAAAATAAACTTTCTTAAATGATATGCATAATACCTTCAGAGTCAGGAACAACAGGAATGGCAGAGGCTTTTGTACTCCGACACATGTCCTCAATCTAAAATATGGAGGTTCGAGTTAGTAGCCGATCTAGAACAAAAAACACAATGCACTTGATCATGTCAAAGAAAACATGATGTTAAGGGTGTGTCATTCTACCTGTCTCCACACTTCTTCATTGGGTGCATTTTTGTCAGCAAGGGTTATAGTATAAGGTTTCTTCTTGCGCTCTTCAGCTACCTTGGGCCAATATCGTCCTGAAAGTTTTTCACAAACTCAGTAAAGTTAGCAGAGATAACGAGTTAATCAGCAGCCACTATCAATCAAATAATGGTACTCGAACGAACAGCCTAACACAACATTTTTACGCAATTAATAGATATCATCTCCAACTACGGTAAATATAAATACTGTTTGTTCTCATAATAGAATCCAAAGTCAAGCAATGCTGGTCTATTCTCACTAAAAGAAGACTCAAAATGGCCACATTTTGTTTGATAATTTAGCATGAACTTCACACATGTTGCCGAGATGAAATGATTAGGTCAATGAGTGGCTTTACACTTAAGAGACAATATGCGAAATGAATATATCCGTGATAGGGTTGGTGTAGCTCCAGTGAAGGACAAAATTAAAGAGAGTCGTCTTAAGATGGTTTGTTCACATTAAACGTCGACCATCTAATGATCCGATTAGGAGAGTAGATGTTTTAGATTCGACTTATGTTAAGAAAAACAGAGGTAGACCTAGAAAGACTTGGGCTTATTGTACAAAAAATGATATTAATTTATTATAATTTAATGAAAATATGACACTAAATAGGATGCAATTGAGAAGAAGGATTCATGTAGTCGACCCCACGTAGTGGGATTAAGGTTTTGTTGTTGTTATTTTTCTTGTGAAACTTTTGTAATTAGAAAAGTATAAGGCTTAAGGCTATCAAAATGGATCGGTGTTCGTGAACAATTCGTGCTCGGCTCGTTAAGCAGCCCGTGTTAGATTTGTTCATTAAGCGAACTAGTCGAGCACAAATAAAGATTTATATATTCTTGTTCGGCTTATTTTGACTCGAAATAATATATATATATATATATATATATATATATATATATATATATATATACTATATATATATATATTTTGAAAGCCTCAGAGCCTATTTTATTGAAATAAAAGCGGTTACTGAAGCTTGAGGAGATGACCCAATAAATGGAGCCCTACCCCTACGATATAATGCTAACAAAACGATCCAAAATATCAAAACAGAAAAAGAGCACAAACAATGTCTAAGAACGAGATCGTGATACTCTCGCTCTGTTTCTTGGTGATCCATAAAGTAAGCTCTTTAATGCTACTCCATTGCCCTGAGAAACCAATGTATCATCAACTAGAAGTGTATCCCCAGGCTTCTTCTTCCATCGAAAATGATAAACCTGCCAATCTTCTCCATCATCTTCTTCTTCTACTTCTACTTCTTCTGCTTTTTCCTCTTCCGTTGACTGATCCTGCTGATTCATACCGGTCTCCAACGAAGTTAATAAAGTTGATTTTTTTATAATATTTGATAAAAATTATATATATATATATATTATAATTTTTAATACATAACTAATGAAAAGTTAATAGTTTATTAAAATATTAAATTAATTAAATTTTATACCTTATTAGGCTTCCAATTTTAGAAGAGTCAACGTCAAGGCAAATCACACAACAATCAACATGAGTACTCGTACTTTTGAATTATAGTAATAATTTATTTCTTTTCAATTCTTTTGCAGTTAATGACACTTGTACATGTTTTATTCTGATTGGGATTTCTTTTCTATATCGATCATATTATTATGAATGTTGGTAGCTAGTTATTATGATGCATTACTGTATATGTTATATAGTACGTTGAATTGAATTTGATGAACATATGAATGATATGATTATATGGACCGTTTGTATGTGCATGACTAACTATGATAGAGTCACCCCTTAATGATACTGGTGGGGAATACTAAAATACCCGTAAACATATATGAAAAATAATATTGATATTGATGTTACTTAATTAACATAATTTTTATACTATGCTCATCTGATAGTTGGACATATATATAATGATATTGATAAATTATTGATTTATTGAGGTTCGTTGAGTAGCATTAAATGTTTTTATTAATTTATTAAAAGTTTGACTAACATGTATATTACCTCCTTTTCTCCATTATATTAAGGTAATTTATGAGTATGAGTATTTCACTAGCTCGTTTAGCTCACGTTTATTTTAACCTAATTTTTTAGGTTAATTAAATGATAAAAGATGAGCGTTAGATAAAAAAAACGTATATACAAGACGTGAGCAACCAGTAACGAGGTAAAGTTAAACATACCGTTTTAATTTAATTTGATTAATGACTTTTTCATAGTAACTGAATATATAAAATTTAATTCACATAGCCCGACCGTCTGTAACTCATTTTAGTTAATTTCGAACATCGGGCCTAGTCATGACATATATTATACTATTTAAAATAAACTTTGAAATTTAATTTTAAAATAGTTCACTCTGGTTGAGATTCACAATCAACAAAGTCATCATCGAAGATTTTATTGTTTGATTTAAACCCTCGTAGCAGATCATACTTTACTATGAACACATATTTGTAAAAAAATCTTCTCAACTCTGTCTTGTTCACCGAAGATCAAGTTCAAGAATTATAATAGTTAGAATTATTTAGATATTTGTTAAAACTTAATTTTGAAAAGACAACTCTGGTTGAACTCTTCTATCAACTCGACCATCATCAGAGATTTTATTTAGACATTTGAAGCATCTATGATTGAAATTTATTTGATATTTGACTGAATACTCATAAAATGTCAGTTTTGTCAACTTCAATCTTTATAAGGAGAAGGACCAGACAAGATGATTTGGACTTATAAATTTTTATATTTGTGATTTGAACATTATTAAAAATTTTAGACTTGTCAACTCCAATTCTTAAGAAGAGGAAGATCAGACTAATTAAGTGTGGCTTACAACCTCGCTTTATACACAAGTTGACCCAATTGAAAGCATGCATCGTTTGATTATCTTGAATTTGATTTTTTTTTTATTTTTACATGAGCCATAAGAAAAGCAGATGCATGTGGCAAGCAGAGCTATAAAAAGCAGGAGTGTTGAGATGACGAGCAAAGAGGGGAGTAGGAAGGCGCAAGAATGGTGCCTATTTTAATTAGTTATTTATTTTATGGTAAACTATATAAAAAGCTTCTCAATGATTTCCTATTACAGATGGTCCCATTACAGCATAATGTAGTCATATAGGCACCTTAGATTAAATCAAATTCATAATACTAGATCTAATTTCAAAAATATCTCAATTATTCGAAAAAAAAGAAAAAAGTGTAATTAAGTTTCTGTGGGGACAAAGTTCCCCCTATTTCTGAATGTAAAATAGTAATACCATAAATGAAGCTTTAAGAAAATAAGAACACAAACTTCTACATATTCACCATGCTCTCAGATGATGGATTTATGGCAATGCCTTATGCAAACTTCAGAAGTATGCCAGATTAAGGGCATAATTCAAATCATGCTAGATTAAAAAAATATATCAAAAGAAGATACGTTAATTTAATATTTTTCTAATAGCACACTTTTGTTAGTTCATAAATAAAGGTTGCAATGGTTAGCCAGCCAAACGAAGAGAATTACTTCATTGCCTCTAATATTCATGTTCGTTACACAATCTTAAAAAATCAACAAACCTTTGATCATATCGCCCATCAAACTATGCACGGGACGATTGTCTCCAAATATGCCGGGAGTTTTTAATATTTCTTTGCACAAAGCTGATTTGGCACAGCCAGGTATGCCTGGACATAAGAGCAATGTTAAACAATGTGAAGTCAAACATAAAAAAGATGAGTTGTTTGAAATGGTGAAAAAGCACAAAACAGGAACCAAATATGATACTATGCTTGGACAAAGAGAAATGAAATCACTTTCCAAGGTATGGTACATGAACCAGACACATTAACGGATAAAATTTCTTTCAAAAGAAAAAATAGTTAAAAAAAAAGAGTCAAGGGAGAAAATATTAAGTGCGACCGATCACAAGTCCAATGACGGTTCGGATTTCAGCCAGACCGCCATGTATCGCAAAGGATCATCCCATCGTCCGGATGTGTGATCACTGCACGTAATAATTGCTCCCAAATAAGGAAGTAATGAACTTATACAAAATTATTTCTTCTGTTCGGTAAAATCAGTGGAGGACCATCAGAACTATCATCTGGATGTGTGATCACTGCATGTAATAATTGCTCACAAATAATGGAGTAATGAACTTAAAAAAAATTATTTACTCAGTTAAAATCAGTATAATAAACACGGCAATAAGTTCTTCAGGCAGATATAAAACTACAAATTATTTAGAGTAGATACAGAACATATACAAGAGCCTACCTTCAACCCTAGAGTTCAGCAAATGAAACACCTACCTTCAACCCTCCAATAAAAACTGAGCATAAATACGAAAAAAAAAAAAAATGAAAGTGGTATTTTCATTGCTCTAAGGCATTTACTCACAAAACTTAGCATTCCCTTCCACCCTCAGGTCTACAAAACAATCAAAAAACAGCTGTGCTTAATCTTTAACTCCTACAAGAGTTTGACTTTTTAGTGAGTGAGCAAATAGACTCTCCATCAGGCCGGCCTAGCTAAGGGCAAGGTTATCTGGTTTGACTCAGTTCATAGCTCACCACACTAGGCCAACCCAAAAAATATCAGATTAGCAAATCTAGCCTTACAACACACATGAGAATACACATCAGACTATAAGGTACTCCAGACTGCACACAAGAGACTAAAAAAAAGCAACTTCTGCAATATCGGTGGGCAGTCCACCCTTATCCAAGTGAAAAGATCACTTTACCACACCATATCGATAGACGTGTCAAATTCCTAATTTATGTGACTATATTTGTTAAGGGTTTGTCATTTTCTCCTATCATAAACAAGAGTTTCATTCAAAATAAAAAACTTTCCAGATACTAATAGCATCACTTGCTTCAATGCTCTCTCTTCTCATTCTATCATGTCTCGCTCAGTTGGTTGGTATAGACAAGAATGGCAAAAATTAAAAAAAATTGAGTTTTATTATTATGCAAAAGAGGTAAATATGCAGTGTTGCTTAGAATATTTTAGGAATCTACACAATTTTAGGCAGAGCCACTATGACTAATAATTACAATAATTTGAAGACATTTCATAAGGTTTTCCACCAGCACGAACTCACAATTTAACTACAGTCAGCCACCTACACATCCCAACCATCTCCTTCCAAATCTTTTGCCGCCTGCCTGCCCATCCTTCTTCCTTCTATGGCTAATGTTTGCCTAACATCCCTATCAACCATCAGATTTTGCTAAATCTGTTGTTGCCCACAAGCCATTACTACTAAATATCTGTATCTTCCAATCAGTATTGTCCACTAGCTTTCTTTGCTTGTGTAGTTTTGCCAGCCGCTTTTAGCCAGTTCAACATTCTTGTCTAGTTCTGTCTGCCAGTCTTCACCCTCTAAATCTCCTTCTTGTGTGTTAGTATTGGCTTTCATCTTTCCTAAATATTCTTTTATGTGTAGTTGTCGTGGCTTCTTTTTGTTTCCCGCATTTGAATCTTTAACACTCCTCCTCAAATTGATTAGCACATGCCTATCATTCTAAGTTTGCAAAAAAATATTTTAAATGCAACATTGTAAAGTCCTTGGGTGAACATATATATGAGTAAAATATTTGTTAGGACAATAGAAGTGCAAATAATCCTATCCTCCACTTTTGTTTTATGAAATGATAATCAAACTCCCAAGTATAGTAAGATCATATTATATCGGGTTTAGTTATATTTTGTTATGAACGCTGCTAATAATAGCAAAGCTGTTATCACAATATATCTTCAAGGTTCTTTCCATTCAATCTTCAAATCTTCTATAATTTTTAAACATATTATCGAAGTCCTTGTGCACAACATATTTACACTTGACCTCGAGAGAATAATTTATTTATTACTCCTCTGTGTTATAAGACATCCTAATAATGTATAAAAGCCTAAATTTGGCCTGATCAATAGATGATCCAACATAATCAACATCTGTATAGTTCTATAGCTGGAAAAATCGCACTAAGTCCAATGGATTGAGAGTATTCTGTCATAGACAAACTCAAATGGATTGTGACTTGTCAACTGAATAGTTAGCTGGTTGCAAGCAAACTCAAATTAAGAAAGAATCAAATCCCATAGCTTAATCTTCTTTTCCATAGAATCTTCTTTTCCATAGAACACCGGAGGAGATTTACCAAACTATGATTTACAACCTCTGTCTTTACATCTGTTAGAGGATCAGTTGCTGAATTGTAATTAAATATTGTACATGAGTTACCCCAAAAAATCTACCCAAAGTGGTTTTGGAATTTCATGTTCCTATCTATAAAGTGACGATCCTAGGTACACCATAATGCTGAATTACTTCTCTAGAGTATAGATGTATTGTGTGGGACGCATCCATCATTTTATGGCAAGTGGCAAGAAAAAAATTATGTCATCTTGAAGAGCGGACATCCTCGACCATCACAGAATGCTTACTTCATTGCATTTGAAGTAAACTCACCAAAACATCTATGCTCGCATCTGATCACGGTGCCTCTGGAATTGGAATGAGAGTGTATAAACATGTATTCTATCATTGAGCCTTAGCCATATGACAAACTGTACAGTTTGACATGTCTCTCCATTTTTGCATGAATCTAGGCCAGTAAAAATTCTCTTCACTAGGCAAAGAATCTCATCTCTGCAATCATACTTTGTCATCCCCCAATCGTTACTCCTATAAAATGCTCTCATTATGTAAACTCCAAAATGCACAATCTGTTCTGAAGTAATGGATATACAATACACCTGTAATACTGCTCATACAATATATCCTATCAACAGGTCCATTATCTTGGCAACTCTAGTCAACGGCATACAATTTTTTTAACACCTAAAAATTAACCTTCCTAGACTGCATAGTAGTGATCAGTAAGTAGTGACGACTCAGTGCACATGTTACTTAGTTTTGACTCTGTCTTATGTTTGAGCACAAAAATGGCATGCAGTGTAACACCTAATTTTGTCAACATAAGTGAAAATTTAATGTATACCCCAAATTTAACATTCCTCAAAATTTGACCAAAGCAATTTTATAAAATTTACATGTCAAGTCAATCGATTTTACATATGATATTATGTATAAATTATAGATGTATGCAAAAATATAAAATTTTGAAATAATCAACTTAATTAGAATTAATTAAGCATCTAATTAATCTTCCCTAATTCCGACACTCTAGCTAGCAGACATTCCTCGCACTTAAGAGCGCATGCAATGACCGTATATGATCGAACAAACATCATTAAAGGGGATTTAAGTTATATGTCATGCTCCAAATCATTATTCTCCTCCCAATTCTTCATTTTCACGGTCCCTAAGGGTGTTGTGATTTTGGTACTATGACACAAAGGGTTGACCGACAGAAGAGGGAGTCGAAACTTAAGATTAAAGGTAGGAAACACTATTTCACGATATTATGGACATTGTTTTCCTTCCCTAAGTTTCATTTTCGACATTTGCTACAAATTAAGGCAGTCCACGTGTTCCCTGTTACTATAGTTTTGCAAGAACATCATGGGACTGTCGAAACGAGAGCTACGCTCTACAATAGGCCCAGTTCATGAGTTGCAAGGAAGGGTTAAAAGGAAAGGAAAAAGAAAGGAAAAGGAGGAAAAAATATAAACTATTGGAGAATGATTGGTTATGATGAGAAGTCCTATAGAGGTAAGAAAATTATGTTTATGATTAAATCATAATAAGATTCCCAAGTTCTAATATTCAGTCCAGGATGAAATCCGGTAACATTTCGGAACAAACGGAGACGAAAAGTTGGAAACCTTTGGTATTGAGGAAAGGGGCATTGATAATTATCATGTTGGAAGGGGTTCAACCTTTATCAATAGTTAATGTAGCTTACGACCTGGGCGATGACCAAATGATATGACATGGCATGAGAATAGTTGAGACATATATAATTACAGATGATATTCATATGATTAGATTGATGAATTTCATAAATATACTTATAATTAAACATGAATATGATAAATTGCATTTCAATATGCCTCAACCATTCATATATTGCATTTGAATAAAATGATTAGATTGAATAAAATTTGAGACATATATAATTATTATATAAATGATATTCATATGATTAGATTAAATAATTGTATAAGTTATAATAATTGCATATAATGTTCATATTCATTTGTATCATTATGTCTTATTTTCCATGTTTTATACAATTATTATATGATAAATTGCTTCAAAATAATAATTATCAATTCAGATGAATATGCATGAATAAGAATAAAAAAGTACTGAAAGTCAATCTCTTACGCCAGTTGCAGAGCAAGACGTATAAGCTGAAAATGTTATGAACAAAAATATTAATCAAAACAGGCAATTGTGACAAAATGGCTACTATTGAAAAATCATCTATCAGCATATGATCCAGATCTAAAGATAATACCTTAACAGTATTTTTTTACTTTTATTCACATATTTCCTAAGAATGGTTTCTTGGAGCGTGAAATCTTGGAGCGTTGTATTTCTGAGTTTCTGCCCTAATCTTTCTACTTTGGTGATCTTCTAGTTTTCTTCTCCTCTTTCATGGATATCACTTTACGTGAATTTGCACATTCTTTTCGTGATATTGTGGCTGGGAGTTCTCAGGAAACTGTTAATGCTATTTTTCCTTCTTCTTTCAGAGCTAGCTTAGTTGATAGCTCTGCTCCGGGTCTTCTTAAAAAATTCGCATGGAAAAATGGTAAACCTGCCATTTTTCTCCATGATGAGGATATCAATTTTCTTGTTGAACCTCTGAAATTTACTCTGGTTGGGAAATTTTTCTATGCTCATCCTAAGTATGATGTGATTAAACAGTTCTTTTTAAACTTAAGTTTATTTTCCTATGCTCATCCTAAGTATGATGTGATTAAACAGTTCTTTTTAAACTTAAGTTTGTTGTAAAATGGAATTTATGTTTCATTGATGGTAGGCACCTTATGATTAAACTTGAAAAAGAGGAAGATTATGCTTCTTTATTTTCAAGGAAAGTATTAATTATTGAGAAGTTATATATGAAGATATTAAAATGGACACTAGAATTTAATCCTCGAGAAGAACCTCCTGTTGTCCCAATCAAGATTAAATTTTTGGGTTTAAATTCATTTATACAATATGAAATTTATTTATTCTTTAGTAGCTATATTTGGAAATCCTGTGAAACTAGATACTCCTACTTCTAACTTTACCAAGCCATCTGTGGCTAGAGTTCTAGTGGAAAAAAATGTTACTATTAAAGTTACTCATTCGGTCTGGATTGGTAATAATGCTAATGGATATTGGCAACCTGTGGAATTGGAATTTGTTCCAAGTTATTGTACACATTGCAGAATGTTTGGGCATATATATACTTCTAGTTATAATGCTCATCCTGCATTTCATAAGCATAAAGAAAGGAATTCTAGTCATGATAATGGTAAGTTTCAGGTTGATTCGATTAGTAACAATGCTGAAAATGAAATTGTTCCTAATGATTGTGAAACCTTGGATAAGCAAGATGAGGAGGTTATCATTGCTAATGATAAATTGCATATAAATGATACTGTTAATACATATGGTTGATTTGCATGATCCCAAACAAATGCAGGATACTATGAATTCTTCAAGAGTTATCAATCTTGAAGAATCTATTAAAGGTATTGAAAATGGTAAAGAATCTGATTCTTTTGTAGTTAACCCTATTGATTCTCGTCTTGAATCTGCAGATGTTGATGTCGACATTCCTAATACTGTTGTGTTTCAAGATAGAATTCCTAATGTTGATAAAGAGAGGGCTGGAACTTCTTTATGTACTATTGGGCATAATGACGTTAATACTGATGATTTTATTGCAGATAATGATCACACGATGTCTCGATCTGATACTGAGGATGATTGGACATTAAAAATAAATTCCAAGAGGAAAAAAATCAAGGGTAGTAGGGAACTTAGTAATTTGAACCCTACTGCTCTTAAGGATCACCTACTGGGTGAGAATTTAGATTTTAATATTAAAACTTTTGCCTTTAGATTTACTAGAGGTAGGAGAGATCTGAATGATGAAATTTAATACATTATTTTTGAATGTTAGGGGCATTGCTAAAAGTAATGCTTCTAATAGACTTAGGAACTTAATACGTCTTCATCAACTTTCTTTTGTTTGGTATTCTTGAACCTTTGGTGCTATATTCTAATAATGATAAATATGTTAAAAATCTTGGTAGATATTTGCTAAAATTAATAATAAGATTTGGTTTATTTTGGATGATTATGCTATGGTTGATATTATTATTAACCATAAACAATTATTGCATCTTCATATTAAGTTTAATGGAATTCATTTTTCTTTCTATTATTTGTGTTGGTTGTCATAAAGATGACAGAATTGAGCTGTGGAGTTTATTGAAATCCATTGGTACCTTAGTTGAACCTTGGTTGGTTGGGGGAGATTTTAATGTTATTTCTTCTGTGGCTGAGAAGAAGGGAGACTTACCTCCTAATCTCAATCTTATTTCTAATTTTAATGATGGTTTGTTGAATATTGGTTTGTTTGATTTAAGGTTCCATGGTAGTCCCTTTACTTGAAATCGTGGACTTGTCTATGAAAGACTAGATGGATTTGTTGCTAATTCTGCTTGGATTAATTCTTTTTTTATGCATAAGGTTCATCATCTTGTTTTTTTGGCTTCTGATCATACCCCTACTCTGCTTAAAGTTCAGGAGGATTTTGGTAAAAAGATTTATCATTTTGGTTTTTATAATATGTGGACCTTTCATCCTCCTTTTCTCTTAGAAGTCAAAGAGAATTGAAATCCTAATCAATTTAACTCTGTGCATTTTACTCCTTGTGTTAAACTTTTGTTATTTCAGAAAAATCTTGCTAAATTTCTACATAATTGGAATTGGAATGTTTTTGGAAACATCACTAAGGTAGTGGCTGATGTTGAATGTCGTGTTAAAGAGTTAGAAATGGATTATTGTAATAACAGTAATAGTTTCGATTTGTTACTTCAAGGGCAGCAAGAGCTTTCTAATGTTATTAATATGGATGAATCTTTTTATGCTCA
This sequence comes from Papilionanthe hookeriana x Papilionanthe teres, assembly GCA_022702705.1. Taxonomy (NCBI): domain Eukaryota; kingdom Viridiplantae; phylum Streptophyta; class Magnoliopsida; order Asparagales; family Orchidaceae; genus Papilionanthe; species Papilionanthe hookeriana x Papilionanthe teres. Next base: position 9,849,916 of record CM040435.1, on the reverse strand, counting down.
AAAGGCTGCTCGTGCTACTTTTTTAGATGGTGACACAAATTTTGTTTTTTATCATGCCTGTATTAAAACTAGAAGGAAACTTAATCTGATTTCTAATATTATAGGACTCTTTCTAATCATAGTGATATTGTGAATGATGGTGTTAGCTTTTTTTTCTAATTATTTCATAATGATGGGAGTTCTCTGTATAAGATTAATGTGGATTTGTATTAAGGTTATGATAAGATTAAAGATTTAAATCTTACTTATATTCCTTCTAAAGAGGAAATTAAAGAAATTCTTGATAGTATGGAGCAAAGCTGCTGGCCCGGATGGATTCACTGTTGAATTCTATAAAGTTTGTTGGGATGTTATTGATCCTGAATTTATTTATGTTATTGAGGACTTCTTTTATGGTAATGATTTACCCAAATATTTTAAATCTTCTAATATTGTATTAATTCCTAAGAATAATGGTAGGAACTCTGGGACTGACTTTAGACCTATTAGCTTAAATTTTGTTGTCTCCAAGATCGCTCTAAAATTATGGTTAAGAGAATTCAAGCTTTCTTATGTGACATTATTTCTTTAAATTAGACTGTTGTTCTTAAGGATAGGTTAGTTGGTGATAATGTTCTTACTGTTCAGGAATTACTTTTGGATATTGATAAAAGTAAAACTTGTGGTAGTGTTATATTTAAAATGGATATTAAAAAGGCTTTTGATACTATAAGGTGGGAGTTCTTACTCGATGTTATTAAAGTTGTTAGTTTCAATAATGATTTCTGCAATATTGTCAAAAGGATTTTAGATAATAACTATTACTCTATTATTATTAATGGTACTTCTTGTGGTTATTTTATGGCTTCCAAAGGAATTAAACAAGGAGATCCACTTTCTCCTTACTTCTTTATTATTACTTTTGATTATATTTCTAAGTGTTTTAATAACTTTTTTGCCAAATATCCTAGTCTTAACTACAAACATAAAGGGAGTATTAGCATTTCTCATCTTTGTTTTGCTGATGATCTTATTATTTTCACTAATTCAAATAAGAAAACCATTAAAAAGGTTTGGAAAGTCATCTCCCATTTTCAGGATGTATCTGGTTTATGCTTTAACACTGCTAAATGTTATTTCTACTGCTCTAAGTATATATCTACTGCTAAAAGAAATTGGATTGCTGATTATACTTAGTATGTTAAGGCTACTTTACCCATGAAGTGTCTTGGTTTTATTCTTGACAAAAAAGTTAAGAAGAATTATCTTCTCTCTGATTTATTTGATAAAATTAGAAAGAAAATCCTCTCTTGGGAGCATAAATTCCTATCTTATGGAGGCCGTGTTACTATTCTCAAGAGCAACCTTACCTCTTTTCCTCTTTATTCTATGCAGGTTATGTGTATGCCTCAAGTTTTTATAAGGAAACTTGAGATTTTGTTTAATTTCTTTGGGAAGGTTTTGGTAAACAGAATGTTCATCGGAAGAGTTGGGAAAAGCTGTGTAAACCAATTGATAAGAGTGGTTTGGGTTTTTGTAGGCTTGCTGATTCTGTTAAAATTAACTTTATGAAATTGTGGCTTCGTTTTAGAATGAATAATTCTATATGAGCTTACCTTTTACGTGCTAAATATTGTTCTCAAGCTCACCCTCTTGCAGTTACTCCTTCAAAAGTGATTCTTTTATTTGGAAGAAACGCATAAGGTTTATTCTCAGGTTGAAGATTTGCTTTGCTGGGACGTGGGCTCTAGTACTGTGAATTTCTGGTATGAAGGCTGGCTTGGTAAGGGTCCCCTTGGGGACTTCTATGGTGGTACTAATGATATTAACATTAAAGTAAAGGATTTTTGGAATTAACATAATTGGAATTTGACTACACTTAATACTCTGTTTCATTCTAATGATGCTAATTTCATTGCTCAGATTCCTATTATCCCTGATAAGAAGGATGTTCCTAGAGTTAAAGGCAAGCTTGGTGATTCTGTTACTAAGACCTTTGCTAATCATATGTCTTCTTATCAGGGTTTGGATCTTAGCTGGAATTGGAATAAATGAATTAAGCCTTCTTTTTTTTTTGTTTGGAGAGTTTTTCATGAGATCTTACATATTGATAATATTCTTAAGCTTAAGGGTTTACGGCTTCCTTCCAAGTGTGTTCTTTATAATATGCAAAAGAATCTCTTATATTTTTTGTGCTTGTCCTTTTGCAATGGATATTTGGAATAGAATTTATGTTTTCTATAATAGGCAAAATATTTTTCTACTTATTCTTCTATTAATGATATTTATGATGATTGGAAGAACAAGGGAGATGATTTCATATCCAATATCCCTTCTATTGTGATTTGGTTTATATGGGTCTCTAGGAACACTATGAGATTTTCTAATGAACATCTTCATACTAAAACCACTTTCTTTCAAATTTGTTCTTATATGGCTAAATGTCTTCTCAGCATGATATGAAGTATACTAGCAATATGCTTATGAAGGCCATGCTTACTAATCTTTCTATTACTTTTATTGATATTAGTCATTCTTTTTGTAGTAGTATTTAATACGGCCTTCTATACCTTTTATTAAAATAAACTCTGATGGCAATTGGAAGTTGAATACTGTTGGTATTGGTGAAGTTTGTAGGGATTGGAATGGTTTTGCTCTTTCTTGGTTTGTTGCTCCTTCTCCTTCTGTTTCTCCTTTAGTTGCTGAGGTTGATGCTATGGTATTTGCTTTTATCTTAGCTCGAAAGATGAGATGGAAAAATATTATCTTAGAGACTGATTCTATTACATTTGAAATATTTGCAGGGCTAATTCAGTTTGTCATTGGAGTATTCTATTGTAGATTAAAAGGATTCTTTATATGGCTAAAGATTTTAATGTGTTGTGGTCTTATACTAAAAGAGATGGGAATGTTGCTGCTAACTGTGCTGCAAAGTTGGAATCCTTATTAAGAGCTCCTTTTATTTCTCATGTTTTACCTATTGATCTTCAGAGATTAGCAATGTTGGATTTTTAGTTGGTATGGTCTGTCCGGTGTGTTGAGTTGTATTTTTCTTCTTCAAAAGAGGACCTTTTCTTTTATTTTTTATTTTTTTGGTGATTGTAGGGAGTGCGCGTAGGACCTCTTTCCCGATTTTGTAATTTCTTCTTTTATGAAATAAAATGCGGAGCAATAATGCTCCTTTACCAAAAAAAAAAAAAAAGAGATCAAGTCGTCTGCATTTAAGGGTACTAGTGACTATACAGTTGCTAAAGATTGGCTATCAAAGATTGAAAAAAAATTGGATGGTTTGATTTGTCCAGAAAATAGGAGAGTGGAACAAGCCATTTTCATACTAGAATGCAAGATAGAGTGGTGGTGGCAAGCATAACATAGACAAAAATTTCAGTTGACACCACTTCATCAGATTTAGTGGGATGATTTTGCTAGTGTTTTAAAGGATTGGTTCATTCCAACTTAGTCATATTAGAATTGCAGATAAAATCTTCAATTTGACTCAAAGATCCAAGACAATTACATAATATAAAACATAATTCACTTCTTTTTCCATATATGCACCCCACTATGTCAGTACCTCAGTAAAAAAATATCATCGATTTTCGTGCGGCTTCTGAGATCAGCTGACATTGACTTTAGCTCCTTTTGAAATCAGTGACTTCTTAATGTTAGTTAAAAGAGCGGAAGAATTGAAAATGAGCATAACTTCTCCAAACAGCGGTGGCAACCGTATGCAAGCAAACGAAAAGATCTTGGCAAACTAGAACCGCAGAGCAAAAAGTTTAAATAAGAAGAAAACAAAAGCAACCACGGTTAGAATGGCCAGTTTGTGAGAAAAGGTGAAAAAATGTATTTTGGCCAGTGCTTGATGAGTTCAGGAAAGTACTATAGATGTAAATAGTCAAGGCATCTTCAAATAAAGTGTCTGAAGGAAAAGGAAAAAAAAACAACAGACTACAGATATTCTAAGGATAAAGACAACGTAGGAAACTTTTAGATGGTGGTCAGTTAAGCAATACTCAATTTTTAGTAAAGTCTTCAACTCAAGTAAAGGGTGAAACTCATTGCGCAAAAATGAACAGTCAGTGAATGCCAGAGTTTTTACATTTACCCATCAGAAGAATAAAAAAATCTTAAGTAGTTACAACTACACTTTTTAAAATCAATGTGACAGTTTAATTCAATTCAGGAGCATCACATTCTTTCATTTAAGAAGAGTTTGATGCCAGTTTATCTGTTGATATTATACACTTTCCTTCTATCTTATGTGTTACTATGCTTATGGTATATGATTTTAATGTGAACACGAAATATTTTGTGCATGTTAGCATTTTTAAAAAAAATTGTAAATATAATTAACTATGATATCAATTCCGAATTTCAATGCTATATTAGAGATGAACTTGTTAGTGAAAATTTTGCTATGATTGAATGATGAAAACGGCAAGTAAAATTCAACTTGCCTGGCAAGAAGTCATTTTATCTTTCCTATAATGGGAATGCAAAATCTTCTTTGAATAATACAGTGAAAGTTGAAAAGTATTTGCGAATTGATTACCTGGTGTTCTTAACCACAAATTAGAAGTGCTAAATAAATGTGTAGGATTTGAAGAACATACCAATTACCGAATTTTTTTATGTATCTCGTGGGGAACTATCAAAGCTACCGATAGAACCAGAAGTTGAATTTGGTATTGATGTGCAGTCAAGAACGTCTGTAATTTTTAAATCTTCTTATAGGGTAGCTCCAAAGGAATTGCAGGACTTGAAACGCCAATTGCAAACATTGATAGATAAGGGTTTTGTCAGTCCAAGCAATTCACTTTGGAGTGCTCCAATATGCGACTGTGCATTGATTATAAAGAATTGAACAATGTGACAGCCAAGAAAATATCCACTATTATGGATCAATGATCTATTTGATCAGCTAGAGAGAAATATTGTATTTTCTCGAATTTATCTAAGATTAAGATATCATCAAGTCAAAGTAAAAGAAACAGATGAAACTAAGATAGCTTTTGGGACTATGTATGATCATTATGAATTTCTTGTTAGGTCTTTTGGATTAACTAATGCTCCAGCCGTATTTATGGACTTGACAATAAGATATTCAAGCCTCATGCAAATCACTTTGTTATTATTTTTATTGATGATATCCTTATCTACTCAAAAACTAATGATGATCATGTCAAGCAGTTGATGATAGTATTGGAGTTGTTGAGGCAGAATCATTTGTTTGAAAATTTTTCAAAAAGTGAATTTTAGTTGCACAATATTGCATTCTTGAGCTACATTATTAGTGGATCCTTAGAAAGTGAAAGCAATCGTGGAATGACATACAACAAAGAATGTTATAGAGGTACGCAGTTTTTTGTGTTTAGCTGAATATTACAGGAGATTTGTTAAAAGTTGTCAAAGTTAACGAGAAAAGATGGTAAATTTGAGTTGATTGAAAAACGTGAGCACGGTTTTCAAGTGTTAAAGAAATATTTGACTATTGCTCCAGTAGTAAATATTCCATCAAGTACATAAGAGTTCCACATTTATAGCTACGCTTCATTATTTTAATGCAAAAAAACATAATAAACTATGCATCGAGAAGTTGAAACTGCATGAGAAATTATCCGAGAAACGATCTGGAGTCGGCTGTTGTAGTCCTCGCTCTAAAAATTTAGAGACACTATTATATTGCGTAAAATGTGAGGTATTCATTGATCATTAGAATCTGAAATATATTTCCACACAAAAAAGGGTTAAATCTGTCTAACTTGGAGACACTACTTACATAGCGCAAATGTGAGATATTCACTAATGATTAGAGCTTGCAATATAATTTCACACAAAAAAACTGAATTGGTGATAGAGGCGATCGCTAGAGCTTATCAAAGAGATCTGAATATATAATATCAACATTTTCATGGTCTTCTTCCCCTGAATAGTCAGCATTATTGTTATGATTAACATTCCAACTATATATTGTTATAAAATCAACAAGCCTCCACAGTGATTGGAGGATTTCCCGTTTCATAACCTCCATGTCATGCTGCCAAATACCTTGTTGAAGGTTTCTCCTCGGCGGCACAATGAATTGTTCTTCACTTAAGGGCTTAGGTTAATGTGATAGGTGTCAAGACAGATTTTTAGCGAAAGTAGGAAAGATGGCTTTTGCGAATTTAGGTATAGGGTTAGGAATTGTTGTATGATTGATTTGGGAGTTGCTAGAAGGTTTAAGTTATGTGAATTTTAGGTTTAAGAGTAAGAAATACTAATCCCTAAAAATTTAAAATTACTCTAACTCCTATACCTAATGATACCGTTATAGGATTTATAGATGGTGTAGAATAATATAGAAAAAAGTTAGGTAAATTGTAGGGTGGGTAACGAAGGAGGAAGGAGTGACGAAAGCTAAAATGCAAAGCAAATGACAGTTGGATAGCAAACTGGCTGCGAAGAAACAGCAGGTTGCTAATGTCAAATGGCAGGTGGTAGCAGGTTGGAGAGGGAGGTACCCTTTAGACCTTTGAGAGAGATCACCACCTCAATCTATCAGATTACAAGCACACCACCTGAGAGAAATCAAATGATACAGCACTGCAATAGAGAATATAAAGAGAAAAATCTTCAAATAACATAAATCAAGCAAAAAATTCCCCCAACCAGATTCAACATAATATATTAATACTGATAGCTAAATTAAAACCTAAGTAGAAGTCAAAATATGGTAATAAGGATCCACATTACTCGTAAAAGTCAAAATAGTGAGAAAATTACAGCTACATGGCTTTCCCCCAAAACCAAACCGTCCCAATTTGATCCAGGATAGCGGGATTCCAGGATTCCCTACTCCCGGATCAAAAGGGTATGAAACGAACCTACTTTTATAAAAGAAACAAGAATTTTTTGTAGCCCCAAATAAGCATTTTAGGGTCAAGCATAGGTGTTCAAATAAGATAGCGTTTGTTTTCATTAAATGATTTACAAGGCAACATCAATAGTTAAACAGTAGAAAATCAGAAACAAACAAGCCGAGTATTACCGGGGAAGAACACAATAAGACCCTCATCTTTTTTGACCATGTCTAAATTAGCGGTCGTAGGACTAGTAGGGGCTGAATCCTCATCAGGATGAAGATCGCCCTCTTCATCTCTAATTCCTTCAATGATAGCCTGAAAATTCTCAACCCTGACAAGATTTCCAGCAGATCCTATCAAAACCTGGTTTTGTGGACTGCGCATAGCATACTGTTCAAGAAAAGTTTCAGCTTCAGAAAGATAGGTTGACGATGACAACTGACGGTGCCCCAATTTCCGTCGAATATAAACTGCCCTGCAAATATAGACTATATAGGCTTTGCAATAGCTATTGTAGAAATGACAATAAATTAACAAAATTAGCTAACGAAGTAAAGCACAAAGCTAGCTATTACCATTCATCAAGCATTTTACTCAGCTCTCTCTGTTTTCCAGCTGATGTTCCCCAAATCTTCATTTGCCTTGCAAAATAATAAGAGATCAGCTTAAAGAATAAGCAGCAATAGCTTAATCAAGTTAATTATAATTGAGTGATCGAAAAAGGTCATAAAATAAGCCAGAAAAATCTTGAAAAATAAATGGAATTAAGGGCAATTAAATTTAAATTCCTAAAATGCAATCTGAAGTGCATCATCCCAACCAGTCGCACCTTCAATATGTTTACCCGGCAGCTCACAATAATTGCACCAACAAGTCCCTAGCCCAGCAATCCTTTACGATCATCAGCTCTCAACCTCGTACAAACATCTCCCTAGCATGCAAAACCTTCTTTTTTCCATTCATTGACACACAAAGGATATCCCATGCGTCTAAAACCTAGTGGCATTAGCTCAACTTCCTCAAGACCAAAAACCAAACCCTCAATGACCTCGAATCTAAATAATTTAATGGCACAAATATAGGTATAATTTCAGTTTTCTTTGTCTCCAATTCTCTTGAACAAATACGGGTGAATAAATGAAATCATTACCATTTGATAAACGAACATTGAAGACCTCTCATCATCCATCTTTTCTCCAACTAGGCTTTGACAATTAACCTCTATCATTAAACCTTAGTTCAAAAAGTAGTACATGTTCCCCCAGTTGGCCACTAATCTGCTTGAAGTGATAGATTACTTGTCCACTATAGTCATATGTATGTGTGTGTAATTAAATTCCAAAAAATATATCCATGTGTGGCTAACTTAGTCCTAAAGTATCAAATTTCTCTAGCAACGAGGGAGCTATTGGGACCCCTTCCCTCTTTTCGAGACCTATGCTACAGTACCCGGACGCCGGTTCACACAAACAGCACAGAGCCGAATTGAGAGGCCGTTTTCAACTCCTTTCCAATTTTTCGCTAGTTTCCTCTTTTCATTTCATTCCTGTCTAAACCTTTCCTATATATGTTTAGTATTAAGATTTAGTGGGGGATTTGGTGTGTTTTGTTTAGGCCAGCCAGTTGAGACTTGTACATAATGAAGGGTTCTATTTGTAAATAGAAGAAGTCTAGAGATTTATTTGTAAATGTTACAAGGATCTATATATGAAATGAGTAATCAAGTTTTTATGAGCAATCAATTTTTTATGGTATCGTAGCCCTAACCCTAGCTGCCCTGGCTAATGCGTCGAGATCAGCATGCAGGAATTCAGACTTTTCTCTCATCCTCGTGTTCCAGTCGCGACTAGAGCAAAAACAAGGGCATCGCGACTTTACAGATCACGGCGATTTACAGTTGCATCCAGGGGATCGCTAGATCGCGAGACGGCAACAAGGAGATCACGACAAGAATCGTGATGGGAATCGCGATGTAAACTCTCACGATGCAATCGTGCCAACTAGAAAAGCCACTACGAGATCGCGAGCTGGCGAGACAATGCCGCGATACTATATTTTGTGAACCCCCGTGATACAGTTGTGCTCTTGCGTGCAAAATGAATAAGCCTTCGACCGTTGAATCGTTGAAGAATGTTTCTAACAACTCGATGCAGGGAAGGGGTGAAGCGCGTGTGAAATCTAAGTCGTTAAGATGAGAAATTTAATTCTACGTGCATTAGAAAAAGACGAAGGCTGCGAAATAATCAAATTGAGGATGTCAGGAGACAAAGATAGTGCAGAAGGTAAAGGTTCAGTGTTTCTTGGGAAGATAGGTCCTGAAATTTCGAAGATCTTGGTCGGGCTCATACGGGGAGCTAGCGTCTCGAAGGGAGCCACTACTTCAGCACGTGCCCCGACGTAGGTGAAATTAGATCTCCCTCTTGTGGATTTGAAGCTCGATGGACTGACCACATATCTGAGTTGGTCGTGTTGGATCGAGGCTGCTCTAGTTGGGAAGAGACTAGAAGGATATCTGATGGGGGTCGAGCCAAAGAGTGGCAGTGTTGCAGGGGATGAATGGAGGATCACACATGCATTAACTTATACCTGGCTAGTAAATTCCATGGTTCCATAAATTGCCTCATCAGTGGATGGCATTCAAAAGGTAAGCAGCATATGGGCAAAGTTGAAGAAGATCTATGTCGGAGACGAGAATCAGAAAAGGGTGGTCCAAATTCAGCGTGAGATAGAGGCAGTGATTCAGGGTGATGGATCGATTCAGGAGTACTTCATAGAGTTGGAGCGACTGTGGCAACATCTTGATCATTTCTCACCTATGTCAACTGTGGTGATTCGGGGTGCGAGGTGCAACAAGGGGAGATCTTTCTACATATGAGGACTATGCAATTTCTAGCTCGACTGAACCCGGCATTTGATCAGAGAAGATCAATTCTACTACCTCAAGCAACAATTCCTAAATTGGATGAGGTCAATGCAGGGAGGAGAGTCGCATGAGGCTATAATCTGAGCCGAATAGACTCCCAGGTACGCAATCAGCTTTGACTGCCTCGAGCTCAGGTATGACAGACGCCCAAGGGGAGACCTGAAGGTGCTACAACTGTGAAGAAGTGGGACATCTAAGCAAAGCTTGTCCAAAACCACCCAAAGCGAAAGAAACAACTGGACGTGGACAGTCTAGAAGTCGTGGTCGTAATTGTGGAGGCCAAAGAGGTGAACGAGGGGGCTACCAGGTAAATCTGATGGTAGCAGAGGATGAGAGAGAAACAAGAGTAGCCATTACCGAGAAGGATCAAGAGTTACTAGAGTTGTTGAAGAGGAAACAGAAAGCAACACGAGATGGAGCTGGGGGTGTTTCAAATCCATCGACCTCAAGGGTAACATTGCCACTTATACTCACTTCAACAAAGCTAATGGTGACACCTTGCTCTTGCCTCTATTTCCACCATAGGATCATCAGAATGAATCATAGATTCTGGTTCTTCTCGTCGCGTTATAGTGCTAGAGAGTTATCTTCATATACTCATCTAGCAGTACCAAAAAGTATACAGACCATTGATGGTACAACACAGCCTAAAGTTGGTAAGGGTACAGTGAAATATATCAATCATATGACTTCGCCCAACGTTTTGCATGCCCCTTTGCCAATAAACCTCGTATCCATTAGTGTCATTATTCTCCAATTAAAATGCATTGTTTCTTTTGATATTCCTCAGGTGATCTTCCAAGAGAGAGACGAGTCGGACACCTAGGACTGGAACGTGGTATAACGAACTCTGGTACTTGGAACGAGAGCGGATGGACTCAGCTTTGGCATCCATGGTGGAAAGTTCAACGCTAGAAGAATCTGAAAGGAACGAGGATGTGTTACAACTACATCACAGACATATGGGCTCCTAGTCTTAGTTTACTTAGATGATTGTATCCTTCTATGTATGAAAAGGCAAATAAAAAAAAACTGATGTGTGATGCTCATGAATTTGGCAAGCTCACTAGGAGCACTTATGTCAATTCTAGGAATAGGAGTTGTGGCGTGTTTGAACCAAAATATACCGAAGCCAACCCTATTAGAGGAAAAGTTCATTCTAAATGAAGAGCAAGTAAACCAATTCGCATTCTGAAATTTGTCACAACCAAGAAGTGTTGCAAATGCCACGAATTAGAGAATGTTGAATCAGAATGTACAACCAAGAGTGATCTGTTTGACTTAGTAGGACTTTCTTGAAAATTTGAGTAATGACACGGTATGCATTGAAAACGATGAGGACAAAAAGGAGGACCAGCTTCCTATTGAGGATGAAAAGATGCATATAATTCTAGCTGAGCTGTGGGAGAGCTCCAACTAACTTCACGGTGAGTGTCCAAGGCAGTCTAGAGTTCAAGAAAAAGGCACCAGAGGAATGACAACCCCAGACAAGAGAAATACGAACTATACAGATCTATAGACTCATTCCTGAGTTGCCCCAGTTGAGGGATGTCCAGCATGTAAGAAATGGGGCCTTTTTGTGAAACGTCTGGAAGAGTATATGAAGTTATTCCATATTAGATTCAATTCAGCAGTGTACCCACCATCAGATGTCCAGACAAGAAGGACAAACCACAACTTTGAAAATTATTTTAGGAGCATAAGGTGGAAGAAAATTCTTCAAGATGTCTCTCCTAAGTGTTTGCTAGTGAGTAGCGCAACCTGTCACAGATTTCAACCTAGAGTTGATTTCTCTTCACATACTTCTTTATCAGTTGCATTCCACTGAGTACGATAAGTGGAGTAAAAAAAATTTCTGACTTAAGGGCTCAAGAGTTGGATTCGGAGAATCTACAATTATATACAACTACAGTTTAGGTTGTGCAAAAGGCAAATAGATTTTTAATTTATTAGGATCTATTTTGAAATTACAATGCCAACGGAGTACTTACCGAGAAGTTATATCTATTTGTCTGTCTATCTAACTATCTGTCTATCTATCGATCGATCTATCTATCTCTCTATCTCCCTATCTATCTCTCTCTCTCTATCTATCTAACTATCTATCTATCTATCTATCTCTCTCTATATCTTTATCTCTCTGTCTATCTATCTATCTATCTATCTGTATATATATCTATCTGTCTATCTCTCTATCTCTCTATCTCTCTATCTATCTCTCTCTGTCTCTCCGTCTCTCTATCTCTCTATCTCTCTCTCTATCTCTCTAACTCTCTATCTCTTTATCTATCTATCTCTCCATCTATCTCTCTCCATCTCTCTATCTATCTCTCCATCTATCTATCTCTCCATCTCTCTATCTATCTATCTATCTGTATATTTGTCTCTCTATCCATCTCTCTATCTATCTGTCTCTATCTATCTGTCTGTCTGTCTGTCTCTCTCTATCTATCTATCTATCTATCTCTCTGTCTATCTCTATATTCTATCTCTCTATTTCTTTATGTCTATGTGTCTGTCTGTCTGTCTATCTATCTATCTCTCTATTTGTCTATTTGTCTATCTATTTATCTATCTGTTTGTCTCTCTATCTCTCTATCTGTCTCTCTATCTCTTTGTCTATATGTCTGTCTATCTATCTCTCTCTCTGTATATGTATATCTCTCTATCTATCTATCTATTTATCTGTCTCTCTGTCTATCTATCTCTATCTCTCTATCCTCTACCTCTCTATCTCTCTATCTGTTGGTCGGTCGGTCGGTCTCTCTATCTGTCTCTCTCTCTCTGTATGTATCTCTGTCTCTCTATCTATGTCTTTCTGTCGTCTGACTATCTCTCTATTTTCTATCTCTCTATCTCTCTATTTGTCTATCTCTCTATCTATCTACCTGTCATTTTGTCTTTCTATCTATTTGTCTATCTATCTATTTATTTGTCTATCTGTCTACCTCTCTATCTATCTAATTGTCTATCTCTCTATCCGTCTATCTCTCTGTCTGTCTATCTCTCTATTTGTCTATCTCTTTATCTATGTATCTCTATATTTGTCTCTCTAGCTATCTCTCTATCTGTCTCTCTGTCTGTCTCTCTACCTGTCTCTTTGTTTGTCCATTTCTCTCTCTATCTGTCTCTCTATTTGTCTATCTATCCATCTCTCTGTCTGTCAATCTCACTCTCTGTCGCTCTCTCTATCTATCTATCTCTCTCTCTCTCCATCTCTCTATCTGCCTATCTATCTCTCTGTCTATCTGTCTGTCTATCTCTATGTCCATCTATCTATGTCTCTATCTATTTATCTCTATGTCTATCTCTCCATCTCACTGTATATCCATCTCTCTCTCTCTCTGTCTATTTATCTCTCTATTTCTCTATCTCCCACCCCACAACATCCATCCATCCATCCATCCATCCATCCTATCGATCTATCTATCTATCTAACTACTTTCAAAAGTGTAAACATCACATCCTCGCACTTACAGCCAATCAAACACTTCACAATGACACTTTTTTCAAAATGACCTGGCCGAACTCAACCCATCAACTTACTGCTGCCCTCGCTATGAATGCTTAGAAGTACGACACAATTTCATAAAATGAAGATATTAATGTTAAACCGACTCTAATTGAGGAGGAGAATATATCATATTGCTATATTATTATCTACAAAACATGAAATTTAAAAGCATACCTCAAGTAGTATGTCTTGTAAGCTGACGGGCCATCTTTGAAAAGTATAGATAAACCATTGCGAATCAAAAAGGTGCGAATCTGCATTTAATAAGAAAATTATAGCTGCTAAAAATAAACCACCATAACTCTTTTCCAACCGAAAAATCACGTTATATTTTCAAAATAAATTTGTTAGAAGGAAATAATCGAGTTAAATGACAGTCAAGCACTACTCAAAATAAACCAGCTGACTACAGAAATAGTATAGAATCATTTTGCTCTCCTCAGCTTCAAATCATACTCATAAAGATAACAGGAAATATCCGTTTCTAACTAATTACAAAATCCCCCCATTTGTTTATTTGGGTTGATATAGTGCTGAAAGCTTAGATCATCAAATGTGTTTAATGAGATAATGGCCTCCTCTTTTGGGACTTACAACCAGCTTATGATTAAGATCCTCAACGATAAGGGCTGACGCTATGCGTAACATCAAGATCTCATTCATTTTGGGTTGACCATGAAGGCCCGGGATGACGAAACATAGAATCTTGATCGGGTTTCATCTCATTCTCTCATCATCTGCTTTAAGCTTCAAGTGATCAAGTTTTATAACTAAATCCTAAACCTGCAATTATTATATGTTAAAAATTCAATTATTAATGACTAGCCTTAATCGAAAGTACTCTCGTATTATAGAGAGAGGTAAATTAACCACCAGAGCTTGCACCAATCCAAAACTTCAAACCCAAGATCAAAAGTCCTCGCTAAATGAAGGTGAAATCTCTGGATAGTGTCTTATCTACATTGTTATCTGTCTTCTGAAAATTCAACCTTCCAAAGCTCTCTCAAAACAAAACAAAAACAAAACTAAAATAAATACAGAGGGTTTATAAGGAGGGGTCATGAGTTTTCGGAGCCCACAATATCTTGAGTGGAGCATTCAATATAAAGTATTAGCTTAAACATTTATGCAGTATAAATCAAAGTTTAATGTTTAATCATAAAGAAAAAATTCTAGTTATAATAGTTTATAATTTTGGGGTACCCTTAAATTTATTGCTTATTAATTTTAAAATTAATAAAATTTAATTTTTGTATTTAAAAAATATTTGTTTCTAAGGAAAATTTAAAAGTAAATTATTTAAGAGAGAATATAATTTCATGCACCCATAATATTTCCAAAAATTCAAAAAAAATTACTAAATCGTTCTTTGTTAACAACATATAGCTATCACATGAAACTAGCATTGGTAACAACAAGCATTCTAATTATGTTGTACAAATTTATATTTTACAAAATATTGTGTGATAAGTTTAGATAATGAATATGCATATTATAAGCATGCATGTCAATAATGTGTGTGCATGGCACCATATCATTTGAATGGTGAGGTGCTAATTGCAATAGTTAAGGGCAATGGCACATGACGCATTATCCCGACGATGCAGGCTATTTTGATAATATCTTAATATAAATTTTAATATTTTATTTCTTTATTTTTATATAATATTTATCATTTTAATTTTATTTTGGTTTAAAGTTCAATTTTATTTTAGCATATGAAATAAAAATGGATATACATAGAGCTCTAGGCCTCCCTCTCAATAGGGTTGTAATAGAGTCGAGTCGAGTATATCATAGATTGAACTTAGCATAGTAATATTATAAGTTATTCATATTCGGCACGAGCTTTAGACGAGCTTACACATATGTTCAAGATCCAGTTGTTTAAATTTTAAATACTTGAACTTGATTTTGAGTTTGATTTGTTTCATTCAAATGAGTATTAAACGGGTTAATAAACAAGCAAAAATTTGAATGAGTACTTGGATTTTCAATTATAATTTTCAACAAATCATTTTACAAATAAATTTAATAAATAAGCACTTGAATAAATTTTAAATTTATACCTAATTATTTTACACAAATTAAATAAAAAATTTGTAGGTAAACTTTCTTGCAATCAAATAACATAAATAAGTATTAACTAACTGACTCATTAAAATAAATAACAAGAATGAATTATATTAAATTAATTAGCATATTCATTAATTTCAACTTACATAGTTTGAAAAAAGAAAATTTAAAATAAAAACTTAAAAAATGTATGAACACTTACCTGAATAAGAACTAATTCGTGCGAAGCAGGCATATGTCAATTCCCAAAAAGGTTACATCACATTTATCACATTAAAAGCAAAATGATTTTCTACAACTAAAAAAGTAAATGAGAAATAAGATGTAGCAATTTCATCAATGAAAGGAAAACATATTATAATTTCTCAAACTATATAATCATTAATATTGAGAATATTCATTCATATTGAATGCATATATTGTTATGGACAAGAAATTTGGCAATAGATCTTCTTAAAAATTTTGTGTGTTGTCAACACCATAATAAATGTGAAAATTCTTAGGTAAAAGCAGAAAGAAATTTCAGAAAACTATGATCGAGAAAGAAGAAACATGAAAAAGGCAAAATTGTGGAAAGGAAAAAGACTGGAACAGAGCCTGAGACTGCTGAGTGTTAAGTGAATTGTGATTCACGGACAAGAAAAAAATAAAAATATATAATATTATATATTATTGTGAATTAATTGATTAATAAATAAATATTATATATCTGCATAATGATTAATTAATTAATATTAAAAAATGTGATGGACTGAATATGTTGGATAATAATGTATTAATTACTAAATTGAATTAATTAATAAATAGATGTTTACAAAATAAATATATAATTAATAATTAATCCTAAACTATTATTGATAAAATAATATATTATTATTAAATCTATTAATTAATCAAATTTTATTTAAATAATATATCATAAATGATATTAGTTATCATTGAACTTAATATTAAACATTTATCAAGTCACTTGTTAAACAACGAAAGAGTTCATTCATGAACATAAATAAATAATTTAGACAATGTCATGTTTAGTTCATTTAACATTCAAGCTTGTAAGAAACGGTCAAGTTTATTTATTTACTAATTTAAACAAGAATCAATTATTAATTGAGTCGAGTTTGAGTTATTCATCAAGTGCATTGGTTTATTTACATCCCTACCTCTCAGTCTCGATCTCAATGCTCCCCCACCTCGCTTACCTAGGCCTCCCTATTGCTTGACCTTGACTTATTATCTCACTAATCTCATGTGAAAGCATCCAAACGTGTGATACCATAATCAGTATGCAAATAAAGTGAGAAGAAACATAATACAACCACTTGTAATTTTATAGAAACCAGAATTGGAAAATACAACAAATTGAAAACAAATAGCACTGGGAAATACTAGGTAATAGGGTGTAGGAGGTGTCAGTGTGTTTGTACTCTGAGGTTGTGGCAAAGAGGCGACTAGCAAAGCTAGATGGGGAGACAGCAAAATAGTTGTGTCACTCGGTGGCAGCAACATGTTGGACACAGAAAACAGCAAGTATCTTGTTCTCTGGGCAGCAACGACAGGCAGAAAATAAAGGGAATGTGGGAGCGACGTGGGAAAAAATGGGGAAAATGTATAGGAAGGATATACACTGCCTGGAGAGCAAGATACAACTGGAGCAAACTTGAAACCCTAGGAAAAAGCCAGTAGAGGAAGAAGATGCTAGTGCCTCTCCCAAAGCAAATCACAAAAAAACTAAATTGTAAACAACAACTAAAATATATATATATATTCCTAGAAAAGTGGGAATTGGATCTCACTGCTTGATGTGTTTTTATATAAAGCACTTTATGAGATTCTCCAAACTCCGTGTTCACCACTTGACCAACTTTTTGTGGGGGAGTTGCTAAGCTGAACTAAAACTTAGTACAAAGCTTTCCCCAAAAAGTCCTCCAAAAGTGGCTCGGGAACTTAACCCTATAAGAAGTAATGGTCCTTAGTATCTCATGCAGTTTCACTATCACCCTGAAATAAATTCAGCTATATGTGAGACATCCAGCATATGGCTAGTTACAAAATGAGCAATCTTCGAAAACTTGTCAACCACTACCATCACTGAATCCTTATTATGTTGTGTTCCAAGAAATACCACAACCAAATCTATACTAACATCCAAACATGGAGCCTCCAGTACTGGTACTGGTAATGGAGTGTATAGCCTTGTATTCTGCCCCCTAATTTCTGCCAGATGACAAACTCCGCATTGCTTGACATGCCTCTCTATATCTCTCGTTGGTCTAGGCCAGAAAAAAATATTCCCTCACAAGTATGAGGGTCTTATATGCCAAAATGACATGCTAATCTCCCATTGTGACCCTCCTGTATGATGGACTCTATCAATGAACATCTGGGAAGTTCTCTCCTTACACTGATCTCAAATTTCCTTGAAGTACTCATCCGTCTCGTACAGCTCCTTCACCGCTTCAAATCCCACAACTCTAGCCTGCGTGGAGGTGATCAATAAGTAGTGATGGTTGAAGGCATCAACTACTCGAAACTCCCCACCTTGTGCTTGAGCACAAATTGAAATGAAGCCAAGAGCTCAACCCAGAAAGTATGTCTACCCTTTAGCTTGCTCTGACTGTTCAAGAACATCACAGCCTCATGATCTGTAAATAAGGTAAACTCACGAGTCAGCAGGTGGTAACTCCAATGACTAAGAGCTCTCACAATAGCATAGAATTCCTTATCATATGCCAATTACCTCATCCTAGAGTCACTCAACTTCTTAATAAGGAAGACTACGTGATACGCTCCCTAGCTCAACACTGCTCTAATCCCCACATTAAAAGAATCACATTCCACCATGAACAATTGACTGGAAGCTAGCAGTGCTAACGATGGGGTCAGAGTCACATTCTTCTTCAAGATGTCGAAGCTAGACTAAGCGGCCTCTATCCACTGAAACTTATCTCCTTTCAAAAGCTCTGTCAGAGGAGCTGTAATGGTGTTGAAACTAATGATGAATCTCCTATAAGAAGATGACAGCTCCAAAAACTATCTCAACTCTATAAATGACCATCGGGGTGTCCAATTCACAATAGCCTCTATCTTCATAGGGTCCATCTGAATGTCTCCACCGAATATAATATAATCCAAAAAATATATATTTGTTGTCGTGAAGTGACACTTCTTTGGGTGGGCATATAGCTTCTCTAATAAAAGAATCTCAATGACCAACCTCAGATGCTGCAAGTGCTCCGCAGATCTGATGTAGATTAGGATGCCATCCTAGTGCACAACTACGAACTTGCCAATGTATGCCCTAAACACCCAATTCATCAACCTCATGAAAGTGTTAGGTTCATTGGATAGTCCAAAAGGTATGATTGTCCCCTCATACAACTCATCTCTTATCTTGAATGCAGTCATTCATTCATCCTCCGGCCTCATCCTAATCAGACAACATCCACAGTCTAAATCAATCTAGCGAAAGATGACAACTCCATGCAATTGATCCAGTAAATCATTCAGGCGAGGTATAGTAAATATGCACTTGATGGTGTTTTTATCGATAACTCGACTATCAATACACATCCTCCACGAATCATCCTTCTTAGGCCCTATCAAAGCAGGAACAACACATGGACTGTTGTTCTTCCTCACCAACCCTCTAGCAATAAGGTCTTGTGCATGTGATTGTAACTCATCATACCCAACTGCTCTTAATTTGTAAGCAGACGTGTTAGGTAAACCGATACAGGGATAAGGTTTATAGCATGTTGACTGACTCTAAATGGTGGTAGTCCCTCGAGTAAGTTATCAGTCATTAAATCCTGAAAGTCAGCTAGTAGTTAATGTATAATCTCTAGTAACTTAATCTCCTCAATTCTTCCTTCGCAGGATGACCAAGGGCTTAACCACTGGGGCCACCCAAACTGGCATTAAAAAGGAGGCAAATGAGAACATGATCACCTCTTCAACGTGAGAATTAGCTCCTCCTAAATCTCTGATTGGCAAAAGAACTATGTGCTTGCTCTCATTTGTGAATGAGTAGGTGCTTTTGAACCCATCATGTTGAGTCCTGTGATCAAATTGTTGCATCTCCCCAACAAAATATAATAGGCAACCATGGGCACAACACACCATATTTGATCCTACAACTCGTCCCCAACATAAAACTCTTCCAATCATCACTGATCCACGTGTATCACATTCCCCTTCAACCAGGTCAATGAATAGGGTTGAGAATGCTAAAGAGTAGCCAAGTCCAGCTTCTTCCAAACATGCGTATCAACAATAAAGTTGCATACCTTACGTCTCACACTATACCTAGTGTGAAAGATGTTAATAAGTATTCCCACAAATTTTGATGCATTATATTTGATCTTGAGAAACAAACATAAAGTTTGTATAGGCTTTGAAGACTTTAAAGCCATTTGAAACTATAAACCTTTATTTTCATATTATTTTGTTGAAGTGCTTGCAAGGTTACATCTTTGAGTTTTCAAAGGAACTATCTTCTGTTCGCTAGCAGGTGTATTTTAAATTCGGCAGTGATTTTTCAAATTTCAAAAGCCTCATACTCGAATTATTTTTGTTACTCTAAGAGCCCAACTTTAAAAACCCAAAATTCCAAATATTTTTGAAACCCTAAGGCTAAAATTATAGAAATTCAAATTTTAGATAATTTTCAACCCTAAGAGCCTAAAACTTTAAAAACTCAACTTTAAAATAATTTTAAGCCCCAAGAGCCTAAATATTAAAAACCAAGATTTCCAAATATGTTAAAGCCTCCATATCCTAAATTTTAAAAGCCTATGCTCAAATTATTTTTAAATTCAAATGATATACATTATAGATTGTTTTATAAGTTCAAAAAGTCCAAAACTTCAGGTTAATTTACAAACCAAATCATCTAAAATCTAGGAGCCTCCCTACATCAACCCCATTAGAGGGCATCGAGAGAATGCTAGTCTTTCCAATTATCTTAAAAGATTCATTAGTCAGTGTCGTGAGACAGTGCGACTGGAGAGTAAAAATATGTAATTAACCCACGATTTTTGAAAGATATTATAGGCCTTAATGTACTTGCGAAATGGATCAAATCACAGACAAGAACTTTCCCAGGGGTACTTCACTTTCTATGAACGATACGTATTCCCAAGAACTCGCACTTGCATTTCCCATGCCATTATTTAAAACTCCTAATTTGAAAAAAAATTCAAACGAGTCTGCAATTTTCCATAACGGTATTTAATTCCGATGACGGGTACTCAAGCTTCCACAAATGAATATTTTAAAAATTACCCTATTGCTCATTTTGTTATGCTTTCTAAGTAAGATGGGGGATGACGATCACAAAGTTGAAGTGACAACGATGAAACAACAAAATAAAATACAACACTATTTTCTTTTCTTTTCTTTTCTTTTTTAAGGATACAAAATATAAAGTATGAACAGTAAAGTAGAGAAGGAAGAGCTTCGGTTCGGTGTTAATGGCTCGGATAGAGTGATCGACTTAGTGCTCGGGCTCGAATAGGAAGGCTGGGGGGATCAATTCTGGCTTCTATGGAATGTGAAGGAGTCAATGGTTACGGGCTTCGATTAGAATAGGAAGTCTTTGCGTTTGGGTTAGACCAGAGAGGATCGCACAAAGTTCAGTGCAACCAGGCATTCGAGCAGAGGAAGCACGTGAGTGGAGCAGGGATCGTGGGGTCTCTGCACACAAGAAAGAAAAACAAATAAGGGAGACGCAAGAGGAAGTTGTGGAGCGGGAGGATTGAGTGGCTCTAGTCATGTGCAATAGCAGAGGATTTCGGTACAGGGAGTTTCGGAGGCCTCCAAACTACGTGATTGTTACCTTCTTGAATGGTTGTAACTGCAATTGCATTTCGAGTGAAACAAAAATGCGGGCTTATGCGGCTAGAGAAAGGCATCTTGCATTAGTCGAAGGCATTGCGGTTTGAAGAGGGATAGTAGGTAGATCGCGACTCTGTCATGTGGACAGCAAGGGAGAGCAAGATTTAGAACTATGAAATAGAGAGAAAGATTGAAATGCGGTATTCCTACGTGTGAACTGGGTAGGTGTGGCCTTTGCGCAAGGAACGGGCTTCAGTGAAGTCGAACGTGTTGCGGTTGTTTTGGAAAACTTTGCAAGTGATGATCTCATCATTTGCTGTGAAATCGAAGAAGATGGAAGGTGGCAGACACGTGGCTACAGCCTTCTTGCAGGTCTCAAACTGAAGGAAGGGGACGAAGCATAAGGGAAACAGTGGAGATAAAGACTTCCTTCAGCTCAAACAGGGAAAATGGGAACCAGTGAAGAGATGTGCGAAAGAGATCGCGCTTCATTTCTCTGTGTGCAGTTCCTCGTCTCTTTGGGAAAGAAAGGGGAATGGTTATTAATTGAACGTGGAGTTCAAACAGGTGGAAAGTTATACTGTGAGGGAAGTAATACGGTGAGTTAATATTAACTAAGATTATTTTAAGTTTAATTAAACAAATTAATAGCATTAATAATTTTTAAAATAACTTATTTTTTAACTTCAACAATCTACTGTCCCTTGGTGGCAGCAGTAGGTTGGACGCAAAAAATAGCAGGTTTCTTATTTTTTGGGCGATGGCAGCAGACAAATAATGAAAGAGATGTGGGAGCAATGCAGGAAAGGATGGGGGACAGGTACGGGAAGAATAAGCACCATCTCGAGACCACGATACAGCAAGAGCACCACTTGGAACCCAAGGATACATCACATAGAGGGAGAAGAATGTGTTAACGGTTGCCCCAAATCAAGTCACATAAAAACTAAATCTTAAACACCAACAAAAGTAAATATATATTCGTATATAACTACGAGTAGGTCCTCTCCTAAAAAGAGGCGGCACTCCAAAGACTTGAGGGCTGGTCGGCCCTCAATAACCCTTGACCAAACCGGTCCAAGTAAATAAGATAACCCGCACCAGCATGACTAGTCGCTCCAATGTTGGTGCTCGGTTCACCGATATAACATCTCAAACAGCATCAGCAAGCATTTATGGTTAAGGACCTTGCAATACAACTACCAATTAACAATCTCCTCTAAATGTGCAAGAGAACATGTATGCTGCTATAAATTACACAAATATGGAATGATTTTGAAAAACATTAAGGATGGCAAAGTGAGAGATTCATCCAATTGGGGTGACAACCAGAAACAACGGGTGAGTGATTCATTCACAAGTTTGGGTGCACAAATATCAACTAATCCCAATTTTGTTCATAATTAATGAAATGCCTCTTTCTATCTACTTATGTTTTTCTTTTTCTTGATTAGATCAATTTCTCCATTATAGTATTATAGTTGGAAACGTTTACAACATGTCTCATGATATGTCCTAAATATGCTAATTTTACTTTCATATTTAATACTCATTTTTTATGAAATTGCATTTAAAATAATTAGAATGCATCGGAGCAAAAATGGAGTCAAATGAAATTTTTGGCAAAGTATAGAACTGGCACATAGGCGCCACATTCTGGCGTCTAGGCGCTAGACCCTACGAAGGATACAGAAAAGATGGCGCGTAGGTGCCATAAACTAGCGCCCAAGCGCCAGTTCAAAATATGCGACATCCGAGAAGGTTGCACCTAGGCCAGAAAACGACATTTGGCGGCTTTTTTGAGCAGTTACGCACAAATTGGCCTATGACTTGGGGTGAAAACTCAGAAAAAATGGTGTGTGAAGAGAGAACACCAGGGGTACAGAACAAAAAGAGAGTGCAAGGAAGGAGAGGAATAGTGAGAGATTTCATTTCTTTGTTGTAGTTTCTTTGTGAAATTAGAGTGAATTATAAGAAACTGATGTAGAAGTAAAGGAGATCTTTGGGGGTCAATCTTTTATTCTCAGGGAAGAAGATAAGTATTTTGTTTGTTTTATTGCTTTGTAGTAAAGATTTCTTATTTTGTGACCTCGTTATTTAAATCAAAATGTTGAATTTTAATATGTTCTTCATGAATTCTGAGTAGTTTACTTTTCTTTTCCTCTATTATGAAGTAGTATCATGCACAGGATGTAAATTTAATTATAATAAAATTTTAATATTGATTGTGATGATTTTTTACTTCATACTTTATTTATATTTTAATTTGACCAATTGACTTGTTAAAATCCATTGTGAATTCATAATGATCCGAAAGGGCTATGAAATTTAACTAGTATGAATCACACTGATCTATAAGGTGAAGAAGGAGTAGTCCGAAGGTTGGTGCAAATAGATAGGAAAATTATTTTATTAGGGTTAACTAGAACGTTTCTACGGTGACAGGCATAAACAATCTTCTATGTTAACCTAGGTTCTTTATGCACTTGAAAAAGAGTAAAGGATATGCATGCTCCTATTTGTCACAAATTCACTTAGATATTCTAGTTGATCTACACCTATTCTATATGCTAACTTCATTACAAACGGGAGGAATACTTTTCACATAGCTTGAACTTCCTTATTTAGTTAACTTAGGCTGGTACTTTTCTTAGGTCTTGGTAGTTAACCTTATTTTTCCTCGTGAGATCTATATTATGAGTTTTTAAAGAAATTTAATATTACTTGAACGATATATGCAATTGGGTAAATAAAAACATTGTGTCTAATTGTAAAAAAAATTCAAACTATAAACTTCATAAAACATATTTAAGAATTATAATATTTTATTTCTCATTAGATGCACGACAGAATCCGTGTCATCTCACTTATCAATCAATACTTTTAATTGCCAGAACACACTGTGGTTCGAAAAGTTCTCATATATATATATATATTCTTGCGAATCAGCAATAATAATGTGCAAAGTGATTAAAAAAAAGTCAGGATTGAGGCTTGAAACAAAATATTCATTCTAATTAGATAATAATACGAAATAGACATGATATAATGCAGCAGTAGAAGTAGTTGTCAAAAGTGCATATTTATATCAGTGGAAACAAGCAAGTACTGAGTTGGCATATACCTTGTATGTGAGAAATTTCAATTTGATCATCAAATTTTCATCCTCATCAGCTAGACCATCTGTTTCTATTTTTGAAGTACAATTACTATTCAAATTCTTTAGCAGAGCAGAGCTCTCCTTTGCTAGTTCAGAAGCACTATCCTTCGGTAATTTAAAGAAATCGATGTCGACAAAAAAACCTACCAGAGAAAAAAAAAAGAATATTAGGAGAAAGGACATGTGTAATGTATACGCCAACACAACATCAGTGGAAGGGTTTAATGGCAGAAACAAAAGAAAATATATGATTGAAAATGTGTGTCAAATCAGCATAAAGACAAGATACCTCTATAAAGGGGCCATAAACCTCGGTTCCGCCTGTAATCAAGAAATTTTTCAAGAAAAGTTCACCCAAAATTACTTCCAATGAGTAATGAACAACATTGCTCAAACTACACAAATCATAAACAGACCTCATTTCCTGCTGATATCTTCGAAAGGCGGAATCACTGTGCACATGGATGACCATCTTATAGTAAAGATGATCCTTTGAAATGGAATCTATTTTGTGCAAGTTATGGTAACACTTAAATGCAGCAGGGAAATGCCTTTGCCTCATCAAGCGTATCATTTCCTGTGACAAAGAAAGTAAGATGATTGCCATGGTAACAAAAGTAACGAAACATAGATAAAACAATGTCCATTAGCAACCAGTCAAAAGTGTTATCTCAATTTTTTTTAAAAAAAAGACAAGAATATAGTTGATTAAAACACATATACATTGTAAAACTCAAAATTTTAAGGAAAAAAATATTTTAAAATATCGTAAAATTTTATATCCATTTTTCACACCTCATGAAAAGAATTAAGAATATTTTTTACAAAATCCAAAATTTTCTACTGACCAATATAAATAAACAAACAAATAAAAAAATAAACAAATATATATATATATATATATATATATATATATATAAACAAAAAAGCTCACTAGTAGCCATTTCATTAAGATAAAATAGGGGGATACAAAACAAGTAGTAAGAGAGGCCCCATGATGGAGCCCAACTCGAAGGAAACAAAAACAACTAAAATAAAAATACAAAAGAGATGACTAAAATAAACTCGCAACTAAAACTTTTCAATGGACGAGGCCGCTAGGCGCCTTCCTCTTCATGGTTCTGAAGCGCATTCAATAATCGACTACTGAAGAGATTCCCCATTACCAGAGAGACCAAAGTGTCATCCATAGCATTTCCAAGTAGTGAATGCACCCCGCCTTCTTTCGCCCTGGAGGTATACACTTGTCGATCGATCCTCCGAAGCGTGAGCCGTCCGAGCTACGGTGGGAACCACCCAGGCGGATTGTACTTACGGAGAGGAAGGGTCACCCTTTCCACTAGTTCGATATCACGGTAGCCACGCGGGGTGGCAACCGGTGCATCCCGATGAGGTTTCATAACCACCCGGCGGCTTGCACCACAATGGGAGAGTGCTGTCGCAGGTGACAACCGGCTGAAGAGTCAGCCTCTGCGTACTTGCTCACCGAGTTTAGACCTGCTACGCATCGGACGCAACCCTAATTTCTTGAGCCGAAGTAGCATCGACTCTTCGTCGGGAAATCCAACAAGACGAAAAGCGCCGGAAGTCATTTTCCTGTAGAGGAGGATGCGACGCTATGCAAGTGTCCCCGATGTGCCCGAACATTTTACAACGCCGACAAAGAGATGTCGATTCTCCACCACGACCTCTCTGCCAAAACCCATCCTGACCATCAGTAATCCAAAAACGATCCACATCTGGAAGAGTGAAATCTCTCTCCACCTGAACCATGGCACCACCTGGCGAGACCCTATCAAAGGTAGGTGAATCAACTCTGAGAGGTGTACCCAGAGCTTGGCTAATGTTGTCCAAAGCGCGTAGATTGTACAAATGAAATGGGAGTCCCGGAAGTTTGAACCACATAGGAACGATAGGAGGTTCCTTAGATGAGTCAAAATCGGAGTCCATTTAATAATCTTCATGTGAGTGCCAGCAATCAAAACGGATTGTTGAGCAAAGATTCAGGCATAATCTTCTTCCTTCTGAATTCGGATAAGTAAGTGTTTGCCATCCAAAACTCCCAAATTCCAACCTCAAATGAGCTTCAGATTCTCAAAAAATTTCCTGACTAAATCCATTTTGGGGTGACCGAATTGAAATTTCCCAACTAAATTGAACTTAACATCATCAGATAGAATCTTCATTTCTTGGGTGGTGAAGATAATGACGAGGTTTCCATCTTTAACACCAATAGCACTAATAAAAGCATCTCGTCTTTTTCAAGCCGCAATGTCATGAAATTCTTATGGAAAGAAGAGATGATCCAAGTTCTTAGGGAATCGTCGCCTACGCTCCAACATGCGGATGACTTACGTGCCATGACGAGCGGCCCCCCGATAAAGTTGCCGCTGAAGCCCTCTTCACGCAACGCTGAAATACTTCTTGTCGCGAACGAGCACACTCGGCTACGCCAGGTAGATCGCAGGTTCAAATCTGCGAACGGAGGGTTGCGAGGAGACTAAGAGAGTACCCGTGAAGCCGACTCGTGCGAAACAGCGCGGTGCAGTCGTCGTGCAGGACGACTCAGCGTCGTGAACTGCCTCCAGTCCACCAGAGTCGCAGTCGGATTGTGCGAAAACCAGCGCGGAGCGATCGTCGTGCGGGACGACGAAGCTCGCCGACGTGAAATCGTCTCCGCACGACCGCAGTTGCGACCGGATCGTGCGAAACAGCATGCGGTGCGTCGTCGTGCGGGACGACGAAGCTCGGCGTCGTGAACTGCCTCCAGTCCACCAGAATCGCAATCGGAAGATCAGAGCGTCGAGCTCGCCGTGCAAGAAATCGTCGACGAAGTCGAAGATATCACAGGGTTTCGCCATGGCGAAACCCCAGAGCTCCCGCCGCCTTCATCACGGGAATATATTATGTAAAGTACAAATATATATATATATATATATATATATATATATATATATATACATATATATATATAAAAAAGGCCTTAGGGCGAATATATTAAAACCAAAAAAAATTACATATAGGTTGGGTGAAAGGGCCCAAGTTGGCACCTTAACCACCCGGCTTACGACACACACATAGGAAATACATGTAAACTCAAAATAAATCTAAAACATAGGTAAATGCTACCACGAAAATCTGGCAACACTCAAAAGTAATCAGGTAACTTGAGATAGGATCAATTTAGCTTTACCTCTGCTTCCGGTTCTAGGACTGGAGCCAGCTAACAAATTGTTAAGTTTATTGTCATTACCCGAAGCAACCAGTGCATCATCCATTAGGTTTGGTTGTAAGCATTCATTCTTCTTCTTCCTCATGGATGTGTAAACCTGTCATTCCTCATCCGAAGGCTTGCTCATCTGATCAATGGATTGGTCTAGAGTTTGCACATTTGTAGATTGTTGAACATTGGTAGCTTCCACTTGTTGTACCGGCTGATGTTTTATGGGATCAAGGGAGCACTCTCCTGGGACCTAGCATGTAAGTGAGCCTTCTTCGATAGCAATGGGCGGTACCGACACGTTTGGGTGAACCTCTGGGAGAGCCGAATGGGAGGAAATAAGAATCTCATCTTAGTGGCTTAGAGGTTGGTTGTCATCAGGTTTACTGGGAGCACGTTCATGCCCGTGGGGAGCACTAATAGCATGTTCCTACTTTTGACTAATGGTTTTCAGCTGTGGTTGTAAACTTGAACATTTCTCCTGCTAGCCCAAACATCTTGCAGTGATTGTGGTAGTAAGGTTTTTGTTCCATAATGATTTGTCAATAACCATTGTGAGCAAAGCCAAGCTAGACTGCTTCTACATCTGGTAGTGTAATATTTATTTCTATCAAAATCCTTGCAGTAGAAGGCCTTAAGAAATGAACTGTAGGTATGTCTAACTGCATTGGTTTTCCAAGGACATTACCAATTGCATATAAGATAGGTTGATCGAAAAATTAAAGTTTGAGTTCAGATAATGAGAACCAAATAGGCGCAATGGGGGGTTCTTGACTGGGATCAAAATCAGGGGTCCATTTAAGCACTTCCATATGTTTGCCCTCGATTATGATGAATTTCTTTGAGAAAATCCTTATATAGTCTTCTTCTATACTCAGTTGTATCATAACATGTCTTCCGTCAAAAAGGCCACCTGTCAAGCTCCAACTAGTTTGAAATCTTCAAAAACCTTCTTGATAATCTTCATTTTAAGACGACTTAATTTGAACTTTTTAACTAATGTAAATTTGTATTTTTTTTGCAATGGATGAAATTTCGGCATCAGAAAAGAATATTGCTGGTTTGCCCGTCTTTTTCCCTACTTTTTTTATGAGATTGCACATAGTCATTTCTTGGGTGGTAAATATAGCAGCAGGTTTCCCATCTTTAACGTGTGTCGGCCTAATAAAAGAACACACCATTTTTCCAGCCGCAGCATCATGAAAAGCTTATGGAAAAAAAAGTTGATCAAGATTTTGTGGAGGCAATAATATATATATATATATATATATATATATATATATATATATATATATATATGTGTGTGTGTGTGTGTGTGTGTGTGTGTGTGTGTGTGTGTGTGTGCGCGTGCGTGTGTCTATTAGGGCATCATAATTTTATTGATAGGAGTATTTAAACCTAATGCGATAGAAACAACGAAAGAAAGAAATAAAAATAAATAAAACAAACAGAAAAAAAATACGACAAAAGAAAGTAAATAGAAAATATATAATGAAGAAATAAAAGCTAATAATAAATAATAATGGCTAGGGATTGTTGTTATAAATCTAATACCCCCTCAAGTTGAAGCATAAATGTCAATCATGTTCAACTTGGATTTTAAGTCATCGAACAAAAGACGAGAAAGATTTTTTATAAGTATATGTTAATCGACCACTGGAGAGCACAAAAAAAACACAAATTTTCCCAGACCCCAACTTTTCCTTAATTAATTGTCTGTCAATCCCCACATGTTTGGTACGATCAGGTTGGATTAGATTGTAAGCAATGATGATGGCGGTCTTATTATCATGTAATAGCTAAAGCGGGATGTTGGTTGGCATATGAAGTTCACGAAGTATGATGCATAACCAGAGGACTTCAAAGATCCCCAAGGAGATGGACTCGATCACAGCTTCAGCACTGCCCAGAGCAACCACAGACTGTTTCTTGTTTTTCCACGTGACAATATTTTCTCATATAAATGAGCAATGTCTCGAGGTGGAACGTCGATCATGAACTGACCCAACCCAATCAGCATCTGTTAAAAGAGTAATAGACCGAGATGTGTAACGAGAGAAAAGCAAACATAAGCCTAGTTTACCTTTTAAATATGAGAGAATCTGGTGGACAGCTTGGAAATGGTGTTCATAGGGATCACGAATCAATTAACTTACTATACCAACTAAGTGGCATATGTCGAGGAGAGTATGGGCGAGGTAGATGAGTTTCCCTACAAGGCGCCGGTAGTGCGTCATTACCAGGCACAACATTGGAATGTCAGATAATTTTTCATTGGTATCTAAGGACAGCCACAGTTTGCAGATTGTTCTCTGTCAAGAGATCAATCACATTTTTGCGCTAAGATGGGCAAATGCACCGAGATGATCAAGCTACTTCTATGCCTAAGAAGTACCAGAGAGATCTCAAGTTCTTCATTTCAAAGTGTCTGACAAGAATGTCTTTCAAGGACTTCAATGCTAGTTAATCGTTACCTGCAAGAACAATATCGTCAACATAGTCAATAAAGATAGTTATTTGTCCATTGAAAAAATGGAAGAAGAGAGTGTGATCTAATTGAGTATAAGTAAATTCATGGCCCACAACCACCTTTATGAACTTGTCGACCAAACCCTTGGGGACTGCTTTAACCCATAGAGAAACTTTCGTAGTCTGCACACTTGCTCTCAGGAAGCAGTAGAGTCAGTTAGAAGGGAGAGACAAGTATACTTTTACTGTGAGCTCTCCATTCAAAAATGCATTCTTGACAACTAGCTGGAATAAAGACCAATCTAGATTTACCGCAAAGGAACAATAGGATCCGAATAATGTTTAACTTACCCACTGGAGCAAATGTCTCCTCATAGTCAACTTCGTAAGTCTGTGAGCCCTTTGGCGACCAATCATGTTTTGTTGTGTTCAATGAATCCATCAGAGTTGAAGTTGGTGATAAAAATTCATCGGCACCACACAATTTTCTTAACCTGAGGAGATCAACGACATCACATGTATGGTTCCACTGAAGGATATTCATCTCCATTACTGTCGTTTTCCAGGCTGGATCAGCAAGAGCAACCTCAATAGTAGCTGGGATCTAATAGTCCGTCAGGGCAGTAGCAAATATTTTGTAGGTCGGCAATAAACTGCAGAAAGTGGCATATTTTGTTATAGAATAGAGGGAGCATGTCTGATTGCATATCTTACTCGGAGAACTCACCTCATTCGGAGGAGGGGACGCGCTGAAGATGTCGCCGAGAGGAGGGGACGTGTGTAGGATGTCGCCTAGACTAGAGTCAAGTTCCTGTAAGGAGGTAGCGGAATCCATAGTAGAAGCATTTGAACAGGTGTGACGAGTGTGGCCACAGATAGTGGGAGGAGATGGTGCTTTTACTTAATGGAATCCATAGGTCACTGTGAATGAAAAAGAAATGAACGGAAGGTGTGTAAGCGTGGGGTGAGTAATGGATCAGATGATGTTTGACTAATTGTCATGACTCGCAATTGAAATTAGAAAAATTTTATTAGAAAACATCACAAAATTGAAATTTTTAAAATATTGAAGACTATGATGAACTAAACGACAATGCAATAACATAATGGAACATTCAATGACTCGAGATAAACTACAAATCTTGAGAGTTGTGTCCTCACTCTTCATGCTCCTCTTGGAAGTAATAGAGTTAGGCTACCCTCTTAGCACTTCCAATCATCCTCCCGAACGACGATCTGGAAAAACACAACCATCAGAAAAATTCTGAAAG
The DNA here is from genome assembly GCA_022702705.1 of Papilionanthe hookeriana x Papilionanthe teres. Classification (NCBI taxonomy): domain Eukaryota; kingdom Viridiplantae; phylum Streptophyta; class Magnoliopsida; order Asparagales; family Orchidaceae; genus Papilionanthe; species Papilionanthe hookeriana x Papilionanthe teres. The sequence continues at coordinate 9,818,618 of CM040435.1, read as the reverse complement.
ATAAGAAGTTATATTACAACTGTGGAATATGTAAGACAGTCTCCAGAGTTAGATCAGTTGTTAGAACAATCAACCATTTACTAAAAAAGGAACTACAAGAGTCATCGGCAATTTAGATGGTATTCTTTCCAGAGAACGGATAGTAAGTCGAAAAAACTTGTGAGCATTCAATCATGTAATACGTGGCACCGAATCAATAATCAATCGACTAGAGGCGAAATAAATCGTGAAAGCCATAAGAAGAGTACCTTCTCGAACATGGGGGTCGACGTACCCGTAGAGACTTGATGGGCTCTAAGTGGCCGGATCAATTGCTCCATCTGGTTTTTCAGAGATTCGGAGGATTCCGGGATGTTATGGATCGAACTTCGATGAAACATGATAGAATCGAACAGTATCATGAGGCCCTTGGTAGCAGAGGATTTGGTCAAAGGTTTTTGTATGTTGGTTTACTGTGAAGTTTCCAACAATTGTCCCGAGTATGATTGGGTTTGTGAAAGAATACACAAGTGAGGAGAGCGGTCCAAAGTGGCATAGACAAGGGTTGAGCATGATTCGAGATGATTCCGACTGAGCCAAAAGAAATGTGGTTGAGATTCCGAGACATTGATGGAGTTGAAAGTCATCAGTTGACGCATAACTGCACGAAAGCTGCAAGAAAGTTGCAAGAATGCTACAGAAAAGATGCAAGTAAGCTGCAAGAAAGATGCAGGAAGGCCGTAGGGAGGTTGCAAAAAGGCTGCAGAAAAGATGCAGGAAAGCGGCAAGAAAGTTGAAAGGAAAGCTACAGGAAATCTATAAGTCAGACTACAAAAAATCTACCTGTTGTTGGATATCAAGTAATCTGTAGGAAATTTGTAGAAAATTTGGGAGCTAGACTACAGAAAATCTGGGAAGCAGGCGCCAAACCCTGCGGGAAGGATCCACAGGGAAGGCAGGAGGGAAAGCTCGCAAAGAAGGCCTACAGCAGTGGCTTTCCTCAGAAAGCGGGCGCCAAACCCAGCCGGTGGCTAGAAGTCCCTACGGCCCTGCAGGGAAGGCCGGAGGCTGCTGCATAGGAACCCGTGGCTGGTATCTAGAGTTAGAACCTAGCTCTGATACCATGTTGGAAATGTGGAATATAACATCATAATTATATTGATCGAAGGAGATATATTTCAAACCAATTACAATAGACAAAAGAAAGGAAAGAAATAAAACAGAATAAAATAAATAACACAGGATAAAGAAAATAGGAAATATATAATGAAAGACTAAAAGCGAATAATAAGTAATAATGACCATAGATTGTCGTTATAAACTTGATATATATATATATATATATATATATATATATATATATATATATATATATATATATATATATATATATATATATATATATATATATATATATATATATATATAAAAGGAAATTGATATTTGGCAGAAGCTCAAATATCGATTTCTCATGCGCTCAGGGCCTATAATGAGAACTTCGCGCCATGTGCTTGTTGTGTGCATGTGTGTGTGTGTGTGTCGCATTCCTTGTCTAGTTGGCGGTGGGGTCATTGTAAGTCCCCTTTGGCAAGGATTCGATCCCCGCCGTGATATAAATTTAGCTAATATAAATTTCTTTAGCTTTGCCTGATCCCCGCCGTGACACACACACACACACACACACACACATATATATATATATATATATACAAATATATATATATATAGCCAATATAAATTTCTTTATTAAAAAAAATTATTATATATTAAGTTTATTAAATGTTAATGTATATAACTAATGCACTTGATAAGCAATGCACTTTAGCTTGCCTGAATTCCAAACTCCACTAATCCAGGGATGCAGTGGCGGATGGGAATTGAAGGATTGAGAAGGGTTAATGTAAAAGTAGTGCAGTATAAATAAAATATTAAAATATATTAAAGACTATAGCATACCTTTCATTCCCACTAGCATTCCCGTAATTTGCCATCCCGTGAAATCCAGGAGGTTGAAACTGGAAGCAAGTTACAGCGGAAAAAGGGGAAAATAGGAGAAGAAGAAGAGGATGGAAGGAAAAGAGAAGAAAACAGAGAAGTCTTTGTAAATAGTTTACAAAGGAGGAAATTTAAGGCATTCGTTTCAAAGGGATAAATTATCACTTGGGTAGTGCAAATTGTAATACAAAAAGAATAGTTTCTTTAATTTTTTTGCATGTGCTATTATATCTAAATTAAACTATTGGGTGTAATGCAGTAGAAATTCCTCATATTGTGAAATGCATGTTTACAGCTTATTATTCAAGAATAAATGACCACGTGAAATTTTGTTTAATAGAAATTTGTGATTAAATGCATTTTGATTATATAAATAATTTGTTAGTTGGTAGTAGTTTTTTTAATGAAGACATGGTACTTATAAACTGCATATATATATATATATATATATATATATATATATATATATATATTGTTATTCAATATTTTTAAAATGATTAGCACGTTTATTTAAATGTTCAATAATGAAAATATGTTAAGATTGAGAAATTTCATGTCATGGTGGATACAATGGCAATGATATATTTATGATACCCACGTGGGTAGGACACAAGAGCCTCCGATGAACAAAAGGGTCCCCTATAGAGGCAAAAGGGTCATCAATGTAATTTAATAGCAATAATGTTGGATTTCACCAAGGTTCTATTGAAACTGAGTGGTGTCGCCTCCATTTAGCATCAAAGAGCTTAAGGAAGAGATTGTGCATGGTGTTGGGGTACTTAGTGATGATCTCATCAACAATGTTCAGAGGGTTGATGCAATTCAATCCTCTATAGGAAGAAGCATTGATGATGAAAAATGGAAATTGGAATCCCCCGTATTTTTACTTCTATGAAGGGTTTAGTTTATGCTTCGGTACAAGTATGTTGCTTAAGCCTGGTCTAGGACTTTTTAATTGGTTTATGTCATCTCAGGCTTTGTTTTTCTGTTTTATCTTATTTGAAGAGATGTAGCAAATTTTTCATCAAGTGAGAACATGCATCTTGAGGAGACAGGTGGAAAATCATCCATGTCATTGATACCTCAAGATATCACTTTTGACTGCTATAATTAGACCTGGCAGCTGTCGAAATGCTTCAACCCCCTTCAAAAGTCTGTCAATTTTGCATATTCTTTTCCTCTAGCTATTTTACAACTTCTCATTAAATCATATATGTAAAACTCCTAAGAATATCAATGTCGACCTACTTCACACCCAATTCTAAACTAGGTTAAAACAGATTAGAACCTTGTTTGAACAAGATTTTAATCGATGTTTAACACAGTAGAAACTAGTTCTATTTTGAATTTATTTTAACTAGTTAAATTCTTACTTAGAAGTTTGTATCATAGTTCTTACTTCATCATTTAATATTAATATGCTTCTTATTTCATATGTTGATGCTAGTGTAATACTTCTTATTTTGCAGACTTTGTTAATTTTTTCACTCCAACCTCAAAATGCTTCCAGGTATGCATCTTGCCACGCCAACAAAAAATTGCTCAATAATTAGTACTGCAACTTTAAACCTTGGTCTAACTAAGAATTAAATTTCATGGCGTACCTCATAAATCTTAGAACTTTTTATGCAAATTAATTGTTTAATTAGAAATTTGAAACACTATAAACTAAAAAAAAAATTTGTTCTACCCTAGACCTCACATTTTTATGAAATTTAGTTGAAATATTTTTCTAATAAACAGATTAAAACAATAATATATTAAAAAATAGATAAATTCTAAGTGAATTTATTAATTATAAAATAGAATAAAATAACTATAAGGCTTGACAACTGCATGTGTATTGGTAAAGGTTACATTATTGCTAGTGAAGAAGAAAGCAGGGGAAAACTTGCTCAATAACACTACAGAAACCAACAAAAAAAATGATGTCAACAAAATCACTCTAAATGAGTGAATACCCATTAAATTAAAAAAATAATAATAAATTAATTTCAAATAAAGAATTATTCGATACGATTAATGTACTGGCATGATGACACCTTCGATAAGATCACCATAAACATCTTAAAGGGAGAGTTTTGGCATGAAATTATATTATGTGATGATCAGAGGAAAAAAGAAACTAGATCGACATACAGCAATGTATTCTACCTGTAATTTTATAGTTGAATAGTCCGCAGGATGAGCTTGTAAAAATTTAGAAAGTACAGATCGATCGGCACTTCTAGAATGAGCGCCAACACCATCACCAAACCAGTCGGACTGGTCTGGGCACATTGAAGTTCCTGCACTTTGGAGCAGTGCTTTTATTTGCTACAAACGTATTAGAACTATTTTAGTAACTTCTTAAATTTAGAAATCAAAAGAATGAACCGTACGGATAGATACCTGCTTCTCGTCAGCCCTATTAGCAGCACAAACTTCACGCAAGCTTGGTCCCAAATCATGGCCAACTGCAATATTTGAATAGTTGAAATGTTAATCAGAACTAACAATCAAAAATTTAAGCACAGAGTGTACCCAGCTATTTGCAATCTTGCATCTATCATGCAAAATTTGATTTCATTATCTAAATTCTATGATTACACTTAATAATGTGGACGAGCAAGCTGCTTCTAGAGTTTTTAAGCCTCAGCAAAATTATCATCAGATGACTGAAAGAAAATTGCTCATTGGAGATGTAATGATAGATCCATCTAATTGTAGATGCAGGTGGATTAAAAAAGATAATTGATTCTGAAAGTATATAGTTGTTGGTAAAACAAGATATTTAGCTTGCATTGATCATTTTGGGTTGGACAGACATTATGGTCGTTTCATGGAGATCCTGACATACAAACCTATCAGACAGATACCAATAAGAATTTCTCATTGCAGATACAAGTCTTCATTAAAAATGAGAAAATAACATCTTATCAAAGGGAAATAGATGATTGCAGATGTAGGTTTCACTAAGATAATTGATGCAAAACCAACATTACTGTCGCAGGAAAACAAAATGTTTGTGTTTCATCGGTCATTTTGTCTGGAAATTTAAATTTTAAAATCGTACATATAATTATTAGTAATCTAACGGTTGAATTTCTACTTGCATGCCTACAAAGAAAGAACTACCTGTGGCAGGATTTAGGTATAAGGTCAACAACTAGCAACAGATATTCCTATTCATGTCAGCTTTCGAGCTTTCTCATTGCTGTTTGAGTGAACTTTGGTGTCCCAATGCTTCTTGCAAACTTATTCAACTATTAATGAGATCTATGATACGACGGCTCTTCCATGTACACCGACTCTGTGGGGATCTACACACGCACCGGTCCAGGAGAGACCGGTCTTGATTAGCCAAAGCCAGCAGGGCCCAACCTACGGAGGGCAGAAACCCTAGGAGCAGCTGAGGATGACTCCAGCGGTTGGATGGAACCCGTGCAGCCCTTAATCTGTACAAGAGAAGGAGAATTAGAGAAATTTTTGGGGGAAGGGGAAGTTAAAGGGGATCATGGGGGTATTTACGAGGGCCAAGTATGTAGGGTTTGCTTTATGTTATATTTGTTTTGCAGTTTTCCCTTTAGAGTCTTGTTCCTAAGGGCCTCTAGGTTGAGTGGAAAGACGATCTACCTCTCGAATTATAAAACAAGCATGTAACTTGTTGTTCTGCTTGGAGATCAATAAAATTAGCCATATTTTAAGTTTTCCCACTTAATTCATGCCTCTTTTTGCTGATTTTGGTTCAAGGTGTGTCTAATTACTATTAGAGCGAGATCATAGACGAATGGCAGCAAAGAAAGTGAATGTGTTTGAAAAAAATTAGGGTAAATCAAATTGAGGATGGAAGAAAAATTTGCCACCACAGAGGATAGGTTTCTTCCATAGAAAATCAATAGAGGGCTGACTCGAGAGGTTTTCTTCCATGGAGAATCGAATGAAGAACAAATTTGTAAGCCTTTAGAAGATGATAAAGAGGCTCATTGAGATGCAGTCCAACACCCTACCGACGGCTCAAACTGTAAACTCTAGCATGGGCTAATCAGAGAATCATTGGCAAAATCAAAAAGGAAAGAGATCGAACAAGAGAGCCACGAGAAGGAAAACATTTACCATCAAGAGTTTCCCACTAGGGCAGTAGGAGGGGGTGGAGTAAAAACTTATGATGGATTGGGGTGGACCAAAATTGGAAGGATTTTCACCCTAACCAGGAAGGAGAGGAAGTTGGAGTGGCAATGCAAATGTGAGAAAATTAAAGATGTTGATCTTCGAAGGGAAATATGCACATGGGTGTGTGTACGGGCGAAGCGATAATTTACAGCAAATGGGTTAGCTAGGGAAGAGAAGCGCAAGGCGGCGAGATTAAGTTTGATGGAAAAAACCCTAGCATAATTTAGTGGATGGAGGCGATTTCCTGTTCCATTCATGGGAGGAGTTCAAGGACTACTTATTGGATCATTTTTTAGTCATTCGAGGAGTCTTACACAAGCAATTTTATGCTTTGACTTAAGAGAGTACGGTCACAGAATACAGAGAGAGGTTCGAGCTATTGTCGAGGCAACTGAAGGGGAACTTTTTGAAGGATCGAAAGCCGACATCCAAGCAAACCTCATACTATTAAAACTATAGGGATTGGGGGAGATGAAGGAGCTCGCCCATATGATGGAAAACAATAAAAAGATGAAGAATACCAGCAAAGGCGCCACTGCGGGGGGATTCTATAAAAGTGTCTTGATGGTCATGACATTGAGGACCCAAACAGTGTTCTTTTATAAAAAGGTACCAAACGAGAGGAATGAAGGACCCCGTTTTGGGGGCAATTTCAAGCATCGCACTGAGACAGAAATGCAGGATAAGAGAGCGAAAGGATTATACTTCCAATGTGACAAGAAGTATGCCACAGGCCATTGCTACAAGAAGCGTGTGCATTAGGTCCTTTCAGTCGTGAGAGAGCGGAGACACATAGTGAGGATTCCGATGAAGACACGGTGGAGGAAGAGGAGCATTTGAACTTGGACGTAGCAGAGGTGTCCCACACTTCAATAGTGGGATTTACTTTGAATCACACTATGACGAGAAAGGGACGGCTTGAAAAGTAGATGATTGTAGTGTTGGTGGATAGTGGGGCCACACATCAAATCAGGTCAAGGATTAGCTAGGATTGGAGCTGGTAGATACGGAGAGCTATGGAGCCATGATGGAAACAATGAAGGTAGAGAAAAGTTAAGAAATTTGCAAAGGACTAGTCCTGACACTACGTGGTAAACTTGTGATAGATAACTTTCATCCCTTGAACTTATGTAGCACTAATATGATTCTGAGGATGACGTGGTCGCAGACGCTTGGGGAGAACAAGGTTGACTTGAAATCCCTATGATGGAGTTCAAGGTGGAGGATAGGAAGGTAGTGTTGAAGGGAGATGCTAACCGATGTAGAAGCATGGTCTCGCTCAAAAACATGGTCAAGATGCTATGGGGAGCACGGTTAGGCTATTTGGTGGAGTGCAAAGCATGGAGATCGGGATCTCGAGTCAAAAGAGTTCCCCGAAGGTGTCCAACAGCTCCTACTGTAATTTTCCAACATCATTCAGCAACCGGGCGGATTACTGCCATTGAGACAGCACGAGAACATAATTACCTTAAAGGAAGGTGTCCCTCCGATCAATATAAGACCATATCGATATTCTGAAATTCATAAGGATGAGATAGAGAATTTGATCCAACAGGTATTTGAAGCTAGAATTAGCAGCCTAGTGTGAGCCACTCTTCCAATCCGGTGGTGGAAAAAATAATGGTAGCTAGAAATTTTGCATGGACTGCAGGCTTTGCACAAGGAAACTATGTTAGATAAACCTTCTAATCCTTGTGATTGATGAGCTGCTAGATCAGGTTTATATGGCTGTGATTTTCTCGAAAAATCAATCATAAATCAAGATACCACCAGATCGAGATGAATCCAATTGATGTGCACAAAACAGTATTCAGGACACATGAAAAATATTACAAGATCCCGGTAATGTCGTTTGACCTCACCCATGCTCCGGCCACATTTCAGTCTCATAATTGGGTTTGTCAATCTTTCCTCAGAAATTTCATCCAAGTCTTCCTCAATGAATTTCTAACATTGAGAATGCGGGGTACCGAGGACAGACTTGGAGACATTGAGAAAGCATCAATTATACGCCAACTTGAAAAAATGTTTGTTTGCACAGTTATAGGTGAAGTACCTAGAGTGTCATTCAGAAGTGGCAACCCTACCGGTTTGGGCGACAGTTTCTAGCCATGATAGATCATAGGAGCTTAAAATATATTTTGGAGCAGATGATGGTGATTGGGGAACATCAGAGATGGTTATCCAAATTACTGGGATATAATTTTGAGATTAGGTACTAGCCAATATTAGAACAAAGACGCAATTCACTGTTAATAAAGGTGGAGGAGCTCTAGTCGACAATATTATTGGTACCCTAGGTCCTTAGATTAGGAAGCCCTGAGAAGAGAGAGCAAACAAGATGAAGGGCAGAGGAAAATACAGTCAAAGTTGCTACAGAATCCAAACGATCACCCAGGATATAAATTGAGGGTGTAGCAGCTACTCTACCAGAAATGATTCATGTTGTAAAGGCCATCAGAGTATATCCCCAAACTATTTTAGGAGTTTCGCGGTATTGCAATTGGGGGAAACTATGAGGTACAGAAGACATACAGTCAACTATCGACAGAATTATACTATGTATGAAAGCATAGAGATGTAGAGTATATGGTGTTGAGGTGTGTTATGTGCCAACAACACAAGTATTTGACTATGAAGCCAGAATGATTACTGGAGCTCCTAGCTTTACCCAAGAAGGCTTGGGAGGAGGTGAAAGGTTTGCAAGGATATTAGTGGTAGTGGATCTCCTGAGCAATTACGCTCATTTCATTCCATTATGTCACCCATACACTGTTGTGTCAGTCACCATCTGGGAAGTGTTTTGTTTGCATGGAGTTCCAAAATCTATTGTATTAGATAGGGATCTGTAAACACATTGATTTAGGAGGAAACAGTCTGGACCAGCCAGACCCAGCTGGTCCAACCTAAGGTGGCGGAAACCAAAAGAGCAGCCAGGGATGATTCCAACAGTTGGATGGGGTCCTCACAGCCCTTAATCACGTACAAGAGAAGGGGAATTAGGGGTAGTTTGGAGGAAAGTCTAAGAAGACCTTGGGGGTATTTATTAGGGCTAAATAGCAAGGGTTTGTTTTATGTTATGTTTGCTTGCAATTTTCCCATTGTAGTCTTATTCCTCGTAGCGTCTACAGTGTGTGCAGAAACGATCTACCTCTTGAATTGTAGATCAACTTTGTATCTTGTTGTTTAGCTTGAAGATTAATAAAATTAGCCATAATTTGGGTTTTTCCACTTATTTCGTGTCATTTGTTTGCTGATTTTGGATTCGGGGTGTATCAATTTGTCGGAATTCCTACAATCTTTACAGGTTCATCATATTGTTCCTGTCTCATCTGCCTTGGTAATCAATTCCAGCAACCCTAACCTATCCAATTTGGTGATATGAGACATCTAAATATAATTTTTTAGATTTTGAAATAATATTATGGTCCCACAAGCACTTTGTGTAAACTGGATGCAAAAAATTGAAAGCTATTTGTGGTCCCTTCCAAATACATTGGAGAAATGCTAAGAATAAATTTATGGCAAAGTGGAAAGGCAATCCGCCATCAAATCATACAAGGATGAAAAGGATGAACCATAAAAGCCAGCACCTGATCTCTAAGAAAACCATATGAATATTAACTCCACAGAGCATAGTTCTTGTACTCCAGAAAGATTATTGCAATGCGGCTCACAAATCAATTAAATCAAGCCACGAAAGGTTCAGTTGGTCGTGCGTCAACTATAGATTGGAAAACCAAGATACAATGGAGTTGAAGCAGAACAATTTTCAGGCCATTCTATGTCCATCATTATTTTAATCGATTTTTAAAATTAGGTTTACTTTATAAAGTTAGATTATACTTTGGGATAATATTATATTTGAATTTGATTTTTTATTAGGACTGGATTTGAATTTGAATCATTTAGTCTTTTCTTTGTAGCATTATATCTATAAACAGGGATTGATTACTTCTCTCATGATTCACCATTTCGTGAGGTTAATTGAGCCTTCTTTAGATTCAAATTCTATAAACTGAGTTTCCATTTTTTTCCAATCGATCATAACGCGAACAATAAAGGGAAAGTTGCTGATCTTTGCCAAAAGTCTAGCATAACAATAAGAAATCAGAGCGTAAGTCCATTTCACCAAAAATAAACAAAAAAATAAACTCAGGTTTTCAGGCTATTCATGTGAACAGAGCATAAAAATATAAATGGTGACCATTTTGAGTCAAAGTTCAGGGGCACGTATTGCACTACAACACAAAGCATGGAAGTCTATACAGAAAAGATTTTCAAAAAACCTAACGGGTAACTGCGGTGCTTCTTTGATATATGATCAATAAGATAAAAGTATCACAAAAAATGTGAAAATCTTTGTTGGCAAAATCCTTCCTTTGTGCAACATCTAGAAATTTATCACAGGTTAAAAAAGGATAATACGATGTTGACATCAAGATCGAATAGTTATCTGTTGATCAGCATTTCAAAGATAGACTCAAATAGGGATGATGAAACGATCATGAAAAATGACTATAAAAAATGATACATCATTCTTATGCAACCAAGGGGCAGATGCCAAATTAATTTATCACAAGATTACCTCTTCACGCTTCTTTTTCAATTTTTCAGTAACTTTTTTGTGGCAAAGTAACTTTTAAGGTGAGTGAGTTGGGAATGCATCCCTCACATAATCTAAATATAAGCATCATAACGGTTTCCCAGATAAGTATAGTTCCTATAAAAACTAGAAAAAAATGTTTTCCATACTTCAAAAAAATAAAGGCTTACTTCCATCCACGGATGGAGGCGGGTACTCTTTTAGAACTTTGTTCATCTGTTCAGAGCTATCATGGCTGACGACACGAGCAACCAAGCCCTCCAATATTTCACCCTGAGATTTTATGTGATCTTTTGACCCTATAAGTTGAATGATAAACACCGTCAGAATTAAAAAAGGTTCAAGAAGTATTAACTCTGCAGCAAAATCAGCTAATGCCGCTTCAGCAAAGTATGTGTTTGTCAAAGCTATAAGAAAGAAAGTCGATCCAAATTATTTACCAGGCGCAGATATGTCAGCAATTTCATCAAGAGCCTTACAGACTGGAGTGGCAGTTCCCTCTTCACATAATGCATCATAGGCGGCAAAGAAAGATGTGACAGATTTCCTTGAGGGGGAAGCCAGACAAGTGATTTGGAAGAGAACATTAAAGCAAAACAACTAGAACTAACTTATATGAAACAAAGTATAACAAAGTATATTTAAACAGAAAAAGTTGCAAGCTAAAAGACAGGCACATATGAGCCAAAAGAAAAAAAAAAAAAACAAGGCGATTTCATCTGTACCCCTCAAATCATGAATGTTTATAAAACCAATTCCACCTACCTCTATTTTTAAAGTTAACGCCCAAATATTGCAAAATTCACAATATCCATATTTTTCAGTTTTTTCAAAGTCCCAATGGTTTGATTGTGGAACAAGCAAATACATGTTTGTTAGTTCATCTTTTTGGACTGATGGCAATTTTATAAATAGGGTAAATTTTGGTGGTACGGGCATCAATCTCCCAAAAAAAATTGCGTTCCCAAAGGAACTTGTGAACTTTTAATCAAATGATGTAAATGTTTACAAACATGAATGCATAACCTATGAGGCTATGAATACAATAGACTAGATAAAAAAAAGTTTTAATCACATCTGTTCATGCTTTCAAGATTCAAACATCTAAGATCAAAAACCACGACTAAAGAAAGAATTAAATATAGCCACAAATAAAATGCAAGTATAATTATCTTGGAAGAATATACACATTTGATGAATAAGTGTAAAATTTTACATGTTTTTAAGTTCATGTATATAAAGTACAAATTAATAGATGCCTTTTGTATACTTCAAAATAAGTGTGGACGTACTTGCACCCACCAACTCTCACTCACAGCGTGTGAACAAAACAAAGGCCTATACACCCACACATACACAACCTTATATACACACAAATATTCAAATACCAAACTACACCACAACCACACCACAATGGGCACAGAGTCATACATGCCCCAACGATCGTGGAAATATGAAATCTTGTGGAGGATTTGAATGAGACAATTCAGGAATCTCTTGATTTGTTTATTCCCTACCTGTTTTATGTTATTTTATTTTTTAGTTCAAAATTATTTCCTTCCCTAATTTATGTCAAATTTATTTGGTAAGTTTATAAATTAGGAGAAATTGTTTTCTCTATATACATCTACCCTGCATGTGAATAATACAATTAAAAGAGAATTATACCTCTCCAAATCAGTTCTCTACATAGTATCAGAGCAATAGATCATATCCTAGCCACCATACCTCCTCATGCCTGGCCGAATCCCCTTCCTATTCTGGGAACTCCTCCTTGCGGGCACCTTTTCTCCATGCAGGCCTCCTTCCTGACTTCTTGCAGCAGAAATCTTCTTTCTGATATTTCTCCGCTGCCAAAATTCCTCCCTGCAACCGGAATTCCTTGATGCAGTCCCCTCTAGCTGAAACTCCTTCCTACAACCTAAAAATCTTCCCTGAAGACCGCCAAATTACTCCTTGCTGTAGGTTTATTGGTAGGCGAAGCTGAGAGTTCTATAGCAACAGCAGCCACAGCAACAAAAGCAACAGCAATCGGAAAGCAGCAACAGCTACCAGATAACACCAGCAAGCAGAAACGGCAACAACAGCAGCAGCTTGCCAGTCATTCCTCTGTTCAGTTATAGTTCAGGTTCTGTAGTCAGACTACGTTTCCTGCAGCAGTAACAGCAGCATACGTAGCAACAGCAGCCAGATCTCCAGCCCTTCCTTGCAGCAGTCAGAACTCTTCCCTGCAGGCATTCCTACTTTGCAGAAGCCAAAACTAGCAGCAGGAATTTTCTCCAATAGTTGTCCTAACACCGGAATCCTCCCTGCAGCCGTCAGGCAGCCTGCAGGTCCTCCCTCGTGCCAGCACCTACTTTCTCTCTTTGTCGGATTTCTCCCTAAATTTGTTGGCTTGCTGTCGGCTCCCTGCAGTTGTCTCCTGAAGGCTATTGATCCCTCGTCATCTTCCATCAATGTGGCCATTGTTTTCCACTAGAGCAGCCGCTGACTTCAGCTTTTCTAACCAGCAGACGTTCCCCACCTCCTCCAGCAGCAATAGCAGTCAACTTCCTTCCTACAACTAACAACAGCTCTAAATAGGCATAGACTTCATAGACTTTATGACCAAGCATGGGATGAAAATGTTAAGCTTTATTTTGGAGGTTAATTCTGAACCATGCACCAAGCAACAGCTTAAAGTACTGAAAAAACTACCTAAAGGTAATTTCGAACAGCCATAATGTCGTGATACACCAAGATAATATATCATTCTCCCATCTTACCAGTAATGGTAGATTTAGAACTTGGATAATAGATTCAGGAGTCTCTGATCATATAACCGAAGACAACAATACTCTAACCAACTATAAAGAGGCTTCTACATCTAGATCGGTCAAACTTGCAAATGGATCACAGTCAAAAATTACTGGAAAATGAAATGTGAAACTCCTTCAAGATATAACTCTTTTCACGGTTTTATATATTTCATTAGTGTGTTGTAATTTGATTTAAATCAGTAAACTTACTCATGATATGAAATGTATAATTAAATTGCTTGCACACTTGTGAATTTCCGGTAGTAGAACCGAGGAACGTGACTGACAGGCTGAAATATTTCAAGACTTATACATGCTCGAGAAAAATCTCTCTAGACACAAATGATGTAACATCTATTTTCAACTCAAATTTTTGCATCTGTTGAGTCTATATCCGCCAAAAAAACAGGTCGTGTTATGGCATTATCGTGTGAGTCATCCAAACTTCAATTATATTGCAAAATCAAATCCTCATTTATTTATGCATAAAAATTTTAGTTTTATCAATGTAAGATTTGTGAACTTATCAAACATATTAAAAATAGTTATTTCATGACCTAATATAAACCCTCACAGCCTTTTTTCATCATCCACAGTGATATTTGGGGACCTTCAAAGGTGAAAGCCCTAAGTGGGGCTAGATGATTTGTCTCATACATTACCATCACACTAGAACAACTTGGGTATTCTTAATGAATGAGAAATCTAAAATAGCACAAATCTTTCAAACCTTCCATAACACGATTCAAACTTAATTCCAATGCAAAATTCAGTTCCTCGCAACTGATAATGCAAAGAATATTTCAATTTCATCATTTGGTTCTATCTTTCAAAAAAGGTAATCTTTCAAAAAAGGTAATCATCACGTGAGTTCATATATTGATACCACACAACAGAAAGGGATGGTTGAGAGAAAGAAGAGGCATCTCCTTGAGGTGTTCCACTCAATTATAATCTCCCATCAAGTTCCAAAATATTTTGGAGGGAAACAGCTCTTAGTGCAACATACCTTATCAATTGAATACCTAGTCAGGTACTTAAATTCAAAACAGTTAACCATAAAATAAATAAAAAAAGAAAAGGAAATAATAATTACTTTTTCCAGTCTGAATGCGATAACCGCTCTCGCTCTTGCTTGGTTAGAAACACGAACGAACCATCCACTGCTCTTTCTTCCCGCACACAATTACACAACGCTTGGCTCAGTTCGAAACGAGACAAGACCCCTCTTCTTCATCTCTTTCCTCTATTTATGAAACCATAGCCACTCCTAAACTTCTCCGCCCTAGCCACCAGTCGCACATCTCCCGTCACGCACAAATCTCATGACCCCCTATTCCCCTACATTTCGCCTCCTTGCCCCAGTTCTAACCGCAATCAGCACCCTCGTTTCCCCTCTACATTCGACGTCATTTATCCTTCCTGCTTAGATCACACAGAAACCAAGGAAATCACTGCCTCCGCTGTCAATCCCTTCAACGATGTGCACAAACACCCACGACGTGTAGTCGAAGCTCTAGCCTTCCGTCGCAATATGCTCCTCCCCATCGTAATGTGACACCAACACACTGAAACTCGCACAAACCGCTCTGCCTTAGCCTTCGCACCTAAGCACTTCCTATGCACATGCTACTTTCTTTCTCCGCTTTTCGCCGCACGTCCCCAATCATGTTCATCTCTTCCTCCTCAGGCCAAACAGAACGCCTCCCTAACACACAGACAAAGGTCGCCAAATCCTACCTGTGTGGAAGCCATCGTGCATGTAAGCCGCAACAAAAGCGTCTGCTCTGCCCTAGCCTATACACCAAGCTGCTTTCCCTGCAGCTAAATCGAACCCACTTTAAAGCCCTTCCCACCTAGCCAAGCCAAATAAAGTTTAGCCTTTTTATTTTATTATTGTTCATACTATATATGTTGTAATTGTACAAAAAGAAAAAGAAAGCTCGTGTTGTACTTTTATTTTATTGTCTTCATCGTGGTCATCAAGGATCATCATCGTCAATACCACCGAATTTCAAAAAGGTATATTGAAATAGGTTCATATAGCAAATTTTTTAAAATATTCACTGGAGGAAGCACGAGTATCCATCCTTGGGAATAAAGAGAAAATCGCGAACTCGTTTGCAAAAATTTTTATAAAATCTTAGGTTTTTCAAATACCCATCTCCTTGAGAAACACAAGTATCAACCGGTGGAAATTAAGTACCATTCGGAGAAAGTCAAATAATGTTTGGGGAATGTTGGCTTGAGATTTAACACTTTTTGCAAGTTCATTGAAGGGTTGTTCTTTTAAGAACTGGGGTTAAGTACGTATTTTTGCTCTCTAGTCACAGTGTCCCCCAATGCTGACCAGCAAGTCTTATAAAACAATTGGAAAGCATGACATTCTCATGGTGCCCCTCCGGGAGGCAGCCAAATTTCAGGATGAATTGGAATTGTAAATCACTTTAACCCTGGATTATCAAACTTATAAAATAAATAAATAAAATAATAAAATGTGAGTCATTTGAATTTTAAAATAATTCAAAAATTAGAGCTTTTAAAATTTAAGCTCTTAGGGGTTTAAAAATATGAGATCTTGGAGTTTCAACATTTAGAGGTTTTTTGGGATCAATTTTTTATTTTTTTAATTATTTTTAAAAACAAAAAAAGGAAACAAAAGAATAGTGTTTTCTTATTTGTTATTTTGTCTTATTTTTATTTTATTTTCTAGAAGTAAATTTTTAAATACTCAAAACAGAAAAAACATATTTTTGTCTATTTTTAAAACACCCATAAGAGCAAGTCCCGCAGCCGAAAGCCGTCGACGACCATCGCTGACTGCTTCTATTGTCGCATTTCCGCCGCGACAGGCGTGACTACTACCCTGGTTGGCAACCATCGACTGCTGACTTCCGATCGTTGCCCCCTGCCGACCATCATCAACTGTTGACTGCCGACTCGCCACCCGCCACCCGCCACACCCACCGACTGCCGCCCACCGCCACATCCACCGTCACAAACAACACCGCCATCGCTACCAACCATAGCCACCGGCACCACTGCCATTGCCATTACCGTTGCCACCGGCCACCACGATTGCCGACCGCAGCCACAACAACCGGCGACCGCCACCGCCGACCACTGACTGCCGACCGTCGATCGATGATAAATGCCACCGACCACCGCCACCGCCGTTGTCGCCGCCACTGGCGCCCGCTACCACCATCGCCTACCACCCGCCACAACCTCTTGGCCACCAACCGTTGCGGCCACCGTCACTGCCATTCGTCGACCCAACGCCGCCAAGCACTATCAGTCGTCGCTGCAGCCGCCTCCCACCGTCCGTCGTCCGCCATCCTACTGCTGCAGACTGCATGCAACCCGCTACCCCAGAGATAATGTTTCGTGTTGGGTGGAGCAACAAAGATGGCATTTATGTCATGGGAAGCAGAGCTTAATACTGGAGCATAGGTTGACGCAATTGTCTTATAAAAAGCATAATTTTTTTCTTGAAATAATAAAAAATACTCAACCAAACATATTATAAATTTTTTATTTTAAGAAACATAAAAATCATAACTATATCAAACGTATTTTCTAAAAATATAAAACAGGAAACAAAACAAAAATAAAACAGACTAAAAACAGAAAAAAAAAAAAAAAAAAAAGATATTTATCTCAAACAGACCCTCAGGCTCTTTAGGTTTTAAAAATATTTAAAGTTTTAGTCATTTAACATTTAGGCTCTTAAGGTTTCAAAAATATTTGAAATTTTGGGCATTTGAAACATAGGCTCCTAGGCTTAAAAGTATTTAAGAATTTGAGCTTTAAAATTTAGGCTTCTAAGGTCTTAAAAATAATTTAATCTTTTAGCTCTAAAATTTAGACTTTTAGTGTTCAAAATAATTCTGGTCTGAGAATTTTTGAAACTTTAAAAGCTGGCCACCGAATTCGTAATATAATTTCCTAACGAATAGAAGGCGATCCTTAGAGAGCTAAAAATGAGGTTTTACATGTATTCTAAAAGCTCTAATATCCACATAAAATTCCATAAAAATTTGGGTAATTCATGACATGCCTTGAGATAGTATTTTGATTTGAATGTGGATATCCTAAGATTTGTGCAAAATAATATATATTTATATATATATATATATATATATATATATATATATATATTGTAAAAGGGCCCTAGGGCCAATTTTGATTGAATTAAAAGTGGTACAACATAAGTAGTATGAGGAGCTCAAACAAATTGAGCATGACTCATAAAAAACAAAATAAAGCTCAGACAGAGCGATACAAAAGATAGAACAAAAGAGTAATAATCAACTAAAGAAGACGAGGTCGTCGAGCGCTTCTCTACCCCCAGTTAATGTAGCGCATCCAGGAGATCGACTGCGAGTGATTCTCCATTACCAGGGGAGACCAACATATCATCCATTAAATTTCCAAGGGGATAGAACCCCCAACCTTCTTCCTCCGCCAGAAGGTATACACTTGCCACTCTTCCTCAGAAGAGTGAACAGTTTGATCCGAAGTGGGAAAGACTGCTGCAGTGATTGGTTTCAATACTTGGGATTCTCCTACCCCTTGAGCGGGTAGAATAAACAATGTACTATTAGATAGTAGTTCTTCCTCAGTAAAAATTTCATTGATGGGAAGAAGATACAAAGGATTTAGTGAGCGGGTGCTAAGAACCCACTCACAAGGCATACAATACTCGAAAAGGTAACCAAAAAGTACAAGTATACCCCAAAAAAAGCAGGACAATTTCCCCAAAAGGATAAAAATGGTCCACCATAAAGCTTAATCATGATGAGTGGGCTTCCCTCTCTCACTGGTTCTAAGGAGGGAGACAAGCACCAAACTGTGATGAGGACTTCCACCCAAAATGAGCAAAGCATCCTTTTGTAGATTCCTGAGCATTTAGTCCTTTTTTCTTCTTCCTAGTTTTGTAAAGTTATCAATCATCTTCCAAGGGTTGTCCCAACTTATCACTGAGTTGATCATCAATGGGGGCAATTTCTACGTGTTGAACACCTTGAACTTAGCACTCCGCCAAGGTTTGAGGGCCCTTAACATCAGCAATAATTATTTCCATATCATATAGAGCATCATCTAGCACCAAAAAGAGAGTACCCTCATTTTCGGCATCGAGAGGGGGCTAAGGTAGTGAGGGGTGCACCTCTGGGGCAAAATCAATGGTAATATCATCTCTAATTGTAGTTTCCACCATATCAGCCGGTGGAATAGGTGCTTCTTGAGAAGCTAGGTGAGGCACTTGAGGTTGGGGTCTCAAATTAGGGTGGATCCCGAAACATTTTTCAAGTGTGTGTCCAAATATATATATATATATATATATATATATATATATATATATATATATATATATATATATATATATTCTCGTGGGGGCGGGAGAGACATTTCAAACTTCACCTGCCCTACTAACTTTGATGTGATGGATAGCAATACTTCTACTGAGTTTCTACCCCCTCATCAGATAGAGCAAGTTGTTGCTGTGACTCAGACACAAGGAGTTCGTGATGTGCAACAGCCTACACCTGTCCGTCAATTATTGGACCAATCCACGGTGCTGATGAATCAATCTTCGGGTGATGAATGGCAAATTTATACATCTAGGAAGAAGAAGAAAAATGGATGCCTTCTACAAACTTGGGGATGATACATTGGTTGATTCGAGTAATGGCAGCAAACTTAATAATTTGTTAGCTGGCTCTCGTCCTATAACCAGAGGGAGAAGTAGGGCTAAATTGAATTTCTATGTCTACTTTATAATCTTAATTTTTTTGGGTATACATGTATTTCCTATGTGACAATGCATACATAGCTATACCATAAAGATATGTGTGTCACTAACAAGTTAGGATTATTTTTAAGAAGCGTAATATTTTTTAAGAAATTTTTCAACTCCAATATAATATCTCAAAAGACTTGTAAGTACTTGCTAATTCTTAGTCAATGTTGAAATATTAAATTATACATTACAAGAAATTAAATTATGAAATCACATCTTATAAGATACAATCACATTAAGCAAAGGCATCAAGTTGTAATCATATTAACAAGAAACACCCGCATGTACTCCATCAAAATAAACTAAGTATTTTAAATTGAACGGTCTGAGAATGCAACACAGGTTAAAATAAAGTCTTAACTCAAATCGCTACTTTTTTTTAAAAGTGTACAAAAATTGTTTTTGAAAAGTGTATGTCCATTTTAAAATTATAAAATCTCTAAAGTGATATCATACTCGACATAATTAAGTTATGTAACCTCTCATCGGATCTCCCTGTCTAGACGCAGGTTGATAAGTCCTATCCAACTAGTCTAATCCTCTTTGCAAAGCATGGAGTTGATGAATAGAGTAAATTTAATAAGAAATATCCAATTCATTCATAAAAATAAGAATTTATAAGTCAAACTCGCCAAATCCTCTTCTTTATAAGAGCATGAGATGACCGGATGTATATCTTAAAAAGCCTAAACTAACATACTCAAATTTCTTTCAAATATAAAGTATAAATGTTCAAATTCTTGATGATAGTCGTGTTGATTATGAATCTCAATCGAAGAGTTCAATTCTTAAAATTAAGATTTCAAAATAACCAACTAAAATATTCAAATAAAATCAATCATTTAAAAAAATAAAGCAAATCGTAATAGTTTGTCAAGAGTAACAAACTCTTGATTAACTTCGGCTCACAAAAATGAATGTCATATCAAATGCACTCTTATATTCACAATCAAAGAAATTGCATGTCAGTAAGGACGTGACTTAAATACTCCATCTGTGGGTTCTGTAATTAAATGGCACCACAAAATAGCAGTTACAATTAAAGCACTCTGACCGAGAGGTTGTCGCCAAATGACATAACTAAATTACGGTCAAGGTGCAGCAACATACGGCTTTCTACCCTTTGATTTGTGAAACATAAGAGTATAATTGATTAGCAAAAACTCTTCTGTCAGCTAAGTTCAACTTAAATTTGTCCCGTTAGACAAACATCCATCCCAAATCTATAAGGAACTCTTGGACGACACAACATATGATTGTTGACAATGATTTTTCAAACAGGATAGGCCAACTACCTCCTGTAACTAAATAGATCATAAAGCATGAAGATTCGGGACGACAGAATCATAGGATCTTGATGGGGTTACGTCATTGTTCCCTCACCATCCGCTTTAAGATTTAAGTGATAAATTTTGCAACTTAAATCCAAAATTTGTTGCTACTGTAAGTTAAATATTTAATTCTTGATGACTAGCCTTAATTGAAAGTGAAATCCTATTATTGGGAGAGGTAATTAATCATAAGGGTTTGTGTCTATGAAAAACTTTAACCCCATATCAAAACGTCCTCTCAAAATGAGGGCAAAACCTATGGATAGTATCTTATGTAGAATAAAATCTACCTTCTAAAAAATTTGATCTTCCAAAGCACTCTCAACAACAAATAAAATATAAAAATAATGCAAAGTCCAAGGAGGAGTCATAATTTTCGGAGCTCACAAAAACACCTCTTCATGTCTTGATGGTTAACTATTCTCACATAAAAGCTTTCTCATTTCTATGTCACTCAAAATCGTTGGGTTTATATCCTTTGTTCGCGTCCATTCCCAAACCATTAAAAACTTGACCCAATATCTATCAAATGTATTTTTCTTGGTTATGTCACAAATAAAAAGGGGTATAAGTGCTTCACTCCTGTTCATGATTGTCACTTTTTTTTTAAAATCAATTCTACTACCTCAAATCTGCTGTTTAGGGGGAGAGTGTAAATAAAAATCAATTTTTGGATATACTTGATGACACCTGCACAGCCTCACAACCTACTCCACTTAGTCCTCCTATCTTAGTAGAGGATGTCCAACCAATGCAATCAACTCAACCTAAAGTCCATAATTAAGAGCTTCATTTGTATACAAGGACGAAGAAAAACTTTCAGCGAGTGGAAGACAACACGCAAGGGAAAAACTGCTCAAACCATGACCCAAGTCCATTGATCAAAATTTTTTGAGTAAAGAGGAGTTCAATACTCATGAGTCATCCTCGTCTTCTTCCAATGTTGATAACAAAGAAAGCTGCATTTGATATTCAATTCAAGAGTATGTCGCTTATTAAAAGCTATCCTCGTTATAATCATTTGTTTCTCATATCAATAGTATGCAAATTCATAAATCCATTCATGAAATTCTTGAAAATCCAAAATGAAAGAAAACAGCTGAAGAAGATATTCGATCACTAAAGCTTAATGATACATAGATTCTTACTAAGCTCCCTCGAGATAGGAAATATGTTGGGTGCAAATGAGTGTTCAACATCAAATATAAAGTTGATGGAAGTAGTGAGAGACTCAGAGTCAGCGATGTTGTAAAAAATTTCTCTTAAGCCAATGGGGATCTGAAAAAAGAGTATATGAAGATATCATCAGGTCTTGTGAATGATTCCAACAAACACCAAGTATGCAAACTCAAAATATCTCTCTGTCTGTTTAAGCAATCACCAAAAGCATGGTTTCAAAACACACTCAAAAAGGAAATATTGATGCATTAATAATATATGTGGATGACATGATTCTTACAAGTATCGATGAAAGAAAGATTCTCCAGATTAAAGAAGTGTTTGTCATGGAGTTTGAAATCAATAACCTAGGAATCATAAGATAATTTTTTAGGCATGGAGGTGGCAAGGTCCAAAAAAGGCATCATTATATCACAGAGAAAATACAACATAGATCTACTAAAAGAAATGAGGATAATTGGATGTAAGTTAGATGATACTCCAACGAATCTCAATCATAAGTAAAAAAGGGGAAAGAAAGTGTCTCTATAGATAAGAAAAGATATCAAATTTTGGTATGAAAATTTATCTATTTTCGCATATGAGGCCAGATATTGCATATTCTGTAAGTACTGTGAGTCAACACATGAATAGCCCAATAAATGGCGTTTCAAGATAGTGTACATAATTATGAGGTTTCCCAAAAAAACTCATGGCTATGGATTAATCTTTATAAAAATCAAGAACTGAGAGGTGGGAGTCTATACTGATGATAGTTGCGTTGGGGAACTCACGGGCAAAAGAACCACCACTAGTTACTGTTTCTATGTATGGGGAAATTTGATAACATGAAAATGTTAAGAAGCAAGTTGTTTCTAAAAATAGTGCAAAATCAAAATATAGGTCATTCGCACTTGAGAATCTACGAAGGAATATGAATTTAAAAATTATTAAAGGAACTGCAATGTATCTCTAATAGGCCAATACAGCTGTTTTGTGACGGCCAAGCAGCTATCAATATTACCACTTATGCATCCTATTAAAACTAAGTATATTGAAGTTGATAGACACTTCATCTCTGAAAAGGTAATGGTGTAATTATATAGCTAAACTACATCTCGAAACGCCAACAATTTGTTTATGTCTTCACCAAAGCTCTTCCTTTAAGCACATTTTCAGAGTTCAATATCAAGCTTGGTCTCTACAACATCCACGACCTAGCTTAAAAGGGAAGTGTGGAAATCTGAGATCTTGCAAAGGATTTGATTAGGATAACTTAGGAAACTCTTGATTTGTTTATTACCTTCCTATTTCATGTTATTTTATTTTTTAGTATAGAATTATTTCCTTTCCTAATTCAAATTAGATATATTTGGTAAGTTGGCAAATTAGCAGAGATTGTTTGCCCTATATTTATATAAATCCTACATGTGATTATTACAATTAAGAGATAATCATTCTTCTCCAAATCAGGAGCTCTCTACAAAGATCATACAAAGCCTGCAAATGGATACAAAAGCAAAAGAAGATAAATACATATATACACAACTTGCAAACACCCAAAGGCTTAATCTCTGAGATAATAATTGTGGAAACGCATGCTATATGTGTTATTTGCAAATTTGAGGCACAATTTCCCATAAAAATATCATGTTTCAGAACCAAAAATTTGTTTACTGTCCTCAACTTCAAGAGAGTAATCCTAAGTTTCAATATGATGGTTCAACAAATAAAAACAAAAAACACAAGGAAAAGTTCAGTATTCACCTTGAAGAGAAAAGCCAAACATGATTCGTCGGTAAGCGCCACTTGCGGCAAAATGCGATAATTTCGGGAGTGGAGAAAAATTTTGGTTTGCCGTGTCCCAGTTCGGTTACAGCTGTCACAACAACTACGCAAAAGAAGGAACAGTAATTAATTGTTCAAGGCCAAAAGAAAACCAATCATAAGGATTTTAAAGAATTCAGAAAATCAAAGGGGATCTGAAATTCATAATTTTCCTTGAATGAATCTTTAAATTAAATCAGCATTTATGCTAAAGAGGTAGGAAGACTAAATTCACTGAATTTATGAACATAAGAACCAGTAGTTCAAGTCCTGATCAGCATAATTTTTATTCTTTTAAAAGATAACAAGAAATATTAAAAGTTTCAAAAAAGCAGTAGCAGAAAAAAAACTAAAATAAAAATAAAGCTGGATGGAAGAGCTTGATAGCATGATAGAAGGCACAACCATCTAATATTTATAAAAATTTGGCTTTTGCAACATTGCAAATAGTTAACATTAAGTCACATAGACTATGAAAAAAAGATCAAAAAAGAAAGCATAAAAATCAAACAAAGAGATCGAACCAATAAAAGTTTAATAGACGTCAAACTAATGTTAGACAGTTAAAAAATAGTTAGTATGTTTCCATCTATTGCATACATACTTAGCAATACTATTAGACAACGAGCGGACAGAAGGTAAAAAAGTTTTGAACTATAAAATTTAATTTACATTGACACACGTCTAAGGCCTAAGCTCGTAGAATGATGCAAGGGTGCCAAGCCAGGCTTTGAGCAGTGGGTAGACGTGCAGTGACGCGGGAGCATCCCGCTAGATACCACGGAATCAGAGCTTCCGCGATCACAGGAAGTTCGAACCAACCACATTCCGTACCGGTACAGCTGCACGGGAGAGTGAGGGGTGGGGGTATTTCTTGCTTTTTTTTTACTTATTTCCTATTTATTTATTTCTAATTAGATTTATTTTCTACCAGAATATTTATTTTTTTAAGACATTAGCTTTATACTTAGGATATTGTAATACCTATTTCTAACTTTAACGAGTGTTGTATCATCTTCTTTTTGCAAGTAAAGTGCGTTTGTAATTTGTACAGATACAGATGGCAGATGTCCTTATCATCATTTTGGAGTTGGACAGCCTGCTAATAATGCCTATCCATGTTCAAATGTCATTGAACTGGCACATTATGATTCCCTAGCTATTCCACAACCCTACATCCACTCTCTAAACATCTCCTATGAGCCCCAGAACAGTGCCATGCAGCTTCAATGATAGTAAGAGTTAATGTGTACTTCAAGGATACATTGACCGAGGTTTACACATATTCCTAAACACCTTCACCCTCCCATCGTGTCGCTGCTATCCAGGATAGCCAGGGAACACCCTCTCCCTGTTGACCCGCCGCTATCCGCTCCAACTTCTACTTGTCATCACCCGAGACAGTCTCCATACTTATTGTCTCAGCATTTCTATACCTCCCACTCGCTACCACTAGCATTCTATCGCTGCCGCCACCCCTGTCATCCATCTCGATCCACCTAGCCAACCCTCACCACCATTGGAATACACTTTAGTAGTGTTTGTTTGTATTGTTTTATGTTTGCTATTATTTATTCCTATTTAAAGAGTCTCCGTTGTACGCTTATTTGAATTCAACAATGATATTTCTATTTCTATTATGGTTTGGGTTAACTCTGATATCATTTGGTATCAGAGCTCGCCTAACCCTACTCCTATCTTAGGATTTCCAAGCATCAGCCATAAACCAAAAGTTTTCTTTCGTACCACCAAATACCATTTCCGATTCCACAGATCTCAAAGCCCAATCATGCCGTCTAAAAGATACAAGCCCGAGCATACCCGGAAAGAGATACATCGAGAGATCTGCTAACTTCAATGGAGATTGGTATACATTGAGATAACACCCCGAAGGGACATACCCTCAATGGTGACAGGGAAAGCCAAATAGGATAAAGGGACCAAAATTTCGACTGATTTCATAGGGAGGATGTCAATGATGAAGATGAAAGGCCGTAGTGTTTCGAAATTAAGTATCAGAGGAGGTTTAGAGAGAAGACATTATTTGAAGGACACATAGGCCATAGAATCAAAGGTGGATCTACCAAGATTTGAGGAATAGATCTAGAAGAATTTATTGATTGGCTACAATCTGTAGAACGAATCTGTGAGTATAAAGATGTGTCAGAATAGGAAGGTCAAATTAACTGCTATCAAGTTCAAGAAGAGCGCCTCCTTATGGTGGGAGAACATATAGAGACAGAGAAAAGAAAAGGCAATGATGAGATTACCAAATGGAAGAAAATAAAGAAAGTTATGCAGAAGAAACAACTTCCACCTTATTATCGTCAGGACATGTTTCTTAAACTCCATCTACAACAGCGAGACCTTTCCATGGATGAGTTCACAGCTCAATTCGACCACTTATAGATGAAATGCGAGCTAACGGAACCGGAGGAAGACATTGTAGCTCGATCTCTTGGGAGCCTGAAGCTCGCTATTAGCAATGTGGTGCAGCTACAGTCATATTGGTCACCCCTGAATGTCTAGACTTTAGCACTGAAAGTGAAATGGCAGCAAAAACAGAGCAATCAGCCACCCACAATTGAGACACCAGTACGAGCACACCTCAACGAATTAAGAAAATTGGTTCAGATAAGGATAGAACCACCCTCCGTAAGAAGCCCGAGAAGAACTGCACGCCTACTGCAACCCCCGCCAGAAAATATTTCAAATGCACAAATTTAGGCACATTGTCTCCAACTGCCCAATGAGTTGAATCATGTCTTTTATCCAGCAGGGCGTCGTGGAGGAGGTTAGCAATAAGGAAATGCTGAGGAACAGAGTGAGGTGTATCATCTGCCGCCACATGAAGGAGAGGCACTTGTGGTTCGACAAGTCCCACAAGCTGAGAATACGAGGAATCCGCAGTGGCTTCGCCACAACAAATTCTACACTCGTTGCACGGAGAACAAAAAAGTATGCAGTCTCATCGTTGATGGGGAGTTGGTAAGAATGTGGCAATCACACAGATAGTTGAGAAATTGGGTCTCATGATTCGGAGGCAATTTCAACCATATTTTATAACGTGGTTGAAGAAGAAAAACGGATTTAGCATTGATCGGAGGTGCCTAGTAGAGCTTTCGATAGGGAGCCAGCTACAGGATCTGATGTGGTGCGACGTGGTCCCTATGGATGCCTACCACCTTTTGTTGGGGACACCGTGGTAGTTTGATCGGAGGACTCAGCACAACAGATTCAGAAACATATATTCACTCGCCAACGATGGAAAGCATATCATCCTACTTCCTTCAGCAGAGCCCAAGATCACAGAAGCCCTTACCAGCAAAGTAACATCGGTGGGATGAGTTTTGGTAAAGACAAGGAAAGATAGGACTGAGACACCGGCTCCAAAGACAGGACAGGCACAACAAAAGATCTTTCACGATGTCACGATCGATACCTAGCCACCAACGCTGCCGCCATGCCTAGATTTGGTTAATCCAGTCGAGGAGTTCTTTGTGAGTATTCAACAACAGAAGCAAGACAAGCATAATCAATTCAGTTCAGTAGCAGACTCCTAGAGGATTGGACTGATGTGGACATTTGCTCATAAGTTGGGAAAGACTCTCAGGAACCTTAAAGGACGATGCAGTTGCAGCTGGAATCTAGGTACTACAAGGATTGGAGATGAAGATCCAAAAGCTTCAACGAATGAAGTCGAAGCTCTCCCAACCCCGATAGACTGACACAGGATTGGGAGGCGAAACGCAGGTGACGCGGAGCCTAAAAGCCTAAATTCACATGTAAATGCTATGACTGACCAAATGATAATATAGTTCACTACTTTATAAAATTGTAAACCTTCACTTTAAATTTATCATTTTTCATTTTAATTTAAACAATTACCCATTTTAATATCTTTAAGAGTCATATCAGAATTAATGTCGTACCCGGAGATATCCTCAAAATTGTACCCATATATATCCCCAAAAAATTGCACCCGAAGTTTACACCTATACCAACATTTATCATGAACAGGTACATCGCATCTCCTGTCAGTGTCATCTGGAGGTAAACCTGAATGACTTAAACATTTACATTTCGCTTTTTCTAATTACTTTCATTTAAGGTTATTGAAACCATTCCCTTTGTCATTTAAACTTCATTTATTTCAGAAAAATTTTAGTTTGCAGCATCTCTTTAATGATAAAAGCATTCTACGAAGCAATAATGTAGTTCTTTATTAAATAACAGCTTAATTTAATAGACATAAAAAAAATAATTACTCGCCTTTGCCTGAATGACTTTCTCTTTCCCTTGAATTCCTCTTTTCATATTCTTCAATTAACACCTTTTGACATTTAAAATCAACACACCTAATTAAAACTCATAATTTTCTTGAAGTAATATTTAATAATAGACAATAGCTTAAATATATAAAATTTTATGATTATAAATACTAACCCCTTTAATCCTTAAGATTTGTCTTCCTCAAATCCCAATGAATTATCAGCCATCACACCTCCTAATTGAATAAAATTTAATAACATTAACTTGAGGAATTATATCAGTTGTTCTAA
Source organism: Papilionanthe hookeriana x Papilionanthe teres (assembly GCA_022702705.1). Classification (NCBI taxonomy): domain Eukaryota; kingdom Viridiplantae; phylum Streptophyta; class Magnoliopsida; order Asparagales; family Orchidaceae; genus Papilionanthe; species Papilionanthe hookeriana x Papilionanthe teres. The sequence continues at coordinate 9,790,407 of CM040435.1, read as the reverse complement.
TAATAAAAAAAAACATTAAAATCTTATAAGTTTCTCGGATCGATATCCTCCCTCACTCACACGCTTTACCAAATTCTTCTCCTTCCAAGGCTGAAATCTCTAATTATTTGAGTCTTGATTTCAATATATGTTTCCATTAAAAAAGTTTTAATTAAACACTCTCATATATATATATATATATATATATATATATATATATATATATATATATATATAAGAAAAGCCCGAAGACGAATATTTTAATCAGAGAAAACGTACAGATAAGTTGGAAAGAAAGGGCCCAAAAAAGAACCTAATCATCTGGCATACACCACAAACATAGGATAAATGAATACCCAAAAAAACCAAAATTTAAAAATTAAATATAGAAATTTAACACCAAAAGTATGCCAACATTCGCAGAATCAGTTAGTTTGAGAAATTCAATTTAGCTCTGACTCTGTCTCTTGTTCTAGGATAGGAGCCAGCTAACAAATTATTAAGTTTGTTGTCATTTCCCGAATCAACCAATGTATCATCCCTCAGATTTGCTTCTTCTTCTTTTGGATGTATAAACCTGTCATTCATCATCAGATGATTGACTCATCTGCTCCATGGATTGGTCCAAAGTTTAACGGACAGGTGTAGGTCGTTGCATATCATGAACTACATGTGTCTGAGTCACTGTAACTACTTGTTTTATCTGATGAGGCGGTAGAATGTCAGTAGAAGTATTGACACCCGTTATATCAAAGTTAGATTCTAGGGCAGGTGAAGTGTGAAACGTCTCCCCTACCCCCACGAGAAGAGGTTCCAAAGTAGGACCTACATCATGAGCTTTATGTGACATATCACCCGCGAGAATAGTAGCAACGTCAAGAGTATTCTTCTGATGATCAATAGTGTCAGTAACTTGGAGCGGATCAGAAGGAGCGGGAAACGCTGCCTCTGGCTGAGCACTTTGCTTCTTTGGTCTTAGATGTGGGTGTAGATGGTGACAGAGAATTGGAATGGTCGAACATACGACAATACGAGCAATACGAAGGGAAAGGTTCAATAAAAACCTTTTGCCAATATCATTGATGTGAGCTAATCCAAATTTCATCATGAGCGATTGAGGTGATGTCCCTTTCAACAAGTACTCTGGCTTCAGAGGGACGAGAAAGATTAAGAGTAGGAGTGTTCGTTTTGAGTGGATTACCGTAAGCTGGGGGAATAGAGTACAACATTTCTTGAGTAAAATGCTGAGTTTTTAGGCCAGGGAGACGAATCCAGACCGGAATGGTTAGCAGTTCCGTCTGGGGTCAAAATCCACTGACTATTTCAAAATTTTCATGGCTCTGTTATCAATCCAGATTAATCGTCTAGCAAACAAACGTGTAATCCTCTTCATTTTTAAGCTGAATAAGGATGTGTCTTCCATCTAAAAAGCCAACTTTTCATTCTCCAACAAGGTGCATAAGCTTATATATATATATATATGTTGATTTTGAAAATAATATTTTAAATTTTGAAAAATGAGAATGAACGAATCTCATTCATTTAGTAGTTTAAATAAACATGCACAATATCACAAGTAATGTATATATTCCGAGGAATAGACACACTACTTGATGATAGGGTTCGATCAAATAAACTACATAATTGATGACATCTGTTCTGGTCTGCGAACCATTTATTTCGACCGACAAGTTCCCCTACCTAATATTAAAAATTAGATAGAGTTTTACCTGAGTTCTTAAAGCTTCTTATAGAGGCAAGCCTCTATAGTCAACTATATCTCAAATAACCAAAGTCACTTAAGAGAACTCTCGATGATGATCAGATGTATCTATCTTCATGAATTCAAATGTTAAGGCTTTCAAGGTAGTGTGTAGAAAGATCAAGTAAGAGATGACCAAATATGAACAGTTATTTCTGGAATCAAAGGAAAGAAAAGTAGGGGGTATCACGGATCTCGAGGAAAACCTCGATGACTTCCCAAACTATCATATTATTGGGCTTTAAATTTTGAAAGCAAATTTATTTAGATTTCAATCTTGCAAATTATTAATTTTAGGAACTATACTTGCATAATATCTTATTATGAAAATAACCTAAAAGATAGAAGGATTTACGTCGTATCAAACGACGACCTTAGAATCCTAAGGTGAGTTAGGACTTAAATTGCACAACATGTGCAAAAGCCTAAAAGCAAATGTGAGGATTTATATCGCACTAGGCGGACAACCTCGAAGTTCTATGGCTCGTTATTTAAACTAAGGAATGGTTCAGTTGATGTAGACTTGTTTTGCTATTGTAGATTGCCCTCCTCCGTATCCTGCATCGTGCTGCCCTCGAAATTTTGTTCCATGTTTCATGTTGTAGCAGTACTGAGTTTTAAGTTTAAAGCTTAAGGTGGACATGCAATTGTTAAGTCGGTGATTTGCTTCGGGCACCTCCTATAAAACCAGACTACTAACCTCCTATTATAAAATGTATGACACACATAAATAAAAGAAACAATAAGAAAATGCAATAAAATGAAGCAGTGTATAATGCAGTATGGAAAAGCAGTATTACCTTGCATTAAAGAAATGAAGAGCAGTAAAGTACAGTAAAGAAAATCAATGCAGTAGGGTGCTATAAATATACTGTAATTTTTGGGTACCTAGATTCCATGTTATTTACTATTGCTCCTGTAAATGAGGTTAGCGCCACACGCAAAAAGAGAATGTAAGATAAAGAAGTTTAGCTAGCAGGACAAGCATGTATTATATATAAAGGGGTAAAAAAAATAAAGCATTGTATGAAAAACTCGAGAAAAAGAAGCTGAAAACGACCCATGAAAAACTTGAAGAAAACCGTAGGGAACACACGAAAAATTCAAAGAAGACCGTAAGCATGATAGTAGGGAGGACTCAGAATCAGGACTCTGGGTCAAGTCAGAACCCTGGGGCCCTAACGAATCGCCATGCATGTGTGATGCAACACTAAATAAAAGGTTACCGGCGTAAAAGTCACAGAGAAGGGTAACACCTTACCTGATTCATATAACTGATCGGTGAATTTTCAGAAAATATTTAGAAAAGCTTTCATTTAAAAAAAAAAATTGATTTATCATTCATATAAAAGAAAATATTTTGACTTTGTTTAAAACTTTAAAAAAATATTTTTTTTGACTTTGTTTAACAATTGACGCAATGGAGAAAAAGGATTCATGTAGCCGACCCCACTTAGTGGATTAAGGCTTTGTTGTTGTTGTTGTTGTTGTTGTTTAACAATTGAAAGATTTCTACGTGTATACTTATGTTTAAAGAAATTTTCCTACACTAAAAAAAAAAGGTGGATGAGTCAGTCAAATCACCAGGCTGGGACTTCCGATTACCTGTAAAAGAAAGGGATAACACTTTACTAAATGTTAGAGGTGCAGTATTGTCAATTTCTCATTCTCTTAAGGCCACTGAGTCAGGATTGTGCTAGGACCTCTCACACATACCTAGGTGGTTTTTTCATCAATGTTCTAAAACCCAAATCATCCTACTTACAACATTGTTTGATGGTTCATATATAGAGAAAGGCTATATATGCGCACTTATGCTGTTGGCATAAGCACGTAAACCAAACCAATAACCAAGAAAAGAAAAGAAAAGAAAAGGAGGAAAAAGAGGATGAGAGAGAAAGAACCGATTCCACCCAAAAGAGCAAAAAAGCAAAGAGTGCACCGGCTCTCAAAAACTACGTTCAAAAAAACGACTTCTAACCTCCAACGATATAAATTTTGAAAGGCTCGCCTAAAATTTTTCAAAATGATGCTCCAAAAATCCCACCAAACCCTCATAAAGCCCCTCACACAGGGATTCTAAATCCTCCCCAAGAGAGAAACATGCTAACCCTACTAAAAGAAATAGCTTCTTCCTCTAAAACGACGAGTAAAAGTTCCCCAAAATATCTTAAAATCGTAGTTCAAATAAATGCAGATAGCTCATGAGGAACTTCAGTATAAAATGGATTAAATAGTTTTAGAAAGCTTTGAAAGAATGACTAAAGACTCCCAAAACCGATAGCCCAAAGCTGCCCAAAAACAAAACCACCTCAAGCCCAAAACCAAGCCACACAAGCCCAAAACCGAGCCCACTAACAAGGCCAAAACCGAATCCAACATGCCACCAAACAGGGCCACCACAAGTGCCAAAACCGCAGCCATACAAGCCCAAAATCGAGCCCACCAACAAGGCCAAAATCGAGCCCAACATGCAACAACAGAGCCATCACAAGTTCCAAAACCGCAGCCATTCAAGGCCAAAACCAAGCCCAAGAAGACATTTATAAAAGGGCTCCAAACTACAGCAGAATCAATTCACAAAAACAGTTTAAAATGCGTCTAAACTGCAGCCAATTGAACCTATAAAAAATATCTTTCAAGAGGCTCCAAACCTTAGCAAAACCATAAAACAAATGCATAATAGAGATACATGTAACTAGTCCCTTATGAAGGCAAATGAATATCATGTACAGGAATCCATAAAAGCATGGATGGCAATATCATGAGAGCAAGAACCATATAAATATACCACAGAATTCCTTTTGCATTTGTAGCATCCAAATCCCTTCAATGAAAATAATTTCTCATGCAAATGAAACCTACATAACGAAATGAGAGACTACTCATTCATATGCAACCATAAAGTATTACCACTTCCACTTAGATTCACAAAGAACCCAAACTTTCATATCGTGAAAGGGAGAGAGTCTTTTCATGCATAGAGTAGAGTGCTATAAATATAAGTATGCATAAGAATTAGGTGGCATGTATGAAAATTTTGCTAAAAGAAATGCTAGGGTCCCCCAAAGCAAATAATTTGAATAAAAGGGCTAGAGGGAGATACGTACTTGAAGCTACTTAATATTTTTTTAGAATTTGCAAATAGACCACCCAACGTTTTCAAATTTTGCAAAATAAACACCCAAACGTTTTCAAGTTTTGAAAAATAAGCACTCAAACATTTCAGATTTTGAAAATAAGCCTCCAAACATTTCAGATTTTGAAAATAAGCCCCCAAACATTTTAGATTTTGCAAAATAAGCACCCAAACATTTCTGATTTTGCTAAAAGGACCCATGCAAAATTTCAAATTTTGTGAAATGAGCAAAATGAAGTTTCAGGTTTTGTAAAACAAACCACCAAAATCACTTGAATATAGGCTTGTAAATGTCACGCCTCCAAATAATAAATATATAAGACCAAAGTAATCTCTAATCTTCAAAGCCTCAAGTAACAAATGGCACGAAAATACAAATTTCATGATAGAAAAGCATTTAATCGTCACCATGTAGTGCCAAACTCATAACGGTGCTTGGGTGACCAAAAGACAAGCAATTAAAGCATGGAAGCTAGCTCAAGCTCCCCTTTTAGTAAACATGTCATTTTCTTTTTTCCAAACTAAGATCAAGCACATGAGTAAATGTATGAGTGTATCAAAAGTGTAACAAGCATCCCTCTTCCTCGAGCCCAAATAAGACCGGGCTAAACATTTGATGCGCAATGGATAACTCTAATGCATAATCTTTAATTTTTTTTTTAAAAGCCCTTAAATCTCTATCACCATAAGCATACAACAACAACAACAACAACAAAACCTTAATCCCACTAAGTGGGGTCGGCTACATGAATCCTTTTTCTCCATTGCGTCCTATTTAGTGTCAAATTTTTGTTTAATTATAATAAATTAAGATCATTTTTTATGCAATAAGCCCAAGTTTTCCTAGGTCTACCTCTGCCTTTCTTAACATATGTTGTATCTAAACATCTACTCTCCTAATCGGATCATCAGGTGGTCGACGTTTAATGTGACCAAACCATGTAACGCGACTCTCTCTAATTTTATTCGTCACTGGTGCAACACCAACCCTATTACGGATATATTCATTTTGCATTTTGTCTCTAAGTGTAAAGCCGCTCATCCACCTAATCATTCTCATCTCGGCAACACTTAACTTAGTATTATGCTTCTCTTTTAAAGGCCAACATTCAGCACCATAGAGCATTGCAGGTCTCACCACCATCTTATGAAATTTTCCTTTCAGCCTAAGCGGAACTTTTCTATCACACAATAGGTCGGATGCATTCCTCCACTTCAACCAACCAACCTGAATTCTACTATTAACATCCCCATCTATATCACCATTGCTTTGAACAATGGACCCGAGATATCTAAATCTTTCACACCTTTTAATAATTTGATCACCCAAAATTACACTTTTGTCACTAGACCTTCTATTACTAAAATTACATTTCATGTATTCAGTTTTAGTTCTACTCAAACGAAGACCTTTAGACTCCAATGTAGACCTCCATAAAAGATATGGGCTTAAAGTCGATCCCTGATGTAAACCAACAGAAATAGTAAAATATTTGATCAATCCTCCTTCAGTTCGAACACATGTAACAGCTCTAGCATACATATCTTTAATTATGTAATTTCGCAAAGAGGAGCTTGGTCAGGGCATTGTACGCACAAAGGGGGAGCCGGCCAACGCGAGTGTGATCGAACACGAGGGCTTTCGACGAAATAGAGGAAGAACATCGAGGCTAGGGCTCGGCTAAAGTTGTGAGCAATCGAAAGGGAGGAAGGGGGGCTCGGTTAGACCCAATGGAGGCATGTGCGTGAGATTATATGCGTGAATTACGGTGCGCGGGTTTGGATATAGGGCTTAATTAGATTTTTTTATTTAAGCTTTTGTCGATTTTTGTGCGATTTATTCGTGCGTGGAACCCTAGCAAAGTGCATGTCCTTCCTAGGTAATCTCGACGTTCCGGACGCACTTACGGTATGCTTTGTCATCCGGGGTCGTTCGGATAACCTCGTCGATGATCGGGCCAAAAATGCATCGAATTCAATTTTTGTCGGAATTTTGGGTTTGCAATCGATCATTTTTTAAAATTAGATTTTGATTTCAAATAATTGTGACATATTTAAAGACGTAAGTGACGTGAATTGTGACATTTAACGTGTCAACCGTCCGAGTCATGAAATTTGTGCGCACAAATGTGCAGATTGTGCATAAGGCCATCCTATGGCTTAAAGGTCTTATGGAGACGCCGTTTCAGCTCCCTCATGTAAGTCTCAACCTCCTACGTACTAGAGGTCAAGAACTACACACGCGAAACTTCAAAAGAGTAAAGAGCTGGTGCAGACATCTAAAACGAGGTGAATCCCATCTCTAAGATTCTAAGATAGTCAAAGGAAAGATTCAAAAGCTAGACCCTAAATCCTAGGAGGACAACTAAACCTCATCAAAAATGAGGTCAACAACGGGCGATACAGTCTCTGACACTTAATAAACGTGTTGACAATTCTGCCTTCCAGAACACCTCTCGTCACGGCTCAAAAACCGCTCGACACCAGATGCAAATACAAGAATTAAAACCAAGTGGTGAAGCTGAATCCCAAGCTCCATAAGAAAAAAACAAAGCTCGGACGTTTGAAGGTGTTGTGATATTACCAAAGCCTTGCAGCAGCCTGTCGAAGCAAGCAGCGTCGATGTCGAGCGTCGAGCGTAACTGGTCGAGTTGCCAAGCAGCCATGATCAAAGAGAGTAGCCTTCGACGTGATTCAGAGGTTCGAATCCAGCTAGAGAATCATCCAAAGCATGACACGAACCTTCCACACGAACTCCCTCATGTTCTAGAGCTTTGATGATGCTAGGTACGATCTAGAGAAGTGACGAGAACCAGCGGATGATCCTCGCATGCAGTAAATTGTGATTTTCTTTATGATATGTGTTTTATTTCGACGGGAGGCAGAGGATATAAGATGCGGTTTTTTTATAAAAAAAATTAACATGTTTTTTCTTTCAACTTTGGGGCATTTACATGCATACCACTCAAATCCTTCACATCAAAAGCACTACCAATTCGACATTTAAACAGTGAAATGCACATTTTTATGCATAGAGAATGTGGTATGCATGTAATAATTGAATATTAGGTGTTATGGATGTTAATGCGTAAGAATTAGGCGGTATGTATGTAAATTTACCAATTTTATAATAATTGAACTGAATTAAACTGTTTCTATTAAGATTTAGTTTGAACTTATTTACGCCCATCGACATTTAAATTGTTTCTATTTTGTGATGTCTTTAGTATAAAATATTAAAAACATATATATTTATTAAATATAAAAAAAATGTATCTATGATATATTGTGTCCTATTTTTTTCCAATTATATTGTGTCGTTGTATCATATTGTATCGTGTCCCCATGTTTCTGTCCGTGCTTTATAGATTTCTACAAAAGTACCTAAACATAATGCATAACAATGGTGGATTGGTGTACATTTTTTATGGTGACAAGATCTTCTTTCCACTACAAATTAAGACTTAAAATTCAATACCGCAAACATCCACAATTACCACATGCATTAAAGTTTCGCTTAGATTCATTCACTGCAATTTGAAAGTGCTCCCTTTTGCTTAAATTGGTAAACGCCAAAACGTAATAGGAATTGCACATTGGAGGATGTAGAGGGGCATTTTTTTATCTTGAACAATTGAGAGTGCATGAAAGTCAAGATATTCCATCTGAAATAATAACATCTATTGTTTTAATGGTTGCAAAAAATATGAAGACAATATTTGAAAATAAATAGATTATTTCAAGTACGTATTTTATATGAAAGCTATTGAAGATGAAATAAGTTGTTAATGAAATAAAACATGCACTAGTGTCAGCTGGGTCTAATGAATTAGTCGTATGCTGAACTCAGACACCAATATGCGCAAAAAGCTACTAATAAGTGCACGAATGTATACCAAATTATCTGAAAAGCTTAAAAAATCAGCATACCATAGTCATCAATCGGTCGTTGACCGTGGTCCCCCAATACTGCAGTAACCAGTTCCATTGATATACACATTTGATTTTCCTTGTAAATAAAAGAAGCACAATGACTGGATGTCTGACAAAAGCTAGACACAAAAGGTAACACCAATGTACAGCATAAAAAATATAAAATAAAAATCACAAGGAATCTGATACGTGTGAAAGCCTAGCAAATTTCATTCGCTGCATCCAAAAAAAAACAAATTGTAAAATGTATAATGCAAATACCCAAGGCTGCAAGAACAACAATAACTTTGCAACCTGATTAGTTCAGTAAGTGGGAAATTAAAAAAAAAGAGTTGCACCAACTCCAGAAATATATATATATATATATATATATATATATATATATATATATATATATATATATATATATATTAACGGTACTTGGTAAGGCCAAAAGCAGCCCGCAACTAAAAATCATCTCATATCCAAAATTTAAACCACAGGCTTTGTCCTCCCTAACTACAAAACATAAACCCACGGTTATCTAACACAGATAAGAAATCAGCCATTCCCTCCACTTCTTTTTCCTTAATGAAGCTTTACAAAAGGCTCAAGCATCGCTCCATCCAGAAAACACCGGCAGACCACTCATGGGAATTGCAGGCCATGGAGTACTGGAGCCTTTGAATAGATCTTCGGTAAGCCGGCTCGATCAGGGCTCCCTTCTCTTGAGCTACTCAGGCTCGTCACCAACGATGAATGGTTAGAGAGATGTATGTTTCCCGGCTTACCAGAATCATCCATGCCATGAATTAAGCTAACCGTTTCCATACCAAAAAGGCCATGAAGCACTGGCCTTTCATGCAGTGATTCAGATACAGACACATTGTGCTGGGGGGACTGATACAGCACCATCTTCCAATCAGAGCCACTGCTGCTGTTATCCTTAGTCAAGTCCAGATCTCTACTACCATTCTGAATCAAAGGAAGATCATTGCTGCGTCCAATAGCTGCTTTGTTCTTCCTGGCAAGCTCACCTGACAGAAGAGTATTGTTTGCTATGATCTTGTCAACATCGTACCTAGTTATGTCAAAGTTTGCTACTGCATTTGCACCACGGAATTTGACCGCAGCAATGTCATATGCTTCAGCTGCCTCCTCTTGAGTGCTGAAGGTTCCAAGATAAAGATCTTTGTTTCCAGCAACTCGGCCAATTCGAGCCTGCCACCTTCCATGTTGATGATGCCTTGTAACTCCTCTGTACATAAGCGCCTCTAGAAAAGCCGCTGCTTTTCCTTCTCAAATGGGCAACATACTCCTGTCTTGTCATATTCATCATCTCCTCCAGCTCCTCCTGATAATTCTCCAGAGGGAAGTTGATGTGAGTGGCCCAAGGGCTAATTTTATTGAGATAGAAAAGATACATAAAGACTGTATGAAATGGCCAAAAGAGGCACCCTACCCATATGATACAACACACTCTAACAACCCAAAAAGAGATAAGATACAGATAAACTCAAAATAAAAACGCTCAGGAAACAAGCAGCTATAGACGAGCCAGTTTAGTTCTGCCTCTGCCTCTAGTTCTACGAACGGAGCCACCTAATAAACTGTTGAGCGTCATGTCATTACCGGAAGTTACCAAAATGCCATCCATTAAGTTCTCAAGCTGGGGTATGCTTCCATTCTTGTTTTTCCTCCTATAAGTGTAAACATATCATTCCTCATCCGAAGACCGGCTCATCTGATCAGTGTGTTCAACAGATTGTCGGGCATGTAAAAGAGAATGAGCCCCCTGCTACTGAGTAACAGTAACAACATTCTCATTATGATGATGTGGTAGAACTTTCTCTTCAGCATCTGACGCTTCCTGAGGATGTCGAGCTGCAATGCTCACCTGATTATTGACCGAACAATATCCTTTGGAGGTAAGGATCCTGCAGTATTGCTTTCAACTATGATCGAAGTTGTAGATTGCCCAGCTGAAACATCTGCCAACACATCAGTCTCAATAACATGAACAGTAGTATCAAGGAAGGGTTCTCCATAGTGGGAGGGAAAGGTGGTAGTGTGTCAACCAATGTTTCAGTAATCAGTGGATTGCACTCGGGAATCGAAGAGGGACAGGTATGCAGTGGAGCCGACCCAATTGTATTTTTACTTGGAGGTTTAAAGTTTGAATGCTAATGATAACATTGAAAGTGGGAATGTCCGAACATACGTGCAGCTGCATGCACAAGGAGGGATCCGTTCGAGCTCTCGCTCGCGTCGACCTCACTTTGTCGAGGCTTAGCTTTTCTCCTAGTGATTTAGTGTTCTAGCCTTAGTGAGCTTCCCCGACGATCTTAGATTCCTAGCAGCGGGACCCACCTCGTTTTAGCTCGCTCGAAGCCCACCTCGTCACTCTTTTGGAATCCCGGACGAAATTCCGTACCTCTAGCTCATAGCAGTCTGGAATTAACGTGTAGAGTCCAAATCGAGTTCCTATAGTGATCACCGGACCCAGAGATGACCTCGTGCACGTTCCCCGCACCACCGAGCACAAATTCCTCGACCACGTCCTCGACGCTTTCAACCACCTCGCAACCTGATCAAGATCGAGTCTGAACGCCGCGACGACCAACGTCGAGTCGAATTTTAGAAAATGTCGGATTTGACGACGCTGTCGACGCGACCGGTCGACGAGGCTGTCCGAACGACTTCGACGACGAAACCGACTACGCCGTTGCGTCTGAACGTCGTTTCCGCCTAAAATTGATATTTAATTTGCGATGATCGCCCGCCGGAGCGGAAATTGCGATTTTGGGCGTGTTTTTAATAAAATTAATAATATATATATATATATATATATATATATATAAACTCTAGTTAATCTATCCTAAGCCCTAATCCCTACCCGTTCGATCGGGCCGGTCGTCTCTCGCTCGTTCGATGGGGGCTCTCGCTCCCCGCTTCTCCCGCGCTCGAGCGTGCCTCTTCCTTGGACTCGTCGCCCTCTCGAGCCACGTGTGGTTCTCCCCATACCTTCTCGAGTGTTATCCCCGCGCGAAGGTCACCTCGCGTGATCCCTCGCGCGGCTCGTCTCCCGCTCGACTCTCGCCCTCGTCGCCGAGTCTCGCCTCTACCGCGACATTTTGTCGCCATCTCTCCGACCCTTCCCCACTCGCGCCCTGGCTCGACGCGTAAGGAGCGGCCTTCCTTTCCCTCCTCCGCCTATAAAAGCCCCGTTTTTGGATGATTTCAGGGCCGGTTGGTTGGTCGCCCGCTCCTCTCGAGAAATCGGTGTCGGATCGGAGCCTAGTCTTCTTTGCTTTTTCTCGTGCACTCTACACTACCCGGTATGCCTTCCTCCCTTTCTCTCCTTCTCGCTTCGGCCTAAGATGGCCGTGGTTTGTGGCTTTCGGCTTGTTTTCTTTCCTCGTCGATGGTTCGGCTAAACACTTATGTGCCACGGAACTTGATATTTATTTGCCTAAGTGATAATATCTTATTTCCCTCCCCGGGTCGCATGCTAGTATGTTCTTAAATTAAGGTTCGGAGTATTCTATCACCTAAACATGCTAAGAATGAAAATGTGAGCCTATTCTAAAGTGTAGGTTCGTGCATTTGCTTGAGGAGGTGGAAATAAGGCATGGCATTGGTTCTCCCTTTCTCCGTATTTGTTAAAGATGGCAAAGTGTCAGTATATTTCTATTTGCTATAAGTTAGTGAAGTCGAAGCATAGCCTTGGAATAATGTTGGCTCCTCTCTCTTTTATATTATCTAAGGCATGAAAAATATGTTTTTAGGCAAAGTATTGGTCTCTTTTAGCATGTTGGGGTATGTATTCTAAGCCCCTCTTCTCACTTTCTTTCTAGCACGAATCATGGAATAACTTCTTTTTAGTTTTGATATGTATGTATGGGGGCTTGGCTTTGCTCCTTGTGGCTTTCTTTATCGAAATGGCATGCTAGAGGGAAGTTATAATTTAATTTTGAGAAGTCTCATGTGTATTCTCATCTTAAACATGTGGCGGCTCTATGTGTTGATGTATGGAATGTGTGGAGGTACTTGTTTTAGCCTCATGCTAAATTTGGTCTCAACTTTACCATGGCTCAGCTTAGTCTCATTTGGATACTCGTCGAGCTTACCCTAGCCCCTAGCCAAGAGGCTATTTCAACGCATATTTGCTTCTCTTATTTCAATACTTTGAGAAATTTATTTTTGGCTTTGTTTGGGAGCTCGGTTGGCTTGGTTTATTTCCTATTCGAGAAGTCCACTTTGGTATCTTGGATTTATGCTTATATTGGATTTTGTTGAGCCTCGTTATGTTCTTTGTTTTGAGCCCAATTTGGGACTCGGTTTTAGTCTTACATGGGTTGATTTCTTGTTGGTTTTGCTATTTTCCCTGTTTTAATTTGAGGCTGGCCTCATTCCAGCCCAGCCATGGCTCGGGTTCGACCCTATATGGGCTCGGGTTTGGCTCATTTAGCTCCCTTTTGTTTTGGCTTTAAGTGGGGAATGTTGTGACTTGATTTTATATTGATTCCCACACCTGCTATGATTCAGATTAGGCCTGCAGTGCCTCGGTTTTTTTTTGCTCTTATGGTATTTGTCTTCGCCTCGGCTTTGTTGTGAGTGGGCCGATTTATTCGGCTTGCTGGGTGCTTAATGGTGGCTCGGGTCGAGGCCTAATCTGCTCGGCTTTGTGCTCTTCGTCGCTCCCCGTAGACTGTCCTTCGGCATTTGATTCGAGATCGGTTTTTGTTCGTTTTTTCGTCGCCTACAGCCTACCGCGGCACTTTGGGCTCGGTTTTGTGTTTTGTCGCTCTTGGCACCGCTCCTTCGCACTCGATATAGCGGCTCGGCTTTGTGTTTCGTCGCTCTCAGTAGTCGCTCCTCGCACTTGATATGGGGCTCGGCTTGGTTCCCGTCGTTCCCGCAGCCTCTCCCGTGCGGCCTTTCGAACGGCTCGGTATAGGTCTCTCCCGGGCTCGGGTTTGTGCTTTGCTTAAGCCATAGGCGGCTGAATTCTTTGGTTATCTCGTGGATTCATTCTCATACACTTGTGATGAATCGAGAGTACTGTGGAGGGTTTGTCGGGGCTCGGCCGTGAGCCTCATTGCGGTGATTCGGATCGTGGCGGGCCTCTTCCCCGCCTTTTCGTCGGGGCTCGGCCGTGAGCCTTCTCTCCGTTTCGTGGCCTCGGCCGGAGCCTCGGCGGGTGATCGATGTAGTGATGGTTTTGTCTCTTGCTATACTCGTCTCATGAAATTGATCGAAATGAATTTGGAAGAGCCTCCCGGTTTACTCTGCGGAAATAAGTCGAGCACAATGATTTTGAGAATATTTCTTGAAGTTTCATTCGGTGGAATTGATGCTAGTTCGTGGCTTACGTACTTGTCATTCACTCTCTTATTTATCGGAAGTCTACCGATTCTCATATCGCTATAACTCGAGTCCCGAGCCCATGCGAGAGCCTACTGTGAGAGTCCGTGTTTCGTGAATTGAAAATTAATGCGGTACTTTGAGTTTGGAGGAATCCCGAGCGATGGTCCGCAGTCCGTGCTCGGTCGATATCTTTACGTTCGTTTTCATGCTTTACAACTGTTGCTTTCGTAGGCGGGTGTGTTCCTCAGTGGTCTAGTCTTCATCCTCTTCGAGAGCGTCGACGTGCCTTGTGGTCCTTTTATAGGTCAGGTAAGGACGATCGGGAGTTCGGGATGACTTGTTTTGATTATCGGAAATCGGTGCGCCTCTTTTACGAAATTCGTGTTAAGTCGACCGCTTCCTCTTTCTTTCCTCGTTCCCTCGTCCCTGGTTTTCCTCGTTTCTGCGTCAACGTCCGCACCTGCAGGACGTGTGGTGTGCACATATACCCCCTTGCGGTTATATGCGGGCCAACAAACAAGCGTCAGAAGTGCGGTGGTGGACACCGATAATATCGTATAGCGAGGCGTTACGAGAGATCATGGACCGCTGCCGCCTCGACTCGCACTGCACGAGAAGTAGAGCGAGAATCACGACACTATTCGCCCGTCCTCGGGCTTTCTATCGCCGGAGTGTCTAAAGATGTTAAGTAATTCTAACTCTACAGTGGTAGATCGACCTTTGACCGAAAATATTTCAAAACAAAAATACATACATTCGAAAAATATAAAATTACCTCCACCACGACATAGCACTACTTACCTACAATTTTTACTCGTATGCAAACCAAAATGAAATGTGTGAAAATTTACAAGCGTCCACTTGGCTACATTTCTCGAGTCGGGTTAGTTGCCTTCTGCAGAAAGTCGGTCTAAGTAGTCAAGACCTAGGTGCGGACATATAACACGTGCTACGAGTCCTTAACACCACCGTGCTTACGGTATTTTTTTCCAGATGCCCCACGGCTTCTTACTGCTTCAGCGTGAGTTTAGCGGAACATCTGTGTGCTTCTTTTCCGGTGTTTTGGCAGTTTTCACTACGACTTTATTTTACTTTTGTTCGTGGTTTTCTTCGAGGTTTTCTACGGACGCTCTTTTCTTTCTTTCTCAATTTTCTTGGTTTTCTCTTACGATTTTCTTTGCTCTCTTGTCGTCTTTCTTTTGTTTTATCGTCGCGTTTTCGCACTTCGTCTATCGTGCACGTACGGTAGTACTCTCATTTGCTTGAGCTTTTCCTACTACGTTTACTTCGCTCTTTCTCGCACTAATGCATTTTCTGCGTGAAAACAATAAAACGAAAACAATAAACGTGTAACGATACACCGCAGTAATCATCGCCTACGATACACTTACGCATTTTTCTACTTCTTTCCTTTATCGCGTAGCATGTTTTTACTTTTCTAAGTACTTACTCCCTAAGATATAGACGTGTTTACTTTTTCAACGTATATACCCATGTAAAGCATGTTTTACTTTTCTTCGTGTCTACTCCTCGTTCAAAGATAGCATGTTCATTATAGATATTCCTCGCTTGTTTGCATGCTTCCTTTTACTGTCTACTCCCACATCATCGATTGCACACACTCACTCTTCGCAATAAAAGTGCGTGATAAAAATAAAATAAAACAACTTGCATGTTCACTTTAACCTAAACTTTAAATTTAAACTCATGATCTCATACGACTTGGAGCTGAGCACCGCAAGGCAAAGACGTGCCATCTTCTTCAAGAAACCCGTGTCGACATCAACGAAAATCATTCCCTACTAAATAACAAGTCCATGTGACTTCGAGGTTGTTCAGCCGAGGCGACATAAACCCTCACATGTTCTTTTAGAGCTTCTGACCGCCTCATGTCGTAATATAAGCCCTAACTTCGCTAGGATTCCGAGGTCGTCGTCCAATACTGGCGCAAATCCTCCTATCTTCCAGTTATTTCGCATAACCAGGTGATTATGTAAACGTAATTCCTATAATTAATCTGCGATGATCGAAATCTAATTAAATCTATTTCCAAAATTTAAAGCTCAACCTTGTGATAGTTTAGGACGTCATCGAGGTTCTCCTCGAGGCTCGCACATCCCCTACCTCTATCGCCTCTGATTCGGAAATAATTGTTCCTCATCGCGCCTTTCACCTATCGGATTTCCGACTATCACACTTCGTCGAAAACCCTACCCTTGATTTCATGAAGACGAAACACTCGATCTAAATCGAGAGTTCTCTCGAGTGACTTCGGTCATTTGAGCGGTAATTGACTATAGTGGCTTGCTCATAGTGAGCTTTAAAGACACCCCAGATAATATAAACCCTATTTAATTTTTTTTGTATTAAATAAAGGAATTTGTCGGTCCACATAAAGGTTCGCAGACCAGAACGGATGTCATGAATTCTGTAGTTTATCTGATCGAGCGATATCGTTAAGTAGGGTGTCTATTATTCGGAATACATGCGTTACTTGCGATATTACGCTCGTTCATTCAAACTGCTAAACGAATGAGATCCGTCCACTCTCATTCTCATATTTTAAAATTTAAAAGTTTTACTTTCAAAAGTAATATACATATATTAAATTAAATCTCAAAGACGCGCATTTTAAGCGGCCGACAGCTCGCTGCCAAAATCCCTGATGTTGTATGTCAATCCAAATTCTCCCGAAAAAGGTAAAGTAATATCCTGCACTATCAAAATTCTGGCTTCAATAGGCCGACTCAAGTGCATTGTAGGCGTATCAATTTGAAGAGGCTTACCGTATATCATAGCTAAAGAGAAGAGGAACTCTTGATCGTTGAGGTGGACCTTCAAATCTAGGAAGCGCGGCCAAACAGGAATGGTTGGAGGTTCAAAAAGGGGTCAAAATCGACCGTCCATTTCAAAACCTTCATCACCCGGTTGTCTATTCGTACGAGTCTTCTCGCAAACAATTGAGCATAGTCTTCGTCGTCTGTTAATTGAATAAGAATATGTTTATCGTCCAATTTATCAATCTTCCAAGCCCCTTTCAGCTTCATTTGTTCAACATCCTTTCGAATTTAGGGTTTCCATAAATGAACTTACCTACTAAGAACAGCCGGCAGGGTGCAGCTAGAGTGGAGATCTCGGTCTCTTAGAGAAATATTGCAGGCTTACCATTTCTACGTGATGTTTTTTTTTTGAGAAATCATGTTTCAACGTCTGACACAAAAGCATCGAGGTATCGTTGCAGGAACATATTTCAAAGAGGGGCATAGGCAGTGGTATTGCCGACGAGGGCAGCGGCATAGGATTGTCCCGAGGCCATTGCTGCGACTGCGCAAACCCCACTGTCAGGGGACTGCACAGGTAACATTTGCGATCAGAGATAGCTTGAGGGTCGGAATCGAGGTTCCGAGACAGACGACAGGAGGGCAGACGTCGTAACCTAGCATCGACGAGTGATCGAAGACACGAGCAGAGCAGAACGATGTCGCGAGCCCTTCTTCCGCGAGCAAGGAGGACGCTACAGTAGCCGAGCCCGACGAATGCGAGCCCTTCAACCTCGAGACGATGAAGGACGAACAGACGAGTCGGGATAAAGCTGAAGCGTGATGACAACCGAGATCACGGAACAGACGAAAACGACCGGACAGATGAAACGACGAAGAGAGATACAGTGGAGCAGATGTCGGGGTTCGCTATAGAGGCAAAACCCTAGCAGAGCGTAATCGAGGAAGACGCCGCCATGTATTATTCGAATAACTATATATATATATATATATATATATATATATATATATATATATATATATATATATATATATATATATATATATGAAGCACCAAAAGATCTAGAATATTCATCCACCAATGATAACATGTACAAACAAATAAGTTAAAGAGGACATGCAATCGTTAAAAAAATATTGGTGGTTTGCTAATTTAATGATGGTCGTCATCATATTCTCATTAAGCGTATCATCGGCAATCTGTTAGAGATTAGGAACCACAAAAGAAGGTAGAAATTATACCCCTAGAGTTGTGATAATAATCAATCATTGGCAAAACAAAAGAAAAATGGTTTGCATGAAAATTTGTGTTGGAAGAAATGCATAAACCCGATATATTGCCATTTGTTTAGTGTCTTGTAAGATTAGGCGATATCAAAAAGCTCTTTTGTACCATGAAGTTAAACTAATTACTACAAAGAATAATTCTTCAGGTAATATGAAGTTAAACAAATTACTACAGATAATTAGGATGAACTAGTTAATACAGAGAATAATTCTTCAGGTAACATGAAGTTAAACAAATTACTACAGATAATTAGGATGAACTAGTTAATACAGAGAATAATTCTTCGAGTAACATGAAGTTAAATTTTGATGATATTATAGGATTAGTATTGACTGAAAAATTTTGCAAGAAGATGACCGGTGAAACTTAAAATTCTACTTTGAATGCTAAAAATAGAAGAAAGAATCTGGATAGAAACACATGCAGAGAAAGATTCAAGTCTAGGAGAGAAAATTACATGTCAAGAAGAGAATATGGTAGAGAAGAATGTTGGAATTGTGAGAATAAAGGTCACTTCAAGAAGAATAGCAAAGCTTTTAAAAAGGTTGATTGTGGAGAACCAGATAGAAGACTTCATAAAAATATCTCCACAGATGAAATCCAAAGTGACTCCCATGTTTTGTCCCTGATTAGTATTGAATCATAGAGAGTAGATTCAGATGCTTCTTTTTATGCTCGTCCACACAAAAAGTTGTTCAAAATTACATTCAAAGTAATCGAGGGATTGTGTATTTGGGAGACAACAAAGCCTGCAATATTGTTAAAAATGATAATGTTCATATGAGGATGTCAAATGAATTAATCTAGAAGCTCGATGAAGTTAGATATGTTCAATTTTTGAAAAAAAAATTTGATTGATATGAGTCGGCTTGCAAGGTCAGGGAATGTGACTAATTTCACTGGTGATTCATGAAAGGTAATCAAAGGGAGAATGGTGATAAAAGACAACATTTATCTAATAAATGAGATATATGAATCAATTGATGTTGTTGGAAGAAATGTGATGCAAGTTTATGATATCAAAAATTTGGCCATATGAGTGAAAAATGTATGAAGCCCCTCCTTTACAAAATAAATTTCAATCTTTAAAATATATAGATCTATTTTTTTATGAAAATTGTGTTTATAACAAACAAAAGAATATTATTTTCTCTAAAGTTTATCAAAAATGAAGTCCAAAAAGCTTGAGTTAGTGCCTAGTAATGTATATGATCCTACTCCAGTTAGGCCCATGAGAGATTCCCAATAATTTGTCACTTTCATTGAAGATCACACTTAGAAGGTATAAGTGTACATCTTGAAATATAAATTTGATGTATTTGAAGTGTAAGAAGTAGAAAGTTGTGATTGAGAATAAGACAAAATTGAAGTTGAAGTATCTCAAATTAGATAATGATGTCGGATATCATGATCAAAGGTTCCGAAGTTACTAGACTTCAAGAAAAATTAAGCATGAATTCATTGTTATAAGAACACGATAGCAAAATAGTGTTGTGGGACGCAAAAACAGAACCATGGTGTCAAGAGCATAAGGTTGGATGCAAGTTTGTCAAGTTGTGAGCAGAAAAAGTGAATACTGTAGTTTATCTATCAATCATGATCCATCATTACAGTTAAATACAAAGTTTACTTAAAAAGACCAAGGTGACAAAAAAATAAATTTATCTCACCTAAAAGTACTGATCCTTCACCATACGTTCATGTTGATACATGGTCCAGAAGTAAGCTTGATTCAAAATCAATCAAACGTATTTTCATTATACATGACTCAGATGAATTTGAAGATAAATTTTGGAAATATCATAATTAAAAATTTATTAGGAATAAAGATATTACTTTCAATATAACGAAGATGTACATTGACAAAAATATAACTTGGAATTGTACGTCAGTTACTTCTGAAGAACCTTTCAAATATGTTGAGATATAAGATAACGGTGATCAGGAATATAGAAAAAGTAAAGATGCTCAATCTAATGAAACACAGGAAGTTTCCCATATACATGCTACGAGAGTATGAAGATCCAGCAGAATCACACGACCAATACAAAGATATTTTCCTTCTTTGTACTATCTATTGTTAACTTATAATGATAAACCATAGCGCTATGACTAGATCACTCAAATTAAAGATTCGAACAAGTAAGAGTTTGTCATGGATCACAAAATACAATCACTTAGATTAAATCAGTCATGAGATTTGATAGAATTATCGGAAGCAAAAAGGCAGTGCATAATAAATGGGATAACATATAATTCTCTTGTAGTGGATGACAATATCAGAGTTCTGTTGAGTTTGGTAACAAATGACGCTCTACATCTAGAGCAGATAGATTTAAAGACACTCTTCATACATTGTGACTTAGAAGAGGATTGTATATGATGCAACCACAAGGATATCAAGTTCTAGCAAAAAAATATATTATTTATAGACTAAGAAAAAGTCTTTATGAATTGAAGCAAGTATCAAGACAATAGCACATGAGAATTCAAGATTTATGTCAGACGGTGAGTACATGAAGTATCAGGCAAATAATTGTTGTTTCATTAAACAATTTGATAATAGATATATTGTGCTTCTTTGTATGTGGATAATGCGTTGATTGTAGGAGCATAAACAAAAGAGTTTGAAATGAAAGAATTATGTCCAACCAAAAAAATTTTCGATATGAGAATCATCATAAACTTGAGTGTAAGTACTTTAAAGTTGTCTCGATCAAAAAATGTTGAGAAGATCCTACACATGTTCAACATTTGAGAGGCAAAACTAGTTTGCATTCCCTTAGATAATGATTTTAAGTTACCTAAGAAATAATTGCCTAAATTTCAAGCAGAACAAACACAGATGAGAAGACTTCATATGTTTCAGCAGTTGAAAGTTTGATGTATGTAATGATGTACGAGGCCAGATACTGCACATGTAGTGGGAGTGGTAATTAGATATATGTAATATAGACGATATCATTGGGAGGCGATGAAGTGAATTCTAAGAGAGGAACAGCCAACAAAACACTTTGCTTTCGAAGTGAGGGAATCAATCTACACGGATATATAGATTAAAATCTAGCAGGAGATATTGATTGTGAAGAAATACAACAAGTATATATTCACTTGAGAAACACAACAGTGAGTTGGGTTTCCATATTGCAGAAGATTGTCGCATTATCAATTATAGAAGTTGAGTATATTATTATCACTGAGAATAGCAAGAAATAATTTCGCTACATGACTTTATAGCAGAATTAGGCAAGGAGCGCTGAACTGAAAAATTTCACAGTGACAGTATGAGTACATTCTGCAAGCTAAAAAGTCGTTTTTCATGCCAAGATGAAGCACATTCAGCTAAGTTATTACTTCATTCATTCACTCATAGAAAGTGGTCAAATACCTTTGGAGAAGATACACGCGGCTCAAAATCTTGATATAATGACAAATGTTGTTCCAGTTGAGAATCAGAAGTTATGTCTGGCTTCAATTAGAGTTCGGGAATGTTGAGATCAGAGTTGAGCCACTCTATAGTACATTATTATGAAGATGGTATAGAACTAGACAAGAATTGGTTGAAATCAGTCTCCAAGTAAAAGATTGTCATATGTGGAGCCTAATTGGGGTAGGAGGATGCGCAGCACTTAGGAAAGTGCCTTCTAGCTTGGCAGCTAGCATTTTGGTGCCTCGCAACAGAAACCCAATGCCAGCGGGGGCACCTAGGTACCCACAATGCGCTAGGAAACCCGACGCCCCGGAGGATGTTGCGGCCCCCTGAACGTTCAGTGGAAATGTGTGGCCAGAAACCCAGCAACCTAGGCGTCTGTAACCAATTGTATGTAGTTCGGGACTTTATCTTTCATCTTTCGCTACATGAAAAAGGTGTGTATTAGGCATGTGAGTTGAAAGAAGGATTTTGTAATTTCTCTTATGAGAAAGATAGAGAGGAGCGACCATAGTGTTCTAAGTTGTAGAGAAGCTTGAGTGTATTGTAATCCGTACATTTCTTCAAAGTAGATTTCTTAGTGTGGTGAGACTTCGTGATTTTTTTCTCGTTTAAGGGTTTTTCCGTGTTACAACTTGGTCTTATTATATTTTCTTGTTTGTTCTTACTTTGTGTGCATATGTTCTAAGTTTTGCTTCAGATTCTTGAATCGGTGTTCTGTATTTTTTTTCCACAACAATCTTCAATGTTGTCCTATAAACCAAGAAATTTTCTCCAACTTTTGCGATCATAGAATTAATCAACAAATGCATGACCAAATGATATTAAATCTTCCATGAGCAATGGTTACGATTAGTGAGCTTGAAATTGTGCTCTCTCGTGAGATGTTCTTATTTTTCCTTTCCACAAAAGTACATAAACACTGATTGGGATCATTGAAGAAAGTTATGATCATTGAATTTATGGTTTTTTGACAAAGGTAGAGAGTTTTGTTGTTGTTTAGACAGAACTAATGGGATCTAATTCAGAGCTAACCTCCGAAGTATTGCTAGACATTTTCATTCCGCATTGTCATAAATGTTGTGCACATTTATGGTTGGATAAGGGAAAAGTTGGTTGGCTACTCTGCTTGCTCTAGAAGTGGTAGTTGGGTTGTAAGAGGGTTGGCCTGCAAACTTGCTAGCGGTCTGCAAGGAGAGGAAGGAGTCGAGGAGGTTCTACATGGAAACCGACGCTTACATGGAGGATTACAAGCCGAGAGGGCCTGCATGGAGACTAGTGGTTGCAGAAAAGAGGAGCCGGGAAGGGCATGCAAATGATGGCAATCGCGAGAACAGCAGAAGAAGGCCGATATAGGAGGGATAGAAGTGCCAGCAAATAAGGGTTGTTGCAGGAGTCACATGGAGCTGAGTAACGATTCAAATGAGGCTGAAAGGCTAATCAGACAAGCGATTGAAACAATCAACTGGTCCAAACGATCGAATGACGCGAACGAGCAATCCAAACTAGCTTAAGAGATAGTCGAGCAATCTAGTCTAGCATTTGACAATGCCTATTGACACAAATGAGCAATTCAGTCGAAGTCGAACGAGAAAAAGTTGCCCCCTAATCCCGTCAAATCCAAAGCTGGAGCTCTAATATCATGAAGAAGAAACTATATGTTCTTGTTCCTCTAAACCAATTACTCCCCTATTTATATAAGAAATTTATAGGACAAACATCATCAAATACAAAACAAACAATAAAAAAAAAACAGCATAATAAAAAAACACAATAAAAGAACAAAACTGAAATTGGGAACTCCCTCTGCTAGCTTCCACAAATTGATCCTGTCGGACTCATTTGTCTAGCAATCAGGGCCACCTAACAAAGAAAATTCCACAAAATGTAATTTAGTTTAGTTTCTATTTGGTATTAATTAAAAGTCCAACGGAATTCTAATTTCAAATGCAATAGAATCAAACAGATTAAGTGGTCCAGTTTTAGGTGGGAACAAGTCAACTCAATCATGAAAGTTAAAATATGGAACTTGGAAGCACAGCACTCTCCATTGATGTCATATATGCCAACATATTCATACATAACTTGCACCATTACTATAACATCCCACACTGCCAAAAAAAAGTCAAAATAAACACAAGGGGGGAAATTTCTTCACATCTTATAGAAACAATAATCCAAATTACCACATTTATGTAAAAAATTTCACTGACTAATCAATGATCATCAAGTATACTAACTAACGGTAAATTGACCTATTTACAAAATTTTTAGAGGCATTTTGATAACCCTATGACAAAACATACATAATCAATATTATCAATGTCTTAAATAACCATATTTGAATGTGGTAATGTGATTCCTCAATGGTACAATGTAAGTCTAAAATAAGTGTCATTTCATGTTTAAACTATCCAGTAGATCTAGCTTATCACTCCATCAAAGATAGAAAACTAGCATTTTGAAACTAATATACACTGCCGATGATCAGCGAGATGATGCATTTTATAGTCAAGTGACACCGGAGTTATCCGAATTCACAATATGAAAAGCAAATATTATTACTGAAAATAAATAGTCAGTTACAACCAAACACTTTTGAAAGGGATATACAACAACATACATAAACAAAATCAACTAGAGTGCATCCCAAAAGTGGTGACCTGTGAAGAAGGTTGGGAGTTGGGAGTTGGGAGTTGGGTGCGATGGGAATGGCATAATGGTGGTGGGGTTGATGGTAAGATGGTTGTAGGGAGGAGAAAGTGGTGGTTGGGTTGGAACGGGGAAGGGAAAGGAGAGGGTCGGCCAGCGATAGGGAGAAGGCCAGTGGTTAAGGACTGTGGTGGGGAGAAATGAAATGGTTGGAACAATGATTAGATGGGTGAAGGATGGCAAGAAGGTGGGAGGAGACTGGGTGGTAGGCAGCTGGGGAAAATAGCGAGAGGGATGTTTTCCTTTCCGAATGGCTGCAATGAATACGGTGATGGCGGCAGCGGAGGGAAGGTTGTGGTTGAGTGGGAAGGTCGAGCATAATCACCACCTCAGACGATAAAACCAGAGCACCGTCTATCTTCAGATACAACGCTAAAAGGAAAAGCAGAACACTGAAGGTTGTGCTGATAGAATACACAAAGGAAAACTGCCTGAAAACACGACGACGACAACATATATAGACCTAGGGTAACTAAGGAGTGGACCCCATTCCCTATACGTGGTAAATCCACGTCAACTCTCCTGGATCAGATGCGGATTCAACACACACACGGAAACCTCCTATATCATCAAGCTCACAATTTAGTGAATTTAAAAATATGAAATATGCATCAAATGTATCAACATAAATAAAACTTATTAATTGGTTCCAATCTATAGTATAGATATAAACCGTAATGAACTGCATTGTGGGAGTGCTAAGAATAAATTTAAGCCTAACATGAGATAATCTTTTGCCTGTCACTAAATTCCATGGAGGAAAATAATTTTAAATTTATAAAATACAAATACCTCTAAAAAATCATTAAACTCTGCTTGTTTTTTTATTGCCATAGTACCCCATGCCTCTTGGAATGTCCGAGCCAGCACAAAAACACCAACTGCAGTGTATCTGTATCAAATAAAGCATACCAAGTTGCTGATTTTGATTTGCATTGCAGCAAAAATAATAGTGGAACAAACAAATGCTGCCATCATACATGTTTCCAAAGCTATTTTTTGCATATGCTCCGCCCAGATGACCAGCATACATAAATAGAGATCCAGAGTGCTTAAGTGATACCTGAAACAAATTAGATGATACGGCTCACTTATGAAATCAATTTAAAATAGTGAAATTTGCATACTTAGCACACAATTATTATATATATACATATCTCACATCTAAACTTTCATATTTACGTAAATGGCACTTAGTGCTTTAAACCTATATGCATGACAAAGTGTATTTCACTTTCAAAAAGTGTAATAGTGCTATTTTTTATGTGACACAAAAGATTTGAGTGTTATGTGTGTAAATATGAAAGTTTGTGTGTGAGATATATAAATATATAAGAACTGTGTGCTATGTATGTAAATGCCACTTTAAAATAATATTTTGGTCAGCGAAAGGGTCCTTCTGTTCCATGGATCTAGCGCCTGTTTTAGATAGATGTGAAATCTCAAAGATCATCAACTAACTGTGCAAAATCACAGAACTTAAATCAACATGAGAGAACATGTGGGCTTATAAAATGTTTGGGACACTTTGAACAATAAAATGCAAGAAACCTTTGACAATGAACAACAAACTGTTATAAGCACGAGAGTGCATTTAAGGATTGAGGGAGAACATGGTTACCTCTACAGTAGCTAGGCCATGGGTTACCATATCTATCATTTTTGCCCTAATCTGCAGGAAAGGGTTCAAATTACAAACACTAAGCAATGCATGCCAATACAAAATATGAAACAAAAAAATGCAGAATATTACAAACTGTATGACAAAAATGTCAGCGAAAATAATGCATTAAGACATTTTAAAAAATCAGGAAACATTTGGAAATAAATCATAGAATATAGTGATGACACGCATTGTAAGAACAAAGTTGTTACAGCTGTTGTGAACAATGGCATGAACAAGAGCTCTGCCAATTAAAAAAAAAAAATTTAAAAGAAAAAACTATGGAAATAGAATTGTGTACCCAATACATGAGGCTTCTTGCCAAAAGTAGTGTATGAGGGACAATATACACAATCTTACCCTTTTTGTGCTTTCCATGACATATATTGAGGAGGCAAAGAAAACTTAACCATATGCCCAGGAAAGAAGTCCATTAATTCAAATAATAAATTTAGGGACAATAATTATTTCAATTGTAAAGCCAAGAATCATAACTCGTGATGTTGAATTATAAGGAAATCAATAGCAAAAATCACTATGAACGCTTGTTATTCAAAGTATCTTCGACTTCTTACCCACCATATCACATTGAGAAGATTGATATGAAGAAATATCAAAACATCAGCTAACCAAAAAACTATTTCTTGAATAGTAAGAAACTATTTCAATCAAAATATAGGCCTATGACATTTAGCAACAGCTTAGAATGATAAGTTGTCTTGACAAGCTATAGCAGGTCACTTTGATACTACTGGATAATCCTTTTGCCTCCAATGGTATCAGAATTTAAAAAATCGGCTTCAAACCGCATGCTCCGGCACATATAGATAAGTTCATCATTACATCTTGATAGCAACACGGGTTTAAAAAAATGCTTGAGGAATAGAGGACAATTGAGATTATAAATAAAAAATAACTCTCGACAATTAGCCCTCTAGGCGCAAAAAATCGCATACCTCTTGATCCGACTTCTCATTCTCAA
Organism: Papilionanthe hookeriana x Papilionanthe teres; assembly: GCA_022702705.1. NCBI lineage: Eukaryota > Viridiplantae > Streptophyta > Magnoliopsida > Asparagales > Orchidaceae > Papilionanthe > Papilionanthe hookeriana x Papilionanthe teres. Next base: position 9,763,390 of record CM040435.1, on the reverse strand, counting down.
ATTTTGGATAGAAAGTCGCCCGAATCTGCGACCTGGAGAACGTATTGTTGTCGATCACAAAGTTCTCGTCCAACTGACCTTGAAACAACCTAGACAAGCTCCCCGCAGAGCCCGCCTCGGTTTCCTTCTCCGTACTCAAAGGCGCCGCAGAAGGCGCAGCAGATGTCACAACCTCCGACGCTGTCGCGTAAGTCTTCGGCAACCAAACACCCTGTTGTCGCCCCTTTGCGATCGAATTGGCAGGCATCGCCGGCATCGTCCCAAACTGCAACGCAGAAGAGCTACCGCTAACACCGACGCCCATGTTACTAGAACCCGCGTGATCGGCAATGCTCAGGTTGCCGATATTCTCCGTAACGTTGCTGACGGAGACAGCACGAGGTTTCTCTTTCCATTGCCGCCGTTCCCCTGCCGCGTGGCCTCCCTGCAAGAGAATTAGAAGGTAAGAGATAGAATTAGAGGATTGAAATTGAGACATATTGTTGAGAACTGGTTGATTACGCGGTGCTTGAAAGGCATGTCGACCGTTCTGATGGAGGAAATGAAGCAAGGAGATGAAGTAGATGTGGCCAGATGGAGAGGAGTTGGTACGCGAAAATGGAGACGACTGAGGAAGAGGAAGGGGGATGGCGAGATATTAAGGGAGGGTATTGAGCTGAAGACTCTGAAAAGGAGGCGGTGATGAGGTGAAGGCATCAAGAGCGGACGGGGTAAGAAGAAGTGGAGAGGTCGTGGCGGTCGATTAACGGCACGAGAAATCACGGGCCCTGATGCATTTGGCGCTTCTCAGACGATGTTTATTTTGATTGTAATGATGGTATTTATAATAATATTGATGTATGGTGTTGTAATAATATCATCTATACTAACAATGTTACCTTGGGATGTAATAATTCTTGTTTCAATGGAGCTAAAGGGTTGCATTTTGAAGCGTTTGTTTGAGTGGAGAAAATATTATATGATTTATATTATGGATCATATGTTTGATTTAACAAAGATTGCTTTGTAATTTAGAAAAATATATTATGATAAGCAAATTGGACGGACAGACTCCCGCAGTTTTGTATATTTGTTTTAAGCTCGTGAGCCCTTCAGTATTTTATGTGTTTTTATTTGTTATGTTAATTTGACCTCATTGGACGCTCTCTCCCCGCTTCCATCTTCCATCTTTTGCTGAGTGCTAACCTCTTGAGTTGCTTGTGCGTGTGAGGGATCCTGGAAGAGATGCATTCGATCTTAGTTATTCTCATTTTCCCTCTTTGCTTTGTTCTTTTTAGAAATACATTTGATCTTTGTCCTAATTTTCATTGGTTATTTTTGTTCAGTTATTTTGATTGTTGGTGACAATCCCTAGTTTTTTGCATTTATGTGTTTGCCCGCACTCATACAAGTTTGTGTTTAGAAGCTTAGATCTCTTGGGTTATATTATTTTTTTGTTTTCTTTGAGATTTTGGTCTACCTGCACGTATATTTTATTGTTTCTTCCATCGGGATATTGATTTATTTGTGTTTGAATAATATATGGGTTGATTTTTTTGGGAATATTTTTTATTGTTCTTTAGGGATTTTGATCTCTTTGTTCTTTTTGTGTGTCGATTATGCATAAATATAAAAGTTTAGAGGATGATGGTACCTCCATTCGTATAGATTTTATTGATTTTGCATTATTTTATTTTGTTGTTTTATGTGGTGATGGTGTTCATTTTGATGTGGTATTATGGTTTATGTGATATGCACAAAAATATGAAAGATCTAATGTAAGATATAGAAATTCATTAAAGTTGTGTTATGCACGTAAATAGAGTTGGTTTGATGAATTTACTATATGGGATTGATGTGTGCTGGTTGAATATGTGAGAATGGTGTTTGTTAGTTGTATGAACTTTTAGCCCTACACTATATTTATGGGACGATATTGGAATATTAGAGGCAAGTTGGATTAGTTTGTGATAGTTGAATATGTGATGGTATTTGAATGGTAGAAATCAATACATATTTTGTAATGTGAGGAGTAATGAACTTGTTATATTTTATTATGGCTCGCATTTATTTTAATAACTTATAAGATTTATTTTGATAACTTAAGTTATTAATTTTCTTAACTCATAACTTATGTCGTAACGTATGACAACTCATAATATTTATTTTTGTAACTCAAATAACCCCTAAAATAAATAAATATTATGTTATATTTTTATTATGACTCGCATTTATTTTAATAACTTATGAGATTTATTTTGATAACTTAAGTTATTAATTTTATTAACTCATAACTTATGTCATAACTTATGTCAACTCATGATATTTATTTTTGTAACTCAAATAACCCCTAAAATAAATAAATGTTACTAACTTATGTCATTGTTTTTAATAATAATAATCAATTAATTTATTAAAATGTCATAAATCATATTAGTTAGTAACCCCCTTTATGGATGGTGGTTAAATATAACATGAAATTGAGAATGGGTTCTCTCTCTACCCAACACATCACGTACATTTCTCTTCATTAGAAAGTACTGAAAGTTTTAAGGAATTAGAGAGAGAAACTTCATATCTTCAGAATCAATTTTATTCAATATCAAATTTCATTGTCATGAATAAAGGTATGCACTACTTTATTATAAATATGTAAAAATCATGAATTTAAAAGATATTGACTATTATGTATTTTTTTTCTTGAATAATTTTTGTCATAAAGTTTCAAACATGAATTTCTTACATGTGGTATCAGAACCTTGATTACTAAATTATGATTTTTCATATAGTTTTATTTATGTTAATTATATTAAATTTCCGCTGCAAATTATATCTTGAATTATACTACTAAAGTAAATTGATGTGATTGAAATTATTATTTATTTGATGTCGATGTTATGTTTAATTTGTTAGTCACCAAAGTGACCAAATTAGTGAGTTTAATAGACGTCAAATTAAACAAATTCAATTACTCACGAGTTTGTGATGTTTCTTATGAAATAATTTAATATTTTATCATGAAAATATTAAAATTCATTAATTATAAAATATTTCTAGATCGCCCAAAGGTTGATCATTTGTTTTATAATCTCTGAATATAATTGTAGTCTATTTATATACTTATTTAAGATATTTTTATATATTTAAAAATAATAAATATATTTAATTTGAGTATAAATAATTACCAATTATTAAATTTAAGTTAAGCATCAATTATGTTTATTATCGTGTATTGTTATATCACCCAAATGAGATTTCAATACACTATTATCGTTATAATTATTATTTTAATCTAATTTTTATTTGAATATCTATGTAAGTATAATGTTCGAAGCATTAATGTGCGAGCATGTTTTATTCATTTGCAGTAACTACTCATGTTTCTCTTAATTCGCAAACTACATCTGTTCAAACATTCAATGGGCTTAATTTCTCTGAATGGCGTGGACAAGTCTAGTTTCACCTTGGTGTTCTGGATATTGATTTGGCACTCACGACTGAGAAACCCCCTGCTCTTACTGATTCTAGCAGTGTAGAGCAAGCATTTTTCTATAAAACTTGGAAAAAATCGAACAGATTGAGCTTGATGTTTATGCGAATGACTGTAGCAAACAACATTAAGTGTATATTTTCTAACACTTAAAGTGCTAAGGAACTTATGAAATTTGCTGAGAATTGTTCTCAATCTAACTCTGCTGATAAGTCTCTTCCTGGGACACTATTGAGTATGTTAACCAACATGAAATTTGATGGTTCTTGTACTATGCATGAGCATGTCGTTGAAATGACGAACATAGCAACAAGACTTAAGACACTGGGAATGGAAGTGAATGAAAATTTGCTTGTGCAATTTATCATTAACTCCTTGCCTCCTGAGTATGGTCCATTTCACATGAACTACAACACTATGAAAGATAAGTGAAATGTGAATGAACTACAATGTATACTCATTCAAGAGGAAGCAATGCTTAATAAATGAGCAAATCACTCCATTAATCTTATGGGTCACCAAAGAAGAGCTGTAAAGAAACCTGGAAATAATAATGGAAAGGGCAAGCAAGGACCACTAAAGATTAATGTGTCTTCTGCCCCAATTCACAAAGAGGAACATAAAGGAATTAAATGTCACTTTTGTATAAAGTCTGGACGCTATCAAAATGAGTGTCAAAAGCGCAAAGACTGGTTCAAAAAGAAAGATAAACATTGCGTTTATGTATGTTTCGAATCAAATCTGGCAGAAGTTCCTTATAATACCTAGTGGATTGATTATAGTTGTACCACTCATGTTTCTAATACGATGCAAGGATTCCTTACAACCCAAATCATAAACCCAAATGAAAATTTTGTCTTCATGGGAAACCGAGTCAAAGCACCAGTTTAAGCCATTGGAACCTACCGTTTAATTTTAGATACTGACATCATTTAGACCTTTGTCAAACACTTTATGTCCCTTCTGTTTCTCGTAATTTGATTTCATTATCTAAACTTGATTCTATTGGATACTCCTTTAAATTTGGAAATGGTTGTTTCAGTTTACTTAAACACAATCATCTCATAAGTTCTGGTATTCTTTGTGATGGTCTATATAAACTTAAACTTGATAACCTTTTCGCTGAGACTCTAATAACTTTGCATCATAATATTAGTACTAAACGTAGTTTTATAAATGAAAATTCAGCTTATTTGTGGCATAAACGTTTGGGTCATATATCTAAAGAAAGAATTGAAAGATTAGTAGAATAAAATTCTTAATGAATTAAATTTTATTGATCTTGGCCTCTGTGTTGATTGTATTAAAGGAAAACACACAAATTACGTACTTAAGAAAGTCGTTACAAGAAGCACATAGCTCCTTAAAATTATACACACTGATATTTATGGACCTTTGATGTTCCATCTTTTGGCGGAGAAAAATATTTTATCACATTTATTGATGATTTTTCACGTTATGGTTATTTATTGCATCAAAAATCTCAAGCTATAGATGCCTTAAATGTGTATACAACTGGGGTTGAGAGGCAATTAGACAAAAAAGTGAAAATTATCAGGTCTGATAGAGGCGGTGAATATTATGGAAGTTACAATGAATCTGGACAATGTCCAGGTCCATTTGTTAAATTCTTTCAAACTAATGACATATGTGCTCAATACACTATGCCACAAAACACCACAACAAAATGATGCTGCAGAAAGACGAACTCGTACTCTAATAGAAATGGTTAGGAGTATGATGAGTAATTCTTCTTTACCCTCATCATTGTGGATGCATGTCTTAAAGACTGCTGCATATTTGTTAAATAGGATTCGTAGTAAAGCAGTTCCAAAGACTCCTTTTGAACTGTGAACAGGAATGAAACCTAGTTTAAGGCACCCCCGTGTTTGGGGTTGTCCGGCAGAAATAAGAATATACAATCCACATTAAAAGAAACTGGACTCAAGAACAATCAGTGATTTTTTCATTAGTTATCCAAAAAAATCTAAAGGTTATCCTAACCATAGTACAAGAATAATTGAAGCTGGAAATGCTAAGTTCATTAAAAATGGTGAAGTTAGTGGAAGTTTGGAACCGCGTAAAGTGGAGATCCAATAAATTATGGTTCAAGTTCATTTTCCCAATATTTATTCTCAAGTTGTTATTCCTACAATTGTTGATCAGTTTGACAACTTACAGAAACAACAAATAAATGATTAAACACCCCACAATGAAACTATCACTAATAAAGTTGTTTTAGATGAATCACATGAAGTAGCACCTAGAAAGTCTCAAATACAAAAAACGATATGTTATTTCTGATGATTATGTGGTTCATCTACACGAGTCTTAAATTGACTTAGGAGTCAATGAAGATCCAATTTCATTTTCTTAAGCCATATAAAGTGCAATTTCTTCTAAATGGTTTGATGCAATGAAAGATGAGTTGAAATCGATGGAACACAACAAAGTTTGGGATATCGTTGAATTGTCTGAAGATTTTAAAAGAGTCTTGTGTAAATGAGTCTTTAAGACAAAGCGCGACTCGAATGACAATATTGAACGATATAAAGCCAGACTTGTTGTCAAATGTTTCACTCAAAAATATGGCATCGACTATAAAAGAAACATTTTCTCTGCTTTATAAAAAAGATTCATTTAAAATTATCATGACATTAGTAGCTCATTTTGATTTGGAGTTACACCAAATGGATTTGAAAACTGCATTTCTGAATGGGAATTGAGATGAAGAGGCCTACATGAGTCAACCTGAAGGATTTTCGGTTGAAGGAAAAGAACACATGGTGTGTAAACTTAAGAAATTAATATACGGACTTAAGCAAGCTCCCCGACAATGATATCTTAAGTTCAATGATACCATCACGTCCTTTGGATTTAAAGAAAATTCTGTTGATCATTATATATATCTAAAGGTCAGTTGGAGCAAGATCATACTTCTCATTCTCTATGTTGATGACATCTTGCTGGCTACTAATGATCTTAGTTTATTATATGAAACCAATAATTTTCTCTCAAATAACATTGAAATAAAAGATATGAGTGAGGCATCCTATGTGATTGAAATTAAAATATTTCGTGATAGATCACAAGGATTGTTAGGACTGTCTTGGAAAACATATATCGAAAGAGTTCTCAAGAGATTCAATATGGAAGGTTGTTCAACAAGTGTTGCTTCAACTCAAAAAGGAGATAAATTCAGCCTTACGTAGTGTCCAAATAATGATTTGGAACGTAAACAAATGGAATAAATTTCTTATGCATCTATTGTTGGAAGCTTAATGTATGCTCAGACTTGTACCAGACCAGACATTAGTTTTGTTGTCGGGATGCTAGGCATGTATCATAGTAATCCAGGAATAGATCATTAGAAAGCTGCAAAGAAAGTTTTAAGGTATCTACAATGAACGAAAGACCACATGCTCGCTTATAGAAGATCTAAAGATCTTGAAGTGATAGAATATTCATATTCAGATTTTGCTGAAAGAGTTGATACTAGAAAATCAACATTTGACAATCTGTTCCTTTTGACTGAATGAGCAATCTCATAAAAAAGTGTGAAACAGACTATCATAGCTGCTTTCACTGTGGAAGCTGAATATGTGGCTTGCTTCGAAGCTACAATTCAAGGTTTATGGCTACGAAATTTTATTTCAAGAATTGGAGTTGTCGACAGTATTGCCAAGCCGTTGAAAATTTATTGTGATAACTCCGCAACAGTCTTCTTTTCAAAAAAATGACAAGTAATCTAAATGTGTTAAACACATGGAATTAAAATACCTTGTCGTTAAGGAAGAAATTCGGAAACATAGGGTGTCAATTGAGCATATTAGCACCAATCTCATAATTGCAGATCCTTTAACAAAAGGGTTGTCACCGAAGACATTTAACGAACATGTCGAGAGAATGGACATTACCAAAACCCTTTATTAGTTTTATGTTATTTGTATTTTGGCACATTGAGCTTATTTTTCTTGTTTTAGATATTTATAAATCTTGTTTTTATCGTTAGTGTACAATTTATGTTGTATGATGTTCAATAAGATTTGTCTTCTAATAGACATTATGAAACCATGATGTTAATTCTCATTATGCTAAGTATGTAATTGATATTGTGATACATGGAAGGGACTGTGACGATAAATTGATACACAACCGCCATGATTCATATTAATTTCATATTTATCAAATAATTTATTATTTAACCAATATAAAGAAAAATTTATCTTTCAATGTGTTATGCACTATTAAAATTAAGTGAGCCAAGTGGGAGAATGTTATATTTTTATTATGGCTCACATTTATTTTAATAACTTATGAAATTTATTTTGATAACTTAAGTTATTAATTTTTTTAACTCATAACTTATGTCATAACTCATGACAACTCATGATATTTATTTCTGTAACTCAAATAACCCATAAAATAAATAAATGTTATGTTATATTTTTATTATGGCTCACATTTATTTTAATAACTTATGAGATTTATTTTGATAACTTAAGTTATTAATTTTCTTAACTCATAACTTATGTCATAACTTATGACAACTCATGATATTTATTTTTGTAACTTAAATAACCCATAAAATAAATAAATGTTACTAACTTATGTCATTGATTTTAATAATAAAAATCAATTAATTTATTAAAATGTCATAAATCCTATTGGTTAGTAACCCCCTTGATGGATGGTTGTTAGATAGAGCATGAAACTGAGAATTAGTCATCTCTCTACCCAACACATCACGTACATTTCCCTCCATCAGAAAGTAAAAAAAGTTTTAAGGGATTAGAGAGAGAAAATTCATATCTTCATGATCAATTTTATTCAAGATTGAATTTCATCGTCATGAATACAGGTATGCGCTACTTTATTATTGATATGTAAAAATCATGAATTTAAAATATATTGGTTATTATGTATTTTTTCTTGAATAATTTGTGTCATAAAGTTTCAAACATGAATTTCGTACACATGTGTCATATCATTTTAATTTTTTACGTATCAATCTATTCTTAATGTCTAGCTCTCATGGTTTTCTTCTACGGTTTACTATTTATGTGTGTGTGTGTGTGTGCGGGCGCGTGCGCGTGCGCTTGCGCGCGTGTGTGTGACATCTTTTGTTTAGTAGATCATTAAAATATATACAATATATTATCATTATCTCCTTTATTAAGTAGTTATTGACATTCAGTGATATTAATTGGTATAGATATACATGCCTGCATAACTCTCACATTGAGTTTGATATAATTAACAATAGTTTGGGAATTGAAATAAAAAATTATTCATGATTCACCTTCTCTCCTATATTCACTTCTTCATTAAATATTTATATTACGTCACATAATTTTTTCCAACAAAATTATAGGTTTAAATGGGCAATACAAAAGAAAGTGGAGCTTTTGTACTATAAGAAAGAGACGACGATAATATTTTACGATTTTTGTTTAAAAGAAGTTTAATTGGAAAATAAGTTCGTGACATTTTTCAACAAAAAAGAATTACACAACACAATAAAAAATTTGAACGATAGAACTAGAAGAAAGTATGATAGGACGCAATTAAATAATAAGTATAATCAATTAATGGGATGAGCTAAGGCCTTGGTTGGGATTACACAACAAAAAATTTATGCACATGAACAATGGCGGAAGAAAAAAATAGAAGGTGTTTTTCAGTTAGATTATTTCACATACTTACGTTAAATCATTATCTCTCTCTCTCTCTCTCTCTCTCTCTCTCTCTCTCTCTCTCTCTCTCTCTCTATATATATATATATATATATATATATATATATATATATATACATATATACATATATATATATATACATATATACATATATATATATATATATATTTGTCTGTCGCTTGTAGGTCGTGTTAAATGCTAGAAATTTATATTTAGGGGCATTGACTCGTAATTGCAAGATATCCATATTAAATGTTTGGCGGAGTCGTTAACATAGACGATCATGTGTGGACCTCAAGTCAAAAACCAATCATTAATGTATATGAATCAGTGGATTATGAGCACAAAGCTGATTAGAGTGGATGATCCATTCATATCATCATAAAAATACTGGATCTAGTCATAAAAAATGGAAGCCATCTTTGCTACTCAGGGGTAAAAGAAATAAACAAATGGTAATGCATTTTTACAAAATCATATTTCTTAACTATTTTATGTATGCAATGATATTCAATTTGAGTCTAACACATCAATTGCACCACCATCAGCTATTCTAAAAGTTACGAAACATTTAAGAAGACATATTTTTGTATTTATATGTCATGAAACAGTTGAAATATCCAACAAAGAGATAATTTTTATGTGTTTGTCACTAGAATGCAGGGCTTCTTTTATAACAATCGTGATGTCTGAGTATAATTATTTTTTACTTCTTCACTTCACAAAACTTCTTTGATATATTATCTGAACAAACTCATTCGTCATATTTGTATTGTAAAATGTTTGCAAATCCATTTAAGAAGCACATAAATATTGTGGTTGCAGCAATGACTCTCCACAATTATATTTGTCACTAGCCTACAACATTTGTCATTGATTTTAATATTTTTGATGAAAATTAATCAATTGTTCCTCCTCAACCATACGGGCATTGCTTGAGGGATAAGAGTCAGTATCACCAAATGATTATGATTTACCTGACTCTTGCATGCAAGATGAAGAGGGTGTTTGAGAAACGATTCAGTTGCGAGAGTATATTGCAAGAAATGATTTAGTTACGAGAGTATATTGCAAATGCATTATTTAATGTGTGATAAATTTATGCTATATTATAAAAGAAATATAATTAATATATTCATGTTGACTCATTTTAAAATTATATATATAAGGAATCAATATTTGGTAGAGGCCCAAATACCAATTTTTTATGCGCTACAGCCCTACGATGTTGGCCTGACGCCATATGCCTATATATTTGAAAACTCCGCGCCACGGGGTATATATATATATATATATATATATGAACCCTATGACTCTAGTGTTTTTCTTTTTTTTTAGATGGGGATCTCGTTTCCCTCCCTCATTTTGTAACTTTGATTAATATCAACACGTAGGGAGCCAATATCTCCTCAATCCTCTTTAGTCTGTAATGAGCATGCAAAATACTGATTATTCCGGGTTGTTTCCATACTACAACGAGCATGCAAAATACTGATTATTCCGGGCTGTTTCCTTTTTAGAATGATGAAGAAACTGATGCATTTGAAGTGGAGTGGGAGCACTTGAAGATGGAGAAGTTGAGCAGGAGCTTGATTGAAGGAGACTTAATGGCTGATGATCTGAAGCTCTCAACCTGCAAAGACATTGGAAGCGGTTCAAACCGGTCTGGAAAGAGGAAAATTTCATGGTTCGATCAGCTTGCTTTGAGAGTTTGAAGACCACTCAACTTGCAATATTAATCAAACAGATCTTATTATGGAAGGAGGTTTTTGAAATTTGTTGCCTTTCCAAGTTAGGTCTGGAAGAACTTGGAGTGTTCTGTATGGTTAACTATTTCAAAATGCTATAGATCTTTTATATAAAAGATGATGAAATTGTAGTTTTAGTTTATTTTAGCACTCATTAAGTTAAGTTCTCTAAAAAGGTTGCAGGATTTGGTTAATGATTTAATAACTATCATTACGATGACATTTTTTCTTCATTTTTCTCCAGGTTTATTCATATGATTATCTAAGATAATGATTTAGATAAATTCATATTTTCTTCTATTGCATTAATGTGCCAATCAATCTGCTAGAAATATATATATTTTTTCAAATGAAATTGCAGAAAATTCATAAATAATATAAACAATTTTGAACAATTCAAACAAGACAAACAATTAGAGCAAGACAAACGATTCGAAAATTTCGAACAACTCGAACAATACGAACATTTCAAACAATTCAAACTAATTTCAAACAAATCGAACCAAACACGAACAATAACTTCACGAACAATTTCAAACACAAATTAAATTTCAAACGAACCGAATACGAATACTAGTTCTGTTCGTTTACCCTCATAGTGGAAGCAATGAATCACATAAACCACATATTGCAGAACCATGATTCCGTGGCGGCCCCACGTCTCATGATGTTGTAATTACACATGTGCAATTTAACAAATTTTCAATTATATATCTCAAATCAAAGATAAATCATTGTGGATGACATGCATATAACATCTTTCTAATATTAAAAAAACTCATACTATAGTTATTTCTTCGAATTAAACTACTTATTTGATCCCAAGTTCAGGGTCACAACTTCTTAACACGTTGCGATAATAATAAAAAAAAATTATTATAACCTGCTATGACTCATAATTTAATAACAAACTATTGTTAGAAATTAAGCTACTATCATATTGGTAAAAAATAAAATTTTAATCATATTTATTCTAATAAAGACTTGAACTCAAATTTGATTATTATGAAAAGGCATGAAAATAAGTTGTACCATATTATATATATATATATATATTTATATTATGTGGCACATACTCTCACATTTTGGTTGACATCCACGATATAAGCACTGTCGCAGTCGGAGGTTTGAATCTCTCAACAAAAGTTGACCTTAAGATGGGATATCTCGAATGGTTAGACATATCGAAGCGACTCAATCTAGCCATTCATTAATATATATATATATATATATATATATATATATATATATATTAGCATGAAAATAAGTTTTATATTTTCCGGTAATACTAAGAAACTGTTAAAACATGTAAATATTGTTTTGGGCCGCCTCCGAATTCATTCATACAATATCGAGCTCTATAGGGCGCTAGATCCCTTCTCGAGCTTCACTCCGCCATGGCGAAAATGGTTTTCCAACTCCTATTCGTTCTATTGCTTTTACCATTCGTATGCGAGTCCTTCTCCGCCGAAAACCCTACCGATCGCCGTCTCCTGGTCCTCGTCGACGATCTCGCCATCCGCTCTTCTCATTCACTCTTCTTCAAGTCCCTCGAGTCTCGGGGCTACATTCTCGAATTCCGCCTCGCCGACGATCCGAAGATTTCCCTCCAGCGATACGGCCACTACCTGTATGACGGCCTTGTCATTTTCTCTCCTTCAGTCCAGCGTAAAAATCTAACACTTTTCAGTTTCGAATCGTTGCACATCTTATTTGACTAGAGATCTCAATCTGCCTGAGCTTGTTAGGTTTTGGGGGATCACTGGACCAGGTCGCCGTGCTGGACTTCGTTGATGCGGGACACGATCTGATCCTGGCTGCGGACTCTTCCGCGTCGGACCTGATCAGGGGGATCGCCTCAGAGTGCGGTGTAGATTTTGACGAGGCGAGTTGTTATTCTCCGGATAAACAAGGTTTTGGGGGGTATGTGCTTGTTTTTTGCATTGTTATCGATTTGTTTATTTGGCTGGATGCAGGATCCGGATGCCGTTGTTATCGATCACGTTGGTTATGCTGTTTCGGAGACTGATGGGGAACACACGCTCATTGCTGCTGATGATTTTATACAGTCTGATGTGATTTTGGGAGAGAAAGTGATAGAGGTGAGTTTTTAATCCAGTTAGGTGTATTATTATGCTCCGAGGTTTGTTTAACATATTTTCAATTTTGAAATACTGACTACTTCAGTAATTAATGTTATCTTAAAATATTTTTGATTGAGTTCATAGCCCGTCTGAAGATGTTTGCTTCATTGTCAATGGCTATAAAGAAAAGTATATGTATTCTAACAGCTCAATCGAGGTTTATTTCATGTTATAGCAGCACTTTGGGCTAGCCAACGTAGTTCAGTATCTAAAACTTTACGGTCCCTTAAGGTACAAACTAATTGGTAAAATTGGAATTCTCTGGAAGTGCTTTATGTGTAGCTTTGGCCTTCTCAGGAAATGCTTTCTAAGACTTCAAACGTTAAATCTATTAACCTCCATAGCTATTTTCTAGTCATATTTAATATGGCAACTCACATGAACTTTGAAGCTAGCTTTGAAAAGAATTTTGCCCCCATAATTGTAAGAGTTGGTATTATTATTTAACTACTGTTTTGTTACTGGTTATTATAAAATAGAGATAATAGAGAGAAGGAATAGCTAAAAAATGAATTTTGGAACTGTTAATGTATGTGTTGACGAAACTATCTACCAAGGTGGGAGGCCAGCCGGGCATTGTTTATATTTTTCAATCCTCAATTGGTAATAGACTAGTTGAATCCCAGCATAACCTGTGGATATAGGAAGAATATAGCGAGAGTGATATGTTCAATGGTGGTGTTTGCCTGAAGCCTTCAAAATTTTTTACAGTAGTGCCTAGCTCATTTATGGATGCCGGCAATGTTGTACAGAGAGGAGAACAAAGTTGTGGGATGTTTATCAAGAGATTTGAAATCCCATGATCAAAATTTAAAAGTAGGAAAAATAGGGGTAGGTATATGTACCTATATTGTATTTAAGTATTGTTGTAAATAGGGCAAGTTTGAGCTTTAATACATTGGGAACACCAGTGAACTCATTTTGCTTTGACACAAATATTTTTGATGAAATATACACCGACTGGTAACTGGTGCAACTAAACAATGCAGAAGTGGTTTAGTTGTTTATCTTTCTAGATGTAATAAATTTGGTAGAATAATATGGAGGATTTGCATACATACCACAATGAACATCCCAATTTACCTATCCAACATCTAAAATCTAATATTTACAGTTATACATCCTAAATTAAAATTTTGCGCTTAATTATACGACTTTGTTTGCTCTCATTTTCCTCCCGTTTAGTTATCATCTAGTTCTTGCATGAAACCCCTATAGCTCTGATTCCTCATAGGTACCTTGATGCTTCTTCACTCAATTGCTTCCATCGACTAGATTGTTGTCACTCCTGTGCTTTGATTCCATTGCGGCTCCTCATGTCACCAACTTGCCTTCAATCACGTGCTTCAATTTCATCAAGCCATTCCTACAAAAAGAAGAAAGTAAAGATTTGCAGCTTGTCAAAACTGCTCAATAGAATGCCTATGAAAAGATTGAAATGAGATTTTACTATGCAGTGGAGATCTAGTTGGTTGGATATTTGAAAGGATTCTTCCGGTGAACATGAGGTTGGATGCAGTGGACAACTCGATAATAGCCAGGTCCTTGGAGAGAAGGGGGATTCTATGAGTCTAATTGCACAAATAGACGGGCATAAGGGAAAGAATAGGGCTTTCTTGTTCTCCTTATTCATACTTTGTGCCGTCATTTATCTCTCTCGAGATCTATGTTAGCATAAATCTGGTCAGACATTCTACTAATTCTTGAAGACATGAGTTATCCATCCCTTGTTTATCTCCATGATCTTCTTTGTAGAATGGATTGAAGAGAAAGAACGGTGAATCATGAATAGAAAAATCTACATTAATTTCCTCCCAAAATTGTCAAAAAAGAGATGACATTTTCCCCAAATCTACTGCTTGCCTAGAAGCCTTGAGGGAGAAGAGGGAATGTTCTAGCTCAAAGAGAGAAATAAACAATTAAAAAAAAATAATAATCTCCACAAATATACCCAGCATCTCACGAAGACCACTCTCATAGAACACATCAAACACAAAAAAACAACTCGAGATATTATACTTTGAAGTTGAGATGCAGCTGTTTGGAACATTGGATATCTGAAAGGCTTCTTTTGATTAACTTAAGGTTGTTGCGGTGAACAACTCGAGAATAGCTAGCTCCTTGGAGAAAACTCAGAGAAAGAATCACTGTAGCGATTTCACACAGGAACGCGATGGGGGATAAACGGGAGGAGAACGAACGAAACAAAGTGTTATATTTGAGCCCAAAATGTTACTTATGGCGGTATGTATGTATGTATGTATATATATATATATATATATATATATATATATATACTCAATTAGCAAAATCTGTGCACTTGCTTTTCATCTATATATTTGGTGCATTTCATTAATATACTTGTTGATTGCTTGCTAAAGATATTGAGGGCGAAGGCCTTAGATTGGCTAGGGTAATTGTATGATGTGCTCTGTAACTGTTCTTTGTTAGTTGTACCGAAGAAAGACTATATGTTTGGATGGATCTTTAATTGATATTGGTTGGTGATTCCCTTTTAGGGTTAGAAGCCCACTGCTCCTTTATAGAAGGTTTATTGGTTCCATTAACGGTTACTTGGGCCATCAGGGAGTGCATTTCTATTTTTGGCAAGTAGATGCTCTACTATGTGGGAGTGCTTGAGGGATTAACACCAGTTGTTGGGGGTACGCAAACTCTTGTACAAGTTTCTCCATATAGCTCTCCTGATGAAACCTGTTGTTGGGCTTATGTGACAGAAGTTGTTTACAATAATTAGTTGATATTTTAGGATTTATTTATTCATTTTTGGTTATTTTCATATAGATGTTGACATCACATTCTTGCAATCTTATCATGGTCATTGGCATAATCCTTAAAAAAATTATGTTCTCGACTTCTGTGTGGAAATGGAAGTTTTCTGCCGATCCTTGGTTCTTTTAAACAAATTATTAATATTTTTGGAGGGATAAAACTAGATTCGTTGATAGACTATTGAAGATTCATCGAGGAGGTCTGGCAATTCTTCAGGTGGTGAGGTATTTTTGATTGTTATGATTTTCATTTTGGTAGGATTTATTAGAATTGTTGGTATTTAAATTTGCAGACTTTGTAGTAAAACTTATCTTGTGTTCCCGTGGATATTTTAAATTGAATGGCTGAAATCTTGCTTAAATTGTTAGTTCGGATGAAGTAATATTTTTGGTTGGTTGTACATGGATTGCAAAATCTACCTTTTTAGCTTGGAAAATTTTTTAGAACTTCTTGCTCATCTCGGGTACTTGAGCAGTCTCACATCAAGCACACGAATAATCTTCTCATCTAATTTTTCCTCTTCCCTTCTACTTGTTTCTTATGTGTGCTATTTGAAAGGACAGTTGTGTGCAAAAGGTTTATTTCCCAAAAAGTTAGTTTTACCTCCATCAAGGATGCAACATTCTCTGATGCATTAATTATGAGAATATTGACTATAACTCCACCTTTTTATTCGGGAAGAGCTGACTGGTAATTTCTGTTTTATGGTTGACCTAGGCTGCGATCTTGCTTGCTTTTTAACCTTGATTTGACCTTGGAACTCGGCCTGAGCATAATATTGCTAGGCATTCTTCAGAGCACTTTTTAAAAACAAGCTGCGAACAATTTACTTTCCAAGCATACCTCATACTATTGAAAATTTATCATGAAATTTAACTTTTTCACTAAGCATTTTTAGACCTTTTGACCCTCCCCCCTACACACCTACTCTTGTTTAGAATTTTTTTGATTATATTTTATGAAATAACTGTTAAGGACATCATGTAGGAATTCGTGCTCCTTAAAAGTTCTTTTTCTTAAACATAGAACCTCATTTTGCGTTATGGTTATTAATACCGACAGTTTCTAACTTTTGAAACAGGCTCCTGTACTATTCCGTGGAATTGGCCATTCTGTAAATCCTGCCAGTACTTTGGTAAAGTTTTCTTTTCACGTAATTCTAAAGTTTTATCTTTCCATTTATTTATTTTGAATTATATTCTAATTTGAATCAGGCCTTGAAAGTGCTGTCTGCTTCTCCTTCAGCTTATTCAGCAAACCCAAGAACTAAGTTGTCAAGTTCTACCCTCACAGGTTCCACAATTGCATTAGTGTCCGTTGTGCAGGTTCTAAACTCCTTTGTTCTTCATTATGTTTTTCAGCACATTTTTTAGAACTTTCAAGTATCTATGCTCTAAAAATTCTCAAGATTTAGCAACTGTATTCTAGATTTTTTGATTTGGATGCAAGCCTTATTGTACCTTACAGCCCGGCTTCAAACAAAAGCATGTTTTGTTTTTTTTTTTTGGTTATGTATATGCTTTGTTTTTTTTTTTTTTGGTTATGTTTATGCTTTGTTTTTTTTTTTTGGGTTTGCTTGTTTATAGAAACATGTTTGGATGTGTTTTTTTCTTCTATTTTCATAATATATGCTTTGTAAAAATGTGAAAATACCTCATGTTAGTCTCAAAATCTTTGGGAACACATTAATTTGTTTCCAAAAATAAACAACAAAATAAATGTCGTGGGGCTGCGAAGGTTGAACAGGTCCAGGGTTCAACAAAAGGGTTGCCGGTTTAGAAAGGAGGTTATATCACCTCCCTAAACACCTCCACCTTAATCCTTCCCCACCTACTACCGTAGCTCTATTCCATGACATAACCTGCTGGCGTCGCATCCTTGGCTTTCCTTACTTGCTGCTCTATCACCGATCCACTCCAATATACAACCTGCTGCTGTTAAACCTTAAACTTTCCCCACATGCTGCTATACTTTTTCAGCTAGCCCCTCCTACCTGCTACCCCATCACCACTTTTAGCCTAGCCCTACTTGGGGTTTATTTGTTGTGTCCTTCATTGTTATATCATGGTGTCGTGTTTGTTGTTGTTATTTCCTATTTTCAAGAGTCTTGGCTGTAACTGTTTGAGTTTAAGCAATAGGAATGTCATTTCTATTTTGTTTTGACCTAATTCCATATCATTTGATATCGGAGTTAGCCTAACCGTAGTTTTATCTTAGGATTTCCTAGTATCAACTTTATCCCTCCACCAAAAATTTTCTTTCCTATTCTCCAAAATCATAGGCAAATTTTGATATAATCCTAGTTTTCTTTGGATGATTTTCAAAATCGGCAACCTCAGGCTCTGTCAATTAATCTCCTATACCCTTTTTCACCTCCTAACCCTAAATTTTAACCATGCCACCAAAAAGATACATGTCCGAGCCTATCTGGGAGGAGAAATAGCGGGAGAGCCGTCAATTTCAGCGGATGCTTGCGGACACTGAGTATGAAACCCAGGGGAAGATTACATTCGATCGGGATCTGGAGAGTCGATGGGGAGCAAGAGAAGAGGATCTGAATCCCTTCCATATAGAGGACTTTAGTGATCCAGAAGATAGACCACGTCGCTTTGGAATCTAGTATCAAAGAAGGCCGAGAGAAGAGCCAGCATATGAAAGACACAAAGACTTTGGAATATAGGTGGATTTGCTAGAGTTTGGTGGAGGTATGGATATGTACGATTTTATTGAATAACTACAATAAGTTGAGAGGATCTTTGAGTATAGAGAGGCTCTAGAAGATTAAAGGGTGAAGTTTGTAGCTATCAAATTTGAGAAAGTGTTTCCGTATGGTGGGATAACTTGCATAGGCAGAGGAAACGAGAAGACAATGATAAGATTTTCAAGTGGGAAAAGTTGACAAAAGCGATGCAGAGGAAATACCTCCCATCCGAATCCTCCATGACATGTTTCTGAGACTCTACAACAATCAACAAAAAGACCTATGAGTGAAGGAGTTCACGACGCAGTTTGACCAGTTGCAGATGAAGTGTGGTTTGGTGGAGCCAGAGAACACACCATAACCCATTATTTGAGGGGCTTGAAGCTCGTTTTTATCAATGTGGTGCAGTTACAGTCTTATTGGTTACTTAGAGATGTCAAAACCTTAGCATTAAAAGTGGAGAGACAGCAGAAACATTGATGGCAACCATTACTAGTCAGGCAACAACCCACAGTTGAAGACAATAGTAGGAGCATGCCTCAGGAAGTTGAGAAAATTGGTTGGGATAAAGATAGAGCCCCCCTTAGTAAAAAGAAGACTGGGAAGAGCAGCAGACCTACTGCAATCCTTGTTAGGAAATGCTTCAGATGCCACGAATTTAGGCACATTGTCTATAGTTGCTCGACGACCTGAGTTGTCTCTTTTGCCGCGCAGGGCGCCTTGGAGGAGGTTAACTACAAGGAGACAATCGAGGAACAGGGTGAGGTGTATTATCTTCCATCAGATGAAGGAGAGATGCTCATGGTTCAACAGGTCCTACAAACCGAGGATATGAGGGATTCATAATGGATTTATCACAATATATTCTACACGTGTTGCACCGTGAACGGGAAGATATGCATTCTCAATATTGATGGAGAGAACATTAAGAACGCCCCTCTACACAGATGGTGGAGAAATTGGGTCTCATGACTCAGGCACTTACAACCATGTTCTCTGACATAGTTGAAGAAGGAAAAGAGGATCAACATTGACTAAAAGTTCATAGTGAAATTTTCAATTGGGAGCCAACTGCAGGATCAGGTGTGGTGCACCGTGATTCCCATGGATGCTTGCCATATTTTGTTGGGGAGACCGTGACAATTTGACATTGACTCAACACGACGGATTCAAGAGTACCCACTCCTTCACTGAGGAAGGGAAGCACATTTTCCTACTTTCGGCGGAGCCCGAGATCACAGAAGCCCTTGCCAGCAAAACAATATCGTTGTGATCAGTTTTGGTGACAACAAAGGATGATAAGATTGAGACATCAGCTCCAGACAAGGAACAATCACGACAGAGAGCATTTCATGACATAACGATTGATACCATACCGCCATGGGCACCATCATTCGGGGAGATTCAGGTTACCTTCACTTCAGATCGGGCTGAGTCAATCTTGTGTTACATTTGGGGGATCTAGTTGTATATGTGTGGCACACAGGCCCTAGCCGGATCAGTAGCGAGCTTCTAGAAGGTTGGATTAAGGATTGAGATGGATATATGCTCGCAAGTGGAAAAAACTCCTCTGATATTTTGGGAGATAGTGATGCAACAGTGGAATTTAGGTGCTGCTTGGACTACATACGAAGATATAGAAGCTTCGATGAATAAAATCAAAACTCCCCCAACCCTAGGAGACTGATGCAGAGCCGCTAAGGCTTAACTGGTCTAGGGTTCAACAAGGGGGCTGCCAGTTCTGCACGGAGGCTGAACTGACTGACCCTAATTAGGGCTGGAGTGCCGACGCCTCTTCCCCCCTCCCCATCCTATTTATCTATTATATATGTGTTATTCTCTGTTTAGGGTTAGTTTTTGTTGAGATTTTTCAGGACAACCTCCAACGTTCTCTTTTTATTTCTAAAGCTATATCTTACGATAAGAAGGTGCTTTAACTATAACTCGTGCTGAGGTGGTGTGCATCTTCTTATTATTGCTTGCTGCTGCCCTCCTCATTCGCCACTAGCCTTCCTGCTCATCTCCCTTCTGCTTTCTATCTCTCTCATGCCCCTCTGCCTCTTGCCGTCCACCTCCCATTAGTCTTCCGATCCCTAGTTTTTTCTCTGCCAGCTGCTGAAATGTTGTAACCTGTTTCATGTCTACTTCCTTCCTGTCGTAACACCCACATTCCGCCTCGTAACACCCACATTCCCCCCCACCCAACCAATCCGCAGTGTTACCTACCGTCAGCACAATCCCTCCCGTTTCATACAACCACTTTAACCCTTCCCCACATACTAACTTAGCTCCATTCCACCACAAAACCTGCTGCCAACACACACCGTGCTTCCCCTATTTGCGTCCGTATCACCAATCCACCATACAACCTGCTGCCATAACACCCTAACTCCCCCCACTTCCTATCGTACCTTCGCAACTAGCCCCTCCTCCCTGCTACCCCATCACCACTTTAACCTAGCCCTAGTTGGGGTCCATGTGTTTTGTCCTTTATTGTTATGTTATGGTGGTGTTGTGTTGGTTGTCGTTGTTTCCTATTTTCAAGCGTCTTGTTTATAATCGTTTGAATATCAACAATAACAATTTCATTTATATTGCAGTTTGGGTCAACTCCGGTATCAGTAAAAAATAACACGACAAACACGTTTTCTATTTTAATTATTTGTTTTTGAAAATAAAAACATATATGCAACAAAACTTAAACTAACTAATATCATTATTTTATTTATTTATATTGCATTTTATCGATTTTGCTTGAGGGTGAGCTTTCGTTTGTCTTTGAAATTTATGTTTAGGTGTTGTTTTAACCTTTTTTTTAACAACAACAACAAAGCCTTAATCCCACTAAGTGGGGTCGGCTACATGAATCCTTTTTCTCCATTGCGTCCTATTTAGTGTCAAATTTTTGTTTAATTCTAATAAATTAAGATCATTTTTTATGCAATAAGCCCAAGTTTTCCTAGGTCTACCTCTGCCCTTTTTTTGTAACGATACTCTAAATTCTATCCCCTATTGGAATTGCTAGAGAGCTTCCATTCTATCCTAGCGCTTTCTTTTGGAATAATGGAACTCAATTTTCCAATTTAATATTTATATTTGTTATGCTTATAGTTCCCTTGTCTTAAAAAAAGTTTATTTAAATGCAGGCTAGAAATCAAGCTCGCATGTTGATCTCTGGTTCGTTGGATCTTTTTAGTAACAGGTATTTACTTACTTTATTATAGAATTTCTTTGCTAAGTTTCTCTCTCAGTTTTCGGTATTGTTTTGCAGATTTCTTAGGTCTGGGGTACTGAAGGCTGGAAGCTTAAACAAGTCAGTTAAATTTACTTTTAGTGTGTGCTTGTCCTCTTTCCATGTTTATCTTATGCCATTATCTTTTCTTAAATTGTTTTGTTAAAATTGACTGGTGGAAGCTAGTTTTTATATGCATCGTTCTCATACACCCAAATGTGAAGGAGGATTTTCAGTGCCAAGCAGTTCTTTTAAAATTTTCACCTTCTATTATTGAGTATGGTCTACCGCCTTTCACGGTATTTTTTTATGGAAAACATGCTGTGTATATTGACTTGGAATTAGGCATACTGTCATAGCTAAAATCTAAGATTGTAAACTGTATTTATATGGCGGATCAGTGTACGATATATTGATATATGTATCTATTAAAATCATTCTATTCTTATAAATTAATCTAAAACTAGAAGGAAAAAAAAAAGAAAAAAAAACTAAAACTAGAAAATAAAGTACAAACTTTCTTGGCTTGAATACAAATATAATATGTGAAATGAACAAATTGATGAAAATAATTAAATAAATGTAATTAAAATTAATGTTTGATGCAATATTTCCAATGAGAATAAATATTGAGATCTCCATTATTTGTCCTACTAGGACAAATTTAGCTCCAAGAAATTTGGCTTTTGATTCTAATCAAAGATGTATGGATATGAATTGTGCGCTTGCCACCGGGCAGTCTGTAAATCATCACAATTAAATTTGTCTCATGACACTTATCAACAACAACAAAGCCTTAATCCCACTAAGTGGGGTCGGCTACATGAATCCTTTTTCTCCATTGCGTCCTATTTAGTGTCAAATTTTCGTCTCATGACACTTATCAATGAATAAAATTTCTCCAAAATCTATCATTTGCATTCGATACAATCTCTTCATCTTGAATGGCCTTAAAAAATTTGCATGAAGTTTTTGACAAATGATTTGATGTGGATTCACAAAGAAATGAAAATAGAGCATAACTAAACAATTAATGCTAGTTTTATGAAATAATGTTTGATCAACACATTGAACAATAGCATGGATACCAAATTCTTTTGTAATTTTCAATATATCGGCATTAGATTTAGTTTTTGTTGAAGAAATTTGAAGAGTCCTGCTTTTTTTTACAATTTTTTAAATATTTCACGTAAAAACTATTTTTGATTTAGACATATCATGACTTTATCACTAGACTTAAATTTCACATACCCCATATTCTCACCAACATAATGCTCGTAATTGTCATTATTTATGATTAGTATTTTGTAAATGTTCTCATGTAAGTTATTCATATATGTTTTATAAATGATTAGCAAATGATACGAGGGAAGTAATAAAATATGAAAGACTTGGGATGCATTCTAATAGTAATAATAATGACTTAATAACTAAATGATTGAAAACAATATGCCAATACTGTTGCGAGTAGACTAATCCTACAATTATGATATGCGTGTATGTATAGACTATCTCTTTAAAGTGAAGGTTAAAAATATGTTCTGATATACAGGAAAGAAGAAACGGCTTGGAGAGTTTGGGTTGTTTGTTTTGCAATGGTGTTTATGCACATAATACATAGAAAAGATAAACAAATATTTATAATAACGAACACAAAAATTGCTCCAAGCATTCTTGCTGTATGTTTCATTTAAGGATTGTTCTTGGTGCCAAGGGAACCATACATGATCTCTTTTTTTTTTTTTTAAATTTTTTTATATGGATCTAAAAGAGAGGCATTTCTTTGTAAGCAATAAATCCATGACCCTTCAACATTCTTGAATGATCGAGATCAATCATTCTAAGTTTTTTAATAATGTTATTTAATATGCACTTTTTTGGCCTTTCAGTGAATATGTTAGCAATCTATCTTTATGTTGGTACATATAAGAGTATAAAGCAATTGGCTTTCTATTTTTTCTTTTATAAAACGTTTATTCAATTTCACATGTTTGGAATGATCATGTTGTACATGATCAGATCATCGTAATATCTCTTCACAGGTTCTTTCCATTTATCTTTTAAATATTCCAAAATGATTTTAATCAATAAAAGTTTGTACATCCCTTAACTAATCGTTTTGATCTTGAAATGACATGTTCTTTTTTGTTTCCTTATGTCAACATTTCCTCTCAGAAGTGTGCAATAACTCGATGTAAATTTCTTATCCACTTCTAACTCTACATAGCTAGTATCAGTATAATTTTTAAGTTGTAAAGCATTATGATTTTATAGAGAATTTTCGTGTACTTGCTATATTGTAAGGACTTTGTGATGAAGCTGAGGTTCTTTGGGCTGTGTATAGACCGACTTATTAGACTTATTACAAAGGGTATGAACATATACTAGTTTTCCAACTAATTTTTTGATATTACCCGATGTCCTTTTTTATTCCTTCATCTGTGTCTAGTTTCTGACATAATTTGGTTAGAGTTCCACATGATTTACAATCAATTGTATTTATTGACTTTAACATGGCCGTAATATATTTTTGTTGAGAGATAAAAGATTCTTTGTTTTGATTGACTTTATACCCAGAAGATATTTGTGTTTTTCCTCCTTGATTTCAAGTTCTTCATCAAATTTTTTCTGAGTGTTTCTTTTCCTTCACTGCCATCTCTTGTAAATAATTTATCATCAACACAACAGAAATTATAATTTTTATGTCAATGGAGCGTTTTATGAAGATGATATTGACACGGGAGCTTCCACTAAATTACAGGATCACATTTCCGGGGTTTCTGCAATATTGCAGAAATAGGTGTTTCCACGATCACAGGAAGACCATATGAGTAGTTTCTGCTCTTTTGGCAATTTTGGACAGAGATACTTGCCATTTATTATTGATTTGATATTTTCTATTAGAGACCTTTTTTGCTGTTTTAGGGAACTTTTGACAGTTGTTTTGTCTTAGAAAAAATTCTCTGTTTTATGCTTTTTCGAAGTGTTGTACCCTCTTTCTTTTGCAAGTTTTATCTCTGTATCTTGCTTAGGAATAGGTGGTGGATCCTCCTTGCCATCTATACCTCATCGTTTGGCTATTTGCTCGCTGGGACTGCTGTGTACGGCTGAAAACTGCTGCTTGACAGCAGGAAAACAACAGTTTTCCCATTAGGCTTTGCTCTCATTTCACCATCCACTCTTCCACTCCGGTTATCCATCCTACAACTTCCCTATTACCTTTTTTATGTCCTCTCACATCTTTTAGTATCCCTAAAATATTATCATATATGATCTCTTTGATTTTTTTGAATCTCGTTCTATATATGACTTTTGTAAATCTATCAAATTATGTTCATGGGATTGTTTGAGGCCATAAAGTGTTTGTCTCAATATGTAACTTTATTTTTTGTGAAAAAACCATCAAATCAAGGTGGATGATATATATAAACTACTTCAAGTTCCGTTAAAAGAATGCATTCTTCATATCATTTTATTGCATTTACTATTCACAATTAATAGCAAGATAGAGTAAAATGCAAATTGTATTCATTTTTTCAACAAATGATTTTTTTTTTTATATCCAACTTCAGAGGATTGAGTATATCTTTTGGCAATTAAATTTGTTTGTATTGCTCTAGGCTCCGCCTGTTCTATATTTATTAAATAAAGTTCTAATTATTAATTACTTACATATATATATTTTTTTGTCCCTTAACTATTATTTTCTAGTGCCTCATGTAGGATTTGTAGTATTTTCATAGAGGTGGAGCTTATGTTTTGCAAGGAAGTTTTATGTGTGGTAAATGTGTCATGATAGGTTGATCATTGTTATCAGATGACTGTCTCAGGCTATGAGCTTATTGGAGATTTTGGCTAGGTATCTTTCTCTTTGTATAGATTTGAAAGGGTGTAGTGATTGGAGTTTGCATGGTTGCGATGTTTGAGAAGGGTTTATCTAACTAATTTTTGTGTTGGCTGTTTTCCTCTGACTCTAAGTTTCATTGAAAAAAAAAATGCTTTTCATCAAATGTGACATTTTTTGAAGTGAAGAATTTTTTGCTTGGTGGATGATAACACATTCCTTTTGAGTAGAGTAACTTTCTACATAGACTTATTTGAGTGCTTTAGGATGAAACTTATGTCAATGTTATTTGTGGCTATGGTCGTAAATGATGCGTCAAAAAAATTTGGAGGTTTTTTTTGAGGAAACAAATTGTTTGTTGCAAAAGAAAATAATGTAATTTAGGGAACTTTTGAAGTTGATTACATTTGAGTGTATTTTATTCTTTTCTAGTGTTTGTCAAATTATTTTCCTTGAATTTTTATGTAACTTGATTTTAGATAAGAAGAATTCTATTGATTTTCAGAAGATGCCTATTTATTCTTTGATATCGGAGGAGAAAGCCCAAACCACAGAAACAACTTTTATTAATAGGAAAAGAGGATTACAACACAAAAACTGCAAATAACATTACCAAAACACAAACGACACAAACGTGCACCTTGAGAGTGTATCCCAAGGGCAGTGGACATTGGTGGGAAGGTGAGGTAGCAATTGGGAGCAGCGGGACAACAGTTTGGATGGCTGGCTGCTAGGAAAAGTGGATGGGAAAGAGTGGACAGCATGTTATTGCAGCAGAAACAAATGCAGAGGGAAGCGGTTGGGGATAGCTAGCAGCTAAGAGATGTGGAAGAGATAGAGTTGGGAAGATAGCATGGGAGATACAATCATTATCTCGGAATAGGATACAGTTGGAGCACCACCACCTCATCGAATATCGCCCTAGAATAGGGAAAATGTTTTCACACAGGAAATATAAATCAACACACAATAAAAACTACCCTAACTCTCTGAAAACAACAATATATTGACTCTCATTGATGAAGGAAATGAAAAACTAAAGAAGGAAACTTCCTACCCAAAAGGAGGAGGTAATAAAATCCATAAATAGCCATTAAAATGCTTCCATACGTAGAAGAAAAGGAACTAGAAGGCGGATAGAGGCACGAGAGATCTTGGCCTCGTCAGGAGGTTTGCTCGGGTCGCTCAGCTCGGAAACCCCCCGGATCGATCTCCAATTGGATCAGTCGGGGGCCTGTCCGTTGCTCCCGCTCGCGTGGGAGCCTTCCTGCACCCGCTTCCCGTCCATGCGAGTTTCTTTGCACCTGCATTAGTTTTCTGGGGTCGGGGGAACTCGATCTCATTCATCGAAGCTTCTGTTGGCACACGAAGGGAGAGGGAGTTGCTGTACACTTTCGAGACAGATGGATCGTCAAATGTAGTCCTAGTAGGTCGAGCCAATAAGCATTATTGTTCTAAAGCACATTCTGGTAGAATAGGTATCCGTCCATCTTTGGCACGCCTTGAGCTAAAATTGTTGGAAGACTAGCATTGTCACGGCTTAGGTATCAAGCCAATTCAGTCGTAACCCGCTTCTTCCGCTCATAGTGGGCCGAGTGCATCTGATGAACTATTATGTAAGGAGAAGACAAATCTAGGGTGAAATTTATGGCAAGGCTGTTACCTCTCACTAACACCTACTCAGCGAAACATCTTCGATCACTAAAGCTGGATCCCTTTGAAGAATTTTCTTCCTCATCGAGCTTCTCAGGCCCACTACAAAGCTGGCATTTAACTCTTCTGTATGGCATCTGATTAGGGGTACCATGTGGAACAGGAAATAACCTTTGAATAACTCCACGTGATATTCCCGACATGGCCCAAAATAACCTCTTCAGACATGCTGAAACTTCCTCCGTATTGGTAACTCAAGAGGGGATTTATAAATCTGAAATATCTGCATTTTTATTAGCTCTGGTGACCCTGTATGTGATGTCAACTTCTTTAACTCATAACCCTTGTAGACATCCAAGGTTGACCCTGGTGATGTTCCTCTCAAAGTTTGCAAAATTCTGGCTGGAGGCACCATAATCTCAGGCTCTGCTAGGCTGCCTATCACCTTAGAGTTACTACCTTCTAAAGCAGTGTCTGTTACCTCAACATGAATCTCTATCTCGCGGTCAACTGGATTTGGTGGCGTCTCTTCCTTCTTGGCTGAAAATGAGTATCCTCTTTGAAGTTTGTATCTTCTTCCTGATCACCGTTTATATCTTTAATTGGAAGCTGGTTGTCCCCGTTTATCTTCGCACTGTCTTCGCATATCTGCAGCTTCTTTACCCAACTATTCGAAAACGTCTTGCTTGGTGAAATATATCACACCCTTGGTTGTGAATTCTGCCTTAATATGTCTAAATCCGTGGTACTTGTCACATTTTCTGTCTGTGAAAGACCTGCATATTGGTTTTGCTGGGTAGTAGCCAAGGGGGTCGCTTGGTGTTGCGGTCTCTCCACGTTGGAAGTTGGTAGTAACTGATATCGTGTTTTTCGCTTCATCTTCATATCTTCTCGTTTTCCCTTTGACCATTCAGATCACGGTCGAGGGTAGCCTTCTATTGGATTTCATTTTCAATGTTAGTTATTCACCGCTGAAGTCGGCGGATCTCTCGCCGTATCTTTTCCCGTGTTGGCTCGGGCATGTATCTCATTATTGGCATGACTAAGGTTAGGAATAAGAAGAAAAATTTTGGTGGAGTTAGGCGTTTGGTTGTGGAAATGATATCTGGTGGTTGGAAAGAAAGTTTTGGTTTATGGCAGATGCTAGGGAACTTAGGATAAAATTAGAGTTAAACTAGCTCTGATACCAAATGATAGGAGATGATAAAACCTAAACCACAAAAATAACTTTTATTAATAGGAAAATAGGATTACAACACACACAAACTGGAAATAACATCACTAAAGCACAAACAACACAAACGGATACCTCGAGAGTGTATCTCAAGGGTAGTGGAGGAAGGTGGTAAGGTGGGGTAGCATCTGGGGACAGCGGGATAGCAGTTGGGACGACTGACTGCTTGGAAAAGTGGAGGGGAAAGAGCTGGACAACAAGTTACTGCAGTAGAAACAGGGACGACAACACAAGGAAAAGTGGTTGGGGATAGCTTGCGACTTTGGGAAGTGGAAGAGATAAAAGGTGAGATACAATCACCACCTCAGAGTAGGATATAGCTGGAGCACCACCATGTCCTCGAATACCGCCCTAGAACATGGAGAATGATTCTATACAGGAAATCTAATTAAATGCACAACAAAACTTCCCAACTCTCTGAAAACAACCATTTATAGACTCCCATTAATGAAGGAAAGAAAAGAACTAAAGAAGGAAACTTCCTACACAAAATGAGGAGGTAAGAAAATCCATAAATTGCCATTAAAATACTTTCATTCGAAGAAGATGCAGAACTGGAAGGCGGACAAAAGCGCGGGAGGCTGTTCGCCTTGTCAGGAGGCTTGCTCGGGCCACTCGGCTCGGGAACCCCCTGGATCGGTCTCCAATTGGACCGGTTGGGGCCGATTCATTACTCCCGCTCGCGCGAGAGCCTTCTCGAACCGGCGTCCTGTCCACGCGAGGTTCTTCGTACCTGCGTCAAATTTTTTGCGACCTCATTATGTTGGGGGCTGTCAAGATAGGAGGATTGTTAGTTGATATAGTTTTTATTTTAAAAG
This sequence comes from Papilionanthe hookeriana x Papilionanthe teres, assembly GCA_022702705.1. Lineage (NCBI taxonomy): Eukaryota > Viridiplantae > Streptophyta > Magnoliopsida > Asparagales > Orchidaceae > Papilionanthe > Papilionanthe hookeriana x Papilionanthe teres. The sequence continues at coordinate 9,734,060 of CM040435.1, read as the reverse complement.
AATGATAAAATTTGATTAAAATAATCAAGATCATTGTTTGTGCGGAGCATGTTGATGTTAACATTAAATTGATTTTTTATCATAACAATAAAAGTAGGAAGAATAAGACTTTTAATCGAGTGCAGTATTATTGATAATCATGACCATTGCCTTTGGAAGGTTATCTTTCTTTTTTTGGCTGCAAAGTTAATGTTCTTTGATCTTTTTCTTTTTTTTAGGCTTCATGTTTATCATAGCCGATGTTGCAGAAATAGAGTTGTCCAACTTTGCCATTAATTTAGAGATGACTTCATTGCCAACATTGCCTTTCTTTTTAAGCTCATCTGAGTGAAAATAATTTATTTCGAGATGATAGGATTTCTCTACTTAAAATTTGAACAAAAATTTGATCGAATTCATTATTAAATTCTGCAACAACTGAAAACCCTTTCTCTTTTTATAAATTATCTGAGAATCATCGTATGCTTGAGATCTTGGCAATAATCTAGTCAAGACAATAGACTTTCTTTATTCCAAAGTATTTAATGACAATGATTTCCTTGTTAGGTTGTTGAGATCTGACTTTTGCTTTCACTGACTAGAGCAATATCTTTGACTTTTGAGCGTGTTTATTTGATAGTATCCCAAATATCTTTTGGAGGTGCAAGGAGCATTTATGACTCATAAATTTTAGGCATCATGAATTCATGATGTTCCATAATGATGTCATTATCATAAAATTTATTTCATTGTAAAGTGTAAATTTTGGGTTTTTTAGCCCTTGAAAGAGAATTCATAAAATTATGCATATATTATTTTTTTACTTTAGGAAGTGTTTTGCAAATTTTTGCCTCTACAAATAGATTATTCCATTCAATTAATATGAGGCAAGTTGCCCCTGTAGCCCTTCTTAATTTCAATTGTTTTTTTCTTTTTTGCATACTACTTAGAAAAAATAGATAATTATAATAACAAACACAAAAATTGTGCATAACAATCTAATATAGTTTGATCCATTTAGGGATTGCTGATTGATGTCTAGGCTCAGTCCACAAGCTCTTTTTTTATTTGTATATGAATCCGTGGGAGAGTTATGTTTTTGTAAGTAATGAATTCTTAACCTCAAACTGTTCTGATTTAGCACTCTTGCCGATGGCCCTTCACATGATGAATTATGTGTTTAGGATTTATTATGTGGATGGAGCTCTATATTTTTATTTATTTTCAAAGCATTTTTTAAACATTTTTTTTTTGAAATATTGATGCATCCTAACTTTCTTTGTAATGCTATTTTTTTTAAGTTGGAAATTGAAATATCAAGAACCAAAAATGTGGTTAACTTCGGCTTGATCATACATCATATGTACTATTTCAACTAGCAATTCTTTAAAAGTTCCATTTTTTGGATTGCTTTAGTAATCTATCAACTATATTAGATATGGCTGATTAAATTTTACTTCAAGATATAGGCTTGATCTCAAATAAAAATTATTTCGATCCCTAATTATGACTATTAATATCATCAACTTTAAATATAAGCATATTTTTAATATCATCAACGTTATATATAAATTTTGATTGTTGTTTTAAATCATTTTTTGCATATAAAGCACACTAAAAAATTCATAAACTGCTTACTTCAATAGATTCAACTTCAACCTTCAGTGATCATTGCATTAATGTATTTTTCTTATGCTTTAAGTAAGCTGTATGGGTATTCTTTTGGAATTTACATTTTTGCAATGATCTTAATAAGAGAATAATTAAAGATTCTAAAGTTATGCATAAAATCTCACTTTATCGTTTTGCTGAATAGTAGCTTATTTCATCCGCCATTTCTGATTTAGTTCTCTAGTGAAACAAATGATAGCAATGAAATAATCTAATGATAAATAATCTTTTTTGTGAGACATATAAACCTTGCATATTACCATGACACATTTTTTCTTCTTTATAATCGTTGAATTGATTATGCATTTAATCTATATAATCACCAAGTGACAAATATTACTCCTTTGGGTGTATATTTCATATGAATCCTTGATGACGTTGCTTGTTTTGAATTCCTAAATTATTCCTTTAAAAGAAATCTTTGAAATCTTTGATCCCTTTGAAAATTTCTAAGATCATATCCTATTGAATGTAAGAATGTAATTATGAACCTCACATTGTATAGCTGTCTTCTAGAAACTTAATTTATCCTGTTTTGTTCAAGTTGCGTCAATAATTAAATATTTTTATTGGTAAAATTAATGTTTAATGCTGTTGACATCATGATTTAACTACAGATTTTGATTCCAATTATATGTATGGCACATAAAAAGTTGATTCAAATTAAAATTGTAACTAAGATTGTTCCTATGTTAACCTTATCTATTAGTTTATTTTATGAGAATCCAAAAATGATTGATGTGATAAATGTTTATGGGATCTTTTGGCATGAATAAAATTCCTTTTTATGATTTTAATCTTGTGAGTGCAAACTTGTATGCATGATTTCTATTAGTGTACTGCAAGAACATTTGCCTAATTTCAACATGAGGCATGATTTTTTCTTGCTTTGGTATGTTTTTTATTCTATGCTTTAATCTACTTTTGTTGACATTGACTTATTTAATGTGCTAATTTCAATAAAAAGGTAACACATCGCAAATCTAATTTATAAAAAATTAACTCAATTTGCTTTATTGATATTGTATTCTTCCAATTTCTTAGTAAATTTTTTAGATTATTTTCAGTCAGTTTGTTATTAATTACTTTTGGAACATTGCTTAGTTAATTTAAATAAATAATTTATTGACTTAATTGGTAGTCTGTGACTTGTAAACCCTCAATTTATAGAGTAAATTAAATTATAACAAACATCGTGCTCGTTTCATTAGAAAAATTTCTTCCTAAGCCGTTTTGCATCAATAATGCTTGATGGTTTCACAATTTCTTCCTAAGCCGTTTTACATCAATAATCCTCACCTTAATATGCATTTCGTTGTATTTTTTAATTCTTGAAATATTCTTACCCACAACTCTTGATGTGGGCTTGTATTCTGTTTAAAATTGAAAATGAGATAATAGAATATTGCTATTTTCACAGGACATGCATTTATGCGCTTATTAGGTTTCTTATAGAGAAAAACATCCATTAAATAGCTAATGATATCTTTTCACTCATTTTGTGAGTATTAAATGATGACTTTAAAGAGATTTGAAGACAGCCACAACAAGACTTTATCCCACCAAGTGGGGGTCGGCTGTATGAATCCTTTTTCTCCATTGTGTCCTATTGAGTGTCATATTTTCATTTAATTCTAATGAATTAAGATAATGCATTATACAACACGCTCAAGCTTTTTTTAGGTCTACCTCTACTTTACTTAACAAAGAGATTTGAAGAAGTTGAAAAAATTTAATACCCATATCGATTTCTAATTGTTTTCATAAAAATATTGGAATCTAGTAAAGTTCATTCTTTTATGGAAGTATGCTTTTAACTTCAAGTGACCATGTGATCGCTAAGTGAAAACCATTTTTTTCACATAAGCCATAGAAGTCATGGAGAAATGTTGAAGTTTATGATAACCAGCATCCGGAGATCACCTTCTTCATGATCATCAACAACTTCTTTTCCCAACTATTTTGGGTTGGTATTATGACTCGTGAAATTTTATTTTTCATATATCTTATTAAGTAATGAGTAAGATTTTAAGTCTATTTTTTTGTAAATCATTTCAAACAACTTTTGTCATGTAATCTTTGGTCAACTTCTTTTTCTCCAAATTTTCTAATACTAATTTTATCAAAAATTGTAATAGGCATATTTTATTTTCTTCGTTGTACATGTTCAAATCACCTATATATATTTTCAATTATTTTAGATGTCATTCCAACCTTCCTTTGATATAAATATTTTTTAATTTATTCTTTCTTGTTTGGCCGTACATTAATCTTAAAAGTATTATTTCTACCATTCTCAATTTAGATATCTATGGTTTTCTTACAACAATCATTTGGATCCATACATTGTTTGTCTTGTTGAGGTTTTATAAATTTTATTTTTAGGCTTCCATGATATTCTTTTATCACACAATAAATAAGGTAGACTTGATTTTCTGCTATTAGCGACTTCATTTACTACATCATCTACGCTGATGAATTACTCAATGCAGACCTATTTGGTGATTCTTTATTAAGCTTTAGAAACAAATCAAACTTAGATGCTTTAAACAAAGATATTACATTCTCTTTGGTTTGTATAACAATTGCTGGATTTTGGGCTATAAATAAATTTGATGTTGCAGGCATACAAAGTCTGGCAATGAGCAATTCGTAACAGAAATCAGCAAATGGGTCTTTCATGAGAGGGGTCATCTAAAGGTGAATCTGTTTTTTTACTATTCTATATGGCTGACACTTCCTTAATTGGGGCATTTTCTACACAATTTTCTTATATATCTACATATCTAACCCAACTTTCATATTTACATACATATAACCTATTGGTACGATCTGGAGCAAAAATCAACACGATTCTCCACAGAAATTAGGGCAAAACAGATTTTGTATTGCAATAATCCAAACAACTCACACGAATACTAAAGATAAACATCTATAGTTCGAGAGGTAGGCGATCTCTACTTCCTACAATTCGAGAGGTAGGAAATGTCTCACAATTCAATCTCACGCGTTAACCTAATCCTAAACATAATAAGTCTATTTATACCCAACAATAATAATAATATTAGACTAAATTCCCCTAGGACTAGGCATAGACATAACAATACTTCCACGCCAAAGTACACCTTGTCGTCAAGGTGATAAAAAATTAGAATGTTGTTTGATCAAGTCAGGAGGCTTCCACCTGACGTCATTATTTAACCATATTTTTCATTTAATCAGGAATTTATAGAGATCCACGGGTGTTCAAAATGTAGTCTTGTTCACATCATTTGACCGCATATGAGTCGGTTGTTGGCCTAATCTCCAATCAATTTTAGAGAATATCTCAGCCCCAAACAGCTCATCCCGTTGCTTACCGATCACCAGGATCTCTATCAACTCCATCTCACGTGTCTCTTCCATCTCTGTTGACTTTGATTCAGCTTGCTTTTGTTTGTCCAAGCCATCTGAATGTCGTATTATTTATTCAAAGTGCCGCCGCTCGAGTCCGCTTCGGGTTTCCTTGCTTGATACCACAACTCCATATCCGCCTAAAGCTGTGACATTGTTCTCATGTCGTGCGAATCCTTTTGGTAGTTGCTGCTGGAGCCCGTTCTCGACATCTTCGCTCGATCCCTTGGCGGGCGGAGCCGGTTTTGTGTGAAACTCCATTATCTTCTTCATCATTCATTGTATATCTCTTCTGCTCTCGAATCCATCTTCCATTCAGCTCTCTATGGAAGAAAATCTATTTTTTGATTTGGCTCATATCTTTCTTTAATTTCTTCTCCAAATATTGCCATTCTCTTCATGATTTTTTTTTTAATCACAAAAGATGGAAGCTCCTTTACGTTGAAATGCCGTAGATGATTTCTCAGATAGTTAAAATCGTGACAACCGGGATCGTACAAAATTATGATCTAGCAAAGGAATCACAAGAAATTGTATTCCACGGAATAGCCATGGATCGAAAGAAAGAGATCTCGATGTTGCTATCGACATTGAAAGCCGCGATCCCACAACACACATCAGAAGTGTGGTTAGTTTCGAGTCTCCGTACACCTTGATTCTTCACGTTTAACTTCACACACGAGTGTTTCATGAATATTGTTACGAATCTTTGTACTTTGAGATTTCGTAAATTTCATCGGCCTTCACAGAAGACGGAAGATGTGTTTCCTTTGTAGCCTTCCGCACAAGCTGAAGGGTGTTAGTTTTGGGTCTCGATAAGCTGCGATCCTTTGTGTCGCCTCTATGACATCAAGTTATGCTGCAATCCTGTTCTCTTTCTCAGCAAGCTCAGAGCGCGATTGTATCAAAGGTTTTCGTCACGAAGTAGTTTCAGATCTCGGTAAGACGCGATCCTTCGCATCGAAGCCTTCTTCTATGAGTCGTGAGCTCATCGTTACCTTCTTCGATGAGCCGTGAGCCCATCGTTGCCGCGATCCCTTCACCTTCTTAGCAAGATTGCGTTCTGTAGGCCGCGATTTCGTCGCCTTTGCAGCAAGACTTCACCATAAGCCACAATCCCGGCTGCTCCTCTGCAGTCTTGTTGATCACAGAAAACGTGATCTCGACGCCTTCCTCGCGCCGATCACCACAATATCGTAGTGTCGGTCACGAAGGTACGAGAGTCCGATTGTATCGCGGGATTCGGTCAAGAAGGGATCCCGTTGATGCTTCTCAGCTACCGACTAATTCCATGGTGATCTCCCCATAATTGAAATTGTGCTTTGATACCAATTTAGTATGATTTGGAGCAAAATTTGGTACTATCTTCACAAAAAAATGGCAAAAACATTAATTTTTATTTCAATAAACCAGACAATTAAGAGGAATACAAAAGATAAGCACCTACAATTCTATTGGTATGCGATCTCTCCCACTTCCTACAACTCGCGAGGTAGGAAATCTCTCCCAGGCCCTAGACCTAAGACTCACAACTCAATCTCATGCATAATCCTAACCGTAAACATAATGAACCTATTTATACCCAATAATAATAATAATAGAAAGAGTAAATTGCCCTTAGGCATACAAAAGACAAACTTGCATTTTGACTAGGCATAGACATAACACATACCATTCAAACCTTTGATATGACATAAAAATGTCACTATCACTAACATTTTCAAAGTGAGGTACACCTTTTCATGCATAGTTTTCTCAAATTGTTATAAATATACATATCAAACTTTAGGTGTTAGATATGTAATACAAAAGAATTGTATGGTATGTAAATTTTCTTATTCAGAATGCCTTCATTTATCATTGAGAATACATTTTTTCGTTCCATACAGGCTGTAAATGTTACTCATCGCAAAGTAGCAGAGATGTCTGAACCTGCAATGTACCGTATCAATGATGATCTGGTAAGTCATAATCAATTATTTGAGCAGTGTACGTGTTAAGTTTTAAATTCCTAGCTAGGGATGCCACCTGAATTAAATGTTATATTTATATTTTGAATGGCGAAAGGAATATTCTGTTGAAATCTATGAATGGTCTGGAGCATCCTGGAAACCATATGTGGCAGATGATGTGCAGGTTCAATTCTATATGATGAGCCCTTACGTATTGAAAACTTTGTCCACTGACCTAAAGGTACAATCTCGAGCTGATTTTTTTCTCTTTTCTTGTTTCTTTCATGTTTGGACCCTCACTTGTACGAGAGGGAAGGAATTTGCTGGCAAGTATTTCATTTACCTATGTTGGAGTTAATGATATACTTTTTTGCAGGGACTTTATTTTACATCATTCAAGGTTCCAGATGTTTATGGCGTCTTCCAATTTAAGGTGGAGTATCAGAGATTGGGGTACACAAGCTTATCCCTTTCAAAGCAGGCAAGTAATACCAGCTTCATCTTGTTTCTTGGATATTTGTATTATCTTTTGTGAATTATTGAATTTATAACAGCAAAAAAAACTTAAGTTTATATTCTAATTTTATGTTAATTCAAGAGCCTGATTGATAGTACTGCTCTCTATTCCCCAAGAAAGCATGAATATTTTCCAGCCGCCTAAAACTGTTGGTATGGTCAATGCCCAACAAAAACCATGTATCAAATGGAAAGATAATGGCCAGTGCTTTCTTAGTTTTTAAAATCAGAGCCATTTTACATGCAAATGAAGTAGATTTTAGTGTTTCAATGCAGTGAAGATTATGTGGCATGTTTTGGATCAAATGCTTTTTTAATCATGATATCTAAACATAATATACATGCTCCTGCTTAATGGAGAATTGCTACATACATTTAGCAAAAGACTATGGTTCCATTATATTTACAGGTATTTTATGGTTGCTTATGATGGCCAATTAATTTGAATTGTTTCAATACCCATCTGAATTTATTTTAACATTTTAATATTAATTGGAACAGACATACAATAACAACAACAACAAACCTTTATCCCACTAAGATAGGAACAGACATAAAGCTAGTAAAAATATTAAAATAACTACAAAATTTTAAGAAGATGAGAGCTTAGGTATGGTAGAACAAAGAACATCACATAAAGATTTAGTGGGCGCGTAAATTGATTTGATTTATTTTGTAGAAGATAAAGTGTACCTCCGTGTGATGGATGACATTATGTATGGATTTAAAATTGGGTGGTTAAAATGAAAAGTCTATCAACAGTATCATGCAATTCTAGAAAAATGATGATGATTTAAAGGCGAGCTTTATAAAACTACTATAAAATTGAATTTGCTATATAGATTTTATTTTTGGGTTTTCATGAAGTGTCATTGATGGATAGCTTGCAGGGCGTGTGACATAATTGATAATTTTGAGATGCATGAGTAGTAAAACTAGAAAAAGTACAAGGAAATATAAAATTATATAAGGGATGATGGAGTAACACTTTTTATATATAAAATGTTGGCAAAAGACTTACGTGGTTTGGGTCTGTACAACATAAGTCAAACAATGCATCAGTAGGGTGAAGTATATAGAATTGATATGGAATGATCAAATGAAAATGAGAAGACCAATGTTATATGGTTAGAACTCGTGTAAAAAAGACTTTGCTTGAACTTGAATTAATGCCCCATTTAACATTGAACAAGAATTAATGTTTGGGGATTATCAGTTGACTACTAACATGGAACAAGGCTAATTATAATTAGCAATTCTTAATTAGACAATTACATATTATATTACATTTTTTAACGGACAATTTTTAAAATGATTGCTTAATCCATGCCATTTTTGAATAGCACAAATAACCTCCACAACATTATATTATTGTCATCAGCATTATATTACATTGTATAGGTTGCAGCAGCGCTGAAGGCATTAGTAGGCTTCTACATATACATTTCGTAGAAGTGTCATTCTTTCAAGATGTTTCCTATATTTGATTTAGTTGTTGCATGCGTATAATTAGGACATGGCACAAGCTATCTTACTTTTGGGAGAAGGGAGTCAGTTTTGGGATGCATTGATGCTAGTGACAAAAGTCGGTTTAATTACCAAAGATATTTAATTTATTTGATATGTCCAAGGAGCGGGAATTATAGTGTGTTTGACAATAATTATAACTAGTTGATGCGCGTGTTAACATGTTATGGTGGGTCTCACGAGGTATTAAGAGAATGCAGCCATCAACAACCCTAGGGGTTGTTTGGCTGTAAGATGGATTTAGCATCAGTAGGATTTAGTAAATCCAGATTTATTAAATTCATCACCTTGCTGGATTTATTAAATCCGGATTTAACATAAATCTGAAGCAAAATTTGGACCTTAAATCTAAAATTTCACAAATCCATTGAACTTGCGCTTTTTTTATGTTAGGCTGGATTTAGTAAATCCAATATAAAAATCCTATTAATAGTGCGCTACCAAACACTCCCCTAGAATTTGGAATGGCAACAAAAAGAGAAACCATGTATAGTCCTAATTTTCACCAGCGAATAAATAAATTAAACCAATAAGCATATCAAGGAACCAACATGCGGTGCATTCCAATGGGTATAAGGTTGATATCACAATAAAAGGTATCACTTCATGCCATTGCCTTGAACATTTAAAGTGAAAACCAAGTATCACTGGGGAACCTTTTTCTCATGGGAAAGATAAGGCTGTTCTTATGCTGTTGAATTGTCCATGCCATGTTTTTGAGCCTTCATTGATCATCGCTCACTTTTTTAAACCATGATTGGTCATCCTTCATTCCCTCTCATTCATTGCAAAATGAGGAGTAATCGATAGTTACTAATAAAGAGCCCAATGATCATTGCTAAGGTTTCGCTGAATCCATCCCAAAATATTTTAAGTTCATGGACTCGGAATGAATTGTTATAGCAAGTTCCCTGATCAGTATCTACATTTATAATATATTTTTCTTGTAGCAAGCACTTTGAACTAGAATTCACCTTTTAAATCCCGGTGAAAGGAAACATATGAAGCAAATATTCATTAGGAGTGTAGCCTCCGCTGACTAGCGACATATTTAGTTGATACTTCTCACTTTCACGGGAATTGACTTATTTATTTGTGTTTTTGCTAAATAAAATTGATTAATAGGGTAAAATCTGATTATGTATTCCTCCCCTAATTTTCACTTGGTTTCCATCATGAAAGAGCTCAGACCTGGATTTCAAAACCCATAGAAGGGGTAGTTTTCTATTCTTTATTCAGTATAGGTAGGCAGTTCCATGTTTTTATAATGATTACTATTAGAGTTATTCTAATCGGCTTTATGGTCCTTCTTGTTCCGACTTAATATGAAATGATGTTTAACTTTTATTTTGTTTTGCACCTGTAGAAGTTTGTTTTGCAAATATGACATTTACACATGAGACGCTTAATTTTCACTTCACCATTTTTGTTTAAAAAATTTATTCAAATAACCGATGCTTCAGATCCCTGTTCGGCCATTTAGACACAATGAATATGAGAGATTTATCCCAGCTGCCTTCCCTTACTATGGAGCATCATTTTCAACTGTAAGTGTGCTCTGAATTCAAGTTCATCTCTTCTCATTTTCATAAATGCATCCGCCTTTACTTTGCTGGGGAACTGTGATTTCCATCAACCTGGAATATCAGAAGCCCCTCTCAGTTACACACATCAAATTTTTGTTGCTTGAAATTTTAATAAACTATTGGTTGAAATAATTTTTCATTTTTTAATGGTGATTTATGAGTGCAAATATTTTTTCTTGCAGATGGCTGGATTCTTTATTTTCACAATTGTTTACCTCTACAATAAATAGGTAGGTTCCTTCAGGCCCGAGGAAGGTTTTGCGGCCGATTTCGAATTGACCATGAGGTGATGAGTAGTTTAGTACCGTTCAAATTGAACTCTATACATGTTGGTTTAAGCTCTTTTTTTGATAAAATTTTGGAGAAGTTTAGATTTAAAAACTTATTTAGGAGTTTCTCAGTATATCTGGAAGACCTCTGTTCTGGATTCTTGGCAAAATTAACATTGTAATCCATTTTACTTCTTATGAATTAATTTCCTGCTCCAACATTTCTCGTTTTACCTCTAGCCTACAGCACAATCAATGTGGATGCTCGTATTATTTCCAATGCTATTAAATGAGCGGTGGATAGTCTACATTTGGAACCGTGCATGTGGAATTACCATTTCCTGACCATTTGATTCAATTTCCAAAAATTGCATTTGATTCTTATGAGAGTTTGTTTTAACAGGTTACATTTTTTCTTAAAAATTATATTAGTTATTTAGAAAATTTTCATCTTGAAAGAAGGCTTCAAAATTTACTATAGATGTCAATAACCGGTGTAGTGAGAGAATTCTTGATTCAGGCTGGTTGGGGGTACACAAACTTCAGTGGATTTTATGCTTATTTTTTAAATTCTGATACGATAGATTTGTTATGATAATTAAATTTCTTAAAGAAATGTAAAAATTAAATAGATGTTATTTAATTTTTAAAATTTCGAATAACTGAGTATTAACATCTTACCAATCCATCGCTCATGAGCAACTTTGCACGTTGTAATGATGCTTCCGTTGTTTTAACCTTATAATTATTTATTATCTTTGGGTACCTAAAATTTTAACTTCGTCAGGACTATAGTAATGCTTAATTTTTGAATACTTAACATTTATGCACGAAAAAACATAAAACATCATTCCATTCGAATGAAAAATCAAATGTCAACGCCATGACTTTTATCCAGAAGCTCTAAACTTCTTCCTTCCTTTTAAAACAATAGAGTCTCAACAACTTCAACAAAGAAGATAATTATGAATCAACTTTTTATTGAATATTAATTTAAAGTAATTGAACTATAAATAAAAATGAATTATCAAATAAAGAATAAAGTTATAGTTCATGTCATTGAGTCCATAGTGATTGCCAGTAGAGCGACATAAGTATTATAAATGTAATTTTGTCAATAATTTCATCTATGAATACTGGTATTTCCTTTTTTCAGCTTGTGCTCAAGACTGATCTACCGCGAATGATTTGATTACACTTTTTACTACGGTTTTGCTATGAAAAAATGTTGCCAGGTGTAGTCTGAAATGCAAACAAAAATAAACATACAGAAAAAAATCATCGTGAAGCACAAATGAACGTACAGAAACACACAATAAAAAAATTTTCTGATGCAAGTTTTTAAATTTTTATTTTTATTTTTTCATCATTCCCCTTCAGAAATTAATTTTTTTCTAAATAATAGTTTTGCACTGAGAATCATGTTTAATTAACAAATAAAAGAAAAATATCAAAATAATCCCTTGTATCTTTGCAAGGGCTATTTTAATCCCAGAATTTACAGAAGCGTCCATTTAGTTTCCAAATTCTTTTAAATGAGTTGAAATAGTTTGATGTAGCCCACCATTAAGAATTAAATTAATATTTTTATAAACTCTGAGATTAAAATGACCACCCATTTAGGTACTAGTTGTAGTCAGGGGACCATTGTGACACTTTACAAGATTCAACACAATACTTTTAACCTCAGAAGGATCAAGTTCTGGAGTCCATCTTTGAGTTTCTCCTCAATTTGAAAGCAGAAAATTTGTGAGCAGCTTGACTTTCAATAACGACGCCACTGCTGAGAGTTTGTTTGCTCTCCACCCTTTTATCGAACAGAATGGAAGATTGCCGTAAGATGTTAAAAAGAGAAGAACCGGTCTCTGATTCTGCCTGCACCGTGCTTTTGGTTACAGATGATTTCACTTGCGAACTCAACCTATCTTTCTTAGAATTCTTTGCAGATATACCTTCTTTTTCAGCCTAAAAGCCCAAAAGATAATATTAAAATGTTCGCATGTTAGGGATTTAAAATAAATTTTTGCAATTAAAATAGAGATGGTAACATGCTATGCTGACATTTACTAAACAAGTGAACAATGAGATGCATCAAAATTGTTGAAACTGGATCACTGCTGCATGATTTTTGACTCAACTCATTGAATTTTGGTAGATTTACATATCTAACGCCTAATTCTTCAGTTTTTAAATATATCCCACCTTATTTATGCAAGCAAATGTGTATTTCACTTTTTCGAAGTTAAAACAGAGGTATTTTTATCGTAATATGAAAGATATGGGAGGTATAAATGCAAAAAAAAAAAAAAGAAGCAAATTTTTGGTGTTAGATATATAAATACATAAGAATTGCATGGTATGTAAGTAAATTCCCATTGAATTTTAAGTTCAGCAAATTTGGAGTTCAAATTCAATTTAATGATATTACTAAGTTTGCGAGATATGGATAAAACAACTGTTTTTATATTTCCCACCACAGCCTCTATTTCTGTGCTGCTCACTTCTACTGCTCTGCCATTCACGTTCCCACCCTCCATTTTACGATAACCTAAGTTAGGTAAATTTACATAAATACCACACAGTTCTTACATATTTACAAATCTAACATCTAAACTTTGTTTCTTGGTCTGGATTATAAAACAAAATCATTAAAAGATGTAAATTTTCAAATTTCTACAACGATCCAATAAAATTGTATTCTCTCTCAGTAATTGTATGAGAATAGATTTAGATTCCTTGAGCATTTTGCAGATCTTATCGACAACATTCATGGGATGATTCCCATTTGAATATCGATGTGCATCAGCATTTTGATATAAATTTTCAATTTGGTGATTTCTACCATTGATCTTTTTATTGATTTGCTTCATAATTGATATGCATGTGATTGAAGTTTTTTCTAAATTTCATACATGTTAAGTTCATTTTTTATAGCGGGAATCTTGATCATTATTCAAGTTTATTATGAGATTTCAAATTTTAATGATTATGGTACCATCATTCACAATGAAATAAGTGTATGGAATTTTTGCATCGAAGTTGATTAATATTTACTAAATGAAAATTGGTAGCCTAAAAATTGTAGCTTTTCATGCTTTTTTATTTTGCAAATCAATCCTATCTTGCATTTGTGAACCTTGGACGCTAGTGTGACCTCCATAATGTTTAATATTTTTTGGGCAATTACGTACATACAACACAATTCCTATGTATTTACATATCTAACACCTAAACTTTACTCTTTTGACATTTATATCATCTGAATCTTTAAATGTACCATTGTTTTAACTTTTAAAATGTGAAATGCACCTTTTCATGCATAGGTTGGATGTCATATATGTAAAAATTGAAGTTTAGGTGTTAGATATGTAAATACATAAAAATTGAGTGGTTTGTATGTAAATCTTTCAATATTTTAATATAAGTGTTTTTAAAGAATATTTATGGTGACATTATGCTTGCATATAAAGCATATTTGCCAGAAAACTAGAAACATTGTGTTTAAAAAAAATAATAATAAAAAGAAAATATCAATGGACACTGTATATAAAAGTAATGATATTTTACCATCTCTGTAGTGATATCAGATGTTACAATATTGCTCCTGCTATTGCTGTCATCACGACCAAAAATGAATGTCTTGACGGAAATAGATCGTTGTTTATATGATGACGAAAGTGAACTATTCGCTCGATTGAGAAAAGAAGACTGCAAAAGCAGATAGTTAGAATGATACCCAGAATAAGCATATACTATCAGACAACAGAAACCCATTGCGAGGACCAAGTAGAGTTAAAAGAACTAACGAGTTAAATTAGTTCAGCGTTTTGCTCCATTTCTCGTGGAAAAAAGCAGTACATAGTATAAGTAGCTATAAGACATGAAATACTGCTGAATTATTCCATTTTCACTTGGAAGTTTAGTTTTTACTAATTATTCATCAAAATTTCAAAGATCCAATAATTAAAATAATATAAATATAAGAAGGGAAATTTACTTGCATAACACAGTTCATTCATTTACAATATCTAACACCTAAAGTTTGATATTTAAATTTGACACATTGCTATTAAGAATCTAAGCATGAAAAGGTATATTTCACTTTTAAAAAGTTAGTATAGCAGTACTTTTAATGTGACGTCAAAGATTTGAGTGTTATGTATGTAAATATGAAAGAATAGCTGTTAGTATGTAAATATGTAAGAATTGCAAGTTTGTATGTAAATGTCCCGTATAAGAAAGTTTTAAACCCTATTTCACTACCCAATTGATACTTTCAAATTATGAAAGGCTAGACTTATTTCTTTTTTTAAACCTAATATAGCAAGAATAAATTGCAATGCAGGGGTAACATAATGCTCTTGATTGGAATTTAACAAAGCATACCAACGGCTTGATACACAGCATGGACCTTCCAAAATAATGATTAAGCTACTTTACTAACTTCTATCAAATTCAACAATTGTAGACAAAAAAAACAGGGCATAAAAAGCAAAGAATTATCAACCACTATGACTTACCTTTGACGAACTATTGCTGCTTCCGGGAGAAATAAGAGAATCAAAGAGAGCTGCTGGAGGGCAAGCGATTAAAAATTAATAAAAAAATTTCAAACATTGTTAAAGTGAAAACACACACACACAGAAAAAGAGATAAAGGTTTGCTTACGCGCTGAAGTTTTCGCTCTCTTCTTGGTACTTGGGGCAATGTTCAACTTCTTTATCAGACCAAAAAATTCTCGAGAATTTTGATCTTCCACTGGAGATATCAAGGAAGGTTCCTCCTGAATTAGTAGGCAAAAATATTGTAATTTAAATACCATATTTTGTGTCAAAATTATGCTTATTACTAAGTTCTCATTTCTTTTGTCCGGTTTCTTAACTAGAACTTCAATAACTAGCTAACTGTGATGATCATGGATTTTATTTTTTTATCATAAAAATGAAAGTTAAGTGAAGTAGCAGAAGCATACACACAATTGCATTCATGGATATATTGTCCTCATTTAACCGGCATGAATAAAGTTAAATCAACCCCAAGATCAAAATTCCAACTTTTTGCTAGGACAAATCATTAGGTGGTCTTATAGTCATCAAAGGCTTCATAGCTGGGATTAAATTATAATAAACTACAGACATAAACAAGTAGCAGGTGATAATACCCTATGGCCAAGTGAAAATAATTCAAATTAAAGGATAAAATTAATTTTAATAAACTTCGCTAAATTTCAAAACAAATTCAAACTACACACAGACCAACAATATGCATACAAATATGAACAGAAAAATTACACTGATTGCATAGATTGAAATTTAGTTGACATATATGAAAAAGGAATTTGAAGTTATAGTGCCTAAAAAATTCATAAATGCAAAAATTGAGGATTCCAAGTCAAAAATGGAACGTTGAGCAAAGAGCCAATTCTACCACTTCAAGTTGCCAGAATATCCATGAATAGTTAACACAAGGGGAAGAGAAGAGTATCACATTCAAACTGCAACAGCAACATGGTTAGGAAAGAAAGGGCTTGTTTAGGATCAGTTTAGTTTTTTTTTTTTTTTTATTCTTTTTACTTTTATTTTTGTTTTTAAAACATGTTTGTTCGATTTGTTTTTACATGTCTTATTTTTTGTTTCTAAAAACATAATAACATTTTCTTAAAAATACTCAAAACAACTAGTAAATTTTTTAGTGTTTTTAAAAATAACTATACTTTAGTCAAATTGTCAAACATGCTTTTGTTTTAAATCAAAATATAAATAAAATAATAAATAAATAAATAACAAAAGTTATCTTAAACAACTCCTAAACTTTCACAGAGAGTTGCTTACATGATGCTTAAGAATATGATGACGAATAAGATTCTTTTCCGTCTCTTCATCATCCGATGGTACGTAAACGTCATTAGCATCAGTAAACATGCGCGAAATCATTTGTTTGGCCTTTTTCAAGCTTTGATGAGAAGTATCTATTGGATGATTCTTATACAACGCTTCATCATCACCACCATTATCATCATCATTGCATTCATCGTCATCATTATCACTTCTATCGTAATTATCATAATCACCAACATGAATTAATGCTCGTTTTCTAAGTCCTTGACGACCAGATTTTATCCTTTGGAGAACATTGTCAGTTTCAGCAGCATCTTGTTGCTCGAGCCACTTCTGATGAAGTTCATTGCGTTTCTCTTGGTCCATCGGAGCCTCCTCATAGCCAGTAGCAATCAGGTCGTCAAGTTCTTCGTGTTCATCAATATCATCTTCATCTTCATTCTCTTGAAACTTCAACAGATCACAATCACTGTCTTCTTCTTCTTCAGCCTCATCATCAAGAAAAACTTTTGCGATGCCATCTTTAGGAGATGAATCCTCGTTCAACAAAACATTGTGAGCACTAGGACTAATGTTTTCCTTGTCGCTTTCTTCTTCCGAAGACGAACTGTATGAAATGCCATCAAGCATCTTAAATCAGACTAACTCGGTTGAAACATAAAATATCTTCAGGTGTTATTTAGAATGATAGAAGTGCGCAACAATTACTGTAAAATGTTTTAAAAATCAAGGGGATATAATGATTTGGGAACCCAAAGGAATATCAAACTAACAATTTGTAAGTTACGTAATGGTATCATATTGGCCAGAAATTACATTGCAATAACTAGAAAGCATTTATAGGACAATGAAGCCCAAATACAAAAGAAATTTAGATGGTTTATACGTTATTTATAGAACGAATTGCGTTTCAGCCCTTAAAAAATTGTAGAAAATTTTATAATTTTGTCTTGCATCAAAGATTACTGAACAAATTTCCTTTTTGAGATGTAGCCTACTTTTGAGTATTAACATTGATATGGTGCCTAATTATTCATCGAATCATGCTTGAAATTTGATGCAATTCTTCAAACACAAAAATGCTAAAAAGATATGAATACAAAACTTCAAAAATTAAATTAATTTATAGGAATGACTTCAAGAAAGTGTAATTTAGTAAAAATAAAATAAAAATGCTACGCTTACAAAGAAAAATTAAATCAACACCAAAATTATCAAAATCTAAGATTAAATACTGATCAGTAAGATAGCGTTTCTATTGTTGCATGAAACTAAAAGGATGAAAAGGAGAATTGCTTCAAATTTGATATTATAATTTAAAAATATTACGTCATTATCAATATGAACTTCAAGATTAAATACTTGGGATTGAATGACACAGCTGATGAATATCTTATGCCACTAGTTCTCCTATTTGAGATGCATGCTTCCTCCAAATAAATACCAATGAAACCATTATTTATCCAAACAGATTAACAACACCTGGTGAACTGTAAAGCCCAAATGAGTTAACAAAATGAGAGAACATGCATTGCTAATTCAGATGAAACAAAACTTGCTTGCCTGATGACCTAACACTTCCGATAAGCTGCAAATTATAAAGAGTTGAGCATTCCCCCATCTCTAAAAGAAAGCAAATAAAAACCAACTGAAGCTTCCTAAAACGCAATGATCAAACACAGCTAACCATTCTTTTCATTAAAAATGATAGCAAGATTTACCTACATACCACTCAATTCCTATGTCTTTACATATTTAACACCTACACTTTAATATTTACATATACACCACCTTTCCTATGCATGAAAAAGTGTATTCACCTTTTAAAAGTTTAAAAAGGTGGTATTTTTTATGTGATTTTAAAGATTTGGTTGGTATAAATGTTAAAAAAAAAAAGAGAAAAACAAAGCTTAGATGTTAGATATGCAAGTACACATGAATTGGCTGGTAGGTATGTAAATGTCTCAAAATGGTAGGATGAACAACACAGCAAGCTTCTTGCACTTACACGTCATAATCGCTAGAGCTGGCATCACCACCATCATTGCCTCCACCATCAATAGTTAAACAAGAGTTAAGTGGGTATGAAGGAATATCTTCCTGAGAATTTATTAGTTTATCAACTCCAGTGCTTGGTTGGAAACAACCTTTGTCTTCCTACAGTAAATGCTACAGTTACATCAGTGGCTCCTGCATTGACGGAACTATAGAAGATGTAATAGGAAATTTCCATACTTTAAAAAGGCTACCTGTGTATCATTAGTTGGATTCTTATGTGTGCCGTCTGAGCCAACATCAAGGTCCTACACTTATGAAGAAAGGGAACACTTTATATCCGTAGATGTTATAAACAATAAAAATAATTATTTAGACATATCAAACATAAATTAATTAGCTGTAAAATGTCTGATCCTGTACTTTCATGTTATTCTGAACCTTGATCATCTGCAAGAAAACCCAATAAACCAAAATTTTACAAAATAAAACAAAAATCATACGTGAAAACATTATGCATAAGCAGTGTGGATATAGAACGTTAGTTATTAGATCAAATATACAGTCAAAAGTAAGCAAGGAAGCTTTGTTGCGTAAATTAGCATTTAAACTATGCACATATGAAAATAAGATTCATTTCCGGAGAAAAAAGAGTCATCACACACACACCATTTACAAACCATATGTATCCCCCTTTTAATGGTAGTTTTTGCCGCAGTTTTCAAAATAACACAGCACATCTTATGAAAGGAATTGTCCGGAATAGATAATTTAGATCCACCCCACAGAGACAAAGTCCTTCATTCATGCAAAACTATCAAGTAACAAAGTGTGCAAAATCAAGTAGTGCATGGGGCAATCAAGATCAATAGTAGCACTATCATAAATGCTTGAGGCACAAGTTTTTATGAATCCTCATGCAACATTTCTTTAGTGTTATACGAGATGTAAACTTCACATAAAAAATCATTTTTTAAAGATAAAACAGAAAAATAATCCAAGACCTACCACACATTCATTCCTATCAGTCTCTTCTATGTTGCTTTGTCCGTTCACAGGGCCTGCCTTACAATCACTCCCGGCAGTAGAGTCAGCATCATCAACAAAAGGTAACGAACCAAGAATGTTAGAACTACAACAAAAAACCAAAACCATTTCAACAAATCCGAACATTCAAAGATATTTTATAAACATTTTTTTGCAACAGCGAAATAAAATTATATATCAGACAAACCTTTTCAATATTTCTAGCTTCCTGAGACGAATCTTCTCTAATACTGAAGATATTGGTTTCTGCATGAGCTGCACAGGCTTGAACGATGCATTCCTTGTCTCTGCACCGTAATGTCACAGTCATTTTACATATATATACTTCTTCGAATTCTTAGAGATGGTTAAATATTGCTATTTTTTACCTCGCAGAAGCCGCTGTGATTCAGCATGCAGGCGCTCCAACTCGGCCTTCCTTTCCTGTCAAACATTTCAGCACAACTAAGGCAGCACAATGTTTAAATGTGTAATATTATGAAAAACAATATATTAATATTAAGAACGATAAAAGTTATGCAAACCTTCTCGAGCCTTTTCCTTTCCCGAACAGATTCCTTCGGCTTTCCATTCGGATCTTTGAGCTTCCTAGACTTTCCCTTTTTCTTCTTCATATTCGGATCTTCATCTTCATCTTCCAAATTAAGTTTCCTCTTCACATTTTTTTCCTTCTCCGATTCCCCCACTACCACTACCACTTCATCATTTCCGCCCCCACGTTCCTTCACCTCCTCCTCCTGCATATACGGATCCCGCATCATCTCTTCACCACTCCGATACACAAACAAAGGATCGAGCTCCGGTGCCGGACCCGTTTCCTCGCCGAAACCCTCATTCTCCGTCGCATCGGAGGAAACCGTCCGAATCGCGATGGATTCCGGGATCGGCATGGTCGGAGCATCGGGAACCCTAGGAATCCCCAACGCCTGCGAAAGTGAAGCAGCTGCAGCCTTCTTGAGGCGCTTGAGCTTTGGTTTGGAAGGAGAAGAGGATGGTCTCTCCGGCACGGGAAGGGCCAATTCGTCCTCTTCGTCGAAGCTCTCCATTACCAAGCTAGACAGCTGAGTCATCGACATGGAATGGATGGAGAGTGACAGAGATCGATCTCTAGGGTTTGAAAACGCTCCAGTGGGAGGCTCGAAAATTGAAGTGAGAGCATGAGAGGGAAGAGGAAAGTTTCGCGCCAATAGCCTATATATACGGGCGGGCGGGCCCTAAGCCCGTTGTTGTGACTGTGGGTCGGGTCGGCCCGGTTTTTCTTAGCTTCATTCCGATAGGGGCCGGAAACGAGAACTTAATTGTTAGGCTATAATTTAATTGTATTAATTGAAGAATATTCAATAATTATTTAAATATAATTTTTTAAATTTGACATATAAATGATAGTTTAAGGCTCCATTTGGGGCAGTTTATCTACTGCAAGATTTCAATGCCGCTACCGTTTGAAACTACATTTGAGCAATTATTCGAAACACGACTGTCTTTACACTAAATGCGAAATGTAGTCAAACCGCATGTCACATTTTCGATAAACAATTTATCTGATAAGATATTGTCCAAACGCACCCATAAATAATGATACTTTTTTTCTTTATTTGTGTAAATAATTAATTAAGATCGAGTATTTTTTTAATGTTTTGCGATAATGAACATATTGTTCACTTATAATTGAGAACAATTTAAATTTTTTTATCTCATGACTTTTGTCATTTTTTGGTATTCTATACGATTCTATTCTTAGTTTGTTTGATTTGTTCGTATGAATAATCTTGATAATGAATAATCGTTGATATTTATGTGATAATGTTATTACAAATTTTTTTTATGAAAAATCAGTCATGACATCAGCTTCTCATTGCACGAGTACAATGCGTGTAAACTTGTTTTTAGATTTCAAGACGCATGTTTGCTAAAACACGATTTACCTAAATGAGTGCATTCTAATACGCACACATCAAATAATGCTCAAACGGATCTTAATATGACTTGTGTTACATAAAAATTTATTCAATCTTAATGAAATATTTGAATTGAAAACTTCAAGAATTAAATTAATAACAATAAAAGTCTCATTTATAAACCATTATAATCAAACTAAAAAGTTAAGATTTAGGCTACATTTATCAAAATAATGCTATAAAATTAAATAAACCTTCCAACGTGTAGCAAAGGTGATATATATAAATATATAGATATATATGTAAAACTTGAATGTTAGGTGATTGATATGTAAATACACAGGAATTGAATAGTATGTATGTAAATTTTTCTTTTTTATTTTAATAAAAAAAATCTAAAAGCCAACTTAAAAATTTTCATCAATATTTCTTAAAATTATATGTTATTTTATACAATTTTAAAGACATTACATTAGGAATGAATTGGAGGGCCCCAAATGCAAAATTATAATGATAATATGATACAATATACTTCCCTCTTAAATTTATAGTCTGATAACAAAAAAAGTTGAATATAAACAAAGAACAATCCTGAACCGCACAGCAGCTTTTCAACTTCTCACCAGTAATCGCGCTGCTTCAAAAATACTATGCGAGGAAAATTAGATCTGTCTGTTTGGTGCAAGTATGCGTTTAAATTAAAAAAAATGGCCGTTTTACAGCAAAATTTTATTTTTTACATTTTGAACCGCCGAAAATCTATCATTTCACATCAAAAATACCACATTTTATTTTTTAAAATAGTGAAATACACTTTACATTTTCAAGCATAGGTAAGGTTAGCTATGTAAATACACAGGAATTGAGTGGTATTTATGTAAATCTTCCTAAAAAAAGCAGCATTGAAAAAATAAAAAAAATGAAGAATTAAAACATTCAAAATCTCATCCTGCAATAACATTCCTGAAGGGAAGCAGTGCGACCCTCTGGAAGAATAGAATTCAAATACAAGAACTGTACAAATATTTCTCTTAAGAATGAATGAAACAGTGTTAAATATCTTCTATGCGCCCACTCAATAAAAATGATCCGTTATTGACCATCTAATCCAATACATGATATCAAAAAAAAAAAGTATAAAATGGTTTGGAAGTTAAATAAAAAGTGAGAAGATTTGCAAAATGCATGAACTGAAGGTGCAATGTGTAACAACAACAATCTTCTTACAAATTTATCTGGGCTGGGGAGCAGCAATGATCTGAACAAATCCTGATAATTGTTCTGAGGGAGTAAGGGGCAGTCCAGGTATTATCTTTCTGTCGATCGAGTATTGGAAGCGATTCGAACCTCCGAAGCTTTCGATGGATCTCATGTACTCAGAAGCATTGTTCTCGATGATGAGAGCATCTTCGAGTTCTCGAACGATGTCAATCATGTTCGGTCGGTAGGCGGAGAAAGGTTCGATGCAGGCCAAAGCTGCCTCCACAACACGCCACAATGCCTCTGCATGATAACTACCCTTTATGTTCGGGTCAACCATCTCATCAATCCTTTGTTCCCTGATAAATGGCTTGGCCTGCATTGACATTTTTGTAAATACAGCAAAGAAGGAAAATGCAATGGATTTATAAATTGGAAGATTTACATACCTAAATTTTACTTTTTACATGTCACGTTACTTATGAATGAATAGATACATTTTACTTTTTAAAAGTTAAAATAGTGATATTTTTGATGTCATGTAAGAGATTTGAGTGGTATAAATGTAAAAATTTTAAATGTAGGTGTTCAGCAATTGTTAAATCTTTAAAGCAAGGTGCCGAAACCTAAAGCATGAAGAAGGGGGTGAAAAATCTCAGGAACATCCATAAGGGGATGGAATTAAGTAGAAGAACCATAACTCAATATTTTATTCACCATATCATCTTTTATGATGAATAACATGATTATTTAAGGAAATAACCACAAAATTAAAAGTACAAATTACTGCTAAACCTACTACAGTTAAAATTATAATAAACAAGAAAATGTAAAAAACCTGCTAATTCCAAATTAAGTAAAGAGAATTCTTAATATACATATATATCATTATCAATTGATTGACAAATTGTAGCAAATAGTATTTCACATATAATTTGTAAATTATCAGAAGGAAGACACTAGTTCTGTCTGAACTGACTTATATTTCACTGGGTCTTTTTTTAGGTAAAATTGCAATAAAAAAAGGAATGCTTGAAACAAAAAGAAGGTTAGCCCTACAAGAAAGCTAACTGAAAATAAATGCAGAGAACTTTGTGCATGATCTAAGAGATAATATGGCTTAAGCCGTACCCATTCAACTAAGCTCCATTCGTTGCGTGGCCTATGTATATTCAAAGGCTCTCTTCCGGTTACAATTTCTAGAAGCACCACTCCATAGCTAAATACATCACTTTTGGTTGATAGCTGCTGGGTAGAATAATATCTGCACAGATAGAAAGGAAATTAATTATATTCTTTGTTGAATTATATCTTGCATCATTTCCATTAAATAATACCAGGGAATTTGCAATCAATATAAGCCACTTCAACAAAAATGCTAATGTTAAATCAGCTGGCAGATATAAAAGCACTCATATATGAGAATTTAAATAAATTAGCCTGTAACCAAAATCTGGGTTGTAGTCCAAAAAAAAAAACAATAATAATAAGAAAAATAATAATAATAAAAAAACTGACAAAGTCAAGGCAATTAATATGCGGCCACAGCTAGAAGAATAGGATAAAAATAAAGACAGCTTTTTATGTATACAAATCTCAAAAAAAGAGGCACAGGGAAAAAATAATGCATTTACGGTTCTCTATGGGGAAGCATCCTGCTAAAAAGCAAAGTATGAATTTTAAACTATAAGAATTGCATGATCTACGTGGAAGAAGCACGGAATGAGCACAAAAGAACCGTGAACTTAGTGCTTTTAGATGACTATCTGCATGTTTGCCAAACAAGATAGTCCAAACAATTTGTACAATTAAGCTTATAACAATTTCCTTTCAGATAGTTTACTGATATAATTTGGAATATCACAAGTATTTGTATTTCCTCCGTTAGAAAACCATATTTCTTTTAACATAATAGATATAAATTATTCATAAGAACAACAACAACAGCAAACCTTTATCCCACTAACGGATTGGCTACATGAATCCTTTTTCTCCATTGTGCCCTATTGAGTGTCATATTACCATTAAATTCTAATAAATTAAGATCATTTTTTATACAACACGCCCAAGTCTTTTTAGGTCGACCTCTACCTTAACACAATTCAAATCTAAAACATATACTCTCCTAACTCGGTCATTAGATGGTGGACGTTTAATGTGACGAAACCATCTAAGACGACTCTTTGATCTTGTGTTTCACTGGAGCTACTCCAATCCTTTCATGGATCTATTAATTTCACATTTTGTCTCTAAGTATAAGCCACTCATCCACCTGAGCATTCTCATCTTTGCAATACAACATAGCGATTATTGATAAGCATGGAATTAGTTCACAAATTCATCTGCAAACAACCAGAAAATAAGAATAAAGAATTGTAAATTTTTAAACTTCAACTCCATTTTTGAGCAGCATAAACATGAAATATACTGAGACTTATAAGAGCCCGGTAATTTTCATCATTCTCGCATGTACAAGGGGATTAAAGTAGACTGCACATGCATCATTGATCACACAAAGACTCAATCTTTTATCATTAACTTCCACATGGGTCAAGGACAAAGTATTCCCTAGTTGATCCAGTAGAGGCAGGAACGAGTACTACATCAGACCTTGTCTCAGATGCTTTGAGCACATACCCCTTGGATTCTTGTAAACCACTAGAATTGAAATAGATATCTATATTGGTCTGGTTCATATGGAGTTTCAGGACAAATCTATAAATTTGCATAACTCAAGGCAATACGTATAGTACAAAAGGCACAGTTAAAATATGCCAAAAAATCATCTTCATTATCGGAGGTTATAGCTCAGCTGTTTGGGATCTGCTTTCTCAATCTATCATTGTAATTGACATCTTTCCAGAGAATAGATAAGAAAAAAAAAGGAAAGAGAAGAAATAACCTAACAAGATGGAGATTTTGGAATAGAGCGATGGATAAGAAGAGGAAGAGAGACTCCGTCCTAATTGACAGATCAACAATCATGTTTAAAAACATCATCTGCGCTTAATGTAACGCTGGCATCTTCAGTTACAGAAGTGGATGTGGCACTTAGGTCGTGTGAATGGCACAGAAACAAACAGAACCGTGCCACTTTTAATTTCTTTCCAGTTTTCACCACTTCTCCTTTTATCCTTCATTTCTTTTAATCATTTCCTACGATGTGTTGTATTAGGATTTGAAGAGCAGTTTTTGTCATGTTTTTTTGTTGGGACAGCTGTCAGTATCTTCTTTTCTCTTCTAGAGCTATATCCATGAGCGAGTGGTGCTCCGGCAGTCTCTCGTTCCAAGGTGGTGACTATCCTCGGCTTTCCCTCCCTCCACAACCTTCCCTTTGCAGTTGGAGTCACCGTCGTCGTGCCTGCTGCAGCTGCTTGGAAACAATCCTCCTTAGCTGTTTTCCTGCAGCTTCCTGTTGTTCCAGCCCTCCATCCTTGCCGATACACTGTTCCAGAGATTCCAGCTCTCCTGCTTGCTGCCATCACTGTACCAGACGTCCAGAACCCTTTTCCTAGGAGCCTTGCTATGCCGGGCCCGCTCCCTGCACAACCTTAATGCTGCTCCTGCCTTTCCCAGCCTCCCAGCCACCACCCCTCCGCTTCCCACGCGTTGCCACTCCAGGAAAGCAAAGATATTGTTGTTATATTTCTGTTCCCTCCCGCTTCACTGCCGTCACTCTGAAGCCCCTCAACCTGCTCTTTACCTTGTTTTCCAGCTTCTGGCTACCTAGCTGCGGCCGACAACAGCAAGGACCTCTTGTTTTGTTGTCGCATCCACCAGCTTACCCTGCTTTTCATTATGTGTCATGGGTGTTGTTATTTACTATTTCGGTGTGTTTAAATGTAAGTTCATATTCAAATTCAATAATAATATTTGTTTTTGTATTGTTATTTGGGTTAACTCTAATATCAAAATGCGTTTCAGCTAAAATGAGGAAGCAACATAAGGCTGGGTTGAGCTATAAAAAAGAAAGAAAAAAAGATGCATACATGAAGCACAACGAGGAAGAGCTTGCAAAATAATGAAAATACATTTAGCATTATAAAAATACAGATATGAAGTGAGCGAAGTGTTAAAATAGTTCCCTGATTATTTAGATTAGGCCATTTTAGTTCCATAGTTTATAAAAAGTGCTGAATTAGTCCCGGACTGTTTTAATGGGGCCAACAAAGTATTATTGGGGACTATTTAAACCTATATTAGAAGAGTATGGGACTACATTGACCCTTTTATAAGCTCTGGGATCAAGATGGTGCAAAGAGTCAAATGAACATTTTGACAATTTTCTTAATATGAAATTATGAACTGCAAAACTTACTCTGGATCCAGGTAACCTGCTGTTCCTCTTACTTCCAAAGAGGCACCACTATCTCCCTCTTGAGGTGCATATTTGGAGAACCCAAAGTCTGCTACCTTGCCACACATGCTTTGATCAAGAAGAATATTGCTTGATTTCACATCCCGATGAATGATACATCGTCCAGGGTAAGTGTGCAAATACAATAAACCTGAAAAGTACACAGCATATGATTATACAACTGAGTATGATCTTGAGCAAACTATCACAAGCTTCATTTCCAGTCATCATTATCATTATCATTCACATCATCGCTATTAGTCTCCTGACAATTACTGTGGGTTGGCTTTTCAAAGAGTACAAATTTAACATGCATGGGGCAAATGATGCAGCTTGGTTGATAAAAGGAATATGGATTTACACAAATAAAGTAGATATCATAGATAAAAAACAACTAAAAATGCAAAAACTGCTTTTTTGATGAACTAGCAAATACTAGATTAGAACCCAAACATCTAAAAAATGATCAAATAAATCTACAAATATATCAATGAAAAATTCAAACCATGTATAATTAACAAGCAATTATAATTTATTTACCAAAATTAAAATCTTTACTATATCAATTTTAACAAAATAAAAAATGCTAGCAAGCTTAGAACATGATATTTAGAAAATTAAATATATAAAAGAGAGAATTCGTCATATTAAAAGAATTCTAGGTGGACATCAGTCCAAGGAGATGAATTCCCCCAAAATTAGGGATTCACACAAATATGCGGTTAAAGTAAATTACACATCCAGCTCTCATTCACAAAATTGACAGCAGTGTTAAAGAATTCTCCAAAAATTATTGATACCGGAGGAAAAAACCCAATCCACCACGGAAAAATACAATCATTATTACTGAATTCAAAAGGGGCAAATGAGACACTTGCGGCATGAAATCACGACAACAAAATATTGACTCCAATAAGGGTGATGGTAGCAGGTGGGGATGTTGGCGGCAGCAAGGAGAGGGAACTAGGGCTGGTTGTAGGGAAACAGGGGAAGGAACTGCAGGTTTGACTGTAGGGAAGGGGAGCAGCAAGTATACGACTGCTGGAAGGCATTGGGGTCGATTTGCAGGATGCTGGAGGTGAGTCGGAGTGGAACAACAAGTTGGCAGCCTATGGAAAGGTGTGGAGAAGGGCTGGCGACCTGCTGAGGTGAGCCAAAGGTAGGGCAGCAAGCTGGCGACTACTGAACTACGTGGGAGAAGGGGTTGCGGAAAGATAAACATCTCGTCGAGGTCGAGCTATAGCCGGAGCACCACCCGAACATTTAGAGACGGTCACCAACTCAGACAAGTTACAGGCACCTCATTGCCGTCGGACACAGCTCTGGAGGGGGAGAATGCCTCAAAGATAGTAAGCAAAAATCTCTTCCTCTAACCTCGGAAAACAACACTAATATAAAAAGAGGATTAGCATATAAAATAGGTAAAGATTAAAGAGTAGGATGGGAAAGAGATATAGTAGGCAATGAGAGAAAGAAAGAAGTAGAGAAGGAAATGAATTACAATGGAAAAGCATCAAGAAATGAAAGGAAAGGAATTAAATAGGAAAGGGGACCGTAGTTACACTAGCAACTATAGCAAAGTGTCTGCGGTACTGTAGCTGCTACAGTGTCATGGGCAGTAAGTTCCCGCGTCAATTCTATCATTGATTTACCCACCCAAAGAAAAAAAAAAGCACATTTCTCTAAGAACAAACCCATAAGTACATATTATCCAACCCATGCATAACAAATCACACCTCACATGCAGAATGAGTGACACAAAAAAATAATCAGTCAGCCATTCGATAATAAGGCAATACCAAATCACAACAACAATCATAAAGAACCTCAACTAGTAATTTGCCACAGTGAAACACATAATAATCCAAAACAACACACAACACGCAAAGGTCGATGCTGAAGAGGGGAATCTGCAAAATAACATGCTTCATGCACCCACGCAAGAGGGATGGATGACTGTACTTCCCAAGCCTAGTTAAAAAAAGTGCAAGAACAACCTAAAACAACCAAAATCTGATTTGTTTATTAGTCCAGCCACAACAGCCATGCCACGTGATCATAACATAAAATCTAAGCAGTAGAATAGCAAACCACAAGCAACCAGAAACTCCTCTATCAAGAAGATCCAGTTTAGTTTGATGTAGTCTAAGTGTCCAACATTAGGGTCGAATACAAATCTAGTGTTGGACACACAATTGCGAAGAGAAAATGGTAAAATGCTTCTCAATGGATTTAAAATCACCATTCATAACGACTAAGTTATTAGACATAACAAAGCAAGAAAATTTTTTTTCCGATCAGCTTAAATATTGGCAGCAATACATAAGAATGAAGCAAAGATTACCGAATTTCACCCATTATGTCTCGTCAAGCTTAGCTATGACGTTTAAATAAAAAATTTAATAAGACTGCATTAAAAAGGTGAGAAAAACAGGTTAACAATATCATATAATAGCGACAGTTAAAGGAGGCTTGACCCAAAATTTTCTTTCAATATGTTTTGTTTACTAATTATCCATATCCAGCAGGTTCAAAGCATAGAAAAATTTTGAGTTTATTAAGCTTATCTTCACTAAGAAACAAACTACTATTTATCCAAGAAATTCAATCTGTTGGTTCTTCAATGAGTTAAATAACTAAATAATCCACCTTTTCAAAGTTCTATAGTACCATTTTAAGGATGACCTAAATCTTGAATTCATTAAATGAGACGAACTAGTTTTCAGCATATCGATTTTTCTTGGAAATGAACATGCCAAATAAGCAAGCACATAATGCCCGAGGGGACTCGTACAAACACAACTGTCCATTAAGTAGTGATATTTGCATCATGCAACGAATTATTAGAATAATATTTACAACTCGAACCTGTCATTCTTCAAATAAACTAGAATATTGTGTGCTTACTGATCAAGATATTAAACTTATGTATGAAATTATTTAAATAGGAATTTGCTTGCCTCTAGCAGCACCAAGTGCAATGGAAAGCCGTGTTGGCCAGTCCAGAACCTTTCTTTTTGATGCCTCCCCTGCGAGTACAATGAATTAAACATAGAAGTGAAGGAATGAATGGTTGAATGGAAGGCGATTGGTTCAAAGATAAGTACCATACAGTCGTTCTTGTAAAGAACCATTAGACATGTAGGGGTATACTAGAATTTGTTGATCATTTTCACAGCAGTAACCAAGGAGTGGTACCAAATTATCATGTTGAAGTTTTGAAAGAAGGTTTACCTGGAAAACAGATGTTCGTTAACAAATCAAACAAAATAGATCCTTGATTCTTTTGATATCTGATCCGGAAAAGATCATTGATGGGTTCACTTTATGAAATGGGAACATCATTTAACAAGGAAATCAATGAAAGTTCATTCTTACAAACAAAAATGTAATTACAGTTCTGGACGCTTCATTAAGTAGTGACTAACAAGCAACAGGTCATAAGTGTAAGTTTGATTATAACTTAAAAGACAGAAGGGATATTTAAATACATGACACTTAATTTTTCATTTCTACCATTTTCACTCCTAGCTTTATATACATAAATGACTTTATGGATATTCGAGTTTTTGGTTTACTATATCACCTGGTGGTTTTTTATGGTAACAGTTCCTTCTCAAACAGTATAGCATATAAGGCTGTCCTATATGCAAATGATTAATGAACTAAACAGGTGAAGTAAAATTTGAATCATAATGAATCTAAATATCCAAAACAAAAAAATATTTATAAACATTTTTTTAGAATAAACACGGATGAGAAAAATGCAGCAAAATTTACCTCATTATCAAACTCACGTGTACCCTGAACTGATGTGGCTGATCTAACTTTTACAGCAACTTCTTGGCCATAAGGCAGCATGCCACGGTAAACTGTCCCAAACCCACCTTCACCAATCAAGGTCTGATAACCTGATGTTGCTTTTTTGATATACTCTAGTGTGAAGGTTTTTACATCTGGATTCTTTAGAGGGTAATGGAAGCTCTGGTCTGCAAACCCTTGACCTGGATATTTAAGTCAAACACAGATAAATCCAGACGATTAAAAATGCAACTGGGTATATTTAAAGAAAATATATATATATATATATATATATATCTGTGTGTGTGTGTGACTTTGTTATTATTAGAGAGTGAATCAAAGTTGGGTAAAACCCAATTTCAAAAGAAAAACTTAAGCCTAAAGGTGGGGCAACTACTCGGTATTTCTACATCAACATATTTCAACTTAGATAATGCAAAATTAAGCCCAATGATCTTATAAACTTTAAGGAATCTCATAATCATATGAGAGTTTTCCACATATGCCATCACATGCCTTCAAATATATGTTTCTCGACACATCGAGTGTTGTATATCAAGGGCCCACTATTCAACCACATGTGTTAACATTGTAATGTAGAACCATGCGGATTAGATGGGTGAAGTTGATAGGTAAGACTTATTTGAGGAGAGGCAAGTCGATGGAATGAAGAAGATGAGAGGGAAAACAAAATTCTTTTTCAAGTCATAGGGTTAGAATCCTTGTTTATATTATGAAGTGCAAGGATCCAATCCTTTTCATGAGTTCTTATAAGCATCATCCAAGATGACCTCCTACATAGAAGAAACAAAACTTTATTGTCTTTGAAATCCTTAGGTCATTGTCTTTCCATTTGCTGGTTGAAGTGTTAGGATATAAAATAAATGTCCTAAATATAAAGTTATTTTTATATGATGTGTGATATCCTCATTAATATAAATTTTAGAATGATATTTGAATTGGGTTGCTTATGTTAACGGGGACATCAAAGATATTGTATAAAATTTTGAGAGATTTAGGAGATCCAAGATATTCAGTCTGTGCTGACGTTTTGTTTTCAAAAACTTATTTTCTCTGATCTATAAATTGACCCCTTTGCCATCATCAAATTGAATCAATCGAGAGTGATTGAGACCTGTCAATAACCAAGTAAAAGATGATGAAATACAATAACTAAAAACTGTAAGTGATATAATATTCATAGTGCAATTCTGATCCAGAGCATACATAAAAATGAAAAAGTAGGTCAATATTTGATTGTGGTAGCATGAATTTGATTGTGGTACTAAAAGTGAAGAAGGGTTTCAAGTCATTACAAGGACATTAAAATTCGATGACAATGTTCGATAAAATAGAGCTGAAAAAAGAAAAAGTTGTCTCAAATCATTAAAGAATGTGTTTGAATTAGTGAGTGACAGAAATTGCAATGACTAAAAATGTAGGATGCAGCAAGCACATTAAACGGTGTGAGAATTGAGCATGTGGAACATAAGCACACACTCGCAAGCCAGCGAGGTCAATATTTGCAGCAAGTAGAATGCATCACATGCACAGGTGAGGTTGCAAACTATAGCGACAGGGCGTCGCGCATGGGGGTAAGATGCATTCAAGGTGGGCAATTTTGGATCTTGTAGAGGCAAGCAGTATTGGGCTCACATCAGAGGCACCACAATGAAGAAGAACAGACTAGTGCTCGAGAGTCAACGAAAAGGAGAGAGGGGAAAGGGTGGGGGTAGCAGCTATGGCCAGGTTAACACTTTTTAGATACTATTAAGGGAACCAAATATGATGTTATTAGCATCGAAATAAACATAGTCCAATAATAAATTGAAAACTTTCATAAATAATGATCATTCTGATAGGGAGGTTATACTCTTAATTCCTGGGTAACCGCTTTTCGAAGTTCGACGAGGACGCTTGTAAAAGCAGCTGAAAAAAATGCCCAGTGCAAATGTAACTGCAACAGATCCTCCAGCAACACTGCCTAAGACGTCAATATTGCTTTTCGTTGCATATGGAGCATCACATTGTCCAGAACTGGAAGGAAAAATAAAAATAAACATAAATGATGACAAAGAAGGCTTTCAGCCATCGCTGTACAAATATAAGAAAATACTTCGTAACATACATACATAACACTAAGGTTCTTTCGAGTTGAGAAGCTGGGTGGTATTGTGTAATTGAGCTGAGGGTTGCATTGTATGGATCTAGAAACAGACAAAAATATGACCGATAGAAATTAGGTGTAGCTGAACACGAGTCTCTCATGCCGTTTACAAAACTATTGAACAAGGAAAACTTGTAAGGAGAGAAAAGTTCCAAGCATACAGTTTCGAAAAGTTAGGGAGAGCAACAAAGGAATCAGGGATAGATCCATGGAAGTCATTATACTGCAAATCCCTGCAAATAAAAGTTTCAGAATGATTCATAGTTAAACTTCACAAAATTCACTGCAAGCAAATTCAGGATTTGTGAAGTAAGTAAAACATACAGTTCCTTGAGTTCTGTCAAATCTCCAATTACAGAAGGAAATGGTCCTCGCAGATAGCTTGATGAAAGATCTCTGAGTTAATTATGCAATTTTTTAATCCTTCAACATTGGGAGATAATTAAACTAAAAAAAAAGCAAATAACAGTAAAGAAATGGGACTAAAAGACAGAAGTGAAGGCAAAAACTAAATGAAGAAAATGGTAGCATAGAACAACATGAATATGGCGACAAAAAGAAGAGAAAGTTGACAATAAAATAGTTTGAAGCATCTCAAGGCCCACTTTTTGGCCGTTGGGTGCAATCCCATGAACACATGGACATGGGACTGTTGTGTTCCTGAAAACACAAACAACCCACTATCTCGGACATAGTCTTTTAGTTTGGCCACACCCCAACACATTGAACTAAAGAATATAACAGTAATACCATATTGACAACTACATATAAGTCCACAACACCAGTGGGCCAAACAGGGCCTATGCATCACTGAGTTCATAAACTTAGTGATTATAAGTGAAAGCAAAACAGAATTACCAGCTTATTAATAATAAGACACGCTTACAGCTTAATGATGACAAAGGATCCATTCATCTCTTCACAAGCTAGACCATTCCATACGTAAGGAGTGCATGGGTCCCCATGCCACTTCCCAAAGATCTCGTGTCTAGGATTTTCTTCCATCAGCTCATCCTTGAGTTTCATGACAGTATTTACTGAAAAAAATTGTGACAGATAGTTAATCAGTTGATTTGGCAGACAATAAAAAGGTCCAACATTAAAAGCATAATGTTATGTTCTATTGCTTCAGTTTAAGAAATACAATCTTACAAACGTGCAGAATTTATTATTGTCAATCCATACATGGGTTCACCTATGGAATTTACTAGTTTTCCTGATGCAGCATGAAGAAGAAAGCAAATAGGAAAACAAGAAAGAAATCTAGTAATGTTACTCGTACTTATCCCTGAAGAAAATGTTTCATACAGATTTTATGTGCACCTTTGCACGGATATGAATACACGTGCATAAAAACTACATATTTACTCAATTTCTTTGAATGTTTATGCAATATACATAAACAGAGCATTAAGTACTCATATAACACATTAATGGGAATTAAAGGAAAAAGGGTTTACATGCATATCACTAAAATATCTAGTACTCTTACACATATCAAGAAAACTCCGTTACTCACACATCTAATCTTTATATTATTCTACTTTCATATATACCTTTTGTTTGCATCCATTGTTAATTGCCCCGAGGCATACCTGCTAATGCCCATGGAGATGGTGTCAGTGGTAAGGATGATGAAGAAGGGGATGGTGACACTGGATAGACTGACAATGAAGGCAAAGGGGATGGTGAGGTCATTAGAGACATCAATGATGATTTCTCTGGCACTGAAGTACTTTAAATAATAGAACAAAAGCTTCCCCAAAAAATTCAAAAGAAGATGGAGAAATTTAAGTTTTAAGCTTGTGGAAAGGCAGATCAAACCAAGCGTGAAGACGTCTGAATTCTAACTCCCCAAGAATGGTGTTCAATACTTTCGATGAATGGTGGTCTTTGGCAGTTGAAACTTCATTGAAGAAGCTTTTTGGTCATCATAACGACAGGACTTTCACCGCTAGCAAAATCGTTCATGATATCATCATCCGTGTCTCTAACAGCCTCACCATTTCCTGCAACCTCATTGCTCGCATATCTAGTTCTTCCATCCTCTACTCCCTCATCCTTATCATCGAACTCGCAAAGGTCTTCATTGGTACCAGCTCTATTGGCCACAATGCCCTCAAACAATAAACAAAGGAATAGAAACAGAGATTTATTGTTTTGTTGTGTTAAAAGATTTTGGTGATATGTAGGTCTGTAGAATAGTTTACGTGCTAAAAATGTAGATAGTAGAGATTTTAGTGGTATGCATGTAAATCCCCCTAACGGAATTAGGTTGTGCATTGACATAATCATTAGCAAGCACACATTGGCGTGTATAAATTCATACCACAGTGACATAATCGATTACCAAGTACAACATCTTTAGAATTGTTCTAAAAAATCCAGTCCTTGCTTGGTAATCACTTGATGCAGGACGAGTAAAAGTGAAACATGTAGTGCAACTTATGGTAATGATGTTAAATACTAAAAACAATTCCGTACAAGATATTGCAGGTATTTTTCCCACAAGAGTTTAATATTCCAATCTATTAAATTCTAAAAGATGCTGATAGGACCTTAAATTACCACCCTAGGAATTATTTTCATCAAATAGATGCATGATTTGGATACCATGATCAATTAAACAAGGAAACACCAAATAACAATATCAAGTACACATAGCATACCATCTCTTTGAATCGTTTCAGTACTTCTTTGGAGTATCTGGTAGATCTCGTAAGCATTGCATATCGGTCCATATTTAGCTTTATCCAGAACTTTGACTAGAGAAATGTTGAGAAAACCATTTGATTTCACCCTAAGGGGGATTACTTTGTAGTTGGTAGTATTTTCATTTTCTAGTATATCAAAGCTTGCATACTTTTTATCACCATTTACATATATGTCAAAGACCCTTTGCCCAATTTGCACATTGGCATCAAGTTCAAGAAAATAAAGGATAATAAGAAATTCATTGTGGCCTGTTTGAAGATCCCTATGATGAAATACCAACTCTTCATCATCTGTGATAGCAGTCTGTAGAACTTCAAGTGGAATGGATGCATTAGAACCATACAAAGATATATCATGTGATTCTAATATCTTGCCTTTGACAAAGCCTCTTTCTTCAAGATCAACAGGCCAGATGCGGTCTGCGAGATCCTTGGGAAACCTGTTCACCAGAAAGAAAAAAGATAACGTATTCATCAAGACGGCATAAGCTCTAATTGTGACATTATTATATGCAGGTCCTAGCAGAGCCAGAATATAAGATAAAGCTAAAAAGACATGGTACCTATAACTGAGATTCTTATTTCCAAGATCAACTCGAGTAACCAACTTCAGAAGAGCTGACTGATTATCGTGAAGGTAAATAGCTTCGTCTAATGGCCTCAACTCTAACGTGGATATATAAGCACTACGTGTCTCACTAAAAAGGCAGAAGTTCGTGTGGTCATTAGTGGCCACAAAGACACCTTCAACCTTGAAATGTTCTACAGATGAATCAATCTGGGAGATTGATGTGGTTCCAACTAAAAAATTAAAAGAAGCTGCAGTATATGATTCGGGAATAGGGCCACGTAGAAATGTAGCCCTCACTAGGTAGCCCTGGCCTTTCAGTACAGGAAGATAATAGCAGAAACTGTTTGAATCAGCCTCATCAAAGAAACGGGTTTCTGTATGGTTAGAAATTCCAGATGAAACAGAGAAGTTCTCGCATCTTCCAACACTATGAAATAGATGGTCATCTGATGTCCATGTTATGTTGGTACCTTGATCAGTAAAATTTGATGCCGAACAACACTGAATGCTAACAAAACCTGCAGATGAAATAAAACAGCATTGTAATAATACAATAGTTTTTACAGGAACAAACTTTTACAGCAAACAACTTGACATGTATGATCGCATGAGCAAGGAAAAGAAAAGAACAGAGAAAGAGACCAGAAATAGTAAAAGCTGTATGACAATTGAACCGAAAACAGCTTACTTTTAATTTGATAAAATTTAAAGAAACCTTTTGTTTTTTGTGAGCGACCGTGAATCGAAGGGGCTCGAAGTTGGTAATATACACGAGCATTCAATTAAAACACTTTCAACCCAAAAGCTTAAGCCAATGGGAAGGGCCAGCTACTTGATATTTCTACTAGAGTTGTAAGGAAACCAATTGACTCAATGAACAACTCGAACACAGCTCGGTTAAGTAAAGTTTGTTCAACTGAGTAAATAAAAAATTGAATATTTTAAAAAGACTTAAAAATTAAATGAACCAAACCTAAACATTGTCCTATTCATTATTTATGCTCACAAATATAGTTGTTTATTGTTTAGCAACCAACTTTTTAAATGTTCTACAATGAGCTCCATGATAGTTCATATCATATATAATATATTATTTAAATAAAAATTGATTAAATAAATTTATTTATTTATATATTAGAAAACTAACATACCATAAATTTTTTTTGTGTTTACGTATCTCACACCTAAAGTTTCATATTTACATTTATAACACTTAAATGTGAAAATCACATAAAAGTCTACACAAGAAAATGTCTCTTTAATTTTAAAAAAAATTATAAAATGGTATTTTTGATGTGATCTTAATGATTTAGGTGTTATGTATGTAAATATATAGTTTAGGTGTTAGATATGTAAATACACAAGAGTTATATGGTATGTTGTAAATCCCCATTAAATGCTTAATAGTAACATATTTAATATCAATAGGCATATAATTTAATGCAATTTCTTCTTTTTTAATTTAATGTAATAGTTTATTAGTAATTATTTATATCGTTTGATTACAACAATGTGTATTTGTGATCTTATTTAACTGGGTAAACTAGTTAGATATTAATTCAAATTTTATCTAATTGCTTATTTGTTTGGATAGGTAAAATCATTTGTTAATAATTGAAAATGAAAAATCAAGAATTCATTTGAAGTTTTAACAAGCTTATTAACATTTGAAATACTAGTTCAATTAATATAAATAAACTAAGTACAAATGAAGTAAGATTATTAAAAAAAATTATACAAGCTAAGTATAAACATGAATGTGAAAACTTAGCTTAAACTCGAGCTGAATACGAATAACTTAAGATAGATCAAGTCGTCCAATCCACAACATACTCAGTTCAATTACATAACTAATTTCTACACATAAAATTTTGCACCCGCTTAATGTAGAACAAAACCTAAACTCTCACCTCCCTCTCAAATATTTTTTTAAATAACGTAAAATTTGAAGCACCAGAAGTCCACTCAACTATGTGGAGCCATCATTGGAGTCTCCCCCTTCTTGAAGGTTGCTCAACCATGAGAGAAGATGAACAAGAATATGGGCATAAATCACAGACTTCTTAATCCCAGCAAAAACTTCGAAACCACTTGTTAGGTGGGTGTGGAATAAAGGAGAAAAAAATTTGGGCCAAATACACCAATAGAAACCACTTTCAGCTCAAAAACCTTAATCTCATGAATAAGAGCCAACCACTTATCAATTCTACATCAACACAGTTTTCGCATATCTAATGTAAAATTAAACTCAACTCTCACATGACTTGACACTTTAACTCAATAAAATTTGTCTAGGGATGTTATTAAAACTCATTAACACCAAAATGATTTAACTTTTTGATATATGGAGCAGGCATCACAACAAGATAATATTTGCAAATGAAGCTTTTGCGAATGCAAAGCCTAACATGGGGTTTAAGAGCACCCTTCAGCCTATATATTTTGATACCAGAGTTCACCCAAACCACAATAAGAAAATCAAGTATTATTACCAGAAACAAATAGGCGGTTATAATCAACACACTTGAAAAGAAAAATACAACAACATGACACCTAAAAATCTGAAATTACAATAGATACGATACAAAAAATCAAGCTAGGGTGGGACCTCAGGGTGGTGATGGTGATCGGCGGGGGCTTCGAGGTGGCGGTAAAGGGGGAGTGCGAAGCAAGCGGGTGGATATGACAATGTAACTACACGTCGTTGCTGTCCTAAGACAACAAAGTGAAATTTGGATTCTCGGAGGCTGCAACGACATGCGACAGGGAGGCGGTGCAAGAGACCTAGGACAGAGGTTAGGTGGCAGCGAGGTGGCCCGGGATATGATTGAGACAGCAACTAGTGGGAAGGGGAGAGGATTTATGATGGTTAGAACAGCGATGACAAAAAGCAGGTGCGCTGGAATCGCATGAAATGTGGGCAAGAATGCAAAAAATGCATGAAGAGTAGCTTCAACAACTATTCCTGGAGGCTGCAGCAAGAAATGACAGCGGGGTGTGGTGTGGGGAGGATGGAATAGGGAAGAAAAACACAGTCTCGAGGGAGGGAACACATGCACACACACACACACATATATATATGAAATGACTAAAAAGAAATGAGATGTAATATGAAAGAAACAATAAAAAAGGAAAACAAGATTATTTCTGCTCGTCTCCTGTGATAGTTATTCTTGCAATATTGAAGTAACTACGGTATCGTGCAAATTTGTGTGATAAGCTCTTGCAACAATCTCTCAGGATTGGGGGGAGCTTCGACCTCATCCTTTTAAGTTTGTCTCCTCATTGTATGGCGTTAAGTTGGCCACATTAAAGGTGGCGGAAACATTGTAATCTCTTTTCCTATTAGCGTTGCTATCCAAAACACATCTTGAAATAATATGTATCCATCCTATTTTGGCACAATCATGACTGGACCTGTACATGGATGGTTATCCTCACGAACCAAACTTCGAGCCATGAAATTTGTATTTAGCATTTTCCACTCTTCGTACTCGTCTGAGTGTATCTGATAAACAAGTATGTAAAGAGGAATCAACTCTGGAATGAAGTCTATGGCCAAAAGAGGTCTATTCTTCTTTTTCTCTGAAAGCACCCGGATAACGCTGTAGGATGTTCCTTCCTACAAAGCTTTTAAGACAACTTCCAACATGTTGTTCATCCATCCTGGTCGACAAACATGAAAGGTGGGGGCTTGAAAGATCAGCAATTTCAACAG
This sequence comes from Papilionanthe hookeriana x Papilionanthe teres, assembly GCA_022702705.1. NCBI lineage: Eukaryota > Viridiplantae > Streptophyta > Magnoliopsida > Asparagales > Orchidaceae > Papilionanthe > Papilionanthe hookeriana x Papilionanthe teres. The sequence continues at coordinate 9,693,862 of CM040435.1, read as the reverse complement.
AGACGACACAAATAATCAAGCTAGGGTGGGATCTCGGGGTGGCGATGGTGATCGGCGAGGGCTTAAAAGGTTGTGGTAAGGAGAGAGTGCGGAGCAAGTGGGCGGATATGACAACGTAACAACATGTCCTCGCTGTCCTTGGTGGCAGCAAGGTGGAATTTGGTTTCCCGAGGGCCAGAACAACACATATGTGGCAGGGAGGCAAGAGGCCTCAGACAGCGGTTAGGTGGCATGGACGACGCTCGGGATGACTGAAACAACAGTTGGTGGGAAGGGGAGCGGATGTATGGCGGTTGGAACAGCGATAAAAGCAAACGAGAGTGCTGGAATTGTAGGAAATGTGGGCTAGAATGCAAAAACTGCAGAAAGAGCAGCTTCGACAACTGTTCCGAGCAGCTACGACAAGAAACGGTGGAGGGAGCGGTGTGGGGAGGATGCAGAAGGGAAATAGGGAAGATAAACACTACCTCGAGAGAGGGATACAGCCGGAGCACCACCCAAACCCTCGAATATAGCCATTGAAGGGAGAAAATGGACACTAGAGGTTGTCTTAAATAAAACACATGAAAAGCTGATATTCGAACCCTAATACAACACATATATATGAAATAACTAAAATGAACGAATGATATAGAAAAGAAAAACATAATTATTTCGATCCGCCTTCTGTGATAGTTATTCCCGCGGTACTATATTAGTTACAATAGCACAGAAATTTGGGCGATAAGATCCCACGTCATATTTTTAGTAGAATAGTATTTGAAGTTTGGTTTGTTGACTGTCTGTCATAAACTTTGAGAAAAGTAACGACAAGTAAAATAGTCAAACAATTTATGAAATACTCAATTTCATTTGCTAAGAAAAGTTGATGAGAGACGGTGCAAACAAATGATGTGAGAATAACAACTTCTATAAATATACTTAAAGTGCTCATGCCGTGATAACCATAGCAAACCTTGGACAAATGATGTCATCAGCTATGAAGATAAATCTGCAAGCTATAAATTTCTTCCAATCAAGTCAATAATCTACCTATTATTAGTGTCCACCCATTTTAAGGCTTACAATGTTTCTAACATGATTTGGCAAAGAAAAGCGGATATGTTTGCACAATATATCATAATTCCCTTCGGATGTAATAGCTCGTTTCACTTACATAAGAAGAGGAAATGAAGGGAGCAGAAAGGAATCAAAGAGTTGAGCAGTCTGAAGAGGAAATGAAGAAACAAAAAAATAAATGAAGAAAGGAGAAGTGATAAATGTTGGGAAGCCGAGGAGCTAAAAATCACCTATAAAGAGTCACAAACGACTTACCTGAGAGTCGACAAGGGAAGCAGAGAAGTTTTGTGATCTCGTGGGTGTGGTGAGTGCGGCTTGCGAGAAGAGAATGGGTTTAGAGAGCTCATGTGGCGGAGGATCGTCATTTCATACTCTTCTCGATCTCGATCTCGATCGACCGAGCCTAAGGAGAAGAAAGGGAGGAAGAAGGCTCAGCGAAGTTCATGTGAGGAGCCGAGTGCAATGGAGAGAATTAGTGTGCGAAGGAAAAAGGTGTGCGGGTGCTTGTTGGCCTCATTTTTGGTGAGGTCTATTTTCTTCTCTAAAGCCTAGGCTCTAGCTATAAGGCTTTCCTACTGACTATCCTAGAGGACTAGTACTGGGATCCACACCATTTAGCATTTTGTAGCAATTCTTGACTCCTTATAGTCTCATATGTGTGATTTCAAATCCTCAACATTTAGTTGAGTCGATTGGAACCAACATATTGAAATTCAAGTTGAGCTCCTATAAAGATTGGCTGGTATAAATTCAAAATGTAAAGTTTAGGAGTTAAATATACAAATACATAGGAATTGAGTAGTAGGAATGCAGGCCTTTATGACATTCTTACCTTAATATCGGTTGTGGAAATGCTCAGATTTAAGTGGAAGCATGGCGACTTTATATAGATGATCGAGCTAGTTGATAAGTGGGAAGTGTCAGGGATATGAGCAATGATGCAAAAGACATCTTATGTTAAAATTCTAGATAATAGATTAGTACTATATCTCACGACCTGATGACCTAGTTAGGTGCAGGATTGACAGTACTATTTGCCAAAATTGGGTAAGAAGTCGTCCTTACTTTCCCAGGTTGCTGGTGACTCTAACCCAATAGTGTGACCGACTTATGGACCGTCTGATTACAAAATAGACAATAAGAAAATATTTTCTTGTGGAATCAATGTTTTGGCTTCTAAGTGAAAACATAATTTATTTATAGGTACGACAAATTAAAAAAAATTTTGGTGTTACCTACTTGTCGGCCACCTTGATTGGGCTAAGAACTGCCTTCTTTGATTGTCTTGTTGGTAGCTTCTACCCAAGGTTGGACTTCATATGCATAGATGTTGATGATTGCTTACAGAAGTCCCTCGAGAAGAATTATCAGGACCACAAATTATGAAGCCGAGCCCACCCCTAACTTAAATTATTATACCCAGCTTTGATCTTTAATATATAATTGCATTTTTTCTGAAATGTCATCAGTGGCGACAAACACATACTAGCACTTTTTCTTTTTACTGTACTTGGCTGCATACGTCTTCTTTATATGCTATACTTTTGTTAATTATTGCACTTCTGACATGTGGAAAAGACCCCTAGGTTAGTGGATGTAGAACACATACTTAGGGTGGAAAACTGTAAATATACGATTTTTTTCTTATGAAAGGCCTTAGGATAGAGGATGTAGGATATATGTTTAGGCAGAAACCCTATACCACACGACTAACGTAGTAACCTGACAAAATGTTAAGCAACTCTTAAACAAAATTTATTGACTCAACAATAACAATAATAACAACGATCATCAACTCAAGTGCATCTGCTAAAATCTAAACAGTAAAAACAAAGAGCCTAGGATAGGCCGTCCGAGGCACGGTTTCTCTCTCTCATCTCTCTTCATAGAACGAAGTGACGATGTGATCGAGTGGCGGACAACATTCAGGCGACGATCAAGACCGAAATAACAAAGCGAAGGATGAACCTCAATTAAACTTTCATAGTCCTAAATAACACAAAATTTTAGAACTTCGAGGTTGTTCGTCTAACGTGACGCAAATTCTCACGCTATCTTTTAGACTTTCACGTGATTTTATTTCATGCGATATAAGCCTTAACCCTTTTAAGATTTTAAGATTGTTCGTTCAGTACGACGTTAATACTCCCATCTTCTAAGACCATAGGTGTTGACCGCGCAATGTAAGTCTTAGATTTTAAAAAAATGAGAGAAGTAAAATAACCTAACATTATTTCTAAAATGAAAGTCAAATAGTATAATAGTTTGAAGTCATTGAGGTTCTCTTCAGAATCTGTGACATCCTCTACCGTTCGTTCATTTAGATTCCAAAATAACTGTTTCACATAGAGTTATCCCCAATTGATTTTTTTATGTACAATCGTGAAAACTAAACTTTGAATTCTTGAAGACGAAACTTCAATCTTAATTGAGAGTTTTCTTAAGTGATTTCAGTTACTTAAGATTTAATTAACTATCGGGATTTGCACCTATAAGAGCATTAGTAATTCAGATAATTTAAACCCTATCTAATTTTTATATTAGGTAGGGGAATGATCCGTTGAAAATTTTGCAGACTAAATAAATGCCATAAATTTCTTATTTTGAATAATTGAGACTATTATCGAGTGATATTTTCATCTTTCGAGATAAATCATTACTCGTAATATAGTACTCGGTTATTTAAACCATTGAATATATGAGATCAGTTTGGTCTCATTTTTTTAAATCAATATACTCTTTTCAAAACCAAATTTATATAAATATTAAATTAAATTAAATTATACCTTATAAAAAAAAACAGAGGGATCAGTGCTGAGCCGAGCTAGATCTCTCACCTGTGGAACTTTTTTCGCATGTTAGGGTTTGGCCGAAGAAGGTAGAATATTTATTCAAAAATAAAATTATATATATATATATATATATATATATATATTATATATATATATATTAAAGGAATGGCGAGAGGCTATTATATGAGCCCCGACCATTCATAATGCGCCATCCCTACTAGGCTTGGGGGTGAGGCTGTATGCAAATATTCGAGTACCGCACCCCACACGCAGGAGAATTTGAACCCAGGACCTGATGGTACTTACCTTCAGAGAGGCAGCTCTACAAACAGGCTATGGAACGCGTGCGAGCGCACACACACACACATATTGTGAAAAGAAAATTTAGAGGGTTTACATAAACTAAAATATAAAGTTTTATACATGAATAACGTAAAGTAATAACTAATTAAAATAATAATGTAATTAATATCATGCTTATGATAGGTTTTCATTAGGCGAATCGACGTCAAGGCAAGCCAATTAATAATTAAATCAGCATCGAAGCGAGTACTTGTATTTTTAAATTATAGTGATAAATATTTTTCTCAAATATATTAGCAATTGATGAAATTTGTGTGTTTTATTCTGAATGAAATATTACTTTCTTTATTGGTCATGTTATTATTGATGTTGTAGCTACTTACTAGTGCATTTGATGAATTTTTTATATAATATGTTAAATTGAATGTTATTAACAAATATGTTTATGCTGATCGTCAGATGCAAGTGATTAAATATACGCAACACCCTCACTGCGTACTCAATGAGTGAATACTAACGTACGCATACACGTAAACGAAAAGGATATCGCTATTGACGTATCTTAATCGACACAATTCTTATACTAGTATCTTCAGTAATTCGCTTTACGATACTAATATGATAATAATATAAAACCCTCTCGAATAAGACATTAAATGTTTACATCGATTTATAAATAAGTTCTTAATCGATACGCATATTATGTTTTTTCCTCGTATCATTGTAGTTTAAAAGTATGTAGTATTCATTGGCTATTACATTTCGCTTATTATTTTAACTAACTTTTCAAATCTAATTAAATTATTAAAATATGAGCGATAGATGAGAAAACATTTATGGATGACATGAACAACCCGTAATAAGATAATTTTAAATTGTACCGCTTTAACTTAATTTATAGAGGCACTTTCATATGTTAAAATGAACGTTAATATAGAAAATTTATTTAACAATCTGATCTTCCGTTCCCGCTTTGATTATTTTCAAGCCTGTGGTCAAGTCGTGATATCGTAGATGGAGAGAGATACGGTAAACAAGAAATCAACTTAAAACTAACTTTGTTTTCTAAATATGACTCACATTTAATAATTATTGGCAGTTGTTAGGTCAATTCTTAATTATAAAACAATATAAAACAAAGGAGAGGCCACAAGTTTGGAGTGAAGATAGACTTGCCTAATTTTGATGGATGTTTGGATCTAGATGAAATCCTCGAGGGACCCAAAATACTGGAACAAAATTTTTAGTATAAAGACATATGAATACTTCTTTGTAGTGGGAGAACCTGAAATGTTTTCGATAGTGGGAAAGAAAAAGTAACATCACCACGCAGTCTGAGATGGAAATGGAGATGCAACATAAATACATTATCTCACATAACAAACATGACATGTTCATAAATCTCCACAAAGTAACTTAATGAATCCTCCAAATAGCGTACTTTGCATTGCACACTAGAGTAAGAAAAAAAGCCTCTCTTATATGATTTTTATCATCTTATCTCTCTAATCTTGATGTGTATAATAAGTGGCATTGATCTAGGGTTTATAGAAGACATTTTGTTAGATAAAAGGACCCAAGGATGTTTAGAAATTAAGAGTAAAAAACCCTAAATTGGTAGGAATCATAAAGAAATTGGGAAGTTGCTGGTGTTGGAATGCGGCAATGGATGAAACGGAGATATACAACTTGTTCAATGTTAGGGATTGATGTCAAAGGGGTTTCATCACATCTAATCTATCAAGATGCAGCTCTGCCCCATGAAAGAAAAGACAATAGCTCACTGATTAGAGAGAAAAACAGAGAACAACCCTTACATTGAAATAAAACAAAAGCCAACGTTCCAAACCAATTTCTAAACAACATAAATATACTCTAGGAGCCAGAATAACCAAAATATCAGTGTACAAAAAATAATTAATTTTCCTAAATGGGGCCAACCTGCTCAAGGGGAAGGAAAACTGATACAAACACGATACGGGAAAAATAAGAAATAGATGACACACAAACATGGCAACATAAATAATAAAAGCCGTCTGTGGAGGACGACGAGGACGGAGGCTGCTGGACGGCTGTTGTTGGCTGAGGAAAGTGGGTTGCGGCTGTAGAGAGGTGGCAGGAGGGATGGGAAGCCGCTGGAACATCAAGACAGCTTGGGGTGGTAGTTCAAACAATAGCAGTTTGATGTGAGGGGCTGCTAAAAAAAAAAAGAAAACATCAAAGTGAAGGCATTAAGTGTTGCAATAGCGAAGGTAGAGGGCTAGGATAGTGAGGAAAGCGAGGGCGAGGGAGGATAAGGAGATGGGGATGGCTGGAACTGCAGAAAACTGTAGATCCTTACTGTTCTGGGCGGTGGCAGCAAGGTTAGAGTCCTGAAACTGTTAGAATACAACAATCCCTTGTTGTTCTAGACAACAACAAGATAAGGCGATAGGGAGCGATGCGAAAATCACGGGGAAGGATTGCGGAAGGTTAATCACCACCTTGGAGAAAGATATAGCTACATCAACACCTAATCCCTCGGATACAACCCTCGAAGGGAAAAACTCTAAGATAAACCTGAATTCAGATATCAAAAGAACACTCCTCACTCTAAGCACATCATCTCTTATTTATAAAGAGGCTAGACATATTTTAGGTAATGAAAATAAGAATGAAGAATAAAATATAGTCAAAATTTTCAATTTTATGAAAGTATTTAAAATAAGAAAGGAGAATAAATTAATCAATATTTTAGATTTTTAGGAAATGATTTAAAATAAGAAATGAGAATAAAATATAATCAGAATTTTAAATTTTAGGAAAGAATTTATAATAGAAAAGTGCGAGAAAGGAAAGAAAGGAAAGGAGGAAAGGAAGGGAAATGAAAGGAGAGGAAAGGAAATGAAAGGGAAGCATGGGCGGCAAACCCCCTTGAAGAGCGTATCTCCCGGGAATGGAGGAGTTTTTACCTCGTTCGTTGAAGCTTTTGGTTCCTTGTCTCTAATCTTGGTGACACCCGGATCTTCATGGCATGACATTAAGCCAGTGTTGTCATTCCACAACATATTCTGGTAGAATAGGTAATCATCCTCTTTTGGTACATCCGGAGTGGCAGTTGCATTTAGAGAAAGGTTTCTTGCAATGCAAATCTCGAGCCCTTACATTTAAGATCTTTCATTTCCACTTCTTGTGCCTAGCGTGCGGTGGTTGAGTAACTAGATTGTAATGAGAACTAAATTTGGGGATGAAATCGGTGGCAGGCTGTGCCACTCTCACTAGCAATCACTCGGGAGAGACATCTTCTTCAGTGATAGAGCCTGGATCCAATTAAAGAATTTTCTTCCCCCTTAAGCTCTTAGGGCACATTTTAAAGCTGAGGTTCATCTCTCCTGTCTGGTCATCTGACGAAGGTTGTCACGTGGAACAGGAAATAACCTCTGAATAACTTCATGTGATATTCTTGACATGACCTAAAAAGACTCCTTCGAACATGTTGGACCTTCCTCCATATGCGTAACTCCGGAGGGGGTCTATTACTCTGAAATATCCGCATTTCCCTTATATGTAGTGAGCCTATATGTGATGTCAGCTCCTCAAACTCATAACACTTATAGACATCCAAGATTGGTTCTCGCCGATGTTCCTCTCAAAGCTCGCAAAATGCTGGCTCGAGGCGCCATAATCTCAGGCTCTGTTAGACTGCCTATTTTCTCAGAGTTACTACCTTCTAAAGCGACATCTATTACCTCAGTTGGAATCTCTATCTTGGGGCCAACTGGATTTACTGGCGTCTCTTCCTCGTTGGCTGAAAAATGTGAATCCTTTATGAAGTCCGTATCTTCTTCCTTATCACCGTTCATATCATTAACTGGAAGTGGGTTCTCCTCGTTTACGTCATCATCATCTTTAGTGCTTGCGGTATCTTTACCCAGAGACGCCCTGCTCGGTAAAGTTGATCACTCCCATGATATTGCATTCAGCTCAACATGTTAAAATCCGTCGCAACTGCCACATTTTGTGGTTATAATAGACTTGTTGATTTGTTTAGCTGGATAGTAGCTAGAGGGTTTCTTTGTTTTGCGGTCTCTCCATGTTGGAATCTAGAGTCTGCAACTTTTGGCGGTAGTAAGTTGGCAGGAACTGGCGATGTGTTTTCCGCCTCATCTTCATATCTTCTCATTCTCTTTGACCTTTCAGATCACAGTCGAGGGTAGCCTCTCATTGGATTTCATCTTTAATATTCGTAATTCAACGCGAAGTCGGCGGATCTCTCATCATATCTCCTCCCAAGTAGGCCCGGGCATGTATCTCATTAGTGGCATAGCTCAGGTACCAAATTATACCAAAGGTAACCCAAACCACAACGAAACACAAATATTACTTCTTAATTTCAAACATATTACAAACATGCTACCAAAATAATAAGAAATAGAAAACAAACAAACACTAAAAGGCGTTCGTGAGGGACGCCAAGGATGGAGGTTGTTGTACGGCTTTTGATGGCTGAGGAAGAGGGTTGAGGCTGTAGGGAGGTGGGGGGAGGGGCTGTAAGAGCAGGACAACTTGGGGCAATAATCCAAATAGCATCATGTTGCTGTTTGGGGCTACTGGACAGCAAGAAAACAACAAAGCGAAGGCTTTGCTTGTTGCAATAGCAAAGGTGGAGGATTGGGACAGTGAGGGCAGCGAGGATGAGGGAGGATAAGGTGATTGGGTCAGCTGAAACGGCAGAAAATAGTCTATTTTTGTTGTTTTGGGCGGTGGCAACAAGGGTAGAGGCTTGAAACTGCTGGAATACAACACCCTTTGTTGTTTTGGACGACGACAACCTGATAAGACGATCGGGAGCGATGCGGGAAGCACGGAGAATAGCATAAGGATAATCACAACCTCGGGAGAGAGATACTGTTAGAGTACCGTCTAATCCCTTGGATACAACCCTCAAAGAGAAAAACTCTAGGATAAACCTGAATTCAGATATCAAAACAACACTCCTCACTCTAAGCACATTATCCCCTATTTATAAAGAAGCTAGACTTATTTTAGGTAATGAAAATATGAAAAGAGATAAAATCTGATCAAGTTTTCAGATTTTAAAAAAGTATTTAAAATAAGAAAGAACTTAAAATAAGAAAGGAGAGTAAAATATAATCAAGATTTCATATTTTTAGGAAAGTATTTAAAATAAGAAAGAAGAATAAACTATAATCAGAATTTCAGATTTTAGGAAAGGATTTAAAATAAAAAAGTGTTGGGAAAGAATGAAAGGAGAGGGAGAAAAGGGAGGGAAGATGGAGGAGGAAAAGGAAAGGAAGGGAAAGCATGGGCGACAACCCCCCTTGAGAAGAAGCCCCCATAGTCCCGCGTCAAAAAGCTTGAACCGGCCTAGGAATTTGACCAGTCCTAGGCCAGTTTTGGGCATCCCTCCTCAATCCGCCCAAGGACTTGGATGGCCACGTCAATAAAGGAAATCAAGAATTTTGCCTTCCATTTAAGTCCTTCCATTTAAATTGGCCTTTTAAGTCTTGGGCATAAAAATATAGTTAGGAGAGATACTAGTGATGAAAATTTGGTTTTCTTAGATGATTTGTAATTTATATGTTTGATTTTGTGGTGCCAAGAGATAGGAATGATATTGAAGGAGTGCGGCTTTCAAAGAAAGCAATGTGTTTTTCACATAACGGATTAAGCATGTGATTAGCGGAGGGGCATATAGATTCCTTAAAGATCAAAATATGAGCAAGCTCATTTTGTCAATGCCTTAGTGGCTTGGTGGGTTAAAACTGATTTTAGCCGTTTCCAGCTAAAATTAAAAATACCTACTAGAAGTCTAAAGCCTTTCTACAAAATTGAAGGAATTAAAAATCGAAATTGGTACCATGCCATAGAGATCTTGCAAGATATCTCGCATGGATTGTTTACCTTCGTTCATGAGGTTTACTGCAAAGGTTCCAAATTAGTTAGGCTTATTAAATCATGTCATTTTCCAAGTACTTATCGCTTAAACGAAAGATCTCTATGAATCTTTTAATAATAAAGGCCCAAAAAAGATATTCTAGCATCTAGATTTGATTAAATTGATACATGATTCTTATGCTACCAGATCTAAAAACCTTACAAGTTTCCATTTCAGCGCAATACAAAACACCAATATCAAGGTTGTTATCTGTAAAGCCCACAAAATTACAAAGAAAGATATTAAGAATCCATTATTATCAAAGTCTATTCACAACGTTATCAAATTTTCAAAGCCAAAACAACATAATGTAAAACTCAAAAAGTTAAATTAATGACGGCCAATTTCCAAACCACTATGCAATGAACAAACCAAAAATTTTTGTCAGACATTGAAGCCAATGCGAGCACTCCATTTATCCAAGATGCTTCTGCTAATTAATAAATCTAGCTAGATAAACACGTCAACAACTTACATCCACTGAACAAGCACCTGAGCTACATTAACCATCAGCAAAGACTTGAGAGAAAAATGTTCAACCATTCACATTTGTTTCAAGAAAAATGGTTAGCTGCAAACACACGAACTTTACTAGGCTTGTCAAATCTCAGCGTCTACTATGTATTTCACTCATCCAACTCCCCAAGCAAAAAAGCTGTATGCAAGTACTCCAAAATTTTCTCACACACAACAAAGGCGACAGAAATTGTTCTATTTGCTACTTGCAATTGAACCAATGCAACATTACCATGTTACAAATCCAAAAAACAAGCAAATTTATATCCCAACTAAACGCTCAATGGATCAATGCCATATCAAGTTTGTCATTTAATCAACAGAACTTAAAATCCGCATTATTTCCCGGACCTCTAGCAAAAGAACCCAATCTCATGCACCTTTCTTTTACTGCAAATGTATTAATCTTGCAAATCCTAAATAAAATTTCAGAAAATAAAGTACGTTTTCTAAACTGCTAATCAATGACAATCCAAACAAAAAATCCTCCACAAATTGAAGTCAAACGTTTCGAAGTCCTCGATTACCCAATCGACACTCTATAAAATCTCAATCTAGAAAGATAAATACCACTATACTTTAAATCCACTAAACCAACATCTAGTCTGCTAGGCAGCATCAAATTACAAAACCACCCCCGCTTTCCAACTACCATCAGTGTAAATTTAAACCCATAAGCTGATAAATTAATCGATTCCGATTACCTTCCTGTGCGCAAATCCCACGAAACAGTACAAATAAGAATCCGATCGCAGCCAATCTCATGTTCATCCTATCTACCAGGCGGATGTAGCTGTTGCCGCGCCATATTATCTTCTCTATCGAATCGAAGTCAGAGTGATTCCTCCAAACATTCCAAACCCATCTCGCCAATCACATCTAGTGTTTTCAAAGTCGCCGTCGCCTTCCACCGCAAAAAAAATCGCCGCCGGCCAAGTCTACTCTCTGCCTCGCTCAGCTCTCTCGCTCTCTCTCTCTCTCTCTGCAAAGCGGAATTTTATGTCCCCTGCAATATGCCGGACGTCGTGTGAACGGAGAGTTTTTGCATATTCCCCCAAACATTTTTATTTATTATAAAAAGTAAAATTGATTCACAAAAATACCTACAAATTACAAAAGTCGTGTTCCCTGCTTGCTTAGCAAAACTGATGTTTGAATTATTCTGAATAAGTTTATATTTATATGTTTAAAATGATATATAAAGTTTAAAATTTTAATTCAAAAAATGATTCAGTGGTTTCAAGCATCGCAGCTGTATTATACCGAAATTAAATAATTATGTTTCGCAATTTAATAAGACAAAATAAATTTATATATTCAATTTTAATTGAATCATTCATATTTTTTTATTTTTAAATTGGGGCATTAACATATATGCCACCCAATTCATATGTATTTACATATCTGACGGCTAAATTTTACTTTCTATATTTATAATACCAAATTTCTTAATTAGTTAGGCGTTGGTCGAAAATTTTATCATTTGTTATGAATCTCGAGATATTTTTTGAGTTAAAAAATATTCTGATTCAAATTAAGATCATTCGGGGCGTCAATTTCAACACGATTATAGTCAAATTGAGTGTCTCCAAAAAACAAACTCAATGATACCAAAATCAGTCCAATATGAGTCTCGTTAAGCCTGGATAAAGCCATTAAACAATAATTGAAAGTTTTGGGCAGTTAATCGAAGGGTCAAATGAACTTCAAATTTTACTTGCCTATAGTGAATTCGAGCATCTCGACGAGAGGAATTCAATAAACCCAAGATGACTCGATTTTGAGGTCATTCAGGCCCTCGAATCATGAAAACAAACCCATATAATAAAAGAGAATCAATGTGGGTCGTCCGATTGAGTGGTTATGAAGTTATTCACTTGATGAACAAATAGCCCCTCCTCTGGGGGTTATAAATAGACATCTTTTCCTCACTTAGAGGAGTGGGAGAAAGCTTCTTGTGTGATCTGTTCAGTCGACAAGTCCTGAGGCACTATAGAAGATTGAACTTACGAGTTAATGGTTGGGTCGTTCACTTGAGTGTTTCTCCATCTAGAGTCAAGAAACAAATTAGACGACCCTACTTGATCTGACGGAATGATCGGTTTGCTCTTCTTAATGCTGGTTTTCTCCTTTTTTTCACATTTTGCGTGGTATCATTGCTCGGTCTTCTCGAAAGAAACACGAAGCAGAACTTTAATGAGGACGACGCCAATCGAAGGATTTGAAACACTCTCCATTGTAGCAGGTGGAAGTCAGCCAATTCAAATGAGAAAGAATGCAGGGCCAATATGGAATGTCAAGGGTCCTCTTAAAGTTATGCCTTATTTATAAGGCTGAAAGGTGTGGAAATAAGGGTGTTCAATTATGGAATTGTTGAGTAAGAATATTGCGTTCTACTTTTTTATATTAAATTCTCTTATTCTTATCACAATGTCGTTTTCAAGAAGTAAGAGAATCAGAGAAATAAAATATGTCATCACTGATCTGAGGAGATCTAACAGTCAAGAGGAGAGTATGGCGAGGGAAGGTCCACCAACAGAAGAATGTGAGGTCTACTTATATGACTAATTACAATAGTCCGAGCCAAAACAAGCAAGGTTGAAGCTGACGTAGCAACGAGGAGGGTAAAAGGACGACTGAATGATCCACATCTGAACCTTTTAATAAAAAATGAGATAATGAGGCATGCGAGCCAACCACCACTAAAAACCCAACCCTTTAGTATCTTCAATCTTATTGGGGATGTCGATAGTTTTTCTATCAGTTATCAAGAGTCAACAACCATAATAGATCAGCTGACTGAGCCAACCATGTTGACTCAAAGCCAATCAAGCTCGACCGACTGACGACATCCACCAAGCCTAGCCGACCAAACCAGTCTTGTCGACCCAAAGCCAGACAAGCTCAACCGATCGAGCAAGAATGTAACCAAGCGGTAGAATCATACATGTTAAATACCAAGAATACCTTGTACAATGTCTTTTAACTAGGGGCAAAAATGTAACATCATTATATTGTACTCTCTCATATAAATAAGGAGATTATCTTATGAACAAGATATAATAGACATGATGTATTACTGTTCCACCAACTTTCGTCTCTCTCCCTCTTCTGAATCGCACTATTTCTTGGGTTGTGATTCACGGACAAATTATAATTTTACAGTATTAAATAATATAAAATTTATTTTATTTTATTTATAAGTTTAATAATTCACTTACATCTTAAATTTTAAAACTAAGAAAATATGAAAAGTTTGAAGGCTCCAAGCCAAGATATAAGCCTATATATTTTCAAGGGGTCGCACTATCATTTATTAACCAAATATTTATAAAATTATGGAAAGGCTGAAATAAATAAAGAATATATTTTAATAAATATATTCGAGCATCATATATTTCAAGGGGTTGTATTGACTCGGATTGGACCAATTTTGGTATTAATGGTTCAGTCACATCGAGCCAGTCAGTTCGATTGTAAGTTTACAGAAATTGGAGTTCCGGACGATTTTTAGTCGAAATATGAACATTTCTTACTTAAGAAATTACGTCGAGATTCGTTCTTTACTATTAGATTAATGCCAGATGATAGAAATTATTCCTCTCTTCTGTGTGATTTCCTCGGCAGCAGAAATAACGAGGAAGAGATAAAAAGATTCTTAAAGCATAATTAAATATTTTTTATCCATAGTATTGCTGTAATTAATATAATTGTTCAAATTGAAATTAATAATATTATCTTCCTAATTAATAAATAATGATGATCTATTGGGGAGTAGATATGGACTGAGAACTACAACTAAGCTTGGTATGTTTGACTTTCAAGCAAGAATTAGTCTTAATTAACTATTGGTTTTAATTTTTAATGGAAGATTTACATACATACCCCTCAAATCCTACATATTTACATATCTAACATCAAAATTTTCAATTTACAAACATACCAAATTGTCTAGGAATGAAAAAAATATAATTTACATTTTAGAAAGTTAAAATGATAGTATTTTCTAATGTGGTATAAAAGATTTGAGCGGTGTAAATTCATATGAATTGGTGGGTATATATGTAAAATACCCCCTTCTCTTAATTTATTTTATTTGCGCACAAAAATATAAGCTAACAATGGGGTCAAAATTATTTAAAATAATATTAGGAAAGTAAGCCTGATATCTTTCTATCTCCCCCTCTAAACCATTCACATCTTACCTCGTTAGGGGTGTAAAATAATCGAACACGAGCTGAGTCTGGTCTCAGCTCTTGTTAGGCTAGTTAAAAAATATCATTGTTCGTGTTCGGCTCGTTTATATTTCAAATATAAAATGTGTCTTTGTGTTCGGCTCGTTTACTTAGCGAGCAGAATAAGAGCTGTGCGCGAGAATAAAGTCCTTTTGACAACTCAAATCAAGCAGTCATTGGATGTTAAGGGTTGAGGCATTATTTAAATCTTATTGTTTATATTAAAACATTATTTAAATATAATTTAATATATTTTTTATTTTTTTATTTAATAGTTTTAATTGAAAATAAACCTTTGTAGCCTTGATGTTAATATTTTTTTAAAAAATAATACTCATTAATATATATATATATATATATATATATATATATATATATATATATATATATATATATATATATATAAAATTAATTAATTAATCTTATTTCGAGCCAAAATGAGATGAACAAGAAAGAACAAAATTTCATTCGTTTCGGCTCATTTATATATATAGCACACAAAAAAAAAGTTCGTGTTCCGCTCATTAACTTAGGCTCTGTTTGGGAGGGAGTTTTGTTGCGGCGGCGTTTTCCTCAGTGTTTGTTTTTCGCGTCTATCGAGCGTCGGGGAGAACGTATTTTTCATTTTTCATTAGAAGCTGATCTCAGCCATTACCCCGCGATCCAGCGTTCGGGGGGAGCAGAAAAATAAAGTTTACGCAGCTGCCCTCGCCCTTTGCCCTAGCGATAGGAGAGACTCTGCGATCCTTACCGAGCTACAGAGCCCAGCGACATTCGAAGAAGGAAGGCGATCTCTAGGGCTGCTGCGATCGGAGAAGTACTTGGAGAAGGCGATCCCCATGGACCTGTTGCGATCGGAGGAAGGCGATCCCTTGGAGCTGCTGCGATCGGAGAAGGCGATCCCCTGGACCTGCTGCGATCGGAGGAAGAAGATCCAGATCGTCCCGAAGGCGATCTATATTTACAGAAGGATTTCTCTCCTGCGACATTCGAAGGTAATTTTTTCATGCTTATACTTCTCGTTTGGTATTGCAAAAAAAGAGTGCAGATTGCTATAAGCACAATTTTTTTATTTTTTATTTTTTATTTTTTTATTTACTTCTTCTCAGAGCAAAGCAGCTTTTCTGTCTTTTTATAAGTAGTGAAATACTCATAAGGAGTGTGTATGATTTTGGGTAAGGGGAAGTTTCTACATATATATTTCCCTTTTCCTTCAGTTTGTATTTTGTACTGTTATACTGAATTGAGAACCGTTTGATCGCTCTCGTTAGCTCTACTTTGTTTACGTGCGATGGTTATAGTTGTTGTTCACTACTGATTGTTGTAACTCGAATTGAGAATTGGTGATGGTTGTATTTTGTATTGGCTTACACAGATTATTTCGTATTGGCTTATAGGTTTGAAAATATTATTTTATATTTTAAATTACAATTTCATATAGGTTTGGCATATTGCATTGGTGAGAGAGAGAATTTGGAAGATATTGGAGGAAGGTATTGGAATGTTTTGGTCAGAAAATCCTTTTTTGACGGGTTTCATGGTGAGAAAATATATTATAAGATGCATGATTTATTACATGATTTGTCACCGCCTATTTCTTCAGAGGAATGTTTCTGATTTGTGGGAGATAATGTTTTATCTGTTAAAATCCTACAAATTCAAATTTTTAAAAATATCATACAAATTTTTATTTAATTTTGTTGAGAAAAATAACAAATTCTGCTGCACAGATTATTTATTTAATTAAAAAAATTTAAAAATAAGCTGTTTACAAAACGCATTAACCAAACAGCTAAACAACTTATTCAGAACAAGGGCAGAATGATCAATTTTCCAGAATCAGCTGTTTTTCATAAGCGCAAACCAAACAATCAGACAGCTTATCCAGATCAGCTGATCATCAGCAGATTATCCTGATAATCGCTATCGTCGGTGTTCTGGATAATCTGCACTGCCCAAACGGACTTCAGTGAACAAATTAAACACAAGTTTTTCAACGAGCAAACACGAGTTGTTCGCGAACAACGAACCGGGTTGAGAGCCCAATAACTCATCACTTTTAAAATATTTGTAAACTTGTAATGATTTTCTTATTTATTATTTTATTTTATTTTTTGTTTAAATTTGAGCAAATTTAATCTCAAACATACACTTATCATATATGCAATGCCTTGAACTCGAGATCTCATAGTTGAAAAATAAAGCTCTCAACCTAGTCCACTAGGTCGAAGCGACTTATAACACATGAAATATTCATTTGTTCATCATTTATGAAATGTTCAATAATGCTAAATTATTTAAAAAAAAATATTGAGTGGGTATTAGAACTGCAATAAAAATTGAGATCAGAAGAAGGCTGCTAAAAAATAATTTTTGTTAAGTGAACAGATTTAACCCATCTAATAATAAAACAATGATAATAAAATTTAATAAATAATTAGTTTTAGAACAACATTGCTGTAAAATAATAATATTTATTTTTTTGAATGTTACAACATGACAATTTCATGACTTTTTCTTGATAAAGTTGCTCTAAAAAAAAGGAATTTTGGTGGAAGATAGTGAGGACAATTTTGATTTACCGTTTTTCTGACTATTATATAATAAATTATATTGTCATAAAAAAATATATATTTCAAGTTACGGTGATAACTTAGACACATAATTTAAGCCGTTTTAATCCAAAAATTTATAAAAATTTCAGAATAATCCCGACTCTTTAAATTAAGGCTGAAATAATCCCATAAAATATATATATATATATATATATATATATATATATTAGTTCTCAATTTTAAAATAATCAGAAATTATTTTGACATTTCATTATTGTTAATGAGAATTTTGAGATATTGCTTCACACAATGTAGGTCTCGTGGATTTCCTTTCCCCAAAATTGTTATAAATTTATACATTAAAATATATTTCAATTTTAAAGATGTAGTAATGCCGGCATTTGAGCGGTATGTATATAACTATGGATGTTTGTGTCAGATGTGTAAACATTTAAGAATTCTCGAATGTAGGAAAATGTCTCATTCCTGAGAGCCATTATTTGCCATCCAACTCATTTTCGCGACAGTTTGGGGCTACCGCAGCTTATTAAAAATCAACTGTGATGTTTAAAAAACTACGGTGACTATTATAATTTTAAAAAAAAATCAGATGACACTGAAAAATTGCCACCGCACCTAGTACCTATCCAGGACAGGTGGAAAAACACATAGCTAAGCAGCAACTTTTTGAAAATAATTATCAAAATACAGTTTACCCAAACAGACACTTATTTTTTCTCGTTTCTTAAAAGACGAAAACCAATTGATTCAAGTTGCAATTTTTATGAGTAATAAGATTAAACTTGAGATGCTCAATAAATTATTCCACGTGTAGAATACTTCTCATATTAAAAGTGCCTTCCAAAATAAAAATAAAAATAAAAAGGAAGATTTACATACATACCCCTTCAATTCCTATGTATTTTTGCATATCTAACACCTAAACTTCAATTCTTTACATCATCATTTCATTGTAAAAGTTTAAAATATTGATATTTTTGATCTGATATGAAAGATATGGGCAGCACAACTACTTAAAAAAAAAAGAATTTAAGAGTTAGATATGTAAATAAATAAGAATTGGGTGGTATGTATGCAAATGCCCCAAATAAAAAATAGACCCCACACAGTGAACTGACAAATGGCAAAAAAGTGAACAAAAACAGAACAGTATTTTCCAGCTTCAAACAACTTCTGTTATATATCTGGAAACTTATATAAATCAGTGGGTTCCATAAATATAGAAAAGAGATGATTCTAAAATGATATAGGGCCACTCAAGGAACCAATGCGGACCTTAAGAGCTTTGATGTAATTTATGATCTTAAGAATATAGGGGGACACCCAGAAAGGACACAGATTATATCTAAAAAGGCTAAAATATAACAGAAATCTCACGCCATAAGAAGTAAAAACAAGCACTAGAAAACACTTGCAGCGTTCCAGGACCCAAAGCCACGCTCTAGCATCGCACACCAACCGTTTTTTTTTATGTACACAAGTCTATCCTGCAGTCAAATCGGTGCCTTCAATCCTGCAGCAGAGTAAAATAAAGAAAAAATATATATTTATTATTATCTCGCAATATGTAACGAAATCAAGAAAAATAAAATAGATTTACATAAATACCACTCAATTCCCGAAGATTTACAAATATAACACCTGAACTGATTAATGGGGAATAGGTGATGGTTAGAAAGAACAATAAAGATGGACAGAAATAAAAATTAAAGAAGTGGCATCCCCTACAAGATGGATGCAGATGAGACAGGAACCAACTTTGAGTATTCATAAGGTGAAATAGACAGCCTATTAAAGTCTCCAAAAACCTAGGAAAAAAAAAAGGGCGGCGCGATTTACATACATGCCACCCAATTCCTGTGTATTTACATATCTAACACCTAGACTTTATTTTTAACATTTACACCACTAAAAACCTTTCGTGTCATATAAAAATATCACTATTACTTTTTAATGCAGAGATAATGATTGCATATATGTAAAAATTGAAGTATAGGTGTTAGATATGTAAAAAAATAGGAATTGAGTGGTATGTATGTAAAACTTTTATAAAATTGTATGTGGTTTGCAAGGCAAGTTTTCAGTTTTGATATTAAAAAGAGCAATTGTTGGTTTCACTAGCCTTTCTTTATTAGATCCTAAAGGTCATGAATTCAATTAAATGATTCCCAGTGAACCAGTGAATCATAACAATTGGTAATCACGAAAAAAGTGCATTCTCAAATAATAAAATATTAATCTCCAAGAGAAGCAACATTTAAATTCAATTAAGTTCATCATATAGGTTGCCAAAATGGTAAAAAATAAAAAATAAAACCAGAACATTACACCTATTTCAATGAATCAAAAAACAATTTATAGCGAATTGCAACTAATAAGATTCAAAAGAACTTGGTTCTATGCTACATAAATAATTCATAGCTGAGTAAATTTAACCATGTAGAAAGAGCAAACACCAAAATTGTAAATTTAAGATTAGACTCACCAACAAAGCGCTTCATCAAAGGGTAATTCTTGAACGCTTCATTACTCGCTTCCAAATTCTTCATAACTAACACCTTCAGATATGGTATCTAGCCGCCTCTCTTCTTCTATAGTCAACATAGCCAAATATTAGCAATTAATCGCAGGCAAGTATAAAAAAGATGTCTCAAAGCCTAAGAACACTCAATTAAGGATATCATAGCCCCATGGACTTTGGATGCCTGGTTAATAATGGGAGAAAGGTCAAGCCAAACAAGATCCCACAATTTCACCATCTAGGGTAGACTTGGTGGACCAAGTCTCCAAGTGTCAAGGGTAGGAAGATCATGTCATTACTCATTAGGGTATTTGGACTACCATAAATGGGCTCTCCTATCACATGGACGCTAATCCGAACACGCTGACATGGATACTAATCCTAAACAAGGGCATATGCATTATGTTGAAGTAGTGAAGGACATAAGCTTCGAAAAGAAGCTCAAAGTATGTCTGGAACGGAAAGGGCTTCTACGGCAGACATAAGTGAACATTATTCAAAGGTTTCAGGTTGTGACTGAAAAAGGTGCTACACACAAATCTCAATCGATTAATACTAAAGTTTAGCCCAAAAGAACAATGCATGGCTAAATACAACTCAAAATTCAAGTGAATGTGTCAAAGCGTGATTGTTTCTTGCTCGTAAGAATTGACATAACCTGCTCAATTGTTCAATATGAGGATATGCTCACTCAAGAAAGTGCACCACAAGACACCAGGTAATGTGCTACAAGATGTCTCTATTATGAGTAGGCCCACGAGGGCTCATTCCATTTACCAGAGTTATCATCCATGCAGAATTAATTGTCATATCCATGGATTTCCCCGAGTTAAACAAAATTGTCTCACTTAAAAGCATGTCCTTAGAGTTCAATTAGAGACAATTTTAATATTATAAAGATTGGGGCTTACCACTCTAGATATATAATCGCTTGAAATGCTAAATTTGTGGGGTTATGGTTAATCTAGAAATTAGTATGTAACTTAGATGGGGCCATGGCCCAAAAGGAGCATAACTTATGAAGTTATGACCCATCTTGAGAAGGTTTGTGAACCAAAGCAACCAAACCCAAGGATGTTAAAGTCCATGATTCCTTTGAACAAAAGACACCAGAAATAAAGGTTGAAACCTCCGAAAGTTTGAATCACTACCACAAAAAAATGAGATTTATAACCTCTGGGTTATAGGAAGACTGGAAACTAGCTTACCCTATAAACAAAGTGGCTTGGGTATGTTTTTGTGAGATAATGTGAATCCAAAACAAAGAGGCATACATCTCAGCTAATAAAGATGTCTAGGAATGGATTTTACAACCTCTTAATTAGAGGTTATGAAACATGGATATGGGGGAAACGGACGCCACACGCCAAGATACTGGGACTTTGAAAAAAAAAATGACTCCACATGTCTTGGATATATTTTAATATTTAATTAATTATTAACAAAAAATATTTTATTTTATATTATTCTTTAAGTGCGTCACAAAACTGGATGTTCATTTGTACTCTCTGCCTGAACATCAGACTTGGGATAAATAGTATAATTATTTTTTAAAATGTAACATCCATTGTATTGTTTATTCTTTGTTAGAGGTATAGTTAGGGAAAATACACTTGATAGATTTAGGGTTAATTTCTGTATGGATTGACGAATGAATGCGAGCAAAAGATACACACCCAAAAATTTAAATGGAATAGTAGAAGAAAAAGTTCTGATGTGAGGATAGATCTTATTCGTCAAGATATGACTTGTTGTTTTGAAATTAAATATCTAGCTAGGCATTCATTCATAAAGAATGTTGTAATAAGGACTGCTTCACCCCAAAATATTTTGAAACTTGATGGGATATCATGATAAAGCAGAATACCACAAGAATATATTTATTTTCTCTCAGCTCTCCCATTTCACTGTGCACTCTCCTGTGAGATGTTTCCCTTTTCCTTTTCTACAAATGTACATAAACACGAATTGGGAATATTAAAGGAAGTTATGGCAATTAAGTTTATGGTTTGTGATAAAAGAAGAGAGTTTAGAGGTTGTTTAGACAAAATTCCTAGTTTCTGATTCAGAACGAACCTTCGGAGTAGAGCTAGGCGTCTTCATTCAGTACTTGATCATAAACCCTATGCATGTTTAACATTGGAATGAATTTTTTGTTGCAGCTTGTTGGCTGCTACTAGTTGCAGGATTCTTGGTTGGTTCTAGCCGTAGGAGAGGATGAATCAAATGGCTTTGTGGGCTGCTGCTTGCCGCAGGAGGTGAGGAACGTCTAGAAGGCCGAAGAGGTAAGGAATGTTTGATGGTTGATACCTGCGGCTGCTCTGCTTGCTCAAAAAGGAGCAGTTGGGTCGCCAGCAGAAAGGCTCGTGGATGGAGCAGCGACGAGTATAAGTTGTATAAATATGTGGGGTAATTCTATGGAGAGCCAGCAGGGAAAGGATCTGGTACTGGTGGCTGCAGAAAAGAAGAGCTGGGGAAAGGCCGACATATGAGGGCTGTCGCAAGCACATCAAGAGAAGGCCGACGGAGGAGGGATAGGAGGGACAAAAGATGAGGGTTGTTGCAGAATTCAGACAAGGTCGAAGGACAATTTAGACGAGCTATCTAGACGAATGGTTGAAGTAGTCAAACGATCCAGACAAGCAGGCTACGTAGACAAGTGATCCAGTCAAAGTTGAAGCCAGATGACGAAAGTGGCCCTAATTCCGTCAAAGCCGAACATAAAGCTCTAATACCATGAAGAAATTCTTGGAAATGAATTCTCTAAATTCTTATTCCAAATCATAAACTATAAGGACATATATAGGAAAACATTTCCCTCCTAATTTACAATCCTACCAAACATATTTAGCCTAAAAATGGGAATGAAATAATTCTGAAAAAAAACATAAATAGGAAGAGAATAAAATCAATCAAGGAGTTTTCCAAACTGTCTTCCAAACTGTCTCCAATTAATAGGGGGCTATTCTCCTATATTTCCACGATATCAATAATTATATATATATATATATATATATATATATATATATATATATATATATATATATATAAATAATACATGGTCAACACCAACAAAGATGTCGCTAGTCATTTAGATCAAGCTTAATTTGTGCAATTAAGTAGGTTTAGACTAGATTATTCCAATCTTACCAAATATATTTAGACTAAAAATGGGAATGAAATAATTCTGAAAAAAAATATAAATAGGAAGAGAATAAAATCAATCAAGGAGTTTTCCAAACTGTTTCCAATTAATAAAAGAGGGGATAGGGCGCGATTCTCCTATATTTCCACGATATACAATAATAATTATATATATATATATATATATATATAATACATGGTCAACACCAACAAAGATGTCGCTGATCATTTATATCAAGCTTAATTTGTGCAATTAAGTAGGTTTAGACTAGATTATTTCAACTTAACTTTAGTACTTCAATGCAATCATCCAACCAATCAAATTATAATTAAATATTTAGATTTACAAATAAACTTATTTGACCAAACTAATCATTCTAGGGTGCGAGTCAACTTAGTTTAAAACATCGAGAAATTTAATTGGCCGGATTCAGATCTACCAGATTGCTCTGATTAATTTAATTAAAGTCTATGAATAATGTACGTAACGAATCCCAAATCAATCTTGGCCCCAAGTCAATAACCTTAAATCACGATCGGAATAAACTCACTAATTTAACCAAGCTAAATTGAACCTAACCAATTGATGATGAGCACAAAAAAGGTTCAATATGTTAGATTAGGTTTGATTAGGATTAAAAAGCTTGCTCAATAGGGCCTCTTCAATTCAATTAAATCGTCATGCTTGGGCCAAACGAACATTGTAGGATTTGATTTTAACGGGCCTCCTCTAAGAGGTTAAATCCTAAATTCAAATTCGATGAGCTAGCTAACTCAATTCTAGTTTAAGGTATCATAACTTGATTAATTATAAATTCGAATTAGAAGAGCCGGCCGAACTTAATTCTGGTTAAGGGATTGAAATGTCCGAGTCTCTTCTATAACCTTTTGAGATCAACTAGTGTTAGAACCTAATGATTCGACTCCAATTATATCTAAATTACATAACTCATATTGTGATGGGGCATTGAGAAACTTGGAAATTTTGAATAGGATTAACAAAGTGAACAAGGAGCTTGTTCAACTAGTTCTGTGGTCAACATTCCTTTGAACATATTGAAGGCCAACATGCTCCAAGGACGCCCTCTGATGACAAAAAAATATGTTGGAAATTAAATATAAATAAATTAAAACGGAGAGAACCTCACCATTGCAGTCTACCCCAGGAGACCCTGTAAAGTTGTTAGCTTCAGGTGCAAGATACGGTGACCTATCATAGCTTTCCAGTATACCTGTCAATAATTTAAAAAAAAAAAGGTATTGAGGGCTGCAAAAAAGTGGTTCAATGGATGATATCTGTAAGGGAATGATAAAAAGCTAAAAGAAAGCAATGGGTCTCAAGTTCAGGACAAACCAGCACTCTGAGCAAAGCCAACCGTTAAATCTGAAAAGCTGAAGTTTCGAGGGATATGACTTAAAAAGCCATAAGGAGAAGAGTCGATATCCTGAAGTGGTTCATTCAGTGCTTGTGCAGTCAGCTCAGTACCACTGAAGGACGCACCAAGTGTATCAAGTGTAGGCTGAGTCTCCAAAAAACTGCTGCCAGTAAAAGCAAACTCAGAATTGGTTGCATAGCTAGGCTCTGACTTGATTGCAGTACCATTCATTATGTGATCCCTTCCCATTAGTGAGCTTTTTGAGGATAGCATGCCTGCCGGAACATCCAACCTTCCATTAAAAGTTGACGGACCATTACCGAGTTGGACATTTTGATTTCCAGCAGGACCACCGCCGATGATAGCAGAAGTAGATACTCCATTGGACATTAAACCATCAGGCCTTGAAGTAGATGCATTTTCAGATAAATAACATGGAGGAGTTGGGCTCACTGCAGCCAACTGCAGCGGGTAAGTCATTGCTCAATGTAACAAAAGTAATCAAACATATGAAAAAGGGAATTGTATAATGGACACAGTTAACAATGTCGAATGGATCTTTAAAAGAGAATCAGTGAACACTAAAGATCGCGACTTCAATGCTGGTTGAAGAATAAGATTATGGTGAGATGACGAAAAAATTTCAGTTGCAAATTGAGTATTAGTTTAAGCATTTTTAAGAAAAGAGTGTCCATGGCATCACAAACTGTAACAAAATTGAACCATTCGCTAGTAAGAAGAGGTCCAAATCCAGCTCATAAACTAAGGATCCATTTGGTTTCAGACAGATTAAAAAGCAAGTTTTATAAGAAAAAGAAGATCTGTTGGACTAAATCCGGAAAGATGCCATTAAAAATCAACACGGGTTTTGATCCCCTCAGATTTCCCAAATATATGAATTTCTTTCACACAAATGAGTGAAAGCTGAATCACAGCAAAATTTATTGAAATTACACTAAAAAATAAAAAATATAAAATAATAAAAAACTGGATTTGAAATAGATAATAAATGACTTCCAACCAGTCATTTGAACTAGAGTTAGCATTGCAACATTTGTGGAATTCATGATTTCAAACCAAATAAGCCTCTAACAGCTCGTTGGAACAAGTGAATTACACACAAAATTTCAGTCGTTTTCAAGTAAAGATTATGCAGAACACTGACTATAGTTACAAATGGAACTACGATATCAAATGAAAGCAATATAAACTAAGGACATTCCTTAGAATATCCTTTGTAAGAATATTTATGACCAACAGAAAAAGATAAAAGATTTAGTGCCGAACTCTGATGTAATCATGCTATGAATGGAAACTTTTTCATTACTCTATAATTTCTTCTAATGCTATCCAGCACTCCATCAGACATGTTTAATAACTGCAGAGTATCTTGCTGCCCCTTTTTTCCTCATTCCCAACTCAATTCTAAAGATACTCAATCATATGCCTTCTTTAAGACCTATTAAAATAATGTGAAAATCATTTCTTTGCTCTTCACACTTTTCCATTAATTAACTTGGCATAAAAATAAACACTACAGTAGGACATACAAGCATTAAAAAAATATTGATTCTTTGCACAGCTAATAACTTTAAATTCCCATTTGATTATTGCACTATTAATCATGTCATTTGTCTATACATATTGGTGCAGAAATAATTCTTTTCCAGTAATTTTATCTCCTCTTAATATTCAAGATTACGTTGAAAAAAGTAATCAAATTACTCCAATAACTCTTTTAAGTCTCTACTAGATTAATTTATAATAAACATCATAATTAAATTCTTTATACACTTCAAAAAGATTCTTCCTTCAGCTATAGTTTAATGATTTCTAAAGCTAGAAATTTTCATGTTTTCTTTAGAAGTCTTCATGATTAACAAAAATCCTCTAATCTTCACTTTCAATGCATCTTACTTGGTCTAGCCTCCAGATCTTCCATCTTGCCTCAGCCATACATCTTTTACATTTGGCAAATTTCATAAAACATCAAAAGTTATAGCATCTGACATCAAACCTTTTTTTTTCTTTTTGGCTACCTTATTCGCAAGTTTTCTGAATTATAACTAGATTAATCCTCATTGGCTTTTTTGCCAATTTTTTAAAAGACATTTCTTTCTCATAATAATCTCTTTATACCTCAGCAGGATCACCACTTATCTTCTTGTTTTTGTACCATCACTTTTTAAACTCTCCTAAGACATCTATTACAACCATCTCAAAACAACTAACCATCCCATCCTACATGAATTGCATGGCTATAACATTACAAATTTGCCTATTTATCAATGATTAATGACTTCTAATCATTTGAATTCCATCATAAGACCATAGGGCAATTATTTATTGCTGTTGCTGTCATTATACTTCGGACTAAATACACATTGTACTACCACAACATATTTAACAGCAGTAATTCAAATTAGCTACGGCTTCATGGAAATCTTCAGCCTGATTAGCAATTAAGATTTGCTAGCCCATGCAAACTGCACGAAGAACATTTCTGCAGTAGTTAGATTAGCATAATGTTAGTCGACAAGCAGCCCAGCTGCTATTCAAGCAACGTTTTTTTTCAGCTGAATCATCTGGATTTCTATGTTTATACCTGACCTAAGTAAAGCTTTGCTGGGAAAAAGACAAGAGGGAAGAGAATGCTGTAAACAACAAATGAAAGAGGGGAAATCATGTTTCCAATCAAATTACCAGAGAAACCAAATCTTACGAGGAAGAAGGCTGTCATAGAAGGTAAGCCCACAATGAAGACTTTCACAACTTTTGCCAAGAAACCTACCTACCTTTGGCAAGTAAAAGGATATTGGTACATCTAAATTTACTATCTTTTCCATGACCTGCTCTTCATGAGTATGCATGTGAAATTGATTAATTTTAAAAGCATGAACAAAAATAAACACAATCCAAATCCAAATAAGAAAGTGCACACTGCAAAAGCATTCTGGCCAAATCCGACAAAAAAAAGAAAATGGAATAAAACCTCAAGGAGACATAAAATTTCTCAGTATGCAATGCTGTTGGTGCGTCACAGTCAAATGGCATAGAACTAAACATGCATGTGAGAGACAAACACTTACGAAATAAAAATCACTATATCTCTTTAATTTTGTCCACACCAGATTCATCATTAGAAAATAATTTTGAAAAATGAAACCTAAAATGTTACCCTGTAAGGAAAACAAAACTGATGCACTATTTTAAAAAAAAAAAGCATTTTGCATGACGCTTTTGAAAGAAAACTGGAAATAAATTCATTATTACAAAGATTGAAAAAGTCATACATGTAGATGAACATGAGCCATGAGAAAGAGGCGCTGAACCAACCCCCGAGGAACAAACTTTGTTCATAAGCTCCACTTGTTTTTCAAGAAGCTTATTGAATACCATAATTTGGTTCTTAAGCATCAATCTAACATGATACGCCTTAAAAAAGTCTCTATTTTCCTCTTCAAGTTTCTGCCAAACTGAAACATTTAAAAGCTACACAAAATTAATTATGCCCAGCATATCTTTCATTGCAACATCATAGAAAAGTGAAAGGAAGATGAGACTAATACAGTGACAAAGTGATGCTCATCAAGAGATTTTGTATTCAGATCAAGCAAAACATAATAAGATTAAGAATAGCAACTACTCAACATGACAAAACTAAATGTACTTTCTGTTAAAAAGAAGAAGGAAAATAGCTAAAAAAATCTACAATAGAGAAATAGATGAAACTTAATCATAAATAGATAAATAGAAGAGAAAGAATAGGCCCAAATAAGCAATGCTGCATACAAGGAAATGATGGCTATAATAAGCTTTCAAAATTAAGCCAACTAGAAACACTATAAATAAACAAATAAAACATGCAGATAACAAGCAAATGGAAATAGAATTGATTGGTTGTTTGCAAAAAGAGCACTTAGGTGTTGGAGATATAGATCATTGATGAGCTCTCAAGCAAATGCACACTGTGAAACTAAGTAATGGAACAGATCAGACTAGCAATGTAGAAGTGCCCATATTTAAATGTGTTTCCAACTAAAATGAGTAATATGCAACATTAGATAACACCCTGTGAATCCTTAACTCCTCCCCAGTTGTTTTCATAAATATTTCCTAAAATAAAGCACCGTCGTCGTCGTTGTCGTCATCGTTGTCATCATCATCATCATCATCACCACCACCGAGAGAGAGAGAGAGAGAGATAACTAAGGTGGAAGTGTAAATCATCATCGCTAATCATATCCTAACTATTGATCGTCAAAATGTCAGAAGCCAAGTTATTGGGGTGACCTGAGGTATTCCCTAGAGATATTATCAGGGGGTGGTCAGGTTGAGGGTTTCTTCAAGAAAAATGAGAAGTTGCATGAGCCAAGGCAGCTCTTAAGAGGATTACCCTTATTGATGTGCATCATGAGTTGGTCAAAAGAATTTGAATATTGAAGTTACACTTATATCACATGTAAAGTTGAGATTACATGTAAGACTTGCATGATCTATTGAAAATTACACCTACCAAATTTTAAAATGGTAATGTGACATGCTGGCGCATACAAGATGCTTTGAGATCTATGCTATGATGCAAATTTGCCAACCTCCTTGACATTGCATTTCCATAAGGCCTTCAAGGCAATAAATTAAAAAAATTTAAAATTCGATCAATCTCGCCTATAAGGCGAGAAAATAAAACTCACCATTAGATCAACCTCTAACCTAGTTGTTATAAGTCTTATCTATCCCTAAACATCTCTGCTAACAAAGCTGTAAGACCTTGCCTCTCATTGAATTCACATTAGATAATCCAACACTTGAATAAAGAAGAGCCACTTATTAAACAAATTTGCAAGATCCACCATCAAACCATCCTTTAACCAAGAAGTTCACTTTTTAGTAGAGTAGACTCAGACCTAAAAAAAATTTAACGAACTGCCTTTCTTTGTGTTTTCTATTTAAAACAAGCAAAGACACTGCCATTACTAGCACAGTTCATATAACCTCATAAGTATTATTCACATTCTTGGGATGGGCTATAACCTCATAATTCTCACATACATTCTTCAAGTTCAGTCATAACTCCTTTTTAATGAACACACATCTTTGCATAGGGCAATAACCCAAAATGTCCCATTTTTCAAGTCACACTACAACAAAAGCCATAAGCCTTAGCCTTCCCACAATTAAAATTCATCATTCTAACTGAATTCTACACTCGCCAAACTGGACAACACTTTACCCTAATGCTTAAGGCCATGGTTCAAAATGAGCCACTTGATTTAACTTAAATATCTCAATTAAAAGTGACTCGAGTATAAGGCAATCAACCCTTTACCACATGGATGATAACCTCTGCAACAATAAGATTGAACCCCAAGAATAGAGCCTCATATCAAATATGCATGGTATCAAACAACCCTCATCAAGTTTGTCTTAAGATGCACATCCCCCGAGTGAACAAAACTTCATGTTGGACCATTGAACAGGTTAAATCAATGCCACTGCACAAGAGATAATTATGTATTGAAACCTCTAGTTACATTTAGCCATGTGTTATGCCTATAAACCAAACTTTGGTGCGAATCAATTGAACCCAACATGTACCATCAATAGTCATGTACTTGAACTTTTAAATCACAGTGAACAATGTTGGTTCCCAATGAGAACACACCTCTTTCCTGCCCTCTGTCATGATCAAATTGACCATCTATCCCCATACATACTCCCATTATAAATTGAACTTCCATGATCAACCCAAACCAAAGATATCCTTAATCAAAGATGTACTTAAGCATCGAGTCTTGAATGCAACTAATCATGGTGCTAACGTCCATGAGAAACATTGAACCCCAATATTTAGAATAAAACTCGATCATCTTCATCAACTAAGTGGTAAAAATCTCTTGAACCTTCTCAGTCTGTTTGGAAACTCCATGCTACTCAATAGTCATATCTTGATGTTAAAAAGAGAAAGGAGAGAATGAATGCACCACAAGCTCATGTCTTTTTGGGCCCAACAAACCAACAGTGAGCTTATCTCTTTGATATAATTTAGGGTGCACGAGTTTGTTTCATTAAAGCAGCCCTCAACAAACATTGGGAAAAGACTACGTAGATTAATCCCTTCTCACAGTTTGCATTGGCGGGATGTGTGCATTAGGTACACAATTTTTATAATTGCAAGGTATTAATTGCTAATGTAAGTCGTTGCACATTTTAACAAAGAAAGGGCCGAAAAAGCGGCTAGATACCCATATCCAAAGGTGTCAGTTATAAGAATTTGAGAAAACTTTTAAAGATGATGGTGAATAGATATGTACTTTATGATGCATACATAAGTCACTTTATACCTATTTGGACATGAAAAATATATATATATTGTAAAATAAATGTATGATTTTCTCCACTTATTTTTAAGTGTATTGTGCTTTCTTTGTTGAAGTAAAGAGCCTCTTCAGTAGAAGGTGATTCCAATTCTTAGTGAAACAGTTCCAATGATTTGAAAATTGAAATTATGACGAAGGATTGCACGAAGCAAGAAATTTCCTATTGTTTTGATATATCTATTTTTATTTATGTGTCCTCTTTTCTTTTGATCTCACTACTAGAATCTCAACAAAACTGACATCTTAGTGGCTAGTTTAGGTTCATTGTGAAATTGTGAACTTTCAAGCCTTATTAAAACTTGAATCTAATTAAAACTGATTTCAAATGCGTTTCTTTTAATCTTCTAAGTAATTAATTTTTGTGCATTTTCTTGGCAATCGAATTATTAATTGAATTTCTCGTGAATACGTAAACTTAGCCCTTGTAATCCATACTTTGCCAGGCATGTGTCCTTCTCCAATAACTTTATAGTGAATATAATTAAATATACATGCATGCGACAATCTGTTGAGCTTATTTGTACTCCTTATACTTTGTTTTTATTCAAAATTGTGACCATCATATCAAAATCAAATCAAAATTGTAACTTTAGTTTAGGAACATAGCACCTGAATAAATGCTTGGAGCTAGAGTTTATAATTCTAAATGTATATGTGTATTTGCCATTCAAGATTTTGAGCTAGGAACATAAAAAGATGTATATTATAATTTCTAAACTTGGATGTAATGAATTAAATATTCCTTATACATTTTTATATTAATTTTAATGTAAGTTCTAGGAGTTGATATATTTTTTCTTATGTATAAATATGTTAAGCTTCATTATTTTATAATCAACTATTTTATAAAAATATATCATTGATCTCGAATCCTACATTAAGGCCTGTTAAATTCGATTTGAGTGACCTCAAAAGGATTCAAGATAATTCGACTTCTTTGATTCCTATAATATTAATTTTGAGCCAACTCAAAGTCAATGCAAAGTTAACTAACAATGGTTCGAGCTACTAAATCAACTTGAAATGCATTGCAAGTTCAAATTAAGGAGTCTACTTAATTTAAATTACAAGTTTATTCCAATTCATTCAAACTCCAAATCATTGCTGGTTTTAATTCTTGATGAGTGTTGCATTCGGTGCTAAAACTATTCAAGGCAAAGTTTTTATCCATGCTAGTTGTGATTTTTAATCATTTTTCAGTTTGATCCTAGAACTACAACTTTTATCAACTCTGCTATGGGTTTATTTATTACCTTTCCTTTTACATGTTCAAACAAACCAAGATTATTTTCCACATAATACTACATTGTAATTCTACCATCCCTCTAATACAACTTTTATCAACTCTGCTATGGGTTTATTTACAGTTGTAACTCTACCATCCCTCTAATACAGCTATTCATACAACGTATCCACATGATATTCTCAATATTTATCATGATCAACTAACTAAAATGACTTTTTATCATCCAACACTCATATCTATAAATGTAGCATGATAAAATTATTTTTTAGTTTTTAAATATTCTCTTATAATGTCCGCCGATGCTTAACCATTTTGAGCATCTAGCTTACCTCGAGAAGTCACATACATTTTTACATCAAAATATTTTTCTATAATTGAAATGGGAGCTTTCTTGCATAGAATTTTTGTAGTACTGTAGCTACTATAGTACCGTTGGATTCAATATCATGGGAGATGATAAATGGGAGATGGGCCGCCAAAACAATCAAGTTTTCCTTATGATTTCTTTTCTATTATCTTTCATTCCTTTTTAGTTGTTTCATATATATGTGTTGTATTAGAATTTGGAAGTAGATTTTATTGTGTTTTATGTTGGGACAATTGCCAACGTCCAAGATTTCCCCTTCTAGGGTTTTATACTAATGAAAGAAGGTGTTCCAGATGTAACAGTTCGACGTGGCGATCTCCTTCCAAGGGATCAAGTGGTGCTCTAGTTGTAGCTCATTCCCAAAAGAGTACTTATCCTCTGCTATCCTTCCAATCGTTGCCATTGCCTTCCCCTCCCTTCTCTTCGCTGTCCTCACAGTCCCAACCCTCCACCTTCACCGCTGACCCTATTCCCTCCCTCGCCTCGCTGCTTCGACCACTAGCCAGCCCTTCGTACTTGCTGCAACCTCCATGGACAGCAGTCTTGCTATCTTTTTCCTGGAGTCCCGCCGCCCAGCCACCTTTTTCATTCATTCCAGCTACTCCCATTGTTACCGCAGCCCCGGGATAACACTCCTCTTGATGTCATGCAACACAATTCTTCCACTCCGCTGCTCCTACCCTCCCCTTGGCTGTCTCTGTCGTTTAAAGTCGTTTGCTTTACTGCCAATGCTAACCCAATCCCTCGTTTTACTGTCCTAGCAACCCACAACCCATTGCAGCCTCCTACCACCCCTCCAACCACCCAGCCGACCTCCACCACCCACGGATCCAGCACTAATGTGAGTTTGTGTCCTTTTTTGTTGTAATTTCCCTTTTAAGTGTGTTCAGTCATAACCGTCTATTTTTTTTAGCAATAACATTTTTTTTCCTATTGTGGTTTGGATTAACTCCAATATCAATAATAAATCCAAGCTGCTTAAGTACATCACACATAACTACATAAGCATCAAATCATCATCTAGTTGTTTCAGCTCCTATTAATAATTTTACAAATACTAAAATTTTATATAATATAATTAACTGTTGTTCCACTAATCCATGCCCTTAATATTCTAAGCTATGTAGCACCAACACTTCTAAAAAATGCAATGGTCTATGTCGGACACGTATCAGACGCCGACACTTCAAAATATGAGTGAATTTATTCGAGCTCAACCATGTTAGTGACACGCCTCTACAACACATCAAACATGAGCTCTACACAATTTGAAAAAAAATGGTAGAAAAAAGATAATTATAAATATACGTATACCCGAAATTATGCCTCAAAGTTAAAATTATCTCCTCTCTCGTTATGTCAAGGCTCCCTCTAATATTCATCAAAATCTAGCATCGAATGTATATTAAATATTTGTTGAAGCTGAACATCAATAGTTCTTTTATTTTGTTTGAAGTTGAACACCAAAGGTCCATCCCACAGTTGCAAAGCGAATATTATAGTTCACTTTCGTTCGTCAGAGCCGAACGTGCACCCTCTAGAGTGAAAGCTGTAAGCTTCACTGTAGAAGCCTGAGTAGAAGTCAAACTTGTTCATCATTCGATTCAAACAATCCGTGAAGTTTGTGGCACTTGCACTGAACTTCTATTTGTTAAAGCCAAGTGATCCAAGCAATCCTAGTCTAGTAAATGATAATTTATATTTTTCTCTTTAATGAGTTAATAGTTATAAATTTAGACTTATTCTAATTCTTAAAGTTAGATTTTAACTTCATTAATTAAACAAGGTGTAGTCATGGTATATTTCAAATTTTAATAGATAATTTGTAAGAATTCTTCTGAAAAATATTATAAGTCTAATTTTAAAAATTAATATTTATAAACATGATGTTTCATAATAGAAATTAAATTTGATTCTTCCAAACTTTATTTGTGATGTCCATAATAAAAGAATAATATATAAAAAATATTTTATATTGATGATTAATCAAATATTAAAAAAGTTAGTCCATGATACTAGTATTAGGATAGAATCTTGGAATATAGGTACTCTCAATGGTAAATTAATGGAATTGGTTGATATTATGATTCATAGAAAGATAAATATCTTATGTATTCAAGAAACTAAATGACTTGGAGAAAAAGCTAAGGAGATTGATAACTTAGGTTTTAAACTATGGTATTCTGGTAAGAGCCGTACTAAAAATGGTGTAGGTGTAATTATAGATAAGAGTATGAAAGATAATGTTGTTAAAATTAATAGAGTTGGAGATAGACTTATAGTACTTAAGATTATTATTGATACTAAGATTTTTAATATTATAAGTGTTTATGCTTCATCGAGTTGGTTTAGACATAAATCTAAAAATAAATTATGGAATGATTTAGAAGACTTAATACACTCGATACCCTTAAAGAAAAAAATTTTATTGGAGGAGATTTAAATGGATATGCGGTAGAGTGGTAGAAGATTTCGAAATATTCATAGTGCTTACTGATTATGAAGTGATTGATGAAAAAGGTAGAAGCTATTTTAGATTTTGCTTTAACATATAATATGATTATTACTAATACTTTATTCAAGAAAAGAGATGAGCATCTTATTACTTATAAGAATGAATCTAATAAAACACAATTGATTATTTTCTTATGAGAAGAAGAGATCGTCGAGATTGTAAAGATTGTAAGGTCATTCCAAGTGAGGAATTAAGTACCCAACATCGATTATTAGTTCTAGATTTTAGGATGAAGAGTTGTAAAATAAAAAATACTAAGATTCAAAATCGTAGAATCAGATGAGGCACCTAAAAGACACAAATAAAATTATTTTTATGAGTAAAATTCAAGATTTAAATATTTGGGATGTCAATGAAAATGCAAATGCTATGTGAGAAAAATTAACTAATACTATTAAACAAGTGTATAAAGATGATCTTGGAGAATCGAAAAGAAAAAGTTTTATAAATAAAAATAGTTGGTGGATGGAATAATAATGTGCAAGAAAAGATAAAATATAAGAAGTTATGTTATAAAAATTGGTTTAAATGTAAAAGCGTAGAGAACTGGAAAAAATCTGAAACGGCTCGCAGAGAGTCTAAAAGAATAAATTGTGACGCTAAAAATTCTGCTTTTAGTGATCTTTATAACATGTTAGATACTGAGGACGGTGAAAAATATATGTATAAATTACCCAAACAAAGAGAAAAGAAAAGTAAAGATTTAACTCAAGTAAAGTGTAATAAAGATGAAAATCAAAAAGTGTTTTTCTTAGAAAAATATATTCAACATAGATGGGTGAGTTATTTTGATAAACTTTTTAATGAAGATGTTGAAAGTACGATCGACCTTAGTGATCTTAATATCGTTAATAATAATAAAATTTTTTACTTTTACCATCGCGTTAGTAAAAAAGAAATTGATGACGCTTTAAAGAAAACCAAGGATGGAAAGTCTGTAGGACCTGATGATATCTCAATTGAAGTGTGGAAATGTTTAGGTGATTTGGGGTTTCTTGGCTTACTAAACTTTTTAATATTATTTTAAAAACTAAAAAGATGCCTGAGTGGAGGAAGAGTATTTTGGTCCCCATATTTAAGAATAAGAGAGATGCACAAGAGTGTGCAAATTATAGAAGAATTAAATTGATGTGTCATACTTTAAAATTATGGGAGAGGGTAATTGAACATAGGTTAAGACGTATTACGAAGGTTTCTCATAATCAATTTGGATTTATGTCGGGCAGGTCTATTATAGAAGTTATACATTTATTGAGAGGTTTGATGGAGAAGTACAGAGATAATAAGGAGGATCTACATTTGATTTTTATTGATTTAGAAAAAGCTTACGATAAGGTTCCTGGAGATGTTATTTGGAAAGTCCTTGAGAAGAAAGGTATTGATATGACTTATATTCAAGTCATTAAAGATATGTATGCTAGAGCTGTTACAAGTGTTCGAACTGAAGGAGGATTGACCAATTATTTTACTATATTTGTTGGTTTACAACAAGGATCGGCTTTAAGCCCATATCTTTTTGCTTTATTTATGGATGGTCTTACTGGGCATTTACAAGAGGATGTACCTTGGTGTATTCTTTTTGCTGATGATATCCTCCTCGTGGATAAGACGGGAGAAAAAGCCTAGGAAAAACTTGAATTATGGAGGTCTACATTGGAGTCTAAAGGTCTTCATTTGAGTAGAACTAAAACTAAATACATGGAATGTAATTTTAGTAATAGTAGACCTAGTGACGAAGTGTAACTTTGGGTGATCAAATTATTAAAAGGTGTGAACGATTTAAATATCTCGGGTCCATTGTTCAAAGCGATGGTGATATAGATGGGGATGTTAATAGTAGAATTCGAGTTGGTTGGTTGAAGTGGAGGAATGCGTCCGACCTATTGTGTGATAGAAAAGTATCGCTTAGGCCGAAAGGAAAATTTTATAAGATGGTGGTGAGGCCTGCAATGCTCTATGGTGTTGAATGTTGGTCTTTAAAAGAGAAGCATAATGTTAAGTTAAGTGTTGTCGAGATGAGAATGATTAGGTGGATGAGTGGCTTTACACTTAGAGACGAAATGCGAAATGAATATATCCGTAATAGGGTTGGTGTTGCACCAGTGACGGATAAAATTAGAGAGAGTCGCCTTAGATGGTTTGGTCACATTAAACGTCGACCACCTGATGATCCGATTAGGAGTAGATGTTTTAGATACAACTTATGTTAAGAAAGGCAGAGGTAGACCTAGGAAAACTTGGGCTTATTGCATAAAAAATGATCTTAATTTATTAGAATTAAACGAAAATTTGACACTAAATAGGACGCAATGGAGAAAAAGGATTCATGTAGCCGACCCCACTTACTGGGGTTAAGGCTTTGTCGTTGTTGTTGTTATTGATTAATCAAATATTAAATCGTGCCCACGATCTGTCGAGACTTATTTTTGTCAATTATATTGTTGCATGTATCATATCATGTCGCATCTGTGTCTGTGTTTCATAGCTTCGTAAGCATTTTCTCTATTCTTTTGACCTTTCATTTCAATATATGGCTCACTATATAAACTTTGTCAACGAAATTAAAAAAAAAAATCCTTACTTAAAATATTATTTACAAGCATCACTACAGCTAAATAAAAAGATATAATTTAAAACATTTTAATAAATATTTATAATAATAATCAACTCTATATCATTTGCATCTTTGCAAACTTCAACATACCAACTCACTTTTTTTTTCCTTAATGTGCACCGAATCAAGTTTCACAATACTCAATAATTTGCCTTCTTGGAAATAGTAAAGATAAGAAGATCCATTGCCAATCTTTTATTCTTTGCCTTCGCACAAGAAAAACATATATAATGGGAATTCCTAACATAAAACTAAATTAATTTTACCATGTCAACATAACTTTAAGTCTGTGATCAATACTCCTATTATTTTATCGTATGACTTGTAGGTTTGATTCGTATATAACTATTATAATTCTAAGCTTCATACAAAATGCTTTTTCTTCAATCATTAGGCATCTTAATCGTCAAAATTTCATTAAAAATGTCGTAACCAAACCACTACAGTATCCCCCATACAAGTATAAATCTCAATAAATACAAGCCTACTATACTTTTTAACCATTTTCTATAGAGCTAGCTCTACCTTAATTTTTAAAATCAATCAATAACATACCACTAGCCTATTTTTTTGCACTTCGCTAATCACTAATAACCAAAAAATGATTATTAATTTCTCGGAGTAGCATTTATATGATTCCTTGGTATTTAAAACTTTAACCAAATCCATTCTAATGGATCTAACAAGGACCGCATCTCTAAATCTATCACATATCACCTTAACTCTCATATAGCATTTCCGCTTCCATAGTACATAGCCTATCAGACAAAACATTAAAAATATATATTTATTTTATTTACTACCTCATATAGCATTTCTCCTTAGTACATAACTTATCATACAAACCATAAAAAATATAACTTAATTTTATTTACCACCTACTTCGAAAGACTTCCTTCTCATAATTATTATGACTCAATAGTATTTGCTTTTTCTACTCTTTAAAATAATAGGAGAGAATTTCAACTTTAGCATAGTACAAAACAATTCTCCTTCTTAGTCCACTCTTCTTAAAATATTACCCAATTTTCCTCTAAACGGAATGCCTACAACCAATTTTAGCAAGCCTTCTTTCTTTTCTACTAAATCCATTCCCATTCTTCCCGTCTTCCTTCATTCTATGTTCCCCTTCTCTGGTTTGTAAATCTGCCAAATCCATCCATCACACATAACACATCATGATGAGCGCCCATTCACCCATCACCTCGAAATGAACAAGCTACACAAATATATTTGAGAAGTAAATTTTTAATATTGTAAATCATCATGGATTAATTGAATCGGATCCCAATGTGAGAACTAAACTAGACACAAGGATTACATATCAAAATCTGTGGTCAGTAGAATACATGATTTCTGTGTTGAGAGTTATTTGGGCATGTACTATACTATCAGTTACAAAGAAAACAAGAAAACATTAACAAAAGTTACAGCATGCCAAATCTTATATCACAAACACAATAGCTAAAATGTCTGAAACAAACTATGAAAACAATTTGGCAACACCAAATTTTTCTTCTCCATGATAGCTGTTACTGGTAAAAACAAATTGCGCATTGTGATTCTTAAATGTAAATAAATTAGAAACTCTTTTTCTAGCAGGATTCATGCACTTTAGCACTTCTTGAACAGGAAAATAACATACACAAACCACAATAAAACAAAATTCCTAACTTTCATTTTTTTTTTTATTACTGAAAGCAAGGGTAATATTTGAAGGAAACCACAAACATGACAATTAGAGTAACTCAATGCACGTGACTTCCCACCACTGGACTCTGGGGAACACTAGTGTACACAGACTTGTCTATACATTTGCAAAAAAAAAGAACTACTAAAAGTATTGTCAGCCACTTAAAATGTGAGTCAAGGGCTAATCAGTATGTTCACATAAACTGATCCTTCTCCATGCTCTGCAAGGAATTCCATCAGTTATGATAGATTGAAATTAAAAATAATACACTGAGAACAGTTATATCGGTTCTACATGGTAATTATAACATTTCTGCTTTTCCTTTCGAAGTGTAGGTGAAAAATGCAACCAAACAAATACTTAGCTGATGATTTGAGAATCGATAATTTGGGAGAATTTTACAGTTGTAGAATTATAAAGATCAGAACGCCATCAAGAGAACTTTTAAGAGAGTAAGAAACCACTAATCACAATGTTTATTAGAAGAATATATGCCCACACATTACCAAGTTCAGTAAAACCAGGTTCTATCTTTGCCTGGTATAAGAGAGTTTCCACAACTTCTTTCTGGTTCATATAAAGCTGAAGACAGCGCTCAATTAGATTCTGCACCTGAACAAAGTTGCATAGCATTAAAATAATTAATGAAATAGACGCTGTATTCCATTAACATTGTGCCAGTAGATTTAAACAGCAAGATCTGAAACCTTGACTTTAAGAAGTGATACAAAATACTACCAATCTAGCAGTTCACTTGCAGAAAACAAATTCCAACTAAGAACACATCCATTGCCTTATATGCATGTACAAAGCAAGATTCTCACGAGAGATTATTGTGTACGGAGTACGCATGTGCGTGCGTACTCCAAATACCCTCTTGATACGTTCATAATAACCTATGCATAACATTCAAATGGGAGTATTGCGGGTTATTTAAGCACTATTGGAGTACACCTCACAAAACCCCGAATAACCCCAACAACCTGTCAATAACCCCAAAATAGAGGTTATTCAGGGGTTATTACGCACGCAACTCTGCGTGCGTATTCCGTAGGCAATAATTTCTCGATTCTCACAGCTAGGCCACTAAGAAAAGCTAAAGCTCACTCCTGGAAAACATAGAAGACACAAATCTGCTGGCTTGGATGCGTAAATTTCATGATCTCTAATAAATATGCCAAGGAATCTTGATGTGTAAATTTCACGATCTCTAAGATGCCAAGGAATCT
Organism: Papilionanthe hookeriana x Papilionanthe teres; assembly: GCA_022702705.1. Taxonomy (NCBI): domain Eukaryota; kingdom Viridiplantae; phylum Streptophyta; class Magnoliopsida; order Asparagales; family Orchidaceae; genus Papilionanthe; species Papilionanthe hookeriana x Papilionanthe teres. The sequence continues at coordinate 9,653,358 of CM040435.1, read as the reverse complement.
GAAACTTGACCACATATACCAAAAATAAATAAAATAAATTATATTAAATTAAAGAGGGCAACCACAAGCTCACATATCTTCTGATTTGGATGTCAAAACTCACGATATCTATTAAAAATGTAAAGGAATCTAAATATTGGTGGTTGGTGCCAAAAAGTCATGCAGTCTCAAACAGATGAATCAGTCAATGACACAGATGCATAACCACAACAATATAATTATAAGGGTGACCAAAAACAAATATACACAAAAACAATGCACAAAGAAAACTTAACTATTCAATAAGAGCATATGATATGCAGTTCTTATGTATAGTCCACATATCCAGATCCAATAAGGTGGGTCCAGGCTCAGATTTTGTTGATGAAGCAATTGGTGCCCATCAACAACAGTTCTTACAAGTTATAAACCTCCAATAGAAGGACGAAGGAACAGTCTGAAGCTAATCCTAATTCACAACATCAGAAACAAGACTGGTCCGAGCAGAATCATCAATAAAACAAAACAACAATAACAATGCAAGAAGCACTCCCAACAGTTACTGAGACCACAATGATAGTACATCACTCAGAACACCACATGGGCCAACAGCCTGGTGGCAATCCAAAAAGAGAATACGCCAATGGCCCAGCCACTCAGGTCAATTAACTAACCAGAGCACCCCTGCAATTTCTATCACAATCAAAGTCATTCAACTGAGCATGTTAGCAGCTGAAGGATGAGGTTGAGAAGTTAAATTCATAAATGGCACCTCTGCCACAATCAAACAGAGACCACCATGGCTAGAGACCTTCTTTTATTAAGGCAGTTTCTCTTGATTGCTTCAAGAGTGTCACCTCCAAAGAATATGCAAGTTGACCGCTCTTTCAATTTCAACGTTCCCAACATCAATATAATCTTATTACTTATACTGTTACATTTTAGTGAAAGTAATTCATATCATATGTCCTGCCAATATAATTATTTAAACATAGTCAACACAGCAGTAAACTTGTGGAGGAAGAATTCTACCATCCACAAATTGAATTTATAGTAGAAATCTCTGAATAAATGATTGAACCGTGCAAAATAAAAATACTCTTCTTGAGTAAAAGAGCATGTGACTCGATTCATTTTAGCATTGATAACTCAAACATACATTTCATGGGAAATAATCCCATTTTGCACAACAGGGTTATGAAAATCCTTGATAAGCAGGCCGGCGTGAGCTAATTGCCATTTAGCTCAAAGCCTATGGATAATGAGACTTCACATGTACTTCCTGATAGTATATTTTAGCAATAGTTTCATATTCCTTATGGTGGAACTAAGTTGGGCATTCTATTTTTCTATCGAGGATAAACCTAGAAACACTAGTTGTTCATCTCGAGAAGCATGGACCCTCTATTAAACACTTAGATAGCGCAAGAATAAAAATGATTGATCATCAATTGATTTCTCTTAAATCAAATCACGCATTCCCATGAAAGAGGGTTGGTTTCAAACTCAACAGAAGCTGTATGCCAAGCTAATGTGCTTTAGATGATCTACATTTATGAGTTAAGCTTCAATGAGCACAATGAAGTATCACTGCAAATGATAGCCCTCAAAACCCAAGCACAGCAATGCAGTTTTCAGAGGCGCGCTTTAGGACACCTTCAGGCTTCCATAGGCGAGTCAAGTTAACTCAATTCTAGAAAAAATCTGATCCACCAAATATTGTTCTGCAAACTATGGATTAAATTCAGAATGCAAGATACTCTTTGGGCGCAGTTTATGTTCAGTAAATATTGTAAGCAAACTCATCCATATTTAATAAAGAAGAAATTGGGGGACTCAAAGGCATGGATAAATTCACTGAAGGTTAAAGAACAGGCTGAACACTTTCACATTTGAGATGTGGGAGAAGGCAAGGAGGACTTCTGGCTAGATAACTAGCTAATGGATGGAAAATTATATAATACTGATGATTGACCGTTACCTCAATCATTACCTATTAGAAACTGCTGGAGCAATAATCAACGGGATTTGAGCATACGAGGGAGTTTGGTGAACCGGGACAGAAGCAAGGAAATCAGCAATATTCCTATAATTATGGAGAAAAAAGATTGTATTATTACCAAAAACCCAAGGAGTTAATCACTGTCCAACTATATTTACAAAGAACTGTATTTGGGGCAGAATTTGGATTGGGGCAAATCCATTTGGAGCAAGTTCTCAAGTCCTTCTATGTCCTTCTGTTGGAGGTGTTTCCACAAGCTCATTCCTAAAGATGACCTATTGAAGTAAAAAAGGCCTAAAGGGTCCTTCATGTTGTATTTTTTGTAAAGAAGATGAGGAATCTATGCAGCATATCTTCTCTACATGCGCTATAATAAAGAAGGGTGGTACTCTATCATTGAAACACTTCAGCTAGAAAAACTGCAGGTAGGATGTTCCAACTTACTTGATTGCTGGAAAGAGTGGAAGAGTTACAAGGCTGAAATTTTCCCCTTTATTATTTTTTGGTTCATATGGATCGCTATAAACAAGGCTAAGTATGAAGACAAACCCATTACACAGAAAGAAATCTGTATTAATAGCATGGCTTACCACACAAGCAGGCAATGGACATAAACGAAGAAAAACATACTATCAACTTGTGTTAAGACCAAATGATAATAAACTCCATAAGTTGTTACTATGTGATGTATGTGTAAGCTATTATTCCTTGTCATATAACCTTACTAGCATACCTATCACATATCATATCATTTTTCACAGATTTCAAAATAATAAAATGAATTAAAAAAAAAGAATGACAGAACAAATATAACAAAATAAAGATATATAGACTGTAAGTGTAAAAGCTATAACAGATGTTTATGCATGATGTGCAGCCTAACAATACCTGACACCATTTAACCACCGCCCCTTACGACATTAAACTTGTTCCATCAAATTGAGCATGAATATCCTTATTTTTCAAATATATTCAACCTTTTTATTTTCCAAGTAAAAAAGAAACATTACTTGCTATTATATCCCCTCGCTCCTCCCTTGATCTACTCATTTGCCTTACTTTTAGAAAGACATGCCTAGAGCATTGCAAGTTAAATTGAGCCATGAAGGTAACCTCGTTACAAAGACGAGAGATCGTCCATATAACAACTACTCTACAAACCCCATATACCTGAAACTTTATGCCCTGTGTATAATTTCATTTGCTTTACTTTCAATCTTCATCCATTTGCTACTCCTTTACCATTCCCTCCACCACCATTCATTCCATTGTCAACATCTTCATTCATTCATGGATCCCTCTAATAAAAATCATAAATTGGAAGCATTCTTATCGTGAAGCATAGTGACAGAAATGAATGTTTGCATAATATTTGGAGACCTAGTATTTGGCGCCGCAGCAAAGGATTCAAGCTTATTATAGTGTGAAATATTGCTATTGGCAGACCAATTAGAGTATAAGATTTAAAATAATTGTTGTTATGGTTTAAAAGAAAAACAAGAGGCATAACCTAAATACTATAATTGTTCACTAGTGTCAATTTGAGTGGTCAACCAAAATATAATGAGGGAATGGAATAGTTAGAAAACAAATGAAGGGGGAAGATCAAACCTAGGAGAGAAATAGCAGGAAACCATCACCTGATAAATTTTCTTAAGTCAACAAAAACTACTCATTCAAATGAAAATGTAAATAAATAAAATAAAAGATAGAGTATGTGCAATATGAGTGAAATGAACATCGTCATTCCAATGAGGATATAAATAATAATTGATAAGTAAAATAAAAGATATAGTATGTGCAGTATAAGTGAGATGAACATCATCACGAAAAAACAATATGCAGTATGAATTTGATAAGCTCGCACTGATCCTACATCCATGCTTTAAGACCCAAAAAAATTTCCCAGAGTTAGAATGATGACCAAATAGAAGGGGCAATAGATCAACTCATCCAAAGCCCATGTAGAAGCAAAATTTGACAGGCAAACATTGCAAGAAATTTTAGATGTTTTTGTGCAAGCTGACACCAAATATTATGTAATAGTGCAGTGCCATGTATTGATGATACCTTCATTTATTACCACTTCAAATAAACAAAAAGACAATAATAAGGTTCAAAGGCTAACAAAAACTCAGCTATGCAAATTAGAATACTAATCCTACTAGTAGAAAAATATTAAATGTACAACCTAAAAGTTCTACTTAAAATAAGTCGTATTGACAAAAACACAATTAAGGCTCATCCTGGTGAAAAGGGAGTTGCAGGAGTGACGAATATGGATAATTAAGGAAGAACCAAATGTGAACACGGATGATGCAACATATCTCTACTTCAAACTTTAGTCATGAGCCCATGTTATTAATGGGTCAAATGGAATTTTTTATTTAGGAAATGTTGGGCATGTTTATATTTTTTAAGGGTAGCTTTAACAATTAAAATAAGGTTTGTTCCTACAAATAGCATTTAGAGTTTTGTATTCAGTCAATCAATGATTAGATGGGATTTTTTCCTTTTTACTTTCACGTTTCCTCTTTCTTCTTTCACTCTATCCCGTAACTTCCTTCAAGATATTTCATTAATCTAAACTTCTCAATTATTTCCTCTTTATCTTCTTAGCTCTTCTCTTATATCAAATCCTTCTATCTTCAAATATTAAAATTCAAGACATTGTAATTCCATTACCCCACTCATCAATAATTCAATATCAAAACCTAATTCCTCATTTCACAGGCCACAACCCATAATATATGTTAGGTCTTATCTTCCAAATCACATTTACTAACCTTTTTAAAAACTATGGACCACATTGTTACTTCGATAGGATATTATAGAGATAATAAAAAAGAATAAAAATGAAGAAGTTGATGTTCACATAACCTTCTTTTACCCCTTTAAATATATCACAAGCCTCTACTTGATCTGAACAACCTTCAATGATAAGCCAAAATTCAATTACCACTCCGCATTGCCATAGAAGCCACATTTTCTACGCCACCACTTATGTTGCTTCCTTCCTCGCTAATGTTCCTACTTGGCTACCTCTGTAGTCAAATTCTCATCTCTTACAACAGTAACTTTATCAACTGCTAATCCCTCTATATTTCATTCAAGGACTCCAACTCCATCTTCAACACCCGCGCAAACATTAAGGACGTCCTCAACATCCTTTCCTTGACCCCAAAGTCATTTTCCTATACAAGACCTACTAAAATTGTTTCTCACCAACATCTAATATGTCTCCTGCAATCCCTTGTCTCACTTGCAACAGCGTTCACAAATCAACTAGCAAATCTTATCCGATGGAACTCTATGGCCAAATCAAATCCAATCCAATTAAATTGAGTTAAGCCCAACCAAATATACTTAGATTTCCACTAAACCTAAAGCTTAGTTTTAAAAAAGTGCAACTTCAGTAAATCAGTATCCAGCTAGATCAATCTAATAATGTTCACAAAGGCCCTCTTAAGTTTTCACAGCATTTTTAAAGATTTGATGGATCTAAGACAATAACATTTGAACGATAATATTGATAATGGCTATTATGTCTCCCCTTCTCTTCCTCCCTGAGGTGAAATTGCCATTACCGTCTCATCTTTGAATGGACTACAATTTTGTATCTCTTCTTCATGATGAATTTAGTAGCTCTGTGGTACAGAATTGAGGGCCTTCAATTCTTCCTCCAGTAATATTTCAGCTCTACAAAGTGGAGTTATTGCAAAACAAGGGAACTTGTGTGATAGGTTTACTTCAATTTTTAATCATAAATCTATATTTTCAATATTTATGTTAGCTATTAATGGCCTAAAATGTCATTTGATTTCCATTTATGTCATCTAACTCATCAGTAATTTGGCATCAGAACAATTATGATATTAAAAAAAAGGTTGCAACTCAACCAACTCTATTTTCACACCTATGAACAAGTAAACATGAACTAAAGCAAATTTTAGACCCATTTTGTTGTAAAAAACATGAAATGTTTTACTTGCAAGATCATCATTTTTAATTTAAATCATAACTACATTATCAACCTCAAGGCTACAAGAATATGCAAATAATACAGATATGTAATCATCAAATGAAGGTAGATTGAAACTTACATATTGGACAAGCAAAAACTAAACATATATGCTAATAGCATTAAAAGATATTAGTTTCATATACTCAAATTTATACCCTACAAATTCAAGCTCAATTTGTGGAAGAAACAAGGAGTTAACATAGCAATGAAAGTTTAGTAGTGGAAATGTAATGCCATCATGCATTAGGTTATCCTAAATCATTACTACATTATCAATCACATTAATTCAAAATTTCAGTGGTGACGGTGATGGTGTCGTCACTTGGGATTATCAAATTAAAAATTGGTTAGATAATCCTTTTTTCAAGATGGCTCGTAAGGCACTCAAGCTTATTAGCTTCACTCCTCATCTAGTCTTTTAAAGGAGTAACAGTATACTTCTTGATTGACATTGATACGATTCATTAATGAAATAAGATGTGATATAGCATAACTCAGTATACTTATTAATTGACATTGATACGATTCATTAATGAAATAAGATGTGATAGAGCATAACTCTTAAATCAGTCAGAAAAATATCAATCAAACCTTCAAATTTATTATTATACCCAAAAACACTTAAGCACATTGTTCAAAGACTGCATAGTACCTGAGGTGTATAAAATAAAAAAGTAAGGTATTCATGTTTAGGTGTAAATTCTATCATATAGTAGCGATTGGAAACTCACCCACACAATTAAAACAACTAGAGGAAATCATTTCGTAGAACCTTGCTAATGTTATTGTACCGTACTCAAGTTTTTGAAAAACAAGCATTTAATAATGATAAAGCAACCTTTGATTTCACCTATCCAATCTGAGGAAGCTTTAGAATCCCATCTTCCATCAAGCATGATGGCAAAAAAAGTGGGAATATTAAGGAATGATATAAACTTTGAGAGGCTCTAATGCAAAAACATTTTAATGATGGGTGGTAAAATGGGCTAAAGATGGTTTGCAAACTCATGTAGCTAACAAAGCAATTATAAAAAGACTTATTTTACACTCCACAACAACTTTGACATGACATATACCAACACTTATATTGAACAATAAAATCAATTAGATGATCCAGATGACATAATGCAAATATAACAAAATAAGCAGCTCGTATGCAATGATATATCTACCATACTAAGATGAGATTAAGCTGAAAACAAGAATGAATTTGGTGTTACTTCACCAAGAAAAACCAATAGCCAAATACTGTTAATAATAAACCAGCTACAATATTACAGTAGCAATGAAATGAATAAATAGGCAACTTATCCTTGTGTAGGTATAGCTCATATGATAAACTTTAATCATTAAGAATTCTAGGATTTACATTTTCAGGCCATACAATATCTATTTGATCCCATAATCTAAAGTAAATATTAATAATTTGATCCTATAGAGCACAATTGAAACTCTCTTCCTTGTCATCCATGGTTGAACGAGCATGGAGAAGTTTAACTTGTAAAATCAATTCCAACAACAGGATTGTCAAAACAAAATGAGCAGGTTTCAGCAATGAAATTATCAAAAACAAAATTCGGCCAACAAAAATGAGAGCTGGGCTTTAAAAATGTAAAAATTTATATATTTTCAGAAGAAGCTTGCACAAGAATAAGAGCAGATTTCAAGGAAATGTGTATGTCAGAAAGAACAAATGCAGCTTTCAGCGGAAATGAGTAGGGAGAAGCAATGCAATCCTTGCATTATACAGAAGCGCGGGGAACTTCAACCAAAAAAGGTGACAGTGGAAATATAGAATGAACAACAGCTACTGCAGGAAATCTCGGAACAATGAGAGTGGAAAGTGAATGAAGTTCAGCATAATTAAGCATAGCATGCATAAACTTCGAGGAAAGTAAAAGATGGAATAGTTGGAAAGGTACAAATGCATTATCAGATGTTACTATAGCACATATCCAGCATTTGGTACAGGTTTCAACAAAAATTCAAACAAAAAAAATACAGAACCAGCAAGCGAAAAAAATGCAACGGATGAATTTTGATAAACAATTAGTAGGAAAAAATAATCTTGTAATAAATAGCATTTTAGAACTTCAGTTACAATAGTCTAAATTGAGGAATGTGAAATGGGAAAAATATGTTGACAAGCACAATAGCAACATATTCCCCTCCCTCAATAGTTTTACCTCTTATGGATTCAAACTCACAATAAACTTGATGCCAGTTTATAAAATAGAACAAAGAGAAAAACGGCAAGCAAAGTGACCTTTGTTCGAATCATGAAAGCTAAGCAAGAAAGGGACCTGTGCTTCACTATAAGTGAGATTAAGTGTGTATTATGAGGAGAGTGAAACTTAATTGGGCTGCAAGGGCTGATAAAAGTATTGTTGTGAGATTGATAGAATAAGAGAAGTACTAGAAGGTCAAAAGGAAAGAAGGAAGGGTGATGAAGAAGAGAAGAAAGAGACCACATAAGCTAAAGGGAAAGACCACAATAAAAAGGATAGGGGAGTGCAGGGAACCATTTTGAATCATTTCATATAAAACTAATTTCATCCCTTAGCATGATTGATTATGGTAAGCGTACAAGACCATAAAGAAAAGATAAAAATTATATCCATCCCTTGGCACATATAGCCTAGGTGAAATGTCCATCGTCACCAAGGGAAATGACAAAATAAGTCATGTTTGTTTGTTAAGCTCATGATAATCACGCATCATTCATTTATCCAGTGATAAAGTATGCATCGTACCCCCTAGCAGAATGCACTTGCAATCGCAGCCCAATATCTTTAGAAAACATCAACAACTTTATTTTGTCGAGCATGAAACAACAAAGTGTCATCAAATAAAGCTTTTTTGCAGCCCATTTTCATATTTTTTGTTATAGTGCGACTATCACTTAAAAGATGACCGCATTAGCATTCAAGTCATTAAAAACAATATAATCAGAGCTCCGACCAAGTTAAATCGAAAAACTAATAACTTTGTGGATAAAGTTATTGGGGAAAGTGTGTTAAAAAATAACAAGATGTTTTTACCCAAAAAAAAAAGAAGATAATAGACAATCGAGTATAAACCTAGATGGATGATAACACCCTAATATGCTACAAATATTTCTAAGTTAACTTGTGATAATAGTTATTTCATACAGGTGAGGTGGAGTATGCTAGCATTGATTAATGGTGTTGGCCTTCTAATTCCAAAAAATTAATCAAATGTTTACAGCATGCAGATGGATTATGAAAAAATTTACCAAGTTCACAACATCCATGATTTAAGAACTGAGGTGAGATAGAATAATATTAAATTGATAGGCCAAAGCTCCATAAATTATGATAAATGGGAAAGCATTTTAACTGATTGGCATACAGTCGAAGAAGCTAGGCCTGAAATCTTAATGTCACCCCACTATAGAGTATGGATATACATAAAAACATGAGCCGCAAAAAAGGATTTGTTTTTCAACAAAAGCTTCTTAAAATAGATGCAAAGACAATAACATTAAATTATGATTTATCTTCATCAAAAATGTTACGACATAAATAATTTTAAAGGTTTTTTAATAGAGTTAAGATCAAACATATCCAATCCAAGGTTGAACACATACAACCCAACTCAAAATCAAGCTCATGGCTCGGACTGACTAGCTTACAAGTCGACTTGATTTGAATAACCTTCACGTTAAGCAAGATCAATGTTGAATCTAGTCGGCTCAAAAAATCAGTATTATTTCTTTTATTTTTGTTTCTTTATTATTCTATACACATATTTATACAAATAAACACATGTATGTAGGTATGTATTCTATACACATATGTATGCATACATGAAGGGGGAGAGAGTGTGTTGATCACGAGCGAATACTTTCTTATCCAAGTTTGGCTCGTAACCACATTGAAGATTAGGAAAAGCAGTAGAGATAGCTCCTAGCTCAACTTGTTTGAAAATTCAAACTCGATCAAAGCCAACATAAATTATCCAGTCTTAGAGCTAAACTTTGTCGTATTCATCAATGCATTCATCTTATTTTTTCTGGCTTTGGCAAGTGTAGCACTTTAAACTCCTGTAAACAAATATTTAATACGTGAATATATTCTATATCATATATGACACTCTCTGCTCATTGCTCCGCCAAAAGAGGGTTTTAAAAAAAAATTATTTTGTTGGGTTGACCATCAAGTAAACGTTAACCTCCATCATTTGAATATTATTTTGAATATATCCCTAGTCTAAGACATTCAATTTTTTATCAAACATATTATCATCAATAAACACACAAAAAAGGACCTCTTAGGTCCATAAGAGCAAGGATATCTTTAATCACATTAGCTTTTCCACAAAGAATCAATGAGTGATTGAAATAAAATTTTTCTCACTTCTCAACTCTTCGAATATCTGAATTTCAAACAGATACAAAATTTACTCAAATATTTATTAACCATGAGTCGGAGAAAGCCACTAATCCAAAGTTCTCGAATAAATTTATTCACATTTTCCAAATTTCCTCCATTTTGAAACTCTAATCATACGAGTTATCAATACCATGGTTAGAGAAAATCTCAAAAACAGCAAGATTCATCAAATGAAAGATCAAAGAAGCGTCTAACATCAAGCATACACATAAAGCAAAATATCAAAACAAAAAATCATTTAAAATTCCATTTAAAGCATCCTGCAGCAACGAAAACATAAAACTACCAAGCAGCTGATAAAAACACCATGAGCAGAAACATAAACGCATCCCTACCAGCTGTATGTCTTGACGGGAGACCTTTCTGATTTCTCCGCTGGACATCCTTCTCTGAAAACTTTAAGCCACTAGCACCCACAAAGCAAATGACCTAACCAAGATAGAAATCAACTGTATCAGTAACCCATCGAAACAAATTCCCTAGGGCATTTACAGTTCAACATATAACACGCCGCAAACAAACCCTAAAGTATGATCCCCAATAAAGTTACATGAGCACCTACTTCGTGATCCCCTTAAACCAAAATTGGGTTCCAATTCAGAGAAATCAATAGCCATAACAAAAATACCAAATCGGAAAACATAGCAATCACAAATAATCGACCGAATAAAGCCTCAAATTCGATCCTCTGCATCACAACTTAGAGATCAAAATAACAAGAGTAGCCTACCTTTTCAAGCTGGAATGATTTTGAAATCTCCCACGCCGCTCCTCCCGCAAGCAAAGAACGATGGAGAAAAAGAATGAGCGAGCGAAGGGAGTGCAGAAGGGCAAGAGAGTGAGAGAGAGAACTTTCGAGAAGATATGGTGGAGTGGTGGAGAGATAAAGAAGGTAGGGGGCTGCGAAAAAGGAGATGCCTGCCGCCACTGGTTAAGAAGCTCTTGCGGGCGTTAGCTGCAGAGTATAGCTTTTCACGATCGGCCCTTTAGACGTGGAGAAGCATCTAATCCCTTTTATATAATCGCACCGCCCGAGGCCGGATAAAATTGCGCTGGACAAGTAAGCTAAATATATAAAATAATATATTTAACTTTTATAATAAAATACAATCATTTATAGATTATTCAATGTTTATTATTTTTAAAATTCGCATATTTACAAAAAAAAATTCTTTTTATTGAAATATGTGCTTTTATTATATATAAATAAATAAATAAATATATATATATATATATATATATATATATATATGATCTCAAATTATCTTTCGTAAATAAATTTTCGAGTTAAAGTCGAGTTAATGGAATAAAGTGAATCGCGAGTTATTGTGCAGAGAATCAGAAGAGAGCCCAAATGGTCTTGCTCCCTTCGGTTATCCTATTGTCTTTTATTTATAAAAAAGTATTTTATATAATTACATAAATAATAAAATATTTGTGAAAATCATTCTTAATGTAATTAACGTCGAGATTAATTGTATGGATTTTATTTCTTATTTGTATTGTAATTTTAATTTTGATGCGATAGTAATTGGTTGATTGATTTTCTAAAATGTTGTCTACTGAGGCGATCGACTGGGTGGCGACCGTGTCATGTGTTTGGTCAATCGAGACATTCGGCCGAACGACGATCTCTTCCATCACGGCAAAAGCATGTCGGCCATCTAATTGCAACGAGGGGTTTTCTACTTGCGTTTCAGTCGATCATTTAGTCAATGGATGAGTCGATATATTTCTGTCTGGTGAACCGTGACACACTTGCGCTTTGGCTAAAGTTTTACGGATCATACATCTCATCTATCTAGTCGGTTCGTCGCCTCTGTCGGATACCCCTATTTGCAAGGTCTTATGTCGATATTGTCGCTGCATATATGAGGTATCGGATGAAACATGCTATTATGATGAGATATGTCTCGCCCTTGGTTGATCTTGTCGTTATCGAGCGATGAACCATCTCTAAAGTTTTAACATTTCCCCGGTTTAGAGATGTGGCTTCACGTACTTGGCGATGACTTTTCGGTTGGTTGTTTACACTTGAGAGAAGTTTTTTATTTTGTATATTTACAAAAATGATAGAACTGTTGTGGAAATCATTCTTGATGTAATTATTACTCTGATTAATTATATGGACTTCATTCCATATATGTATTATAATTTTAACTTTGATATGACAGTAATTGGTTGATCGATTTGCTAGAATACTATTGATTGAGGCGATCGACTGAGTGGCAACCGTGTCTTGCGTTTGGTTGACCGAGGCGTTCTGTCGAATAATGATCTCATTCATCGCGACAAAAGCATGTCGGTCATCCAATCCCGATCATGAGGTTTATGTCTGCATTTCGGTCGATCATTTGGTCGATGGATGAGTCGATTTGTTTTTGTCGGGTGAACCGTGGCACACTTGCACTCTGGCTAAAATATTACGGGGCCTACATCTCATTTGCCTTATCGGTTCGTCGCCTCTATCGGATACCCCTAGTTACAAGGTCTTAGGTGGATATTGTCTTTGCCTATGTGAGGTACCTGTTAAGTCTTGTCGTTATGATGAGTTACTCCTCGCCCTTAGTCTATCTTGTCATTATCGGGCGATGGACCATCTCCAGAGCTTTAACTTATCCCGGGTTTAAAGATGCGGCTTCACATGTTTGGCAGTGACTAGTCGGTCGGTTGTTTACCATTGACTGAAACTTTTTTATTATGGTTATTCATTCTCTTTGAGATTCATTCTGATAGCTTTAGCGCATACATATTAGTTCCTCAAATTTAGATAAATTATTATCTTAAGCATGTCATAGAAATCAAGAAAAAATTAATGATTAGTTCTCCATTTATTTATGTGGCAGACATGTCTTATAAACAAGGCAGTATGTAGGTTGTTCATCTTTCGCCAATGTTTCCTGGCTTGTTTAGGTGGCATGAGTAACAAGCTCGTCGACTCGAGCCTATGAGCCCTGGAAGGATATCCACCTGCACGGACGCTTGTACTAAAAAAGAAAAAAGTCATTAGGAAAAAAAGAAGGCGATATACGACCAATCCTGAGTCGATTGATCAGGTTGCTTCTTCCGAGAGGCCCAAAAGACGGTCGCCAAAGAGGCTCTCGAAACCCGCGGGTTCTGGTCTGAGCAAAGTCAAGGCTATGGTTGATCCAGAGGCCCCATCCGAGGGAAAGGTTGTCGGCGATTGTTGTAGCTTGAGGGCAGAGTGGTGGTTGACCCGTTTTCGCCGCCTCTGGAGGAAAAGGGAGCAGGCACCATAGTGGGAGAGAAAGGTCGTCCCTTGACTGAGTCGAAGCTTAAGAGTCTCATGGGTATGTAAGAAATTTCCTTTGACTCTAGCTGGCCCAACAACTTAACCTTTCGTTTTAAATGCAGATGTGTCGGTCAAAACAGAGGATGTAAAGGGCGGCAGGCCGTCAAGAGATGTAGTTAACACAGTTCGTATTGTTATCGTCGAGTCCCTTGATGCGATCATTACCCCCCTTTCTGTCAAATGAAGAGGGCAGAAGCTCTCAACAAGATTATTCTGTGTATCAGAGACTCCTTTTTGAGTGGTGGCATGTCGATTGTAGGAGATGGTAGAGATTATGCACTAGACAACGGAAAGTATTGTCGACTCATCAGTGCTGGGATGGATGTCTCGTTGCAAACATCTCAAGGTCACCTTTTCACCTATCATTGCCCAGTTGGAGGGAGAAAACATGTCTTTGTTAGGTTCCTCGAACGACGTTCGAGCTGAGATGGGATCCATCTGCTTTTTGGTAGTTCTGAGTCGTTCCGTAATGAGGTCGACTGGATGGAGCAGATTATACATTGTGAAGAGATGGTCCTCCAGAGGTTGCTTGAGAAGGCTTATGTGTTGACCTCAACTTTGGTGGGGTATGTTTCCCTCTCTAGAGCCTAGGATCTAGCCATACTACTTCATTACCGACTCTCCTAAAGGATTAGTATTGGGATCCACTTCCCTTAGAAATTCAGACCACCTCTTTACTCACTGTAGTCTCATATGTATGGTTCTAAACCCTTAACATGGTTAAGTTGATTTGAACCAACATATCAAAACCCAAGATTGAGTTCCTATAAGGGTTGGAAATGCCTTAAAGAGACCCTTTGAATTTTAGGGGTTTTAATTCTTTAAAGCTCCATACACATACAGACCACACACATGCATTACAATTCAATCCACCTACACTTAAACTCACACACACATACACATTCCCACCACATAGATTGACACCAAATGCATTCACACCACAATTCATACACATACACCACACATTCACACATCCATAAACCACATCACACTTGCGTACACTCCCCCACCAAAATTGAAATCAAAATTCTAAAGAGTTTTCATAAAGCAAAATTAAAAGCCTTAAACCAATTCATTATGATAAAATTCAAAAGCCCGTCACCACGAATTAAAAAAAAAAAAAAAAAAAAAAACACAAGTCCACAAAAACCAAACTTTACCTCCATTGTGGGTGAGTACAATCTACTTGCATGACTTGGACCGAAGAGCACAAAAATCAACTTACCATCTTTCCTTTTAAATTAAACTCATAAACTCGTGAATCACCTCCATTGGCTTTACCATTCTCCATCCCTGAGCTCCATCAACCAAAAAATGACCTTCAAGGGCTCTCCCATCCACTCTCCACCATGACTAGTAGTGGAGGTGAACCCGGGAGCCACCCATAAAGCCAAAACCCAAAATTTAACCCACCATACTTGGCTCACACTCACTTGCTTATCTTCTTTACCCAAGCTCCATATAAGCGGCCTTGTGAAGCCTTAGGATAGCCAATTGGAGGTTTGCTTCTCTCCCATGGCTGAGCTTATAAATAGGGCATGCTCGCGGTCGAAATGAAAAGAGTGCCCAAATCTTGGCAAAGCACTACCAAATTCATTCTCAAATACTTCCATGGCTTAGAGAAGCTCGTCCTCGTCCTTTTCAAGCCTTCATATTGCCT